>CM060426.1:33421989-35821989 GCA_030545235.1 Helianthus tuberosus
TAACCATTAATCTATGCATCTCAACCGAAGCATCAATGAAACAGGGATCATATCATCATCATCATCAATAAAATCATGTAATCATCACAAAATAACACTCATAAAATCCATACTCTATGCATACCCGCTATCATGCACAATCATTGAGAGGTTCATGAAACCCTAAGTATTCATCATACACGTATACTCCTATAATCCAGAAATCAAGCATATACACAACATGTATAAAGAAAACAAAGAACAAAGAAACCGATTAGACGAGCACGCACTAACCGAGATATCCGGGATGAACAAGGGAGGATTCGAGAGAGAAAGATGATGGTTGAAGATGGTTATCGCCTTCACAGAGTGGAGAGTTTTAGGGTTTCTATTTTAGTTCAAAGTGTGAAACAGGGAGTCGGTTCACGTTAATATGAACGAATTACCGTTCTGGGCCCTTAATGGGCTTGGCGAAACTGGGCTTGGCGAAACAGACTTCTGTTTCGTCGGGATGCTTATGACGAAACAGTCTGTTTCGTCGGGTCCTGTCTGTTTCGTCGAGTCCTGTCTGTGTCGTCGAGTCCTTTTATGTGTTAACAGTTTAAGTTTTTCAACAGGTTTCATGTTATACAGCCAAACACAAAATCATGCAACCACAATGCGTTCATAAAATTTTTTAAAAAAAAATAACGTGTACAGTTACAAGTTGAACAAGTTAAACAACTACACAATCAAAGTCAACGTGCACTAAATGTGAAAATGAAAGTCGGAAACTCGGGTTGTCACAATAATAGCTGCGAGTTCGGCGTTAGTTTGTTGTTGTGCATCACGTCGAGGAGGCATATTCTAAAAAGAACAAGGAAACATGAGAAACGAGTGAGATCGACAATTGGATAAACAAAAGAGGTATTGAAAACATCGAAAAAATACAAGGAAGGTGATCATTCGTTTGTTACCTCGAACAAACAAACGACACACAGTTACTAATTAAAGTAAATGGGTCAATATAATGCATCGCGAAGACATGCTTTAGCCTATAAGTGGACACTCACCCCAAGAGTTCCCAGGTAAGAGTGACTGGTCCGATTATGTGGATTTGTACGAACACTCTAGCCTTAGACAGAAAACCCGAGGTACAGGCATCCACCCTTCCAGATTGCACGTGTTCACATTATTTAGATCCAAACTTTGACGAGATTTTGAAAACTTGGAAGGCATTAAGCCAAAAATGATTCATCCAAAGGGTGGGTGATTATTTTCAAAACGGATTTGTTATTGTGTTCTCGTTGTGGTTATCACCTAAAGATAGGTGACGATTTTGTTTTAAATCTAAACGCAAGAAACTCGCGTTAGGGTCCAAGAAAAGTTATAGTCTAGGTCAAAGCATTACTAATAACCTAATTCCCTATAACCATGAGCTCTGATACCAACCCTTCTGTCAAACCCCGACCGCGTAAAACAACGAAACCGCGTCGGAAACGTCGGGGAGTGGAGCGACATAATTTGTGACAACTCGAATAATTAAGGTTAGCACTATTTGAAATTCCACAAACCTTTAGCGTGTGCCTCTGTGTTTATTTACCTATCTCGTGCACTATTAAATATTTATGTGTGTATGTTTACAAGAAACCGTGATACGTTTAATTATGTAGTTTGGTAAATTTAGGAAACTAACTAAATTGGGCCGCGGAATTACTCGAGACTTGTGGGCCGCGAGTTTACTTGAGCCCAACCCAAGCACACATATATGTTTAATTATATCACACTTGTGCATGGGCTTAGTAAAGCCCAAATGGAGTTTAGAATGGGCCTGCCATCATAGGCAGCGTATACACGCATGCACACAAGTAGGTTATGGTGGTTTTTATCATTAAGCACTCACAAAAAAAATTACTAGCAACCCTAATAGCCTCTTTTCTCCTCCTTGGAACTCGTCGGTAGCCCTTTTGGCTGAAGCCCTCATCATCTTCGATCTCTCGGTTAGTAGATCATTATCCTTATCACTTGATAAACTTGGTATTGTTGATACATGAGGTTGTGTTTGTTGTGTCTTTGCTTGATGATAAGGCTTAGGATTACATGTTGGTAAAATTGTTGATGAACAGATTCATACTAATTAACTGCTAGAAGGGTTTATGTGATGTTAATTTATGATGATCTAGTGTTGTTTTCTTTTATGTGGATTCCTGATGGTTTTCGGATATTAACAAGTTGTGATTATGGGTTTCGATGATAAATACTAGGGCTGCATGATGTTTCGGGTTAGGTGATGTTGATTGGATGATGATTTCAGAAACGTTAGTATGATATTAATTATGTCCCACTGTGAAATCGATGTAACAGAGGACTTAATTTGATGCCATGAGTTTTATTGATAGTCGATTGCTTTTTGTATGTGTAAGCCGATGAAAATGATGATGTTATGTTGATGCAATGAAATAGTAAGGACAGTTAGGGTTTGCAGGTGCACCATAGCCAACTAATGTTATCCACGACGAAACAGGTGGTCCTTCGCCACACTTGGACCAGACGAAACATAGTAGTTTCGTCATAAGCGACCTCCACGAAACATAGGAGTTTCGTCAAATGTGACTTCAGGGAAGAATAGTCTTTCCTCGCCCAGGTTATTCACCATAAGAGTGTTAATACATAACAGTAAATAGATTATGATGTAGAAGAAGATAGATGCCTGTGCTTGTAGAATTCTGTTTATTGCGTGATAACAATGTTACTTTTGACTTGACTTGTGTGAGTAGACAATACAACTGTAACTGTTGTTCTGTGATATACACATGAGGTGTGAATTTGTATACGAATAGATGTGAACGGTGAACTTGTTTGATTGTAAAAGCTGATATTACTGGTAACCATTGTTGGGAACATGAACTGTGTTTTAAGCGTGTATGAAATCTGAATGCGTGCTATGTGATATGTGTTAACGGTATTTCGTGTGACTTATTGTAAACGCGAATTTGATATGTGATTACGAAAACTGACTGTTCTTGGTAACCACGGTAGGGTATGGTTGGCCAACTTGGTACGGGTAATGTGATGTAACATACCGAGCAATCTAAGGTGAGTTCACTGCTCTTTTTCCAAGCATGCGTCCCGGGGAGGGACATCTGGTAAACGTTCCGGGGAGGAATGTCAGTTAATGGGTTTGTCTGGAATGTTAAACCTGGGTTGTTGGTTAATACACGTCTATATCTATCACTGAAGTCCCTCCTACCGATTGTTGCCGGGAAGGCAACGGGGTATTAGTTAGTAGCGCTACTTAGGTTTGGCACCCTCACACCGCGCCGAGGAGGTCGGGAGTGAACTAATAACCCCCATCTTGACCATTGCTTTGATAGAGGCATTGGAGTTTAGGGCAAATAATCTGGAGCCATCGGCGGTAAGCGTGTGATTAACCACATCGAATCTGTGAAACATTTTAATCTGGTAACTGGTAACTAAACGAGTTAACAAAACTTTGAACTCACCAGCGTCGTCTGACACACTTGTCTGCATGCTTGCATGTCTATAGGTTTATATCATTGGGACTTGCTATCTGGGATGCTGGAGTGGTCATGGGTCGAGATACATGGAATCGCAATACAAGCCTAATGGTTTATGTACACATGGTTTATGAAACACTTAACAAATGAGTTGTGCTTCTGCTGTATACAATGAATGATATGTAACGTTTTGTAATACTTTATGTTAATAAATGAAAGCTTTATTTAAATATATGTATGAGTTCAATGTGATTGGTGGCTAAGATCCTGGTACGTCACATGCCCGTGGTGTTTTCGCAAGTGGTATTTTGGGGGTGTGACAGTTTGGTATCTGATCAGCTGGTTATAGTGAACTTGGTTTTAAAACGTTTTTATAAAACCAGACTATAACTGAACAGTTCTGAAAACAAGAATACGACCATGACACTCAGCTCCAGATAGCAAGGTTCGTCTCTCGATTGCTCATTGCACAGCATAACTAGTGAACACTTACATATGATATTGCATGTGATTGCGCGTTTAGCACAACAATATGAATTCATGTATTACTTGAATGTGTTACATGATTAATAGTGTGGTGTTACGTTAGAGATTCGTGACCCCTGTTTTATGATATTCTTTGTTTGACATCTGAGTTTGAGGAACCATTTGACATGAGTTAGGAGGAACTAAGGTGAGCATGCAAATCACAATATTATTGTGGGTGCACACATAATAATAATGTGGGATGCATGTGAGTCCCAGTGAGGCTTAACAAGTGAAAAAGGGGTTCTGCTCCGTTATTTGATCAATGTGAAACGTAACAAGTCTATAGGAGTCATAACAGTGATTGTCTCCTACTCGAATGTGACCTTTCCACCTCTCTCTGAATTCTTACGAATCTTGATTCTATCGAGTGTTACATGAACACCCATCTGAACGCCTAGCGAACTGTGTAGAATGTTAGGTGCTTGCACGAATGTCCCTGAGTTGGATGTCGCAGCGTCGAATGATTGGTCGATACCTTTCTCACTCCACTTCATTGGTTGGAACTCAATATATTGACGTCGTAGCTCCCGAAGTGCGATCACTTCTGCAACACCCTGGAAACACACCGTGTATTACTCAGTCAACTTGCAAGAACGATGGACAAGAGAGTGAACGTAGTACTTTACCAACCTCAGTATTAGGATAATCTTGGCTACCGGCAACGAGCAGCAGCAAATTGACTTCAATCGAACTCTTAACCCTAGTCAGCGACTCATGGGAGTCAACTCTTACGAATCAATCAGGACATAAGTGATGACAACAGATTATAGTGTGGAATGTGTGACTACCAGCATAGCGAGTAGCGTGTTAGGGTATGGCACATAATGTGAAAAGATGGACTTGGTCGGTGAAAGATCGTAGAGCTCCGTTTCAAGCAACGACATTAGAGGCAACAGTCATGGTAACATCATGGTACTCGTAATCGTAGCCTTTAGTATGGGAATGAAGGTGGCTACGACATGGATGGGCCGTTGTTAAACCAAGACGACAACAACCAGGGGAACGATGGCAGTACTGGAAATTCTCGTAGCAAAAAAAAATAACAACAACAACATGATGCTCATGGAAGGGCACTTGGGGCTGGCGTGGGCGACGCCAGGATTACAGCAACATGGTGGCCAACACGTTCTTGGAAGCTAATCATTTCGTTCCTGTTCTGTTCAACCCTGATACTTCTTGAAACCAAACCTGTTGTGGAATCGGCTGATGGCTAGACAATTGAAGCTCGTATGTTCGTTGGGATGCAAACTCGACCTTGTGGGACAAGTGATCGATGTCGACCTTCCTTCTGCTATCCTTGATGGTTTCGGTGCAGTAGTTGTGTAAGTTGGTTATCTAGATATCGTGTAGATATACCCTGTGGGAAGAAAATTTTGCGTCGCTTTATACCTTGAAGTGCCAGAGTGGGGTAAAGGTTAGCATCATATCAGCAATGAAAGCCCAGAAGTGTCTAAGGAGGGATTACCCCGCTATGATAACAAACATTACTGATGTTAAGGCTAAGGAAAAGAGGATCGAGGATCCACTAACCTAGATTACTCGAACTCCTTACCGTCTTATACCAGGGGGGTTGCAAGAACTATCTAATCGACTGCAGGAACTGTGGGATAGGAGTTTTATCAGACCTAGTTTTAGTTTAGGGAGCCCCAGTTATATCTGTGAAGATAAGCCTTATCGTTGGACATGTGTACTGATTATCGAGAACTCAACAAGGTGACAGTCAAGAACCGTTTGCCTCGACCAGGTATTGCCAGCCCGTCGACCAGTAGCGAGGGTCAAGCTCCCATTCGAGGATTGATTAACGAACGAACTATTTTTAGATAGAAGTCTAAGGGGAGAATGTTCCTACAACGGCATATCAAACGCAGTGTGGCCATTACGATGTTGTATTCCAAGACCTTTGGGCTAATCTTCACACCAGCAGCTGTATGGATCACACGAATCGACTATGCTTATTGATGATGTGTTGAATCATTTCCAGGAGAAAGGAACATCATGGACGGCATCTGTATCTTATTTCAGAGCTCCTGAGGGAGGAGCCATTCCGTGTGAAGTCTTGTTAAATGTAACATCTGGATTCGAGAGATACAATTTGAGCATGTAACCAACGAAGTGGGAACACACGTGGATCTTGCTAAGATCCATTTTGTTAGAAACTGATCGACACCAAAGATCCCTTCGAGGATACAACAATTCCTTGGTTTCGCTAGATACTATCGCAGATTCATCACAGGGTTTTCGAAGATCGCGCAACTTAAATCTCTTTAGCACAACAGGGTGCTGTGTTCGTGGAAGACAAAACAGGAGGACGTCTTGTCAGCCTTCGAATCCCAACCCTGCAATGCACTGAGCATCGTCTCCACCCTAGGGTTCGGGTGATCTAGTGGTATACTTTGATGGTTCGAATCAGAGTCCCAGTTACACATCGATGCAACATGAGAAAGCGATGGCTTACGTAGTGGATTTACAAGAAGAGTTGCACGAGTCACAACCTGCGGTGGAAACCATGGTCTTTGGATTCAAGTGGTGGCATTACCTAGACTGTACCAAATGCACTACCTAGACCGATCACAAGGGCCTCCCGTGTACCCTTGTTTCGAAAGAGCTAAACATATGATGGCATCGCTTGATGGAACCTTTGATTAACTTCGACTGTGAAACCTAGACGTGTACGAGCCTCGCAGCACACCATCGACTCTAACCTACCTGATCAGACTCGCTCAGTTCAAACTGGAGAACTGAAGGAAGAGAAGTTTCAAGTGAACCCATGCGGGGCATGGAGAAGCATCCTTTGGCAGGTCGGATGATATGCGCTACCTCATGGAACGAATGTGGATCTTATTATACGGCAACTGTAGGGAACTCGTGTCGAGCAAAGCACACCGACCTCGATCTTCTAGTCGTCTGGGTTTTGATGAGAGATACTAGGATCTATAAATCTTACACTGGTGATCGGGCATGAAGGCCCACCTAGCTATGTATGTGAAGGATGTTTGACTTGTGGGAAAGTCAAGGAGAAGAATCAGGAACTAGAAACACACATATCGAAATGAGAACAGACTGCCATGGATTCTCTCACTAGTCTACTTACAACTCGAAACGGAACCAATATCACCTGGGTGATCGTTGATTGTCTCACGTTACCAGCACACTTTCTTACAATCAAGGAAACTGACGAGTCTTCACAGCTGTGAATGTTCCTCTGAGAGAGGCGGCTTTTAGGCACGAGGTGCTAACTCCTATTACCTTTGATTTTGAGCTATACCTGATTTATGACAGGCGATACACAACACCCTTGGCTCACGTCTAGACATGAGCATTACTTATCATAATAGGACGAACGGTTTGAGTAAACGAACCCCCCCGACACTCGAAGACATGCTGCGAGCATGTGTGGGATTGAGTTAGTGTAAATTGGAGGGACGCATACTTATGGCTGAGTTCTACCATAGCTGTTACCATTCTAGTATTCAGACAGCTCTGTTTGAGGCATTGCATGGATGATAATGCCAATCTCCTCATGGACTGAGGTGGATGACAACCTAATCACGGGTCCAGGACTTGCACTCGAAACTCTTGGAAGGATTATTTAGATTGGAAATCGCGTGGCGACAACGCGTAATCGCCAGGAAACCTAATAACTTAGGAAACACCGGGAGTTTGCTGTAGGCGAACGTGTCATATTGGAAGTCTCACCCTGGGAGGGTCCGGTATGCCTCGGGAAGCATGGCGAGCTTAACTTACATCATGTTGGGCCATACAACATTCTGGGAAGGATCCGTAACATGACCTACAAACTCGATTTACCTGATGAATTGGGTAGCGTACGTGATGTCATTTATGTCTCGAATCTAAGGTAGTGTTGGTCCAATGAAACGCTTGCGATACCCTTATTAGAGTCTGAGGTTAATGACAAGTTGCAGTTGTCGAGGAATCTACTGAAATCATGGACCAGGATGTCAAGATTCGTTAGCTTAGTCGAATTCCAATCGTGAGAGTTCGTTGGAACTCAAGACGTGGACCGAAGTTCACGTGGGAACGCGATGATCGGAGTAAGCTCTAGTATCCTCAGTTGTTCGAACGGTTGAACCAACTTTTGCTGTCATTGGCGAATTTCGGGACGAAATTCCCTTTCAACTTGGGGATGATGTGGTACCCGCGGAAAATCCACAGTCATCCTGAGTTAACACCTTGTTATTTTGGATTACTCGTCAAATTTTGGGACAAAATTTCTTTCAAGTTGGGGATGATGTGACAACCCTAATAATTAAGGTTAACACTATTTGAAATTCCACAAACCTTTAGCGTGTGCCTCTGTGTTTATTTACCTATCTCGTGCACTATTAAATGTTTATGTGTATATGTTTACAAGAAATCGTGATACGTTTAATTGTGTAGTTTGGTAAATTTAGGAAACTAACTAAATTGGGCCGCGGAAGTACTCGACACTTGTGGGCCGCGAGTTTACTTGAGCCCAACCCGAGCACACATATATGTTTAATTATATCACATTTGTGCATGGGCTTAGTAAAGCCCACATGGAGTTTAGAATGGGCCGGCCATCATAGGCAGCGTATATACGCATGCACACATGTAGGTTAGGGTGGTTTTTATCATTAAGCACTCACAAAAAAAAAAATTACTAGCAACCCTAATCGCCTCTTTTCTCCTCCTTGGAACTCGTCGGCAGCCCTTTTGGCTGAAGCCCTCATCATCTTCGATCTCTCGGTTAGTAGATCATTATCCTTGTCACTTGATAAACTTGGTATTGTTGATACATGAGGTTGTGTTTGTTATGTCTTTGCTTGATGATAAGGCTTAGGATTACATGTTGGTAAAATTGTTGATGAATAGATTCATACTAATTAACTGCTAGAAGGGTTTGTGTGATGTTAATTTATGATGATCTAGTGTTGTTTTCTTTTATGTGGATTCCTGATGATTTTCGGATATTAACAAGTTGTGATTATGGGTTTCGTTGATAAATACTGGGGCTGCAAGATGTTTCGGGTTAGGTGATGTTGATTGGATGATGATTTCAGAAACGTTAGTATGATATTAATTATGGCCCACTGTGAAATCGATGTAACAGAGGACTTAATTTGATGCCATGAGTTTTATTGATAGTCGATTGCTTTTTGTATGTGTAAGTCGATGGAAATGATGATGTTATGTTGATGCGATGAAACAGTAAGGACAGTTAGGGTTTGCAGGTGCATCATAGCTAACTGATGTTATCCACCACGAGACAGGTGGTCCTTCGCCATACTTGGACCTGGCGAAACATAGTAGTTTCGTCATAAGTGACCTCCACGAAAAATAGGAGTTTCGTCAAATGTGACTTCAGGGAAGAATAGTCTTTCGTCGCCCAGGTTATTCGCCAAAAGAGTGTTAAGACATAACAGTAAATAGATTATGATGTAGAAGAAGATAGATGCCTGTGCTTGTAGAATTCTGTTTATTACGTGATAACAATGCTACTCTTGACTTGACTTGTGTGAGTAGACAATACCACTGTAACTGTTGTTCTGTGATATACACATGAGGTGTGAATTTGTATACGAATAGATGTGAACGGTGAACTTGTTTGATTGTAAAAGCTGATATTACTGGTAACCATTGTTGGGAACATGAACTGTGTTTTAAGCGTGTATGAAATCTGAATGCTTGCTATGTGATATGTGTTAACGGTATTTTGTGTGACTTGTTGCAAACGTGAATTGGATATGTGATTACGAAAACTGACTGTTCTTGGTAACCACGGTAGGGTATGGTTGGCCAACTTGGTACGGGTAATGTGATGTAACATACCGAGCAATCTAAGGTGAGTTCACTGCTCTTTTTCCATGCATGCGTCCCGGGGAGGGACATCTGGTAAACGTTCCGTGGAGGAATGTCGGTTAATGGGTTTGACTGGAATGTTAAACCTGGGTTGTTGGTTAATACACATCTATATCTATCACTCAAGTCCCTCATACCGATTTTTGTCGGGAAGGCAACGGGGTATTAGTTAGTAGCGCTACTTAGGTTTGGCACCCTCACACCGCGCCGAGGAGGTCGGGAGTGAACTAATGACCCCCATCTTGACCATTGCTTTGATAGAGGCATTGGGGTTTAGGGCAAATAATCTGGAGCCATCAGAGGTAAGCGTGCGATTAACAATATCGAATCTGTGAAACGTTTTAATATGGTAACTGGTAACTAAACGCGTTAACAAAACTTTGAACTCACCAGCGTTGTCTGACACACTTGTCTGCATGCTTGCAGGTCTATAGGTTTATATCATTGGGACTTGCTATCTGGGATGCTGGAGTGGTCATGGGTCGAGATACATGGAATCGCAATACAAGCCTAATGGTTTATGTACACATGGTTTATGAAACACTTAACAAATGAGTTGTGCTTTCGCTGTATACAATGAATGATATGTAACGTTTTGTAATACTTTATGTTAATAAATGAAAGCTTTATTTAAATATATGTATGAGTTCAATGTGATTGGTGGCTAAGATCCTGGTACGTCACACGCCCGCGGTGTTTCCGCAAGTGGTATTTTGGGGGTGTGACAGAATTATTGTTTCACGACCATGGATTCAAAAGTTTCATTTTATTTAGTTATTAAACATTCACATTGTCTCGAAATTAAAGTTAAAACACAACCACATTGTCTATCATTTGTTATTTAGTCACTAAGGCCTTGTCCAATCCTAAGTGAGCATGCATCCTAATCGCAATCAACATCATTCAACACCACCTGAAACATATGTAAAAATAAAGTCAGCAAAGAAATGCCGGCGAGCACATAGGTTTTGTGAGAATGTCGGATTCATGACTCATTTACATATTGCAATACCTCGTTTGACTACAAGAGTCATTAATTAAAAACCTTGTTTTGAAAAGAGTTTGATATTGCAATATGAATAACCAGCTCAAAAAAAATTGGTTATAGTTTATAAAATGTTGTTGCCATGAATCTTAACCCAAAACATTTGTTTATGTAAACCAAATCGTAAATCGTTCTAAAATAAAACTCGTATGGTTTATATCGTATAGTAAACATCGTTGCGTGACATCGTTTAAAATCGTTCGTCCAAGTGAACTAAATAACGACACGGAATATAATACGATAAAAGCACTTATATATAAGAAGTACCAGCGGCGTATCTACCATGCTTTTATCACATTATACCTATCCCGTTATCTAATCACATACCAAAAACCCGTCGTTTAAATCATTTAACTCGTTCATGTAATAGACCATCGTTCATTTGTTTAAATCGTTCAAATCGTTCCAAATCGTTCAAAATCGTTCAATCGTTCAAAATCGTTCAATCGTTCAAATTGTTCTCCTTTTAATTGTGAAAAATGACTTTTGGTCGTCTCGCTTATAACATTCAAACCTTTGTAACTCGTCCATCGTTCAACTCATATTAACAAACCACCAAAGGGTAAGTTAACAATCATCAGGTTCAGTCGTTACCCACATAACCCCCATACATAACCATGGTGGCAGTCCGATAACGAGATTTTTCAGATCCTGTCGTACCATAACCTAATACTGGTCGGCTTGATCATTGTTAATGAATGTCATTCGTTATGTAAATACGTCCAACAAGTTCGTTCACATTATCGAAAATCGTTGTGTTTAATAAAAACCATAGTATTCGTTTTTGAAATCATCGTTGAAAGCATCGAAATCGTTTAACACATATGAATCACCCCAAAACAATTGAAAATAGTAAAATAGGGGAACTATGTACTCACATTGAAGTGCAAAGTATCCTTGATTATTAGTGAACTAACAAAGCTCGGGCAAACCAAGGAAATCAAGTAGTACCTAGTAATCGGATCGCTAAGTTAATAAATCGGCACCTAAATCGGAAGATCGGGTAGAACGAGGTCTCGTAAACCTAATGAGTATTGGACTCATGTGATATGGTTTAACAAAGCCTACATTCTAAATCGAAATCTATCCCAAGTGCTTTCGACCCGTTACGACCCATTAAGGTAGCTTACGCTACTTTAACATGTCGTTCGCGCAAATGCGCGTTCGAGACGCCTAACTAGTCCTATGAAAAGTATTATATTCCCTAACATGTTTAAATATGTTGCATAATCAGTTTAAGTGACAAAAATTAAGTTACATATGCTTAAAATCAGATTATGCATGAAAAGGGCATTTTAGTTATTTTCCTAAGGCATATAAACTACCTATCATACAACTAATTAAACTAAGTGACCATAAGGTATAACCTCGGAAGGTTATTCCCTATACAACTATGGTTACAAAACATGCTTGGTCGGATCCTAACAATCGACCAAACGGGTCGGGTTCGAAAGTCTAAGCGGTTGTCAAGACCGCTTGACTTACGACCCTAAACAAGCACAAGACTAAAAGTGATGAGTTAAACATTTTAAAACATGTTTAACTAAGTTAGAAAACAGGTTTGATATCAAAACAAAGTGTTTTGATACCCGAAAATAGCTTCGTTGCAAAATACGCATAAATACGTATTTTGACCGAAACTTTGACTCGTCACTTCGACTAATCGACGTGGTAATCAGTAGGTATAGTCACAAGGGACTATAACCATCGTGATTACGCTCACGTTGCAAAGTTCGAATGAACTTTGTGTTGACCATTTCATGTCAAAGCAGAAAGTCAAACACTGTTTGACTTTCACGCTTGAAAAGCATAAACAAGCATGAAAGAAGCTTACAAAAGGTCCAAGCTAGGAAGAATTGATCCAAAACACTCAGGTATGAAGCCTTAGCTTCAACTTAGAGCAGAATTTAGATCAATTGTGTGAGGAATGAGAATGACCAAGATGGGTATTTATAGAAAGTTTGGATCAACAAGATCATTCCAAGTGTTAGGAGGTTCATTCTTGGTCATACACTTGTGGAACATGGTTTAGAATACCAGGGGAACTCAAATACCAGCCCAAAGTATGTTAAAACAATGTCTAAAACCCAAGGTACAGCTGCTGATTGCTAAAAATGGATTGCTGAAAATGTGTCCCTGTCACGTGGCACGCCAGGTATACCCTGGGCTGGCGCGTGGCGCGAGGGAGGTCATTTTAAAGTTTCCTGAAATGGTCCCTGCATGCTTAAAACTTGTTTTTCGGCACGTTTAAGCCTCGTTAACCCCATTTCAAGGCTCCATAATGAATTTAAAGCATAGGGAACATGAAATATGCTTGAAAACATCACGGATGTCGGTTCGTTTGGTCGTACGGTCACGTTATTCGGTTAATTACGACGAAAACTCGAACAGACACGAAATCGATCCAAATTACACGACGAATGGTATTTTTGCATTCCGATCACTAAAATAAAATATTTTAATGATTAAATTTTTTTTTGGAAGTCCGGATATGTTCAGAACGTAAGATATGCGAGTAAATGCAAACTTATGCACTTTTTGACGCTTTTAGTCCCTATTGATCAAATAAGTTTATTTTTGCGCACCAAACCCCTCAAAGCCTATTTCTAAAGGATATTTAGGGCACGTTTAACTTATGATCATGTTTCGGAATGTTCGTTACTGTACAAATCAGCATACTTTCGCAGTTTGTCACAAATAGTCCTTGCGATCGAATAAACTTGTTTTCGACACACCAAACCTTCCAAAACTTATTTCTAAGTTATGTTTAGGTTATTTAAGGTATATTAAGCCTATAATACTATTACGGAGTGTTTTTCGCGTTAAATTGATTATTTTTACGCATCAATTTGCGTTTAACTTTCTAGAAAGCGATTTAAAGCTTGAAATCGAACTAGAATCAAATCTTCAAACAAAAATACACATATATTAACACCAAACACATCGTTTTATTGATAATTGCTATTTTTTTACATCGTTACACCGCACAGTTGTCACACGTATGTTGACTTAGCATACGCAGTACACGATTTTCAAGGACATTCTGCCTGTATATTGACGTAGCATACGTAGTACATGATTATCAAGGACATTTTTCTATGCATGTTGACTTAGCATGCCTAGCACATTGATTTCAAGGATCCTTTTTTTGCTTTATATGTTGACTTAGCATATCTAGCACCTTGATTTCATGAACACTTTACTTCGTATGTTGACCTAGCATACCTAGTACATGGTTTTCAATACATTTTCGCCACACAAATTCCAAATCCTTATAGGATCTTCCTATCTTCATAGTTAGATCCTTGTGGATATTTAAAGCACAAAATCAAAGTCCTTAATTGGATCCTTTGTGTCCTTTAATACGTATGTTACGATTCAATGAGACCAAACCAGATCCTTATAAGATCTTCCTATTTTCATAGTTAGATTGTTGAGGATATTTAAAGTACTAATTGAAATCCTTGATTGGACTTCTGGTGTACTTTAAATACGTATGTATAAATGGATGATAAGTTGATAACAAGTTGATGACCAAGTTGACAATTACGTGATTATGTGTTTATGTGTGATTTAAATGCTCGCTATCCAAATCCTTGTAGAATCTTCCATATCTTCATATGATAGATTCTTAGAAGGATATCCAAAAGTACTATCTTAAATCCTTAATGGGCTTCTATGCAATAGTTAAGACCCTTGGATTTTAAAGTACTATTCCAAAGTTAAAGAGATTGATTCGTCAATCTAGTTAAAGAGATCATGTGTTGATCTAGTTAAAGATATCATGCGTTGATATAGTTAAAGAGACCCTTGGTGGTCTAGTTAAAGAGATTGATTCGTCAATCTAGTTAAAGAGATCATGTGTTGATCTAGTTAAAGATATCATGCATTGATATAGTTAAAGAGACCCTTGGTGGTCTAGTTAAAGAGATTGATTAATCAATCTAGTTAAAGAGATCATGTATTGATCTAGTTAAAGATATCATGCGTTGAAATAGTTAAAGAGACCCTTTGGTGGTCTAGTTAAAGAGATTGATTCGTCAATCTAGTTAAAGAGATCATGTGTTGATCTAGTTAAAGATATCATGGGTTGATATAGTTAAGGAGACCCTTTGGTGGTCTAGTTAAAGAGATTGATTCGTTAATCTAGTTAAAGAGATCATGTGTTGATCTAGTTAAAGATATCATGCGTTGATATAGTTAAAGTGACCCTTTGGTGGTCTAGTTAAAGAGATTGATTCGTCAATCTAGTTAAAGTGATCATGCGTTGATCTAGTTAAAGATATCATGCGTTGATATAGTTAAAAAGACCCTTTGGTGGTCTAGTTAAAGAGATTGATTCGTCAATCTAGTTAAAGAGATCATGTGTTGATCTAGTTAAAGATATCATGCGTTGATATAGTTAAAGAGACCCTTTGGTGGTCTAGTTAAAGAGGTCGTTCGTCGATCTAGTTAAATAGATCATATGTTAATCTAGTTAAAGAGATCATTCGTCGATCTAGTTAAAGAGATCCTTTGGTGATCTAGTTGAAGAGACTCTTTGGTGGTCTATTTAAAGAGATCATTCGTCGATCTAGTTAAGGAGACCCTATGGTGGTCTAGTCAAAGTCATCACAGGATTATTCGTTTGATTTTTCCCCTACACATCATAAAATAAACTGTGCGGACTGTGCAAGGAATTACGTAATTATGGATGCATACATAATTATGGAATTCAGTGCACAGAAACCATAACAAGTTTTGTCTTGTGTAAGAACCTATAGTGATAAGAATAACGAAACAGGAACAATGTAATAAAGGCATGGTGGATACGCCGATGGTACTTCCTATATATAAGTGTTCCTTGTTACATTGCAAATGTAGCGTTATTTAAGTTACTAGAAGTTCTGGACCTTGACCAATGTTGTTTTATCTCTCTGACTTCAATTTCGAGCACACACAAGTTTCCTATAATAGTCTTCATAGGAAACATCCTTTCCATCCGTTGTTCGAAAACTCCAACTCCTTGTCGAATTCACACACTCTTCATATTTTGCTACAACAAGGACATCACTTTGATAATTACATGACGATCTCGAGGTTTGGTACAATCATACACCTACCTATCGGAATGGAGTTTAAATCTTCGGATCTGAACTCTTCCCTATAAACAACAGACGAGTACGAATAACAAAGTTTGCTAGAAATCCAGACATGGCCCAGAGTTTTACTTAGGGAATGGAGGATTTATTTGAAAGCGAATCATCCACATCTGTTCCTACAAGTTTCCTCTAAATTAGATTTCGGGATGAAATTTCCTAAAGTAGGGGAGACTGTGACTTTGTGCCTTTACGACAATCATAAAAATACAAATCCAATGAAATCTTGTGTTTCATTCTCATAATTTGTACAATTACATATGACATTTACACATATCAACCCTTGTACGATTCCAAACTCTCGAGAAGCTTTTCCGGAATTTTAATGTAAACTATTACGCAAACGTAATCAGTTTAATGCAACGTACACTCTGGAATAGTGATATAAGCTAAACAAACCCTAAATATCCTTTACATAACATAGAAATAAGTTTTGAAGGGTTCGGTATGGCAAAAACAAGTTTATTCGATCATAGGGACTATTTACGACAAACTACGAAAGTCTGCCAATTCGTGTAGCAACGTACACTCCGAAACAAGGTCATAAGCTAAACATACCTTAAATACCCTTTACATAGCTTAGAAATAAGTTTTGAGGGGTTCGATATATGAAAATACGTTTATTTGATCACAGGGGCTAAAAGCGTCAAAACTACGAAAGTATGCAAATGCGTGCATATCTTGCGTTCTGACCATATCCGGACATCCAAAATTTTTTTTAATCACTAAAATATTGTATTTTAGTGATGGGAATGCAAAAATACCATTTGTCGCGTAATTTGGATCTTTTTCGCGTCTGTTCGAGTTTTGTCGTAATTAACCGAAAAACGTGATCGTATGACCAAACGAACCGACATCCATGATATTTCCAAGCATATGTCAAGTCCCTTATGCTTTAACATCCTTATAAATCCTTGAAATTGGGTTAACGGGGGTTAAAGCATCGAAAAACAAGTTTGGAGCATGCAGGGGCCTAGATCTGTCTGGACTGGCTGGCGGCCAGCGAGAGAATTACCCATTTGGGTCGCGGGGAGCGAGAGAGTGCCAGTGACAGAAATTTCCAAATAGCTTCTAAGCTGTTTGCAGCTGGTTTCCTTTGATTGTTTTGTGGTCTTGTGGGCAAGATAAGTGTTCTCCAAGGCTTATAACCTGGTCCTAACACTTGTAAGGTTGAGATTATTCCTTGGTCACCACACAAAACACTTCGCAAGATCTCATTAATCCTAGAACACTATAAATACCCAAGCTCATTCACTTCATCCCTTGCTCAATTCTTTTCTTTCTCACATCTGCTCTACTTGGAGGCTACCACTTGTTGGAGGCTTCCTAATTGAGCTTTCTTAGTCATCTTTCATCTTAGAACACTTGTAAGTGTTCTTCCTAGTCTTGTTTATTTATTACAAGCAAAAAGTCAAACAGTGTTTGACTTTCGACTTTGACTATGAATTGGTCAAGACAAAGTTCAATTGAACTTTGCAACATGATCGTAATCACGATGGTTATAGTCCCTTGTGACTATACCTACTGATTACCATGTTGACTAGTCGAAGTGACGAGTCAAAGTTTCGGTCAAAATGCACGATTATGTGCATTTTGTGACAAAACTATTTTTGGGTATCAAAACACTTTGTTTTGATACCCAATCAGTTTTCTAACTTAGTTAAACATGTTTTAACATGTTTAACTCGTCACTTCTAGTTTAGTGCTTGTTTAGGGTCGAAAGTCAAGCGGTCTTGACAACAGGTTAGACTTTCGAACCCGACCCGTTTGGTCAATCATTAGGATCCGACCAAACATATATTGTAACCATAGTTATATAGGGAATAACCTTCCGAGGTTATACCATATGGTCACTTCGTTTGATTAGTTGTATGATAGGTAGTTTATATGCCTTAGGAAAATGACCAAAACGCCCTTTTTGCGCATAAATTCAATTTAAGCATATGTAACCTAAATTTTGACACTTAAACTGATTACGCAACATTATTAAACATGTTTAGGCATATAAGACTTATCATAGGACTAGTTAGACCATCCGAATGCGCATTTGCGCAAATGACACGTTAAAGAAGCGTAAACTACCTTAACGGGTCATAAGGGGTCGAAAGCACTTAGGATTCATTCCAAATCAGAATGTTGACTTTGTTAAACCACTTCATATGAGTTCCAACACTCATTTGGTTTACAAGACTTCATTCTATCTGATTCCTCCGATTATGTACCATTACTTTAACATAGTTACTGATGTTAGGACACGTTAGGACACGTACGAAGCTTTGATACTTCACTTGATTCAAGGATACTTAGCAATCCCAAGTGAGTACATAGCTCCCCTCTTTGATACTTTCAATTATTTTGGGGTGACTCATATGGGCTAAATGCTTTTCAAGTTTTCAAAACAAAGAATATGGTTTATATAAAACTTGACGATTTCAATAATGTTAATGTTAGTGCATACATCTGTCGACTTCATCTTGTATCGAGTCTTAACCTTAGAATGTTAGATTAGGGCACGTTTTACAAGAAAGTAGGAAGAATATTGTGTTTAGTAAAGAGGTTTCGCTCATAGGGCACTTAGGAGGTAGTTTCGCTTATTTGAACATGACAGGTTTCGCTTATATGGACATCATGTCCATATGAGCGAAATCCCCTGCCCTATATATAGGTTGCATGAGCGAAACCAGATAGGTGTGTTCTTGTTTTCCATACCGAGGTGCTGCCGGTGTGAGATTTGGCTATAAACAGTGTTATATCAATCAACAAGGTGATTTAAGTGAAGATCTAGCTGTTTCTACGTTGGTTACTTGTTTTCTGCACCTGTAACTGATCGAGACTCCTCTGATAGACTCGTTCGGGTCAGAATACGATCCTACAAGTGGTATCAGAGCTTCAGGAGGAGGAGTTCTACAGAGATTTGCTGGACTTCATCATAAATTCTTACTTCTACATCTTCTTTCTTCATTAGAACAAGATTTACCGGTCGAAATTCATTCAAATTTTCACAGACTAAAGGAAATTGATCATAGACAAATCCCTGAAAGTTTGAGCCTAAAATTCGAACTAACAATGGTCCAAAATAACCCCCGAGTTGGTTTCGCTCATACGGAAAAGTCCTGATTTTGCTTATACGTACATCAGGTTTCGCTCATTTGACATAGGGTTTCGCTCCAAAGGACCTCTAAGTGACCTATTTCGCTTTTGTGTTCACCAATAAGACCTGGTTTAGCTTTTGTGACCACCCATAAGACCCTATTTCACTTTTGTGTCAACCTAAGACACCTAGTTTCGCTTTTAAGGACACATCATAACCCTGATTTCGCTTTTAAGGACATATCATAACCCTGATTTCGCTTTTAAGTACACCTTAACCTCTGATTTCGCTCTTAAGGTCATCCAAACCCTAATTTCGCTCATAAGTACCTGTTTTTGAAAAAAGTGCATTAAAAAATGGATACTGAGTTCTACAACGCTTTTGCTACAACCCCGACTAGTTCATCTGACATTACTAAGACCATGACAATGGAGAATGAAACCAGAACAATGCAAAAACCCCCAAAACTTATGGGAATTGAGGATTATCACGGATGGAAAAAATGGTTTGAGAATTGGGTTCAGGCGAATCATCTAAAAGCTTGGGAGAGCATCGAAACTGAATATGAGAGGCCAAAGAATTCAGTGGGAGTTGATAAAATAATTTCAGAGTTCATGGAGCAAGAAAGAGAGAGTTATAAAGCAGAAAAGATGATGATAAATTTGTTACAACAAGCAGTTAAAGAGGATATATTTGTGTTGCTTCAACATGATGAAAATGCTTATTCTATCTGGGAAGCTCTTAAAAAGAAATTTGAGGGAAGTACTGAGATGTTACAGAGTAAAGCAGCATTGCTGAAAAAGGAGTTTGAACTGTTTACGTGCATGCCTGGTGAAACAACAAAGACTCTTATTGAAAGATACTGTCATCTTGTACGCACCATGTCACAGTTGAAGATTACAAAAACTCCAGCAGAATGGGTTGAAAAGCTTGCTGACGCGTTACCGCAAAAGGAATGGGGTACATATCTGATGATATTGAAGAATTTCGGACAGTTTAGCAGGTTATCGATTGCACAGTTTATAGAGAAGTTGGAGGCACAGGATCTGGAGCAGCAGAAAATTGCTAGAATGAACAGTTCTACTCATCAACAAGATATTAAATTATACTATAAAGGAAATGTTCAAACTGCTGAAGCAAGTCCAAAGATACAAACTGCATTTAGTGCTGGAAATCAATCTACACCAAGCAGTCAAGGATCAGTTAACACTAGTGGGTTCTCAACGGTGAATCCTCCAAATGTTCAAAGTTCATCTGCTGGAAACGGTCATCTAATTCAGTGCAATGTGGCTTTACATCTTCAAAATGGACAAAATTATTCTGAAGAGATTGTAAAGAATCATATGGGATTATTGGTCACTGCATTAGAGTCTTATGAAGGGTTGATTGCCGGAAGAATTGGTAATCCGATGCTCACAAAGGAAGATTATGACCAAATCGATGCAGAGGAGCTGGAACTGATGGATATTAAATGGGCTTTAGCTAGTGTTTTGAGAAGAGCAGAAAAATTTAGATTGGTTACAGGAAGAAATGATTTCTTGGATGCAAACCTTTCTAATCTAGGATTTGATAAATCTAAAGTTGTCTGTTTTCGTTGCAGGGAGAAAGGCCATTTTAAAAGAGAATGCAAGAATTAGGAGCCGAGAGGAGCAAAGGAGTCGTCTGGGAAAGATGATTATTATAGGAAAACCATTTATCAGCAAATCACTCATCAACCGCATCAACAAAAAGAAGCTCAAACGGCACATGGAAAAATGATTGAAGATGCAAACAGGAAAGCTTATTATGGTATCGTTGATCAAGAAGATGAGAGAATGGCTGAAGGTTTTAGTTGGGACAAGTTTATTCCAGCTGATCCAAATGTTCAAGCTTTTATTGCACATATTGTTCAAAAGCCAGAAATGTTGAAGGAATGGATAGGAGTGTTATCTGATGAAGAGAAAAGTGAAGATGAAGGATCTGTTTCATCTGAAAACAATTTATCAGAAACAAGTGATAGTGATGAAGAGATGGAACAGATAAATCTTGGAAAAACGCATTTATCTTCTAACACTTTTGAATTTTATTTTGCAGAAAAATTGAAGAAACTGAAAGAAGGGAAAGCTGCAAAAGATTTAAAAGAAGTCAAAGTGATTGAGAAGATTGTGGAAGTTGAAAAGATAGTTGAAGTCGAGAAGATCGTTGAAATCACAAAACCCTGTCTTACATGTTTAGAGTCTTGTAAACAATGTATAGAAAAAGATGAGAGGTTTAGTGAGTTAGAAAAGTTGAAAGAAAAGTTGTTGTTTGATGTAAAAAATTTGAAAGAGTCATACGATGTTTTGAACAGAACTGTGAATAGTCTGGAAAAGACTAACTCTGAAAGAGAGAAAGCTTTGAAGATGATAAATGCTACCATGATGACAAAGCAGAAAGAGATCAACTTGTACATAGAAGAATGTGCAAAGTGGAAGAAAGAGTTGGATAGTGAAGCAACTGAGAATGAAAGAATCTGAAGATTACTGCAAAGTTACAAAGGTTTTGACTACATAATTGATAGAATTTATCCAACAGTTGAAGGATTTGAAGCGTTTAAAGGTGAAGAAACAAAGCCAAAGAAGAAAAAGGATACTGGTAAGAAACAGGGTGTCTGTTATAATAAGTGTCCGCCTCCGATTTGGGAAGGGTACTCGCCTAGAAAACCTAACGAAGAAGAACTAAAACAGGCGGTCAATATTAAGTTAGAATCCGAGATAACCAATGTTTTACCGGACAATATTGACGTCACGTTCACAGCGTCCGACACAGATCATGAGTCAGAACTGATAAAACGAGTGGTCGATCAGGTGTTGGATAAGGATGAGGAGTCAGAGTCAAAGTCCGAGTCCAAAAGTTCGTGTCAGTCAGTTGGGAGTTCGAGTTCGTTCGAAAGGAGTTCAAAATTGTCGGGAAAACGGGCTTATAGTAAAGAGTTTTTATTGTCAAAATCTAATTTGAATGATGAAACATTTGAAGTTGTGTATACTTTGAATGATTCTGACAAATTATATTTTGATAAAGAGTTTCCAATAAGAAGTGTTCGATTTGAAAAGATCAAAAAGGTTTTCAAAATGACAGAAATTAATATTTATGAAATAAAAGATCTTAATCTTTCTGAAAGACCTAAAAAATACACTTCAAGATTTCAACAACGTTTGAACAAGAAAAAGGGTTACAATTCTGGTTCTGGTTTTCAAAAGAAACCAAACCACAATCATAGCTATAAAAAGAAAGGACTTGGTTTTATTCCACCTGAAAACTATAAAAATGAAAAATATGTTCGAGATTTTAAATAAAAAATGACATATGTTGCAGGAACTAGCCATGAAGAAGAAGCAAAGAGCTCATTCTGGAAACAGTCAAATCAGGAGTTTCTTGCTGAAAAGATGAAGAATGGAGCTTATCAAAGGAAAGAAACAAGAACCTGTTACAGATGCAATGAAGTTGGTCACATTGCATGGAATTGTCCAAAAGCTACTCAAACAAAACAGGAAGTTTCTTCAAAACTTAAAGAAAAGATTGTTGATGTTGAACCTCCAACTGAAAGATTCGAAGTGTTCAAAAATTCAACATATGAATTTGGAGAGTGTTTGAAAAGGTTTTACAAGAAGAAGGGAAATCTTGACAACCAATCTTAGGTTGTTAAGAAATCAGAGGTAAAATCTGGCGATGAATCTGATTCCACAAAATCGGAGGAGCCAAAGGTTGAGGTAAAAAGTGAAAACTTAGTGCCTCTAATGGATGATGTTCATTTTCCACCATTGAGAGCTGAGAATTTTAAATCAAAGGTTGGAAAGGTTGAGATCTCAAATCAATTTTATTCTGAAAAGAATGAATTTGATGTTGAAAAAGCTTTTAATGGGAATGTAAAGAAAATTTTCGGAAAGATGGTCGATGGGAAGGTTAAAGGAGTTAAAGATTTTTATGCTACAAAGAAGGCAACTTATATTCCAACTGAATCTGAATTGAAAACACCCAAGGCTGGTCAGGCTTGGGTGGATATTTTCTTTCACTGAAAAACCTGACTTGCCGGAGATCCCAAGTTTGTAATCGTGGATCAGGAATCGGCATCTTTCTTAAAAATTGAGTGTGTAAATAAATTTTAAAGTTTGTTAAATTTTACAGATTGTGACTTGCCAGAGCTTCCAGGATTGGTAAGGGCGAAGCAGGAATCGGCATCTTGATTGGTAAAATGGTTTGTGTAGAGGTTTATTCCTACATAGGTTTGAATGTTGTGAATATTTGTACAAGAGGTACAAAGTGATTAATCAAGGTCATTAGTTTGAACTTGATGTAATCCTGATACAAGATATTGAATGGACGATATGATGAACCAAACTCCTAATTTTACAAGTGGTAAAATCAATAAAACTTCTTTTCCGGAAAAATCATTTTGGTTAAAACAAACTTAAGTGTTTTGAAATCATAATGAGAAAATAGTTTTGTGTAAGGGGGAGTTCTGATTGTTTATGCCTAGTGGATGGCGAATTGAGGTGATTTGATATCAGTTGTCTCTTTCTGTATAGGTTGTTTTCAAATTTCCTAAAATGTGTTTGCATTTTAGGGGGAGTAGAAAATTTCAGAAAATCCAAAAACATTTGAAAATTTGAAAAAGACAAAAACATGATAAAATTCAAAAATGAGTTTTGTTGTGAAATAGAGGAAATGATAGTACATCAGTAGACAGTTACAGTATGCTAAAGAAACGTAATGTTTAAATAGCGTTAAACAGTCTCACTGATGATATGCCGATAGGTTTTTACACATTTAGTAAGTTTTTTCGGGATATAAACTTAAATTCAAACTTGCTTATTTCGTGGGGAACACTACTTGGATATATAGGTAACCCCTGAAATCTCGTTTGAAAGGTCCTTCTTTCTGAGATACTAGGTCTTTATGCTCAGTGATATCTGGGGTATTATCCCGGGACTTCTGATTTTGCGGAAGCAATGGCCTAGTCCTCGGAGAATACTTTACTGCTTGCTTGAAATATAGCGCCGCCCTCAGCAAATTGATGAAACAATAAAATTGATAGTCATTGCTGTTGTAATACAAAAGATCCTCTAAAGGGGACACACCAAAAGTCGAAGCCGTCATCTCTCTGCGTATACGGGAGTATCGACCTGAGCTCTCACGGCCCTCGCAATTTAACCCCTTACAGATATCATCTGTGGTATACTCACCTGTAAGACTGAATATTGGGATCTGGATACGGGAGTATATTCAAGAGGTGGGACACATGAATGAGTTTAAGTTCTTAATACACCTAATTCATATCCTGAATCAGTTGAAATATGTGTGAGAATTTAAGTGGATTAGTATATCGGCAATCTAAGTGAATTGTTTAATTCTTAATGTGTAACTAAGCTCAACGGTACTTGTGATTTGTCAAAAACTGATATGATCCTCTTACACAAACTCACAAAAATATTGTTTGTAAATATTTCTTTACTGTATTACATATTTCTTTATTTTGAAAAATCCAAAAAGATTTTTGACAACTGATATTGAAAAGCTGATTTTCAAAATTCTGAGTGCTAAACATGATGAGTATAATTTGAGGGGGAGTTTGTGTTTAAAACTGATTATTTTTTATCAAACCTTCAAGTGATTCATAAGATTGAAAAATCATTTTGTTTGGGTTTTGTTGGAGAGTCTGAGTTAGTGCAAGTTTATATGTTTGAAATATATATGTGAGAGAAATTTACTTTGAGGTAGAGTTTTTGCAGGATTAGATGAGCCAGGGTATTCATTTCTGAGATCAGAGCTAGATGAGAGCCAGGTTCCAATACCTGAGGATTCTGATTGGAGGTAGCCAGGCAATGATCTTGAGACATGAAGAGTCAGGCTGATTGATATTGAGAAGCTGTTAGATGGAAAGCCAGACAACGATCCTAAAGCTGATGATGCTGATGAACTGAAGAAATGCCAGCATATCGCAAGGGGGAGTCTGAAGATCTGCAAGGAAAGACTGAGAGAGTGAAGCCCAGAGATAGATCAAGACTGAAGATGCGAAGACTCGACACTTAAGACACGTCAACATCTGAGGGGGAGTCTGTTAGTGCATACATCTGCCAACTTCATCTTGTATCGAGTCTTAACCTTAGAATGTTAGATTAGGGCACGTTTTACAAGAAAGTAGGAAGAATATTGTGTTTAGTAAAGAGGTTTCGCTCATAGGGCACTTAGGAGGTAGTTTCGCTTATTTGAACATGACAGGTTTCGCTTATATGGACATCCTGTCCATATGAGCGAAATCCCCTGCCCTATATATAGGTTGCATGAGCGAAACCAGATAGGTGTGTTCTTGTTTTCCATACCGAGGTGCTGCCGGTGTGAGATTTGGCTGTAAACAGTGTTATATCAATCAACAAGGTGATTTAAGTGAAGATCTAGCTGTTTCTACGTTGGTTACTTGTTTTCCGCACCTGTAACTGATCGAGACTCCTCTGATAGACTCGTTCGGGTCAGAATACGATCCTACAGTTAACGAACTTGTAGGTGCGTTAGTTGAAAGACGAATGACATTCATTAGCTTTGATCAAGCCGACCAGTGGTATGTTATGGTACCATAGGATCTGACAAATCCCGTTATCGGACTTTCCCCATGGATTTGGTGGGTAATATGGGTAAGGGTAACGACAGAAACTGTTTTCTGATTAACAAATCATGTGTTGGTTTGTTAGTCTTATTAAAGAGGCCTTTCATGGTCTATTAAAGATACCCCATAGGTGGTATAGTCGAGTCACACAGGTTTGAATGTATTCATTAAAGAACGACCAAAAGTCGTATTTCACAATTAAAACATGGACGATTGAACGATGGTTTATAACACGGACGATTTGAACGATTGGTTTATGGTAAGTGATTAGATAACGGGATGGGTGTAATGTGATAAAAGCATGGTGGATACGCCGCTGGTACTTCCTATATATAAGTGCTTTTATCACATTACATGTCGTAGCATTATCTAGATCAATTGAACGAATGTTTTCAAACGATGCCACGCAACGATGTTTACTTAAAGATATAAACCATACAATTTTTACTTCAAGAAGATTTACTACCTGGTTTTACAAAGGCAAATGTTTTCAGTCAACATTCATGGCTACAATGGTTTTCGTTTTACTTATATCAACTTGTAAAGTTGATAAAACATATTGCAATATCAAATACTTTTTGATTTCAAGGTACATACTCGACAACTCTCGTAATCGGTCGAGGTATTGTGATATGAATTCAAAGCCATGAATTTGACATACAAAACCTATGTACTCGCTGGCATTTATATGCTGACTGTTTTCACATATGTTTCAGGTTCTATTATGTGACGATTGTTGATTGTTTGCTTCACATAGGATGGATGCGGGCTTTAGTGACTTAAATCCTGATAGATAATTGTTGTACTTATTTGGTTTGTTTCAAAACAACGAGTCTATTAATAAAATAAAACAAAACTTCAATTACCATGTGTTATGAAACAATGATTCTGTGACATGACTCCCCGACGTTTCCGCCGCGGTTTGTTGTATTACGCGATCGGGGTGTTACATCAGGTTTGTTATAAAAAATTTTCTTGCTCTTTCCATCAAATTTTTCAATTTCAGACTTCTCGATCTCTACCAACTTGAACACTTTATCAATCTTTTCCGAAATCACATTCTGAATCGGGACTTCAGTATTTGAAAATAATTTGTCCGATCTAAATATCCAATCATGGTATAAGCCAATCCTATCGGATCATCATTTGAATTTTTCTTAGATTTTGAATTTTTAAGATAACTCTCATGAAAACTTCCCTCATTTTCATCCTGTGACTCGGACTTATCTGTTTTAGTAGACTCTTCTTTCAAAACACTTTCAACGACCTTAGCTACCACATCTGAATCACCAGTATCATCAAATTTGGAATAGGTCACGTCTATATTATCTGGCAATTGATCAACCACGTTGAAAGCTTTTTCCACCTTTTCGTCATCATAGAATGTGAATTTATCCTCAAACAGTGGTGGAACCTGATGATATTCTGAGCCAATTCCTTTCTTGTTTTTCTCAGAATCTTTATCATCCTCTTTTATGTTGAAAATACGTTCAAAAACACATGACAAAGCGTGATAACTATGCAACTTATTATTATATTGTTCTAAATCAGTCATTTTACGTTTAAGATCAGCAACCTCTTCAATATATGAATTTACGACTTGTTGCTTTATTTCATACTGTTGTTTAAGCGTTTCTGACGTTTTAGAACATTGTGACAATTTAGATTGAATAAGTTTCATTTGGATTTTCACATCTTCATATGATTCTTTTGTAATATGATACACAAATTTTATTGAATCATACTTTTTTCCTTTCTTGAACCGCATTTTCTTTTTGCAAACACTCTTCAGTCATTGCTGAACACTTTTCTTTCAAAATATCATTTTCTTTTTCTAAAATTTTACATTTTTGTGTTAGCTTTTCATCGTTATCTATCAAAACCTTTTAATTTTCAAACATTTCTTTACATCTGATGGGTGTCGAGTGTTATATAGTTTTTAATGTATATTTTAAGCCATTTTTAACACTTTAGTCAAGTTTTAAATTTATAAAACATGATATTTACTAACACTAAACACACATATGGGCAAGTGCACCCATCGTGAGCGTAGTAAAGTGTTGGTAAGATACCGAGGTCGTCCAAGGACACAAGAGCTTTTAGTACCGGTTCATCCTCAACGTCTAATCAAATCAAAGATTTAGAAAAAGGTTTTAAACAAGAAAATAAAAACTAACTTAAAATGCTGAAAATAAAAATAAAAATAAAACTAAAAACAGATAGACAAGACAAATCACTTGGATCCAACTCGCCTTTAGTGTAACCTTTGATGTTTTCCGCACTTTTGCATTTTTTAAGAGATTATCTTAGTTATAGTAGTAGGCCCCTTTTTTGAAGGTGACGTTACCCTCAACCCAGTAGTTTGAGTCAGCAAGGATACAATCCTAAAGGGTTGGATTATTGGAAGATAATTAATTAAGTTATTAATGTGTAATGTGGTAGGCCCCTCTTTTGAAGGTGACGTTACCATCGGCTAAGTGGTTTGAGTCAGCAGGGATACAATCCCAAGTAGCCGTGTTAATGTATTATTAATAGTAGTTTACATATGAGGGGATCAAGCCATTCGCACCCCCGCCATCCAATACCAGTGGGTATTGAAAGAGGTCCTAGTAAGCTTGACCCAGGTCCTTGCAGGATCTATCACTGAACAAGGCAAGAACCTTACCAAACCATTCCCTTAACCCCCGATCAGGTAGCCAACATATCTCCATATAGACCGTGGAGATATGAATGGTGTAAATCTTTTATTTTATATAGACAGTAAAATAATGCCAAGACACCATGGACAAATGATAAGAAAGTTTCACCTTCAACATAAGAAACTAGTTATTAAAGTCATTAATACAAAACCAAATAAAAAGTGCGAAAAGATTAAAAAACAAAAGTATTACACTAAATACTTGTCTTCACCAAGTGATGTAAGAGACTTAGGCAAACATGGCCTTTGATTGTCAAGAACTCTTACTATCAATCTTGGATCCCGAGACTACTACACACACTCTATGATGGATGATGGATGATGGTGGTGGATGTGGGTGTTGTGATGGTGGTGGAGTGTGGGTGAAGTGGGAGAGAGGTGGTTTGTCAAGGGATGCCTTTGAAATGAACCAAGCACCCCTATTTATAGCCTGCACAGAAGCCCGGACACGGCCCCGTGTCTAGTGGGCACGGCCCCGTGTCCATCCACTTTCTCTTTCTTCATTTAATGCAGTTTGTCTGTATTAGTTGACCACGCCCCCGTGTCCGCTGGGCACAGCCCCGTGTGTAGATGCATATCTGTACTATCAAGATTTGCTTGGATTCTGCGAATCTTAGCGTTGACCACGGCCGTGTGGAGCTAGGCACGCCCCCATGTTGGGAAATAGAAGCTTCTACAACTTTGTCCTTTCTGCAGACACTTGGGCACGCCCCGTGTCCGCTGGGCATGGGGCGTGTTCAGCCTTCTGTTGTTCTGTTTTTGCTTAGGAAGATGCTGTCGAGGGGTCGGGCATGCCACATTTGTTCCTTTTCTTGTATTTGTGTTCGATTTAGCTGTGTTTTTGCTTCTTTTGTTCATTTACGCTCATTTAACGCTGAAAATATAAAAGGAAGACAAAAGCACACTTTTTCCAACATTAGTACTAAAAAAGGGTTAGTTTTATGCCTCATTTGATGTAATTTATATCTTGCATTTTACATACATCAAATACCCCCACACTTGAATCTTTGCTTGTCCTCAAGCAAAACTCCTTATTTTGTTGCTTACACACCCAAATGGAATGGGTAGAAGAGAAGTTTTAGGCTTGTCTAGAGTGTCGGGATTCCAAGATCTTTATTAGGTTTTATTTTTATGTTATTTACAATCCTATTCGTCATGATTTATTTAGAACATTTACATAAGAGAAATTACTTATTTGGGCATAACATGCCTTTTTAAAATTCCATTTATATACAAGTTCACATACCTCACGGGGGATCACTCAACACTCGGCCGAAGATGTATTTTTTTGTGAAACACTCGAGACCGGCATGGAACTTACTTCTACCATATGCTTGCCAAGCAATCAATCATCCTCCTTTTTAACTATAAACCTTTGTAAATATCAAGAGGACTTTGGGGAAGGGTTATGCTTGGGTTAAAGGTAGGTGGTTTTGGGTTAGTGGTTAGTAGAAAAGGGCGAAAGGTGTAAAAAGCGTCGGTTTTCGTAAAACATTTTTGTTTTTGTGACTTTTTATTTTAATGAAGCATTTTTCAAACAAAGTTTCTTTTGATGAACTTGTTTGTTTATTGCTAAACTTCATCATTTTTTTTTGATAAGGAAGTCATAAGAAAACCGAGCTTTTTACTAAAATAAAGGGTTTAAAATGAAAAAGGGTTTTGGTGGGTAAAGGGTGTTTGTTTTGGGTTTAGAAATGAAAAGTTTTAGGCTCAAAGGGGTTAACTAGGGGGATTTTGGGTAGGTGGTAAAAAAAGAAAATAATGGTGTTGAAATAAAAAGGGTTAGTCCTAATGCCTCCATCATTTACTTACTCGGGTTTGAGTTGGTAAGGACCGGGAATGTATCGTCATAGCAAGTTCTAGAGTCGTAAGAAACCAAGCAGCTATTCACACAAGAAATGAAAAATGAGCATTTAGTTTAAAGATGTGTATTTGTATGCTCAATAAAGGCTCAAAACTCACTTTTTGTAGGAATGGGTTTTTAATGTGATCAAGTATATATAATCAAATTCTAACTAGATTTGTCATGCCGTTTCATAATTTTCTTATGTTGGTTCTTTTTATCACGACGCTATCGGTTGTAAATTTATAAAAATATAACATTTTTAGAACTTGTTATTCCCAATTTAAACCAAGACAAGTAAAAAAATGAAAAGTTTTTGAAAAAAATTTGGGTGTTCAGCGGTTCCAATAGAGTTTTGTGTAAGACTTGTAATTAGGACTTGCAAAGTTCAAGGTTTTAGCATCCCCCCACTCTTAAATTTCACATTGTCCTCAATGTGTCCCAAAAATAAGTTTTTAGGTTGATTGAATGTGTGAAAAGGTGTGTTAAACAAAAAATTATGTTACTGGGCACCTGGACACGGGCCCGTGTCGGATGAGCACGGCCCCATGGTCAGATTGCCAGTAATGAGAACTTACAGAAGGAGGACATGGGGGCGTGTCTGGTGAGCACGACCCCGTGCGTAGCAAAAGTCTGCATTAAATACACAAACAACAGGTATAGGCGGTGGACACGGGGGCGTGTCGGCTGGGCACGACCCCGTGTGGACAATCTGCAAACATATAAAGCAGTTTTCTACTTTCGGTTCTGCTGTCCCAGCTTTAGTAGCACTAATGTTTAGTGCTCTAAGCCTCGTATGTACCTGTTTTACTAATAAATACCACACCAAACAATAACCAACATCCTAAATTACCAAAGTTTCATCATCCATGTCACAAAATAAAAAGAAAAGAAATGTAAGAAATTAAAAAGTGTTAAAGGAAGTAAATTGTTCAACAAATGGCACGCAGGCCATGAAATTGTTTTCGAGATAAGGGGTTTAACCTGTTAGACCTTTGACCGTGTGACGCTTCCTCGAACTCCTCCCGCTCAATCCATGTCCTCGTCTTCATCATCATCCCCTCCGTGGCCCGCCATATACTCCCGGATGTTTCCAATATCATCCTGCATGTTGGAGATATTTCTTTCTATTGCTCTGACCCGGGCGTATGTGTTGCTGGCCATGTTGTAGGTGTTCCTGGTGCACATAAGGTTTTCCTGCAATAAATCATGTAAGCTTTGAAAGTTAGGAAAACCACCTCCTTGAGAGGAGGATTGACCCGGATCACCATGGTGCTGGTAGTGGTACTGGGGAGGAGGACGGATGTGTGGAGCGTGTAGGACTAGAGCTTCTTGAGGGTTCCATGCATGCCTTTGAACCGTTTGAAAACTGACTGTCCCGTCTTCCGCTTCATAAATCAAGTTCATGGAGCGGCAAATGACCATGTCTACTTTTCCCGACCATGGTCCCTTGTGAAAGGACCTTGGCATCCGCACAAAGTGTTTGAAAAAGCGGTAAATCCACCCTCCAAACAGGATAGGAGTTGGGGGAGTAGCAAGCTGGTTTAAGTGCATGTTTTGGAGTAGCAGGTATGGAACATCAAGGTTGACACGGTTGTGAATGCAATGGAGAACTAGCAGATCACGCAACCCTACAACACCACCACTGTCGTGTCTCTGGCAGAGAGAGTAGCTGAGAACCCTGTGGATGTAGCGGTAAAGAGGGTCTCTCAACTGGGTGCTCTTAGTTCGGCTCGGGTTCTAGAGACCCTCCCCGATTTGAGCCCAAGCAGCTTAGCGTTGATTTTCTGTAAGCTCGCGGAGACCGCCGGTGTTCTCTTCATCCCCAACATCCTCTTCTGAGTACAACCCAACTATTGCCCCAAATTGTGCCACTGAAATCGAGTACCATGTCCCTCTACAATGGAACTCTACCCCATCATTGTCAAACGGATCTGCTTTTGGCTTAAGGACAAACGTGCTGTAAAATTCCATGTTGTATTCGTGCACGGAGTGAAGCCGAGTGCAAAGAGCCACTCGTAGTGGGCCGGTGACAATGTTGTTGAAGCGGTCTATTCGGTTCACTGCCTCAAGAGTGTCCATTCACACTTGTCTGGGATTCTCTTCGGGCCTAGTTCTCAACACATCATAACGCGCTTGAGCCGCCAACTCACTTGCGTTGAACCTGGTAAATTTCTTGGCCATCTGTAAGAAAACACACCAAACAATTAGTACGAAACAGTGAAATTTTCGAAGAAAACCGAAAACAGTCGGCTGAACACGCCCCCGTGTTCAGCGGACACGCCCCATGTTGGACTAAATTTGGCTGGACACGACCCCGTGCTCGCTGAGCACGACCCCGTGTCCAGGCGCCTGTTTCTCCAAATTCCCAATTTTCGACCCCGTCCCGAAAACTTGAAAATTTTTGGTCCAGTAGGGGCGGTTTTCCCCTAAAATGAAACCCCAAGTGCCGTTTTTCCCAAAACAAACCGTTTACCCCTTCAATTTTATCTTTTTAGGTTCAAAAACAAGGGTTTAGGGTTTTTTTGTGAGAAATCAGGCAAATCTTCAAACAATACAAGTTGCTTTACTTCCTATAACACATATCTAAACTAATGCTAACAGATTTATGCAAAAATTTGGGGTTGGATCCGGTTCAAGTTGAAGAACCCTAGATTTTTCCCCAAATTTTGATGTTAAACTACATGCAAGTACTTAATCTAACTAATTATAAGGATAGAATCATACCTTGATGTTGTTAGAAGAAGGGGAAACGTCTAAATCTGCAGAAAAAATCACCGGAACCAGAGAGTTTTTGGGGAAACAGGGCGGGTGGAATGAAGAAACTGAATGAAAAGGGGTTTTATCCCGATAGTTGCGCGAACACGGCTCCGTGGGCGGGCAAAAATTAATTTTTTTAAGTGCTCGTGTGAATGCCCTGTTTCCCAAAACTTGGTTCTAGAAATCTTATCGATTCAGATGTTTTCCCGATTGTTCGTAACTTACTAGGTATGATGTTGATGCTTGAACCTTTGTTTCATTCTTCGACCGTTTGAAGTGAGATTTCTTCCCCTTCATCCTCAATAAATCCTTGATAGAGCTTTAGCCATTGGCCATTGACTTTGAATGGAATTCCATTCCGAGATTTAATTTCGACTGCACCGTGTGGGAAAATATGGGTGATGGAAAAAGGTCCTGACCACCAAGAATTTAATTACCAGGGAATAATTGAAGTCGTGAATTAAACAATAGAACCTGATCTCCTACTCGAAATTCATTAGGTTTAATGTGTTTATCATGCAAATTTTTCATTCTTTCCTTATAAATTTCGGAGTTAGAGTATGCATAATTCCTTAATTAGTCTAATTCATTTAATTGGCAAAACCGATTTTTACCGGCAATTTCTAAGTCTAAGTTTGCATTTTTAATTGCCGAGTAGGCCTTGTGTTCTATTTCTACTGGCAAATGACAACTTTTTCCATAGATGAGCTTATATGGGGTTGTACCTATTGTTGTTTTGTACGCTGTTCGAAAAGCCCATAAATCATCGTCTAATTTATCGGCCCATTGTTTTTTATTTAACCCTACGGTTTTTTCAAATATTATTTTTAAACCTCTATTAGTCACTTCGGCTTGTCCGTTTGTTTGAGGGTGATATGCCGTTGAGATCCGGTGATAGACCCCATACCTTGTTAAGATTCTTTTCAAGTTGATGGTTACAAAAATGGGTACCTCTATCACTTATTAAAGCTTTTGGTGTTCCAAAACGAGAGAATAATCTTTTCAGAAATCTTACCACGACTCTTCCATCGTTGGTTGGAAGTGCCTCGGCCTCGGCCATTTAGACAAGTAATCTACCGCCACAAGTATATATTTGTTTCCTTTTAACGGTGGGAAGGGTCCCATAAAGTTGAGTCCCCACACATCAAAAATTTCACAAACAAGAATGCCATTTTGTGGCATTTCATTTTTGGAAGAAATATTACTTGTTCTTTGGCAAGCGTCACATGTCTTGACAAGACTTTGGGCGTCTTTGTAAATGGTTGGCCAATAAAATCTTGAATCAAATACCTTTCATGCGGTACTAGCGGCACCATGATGTCCTCCGTATGGACCTTCATGACAATGGCGAGAATTCTCCTTGCTTCACTACCATGTACGCATCGACGGATGAGAGTTGGTCGGCACACATTTTGAAAAGATAAGGATCTTCCCAAAAATAATGCTTCACATTGGCAAAGAATTTCTTTCTTTGATGATGTGGCCATCCTTTTGCGACTATACCGCTAGCTAGGTAGTTAGCATAGTCGGTGTACCATGGCTCTTCTCGGTATTCCACCTTTTACAGGGACTCCGTTGGGAATTTTTCATTGATTTGCTCATCCCTGGTTGCCTCCAAATCTGGATCTTCCAAGCGCGAAAGATGATCTGCTGCGGTGTTTTCTACTCCTCTTTTGTCTTTTATTTCAATGTCAAATTCTTGGAGGAGTAGAATCCACCTAATCAAACGTGGTTTAGCATCCTGTTTCTTGAAGAGATATCGAATGGCTGCATGATCTGTATAGACTATCGTTTTAGAAAGAACAAGATAAGAACGGAATTTATCAAAAGCAAATACCACGGCTAGTAATTCCTTTTCTTTTGTTGTATAATTTTCTTGTGCATCATTAAGTGTTTTACTAGCGTAATAAATTGGGTGAAAATGCTTATCTTTTCTTTGTCCCAAGACAGCTCCAACTGCAAAGTCACTTGCATCAAACATGATTTCGAAAGGTAATTTCCAATCAGGCGCTATCATGATAGGTTCATTGACTAGCATTTCTTTTAGGGTTAGAAATGCTTGATTGCAATCCTTGTCAAAGATGAAATGGGCATCTTTTTCAAGTAATTTTGTTACAGGCCTTGAGATTTTGGAAAAGTCTTTGATAAATCGTCTATAAAATTCGGCATGCCCTAGGAAACTTCTGATAGCTCTAACGGAGGATGGGGGTGGTAATCGAGAAATAGTGTATATTTTTGCTCGATCTACCTCCACTCCTTCGCTTGAGATTTTGTGACCGAGTACTATTCCCTCTGTTACCATGAAATGGCATTTTTCCCAGTTAAGGGCGAGGTTAGTTTCCTCACATCGGGTTAGCATTCATTCAAGGTTATCGAGGCATTGGTCGTATGGATCTCCAAAGATAGAAAAGTCCTCCATGAAGACTTCCATTGTCTTTTCTATCATCTCATGGAAGATAGCCACCATGCAATGTTGGAAGGTTGCGGGGGCATTACATAGACCAAAAGGCATGCGTCGATAGGCAAAAGTTCCATAGGGGCATGTGAATGTTGTCTTTTCTTGGTCTTCGGGTGCTATCGGAATTTGAAAGTAACCTGAAAACCATATAAGAAACAATAAAATTTATGACCAGATAATCTTTCTAACATTTGATCAATAAAAGGTAAAGGAAAGTGATCTTTCCTTGTTGCCTCATTTAATCGACGATAATCTATACATACCCTCCATCCTGTGACGGTTCTTTTTGGTATTAATTCATTTTTCTCATTAGTTATTACCGATTACCTCCTTTCTTTGGAACTACTTGGACGGGACTTACCCAAGGACTATCAGAAATTGGGTAAATGAGTCCGGCATCAAGTAATTTGATGACTTCATTTTTAACCACTTCTTGGACATTTGGATTTACTCTACGTTGTGGTTGTATTACCGATTTATAGTCATCATTCAATAAAATTTTGTGCGTGCACATGGAAGGACTTATTCCCTTAATATCTACAAGCTTCCAAGCGATCACATTTTTGTGTTTTTTCAAAAGTGTTATTAATTTTTCTTTTTCTAAACTAGTTAATTTTGACGAAATAATTACAGGTGATTTACCATCTTTGTCTAGAAAAGCATATTCCAAACCTTTTGGAAGTTCTTTGAGCTCAAGAGGTGGGTCTTTAGGAGACTCCTTATTTGGTTGCTCATTTCGATCAAGAACCACAAAAGTTTGTTCTATGGCGACCTCTTCTTCAACAAAGTGGTCAATTTCTTCTCTTGTATCGGGTGGTTTATCCTCATCTTCAATTAGGGGGTCATTATTGCCGAATGGATATTTCATTGAACGCTTAAGATCGACACTCTTTTTAAATGCCCCTAATTGAATAGATAAGTTGTTGTACTTCCGGTTTTTCAAGGCTTCATGGGTCTTTACAAAAGGTCGTCCCAACACTAGAGGAGCATCATCAAGGATGACAAAGTCGATTGGGATTACCATTTGATTTGTTTGGACCAAGAGATCCTCAACTATCCCTATTTATTTTATTACTTTCCGATTAGATAGAAAAATGGGTATTTGAAGTGGAGAAAACTCACCAATACTTAATTTTTCAAAAATGTAGTTTGGCATTATATTAACACAAAGATCTTTATCAATTGTAATATTACTAATAAAGGATTTTTGAAAAAAAACATGGAACCGGTGTAATGTTAATTTCAAATGGATCTTCTTTTATTAGTGCAGTTTGATCATTTGTTAAATTAATGCTTACCGTTTCGTCAATTTTAGTGTTAGTGTTTAACTCTTTTAAAAACTTAGCATGAGTGGGTACTAAACAATGATTTTCGAAAGAAGGTGACAAGAGATTAATTTCTTCAAAATTAGACTCTTCTTGAATTTTAACGTTGTCGGACTCACCTTTTTCGTTGTTTAACTCATGTGTCGGCTTTTCACTTATTTGTTCTTCCATTTTTACACTTTCAACTATCTCTTCTTTATTACAAGTTAATTCTTCCCTTGCGCGAGACACAAGGATTTACACAAGTGTAAAAAGGGCTTAAAATATATATTAAAAACCATACACACTTCACACGCATCAAGTTTTTGGCGCCGCTGCCGGGGACACAAGGATTTTAAGAAAGTTTAAAATCGATGGCCTAATCAGTTTTTCAAAACCTTTTTAAAATCACGCGCATTTTTACATTTTTTAGTAGTTTTTGCATTACAGTAGACTGAACACGGGGCCGTGTTCACTGAACACGGGGCCGTGCTACATAATTTTTTACAAACTCCCAGATACAGAGTCTGAACACAGGGTCGTGCTCGCTGAACACGCCCCCGTGCTGCACAAAACCAGTTACATTTTCAAAAATTCCCATATACAGAACTTGAACACGGGGCCGTGCTCACTGAACACGGGACCGTGGTCAGCCTCTGTTTCTGTTTTTATTTTTGTTTTCTGGTCCCGAGACTCTGTTGTGGTCTGCTGAGTGATTCCTATGGATCAATACTCAGGAGATTACAACCACCACTATGAGGAGGATGATTATAAAGAAGAGTATTGTACCATTTGTGGTAATCCTCATTCGGTACAATATTGTGACCTCTTTGAACCATCCCCTTCGTACACATACTATGAGGAACCTAGGTACGAGCCAACCACTTCATATACATACTATGAAGAGCCGAGGTATGAACCTTCTCCTTCATATATGTACTACGAAGAACCAAGGTATGAAGCTTCTCCCTCATACTCGTATCTTGATGAACCAAGGTATGAGCCTTCTTACTCATACTTTGAGGAGCCAAGTTATGAGCCTTCACCTTCATATACTGTAACACCCGAAAATTTTAAAACACAAAATGTAACAACCATTATGATTTATAGTCCAATAGGAAACCCTAATTAAGACACCCAAGTGATTCTGCACAAACCCTAAGATTTTCAGAATTTTCAGAATCAGGATTAGGGCCCCTAAAACTCAGGGGGGTAGTTCCTACTTAATGATTATCTTAAATAACTTGCAGACGAAGTAGAATTTTAAGAAAATGTCGACTCAGCTAGCCTAGTCCCACGCGTGGCAAGCCTATAGTGATTTGGTGTCCCTTACGGACCGTAACATTGACAGCTTTACGGACCGTAACAAGCCTTACGGACCGTAACCTTAGGAGTCTTACGGTCCGTAAGCTTGTCAAATTTTGTGTATAAATAGCAGGCCTTGGCACTTGATTCTGGGCATAAAACGACGTTCAAACTTCAAATTCACTCTGAGATATCGTCTGATTATCACAATTAACACACACAAAACACTAATTAAGTATAGCGGGGTGCTGCAGAACAGGGTAATAACTCGATCGCTATTACGATTCAATTTCCGACCGATCAATATATCCAATGGATGTTTAAGTGCCGCCCACCTTAGGGTTATACTTTGTCGTTCGTCGTTAATTCGATGAATGAGTTTAAGTATCGTACTTTGTCGTTCGTCGTTAATTCGATGGATGAGTTTAAGTATCGCACTTTGTCGTTCGTTGTAAGAATTTGATCTCGTGAGTTATCGTAAATGCTATATTAAGTTAATTACCTAGTTTGTGTGCAAATTAGGTTAAGAGGATAATCAGTAGGCTAAACTCTGCCCGTATAAATCTACAATTGAAAACAAGGTAGCATCAATTGGAAAATTTTAAGGTACGGATAGGTTCCTTTCTTTCGATTTATGTCGTTTTTATAAGAATCATTTCTCTTGATTTATGTCAATTAGATACAAGTATATCATTCCTGATTTTAAATTCCGTATTAAGATTTAGTTATGAATTCCGTACGGATAGGTTCCTTTCTGTCGATTTATGTCGTTTTGATACAAGTATATCATTTCTGATTTTAAATTCCGTATTAAGATTTAAGATATAAGTTATAAGTTCAGTACGGATAGGTTCCTTTCTGTCGATTTATGTCGTTTTGATACAAGTATATCATTTCTGATTTTAAATTCCGTATTAAGATTTAAGGTATAAGTTATAAGTTCAGTACGGATAGATTCCTTTCTTTCGATTTACTTCGTTTGGACATTTCTGATTTTAAATTCCGTATTAAGATTTAAGGTATAAGTTATAAGTTCAGTACGGATAGATTCCTTTCTTTCGATTTACTTCGTTTGGACATTTCTGATTTTAAATTCCGTATTAAGATTTAAGGTATAAGTTATAAACGGATAGATTCCTTTCTTTCGATTTACGTCGTTTGGACATTTCTGATTTTAAATTTCGTATTAAGATTTAAGGTATAAGTTATAAGTTCAGTACGGATAGACTCTTTTCTTTCGATTTAAGTCGTTTGAATATAAGTATATCATTTCTGATTTTAAGTTCCGTATTAAGATTTAGTTATGAATTCCGTACGGATAGACTCCTTTCTTTCGATTTATGTCAGTTAGGTACGTATAGAATTCTTTCTTTCGATTTATGTCCGTTGGGTACGGATAGAATCTTTTCTTTCGATTTATGTCATTTGAATATAAGAATTCCGTATTAAGAATAAGTTATGAAATAAGTTATAGGTTCTGTACGGATAGAATTCCTTTCTTTCGATTTATGTCCGTTGGGTACGGATAGAATCTTTTCTTTCGATTTATGTTGTTTGAATATAAGAATTCCGTATTAAGATTAAGTTAGGAAATATATGTTGAAAGTTATTTGTTTATAAATCAAAATTCATACTCTAGTGGTTCCTTATTAACGAGTCAAGATTTTATCTTGTTTCGTTTAATAAACCACATTTTAGGGACGAAATTGTTAAGATAGGATTGATATCCATACCTTGGTGACTGGTTCCACTCTTTGATTTTAATCTCGCCAAAGATTCGTATTGTCAATCAAATTATAGTTTACAAGTTAAATATCTTAAGGCTTACAAGTTACAAGTAGATAAATTAGAAGTTTTATATTATCCACAAGTATTAGGTTACCCAAGTTAAATAGTTATAATACCATTAAGTTACTATGTCTTTTAAAATTCCTCACATCTTTGATTATCGGTTCATTTGACAGTCCGTTGAATTCCTATTTCTAAACGTTGGATTTGGCTTTCATGTCATGCGATAGCTTTCTGTTAAGTTGTACTCATTATCGCATGTTCCAATATATGTTCCGTTTTGTTATGAAAATAAGTTTTATAAGTTTTGTGAATAAGATTATTTGTACTCTGTTACCCTGAGTATCGCTTCTCGTGGAGTGTCCCACGAGCATGTTGTTGTGGCATCAACCTCATGTGCTCCACCCGTGACGGAGAGATCAGTTCACGGCGTCTCTTAAGTACAAGTGTGGTACATATATTAGGAGGCGTATGGATCGAATCCTAGAATTTAAGTTATAAGGAGATGGATAACGGGTATGCCAACTCGCCATTTCATGTGATAAGTATGCAGGAGTAGCTACCTGTGTATTGTCACGTTTTCAGTTTGCTCATGGGTACATCCGTAAGATATGATTATGATTATGTTTTTGCATCATAACGTTTTCACATAAAGTTACCTCCGGATATTAAATAAAATAAGCTTTTGTTTTCCTCTATCCGCACACTGGGCAAAACTTTTCAAAATTTTGCTCAGACGTACGTTTTTGTGTGTTTTCTTCTTTACGTCAGGTTATCAAGACAATCTGGGACGGGATATGGAAGAATGCTCGAGTGTTTGGAAAAGACCGTAGAAATAATTGTACTGGATTAGATATCCTATTTCCATTTAGTTGTAAAGCCTTGTAATACATTTAAGTATTAATGGAATTATGTTTTTGATCTGACTACCGTTATTGTGACACGCCGGCCCGTTCCGGGACGGGGTGTTACATATACTTACTATGAGGAACCATGGTGTGAACAACCCACCTCATATGAGTATTATGAAGAACCAAGTTACGATCCTTATCCATCATATACTTACAATGAGGAACAATGGTATGAACCATCTACCTCACATGAGTACTATGAGGAACCAAGGATCGAACTTCCGAATTCAAGCTTTGATGATACTTATTCAACTCACTTTGACGAACCACCAACTATCTCACCCGTAGCCGAAAAGATAATAGAACACCTTAAAACTATCGAGCGCTATATAAAAGAAGCCCGCACAAGGGAAGAGGTATCCCGCGCAAGGGAAGAATTAACTTGTAATAAAGAAGAGATAGTTGAAGAGGTAAAAATGGAAGAACAACTAAGTGAAAAACCGACACATGAGTTAAACAACGAAAAAGGTGAGTCCGACAACGTTAAAATTCAAGAAGAGTCTAATTTTGAAGAAATTAATCTCTTGTCACCTTCTTTTGAAAATCATTGTTTGGTTCCCACTCATGCTAAGTTTTTAAAAGAGTTAAACACTAACGCTAAAATTGACGAAACGGTAAGCATTAAGTTAACAAATGATCAAACCTCGCTAATAAAAGAAGATCCATTTGAAATTAACATTACACCGGTTCCATGTTTTTTTCAAAATTCCTTTATTAGTAATATTACAATTGATAAAGATCTTTGTGTTAATATAATGCCAAACTACATTTTTGAAAAATTAAGTATTGGTGATTTTTCTCCACTTCAATTACCCATTTTTTATCTAATCGGAAAGTAATAAAATCAATAGGGGTAGTTGAGGATGTCTTGGTTCAAACAAATCAAAAGGTAATCCCAACCGACTTTGTCATCCTTGATGACGCTCCTCTAGTGTTGGGACGACCTTTTGTGAAAGCACACAAAGCTTTGATTAATCGGAAGAAAAACAACTTACCCATTCAATTTGGGGCCTTCAAAAGGTGTGTCGATCTTGAACGATCAATGAAATATCCAATCGGCAATGACGACCCCCTAATTGAAGATGAGCCTGAACCACCCGATAAGGAGGGTCTAGCCAAGGACCCTTATAAACGTGGCGCACCACGGAGGCATTCCGCGGAACTATCCTTAGTTTTAGATTAGTTTAACTTTTATGTTTTCTAGTTTAGTTTTAATTTTCAGGAATAAAGCACACTCGAAATAGTGGAAGTTACTAAGGGAAACTTGAACCCACACTCCATGCATAAAAACAGAGCCTTCCGACACTTTTTCTTCATTACAGCAAGTTCAGCACGGGGCCGTGCTCACCCCAACATGCCCCGTGCCCGAGGTTCTGCAGAAAATGCCTAGTTCAGGTAACTGGACACGGGGCCTTACTCACTGAACACGCCCCCGTGCCCAGCCTTCAGTTTAAATTTGATACTGGCAGTCTGACCACGGGGCCGTGCTCAGCCAACACCACCCCGTGTTCAACTACCCAGTACCATAAAATCTTGTTTTTAACCAACTTTAACACATTTTAATCAACCGAAAAACTTATTTTTGGGACACTTTGAGGACAATGTGTAATTTAAGTGTGGGGGGATGCTAAAACCTTGAATCTTGCAAGTCCAAAAAACAAGCCTTACACAAAACTCTATTGGAACCGCTAATCACCCCAATTTTTTCAAAAATTTTCATTTTTTTACTTGTCTTGGTTTAATTCGGGAATAACAAGTTCTAAAAAAGTTATATTTTTATAAATTTACAACCGATAGCGTCGTGATAAAAAGAAACAAATAAGAAGATTATGAAAAGGCATGACAAATCTAATTAAAATTTGATTATATATACTTGATCACATTATAAACCCATTCCCACAACAAGTGAGTTTTGAGCCTTTATTGAGCATACAAGCATATATCTTTAAACTAAATGCTCATTTTTTGTTTCTTGTGTGAATAGCCGCTTGGTTCTTACGACTCTAGAACTTGCCATGATGATACATTCCCGGTCTTTACCAACTTAAACCCAAGTAAGTAAATGATGGAGGCATTAGGACTAACCCATTTTCCTTTCAACACCATTATTTTTCATTTTCTTTATCACCTACCCAAAACCCCCCCTAGTTAACCCCTTTGAGCCTAAACCTTTTCGTTTCAAAACCCACAAAACAAACACCCTTTACCCACTAAAACTTTTTTTCTTTTCAAACCCCTTTTGTTTTAGTAAAAAGCTCGGTTATCTTGTCCTAAAAAAAAGAAGAAGAGAGAGAATTTTGCAATAACCAAACAAGTTCCTCAAAAATCTTGTTTGAATATGCTTAGTTTGAATAAATGTCAAAAAAAAAAAAACATTGATAAAGAAGAAAAGAAAAATGAAGTTTGCAATAAACAAACAAAGCTCACAAAAAGAAAGCTTGTTTGAATAATGCTTCATTGGAATAAAAAGTCACAAAAACAATATGTTTTGCAAAAAACCGACGCTTTTTACGCCTTTCGGCCTTTTCTACTAACCACTAACCCAACCACCTACCTTTAACCCAAGCCTAACCCTTCACCCCAAAAGTCCTCTTGATATTTACAAAGGTATATAGTTAAAAAGGAGGAGGATTGATTGCTTGGCAAGCCTATGGTAGGAGTAAGTTCCATGCCGCTCTCGAGTGATTCACTAAAATACATCTTCGGCCGAGTGTTGAGTGATCCCCCGTGAGGTATGTGAAATTGTATATAAATGGAATTTTAAAAAGGCATGTTATGCCCTAATAAGTAATTTGTCTTATGTAATGTTTTAAATAAATCATGACGAATAGGATTGTAAATAAATAAAAATAAAACTTAATAAAGAATCTTGGAAATCCCGACACTCTGTGATAAGCCCAAAACCTTCTCTTCTACCCATTCCATTTGGGAGTGTAAAGCCACATTATAAAGAGTTTTGCTTGAGGACAAGCAAAGATTCAAGTGTGGGGGTATTTGATGTGTGCAAAATGCAACATATAAATTACCTCAAATGAGCCATAAAACTAACCCTTTTTTAGTACTAATGTTGGAAAAAGTGTGTTTTTCTCTTCCTTTTGTATTTTCAGGATTAAATGAGCTCAAATGAACAAAAGAAACAAAAAGGCAGCTAAATCTAACAAAAAGACAAGAAAAAGAATAAACGTGGCATGCCCGACCCCCCAACAAGCATCTTCCCAAGCAAACCAAGAGAACAGAAGGCTGAACACGCCCCGTGCTCAGTGAGCACGGGGGCGTGCCCAAGTGTCTGCAGAAAAGACAAAGCTGTAGAAGCTTCTATCACCCACCACGGGGGCGTGCCCAGCGGACACGGGGCCATGGTCAACTCTAAGATTCGCAGAATCTGAGGAAATCTTGATAGTACAAATACGCTTTTGCATATGGGGTCGTGCCCAGCGGACACGGGGGCGTGGTCAACTAATGCAGACAAACTGCAATTAATGAAGAAAGAGAAGGAGGATGGACATGGGGCAGTGCCCAATGGACACAGGGCCGTGCCCGAGCTGCTATTCAGGCTATAAATAGGGGTGATTGGCTCATTTGCAAACCATCCCTTGGCAAACCACCCCTCTCACACTACACCCACCCTCCACCACCATCACAACCCACATCCACCACCATCATCCATCATCCATCATAGATTGTGTGTAGTAGTCTCGGGATCCAAGATTGATCGTAAGAGTTCTTGACAATCAAGGGCCATGTTTGCCTAAGTCTCTTACATCACTTGGTGAAGACAAGTGTTTAGTGTAATACTTTTTATTTTTAATCTTTTCGCACTTTTTATTTGGTTATGTATTAATGACTTTAATAACTAGTTTCTTATGTTGAAGGTGATTCTTCCTTATCGATTGTCCGTGGTGTCTTGGCATTATTTTACTGTCTATATAAAATAAAAGATTTTCACCATTCATATCTCCACGGTCTATATGGAGATATGTTGGCTACCTGGTCGGGGGTTAAGGGAACGGTTTGGTAAGAGTTTTGCCTTGTTCAGTGTATAGATCCTGCAAGGTCCTAGGTCAAATTTAGTAGGACCTCCTTCAATACCCACCGGTATTGGATGGCGGGGGTCCAAACTCTTTGATCCCCTCATATATAAGCTACTATTAATACTTTAACCCGGATACTTTGGACTGTATCCCTGCTGACACAGACTACTTAGCCGAGGGTAACGTCACCTTCAAAAGAGGGGCCTACCACATTATGCATTAATAACTTAATTAATTATCTTTCAATAATCTGACCCTTTAGGATTGTATCCTTGCTGACTCAAACTACTGGGTTGAGGGTAACATCACCTTCAAAAGAGGGGCCTACTACAATAACTAAGATAATCTCTTAAAAAGTGCAAAATTGCGGAAATAATCAAAGGTTACACTACACACGAGTCGGATCCAAGTGATTCATCTTGTCTATCTGTTTTTATTTTTATTTTATTTTTCAGCATTTTAGTTAGTTTTATTTTTCTAGTTTAAAACCTTTTTCTAAACTTTTGATTTGATTAGACGTTGAGGATAAACCGGTACTAAAAGCTCTTGTGTCCTTGGACGACCTCGGTATCTTGCCAACACTATACTACGCTCACGATGGGTGCACTTGCCCATATGTGTGTTTAGTGTTAGTAAGTATCGTGTTTTATAAATTTAAAACTTGGCTAAAAAGTGTAAAAAGGGCTTAAAATATATATTAAAAACCATACACACTTCACACGCATCACTAACACTAAACACACATATGGGCAAGTGCACCCATCGTGAGCGTAGTATAGTGTTGGTAAGATACCGAGGTCGTCCAAGGACACAAGTGTCACACCCCGAAATTATCAGAGCTTGGCGTGACTGGACTGGTATCGTCATTGCACAGCGGAAGCAATTTTAGCAAAGTCTTTCTAGAAAAATGAACGCCCGCTAAGTACTCGAGTCTCCGATGGTTCTCCTATTCCAACTGTGCCTTGTCTTAGGACTGTAACCTGAGAAAGAACATGCGAGAAAAATCAACAAAAAGTTGAGCGAGTTCATAGTTTGTTCGTAAAAGATTTGAGATAAATCTTTTGAGTCGTGAAAGGTTTGAAATAAATCTTTGGAATAACCGGTTTTTGAAATAGTATTGAGAAAATGAATTTGAAAATCATTTTCTTGCCAAGTTAATTGGAAACGTTGTGTTTGTAACACGTTATGTTCATAAAACCATGTATTTGTAAAGCCTTGTATTTGTAATGTTCGCAAAACCGTCAATGCCCACCCTGACTTTGACTCCATACCCGCATAATACTTTGAATTTGTATAAAACATGGTAGTTAATTTGTATGAACAAGAAGTTTTCGTAAGTATAAAATCCCTGGTATGTAGCAGATAAGGAAAAAGAGATCACCAATGGTTTGCAAGGCCATTGATATGTGTGAAGTGCAAATAGGAAGACTCAAACCTAGCGGATTTGTGCGTCGGGAACATAGTCACCCCGAGGAACGTTAACTGTTTGTCCTGGGGGCTGGGCTCGCTACACCCAGATAGATCTACCGCATCGTGCCCCTCGGTCCTACAATGAGGATTAATGGCCTCAAGTGCCACCTACCCACTCACATGATCTGTACGCAGTAACCCTCCTTACGCTAACCATACCATGTATAAAATAAATCCCTGGTCACCCTGACCAGATCCCTGGTCACCCTGGCCAGATTATCATTCACATTTCGAAAATAAGCATTTATTTTGTAAAAACCAGTATGTTTAGTATAAACCTTTCGTTAATCATTTGAGTTCCTCGAAATCCCTTCGTAATATGATTTAGAAAATACGAGTTTTGCGTTTGTTCTAACTTGGTATGTTTTTGCAAAACGTGCATGTCTTTCCACCCCGAAAACATTTACAAAAATGTAAAACGGTAAAAAGTGGGGTTATGAACTCACCTGAATATTCATGTGCAAAGCTAGCTAATTTACGACTTCGTGATGTCGTTTCCAAGATGAGACTCGCTAGCGTGCATTCTACAATATTCCTAACACGGAATATCTAATAAGTTTCTAAATAAAAGCGGTAACTAGTCTACGTGTTACCGAGCTCTACCGAATCGTTAGTCGAACGATTCAACGGTAAGTTGTTAACTTAATGGAAAAGATTAAGTTATACGTGTTAAGTCTCGTTTAATGTCAGTAGCAATTTAATAAGTCTTGAAAAAGACTTAGTTTCCAAGAGACTTAAAATGAATAAATATTTATATAAAAATATATAAATATATCGTTGTAAGTACGTTAGCCGTCTCGAGTAGTCGTACGTGTATAAAAGAATATTTCTACGAAAATATCATATAACAAACTCGTATCATATATCGCGTTTCGTATATAATAACTTGTATCACGTCTTGTGTATATTTGCCAAAAATATACGTATAGGCCGTTTAGGCGTGTAAAATAAATATGAAGAGTTATATTTATTTTATAGAGGAATCGTAGAGTTGTTTTTGAAAGTGAATACGATCTATATTTATTTTTATTAGGGGAATTCGTGTTACGCGATGTTTGAAATAAATATATATACTATATTTATTTATAAAAGGATTCGAATTCCGACGTTTTGTTTTATAATAAAAACGCTTCGTCTTTACGGATTTTCTCGAAAAACGGGCAGAGTTTCCTTTGTTTTTGGACGCCCCGACAACTAAAGTGTCGAAATTTTTATCAAGATTCAACTAAACTATAAATGTAATTTCGGCAAACATATATATATATATCTCAAATGTAACTTATAAATAGGTCGGTTCGAGCTCGTTATCACGTGATACTTTAAAACTATAATAAATAAATCGAGTCACTAATCTTTACCAAATCCTCGTGTCGATTTGCATAAATGTTTGACTGAGTTGACCGGGTCAACTGAGTTGACTCGGTTGACTGAGTTGACTCGGTTTGACCGAGTCAACCGAAATGCTTTATAAACCGATCCAAGCCAAACCGTTCGACCCGTTGATGATCTTTGGCTAGCTGAACTGCTGTTGACCGAGTTGACTCGAGTCAAACTGAAATTGAGTCTGACCCGAAGCCGTTGACCCGAAACACCCGAACATGAATCTGTCCAAAACTTGAACCACATCAAAATCTACATACGAACCGAACAAAACAAAACCCGAAACTCGAACCTGCTGACCTGAACCGAGTCCACTGCAAACCCTTGACCGAACTAAACCACGGCTGTCCCACAACCGAGCCGTGACCCGAGCCATCATCTAACTCGAATCAAATCTGTTGACGGTTTGACCTGGACCCGAACCGAGTTGAACCGAAATGCACCGAGTCGAACTGAGTCGCGCTAAAATACACCGAGTCGAACCCGAAACTGTCTTGACCGAGCCCGGAACCGTAATCAATCGGAAATTTGGTCGGGTCGAGGCACAACCACCGCCACTGCCGCTGCTACCGCCGCTGTCTGCGGAGGAGCCGCTCCTCTCCGCCGTCATCTCTCTCTCTCCTCAGCTCCTCTCTCTCTGTCCGCGTCGTCTAGCACCACCCACCACAGCTCCGCCGTCTGTGGTGGTGGGGTTATTGTTGTTGATGCCTACCGCCACCAAATCGATGGTGGTGGCCGGTGGTATAAGAGAAAACGGGGTGGGGGGTGTCGGTCAGAAAGAAGGGAACCGAGAGAGGAAGGGGTGGCTGGGTTGGGTCTTGTTGTTGGTTGATTTCTCTGTGTTTGGCTTTGTGTGAGTATGATCGAGAGAGGGAGAGAGGTAAAAGGCAGACTTCAAGTCTGTGTATATGTTGGGAGTTTAGAGGAAATAGGGGTGTTATATAGAAGATTGTTTAAGATCTTGCACAAAATATATAGTAGAGATTTGACAGGATTTTGTATGATTGTGCTGAGATTTTCAAGTCCCATATGGATTTTTGGGAAGATTTACAAGTATAATCTTGTAATAAAAATTAATATATATTATGTGTAGGTTTAGGTTTGTGGGTGTGGGGCTTGGGCCCGGGGCCCACAAGCTCTATCCCATGTGTAAGTAGCCCGTAATTCCTACGAGGCCCGTTGTCAAAACCCGAACTCCGTTTTAACGTCAAAAATTAAAATACACAAAAATACGGTCGGTAGTCGTTGTTTGCACGCCCGTTTGTCGATCACGGTAATAATCGCGAAAAATTGTATCGTTGCCGTCTTTAATCCGTTTTTCGATCCGGTTTCGCCTGTAGTCACTAAAATTTAACTACAAAACTAAAATATATCGTAAAAATTTAATATTTGTCGGCGTTGTCAGTATCCTGTTCGGTTTCAATCCGTTGCCGTTTAACGTTTCACCGGTTTCTCTGTAAACCACCGTTCGCGCACTGTAAAGGCGGATAGACGTTCCCAGGCACTCCAAAGGCCTAAATAAGTTAATTTGCGCTGTAAACACCATTTATTATCGCGTTAATCACTTGTTAATCACGTAATTAAGAGCCGTAAATTACGGGTTGTCACATTCTCCCCCTGTTACAGAAATTTCGTCCTCGAAATTTAGACCATGTTATCCCCTCAGAATTGTGTTATTCGCAGGTAAGTCCGAATAATAACAAAGTGAATGACCGCGTAATCGAAACAAGACTTATTCGAATCATGTGAATTCAAGGGCATTCTTTCATAATAGGAATCCCAACAGTTTAAAAATGTGTCTCAGTAATTGATGTCAAAAGAAACGAGACGTATAGGTACAGTCACTAATGTGACTAAGTCAACAAGGATCCAACAATGAACAGGAACTTCGACCAATCGAATTCCATATGAACGTTTACAATGTGTAAATGAGTTCTAGAAGCAATAACATCCACTGGATGAACTTAGAATCAACAATCTCAAATAGTTTGCATGAAACGCTCGACCGTGATCAGCACAAGCTGCAAGTTACACCGACTCCACAAGGTGTCGCAATGAATGAAACCATTAAATAATATGGGTGATCGAACAAGTATCACCTGTGTTTTGCATATAACGCTCAATCATAATTAGCCCAAGCTACAAGTTTGTACTGACACCACAAGGTGTCGTAGTGAATTAAATAGTTCAATAATAGCGGTGATCAAACAAATCCACCGTGTTTGAAGTCAATTGAAAGCGTAATGAAGTAAATATGAATGTTTGTTCCAAACAAACATCAAAGAATTTTCAATTGAAGATGGAACACCAAAGAATTTCTGTTTCGATCGAAGAGGATGGAGCAATGAATATTGCAAGACTTTCGATTGATAATGAAAGAAACGTTAGTAGGTACACCGGAATATAAGATGGTTTTGTGTACCATTGTCTTAACACACTATTGTATTAAGACTGTTGTAATGTGATAAACCAAAGCGGATTTAAAGCAATTCAATAATTAAATCTGTGTATGAGATGTGTAAACGAGTTTAGCGCAAGCTTCAAACTAATGAAAATCACCATCACATGGTGTCGAAATCAACAGACAATTTTAATGGAGTCGAATGCCAAACAATTTTACTTCGACTCGGAACAAATGAAACACTTGTTAAAACGAATTTTGAATATGATGCTCCCAATACATCATATGATGTTCTGAAGTGAACATGTGTAATGGACAAGTTCAAACAGTCGAACTTGGTTTTAGCGCAATCCGACAATAAACATATGTATCGACAAGAAAACTTTCGGCATGGTCACAACGAAAAACCATGTATGTAACTTGTAAAGAAATGATCGTGATACAATGACCATTAAGAGGAGTAGAGATACGAAAATCTACTCAGTAAGTGTGAAATTCGAAATTTCAATAAAAGAAATTTGAGGACTTTACCTGGGGTTTCGTGTGACGACCAATTGTTAGGTGACATTACCATGGAATGTCGAACATAGCGTATTCGTCGTTAGTTAGGTAGAAGGGGGGGGGGGGATGCGGAGACAATCGTCTTCTCCCTGGCGTGACTCGTGTCGTTGCAGGATCGCGTGACAAGTTGTCGTTTCCTGATTGTTAGTTCTCCTGCTGACAGGAATCTAGCGTCGTCGTTAAATTGCGTCATCGTTCCTTCTCAAAGGCCTCGCCTCGATAATCGTATGTGTCGTACTTCAACCCCTGTTGATGTATAGCTTAAGTTTCGCGTATACCTGTGCACTAGCGTTTCGTTCCGCGTAGAACGTGATGTACCCCGACATCCTTGGCGTAAAATTTGAGTTCTATGTATTCTCATGCGCTAGCGTTTTGTTATGCGTAGGATGCCTGCTCGGGAAGTTAAAATATCATAGACAATATGGATAATAGTGTGTGCCCGAGTTAATATTCGCGGTTCCTACGTGATGACCTTTAATAAACACACATATGCACAATTAATCAATCATGTAATCAGATAAGCATGTTGGTCACCAATAAACGATCAAGTAATCTCCCCTAGTCCCACTAGTCTATCCTCCCAGCCTCTCAGACTGACTCCCTAGTCCTACTAGACAATTTTCCCAGCCTCCCAGACTGACTCCCTAGTCCCACTAGACTATCCTCCCAGCCTCTCAGACTGAATCTCCTAGTCTCTCAGACCAGATCCAGCCACCCGACTGAATTCCCTTTTCCGAAGGTCTTAAATGCAGGTTTCCTAAACTCTCAGAGTGTTGTGTACTGTATGTAATCGTTTTGTGTACCGTGTATAAAACATCACAATAGCGTATGTTTGAGAACAAAATTTTGACTGTTTTTTTTTTTTTTTTTTTTCGGCAACGGTTGGAGACCATATTCGAGTACTAGGCGTTCTGTATGTATTCAACGTCTTAATAGTCTAAGTTCCCAGAGGAAAGTGAGGTTAGAGCCTAGGTATCACAACAGGAACCTAATTCGCTGTAACCTATAGCTCTGATACCAATCTGTCACACCCCGAAATTATCAGAGCATTGGCGTGACTGGACTGGTATCTTCATTGCACAGCGGAAGCAATTATAGCTAAGACTTCTAGAAATTTGAACGCCCGCTAAGTACTCGAGTCTCCGATGGTTCTCCTATTCCAACTGTGCCTTGTCTTAGGACTGTAACCTGAGAAAGAACATGCGAGAAAAATCAACAAAAAGTTGAGCGAGTTCATAGTTTGTTCGTAAAAGATTTGAGATAAATCTTTTGAGTCGTGAAAGGTTTGAAATAAATCTTTGGAATAACCGGTTTTTGAAATAGTATTGAGAAAATGAATTTGAAAATCATTTTCTTGCCAAGTTAATTGGAAACGTTGTGTTTGTAACACGTTATGTTCATAAAACCATGTATTTGTAAAGCCTTGTATTTGTAATGTTCGCAAAACCGTCAATGCCCACCCTGACTTTGACTCCATACCCGCATAATACTTTGAATTTGTATAAAACATGGTAGTTAATTTGTATGAACAAGAAGTTTTCGTAAGTATAAAATCCCTGGTATGTAGCAGATAAGGAAAAAGAGATCACCAATGGTTTGCAAGGCCATTGATATGTGTGAAGTGCAAATAGGAAGACTCAAACCTAGCGGATTTGTGCGTCGGGAACATAGTCACCCCGAGGAACGTTAACTGTTTGTCCTGGGGGCTGGGCTCGCTACACCCAGATAGATCTACCGCATCGTGCCCCTCGGTCCTACAATGAGGATTAATGGCCTCAAGTGCCACCTACCCACTCACATGATCTGTACGCAGTAACCCTCCTTACGCTAACCATACCATGTATAAAATAAATCCCTGGTCACCCTGACCAGATCCCTGGTCACCCTGGCCAGATTATCATTCACATTTCGAAAATAAGCATTTATTTTGTAAAAACCAGTATGTTTAGTATAAACCTTTCGTTAATCATTTGAGTTCCTCGAAATCCCTTCGTAATATGATTTAGAAAATACGAGTTTTGCGTTTGTTCTAACTTGGTATGTTTTTGCAAAACGTGCATGTCTTTCCACCCCGAAAACATTTACAAAAATGTAAAACGGTAAAAAGTGGGGTTATGAACTCACCTGAATATTCATGTGCAAAGCTAGCTAATTTACGACTTCGTGATGTCGTTTCCAAGATGAGACTCGCTAGCGTGCATTCTACAATATTCCTAACACGGAATATCTAATAAGTTTCTAAATAAAAGCGGTAACTAGTCTACGTGTTACCGAGCTCTACCGAATCGTTAGTCGAACGATTCAACGGTAAGTTGTTAACTTAATGGAAAAGATTAAGTTATACGTGTTAAGTCTCGTTTAATGTCAGTAGCAATTTAATAAGTCTTGAAAAAGACTTAGTTTCCAAGAGACTTAAAATGAATAAATATTTATATAAAAATATATAAATATATCGTTGTAAGTACGTTAGCCGTCTCGAGTAGTCGTACGTGTATAAAAGAATATTTCTACGAAAATATCATATAACAAACTCGTATCATATATCGCGTTTCGTATATAATAACTTGTATCACGTCTTGTGTATATTTGCCAAAAATATACGTATAGGCCGTTTAGGCGTGTAAAATAAATATGAAGAGTTATATTTATTTTATAGAGGAATCGTAGAGTTGTTTTTGAAAGTGAATACGATCTATATTTATTTTTATTAGGGGAATTCGTGTTACGCGATGTTTGAAATAAATATATATACTATATTTATTTATAAAAGGATTCGAATTCCGACGTTTTGTTTTATAATAAAAACGCTTCGTCTTTACGGATTTTCTCGAAAAACGGGCAGAGTTTCCTTTGTTTTTGGACGCCCCGACAACTAAAGTGTCGAAATTTTTATCAAGATTCAACTAAACTATAAATGTAATTTCGGCAAACATATATATATATATCTCAAATGTAACTTATAAATAGGTCGGTTCGAGCTCGTTATCACGTGATACTTTAAAACTATAATAAATAAATCGAGTCACTAATCTTTACCAAATCCTCGTGTCGATTTGCATAAATGTTTGACTGAGTTGACCGGGTCAACTGAGTTGACTCGGTTGACTGAGTTGACTCGGTTTGACCGAGTCAACCGAAATGCTTTATAAACCGATCCAAGCCAAACCGTTCGACCCGTTGATGATCTTTGGCTAGCTGAACTGCTGTTGACCGAGTTGACTCGAGTCAAACTGAAATTGAGTCTGACCCGAAGCCGTTGACCCGAAACACCCGAACATGAATCTGTCCAAAACTTGAACCACATCAAAATCTACATACGAACCGAACAAAACAAAACCCGAAACTCGAACCTGCTGACCTGAACCGAGTCCACTGCAAACCCTTGACCGAACTAAACCACGGCTGTCCCACAACCGAGCCGTGACCCGAGCCATCATCTAACTCGAATCAAATCTGTTGACGGTTTGACCTGGACCCGAACCGAGTTGAACCGAAATGCACCGAGTCGAACTGAGTCGCGCTAAAATACACCGAGTCGAACCCGAAACTGTCTTGACCGAGCCCGGAACCGTAATCAATCGGAAATTTGGTCGGGTCGAGGCACAACCACCGCCACTGCCGCTGCTACCGCCGCTGTCTGCGGAGGAGCCGCTCCTCTCCGCCGTCATCTCTCTCTCTCCTCAGCTCCTCTCTCTCTGTCCGCGTCGTCTAGCACCACCCACCACAGCTCCGCCGTCTGTGGTGGTGGGGTTATTGTTGTTGATGCCTACCGCCACCAAATCGATGGTGGTGGCCGGTGGTATAAGAGAAAACGGGGTGGGGGGTGTCGGTCAGAAAGAAGGGAACCGAGAGAGGAAGGGGTGGCTGGGTTGGGTCTTGTTGTTGGTTGATTTCTCTGTGTTTGGCTTTGTGTGAGTATGATCGAGAGAGGGAGAGAGGTAAAAGGCAGACTTCAAGTCTGTGTATATGTTGGGAGTTTAGAGGAAATAGGGGTGTTATATAGAAGATTGTTTAAGATCTTGCACAAAATATATAGTAGAGATTTGACAGGATTTTGTATGATTGTGCTGAGATTTTCAAGTCCCATATGGATTTTTGGGAAGATTTACAAGTATAATCTTGTAATAAAAATTAATATATATTATGTGTAGGTTTAGGTTTGTGGGTGTGGGGCTTGGGCCCGGGGCCCACAAGCTCTATCCCATGTGTAAGTAGCCCGTAATTCCTACGAGGCCCGTTGTCAAAACCCGAACTCCGTTTTAACGTCAAAAATTAAAATACACAAAAATACGGTCGGTAGTCGTTGTTTGCACGCCCGTTTGTCGATCACGGTAATAATCGCGAAAAATTGTATCGTTGCCGTCTTTAATCCGTTTTTCGATCCGGTTTCGCCTGTAGTCACTAAAATTTAACTACAAAACTAAAATATATCGTAAAAATTTAATATTTGTCGGCGTTGTCAGTATCCTGTTCGGTTTCAATCCGTTGCCGTTTAACGTTTCACCGGTTTCTCTGTAAACCACCGTTCGCGCACTGTAAAGGCGGATAGACGTTCCCAGGCACTCCAAAGGCCTAAATAAGTTAATTTGCGCTGTAAACACCATTTATTATCGCGTTAATCACTTGTTAATCACGTAATTAAGAGCCGTAAATTACGGGTTGTCACAACAAGAGCTTTTAGTACCGGTTTATCCTCAATGTCTAATCAAATCAAAGATTTAGAAAAAGGTTTTAAACAAGAAAATAAAAACTAACTAAAAATGCTGAAAATAAAAATAAAAATAAAAACAGATAGACAAGATGAATCACTTGGATCCGACTCGCCTTTAGTGTAACCTTTGATGTTTTCCGAACTTTTGCACTTTTTAAGAGATTATCTTAGTTATAGTAGTAGGCCCCTCTTTTGAAGGTGACGTTACCCTCAACCCAGTAGTTTGAGTCAGCAAGGATACAATCCTAAAGGGTTGGATTATTGGAAGATAATTAATTAAGTTACTAATGCATAATGTGGTAGGCCCCTCTTTTGAAGGTGACGTTTGTCACACCCCTTTCTAAGCGGAAGCACGAGGTGTGATCATGAAAGGTTTTCATTGCATACGATTGGTAAACATACTACATGCTCATAAAAATAACTTCAATTGCCAAACATTACATAACTGAAATCATAGTTTTACACAAGACGACATATTGTCTGAAAAATTTACAACTTTATTCAAAGATAAAACATAAGCAACATTCATGAGCAAGAGTAGGACCGCGTGCACATCCACTTTAGTTACCTGAAATACATGTGAGTTTTTGGAAAAACGTCAACATAATGTTGGTGTGAATTCATGCAGTTCTTGTATTGAACGTTTATATACTTGGTATGAAAAAATGGTATGTATCTTGTATAAATCAAGTATTTATGTATGTATCTAGGTTGTTAATGGGTTGCAAGGCCATTAACGTGTGACACGACATAGGAAGCATCCAAACCATAGGCATTTTTCTAGTTGTCGATTCACGACTGAGACACAAAAGCACTACTTGGTACTAGTTTTCACCAAGAGTGTGGCTGCCCGAAAATCCATTAGATCTAACCTTTTGTTCTGCGGTCTTAGTATGTACACGATTAATGGTGCTTATGGTACCCTATTCGTGACACGATTTCTCGTATCATTCTTTAATTCTTGTATCCATCATACTATTTATAAACATTGTAACATTTGTAACATATATTTCACCCCCGAAGTTATAAAACTGAAAACAGTTAAAAGAAAAGGGGGAGCATGAACTCACAACTTTGCGTTCTTTGCGCCGTAAACTTCACCAGTTTTTGCTTATCTAGCGTCGTGACCTAAATGTGTTTTATTAACGTTAGTCACTAGACTTGTATCGCACAAGTACAAGTCACCATCTTTTATGTATTTGTTCTTGTGTTAAAAATAATTTATATTTTTAACTATGTGTCTTACTTATATTATTTTCTCAAAAATAAATATAAGTATCTTGTATTTTTCACCCGAATTATGTATTTTATTCAAACTTCATTTCATGTTCATAACTTGTCCAAGTTATTTATTCTATGAAGAAATATATTTTCATAAATATATTCTCTTGTATTTGTCTAAGCATGTTGTATGTGTATTTTGTATTTTTACTTCTTAGGAGTATTTAGTGTATTTTCAAGTCCTAATACACTATTACATGTAATACATACTACATACACTTAGCACAAAATTTGGTGATCAATAAATATATATATTTTTCTCAAAAATATACATACGTAATATCAATTTTAATCTTGAAGAAATCATCATTTCTTAACACAAAAATTAGGGAATCCTTGGTAAATATTTTTAGATAAATTTTTAGGGAATAAGTTTCTCAAAAACTTATATTTTTCTAAGTGTCGAAATTTATAAAAATTTTGACATAGTTTCCCCTAAAAATGGAGGTTTCCCATGTTTTCAAAACATGTGTTTATTTTATTTTAAATCATCATCAAACATCAACAACAAATCACTAATCATCTTACACTTACCAAGTGCAAAAATTATTCCCTTTACAATACAACATGAACTTGATCTTTCACAAAAACGCGTAGTAACTTGGTAAAGTATTTAGTAGCCTTAGTTACCCTCCAAAATATATTTACTTATTGATAAACTTCATTCTTGGAAATTTTAGATGTTTACAACTTGTAAACACATTTCACAAAAACGTTTACTTATTGGATCTTCTTGTTTCAAAAGCATTTCTACACTTATTTTGTCACTAAAAATAGTGTAGGTTTAACAAAAATCATGATCTTTCAAAAATCATCTTTTTAAGCTTGGTTTTCTTGGAAAATCATTCATAAATCTTGGATCTACAAGTTTACTAGTTCACTTTGATCATTGTTTTACAAGAAATCATTTTTATTTATCAAGTTCATGCCTTTACTAGAAGATGATTATCTTATGTAAACACATAATCATCTCCTAACTTGCTAAATCATGTTTTTAATCATAATCTAGCAAGTTCCATGTAATGATCAACATCAACATCTCTAGTAATCAACAAGCAAACATCATCCATATGCTAAACAATAACATGTCATCTATATATCATCATACTTCATCTTATGTTTCAAGATTCAAGTTCAAGTCTTTTAGTGTTCTTGTGATTTCATCATAATATACCTTTTAACCACTAAAAATATGAAGTAGACAAGGGTGTTCAAGAATCTTACAACTAGCTTAAAGCTAGGGAAGAACCAATGAAGAATATGAGGTGGATAATAGCACACACGAGAGGTCCTTCAAGTTCTTCAAGCACCAAACCTTCTATTCTTGCACCTTATACCTTGAGTGAAGCTTGGAATGGATGAAGCTTGAATGAAAATGGTGGTGTGTGGAGTGGGGTGCTCGGCCATGAGCTTTAGAGAGGGAGAGGAAGAGTATGGTGAGTGATGATGATGAAGAGTTTACTTATAATCTCACAACTTCACTAATATCCAAAGGTTTATATGTCTCCTTAAGTACAACCCAATCTCATCAAATCCAATAGAAGGATTTTGGCAAGATTTAGTGAAGATTAGAAAATCTTAAGTGTGGGGGCCACTATATGGGCCGATTACTTACATGGGGGGGGGGGTTAAAGTGAAATTTTGAATGGTAAGTAGGTAATTAGTGGGAGTTAAAGGTAAAAGTCTAGTGTTTAATGTGTATGATGTATTATGTAGTATGTTAAAGTGTTCGGGAACCATAACTAGTTCAGAAAAAGTAAAACAATGTTTTTAGCAATATTTAGTGTTCCGGGTAATGTCCGGTTGTTCGGTTAGATACCGGTTCGTTAGAGTGCTAAATTGCACCGTTTAGGTCTTTTATGTCCCCTTTTGTGATACTTTCAATTCCCGACACTTAGGAAAGTATTTTGGATCAATTTGTCATACTTTTACATGGTAAAATCTTGTTACAATGCTGAATTTTGCTGAAATGTATAAAACTCAACATTTAAAGTGTATTTCGGGTGCTTTTTAGTGCGTATTTTAACTTCCGGAAAGTCTATATGTTAACCCTTGTATGTACTCTTGGGTTTTAATGTATTCTTGACGTTGGACCTACACCTAGGCTCCATTTCTATTGTCTAATTGCTTTCTGCAGAATTGTTGACACAATGTGTCATACTAGTGAGTTTACTAGTATTTCTGACGCAACGCTGTTCATTAATGAAATAAACAATATTTTGTAGTATAAAACGTGCATGAATTCACTTGTATAGTATGAAATCAGACAATGTTGACATTTAAGCACATAATTGCAGTCATTAAATAATAATTAAAGTGTACAGAAATTACCGGTTTTGTGCCAGTTGTCACAGTCTCCCCCCGTTAAAAGAATTTCGTCCCGAAATTCAGATTGAACTTACTCTCGCAGGAGTCTTCTTGAACAGGTGGGGGTACTTTTCTTTAAACTGGTCTTCACGTTCCCACTTGTACTCGGGTCCGTGCTTAGAGTTCCAACGTACTTTGACAAGTTTGACGGTGCTCCTCCTGGTCTTGTTGACTTTCCAGTCTGTAACCTCAATGGGTTGTTCTGTAAATCGGAGGGTGTCATCAATATGCACTTCATCCGCAGGGATGATCACGGTTTCTTGGGTTGGACTCTTCTTGAGGTTGGATACATGAAACGTATCATGTACTCCATTAAGTTCTTCCGGTAATTCCAACTTGTATGCTATGGTACCAATTCTTTCCAAGATCTTGAATGGTCCGATGTATCGTGGATTCAGCTTTCCTCGTTTTCCGAATCTTACTACGCCCTTCCAAGGTGAGACTTTTAACCAAACTTTGTCTCCCACCTCGAATTCTAATGGTTTTCGTCTTCGATCAGCGTAGCACTTTTGTCGATCTCGAGCCGCCTTAATGCGCTCTCGGATCTGCATAATCTTGTCGGTTGTCTCTTGCATAAGTTCAGGACCAACCATACGTTTGTCTCCAGCGTCTGCCCAACATAATGGCGAGCGGCACTTGCGGCCATACGGAGCTTTGAATGGTGCGACTTTTACGCTTGTATGATAACTGTTATTGTAGGAAAACTCAACTAAAGGTAGATGAGTATCCCAGCTGCCGCCTAGGTCCATAACACATGCGCGAAGCATATCTTCTAACGTTTGTATGGTTCGTTCGCTCTGGCCGTCTGTTTGCGGGTGGAATGCCGTGCTTAGATCTAGTTGAGATCCAAAGGCTTCCTGGAAGGATTGCCAGATCCTTGAGACAAAACGTCCATCTCTGTCTGAAATAATTGAGATAGGCACTCCATGACGTGCCATGATTTCTTTCAAGTACAACTCAGCAAGCTTTCCAGTGCTGTCTTTCTCTCGGATTGGTAGGAAATGCGCAGATTTCATTAACCAATCGACTATCACCCATATCATATCGTGCCCTCTAGGGGTCCTAGGTAATTTTTTTATGAAGTCCATCGAGATTTGCACCCACTTCCACATGGGTATCTCTGGTTGTTGCAGTAGCCCAGAGGGTTTCTGATATTCAGCCTTAACCTTAGCACAGGTTAGGCATTTTCCAACGTATATAGCAACATCGCTTTTAAGCCTCGACCACCAGTAGTAATCTTTCAAGTCTTGATACATGTTGTCCGATCCTGGATGGATCGAGTATCTCGATTTGTGAGCTTCATTAAGAATGACTTCTGTCACACCCCGACCACATAGAACATACAAAACGTGGCGGAAACGTCGGGGAGTGTTGTAACATAATTAATTGTTTCAAATCCATGGCAATTGAAGTTTCGTTTTATTAATCAAACATGAAAGTTTACATTGTTTTAAACAAGAACCAAAGAGTACATAACATAAATTAACTAGTTCTTGTCTCGTTTTAAGTCACTAAGGCACAGGTCCGCCTAAGTATGTCTTGATAAGTCCTATGCATCATCTCCTGAAAACACATGTGAAAATAGGTACGTCAGCATAAAAATGCCTGTGAGATACATAGGTTTTGTGAAAACAGAATTCATGACTTATGTTTGAGAAAATGTTTAGTCATGAACCTTGTAATTTGCTTTGTCTTGTAAATCATTTGAAAAACGATAAGATCAGATGATATGTATAAATAAGAGAATAATGTATGGTTAAATGAATAACCATGTAAAATGAGTTTGTATAAGATAAGTTGTTTGTAAATCAATGTCTTGTGAAAAGTATGTTATTTGTATAAAATGTTATATGTCTCAAATTGAAATGATTGAAATAACGCTACAATATGTGATACCATACAAACACTTATATATAGGAAGTACCAGCGGCGTATCCACCGTGCTTGTATCATATTACATACGCCTCGTTACTTAAATCACTTACTCAAACCAAACCATCAAGATGAAATGTTTAACAATTGTAGAAATGTTTATGTATAGTCAAATGTCTATTGTCAAATGTAAATCATGTCAACAGATACAACTGGTTCACACGGTTCAATAGTTACAAACGGTTCATATAATCAAAGGGTTACGACGGTTCACATAGTCAAATGGTTACAACGGTTCAAAATGTAGTATAATGTGTTCATATGCTGGATGAGCATATGCAACAGAAATGCAATGTAAAACAATGTACTAAGTATGCACGTAATGGACATACATAGCATAAGTGTAATGTAAAACAATGTACTAAGTATGCACGTAATGGACATACATAGCATAAGTGTAATGTAAAACAATGTACTAAGTATGCACACAATGGGCGTACATAGCATGAAATGTAGTGTAAAGTGATGTACTAAGTATGCACACAATGGGCATACATAGCATACGTGTAATGTAAAACAATGTACTAAGTATGCACACAATGGGTGTACATAGCATGAAATGTATTGTAAAGTGATGTACTAAGTATGCACACAATGGGCATACATAGCATAAAATGTATTGTAAAGTGATGTACTAAGTATGCACACAATGGGCATACATAGCATAAGTGTAATGTAAAACAATGTACTAAGTATGCACACAATGGGCGTACATAGCATGAAATGTATTGTAAAGTGATGTACTGAGTATGCACACAATGGGCATACATAGCATAAAATGTATTGTAAAGTGATGTACTAAGTATGCACACAATGGGCATACATAGCATAAGATGTATTGTAAAGTGATGTATTATAAATCTACTAATAAACATAGCAAGTATATGATGTGAAAATAGGAAAGCATGAAAGTAACAAGTAGGCACATGTGTTTCACCCCAAAACAGTTTGAAAACAGTAAAAGAGGGGTCTATGTACTCACTTGAGATTGCTCAGAAGTCCTAAGATAACCACCAAGCAATGCTAGAGATCACGGATATCAAACGGCACCTAATATAGGTAACTATGTTAATAAACCGGACCTAAATCAGAGGATTAGATAGAATGAGGGTTCGTAAACCAAAAGAGTATGGAGACTCCTCTCATATGGTTTAACAAAGCCTACATACTAACTGAAACCTAACCTAAGTGCTTACGACCCATCACGACCCGTTTAGGTAGCTTATGCTACTTTAACGCGTCGTTCGCGTGAAACGCGTTCGGACCGCCTAACTAGTCCTATGACAAGTAGAATATGCCTTAACATGCCTAATATTGTCGCCAAATCAGTTTAGATGTCAAAAGTTATGTCACATATGTTTATAATGAATTTTGGCATCAAAGGGGTATTTTGGTAATTTACCTAAGGCATATAAACTACCTATCATACAACTACTTAAACGTTGTGACCATAAGGTATAACCTCGAAAGGTTATTCCCTACCTACTATGGTCACCTACTGTATTTGGTCAGATCCTAATGATCGACCAAATGGGTCGGGTTCGAAGGTATAAGCGATTTATTAGATCGCTTACCCTTACGACCCTAGACAACGTGGTAATCAGTAGGCATAGTCACAAGGGACTATAACCATCGTGATTACAATCATGTTGCGAAGTTCAAACGAACTTCGCATTGACCATAAACTGGTCAATGCAGAAAGTCAAACAAAGTTTGACTTTCGGACTCGAAAAGCAATAAAGAACGAAGGAACACTTACAAAGGGTCCCCGAAAGCTAATCTTGATCCAAGTAGCTCAGGTATGAAACAATGGTTTCAACTTAGAGCTTCTAAGATCAGATTCTTGTGGGTTTTGAAATGAATGGGGTTGGGTATTTATAGTGTTCGTAGAGCCGTTAAGATCGTTCCTCGTTAACCGTGCTTTGATCTTGGCCATACACCTCAAGACCCTGGTTTTCTAAAACCATTTGAGCCCATAGATTTGCCCCAAAACCATGTGCAACAAGTGGAATGGACCAGATGCAATGTTTCTGCAATTCTGCTGTCTGGGGACTGCTTACACACCATAAGGGGATTGCTTGCGGTGCGCAAGCATACAACTTTGGCAGAATTACAATTTTAGTCCCTGTCATGCATTTTAGTCATTTCCGACACGTTTAAGGCCCGTTAACCCCATTTCAAAGCTCTAAAATGAAGTTAAAGTATAGGGAACTTAAAATGTGCTCAAAAATATCTCGGATGTGGGTTCTTTTTGGCCGTACGGTTGCGTTGTTCAGTTAATTACGACGGGAGTCGTAACGAACATAAAAACGGTCCAAATTGCGCGACGAATGGATTTTTGACAAGCCAAACACTAAAGCATAATATTATAATGCTTACCTAAATTTTTTTGGATGTCCGGATGTAGTCAGAACGTAAGTTATGCGCGAAAATGCAAACTTGTGCACTTTTTGACGCTTTTAGTCCCTGAATGGTCCAAAAGTTTATTTTAGCACACCGAACCCCTCAAAGCCTATTTCTAAGCTATGTAAAGGATATTTAGGGTATGTTTAACTTATGGTCATGTTCCGGAATGTTCGTTACAGTTCAAATTGGCATACTTTCGCAGTTTGTCAAGTTTAGTCCCTGTAAGCGATTTAACTTGATTTTGCCATACCAAAGCCTTCAAAACTTATTTCTAAGTTATGTAAAGGTTATTTAAGGTATGTTAAGCCTATTTCACTATTCTGTAGTGTTCGTTGCATTAAACTGGTTATATTTACGCATCAGCGCGCGCATAACCTTCTAGAAAGCGATTTAGAGCTTGAAATCGAACAAGAGTTGATATGTGCAAAAGATACACATATTTATACAGATCCCAAGTATGAAATACAATATTTCATTGGCTTGGTATTTGACGAACCATCAACTATCTCACCCGTAGCCGAAAAGATAATAGAACACCTTAAAACTATGGAGCGCTATATAAAAGAAGCCCGCGCAAGGGAACAGGAGTCCCGCGCGAGGGAAGAATTAACTTGTAATAAAGAAGAGATAGTTGAAGAGGTAAAAATGGAAGAACAAGTAAGTGAAAAACCGACACATGAGTTAAACAACGAAAAGGTGAGTCCGACAACGTTAAAATTCAAGAAGAGTCTAATTTTGAAGAAATTAATCTCTTGTCACCTTCTTTTGAAAATCATTGTTTGGTTCCCACTCATGCTAAGTTTTTAAAAGAGTTAAACACTAACGCTAAAATTGACGAAACGGTAAGCATTAAGTTAACAAATGATCAAACCTCGCTAATAAAAGAAGATCCATTTGAAATTAACATTACACCGGTTCCATGTTTTTTTTCAAAATTCCTTTATTAGTAATATTACAATTGATAAAGATCTTTGTGTTAATATAATGCCAAACTACATTTTTGAAAAATTAAGTATTGGTGATTTTTCTCCACTTCAATTACCCATTTTTTATCTAATCGGAAAGTAATAAAATCAATAGGGGTAGTTGAGGATGTCTTGGTTCAAACAAATCAAAAGGTAATCCCAACCGACTTTGTCATCCTTGATGACGCTCCTCTAGTGTTGGGACGACCTTTTGTGAAAGCACACAAAGCTTTGATTAATCGGAAGAAAAACAACTTACCCATTCAATTTGGGGCCTTCAAAAGGTGTGTCGATCTTGAACGATCAATGAAATATCCAATCGGCAATGACGACCCCCTAATTGAAGATGAGCCAGAACCACCCGATAAGGAGGGTCTAGCCAAGGACCCTTATAAACGTGGCGCACCACGGAGGCATTCCGCGGAACTATCCTTAGTTTTAGATTAGTTTAACTTTTATGTTTTCTAGTTTAGTTTTAATTTTCAGGAATAAAGCACACTCGAAATGGTGGAAGTTACTAAGGGAAACTTGAACCCACACCCCATGCATAAAAACAGAGCCTTCCGACACTTTTTCTTCATTACAGCAAGTTCAGCACGGGGCCGTGCTCACCCCAACATGCCCCGTGCCCGAGGTTCTGCAGAAAATGCCTAGTTCAGGTAACTGGACACGGGGCCGTACTCACTGAACACGCCCTCGTGCCCAGCCTTCAGTTTAAATTTGATACTGGCAGTCTGACCACGGGGCCGTGCTCAGCCAACACCACCCCGTGTTCAGCTACCCAGTACCATAAAATCTTGTTTTTAACCAACTTTAACACATTTTAATCAACCGAAAAACTTATTTTTGGGACACTTTGAGGACAATGTGTAATTTAAGTGTGGGGGGATGCTAAAACCTTGAATCTTGCAAGTCCAAAAAACAAGCATTACACAAAACTCTATTGGAACCGCTAATCACCCCAATTTTTTCAAAAATTTTCATTTTTTTACTTGTCTTGGTTTAATTCGGGAATAACAAGTTCTAAAAAAGTTATATTTTTATAAATTTACAACCGATAGCGTCGTGATAAAAAGAAACAAATAAGAAGATTATGAAAATGCATGACAAAGCTAATTAAAATTTGATTATATATACTTGATCACATTATAAACCCATTCCCACAACAAGTAAGTTTTGAGCCTTTATTGAGCATACAAGCATATATCTTTAAACTAAATGCTCATTTTTTGTTTCTTGTGTGAATAGCCGCTTGGTTCTTACGACTCTAGAACTTGCCATGACGATACATTCCCGGTCTTTACCAACTTAAAGCCAAGTAAGTAAATGATGGAGGCATTAGGACTAACCCATTTTCCTTTCAACACCATTATTTTTCATTTTCTTTATCACCTACCCAAAAATCCCCCTAGTTAACCCCTTTGAGCCTAAACCTTTTCGTTTCAAAACCCACAAAACAAACACCCTTTACCCACTAAAACTTTTTTTCTTTTCAAAACCCTTTTGTTTTAGTAAAAAGCTCGGTTATCTTGTCCTGAAAAAAAGAAGAAGAGAGAGAATTTTGCAATAACCAAACAAGTTCCTCAAAAATCTTGTTTGAATATGCTTAGTTTGAATAAATGTAAAAAAAAACATTGATAAAGAAGAAAAGAAAAAAGAAGTTTGCAATAAACAAACAAAGCTCATAAAAAGAAAGCTTGTTTGAATAATTGTCACACCCCGATTTCCACGTGTCACCGGTGGGCCCGGTGGGGGAGTATCGTGACGTGGTTGGCAACGTAATAGTCAAACAACACAATGTTATTATGCACAGGGGAAGCAAATTTAAAATATGATACAACCGAATTTAATATTGTTTATCAATGTAACAATATCTGGAAGTTTATCCACAGTAGGACCGAAACAAAATAATATTAATGGTTCAACAGACTTCAGGCATCCTAAGCTTGCGAGACTTTTTATTGATGCTTAGGAGACAATCCAGCCAATTTCGTTTAGTACCTGCATTCAGTCTTTTTGGGAAAATACGTCAGTTTACACTGGTAAATACATTCAACTGACTCATTTTGGAAAATGATTGAAAATTGGTTTGGATGCACATGGCATAAACATTTTTATTTAACTTGGGAGAATTATTTAATGTTATAATCTTGTGAACGAATTACATGTTACTTATGCGTTCAGTAGCCCGGATCTAGTCTGGGTTAAAGATCAATAGACACACCACATCTATGAGTTATACACGGACGGTGTACGCCTACACCCCGTGCTCAGGTCGTGGCCATCTCGTAAGATGATGCCAAGGATATCCGGGACATGGTCATTAACCCCCCAAAGGCTGTAAAGTAAACAAGACTGTTTAAACGAGCTGATCAAATTATTCAACTACCCACTTAAACGGTGGAGATTTGATGCCCGATCAAGCGGTATGCTATATACCGTAACCCAAGCCCGTATAGGGAAAATAAGTTAAAAGTATTTACCTGAGCAAGTATTAATCACAACAAGCAAAATGCACGTAGCTTTTACTGGTTCTCCTAATCTGGAACGAAGGTTTATAATAACCTATTAGAATCCTAACGGGTCTTTAATTAAGCTTAAGCTTAGACCGGCTAGTTTCAAAGATACGGTTCGTACGCACGATTAAGCGAAGACCGGATAGAATGTGATTCAGACCCGACAAGTTTGAAGACTTGTTTAATATGGTTCTATTATTCACATTCTGGATTTTGAGATAAAACCGTTAAGGTTTGACCCGTTTCGGCTAATTTATGTAAACTTGTTACATAAACCGAACCGTACGCGTAATAAGCGTGACGGGTAGACATGAGAGCTATATACAGGTTTCCTAAGTTAATTATGTCTCAAATATGTTGTGACATTAGTAAGGTGTCTTTCGTTATGCCCGAAACGTGTTTAGACACAAACTAGGCCCCGTAGGGGTAGTTTGGTCATTTAAAAGTTTATAAAAGAGTTTAAGTGACAACCTGAGTTACAGGTCTGATGTAATCAGCAATTATACCCAATTTTCTTAGTTATATCAGTAGGTTAAAGCATGTATGTGAAACTTATCATTTTTAACCAAACTAGGCCCCGTAGGGGTATTTTGGTAATTTCACATAAGCCGAAAAGCTCGAAACTGAAGTCTGAGTTTATCAACCTTTGCTTACTGTTAAAATATTGTAATTTTCCTCTTATATCAGTAGGTATCAACCCGGGTATGTCCAATATGATTTTAAAACATACTATGCGCTAAAAATGCTAAATAAGGCGATTAAAGGCCATTACCGGGTTCGATACTTAAATCTGATATTTTTATTTTTCCAGAAGGCTTAAAATAAATTATTTATCATAACTAATCAGTGGCAAAAGGTTTGGGGTCGTTTAGATATGTAAAACTCATTTTATGGCCCGTAAGGGCAAAACCGACAATTACCGGATTAAGCCTACGACTACGAGTTATGCTCAGCCTAAAATTAATTAAAAATCTTTAAAAATCCCAAAATAATATATTACATCAGTGGGTAAAAGATTTGATACCAAAAAGTATGTTTAACTAGGCTATACGCTAATTACGCCGTTTTATTAACATAAAGCATTAGTTTTGCGATAATGAGCATAACTCTTAATCTACAAGACAAACTGATGTCAAACTTTGCATACAAGTCTATATATCAGTAACAAAGGTTTCTACACTTTTACATTTTCATAAATCACGTTTTAAGGTAATAAGGGCATAACGGTCAACATATGAGCAATTAACGGAAACATGCATATTAATTGGATAACTAATGAACCAAGGTGTATAATCACAGAGGGTTGTTCTAACATGTAACCTAGTCCAATTAAAGCTCTGAGGCATTTCTAAAACATGCCTAAACGGGTCAGAACTGAAAGTCAAAGTGAAAGTCAAACTATGCGACTTTCGGTTCCGAACCGGGTCTAAACAGGAAATTGTTGGGTTGAACATGTTTAGACATGTTCTTACACTTATTACTAAGTTATAACAATAATCAAACAGGTTGTATATGTTCTAGATAGCTAATCATGCATAAATTGCGATTTAAGAATTCTGTTGACTTTTTAAGTACATGTTTGACCCGACATTTGAACTAGTTAGAGTGGTGATCAGGGGAAACCCTTTTGGGGTCTTATTACCCACATAAATACCAACTTATAACTACTTTTAATTCGAGATATGACTGAGCCATTATTGACTAATCTCGAAGTCAAACCGTAATTACGACGGTTTGACTTTTAGCTAATTAAACAAGCTTAACTCAAATAAAGAAGGACTAGCAGACTTACAAGAGTCCTATGCACGACTTATGATCAGTTGGACCTGCAAGAGAGCTCCAGAATCGATCAGAAGGCACTTGAATGATGTGAGGAAGTGTTGTGAACTTGAAGGCCCTTATATAGTGGTTTCACTCACCACATTTGATTGACAAACAAGTCTATTAGTGCCCACAATCGATCAACAGGTGTCCTAGAGGCTTAGGGGATGTTTTAGGGACCAAGAGATGTGAAAAATCGGGTAAAGGTCACGCATAATAGGCCATAGGAGACAGCAGCCCGTTTTCTCAGTTCTGGGCATCGGACGCGGCCCGCGTCCCGTTTAACCAAATCCCAAGCGGGCCGCCTGGGCCGGCTAAATCTAATTTTTGATTTTTATTTGTTTTCCAAGTTGACCTTTGGCTTCACGAAGGGGCAATTAGGGTTATTTCTTGCATTTTGACCCCCATACATTTACCCACAAGGGCTTTAGGACTTATACCCACTTTGCCAAGTCCCTGAACACTTCCGATTAACCCGAAAAGTCTTAATTTTCAACGTTTGCACTTTAACCCTTCGCACACGAATTTGATCATAACTTTCTCATACTTTAACGAAACTTTACGAAATTTAAACCGTGTATTCTAGTGAGCATTATTAACCGTTACAAAGCTTCGGGTTTGTCAAAAGGTCACTCAGAGGTATAATTTAAACATGTTGACACATTTAGCCCCTGTAGTTTGTAATCTCTCACTTTTAGCTTCGTATGATCCATGATTTATTCGTTTGAAGGTATGAGCATCGTGTAGGGTTAATGTACATTATATTTATTCATAGTTGACACTTAGAATACGTATATTCACATACTTTCCATGTTTGTCAACTTTAGTCCTTCCATAATATTTCTTTCACACGTTTAAACTTTATGACACGTGTCAACACATTATAGGACGTGAATTTTCGAGGTGTTACATCCTCACCCCCTTAAAATAAATCTCGACCCGAGATTTACTGAAACAAGTAAGGGTACTTTTCTTTCATCGTGGATTAAACCTCCCACGTGAATTCGGGACCTCTACGGGCATCCCATTTGACCTTTACAAAAGGTATATGAATTCGGGACCTCTACGGGCATCCCATTCGAAGCTTCCTTACCTGTCGATCTTCAATCGACAAAGGTTTTTCAACAAATTTCAAGCTCTTGTCTATTTGCACATCTGTGTGTGGTATGACCAGTGATTCGTCAGCGAAACACTTTTTCAGATTGCAGATGTGGAACACATTGTGAATTCCACTGAGCTCTTCTGGTAAGTTTAACTTATAGGTGACTGACCCGACACGTTCGATAACCTCGAAAGGTCCTATGTATCTCGGGCTTAGCTTGCCTTTCTTACCAAATCGCATTACCCCCTTCCAGGGTGACACTTTAAGTAGGACTTTGTCACCTACTTCGAAGTGGAAATCCTTACGCTTAGGATCAGTGTAACTTTTCTGCCTATCCCGGGCGGCTTTGAGACGGTCTCAAATCTGGACAATCTTGTCCGTTGTTTCGAACACGATCTCCGGTCCTGATAACTGGACATCTCTAACTTCCGCCCAACAAATAGGCGATCTACACTTTCTACCGTATAATGCCTCAAAAGGCGCAGCCTTGATGCTGGTGTGGTAGCTATTGTTGTAGGAGAATTCAATTAACGGTAGGTTCTTATCCCAGCTATCACCCAAATCGATCGCACATGCACGTAGCATGTCTTCCAACGTTTGAATAGTACGCTCACTCTGACCGTCTGTCTGAGGATGGTAAGCCGTACTAAAATTCAAACGTGTGCCCAAAGATTGCTGGAAACTCTTCCAAAAATGCGACGTGTACCTAGTATCTCTATCAGAGATAATAGCCACAGGTATGCCATGTAAGGCTACAATCTTATCAACGTATAACTGGGCTAACATATCGGAGCTATAAGTCTCCTTGATGGGTAAGAAATGAGCTGACTTAGTCAGTCTGTCAACTATAACCCATATTGTATCATTGCCTTTCCTTGTTTTAGGTAACTTGGTAATAAAATCCATAGTTACCATTTCCCACTTCCACGTAGGAAGTTCAGGCTGTTGTAGCAAACCTGACGGTTTCTGATGCTCGGCTTTGACTTGCGCACATGTCAAGCATTTTGCTACATGGGTGGCTACAGACTTTTTCAAGCCTATCCACCAATAATTTGCCTTTAGATCCTGGTACATCTTGTCAGCTCCAGGATGAACGGAGTATTTGGAACTATGGGCTTCCTGGAGGATGACATCTCGAAGTCCTCCATAAATTGGAACCCATATTCGTCCATTCAATCGTAAAATTCCATCCTTGCTAAGAGTTAACTGCTCCTCAGTTACTCCTAACTTTTCATTGGGATAGTTAGCTTCCAACACAGCTTCCTTCTGTGCAGCTAACACCCTTTCTATCAAACTGTTCTTTATTTCCATGCGCTTGGCATTGATTCGAATGGGGTTAACCCTTTCCTTTCTGCTCAAGGCGTCAGCGACTACATTCGCTTTGCCGGGATGATACTTGATTTCACAATCATAATCATTCAAGGTCTCCATCCAACGGCGTTGCCTCATGTTTAATTCCTTCTGGTTAAACAGATGCTGGAGGCTCTTGTGATCAGAATAGATCACAAACTTGATTCCATAAAGATAATGCCTCCACAGTTTTAGTGCGAACACAACGGCACCCAATTCCAAATCGTGGGTGGTGTAATTCTTTTCGTGCACCTTTAACTGTCGTGATGCATAGGCAATAACCTTGCCTTTCTGCATAAGCACACACCCCATCCCGGTGTGTGATGCATCACAATAAACTACAAATTCTTCGATTCCATCAGGCAATGTCAACACAGGAGCATTGCTCAACTTCTGCTTGAGAATATCGAAAGCTTCTTCCTGCTTAGGGCCCCAAACGAACTTAACCTTCTTCTTAGTTAAGGAGGTTAGGGGTGCAGCAATCCTTGAAAAATTTTCGATGAAACGCCTGTAATATCCTGCCAATCCCAGGAAGCTACGAATCTCTGTAGGCATCTTTGGCTCTTGCCAATTCATAACGGCTTCAACTTTAGCGGGATCCACCTGGATACCACGCTCACTGACCACATGTCCAAGAAATTGGACTTCTCGTAGCCAAAATTCACACTTAGAAAATTTGGCATAGAGCTTCTCTTGATGTAGAAGTTTGAGAATACAACGAAGGTGTTTCTCATGATCAGCTTGATTCTTAGAATAAATGAGAATGTCGTCGATGAAAACGATGACGAATTTATCTAAGTAGGGCTTGCAGACGCGATTCATGAGATCCATGAATGCGGCCGGTGCATTAGTGAGCCCAAAAGGCATCACTAGGAACTCGTAGTGACCATAACGAGTCCTAAATGCAGTCTTGTGAACGTCTTCATCTTTTACCTTCAACTGATGGTAGCCTGATCTCAAATCAATCTTCGAGAAGTAACTTGCCCCTTGTAGCTGATCGAACAAATCGTCGATTCTGGGCAAAGGATACCTATTCTTGATCGTGACTTTATTAAGCTCGCGATAGTCGATGCACAGACGCATCGACCCATCCTTCTTCTTGACAAACAAGATTGGCGCTCCCCAAGGAGATGAACTAGGTCTAATGAAACCTTTAGCCAGTAATTCATCTAGCTGCGTCCGCAACTCCTTCATTTCTGTGGGTGCCAATCTGTATGGTGCTCTGGCAACTGGTGCCGCTCCGGGGATGATATCGATCCTGAATTCCACTTGTCTATCTGGTGGTAAACCAGGTAGATCTTCAGGAAATACTTCTGGGTATTCAGAAATAACAGGGATGTCTTCTATCTTCGGTTTAGGCTCATCAATAATCACTTGCGCCATGTAGATGACACACCCCTTCTTCAAGCACTTGGAAGCCTTGAGCATAGTCACCTGCTCCGGCAGTCCATACTGGGTATCTCCTCGAATGGTAAGTGATTCACCAGACGGAGTCTTTATCACTACTTGCTTCATGTTACAGACGATTTCGGCCTGGTTATGAGATAACCAGTCCATACCCAGAACTATGTCAAAACCGGCCAACTTAAAGGGAAGTAGAGACAGAGGAAAAGAATGGTTCTTAATGGATATAACACATCCATCTAACACAGTAGAGACAGTTTCTATGGTACCATCTGCTAACTCTACCTCATAGTTTGCGTTTAAGGTTTTGACAGGTAAATTCAACAATTTACAAAACTTATGATCTACGAAAGACTTATCTGGCCTGAATCAAAAAGTACTCTTGCAAAGACATCATTTACAAGGAATGTACCTGTTATGACATTATCGTCTTGCACAGCTTCTTTCGCGTCCATCCTGAAGACTCTTGCATTAGTCTTCTTAGCCTCTTCAGGCTTCTTGCTGTACTTTGGGCAGTTGGTCTTGATGTGCCCCTTTTCATTGCAACGGTAGCACGTTGCGTCTTTTATCTTTTTGCAATCCAGGGTTTTGTGATCCGTGGACTTGCAAATTCCACAAGCAAAGGGTTTTGACTGAGTCTGAGAGTTCGACTCCTGTCTGCACTTTCCATAGTGCTGCTTCTTGCAAATTTTACACTTGGGCTTTTCACCAGAATTATGCCCATCCTTCCTCCACTCCGACCCTTTCTTGTTGTCACCGCTCCCACGGTGCTTCTTGTTCGACTTTCGTGAACCATCATCTTCACGCTTCCTCTTCTCGGCCTCCTTATTCCTCAGCGATCTCTGCCTGACCGCATCCAGAGTGAGGGATAAGGTAATGTCAGTTAAAGACCTGAAGGTAGCTGGCCGAGAAGCTTTTACGCTTGCCTTGATCTCGGGGGCTAAACCACCAATAAAGCGAACGATTCTTTTTGGCTCCGGGGTTACCAAGTAAGGAACCAACCGGGACAGCGTATTGAAGCTTGTCAGGTAAGCTTGACAGTCGAGGTTCGTCATCACCAACGATAGAAAGTCAGATTCTATCTTTTCCACCTGATGTTGAGGGCATAAATTTTCCTTGATTAGGGCAATGAATTGATCCCATGACATATTATACAATGGGATCTTTCCGGAGGCCTCCATCAGAGATCTCCACCATGCTAACGCTTCACCCTTGAAGGACTGTGACACAAACTTAACTATATCCCTTTCAGCGCACCCGCTGATATCTACCACCGTGTCCATCTCGTCCAGCCAAGTCATACAGTCGACGACTCCTTTTTCCCCAGTAAAATCCCTGGGCTTACAAGACACGAAGTACTTATAGGAGCAACCCTTGTTACGGGGTTCTTGATGCAGTACTATATGCTGAGATGGGACACTTTGATGGTTGGTGGACTGACGGTCATCACCATCTTTCTTGGGTCCATTCTTTTTGGGAGGAGGCTTGCTATGAGCCTCAGAATGTGTCTTGGGCTTTGAATGTGATGCAGAGTGGGTCCTACTTCGAGTACCACTGTATTCCTCATACTGCCTATCCAAAGCCTGTGTAACAGCACCGTCTATGATCGCTTTTAATTCGGCACCCGTTAACGTAATCTGGGCGTTCTCATTTGGCTCCACTGGATGGCTATTGACTTCATTTAAGTTAGCCATTTGAATTGAACTGTTGCAGAAAACAAGGACAATATTTTATTTGGGAGTTTATTATGGAATTACCTCTTAGGGTAACTCGTTAACCATGGTAAACAGAGACCATATTTGGTTAACTTATTAATCGTATTAATTTAGGATTTCAATTAAAATTTATCCTAATCATAAACAATAACAATATAAATTAGCACATAAGGCTTAGTCACATGGACAATTTAAATTATAAGCTATGATTTCAGAGAATCAAGACTTTTAAGGTTTGAACCTAGTTCCTTACCCTTATCAGACAGGGAGTTATAGCTACCTCTGTCTTTTGGCTCATATGGGAGTGAGCTGGGCTCGTAGGCATCATATTACCACGTATGGTAAAAATATGATCATCTTAATTGATGATCTTAACCCATGATTCAGAGATCATATAATTGGGTTTGGAATCTTCTAAAGAATCCTTATACATATAGATGACATGTGATTTTAACGAATCACTTCTGCCAGGAGTGTTAACATGTTTTAAGATGTTAACAGAGATTTGAATCTTTTAAACAGGTCTTACCATTTTGGCCCGGTCTTATATTTGACACGAGGCTAGGTTTCACACTTTAAGATTCTTAATTAAATAATTACATTGGCAGATTATTTCAAAAGGAATGATTTTTAATTTATTTATTTCATTTATATATTATTTATGCACAAAATGGCAAACATGAAATTTATAAAAAACAACATTCCATTAATTATACATAGGTTACAAGTTGCCCTAAACGGGTCTTTTCAAACAAGCCATTACCCACGCAGGGGTTTTAACCAAGTACTTGCCCACGCAGGGGCTTTAAACATACAAACTAAACATCATACCCACGCAGGGGTTAACGGAAAAATAGACCCACGCAGGGGTCAAATCATCACACATACTTACCCACGTAGGGGTTTATGGAAAGATAGGCCCACGCAGGGGCTCAAAACAAACATACAACACACATACCCACATAGGGGCTTAACAACCAACTACACCCACGCAGGGGCTTATACAGAAAATGGAAGGATTCAATGATCCTTCTTGTTCTTCCCTTTGATCAATCCTACTAATCCCTGGAAGAAAGTCTGTCTTTCCCTACGGTCCCTGTGCACTTCCCGTTCCACCTGATCCAGCCTCTGAAGGAGTTCCTCATGCTCAGGTGGGGAGAACCTAGGCGGCTGCGATTGAGTCCGTATGATAGGCCTAGGTGGTATCTGGTACCCTTGGGTTGGGTACCCAACTCCCCATGGAGCTCCGTATGGTCCTTCTGGTTGCAGGGCATTGTAGTTGGCTGCCATCAAGTAAGGGTCGGCCTCTGCATACCCGTAGTTGTTGAGGACTGGCGGCTCGAACGGGTTATAAGCCATGGAACCTGTATAAGCTGGGATTGGGTTGTCAAAACCCATTGGCGGCGGCTGTGGCATCGCGGGGTTGGAAGGTCCACCCATTTGTGGGTCCTCCTGATGTGGCGGGTAGTGACTAGCACTTGACTGTCGTGGGGAACTGAGATGGAAATTCCCTGGTCGTGCCGATATGCGGGCACCGGTTCTCCTACGCCTTGGCGGTTGAGGAGGTGCCGGCTGAACTGGTGGCGGTGGAGGTGGTGGCGTAACTGCCACAAATCGGTGATCCTCAGATGAATCTTGATGATGCGGCTGCGGCTGTGGCTGCTGCTGCTGAGACTGCTGCTGCTCATGAGGCGACGAGTGGTGAGAAGGTGTATAATACCACTCGTGCTGAGTGAACATGGCCTGGAAGCTGTCTGGACCACCGTAGGGTGATCCGTGGAAGGACGATCCGTCAGAGATTTCGATGGGGTGGTTCGGAGTACCACTCGCCGGCATGACGGGGTCCGTATCCTCGTCCATGTCATCTGTGTGATCTCCTGAAAAATGGTCTTCTGGACCCAGTGGGTTAAAACCCACGGGCTCTTGAATGTAATTAGCTGGGTTGAACCGGCCCCTGAACACTGGTGTAGGGTCACCATAGGAATGATGGGACAAAGATCTCTGTAGCGGTATGTAGGAAGGCAGAGGGTTGTTGGGCTCGTCTTCCGAATGTGGTCCGTATGAATTGTGGACCGGAGGTGTAGAGCTGTGCGAAACGGATCGTCTCGCCGGCTCTAACAGGTTTCTCCTGTTCTGACGTGGATCTTCGCTCTCCGTAGCATATGGAGCTCGTACATTGGACGGTCCAGCTTCATGGTCATTGGGGGCGGTGACTGGCCCCTTGCCTTGTCCTCGTCTACGGAAAAATCTTGGAGGCATTTTGATATTCCTGTCAATAAAGCATAAGATAACAATAACAAATATAAAATTTAAAGGACAAAACAAAAACCGAATAAGGTGGAATTTTGTCCTATGTTATAAGTCTAGACTCGAAGGTTTAGATATGTGCAATTGTGTAACTGAGATTAAATACAAAAGGCTAGTGTTTAATTCACTCAGAGTTGGCTCTGATACCAACCTGTCACACCCCGATTTCCACGTGTCACCGGTGGGCCCGGTGGGGGAGTATCGTGACGTGGTTGGCAACGTAATAGTCAAACAACACAATGTTATTATGCACAGCGGAAGCAAATTTAAAATATGATACAACCGAATTTAATATTGTTTATCAATGTAACAATATCCGGAAGTTTATCCACAGTAGGACCGAAACAAAATAATATTAATGGTTCAACAGACTTCAGGCATCCTAAGCTTGCGAGACTTTTTATTGATGCTTAGGAGACAATCCAGCCAATTTCGTTTAGTACCTGCATTCAGTCTTTTTGGGAAAATACGTCAGTTTACACTGGTAAATACATTCAACTGACTCATTTTGGAAAATGATTGAAAATTGGTTTGGATGCACATGGCATAAACATTTTTATTTAACTTGGGAGAATTATTTAATATTATAATCTTGTGAACGAATTACATGTTACTTATGCGTTCAGTAGCCCGGATCTAGTCCGGGTTAAAGATCAATAGACACACCACATCTATGAGTTATACACGGACGGTGTACGCCTACACCCCGTGCTCAGGTCGTGGCCATCTCGTAAGATGATGCCAAGGATATCCGGGACATGGTCATTAACCCCCCAAAGGCTGTAAAGTAAACAAGACTGTTTAAACGAGCCGGTCAAATTATTCAACTACCCACTTAAATGGTGGAGATTTGATGCCCGATCAAGTGGTATGCTATATACCGTAACCCAAGCCCGTATAGGGAAAATAAGTTAAAAGTATTTACCTGAGCAAGTATTAATCACAACAAGCAAAATGCATGTAGCTTTTACTGGTTCTCCTAATCTGGAACGAAGGTTTATAATAACCTATTAGAATCCTAACGGGTCTTTAATTAAGCTTAAGCTTAGACCGGCTAGTTTCAAAGATACGGTTCGTACGCACGATTAAGCGAAGACCGGATAGAATGTGATTCAGACCCGACAAGTTTGAAGACTTTTTTAATATGGTTCTATTATTCACATTCTGGATTTTGAGATAAAACCGTTAAGGTTTGACCCGTTTCGGCTAATTTATGTAAACTTGTTACATAAACCGAACCGTACGCGTAATAAGCGTGACGGGTAGACATGAGAGCTATATACAGGTTTCCTAAGTTAATTATGTCTCAAATATGTTGTGACATCAGTAAGGTGTCTTTCGTTATGCCCGAAACGTGTTTAGACACAAACTAGGCCCCGTAGGGGTAGTTTGGTCATTTAAAAGTTTATAAAAGAGTTTAAGTGACAACCTGAGTTACAGGTCTGATGTAATCAGCAATTATACCCAATTCGCTAAGTTATATCAGTAGGTTAAAGCATGTATGTGAAACTTATCATTTTTAACCAAACTAGGCCCCGTAGGGGTATTTTGGTAATTTCACATAAGCCGAAAAGCTCGAAACTGAAGTCTGAGTTTATCAACCTTTGCTTATAGTTAAAATATTTTAATTTGCCTCTTATATCAGTAGGTATCAACCCGGGTATGTCCAATATGATTTTAAAACATACTATGCGCTAAAAATGCTAAATAAGGCGATTAAAGGCCATTACCGGGTTCGATACTTAAATCTGATATTTTTATATTTCCAGAAGGATTAAAATAATTTATTTATCATAACTAATCAGTGGCAAAAGGTTTGGGGTCGTTTAGATATGTAAAACTCATTTTATGGCCCGTAAGGGCAAAACCGACAATTACCGGATTAAGCCTACGACTACGAGTTATGCTCAGCCTAAAATTAATAAAAAATCTTTAAAAATCCCAAAATAATATATTACATCAGTGGGTAAAAGATTTGATACCAAAAAGTATGTTTAACTAGGCTATACGCTAATTACGCCGTTTTATTAACATAAAGCATTAGTTTTGCGATAATGAGCATAACTCTTAATCTACAAGACAAACTGATGTCAAACTTTGCATACAAGTCTATATATCAGTAACAAAGTTTTCTACACTTTTACATTTTCATAAATCACGTTTTAAGGTAATAAGGGCATAACGGTCAACATATGAGCAATTAACGGAAACATGCATATTAATTGGATAACTAATGAACCAAGGTGTATAATCACAGAGGGTTGTTCTAACATGTAACCTAGTCCAATTAAAGCTCTGAGGCATTTCTAAAACATGCCTAAACGGGTCAGAACTGAAAGTCAAAGTGAAAGTCAAACTATGCGACTTTCGGTTCCGAACCGGGTCTAAACAGGAAATTGTCGGGTTGAACATGTTTAGACATGTTCTTACACTTATTACTAAGTTATAACAATAATCAAACAGGTTGTATATGTTCTAGATAGCTAATCATGCATAAATTGCGATTTAAGAATTCTGTTGACTTTTTAAGTACATGTTTGACCCGACATTTGAACTAGTTAGAGTGGTGATCAGGGGAAACCCTTTTGGGGTCTTATTACCCACATAAATACCAACTTATAACTACTTTTAATTCGAGATATGACTGAGCCATTATTTACTAATCTCGAAGTCAAACCGTAATTACGACGGTTTGACTTTTAGCTAATTAAACAAGCTTAACTCAAATAAAGAAGGACTAGCAGACTTACAAGAGTCCTATGCATGACTTATGATCTGTTGGACCTGCTTGAGAGCTCCAGAATCGATCAGAAGGCACTTGAATGATGTGAGGAAGTGTTGTGAACTTGAAGGGCCTTATATAGTGGTTTCACTCACCACATTTGATTGACAAACAAGTCTATTAGTGCCCACAATCGATCAACAGGTGTCCTAGAGGCTTAGGGGATGTTTTAGGGGCCAAGAGATGTGAAAAATCGGGTAAAGGTCGCGCATAATAGGCCATTGGAGACAGCAGCCCGTTTTCTCGGTTCTGGGCATCGGACGCGGCCCGCGTCCCGTTTAACCAAATCCCAAGCGGGCCGCCTGGGCCGGCTAAATCTGATTTTTGATTTTTATTTGTTTTCCAAGTTGACCTTTGGCTTCACGAAGGGGTAATTAGGGTTATTTCTTGCATTTTGACCCCCTTACATTTACCCACAAGGGCTTTAGGACTTATACCCACTTTGCCAAGTCCCTGAACACTTCCGATTAACCCGAAAAGTCTTAACTTTCAACGTTTGCACTTTAACCCTTCGCACACGAATTTGATCATAACTTTCTCATACTTTAACGAAACTTTACGAAATTTAAACCGTGTATTCTAGTGAGCATTATTAACCGTTACAAAGCTTCGGGTTTGTCAAAAGGTCACTCAGAGGTATAATTTAAACATGTTGACACATTTAGCCCCTGTAGTTTGTAATCTCTCACTTTTAGCTTCGTATGATCCATGATTTATTCGTTTGAAGGTATGAGCATCGTGTAGGGTTAATGTACATTATATTTATTCACAGTTGACACTTAGAATATGTATATTCACATACTTTCCATGTTTGTCAACTTTAGTCCTTCCATAATATTTCTTTCACACGTTTAAACTTTATGACACGTGTCAACACATTATAGGACGTGAATTTTCGAGGTGTTACAATAATGCTTCATTGGAATAAAAAGTCACAAAAACAATATGTTTTGCAAAAAAACGACGCTTTTTACGCCTTTCGCCCTTTTCTACTAACCACTAACCCAACCACCTACCTTTAACCCAAGCCTAACCCTTCACCCCAAAAGTCCTCTTGATATTTACAAAGGTATATAGTTAAAAAGGAGGAGGATTGATTGCTTGGCAAGCCTATGGTAGGAGTAAGTTCCATGCTGCTCTCGAGTGATTCACTAAAATACATCTTCGGCCGAGTGTTGAGTGATCCCCCGTGAGGTATGTGAAATTGTATATAAATGGAATTTTAAAAAGGCATGTTATGCCCTAATAAGTAATTTGTCTTATGTAATGTTTTAAATAAATCATGATGAATAGAATTGTAAATAAATAAAAATAAAACTTAATAAAGAATCTTGGAAATCCCGACACTCTATGATAAGCCCAAAACCTTCTCTTCTACCCATTCCATTTGGGAGTGTAAAGCCACATTATAAAGAGTTTTGCTTGAGGACAAGCAAAGATTCAAGTGTGGGGGTATTTGATGTGTGCAAAATGCAACATATAAATTACCTCAAATGAGCCATAAAACTAACCCTTTTTTAGTACTAATGTTGGAAAAAGTGTGTTTTTCTCTTCCTTTTGTATTTTCAGGATTAAATGAGCTCAAATGAACAAAAGAAACAAAAAGGCAGCTAAATCTAATAAAAATACAAGAAAAAGAATAAACGTGGCATGCCCGACCCCCCAACAAGCATCTTCCCAAGCAAACCAAGAGAACAGAAGGCTGAACACGCCCCGTGCTCAGTGAGCACGGGGGCGTGCCCAAGTGTCTGCAGAAAAGACAAAGCTGTAGAAGCTTCTATCACCCACCACGGGGGCGTGCCCAGCGGACACGGGGCCATGGTCAACTCTAAGATTCGCAGAATCTGAGGAAATCTTGATAGTACAAATACGCTTCTACACACGGGGTCGTGCCCAGCGGACACGGTGGCGTGGTCAACTAATGCAGACAAACTGTAATTAATGAAGAAAGAGAAGGAGGATGGACACGGGGCAGTGCCCAATGGACACAGGGCCGTGCCCGAGCTGCTGTTCAGGCTATAAATAGGGGTGCTTGGCTCATTTGCAAACCATCCCTTGGCAAACCACCCCTCTCACACTACACCCACCCTCCACCACCATCACAACCCACATCCACCACCATCATCCATCATCCATCATAGATTGTGTGTAGTAGTCTCGGGATCCAAGATTGATCGTAAGAGTTCTTGACAATCAAAGGCCATGTTTGCCTAAGTCTCTTACATCACTTGGTGAAGACAAGTGTTTAGTGTAATACTTTTTATTTTTAATCTTTTCACACTTTTTATTTGGTTATGTATTAATAACTTTAATAACTAGTTTCTTATGTTGAAGGTGATTCTTCCTTATCGATTGTCCGTGGTGTCTTGGCATTATTTTACTGTCTATATAAAATAAAAGATTTTCACCATTCATATCTCCACGGTCTATATGGAGATATGTTGGCTACCTGGTCGGGGGTTAAGGGAACGGTTTGGTAAGAGTTTTGCCTTGTTCAGTGTATAGATCCTGCAAGGACCTAGGTCAAATTTAGTAGGACCTCCTTCAATACCCACCGGTATTGGATGGCGGGGGTCCAAACTCTTTGATCCCCTCATATGTATGCTACTATTAATACTTTAACCCGGATACTTAGGACTGTATCCCTGCTGACTCAGACTACTTAGCCGAGGGTAACGTCACCTTCAAAAGAGGGGCCTACCACATTATGCATTAATAACTTAATTAATTATCTTTCAATAATCCGACCCTTTAGGATTGTATCCTTGCTGACTCAAACTACTGGGTTGAGGGTAACATCACCTTGAAAAGAGGGGCCTACTACAATAACTAAGATAATCTCTTAAAAAGTGCAAAAGAGTGGAAATAATCAAAGGTTACACTACACACGAGTCGGATCCAAGTGATTCATCTTGTCTATCTGTTTTTATTTTTATTTTATTTTTCAGCATTTTAGTTAGTTTTATTTTTCTAGTTTAAAACCTTTTTCTAAACTTTTGATTTGATTAGACGTTGAGGATAAACCGGTACTAAAAGCTCTTGTGTCCTTGGACGACCTCGGTATCTTGCCAACACTATACTACGCTCACGATGGGTGCACTTGCCCATATGTGTGTTTAGTGTTAGTAAATATCGTGTTTTATAAATTTAAAACTTGGCTAAAAAGTGTAAAAAGGGCTTAAAATATATATTAAAAACCATACACACTTCACACGCATCACTAACACTAAACACACATATGGGCAAGTGCACCCATCGTGAGCATAGTATAGTGTTGGTAAGATACCGAGGTCGTCCAAGGACACAAGAGCTTTTAGTACCGGTTTATCCTCTATGTCTAATCAAATCAAAGATTTAGAAAAAGGTTTTAAACAAGAAAATAAAAACTAACTAAAAATGCTGAAAATAAAAATAAAAATAAAAACAGATAGACAAGATGAATCACTTGGACCCGACTCGCCTTTAGTGTAACCTTTGATGTTTTCTGAACTTTTGCACTTTTTAAGAGATTATCTTAGTTATAGTAGTAGGCCCCTCTTTTGAAGGTGACGTTACCCTCAACCCAGTAGTTTGAGTCAGCGAGGATACAATCCTAAAGGGTTGGATTATTGGAAGATAATTAATTAAGTTACTAATGCATAATGTGGTAGGCCCCTCTTTTAAAGGTGACATTTGTCACACCCCTTTCTAAGCGGAAGCACGAGGTGTGATCATGAAAGGTTTTCATTGCATACGATTAGTAAACATACTACATGCTCATAAAAATAACTTCAACTGCCAAACATTACATAACTGAAATCATAGTTTTACACAAGACGACATATTGTCTGAAAAGTTTACAACTTTATTCAAAGATAAAACATAAGCAACATCCATGAGCAAGAGTAGGACCGCGCGCACATCCGCTTTAGTTACCTGAAATACATGTGAGTTTTTGGAAAAACGTCAACATAATGTTGGTGTGAATTCATGCAGTTCTTGTATTGAACATTTATATACTTGGTATGAAAAAATGGTATGTATCTTGTATAAATCAAGTAGTTATGTATGTATCTAGGTTGTTAATGGGTTGCAAGGCCATTAACGTGTGACACGACATAGGAAGCATCCAAACCATAGGCATTTTTCTAGTTGTCGATTCACGACTGAGACACAAAAGCACTACTTGGTACTAGTTTTCACCAAGAGTGTGGCTGCCCGAAAATCCGTTAGATCTAACCTTTTGTTCTGCGGTCTTAGTATGTACACGATTAATGGTGCTTATGGTACCCTATTTGTGACACGATTTCTCGTATCATTCTTTAATTCTTGTATCCATCATACTATTTATAAACATTGTAACATTTGTAACATGTATTTCACCCCCGAAGTTATAAAACTGAAAACAGTTAAAAGAAAAGGGGGAGCATGAACTCACAACTTTGCGTTCTTTGCGCCGTAAACTTCACCGGTTTTTGCTTATCTAGCGTCGTGACCTAAATGTGTTTTATTAACGTTAGTCACTAGACTTGTATCGCACAAGTACAAGTCACCATCTTTTATGTATTTGTTCTTGTGTTAAAAATAATTTATATTTTTAACTATGTGTCTTACTTATATTATTTTCTCAAAAATAAATATAAGTATCTTGTATTTTTCACCCGAATTATGTATTTTGTTCAAACTTCATTTCATGTTCATAACTTGTCCAAGTTATTTATTCTATGAAGAAATATATTTTCATAAATATATTCTCTTGTATTTGTCTAAGCATGTTGTATGTGTATTTTGTATTTTTACTTCTTAGGAGTATTTAGTGTATTTTCAAGTCCTAATACACTATTACATGTAATACATACTACATACACTTAGCACAAAATTTGGTGATCAATAAATATATATATTTTTCTCAAAAATATACAAACGTAATATCAATTTTAATCTTGAAGAAATCATCATTTCTTAACACAAAAATTAGGGAATCCTTGGTAAATATTTTTAGATACATTTTTAGGGAATAAGTTTCTCAAAAACTTATATTTTTCTAAGTGTCGAAATTTATAAAAATTTTGACATAGTTTCCCCTAAAATGGAGGTTTCCCATGTTTTCAAAACATGTGTTTATTTTATTTTAAATCATCATCAAACATCAACAACAAATCACTAATCATCTTACACTTACCAAGTGCAAAAATTATTCCCTTTACAATAAAACATGAACTTGATCTTTCACAAAAAACGCGTAGTAACTTGGTAAAGTATTTAGTAGCCTTAGTTACCCTCCAAAATATATTTACTTATTGATAAACTTCATTCTTGGAAATTTTAGATGTTTACAACTTGTAAACACATTTCACAAAAACGTTTACTTATTGGATCTTCTTGTTTCAAAAGCATTTCTACACTTATTTTGTCACTAAAAATAGTGTAGGTTTAACAAAAATCATGATCTTTCAAAAATCATCTTTTTAAGCTTGGTTTTCTTGGAAAATCATTCATAAATCTTGGATCTACAAGTTTACTAGTTCACTTTGATCATTGTTTTACAAGAAATCATTTTTATTTATCAAGTTCATGCCTTTACTAGAAGATGATTATCTTATGTAAACACATAATCATCTCCTAACTTGCTAAATCATGTTTTTAATCATAATCTAGCAAGTTCCATGTAATGATCAACATCAACATCTCTAGTAATCAACAAGCAAACATCATCCATATGCTAAACAATAACATGTCATCTATATATCATCATACTTCATCTTATGTTTCAAGATTCAAGTTCAAGTCTTTTAGTGTTCTTGTGATTTCATCATAATATACCTTTTAACCACTAAAAATATGAAGTAGACAAGGGTGTTCAAGAATCTTACAACTAGCTTAAAGCTAGGGAAGAACCAATGAAGAATATGAGGTGGACAATAGCACACAAGAGAGGTCCTTCAAGTTCTTCAAGCACCAAACCTTCTATTCTTGCACCTTATACCTTGAGTGAAGCTTGGAATGGATGAAGCTTGAATGAAAATGGTGGTGTGTGGAGTGGGGTGCTCGGCCGTGAGCTTTAGAGAGGGAGAGGAAGAGTATGGTGAGTGATGATGATGAAGAGTTTACTTATAATCTCACAACTTCACTAATATCCAAAGGTTTATATGTCTCCTTAAGTACAACCCAATCTCATCAAATCCAATAGAAGGATTTTGGCAAGATTTAGTGAAGATTAGAAAATCTTAAGTGGGGGGGGGGGGCACTATATGGGCCGATTACTTACATGGGGGGGGGGGGTTAAAGTGAAATTTTGAATGGTAAGTAGGTAATTAGTGGGAGTTAAAGGTAAAAGTCTAGTGTTTAATCTGTATGATGTATTATGTAGTATGTTAAAGTGTTCGGGAACCATAACTAGTTCAGAAAAAGTAAAACAATGCTTTTAGCAATATTTAGTGTTCCGGGTAATGTCCGGTTGTTCGGTTAGATACCGGTTCGTTAGAGTGCTAAATTGCACCGTTTAGGTCTTTTATGTCCCCTTTTGTGATACTTTCAATTCCCGACACTTAGGAAAGTATTCTGGATCAATTTGTCATACTTTTACATGGTAAAATCTTGTTACAATGCTGAATTTTGCTGAAATGTATAAAATTCAACATTTAAAGTGTATATCGGGTGCTTTTTAGTGCGTATTTTAACTTCCGGAAAGTCTATATGTTAACCCTTGTATGTACTCTTGGGTTTTAATGTATTCTTGACGTTGGACCTACACCTAGGCTCCATTTCTATTGTCTAACTGCTTTCTGCAGAATTGTTGACACAATGTGTCTTACTAGTGAGTTTACTAGTATTTCTGACGCAACGCTGTTCATTAATGAAATAAGCAATATTTTTTAGTATAAAACGTGCATGAATTCACTTGTATAGTATGAAATCAGACAATGTTGACATTTAAGCACATAATTGCAGTCATTAAATAATAATTAAAGTGTACAGAAATTACCGGTTTTGTGCCAGTTGTCGTAGTCTCCCCCCGTTAAAAGAATTCGTCCCGAAATTCAGGTTGAACTTACTCTCGCAGGAGTCTTCTTGAACAGGTGGGGGTACTTTTCTTTAAACTGGTCTTCACGTTCCCACGTGTACTCGGGTCCGTGCTTAGAGTTCCAACGTACTTTGACAAGTTTGACGGTGCTCCTCCTAGTCTTGTTGACTTTCCAGTCTGTAACCTCAATGGGTTGTTCTGTAAATCGGAGGGTGTCATCAATATGCACTTCATCCGCAGGGATGATCACGGTTTCTTGGGTTGGACTCTTCTTGAGGTTGGATACATGAAACGTATCATGTACTCCATTAAGTTCTTCCGGTAATTCCAACTTGTATGCTACGGTACCAATTCTTTCCAAGATCTTGAATGGTCCGATGTATCGTGGATTCAGCTTTCCTCGTTTTCCGAATCTTACTACGCCCTTCCAAGGTGAGACCTTCAACAAAAATTTGTCTCCCACCTCGAATTCTAATGGTTTTCGTCTTCGATCAGCGTAGCTCTTTTGTCGATCTCGAGCCGCCTTAATGCGCTCTCGGATCTGCATAATCTTGTCGGTTGTCTCTTGCACAAGTTCAGGACCAACCATACGTTTGTCTCCAGCGTCTGCCCAACATAATGGCGAGCGGCACTTGCGGCCATACAGAGCTTCGAATGGTGCGGCTTTTACGCTTGTATGATAACTGTTATTGTAGGAAAACTCAACTAAAGGTAGATGAGTATCCCAGCTGCAGCCTAGGTCCATAACACATGCGCGAAGCATATCTTCTAACGTTTGTATGGTTCGTTCGCTCTGGCCGTCTGTTTGCGGGTGGAATGCCGTGCTTAGATCTAGTTGAGATCCAAAGGCTTCCTGAAAGGATTGCCAGATCCTTGAGACAAAACGTCCATCTCTGTCTGAAATAATTGAGATAGGCACTCCATGACGTGCCATGATTTCTTTCAAGTACAACTCAGCAAGCTTTCCAGTGCTGTCTTTCTCTCGGATTGGTAGGAAATGCGCAGATTTCATTAACCAATCGACTATCACCCATATCATATCGTGCCCTCTAGGGGTCCTATGTAATTTTGTTATGAAGTCCATCGAGATTTGCACCCACTTCCACATGGGTATCTCTGGTTGTTGCAGTAGCCCAGATGGTTTCTGATATTCAGCCTTAACCTTAGCACAGGTTAGGCATTTTCCAACGTATATAGCAACATCGCTTTTAAGCCTCGACCACCAGTAGTAATCTTTCAAGTCTTGATACATGTTGTCCGATCCTGGATGGATCGAGTATCTCGATTTGTGATCTGTCACACCCTGACCACGTAGAACATACAAAACATGGCGGAAACTTCGGGGAGTGTTGTAACAGAATTAATTGTTTCAAATCCATGGCAATTGAAGTTTCATTTTATTAATCAAACATGAAAGTTTACATTGTTTTAAACAAGAACCAAAGAGTACATAACATAAATTAACTAGTTCTTGTCTCGTTTTAAGTCACTAAGGCACAGGTCCGCTTAAGTATGTCTTGATAAGTCCTATGCATCATCTCCTGAAAACACATGTGAAAATAGGTACGTCAGCATAAAAATGCCTGTGAGATACATAGGTTTTGTGAAAACAAAATTCATGACTTATGTTTGAGAAAATGTTTAGTCATGAACCTTGTAATTTGCTTTGTCTTGTAAATCATTTGAAAAACGATAAGATCAGATGATATGTATAAATAAGAGAATAATGTATGGTTAAATGAACAACCATGTAAAATGAGTTTGTATAAGATAAGTTGTTTGTAAATCAATGTCTTGTGAAAAGTATGTTATTTGTATAAAATGTTATATGTCTCAAATTGAAATGATTCAAATAACGCTACAATATGTGATACCATACAAACACTTATATATAGGAAGTACCAGCGGCGTATCCACCGTGCTTGTATCATATTACATACGCCTCGTTACTTAAATCACTTACTCAAACCAAACCATCAAGATGAAATGTTTAACAATTGTAGAAATGTTTATGTATAGTCAAATGTCTATTGTCAAATGTAAATCATGTCAACAGATACAACTGGTTCACACGGTTCAATAGTTACAAACGGTTCATATAATCAAAGGGTTACGATGGTTCACATAGTCAAATGGTTACAACGGTTCAAAATGTAGTATAATGTGTTCATATGCTGGATGAGCATATGCAACAGAAATGCAATGTAAAACAATGTACTAAGTATGCACGTAATGGACATACATAGCATAAGTGTAATGTAAAACAATGTACTAAGTATGCACGTAATGGACATACATAGCATAAGTGTAATGTAAAACAATGTACTAAGTATGCACACAATGGGCGTACATAGCATGAAATGTATTGTAAAGTGATGTACTAAGTATGCACACAATGGGCATACATAGCATAAGTGTAATGTAAAACAATGTACTAAGTATGCACACAATGGGCGTACATAGCATGAAATGTATTGTAAAGTGATGTACTAAGTATGCACACAATGGGCATACATAGCATAAAATGTATTGTAAAGTGATGTACTAAGTATGCACACAATGGGCATACATAGCATAAGTGTAATGTAAAACAATGTACTAAGTATGCACACAATGGGCGTACATAGCACGAAATGTATTGTAAAGTGATGTACTGAGTATGCACACAATGGGCATACATAGCATAAAATGTATTGTAAAGTGATGTACTAAGTATGCAGACAATGGGCATATATAGCATAAGATGTATTGTAAAGTGATGTACTATAAATGTACTAATAAACATAGCAAGTATATGATATGAAAACAGGAAAGCATGAAAGTAACAAGTAGGCACATGTGTTTCACCCCAAAAAAGTTTGAAAACAGTAAAAGAGGGGTCTATGTACTCACTTGAGATTGCTCAGAAGTCCTAATATAAGCACCAAGCAATGCTAGAGATCACGGATATCAAACGGCACCTAATATAGGTAACTATGTTAATAAACCGGACCTAAATCGGAGGATTAGATAGAATGAGGGTTCGTAAACCAAACGAGTATGGAGACTCGTCTCATATGGTTTAACAAAGCCTACATACTAACTGAAACCTAACCTAAGTGCTTACGACCCATCACGACCCGTTTAGGTAGCTTATGCTACTTTAACGCGTCGGACCGCCTAACTAGTCCTATGACAAGTAGAATATGCCTTAACATGCCTAATATTGTCGCCAAATCAGTTTAGATGTCAAAAGTTATGTCACATATCTTTATAATGAATTTTGGCATCAAAGGGGTATTTTGGTAATTTACCTAAGGCATATAAACTACCTATCATACAACTACTTAAACGTTGTGATCATAAGGTATAACCTCGGAAGGTTATTCCCTACCTACTATGGTCACCTACTGTATTTGGTCGGATCCTAATGATCGACCAAATGGGTCGTGTTCGAAGGTATAAGCGATTTATTAGATCGCTTACCCTTACGACCCTAGACAACGTGGTAATCAGTAGGCATAGTCACAAGGGACTATAACCATCGTGATTACAATCACGTTGCGAAGTTCAAACGAACTTCGCATTGACCATAAACTGGTCAATGCAGAAAGTCAAACAAAGTTTGACTTTCGGACTCGAAAAGCAATAAAAGAACGAAGGAACACTTACAAAGGGTCCCCGAAAGCTAATCTTGATCCAAGTAGCTCAGGTATGAAACAATGGTTTCAACTTAGAGCTTCTAAGATCAGATTCTTGTGGGTTTTGCAATGAATGGGGTTGGGTATTTATAGTGTTCGTAGAGCCGTTAAGATCGTTCCTCGTTAACCGTGCTTTGATCTTGGCCATACACCTCAAGACCCTGGTTTTCTAAAACCATTTGAGCCCATAGATTTGCCCCAAAACCATGTGCAACAAGTGGAATGGACCAGATGCAATGTTTCTGCAATTCTGCTGTCTGGGGACTGCTTACGCACCGTAAGGAGATTGCTTGCGGTGCGCAAGCATACAACTTTGGCAGAATTACAATTTTAGTCCCTGTCATGCATTTAAGTCATTTCCGACACGTTTAAGGCCCGTTAACCCCATTTCAAAGCTCTAAAATGAAGCTAAAGTATAGGGAACTTAAAATGTGCTCAAAAATATCTCGGATGTCGGTTCGTTTTGGCCGTACGGTTGCGTTGTTCGGTTAATTACGACGGGAGTCGTAACGAACGTAAAAACGGTCCAAATTACGCGACGAATGGATTTTTGACAACCCAAACACTAAAGCATAATATTATAATGCTTACCTAAATTTTTTTGGATGTCCGGATGTAGTCAGAACGTAAGTTATGCGCGAAAATGCAAACTTGTGCACTTTTTAACGCTTTTAGTACCTGAATGGTCCAAAAGTTTATTTTAGCACACCGAACCCCTCAAAGCCTATTTCTAAGCTATGTAAAGGATATTTAGGGTATGTTTAACTTATGGTCATGTTCCAGAATGTTCGTTACAGTTCAAATTGGCATACTTTCACAGTTTGTCAAGTTTAGTCCCTGTAAGCGATTTAACTTGATTTTGCCATACCAAAGCCTTCAAAACTTATTTCTAAGTTATGTAAAGGTTATTTAAGGTATGTTAAGCCTATTTCACTATTCCGGAGTGTTCGTTGCATTAAACTGGTTATATTTACGCATCAACGCGCGTATAACCTTCTAGAAAGCGATTTAGAGCTTGAAATCGAACAAGAGTTGATATGTGCAAAAGATACACTTATTTATACAGATCCCAAGTATGAAATACAATATTTCATTGGCTTGGTATTTGTTTGATGGTCGCAGTGACCCAGGTGTCACAGTCTCCCCTACTTTAGGAAATTTCGTCCCGAAATTTATTCGTAGGAGTCTATCTGTGACTTTATGTCAAATAACCACCAGAGATATGCAAGGCATAATCCTGTGATTTCCTTAACGGACATTCTTCAGAACGAAAATGAACAGACGGAGTCATTTTCCTCAACGAGTATTCTTCAGAAGCGGAAATGAAGGAATAAACAAACGGGGATTCATTTCCTCAACGGACAATCTTCAGAAACGTAAAATGAATTTACGGAGTCATTTTCAACGGGTGCTTCATTAGAAATGGAAATGAAAAGGAGAAACAAACGGATATTCATTTCCTCAACGAACAATCTTCAGAAACGAAAAATGAACTGACGGAGTCATTTTCAACGGGTGCTTCATCAGAAATGGAAATGAAAATGATAGACAAACGGATATTCATTTCCTCAATGGACAATCTTCAGAAACGAAAAATGAACTGACGGAGTCATTTTCAACGGGTGCTTCATCAGAAATGGAAATGAAAAGGATAATCAAACGGATATTCATTTCCTCAACGGACAATCTTCAGAAACGAAAATGAACAAACGGAGTCATTTTCAACGGGTGCTTCCTCAGAAACGGAAATGAATAGAGTAATCAAACGGATATTCATTTCCTCAACGGATAATCTTCAGAAACGAAAATGAACAAACGGAGTCATTTTCAACGGGTGCTTCCTCAGAAATGGAAATGAAAAGGATAATCAAACGGATATTCACTTCCTCAACGGACAATCTTCAGAAACGAAAATGAACAAACGGAGTCATTTTCAACGGGTGCTTCCTCTGAAATGGAAATGAAAAGGATAATCAAACGGATATTCATTTCCTCAACGGACAATCTTTAGAAACGAAAATGAACAAACGGAGTCATTTTCAACGGGTGCTTCCTCAGAAATGGAAATGAATAGAGTTAACTTCTAGGCACATGACAAAGCTCGCTGTGGTTTCTGTGCACTAAATTCCATAATTATGTATGCATCCATAATTACGTAATTCCTTGCACAGTCCGCACAGTCTGTCTTGTAATGTTTAGGAAAAAAAAATCAAATCTGTGATGAGGGTGACTAGACTACCATAGGGTCCTTTTAATTAGATCGACAAATGATCTTTTTAATTAGGCCACCAAGGAGTCCTTTCAGCTATATCATCACATGATGTTCCTAACCAGATTTTTGGATCAATCTGTTTAACTAGACCACTCAAGGGGTCTAATTATGGAGTAGTACTTTATAACCCAAGGGACTTAACTACAACATAGAAGTCCATTAAGGATTTTAGATAACAAAAACTTGGATTACACCAAAAACATAAAAGGGAACACATAAGCACATAATCGCATAGTTGCTTAACTCAGTTATTAATTTGTTATTAACTTGTTAGTGATTGAATATGGATATTCAAAGTACATCAGGAAACCAGTCGCTGGACTTAAATGTCCTCTGGGATCTATCTGAAAAGATAGGATGATCTCCCAAAATTCGATTTTGTTTTCAAAGAAACGTAATATTCGAATTAAGGAACACAACAATTTTAGGATTTACGAAAATATCCTTAAGTACCCTTATTAAGGATTTATAGTGGTACTTTGGGTATTCGTCTCGTGTTGTAACTTGCGCCTTGTACTTTGTTTCCTTGGAATAAACGGGTACTTAGGAATTTCGTGGAAACGCAAGAGATCATAAGATGGAAAAAAAATTTTGGGGGTAGTTTGCTTTACAAGGAATACGATTCCTTGATTGTCGGTATTGTAAGAGATATGTTGTTTATACATACAACCACATAAATACATTGCAATGTAAATAAAAGATTTATTTATAAACAATGATAACAACTGTTTCTTAGATCTTGACAACAAAAGAGAATAATACATAAGGATTGATTATTTCTAAACAGCGTTGTCTTCCATTCGGTCAGATGCTCATCCCTGTGCTGGATTTGCATTAACAAGCTTTGGGCAATTTCTTCAGAAATGACCCATCTCGCCACAGTTGAAGCAAGAACCTGGTAGAAAACAACCTTGAGCAGGATTGTTGCCAGCTTGGTTTGGTGCAGCTGCAGCTGGGCAAACTCTTGCTGTATGGCCTATAAGTCCACAAGTTTGGCATTTGCGGCACTTTACATTGGCATGATGATGGAGGCTACATTGGTTGCACAAAGGTGCAGTTCCATTGTATGGCTTCCTAGCAGGGGGTTGAGCTGGTTGGTTGGGGACGGCTTGATCATTGTGAGTAACCATGGCAAAGTTTTGAGAAGCCTTTCGCTTCTTTGACTTCTTGGGGGATCCAGTCTGTTCATCCATTGTCTTTGATTCCTCGATTGGGTTCGATTCCTCGACCGGTTTCTTGTCACCTTTTTGGAAAAGTTTACCTTTCCTGATCTTTGATTCAGTCAAGGTTGCAGATAGCTCAATGGCCTGTCTAACTGTAGTAGGGTTGCTACCAGACACAATGTCTTGTATTGAGTCAGGGAGGCCATCAATGTACTTTTCGATTGCCTTATCCAAAGGCGTGACCATGTTTGGGCATAACAGACTTAACTCCTCATAACGGTCCGTGTAGGCTCGATGCTCACCGCTATCTTGCGTAAGATCGTCAAATTCCCTTTCCAAGGCCCTGATCTCGTGACGAGGACAGAATTCCCTCATCATAAGGGCCCTAAGTTTAGCCCATGTCTGTGCTAGAGCAACTTCTGCACCACGATCTCTCATAACCCCGTTCCACCACGTAAGGGACCTCTTCTGGAACACACTCGAAGAAAACTCGACCTTGCGATTGTCAGGACACTGCACGTGGCGGAAAGTATTCTCAATGCTCTCGAACCATTGAAGAAGCCCAGTCGCTCCCTCAGAACCACTAAACTTGAGTGGTTTAGCCGAGTTAAAACTCTTGAAATTGCATGGACCATTGTTGTTGTTGTTGGCTTGGTTCCATTGAGCAAAGAGGTTTGGGAATTGAGCAGCCATTTGCTGCGCAATGATTTCTGCCAGTTCGGCAGTCGCTATCTGATTTTCGCGTCGAGGAGGCATTCTAAAAGAGGAAAACATGAAAGGAAAAGAGTGAGATGATTGGATGAAAAGAATGAGATGAAACAAAAATTGACAACAGCAAAGATGGTGGTCATTTGTTCGCATCACAAAGCAAACAAACGGCACACAGTGACTAATCAAAGTAAATGGGTGAAAACTAATGTATCGCGAAGACATGCTCGCCTATAAGTGAACACTCACCCCAAGAGTTCCCAGGTAAGAGTGACTGGTCCGATTATGTGGATTTGTACGAACACTCTAGCCTTAGACAGAAAACCCAGGGTACAGGCATTCACTCTTCCAGTTTGCACGTGTTCACACTATTTAGGACCCAAAACTTTGACGAGAGTTTTGAAAATTCAAAGGGGTTCAAAACCTAATAACAGAGGGTTCAAAACCTAGTAATCAATCATCCTAGAACAGATGATTAGTTTTCAAAGCGGTTTTGAAATTTATGTTCTTGTTGTGGTCGTCGCCTAAGGATAGGTGACGGTATTGTTTTATGACTAAACGCAAGTAAACTCGCGTTAGGGTCCTAGGAAGGTTATAGTCTAGGTCAAAGCATTACTAATAACCTAATTCCCTATAACCATGGCTCTGATACCAACTTTTCTGTCACACCCCGACCACGTAGAACATACAAAACGTGGCGGAAACGTCAGGGAGTGTTGTAACAGAATTAATTGTTTCAAATCCATGGCAATTGAAGTTTCGTTTTATTAATCAAACATGAAAGTTTACATTGTTTTAAACAAGAACCAAAGAGTACATAACATAAATTAACTAGTTCTAGTCTCGTTTTAAGTCACTAAGGCACAGGTCCGCCTAAGTATGTCTTAATAAGTCCTATGCATCATCTCCTGAAAACACATGTGAAAATAGGTACGTCAGCATAAAAATGCCTGTGAGATACATAGGTTTTGTGAAAACAGAATTCATGACTTATGTTTGAGAAAATGTTTAGTCATGAACCTTGTAATTTGCTTTGTCTTGTAAATCATTTGAAAAACGATAAGATCAGATGATATGTATAAATAAGAGAATAATGTATGGTTAAATGAATAACCATGTAAAATGAGTTTGTATAAGATAAGTTGTTTGTAAATCAATGTCTTGTGAAAAGTATGTTATTTGTATAAAATGTTATATGTCTCAAATTGAAATGATTCAAATAACGCTACAATATGTGATACCATACAAACACTTATATATAGGAAGTACCGGCGGCGTATCCACCGTGCTTGTATCATATTACATACGCCTCGTTACTTAAATCACTTACTCAAACCAAACCATCAAGATGAAATGTTTAACAATTGTAGAAATGTTTATGTATAGTCAAATGTCTATTGTCAAATGTAAATCATGTCAACAGATACAACTGGTTCACAAGGTTCAATAGTTACAAACGGTTCATATAATCAAAGGGTTACGACGGTTCACATAGTCAAATGGTTACAACGGTTCAAAATGTAGTATAATGTGTTCATATGCTGGATGAGCATATGCAACAAAAATGCAATGTAAAACAATGTACTAAGTATGCACGTAATGGACATACATAGCATAAGTGTAATGTAAAACAATGTACTAAGTATGCACGTAATGGACATACATAGCATAAGTGTAATGTAAAACAATGTACTAAGTATGCACACAATGGGCGTACATAGCATGAAATGTATTGTAAAGTGATGTACTAAGTATGCACACAATGGGCATACATAGCATAAGTGTAATGTAAAACAATGTACTAAGTATGCACACAATGGGCGTACATAGCATGAAATGTATTGTAAAGTGATGCACTAAGTATGCACACAATGGGCATACATAGCATAAGTGTAATGTAAAACAATGTACTAAGTATGCACACAATGGGCGTACATAGCATGAAATGTATTGTAAAGTGATGTACTAAGTATGCACACAATGGGCATACATAGCATAAAATGTATTGTAAAGTGATGTACTAAGTATGCACACAATGGGCATACATAGCATAAGATGTATTGTAAAGTGATGTACTATAAATGTACTAATAAACATAGCAAGTATATGATGTGAAAACAGGAAAGCATGAAAGTAACAAGTAGGCACATGTGTTTCACCCCAAAACAGTTTGAAAACAGTAAAAGAGGGGTCTATGTACTCACTTGAGATTGCTCAGAAGTCCTAAGATAAGCACCAAGCAATGCTAGAGATCACGGATATCAAACGGCACCTAATATAGGTAACTATGTTAATAAACCGGACCTAAATCGGAGGATTAGATAGAATGAGGGTTCGTAAACCAAACGAGTATGGAGACTCGTCTCATATGGTTTAACAAAGCCTACATACTAACTGAAACCTAACCTAAGTGCTTACGACCCATCACGACCCGTTTAGGTAGCTTATGCTACTTTAACGCGTCGTTCGCGTGAAATGCGTTCGGACCGCCTAACTTGTCCTATGACAAGTAGAATATGCCTTAACATGCCTAATATTGTCGCCAAATCAGTTTAGATGTCAAAAGTTATGTCACATATCTTTATAATGAATTTTGGCATCAAAGGGGTATTTTGGTAATTTACCTAAGGCATATAAACTACCTATCATACAACTACTTAAACGTTGTGACCATAAGGTATAACCTCGGAAGGTTATTCCCTACCTACTATGGTCACCTACTGTATTTGGTCAGATCCTAATGATCGACCAAATGGGTCGTGTTCGAAGGTATAAGCGATTTATTAGATCGCTTACCCTTACGACCCTAGACAACGTGGTAATCAGTAGGCATAGTCACAAGGGACTATAACCATCGTGATTACAATCACGTTGCGAAGTTCAAACGAACTTCGCATTGACCATAAACTGGTCAATGCAGAAAGTCAAACAAAGTTTGACTTTCGGACTCGAAAAGCAATAAAAGAACGAAGGAACACTTACAAAGGGTCCCCGAAAGCTAATCTTGATCCAAGTAGCTTAGGTATGAAACAATGGTTTCAACTTAGAGCTTCTAAGATCAGATTCTTGTGGGTTTTGCAATGAATGGGGTTGGGTATTTATAGTGTTCGTAGAGCCGTTAAGATCGTTCCTCGTTAACCGTGCTTTGATCTTGGCCATACACCTCAAGACCCTGGTTTTCTAAAACCATTTGAGCCCATAGATTTGTCCCAAAACCATGTGCAACAAGTGGAATGGACCAGATGCAATGTTTCTGCAATTCTGCTGTCTGGGGACTGCTTACGCACCGTAAGGAGATTGCTTGCGGTGCGCAAGCATACAACTTTGGCAGAATTACAATTTTAGTCCCTGTCATGCATTTAAGTCATTTCCGACACGTTTAAGGCCCGTTAACCCCATTTCAAAGCTCTAAAATGAGTTAAAGTATAGGGAACTTAAAATGTCCTAAAAATTATCTCGGATGTCGGTTCGTTTTGGCCGTACGGTTGCGTTGTTCGGTTAATTACGACGGGAGTCGTAACTAACGTAAAAACGGTCCAAATTGCGCGATGAATGGATTTTTGACAAGCCAAACACTAAAGCATAATATTATAATGCTTACCTAAATTTTTTTGGATGTCCGGATGTAGTCAGAATGTAAGTTATGCGCGAAAATGCAAACTTGTGCACTTTTTGACGCTTTTAGTCCCTGAATGGTCCAAAAGTTTATTTTAGCACACCGAACCCCTCAAAGCCTATTTCTAAGCTATGTAAAGGATATTTAGGGTATGTTTAACTTATGGTCATGTTTCGGAATGTTCGTTACAGTTCAAATTGGCATACTTTCGTAGTTTGTCAAGTTTAGTCCCTGTAAGCGATTTAACTTGATTTTGCCATACCAAAGCCTTCAAAACTTATTTCTAAGTTATGTAAAGGTTATTTAAGGTATGTTAAGCCTATTTCACTATTCCGGAGTGTTCGTTGCATTAAACTGGTTATATTTACGCATCAGCGCGTGTATGACCTTCTAGAAAGCGATTTAGAGCTTGAAATCGAACAAGAGTTGATATGTGCAAAAGATACACATATTTATACAGATCCCAAGTATGAAATACAACATTTCATTGGCTTGGTATTTGTTTGATGGTCACAGTGACCCAAGTGTCACAACTTCTCGAATACCGCCATAGAGCGGAACCCAAATACTCCCTTTAAAGTACAAGGTTCCCTCTTTATTTGGCACCATATATTTCAACATACCCCGGAGGTATTCAGTCCTATGATTTTCCATCTTAAGGGCTTCTTGTTGCGCGTCAAGAATACGTGCAGTGAGGTTCGTTCGAATAGTCATTTCCAATGCTCGAACCCTTAGGGTCTTAACCCTTTCTTTTCGACTTAACGCGTCTGCTACAACATTTGCCTTTCCAGGATGGTACTTAATCTCACAGTCATAATCGTTCAGCAGCTCGACCCATCATCGCTGACGCATGTTTAATTCCTTTTGATCAAATATGTGTTGTAGGCTTTTGTGATCTGTGAAGATTGTACATTGAGTGCCATATAAATAGTGTCGCCAGATCTTCAAGGCGAATACCACTGCGCCTAGCTCCAGGTCGTGAGTGGTATAATTCCTTTCATGTACATTCAACTGTCTTGAAGCGTAAGCGATGACTTTTTGGCGTTGCATGAGCACACAGCCCAAACCTTGACGCGAAGCATCGCAGTATACCACGAAGTCTTCAGTGCCTTCGGGTAAGGATAGTATCGGTGCATCACATAGCTTATTTTTGAGCAGTTGGAAGGCTTCTTCTTGCTTATCACCCCAGTTATACTTCTTGTCTTTCTGGGTAAGGGTTGTCAGCGGTTGAGCTATCTTGGAGAAATTCTCAATAAATCATCGGTAATAGCCCGCTAAGCCAAAAAATTGTCGAACTTCAGTTGGGGTTTTGGGGGCTTCCCAATTCTTTATGGCTTCTATCTTGGATGGGTCTACATGAATGCCCTTCTCATTCACAACGTGACCAAGAAATTGTACTTCGCGAATCCATAATTCGCACTTTGAGAACTTCGCATAAAGTTTCTCATTCTTCAGTAGTTCCAAAATGGTTCTGAGATATTGCTCGTGCTCTTCTCTCGTTCGTGAGTAAATCAGGATATCATCGATAAATACAATCACGAATTTATCGAGATATGGTTTGCATACGCGGTTCATCAGATCCATAAATACCGCTGGCGCGTTTGTCAGTCCAAATGGCATCATAAGGAACTCGTAATGCCCATAACGTGTTCTGAATGCGGTCTTTGGTACGATTTCTTCTTGAATCCTTAACTGATGGTATCTAGATCGAAGATCGATCTTGGAATAGTAGCTTGATCCTTGCAACTGATCAAATAAGTCATCAATCCTCGGTAGTGGATACCGATTCTTGATTGTGAGCTTGTTCAGTTCTTTATAATTGATACACATCCGCAGTGTTCCATCCTTCTTCTTCACGAACAATACTGGAGCTCCCCAAGGCGAGAAGCATGGCCTTATGAATCCTTTATCCAACAACTCCTGAAGTTGTGTAGATAATTCTTGCATCTCGGATGGTGCAAGTCGATAGGGTGCCTTGGCTACAGGAGCAGCTCCTGGAACCAAGTCTACACGGAATTCGACTTGTCGTTGCGGAGGTAGTCCTGGCAGATCTTCAGGAAAAACATCAGGGAATTCCTTCACCACAGGAATGTCTTCGAGTTTCGGCTCCTCATCCTTCTTATCTACAACGTGCGCTAGGAAGGCAACACATCCTTTCCTTAAGCACTTCTGTGCCTTCATACAACTGATGATTCACAGAGGCGCGTCTCATTTTTCTCCATACACCATGAGAGTTTCATTATTCACCAGAGGGATGCGAATGATTTTCTCGTGACAAACAACTTCAGCCTTGTTCTTGGACAGCCAATCCATTCCGACCACTACATCGAAGCTACCCAATTGAATAAGTAAGAGGTCGATGCTAAATCTTTGCTCACCAAGTTCTAATGTGCAACTTCTAACAACTTCACCTGATTCAACGAGTTTACCATTGGCTAGCTCTATGGAATAAGGAATATCTAATCTACTAGATTCTATCCCAAGCATAAGTTTAAATTCCATAGACATGAAGCTATAATCGGCACCAGTGTCGAATAGTATGGATGCAAAGTGATTGTTAACGAGAAACGTACCGGTGACCACATTAGGGTCCCCGCGTGCGTTCCTTGCTCCAATCACAAATGCTCGAGCCTGATCATTGTTTCCCCTTGGGCAGTCTTTTATGAAATGATCCTTGCTTCCACAACTAAAGCATCCTTGGTTTTGCCCAGCTCCATTCCCATTCCGATTACCATTGCCATTTCCATTTCCACCATTGTTTCTATTACCAGCACCGCTGCGGTTTCCATTCCCGTTCCTTCCTTTTCCCCAACAATCCTCAATATGGTGACCTAGTTTTCCACACTTGTCGCATTTTGGAATGCGACAAACTCCTTCGTGATGACGCTTGCACTGGTTGCAAATGGGCAGAGTACCCAGATATCTTTTGGCAGGAGCGTCATTCATGGTTGCAAGAGTTTTCTCCTCCTAAGGCGGGTTGGGGTCTCGCTTCTTATTGTTGGAACCCTTGTGGTTGCTGTGGGTTGCTTGGTTCAGATTCGCATGCTTCCTTTTCTTGTCACCAGACGACTCAGCATGCGTCTCGGTCTTTTCAGTAGGGTTCAGTGATAACTTCTTCATACGAACAACATCTTCAGTAAGGCTGACAGCCAGAGTTACAGCCTCGGTGATCGTTTGAGGTTTGGCCGAAGTTACCATGCTGCGAAATTCTGAGGCCAATCTCCAAATGTAGCGTTCAACGCGCTTAAATTCGGGAGTCACCGTGTAGGGGATCACTCTTGACAGATCATGAAACCTTCGAGTGTAACCAGTAATGTCAGCACCTTCCATGGTTAAGTGCCAGAACTCAGTCTCCAACCTTTGGAGTTCAGCACGAGAGCAATACTTCTCTCTCATTCGTTCCTTTAGTTTATCCCAAGTCATGCCATAAGTGGCATCATCACCCAGAGTTTGGACTTGCAAATTCCACCAAGTCAAAGCTTCATCAACAAACAATCCTGTCACACCCTGGCTTTGCGGAAGCGTGGGTTTGTTTGGTGTGACTTCTTAATACCATAGCAACAATCATAACAATGCCATATGATAAAAACATGAGATATTCATCCATTAATAAAGTTTAGAAAAATCCCATTTTCAACAATCACAAAATAAGTTACAAACTTTAACTGGATTTAATTGAGTTTATAAAGACTTTAAACGATACTAGGTTTAGAGATATGTAACCCGTCCAGGAAGAGGTTACACCTTCTAAACTCGGGATGACTTCTTTATTTAAACGCAGCTTGAAAATACGTGCATACCGTGCCAGATCCGTTAGTTTCCTGAAATACATGTAGTTTTGAAAAGTCAACAAAAAGTTGAGCGAGTTCATGTGTAAGTGAGTATGTACAAACATTTGAAAATGTTGTAAGTATGTATAAAAGTCCCTGGTATGTAGCAAATAAGGAAAAAGAGATCGATTAATGTGTAGCTAATACATTAATAAGTGACATGGTCTAGGAAGCACTCAAACCTGTAACGCGTATTTTATACCGGTCCTTCCGGCGGAACGACATAGTCACCACATGCAGCCGCACGCTGGCCCATGTGTGGGGCTCGCAACACCCGATAGATCTATCACTCATGCCTCTCGGTCCTTATATAAGGATTAATGGTCTTACGATAATAGCCTAACCATTCATGTGATCTAGTAGTAAGTTCCTTAGCTAATCATACCATGTATAAAACGTTTGTAATCAGTATGTAACATGTATTTCACCCCCGGAGTTGTAAAACTGAAAACAGTTAAAAGAAAAAGGGGGAGCATGAACTCACAGTAGTGCGTCTTGAAATAGTCTGTCCCAAAGTAACCTGCTGCGTGACGACCTACACGTACTAACTTCTATTAGACGGGCGGCCGTGCCTTGGCTGAAGGTTTATCGTTTTTGGGAAATAGTTAGGCAACTATTTCGTAATTACATTTCGTAATTATTTTGTAAATTTATTCCTTCCCAAGGATGGGGGTTTTAATACATGTGCGTTCGTATAACTTCGAAATATATTATTAAGTCTCACTTAATGTAATATATTTTATTTCATTTGACCAAAATACTTTAGTTTCAAAATATAAATATTTTTCCCAAAAATATTATATTTTATTCCATATAATTTTCCAAAATAATATCCTTGTAAAAATACACTTATGAGTATTTTCTGAAAATACGTAAGTTACGTTGTAAGGTTCGGGTGGTATAAATAATACCGGTGTAACTTAGACACTTATTTGTGGAAGCGTTTGAATTATTTTGGAGCCGTTAATATCCAGTGTGTTCCAGTAATATTATTTTTACTCTAAAAATAATATTTGTATAATTCACAAAATAATCATAAAAAATTACACAAGTGCTATTATGGAAAGTATATATTCTAAATATATATTTTAGCAAGTTTTATTTTGTGAAAAATCCCACCTCCGACACTTGGAAGTTTTGTAATAAAATTGTGGCGAAATTTACACTTTGAAAGTAAGTTGAAAATATGTTCATAACACTTGTTGTAAAAATATTTTCCAAGTGTTATATTTCAGGAAAAATTTCGCCAGAGTTTCCTCTGTAACTGGAGGTGGCCACGCTTTCAAGCGTATCATTTTCTTTTATAAATTCAACCAACAATGTTCCCAACATCAACAAACAATATTTCAACACTAAACTAGTCAAAAATATACGTAAGTCGCAAACACATGAACTTGTGGGTTATGTAAAAGTGTGTAGTAACCTCCCGATGTTTTTAGTAGATCTTTCTATTTTTATAAATGAAATCGGTTTCTTAAAAATCTTATTTTTAAAGTAAGTGTAAGTTTACAACTTCATGTCAAAAACTCTCAAAAATAATTCTTTGTTAAAACCTTTCGTTACACAAGTGTCTACACACTTGTTTGTTCGCAAAAACACCTTTAGTTTAGGAAAGATCCGGTTTTAAAACATGGTTTCGTCTTACAGTTGGTTCTTCGAAAATACCACTTGTAGATCTTTAGATCTACTAGTTTAGAACTCCATTTCATAAGAAAAATTGTTTTTACACAAGTTCATGTTTATGGTTGAAAGGGTTCGTCATCTAATAACTTTACGACTTAACATAAGGCTAGTTCATGTTCCATGAACATGATCTAGCGTGGTTTGATGACGATCCATTCCAACACTAGCAATCAACAACAATAAATAATCATAACAAAACTTGTTTCAAAAGTTTTACACTAATATTCATTCTTTAACCACCATGTTCATTATTTTTAGTAGACTTTTAGTGTTGATCTCTAGTGTTTATGCTTTTTAACCGACAAAACTCTTATTAACCACTTTAGACAAGATCAAGAAGGCGTTTAGAGTCACTTACTACTAGCTCGAGGCTAGGGAAGAAACTAGACGAAAAACGGGTGGTTAATAGCGTTGTGGTGAGGTCCTTGCGATTCCGTGAACACCGGGCTTCCTTATACGTGATCCTTCACCCTTGTATGTAAGTAAAATGTCTTGAACAAAGTTGGAAAATGTTGGTGGATGTAAGTGTGGGTGTGGCCGGTTGTAGAAGGGAGGAGAGGAAAGGAGATGTAGTTTTTTTTTTTGTTGTGAAGTGTTGTTGTGAAGTAAAAGACCTTATGGTCTTATTTATAGACCAACATCCTTGATTAACCAACAAATAATATGTAGGCTAGATTTTAGACATCTCCATTTATAATAATCAAATTTTGTGGGGTGGTGTCCCACCTAGGAATCGAACTCGGTGATAAGGGGGGGTTAGGGTTGGTTTCCAACTTGCTTAGTTAAGTAAATAGTTAGATTAATTAGGAGGTTAGACCATTTACTAGTGTGTTGTAATTTATACCGGGTGTTAGGGTATTCGGGGACCCTAACTAGCTCAGTAAAAGTTAGACTATGTTACTAGCAATATTTCTTTTTTTTTTTTTGGTTCCGGGTAGAGTCCGGTTGTTCGGTTGGATATTAATCCGTTAAAGTGCTAAATAAGTATTTAGAGTGTCGTTAATATTATTTTTAGTGACACAATAAATTCCCGACACTTTGTAAAGTGTCTAGTAATATTTTTCCATGTTTTTGCACTTTACTAGTTAGCTAAATGCTGAATTTTTATATTAAAGTGCAGAATTTTGTACTTAAAGTACGTTTTAGGCACATCCGGTCACTATAACAATCACCTAGTGACGCAGTTCTACAATCCTTAACTCCCTACACTCCCTACTAGTGTAGTAAACTATTCCCGGCTCATACTGGCCTTAGAGACAGTGACTGTCTGATGCTGGCTATGTCAGCATGTTTATTGGGTATCCCATATAGTGTTCTCACTGTGCTTTTTGTGCATCAAGGTTGTCACTGATGTTTGTGTAAAAATAATAGAGTGACAGTATAAAATGTGATGCATGTAGGTGTATGTATCAGAAATCAGTAAGCAGTCTGACCAAAACTGTAAGCAAGCACAGTAATTAAGCATTAATTAAATATTAATTAATTTGTACGGATATCTGGTTTGGTGAGGGTTGTCACATTCTCCCCCCGTTAAAGAAATTTCGTCCTCGAAATTTGTACTACCCTACTCCTTATGGTTAAGTCACACACGTATGTATATGAATAATATCGAAGCAGGTAATCATCAAATCGAAACAAACGTTACTCACATTAGGTGAGTCCAAGAATATATAGCAACCCGAATCCTAGGGTTGAAAGGTGTGTGTGCTGCTAGCATTGGGTGTCAAAGGTACAAGACGCATTTGACGTATAATCTAGTGTAAACCAGCTAGTAGGGGTTTCATAAAAGTGGAGTTTTGACTAATAAGATTTTTAATCGCTCGGTTGCAACATGCAAACGAGTTTTCACAAACCATAGCACCCGCTATATGAACTCAAAAGCAACAACTCAACGTAATAATAAAATGATCTGTCAACTCCTGAATAAATGTCTGGTAAGGTTTAGTGTGTTGACATTTTTGAATGGTGAAGATACACCGAATGGAATACAAGCGAATCTGGTGTATCATTGTCCTGATTCGTAGTTGCATCAGTAATGTTTAAATGATAAATCAAGCAAAAGTATGTGTGGTCTCGTGTAAAACGGTTACCATGATTAGCACAAGCTACAAGTTTATGATGACACCACAAGGTGTCGTAATGGCATTATCTAATAATAGTGGTGACTGAACAAGTTCACCGCGTTTGAAATCAAATGAAAGTGTACTGAGACAATCTGAAGATTTGATTCATACCATGTTATAGAGTTTCCAATTAAATACGGAATATCAAAGGACCACTGTTTCCAATCGAAGATGAAAGTAATAAGTATCGCAAGGCATATGATTGACAACGAAAGAATCGTTAGGAGGTACATTGTGCTTATGAAATGAATATATGTACCATTGCCTTAACACACAATTGTGTTGAGACCGATTTGATTGTGAAGATCCCAAATGGATTGTTAACAACTAAATAGGGAATTGAATCCGTATACGAAGTGAGTAACCAAATTAGTGCAAGCTTCAATTTTGTGAAAATATCACCGCAAGATATCGAAACAAATCAAACGTTTTAGTGGAGTCGTAGGCCAACCAAATCTACTACGACTCGAAATGAAAGAATCTCTGCAAAAATAGTTGAATATGATGCTCCCAATACATCATATAGCGTTTCAAGTTAAACCTGTGAACTGGAGAAGTTCAAGCAATTGAACTTGGTTTCAACGTAACCAGACAATAAAGGTATGTATCAACAAGGAATTCTCGGCATAGTCGCAAAATAAACCATGAATGTAACTTGAAAGAAAGCGGTTTCAAGAAAGTGTGTTGACTTGATAACAAAAGAGTCAACAATAACAATAATGTAGGTCATTCGAATCACGAGTCAGTAATTCGGTTTAGCAAAATAATATGTAAATCCCAATGAAGTGCTTGTTCAAAACGAAATCACATACGTAGCAAATGATGCATGTATGTCAGGTAAGTTTCCGAGTACTGAAACAATGAGTGCTCGCTAAAATGAAGAAATGACCAAGTATTGAAATGAATGTGTGTTCGCTCTCAGCGAAGAAGATTTGTGTGATGCAACTACCATTAAAGGGGAGTAGAGATGCAAACGTCTACCTGCTAGAAGTAAAAGAATCCAAGTACTTCCGGTTTGGTCAACAGAATTGGCATAAGCGCCAGGTTAATGATGGTTGATTGAGTTGACAGATATGGTTCCTAAATAAAAACCCTAATGAGTTTGGACCTAGGTTCACAAAGGTCCTACATATATGTTTTCTAAATCCTCTAGATTTCATATCCTGTGTAGACTGGTTTGTGCATTGTGTAGGAAGCACTATCTTTGTGTACGTCTAAGAACAAGTCATTGTCCCACAATTTTCCTGGTATACTTTCTTCCCAAACTTCCAGCTAAAGACGCTCGATCGTCAATCAGTCGTGTAATACTTGTTAGATGCTCACAGTTAATCAAATAAGTAAGTCATCAGGTCTTAGCAAGAGCCACCGACTCTGGCTGGCTAGCTCGTCTGACTCCTGGTCATTTGAAAGTCATCGTCCTTTCTTTTGACGAGCAGCACTGAGGTTATCCAAAACAGAAGTTTTGGTCTGTTATCTTCCTTCTCTATCCACTGCTAAAACTTCACTGTCAATCCTTGCATCTCCGAAAATGTAAGTCGCTACGATGCATCGACTACGGGTGCAGTGCCTGGAATTAAATCGATGCGAGATTCGACTAATCGTTGAGGAGACGATTCCGGCAAGTCTTCGAGGAAGACTTCAGGGTATTCTCCAATCACGGGGGTATCGTTAAGTTTTAGTCCTACGGCTCCCTTGTCCCCGACATGAGCCAGGAAACAACACATCCTTCCTAACAACTTTCGTGCCTTAAGAAATTCGTGATCGGTGGTGGCGTATCCTGCTTCGTGAGTCACGATCGTTTCTTCGTTCGCCATCATGGTGCGGATATCGATCTCCTATTGATCATTTGTCAACCAATCCCTCCAACTACCTTGTTGAAGTCTCCCAATTCACTGGCAGTAGATCGAGTGTAATCTTATGCTTCCCGGGTTCTATCTTGCCGATTCCAGTTATTGTGTTGGCTTTCACTAGCTTCCCCTAAGCTAGTTCTAATGGGTACTGGAATATCTACTTACTCGCTGCTTAAACCAATTATACTCTCGAACTCTAGGGGTGCGAAGCGTAAAATTTACAACATATTTGGCAATACAGATGCATAACATCGGGTAGTATGGGACGTACCGATATTCATGCTTGGATTCCTGGCGTGCTTCCCTAGCTCCGGTGTTAGACATCTTTCCCATCATTTTGCTTAATCTCCCTTGGGCAATCTTTCCTAAAGTGCCTCATATCCCCGCAGGTATAACATCCCTTATCTTTTCCCTTTCCTTTCTTTCCATGCTTCATCTCACGCCAACACATTTCCCTGTTATGTCCCACTTTGCCACAGTTGTCACACTTCCCATTTTTACATCGCCCGGTATGATGACGTCGGCACCTATCGCATTTAGGTAGCTTACCCATGTACTCTTTTCTCTTTTTGGCCTTGTTGTTGCTACTCGACTGGGTACCCTGTTTGAAATTTGCCAACTTTCTCTTGTTGTCCCCAGATGACTCTACATGAGTCTCCTTCTTCTCCTCAGAGGTTGAAAATTTGTTCATCCTGATTGCCTCTTCAGTCAAGGCTACACTTAGATTGATGGCCTCAGTGATCGTTGCAGGCTTTGATGTCGTCACCAAGCTCATGATTTGGGGTGCCAATCCCCAAATGAAACGCTCAATCCTCTTAAACTCCAGATCTACCATGTAAGGAACGATACGCGACAGAACTTGGAACTTCTCCACATACTCAGCTAATTTTGGACCTTCCATCTTCAAGTTCCAGAACTCAGTTTCTACCTTCTGGCTTTCTGTTCTCAAACAGTACTTTTTATGCATTAGCTCTTTCAGCTCATCCCATGATAAAACATATGCAGCAGCCTCGCCCATTGTCTGAACCTGAAGTTTCCACCATGACAGAGCCCCATCTCGGAATAGCCCGGAAATGTACGTGACCTGATCTTCTGGGGCGCATTTGCTCGCATGCAAAATAGTGTCCGTCTTCTCAATCCAGCGTACGAAGGCTACGGCACCCCCAGTGCCGTCGAAATGTAGGGGCTGGCAGCCTAAGAACTGCTTGTAGGTGCAGCCGTTGGGTGGGTTATTTCCTGAGGTACCTCCGTTGCGTTTGGAGCGATGGGCCTCGTACTGTGCGATAAACTGCAAGAGGCATTCTTGAAATTCCGCCTCTGTCGTTGGCAGAGGGTTGTTGGTATCGGTGTTCCCTCGAGTCGACATCTTCTGAGAAGAAAGTCGGTTAGGTCGGGTCTTAGTAAGGACACGAGCACCTAAGTCTCTATTTAACGAATAAGACCTCAGAGGTATATTACATTTACGTAAATACGCAGTTGTTTAACAATTAATCACATATCCTCACGGTTATAGCACAGCTTGCAAATAGGAACGTAGCAAGTAAACATGTGGTATTATAGTTATAACACAAATATGTAGATCATCAACGTGCTTAGTGAGAGCATAGCGACGATATTTTTCATCGGTCATAAGTATTGTCGCGTGTTTAAAGATGATCGGGCTTTCATTATCCACCGGCCACAATCATTGCGTCTTACCAAAATGCATCACATCAGAAGGGACTCAGGGTCACCCTACCCTTGTCCAACAAGTATATCAGTGCATCACAACTACGTGGTCAGAAGTGATCCTCAAAAGTCTCCGAAATCCCCGCTTATCATTAGCGTCTTTTCCCAAGCGTAATGCAATCCGCTTAATCCAGAAATCAACTATACTGGTGACTGAGGTGGAGGAGGAAAGAAAAGTATACTGTTAATGTGCGTGTGTCCCTCCTCGAGCTTGTATATACGTTGAAGTAATCATTTGCTCTGCCGCTTGATAGTTTAGAAATGAACATCGGAATCCCGGGAATGGTGAAAGAACAAAGGTCAAGAGCACAAAGGAGTCTTGATGTATGCGGCGGATCAAAGCATGCTGGTGTTAGACAGGGTGGAGGACGTGGTATTTTACATAAAATTTTTAGACAATATGCTGTCTTGTGATGTAGGCACTCAAATCATGTTTTCGGTTATGTAATGTTTTGCATTTGAAGTTGCCAATTGTGGTGTCAGCTCAAGCTCCAACATTCTGTGACTCATATCCTTAACTGTAGTTGATGTTACAAGAGCAACTCATCTCGCGTGTGGCCTTTATAATGTAAGGGTCTAACTTCAGCACAGTGTACAATAGGAATCACCGAGATGGCTCGTCCGACGTTGTAGAGGTGAATGTAGCAAATGGTGCGACCTGTGCAGTTGGGAATATGCTGTTGTAGCAGATGAATCGTTATGCGGGTGCTGACCTGAAGTACCTCCCCGAGGTACGGTTATTTTCCGAAAGGAAGCTATAGGCATCTTGGCGCAATGGACGTTGGTCTTCATAGGGGAAAGGAGCAATGTCAGCGGTTGCGGGTGTAAAAACGAACATCTCACAAATGAGGAGATCGGCCGATGCAGGTAGATATAAGGGGTGCAATGTATGGCAGACCAAAAAGAAACAGGGTCGTAAAAGGCGCATGATCGAACTGTACAGGCACAGGGTCAGGGTGGGGTGCAACAAGAGAGTCAGCAGGTATAACAGCGATAAGTGGGGGATCAACATGATCAGCAGCAATAACATGGTCACCCTCCAGTAGTGGTGCATCAGCAGGGTGATCATCAATGGGTAGGTCAGCAATCACAGGATCAATGGGCATGCCAGCCTGAACAGGGTCATGCTCAAACACTGGGTCAAGAACAGCTACTGGCTCAAGGGCCATGGCAGGCTCGAGATCAACGAACTCCATATCAAAATCTGCATGATCAGCGAATGCAGGGTCAACTGGGTCTACTGGGTCAACCATAGGCTGATCCAAGTGAATGAACTCTATCTCCGGGTCCGGTCAAATCCAGGGGGAAAAACAGGGTCTGAATCCTCATCGAGGTCGTGATCGAAAGCAAATCTAGGAGCAGAGACAGCAGATGATGCCCTATCAGGATCTGAACCGTGTGAATAGTGTTGTGCGCTCCGAGTGTGTGACGGTGCGGAGGCCACAGACTCGAAGGAGTCTGGAGCGGGTAAGTGTGCAGGTGACTCCTCAGCTGGAGCATCTGCGAGTAACAAAAGACCACCGTCAGCTAGAAGGGCCTCACCCTCAACATCGTCCTCCATGGGCTCATCATCAAACGGATCGACGTCGTCATCAGCGTCGGCGTCGAGGAGCATATCGTAAGCAGGATAAACGGCCAAAGGTATGGGAGTAGGGATCTCTACGAGTGGTAGGTACCCAGCAAAAGGACCATTAGCGGGCTCATCGACAGCGTCGGGTAGCGCAAAGGGCTGAAAGTCATCCTCGTCTGTGCTGGTAACATCTGATGTGTGGACCTTGTGCTCTGAAGACTCTAAGTCGTCTGATTCTATGGGTCTAGGGTCCGTGGTGTCCGATTCACCAGTGCCTGATGAATCCATGGTGTCTGTATCATAAACACAAATTTGCACAAAAATCAATCATATAATCAGAGAAGCACATTAGTCACCAAGTAAGCAATCAAACAATTCTCCTAGTCCCACTAGCCTCCCAGCCTCTCAGACTGCTCTTCCTAGTCCCACTAGCCAAATTCTCCCAGCCTCTCAGACTGCTCTTCCTAGTCCCACTAGCCAAATTCTCCCAGCCTCTCAGACTGCTCTTCCTAGTCCCACTAGCCAAATTCTGCCAGCCTCTCAGACTGCTCTTCCTAGTCCCACTAGCCTCCCAGCCTCCCAGACTGCTCTATAAATAATAAATAAAATGTGCTCAACATTTGTTTGTAAAAACGTTTTGGATCTGGACTTAAATGGTATGCAATGTAAAAATGTTTTCGTGAGAGCCCTAGTGATCATAGTCTAGACTCGAGAAAGAATCCTAGTTCGCTATGATCGGAGCTCTGATACCAAGCTGTCACACCCTGGCTTTGCAGAAGCGTGGGTTTATTTGGTGTGACTTCTTAATACCATAGCAACAATCATAACAATGCTATATGATAAAAACATGAGATATTCATCCATTAATAAAGTTTAGAAAAATCCCATTTTCAACAATCACAAAATAAGTTACAAACTTTAACTGGATTTAATTGAGTTTATAAAGACTTTAAACGATACTAGGTTTAGAGATATGTAACCCGTCCAGGAAGAGGTTACACCTTCTAAACCCTGGATGACTTCTTTATTTAAACGCAGCTTGAAAATACGTGCATACCGTGCCAGATCCGTTAGTTTCCTGAAATACATGTAGTTTTGAAAAGTCAACAAAAAGTTGAGCGAGTTCATGTGTAAGTGAGTATGTACAAACATTTGAAAATGTTGTAAGTATGTATAAAAGTCCCTGGTATGTAGCAAATAAGGAAAAAGAGATCGATTAATGTGTAGCTAATACATTAATAAGTGACATGGTCTAGGAAGAACTCAAACCTGTAACGCGTATTTTATACCGGTCCTTCCGGCGGAACGACATAGTCACCACATGCAGCCGCACGCTGGCCCATGTGTGGGGCTCGCAACACCCGATAGATCTATCACTCATGCCTCTCGGTCCTTATACAAGGATTAATGGTCTTACGATAATAGCCTAACCATTCACGTGATCTAGTAGTAAGTTCCTTAGCTAATCATACCATGTATAAAACGTTTGTAATCAGTATGTAACATGTATTTCACCCCCGGAGTTGTAAAACTGAAAACAGTTAAAAGAAAAAGGGGGAGCATGAACTCATAGTAGTGCGTCTTGAAATAGTCTGTCCCAAAGTAACCTGCTACGTGACGACCTACACGTACTAACTTCTATTAGACGGGCGGCCGTGCCTTGGCTGAAGGTTTATCGTTTTTGGGAAATAGTTAGGCAACTATTTCGTAATTACACTTCGTAATTATTTTGTAAATTTATTCCTTCCCAAGGATGGGGGTTTTAATACATGTGCGTTCGTATAACTTCGAAATATATTATTAAGTCTCACTTAATGTAATATATTTTATTTCATTTGACCAAAATACTTTACTTTCAAAATATAAATATTTTTCCCAAAAATATTATATTTTATTCCATATAATTTTCCAAAATAATATCCTTGTAAAAATACACTTATGAGTATTTTCTGAAAATACGTAAGTTACGTTGTAAGGTTCGGGTGGTATAAATAATACCGGTGTAACTTAGACACTTATTTGTGGAAGCGTTTGAATTATTTTGGAGCCGTTAATATTCAGTGTGTTCCAGTAATATTATTTTTACTCTAAAAATAATATTTGTATAATTCACAAAATAATCATAAAAAATTACACAAGTGCTATTATGGAAAGTATATATTCTAAATATATATTTTAGCAAGTTTTATTTTGTGAAAAATCCCACCTCCGACACTTGGAAGTTTTGTAATAAAATTGTGGCGAAATTTACACTTTGAAAGTAAGTTGAAAATATGTTCATAACACTTGTTGTAAAAATATTTTCCAAGTGTTATATTTCAGGAAAAATTTCGCCAGAGTTTCCTCTGTAACTGGAGGTGGCCACGCTTTCAAGCGTATCATTTTCTTTTATAAATTCAACCAACAATGTTCCCAACATCAACAAACAATATTTCAACACTAAACTAGTCAAAAATATACGTAAGTCGCAAACACATGAACTTGTGGGTTATGTAAAAGTGTGTAGTAACCTCCCGATGTTTTTAGTAGATCTTTCTATTTTTATAAATGAAATCGGTTTCTTAAAAATCTTATTTTTAAAGTAAGTGTAAGTTTACAACTTCATGTCAAAAACTCTCAAAAATAATTCTTTGGTAAAACCTTTCGTTACACAAGTTTCTACACACTTGTTTGTTCGCAAAAACACCTTTAGTTTAGGAAAGATCCGGTTTTAAAACATGGTTTCGTCTTACAGTTGGTTCTTCGAAAATACCACTTGTAGATCTTTAGGTCTACTAGTTTAGAACTCCATTTCATAAGAAAAATTGTTTTTACACAAGTTCATGTTTATGGTTGAAAGGGTTCGTCATCTAATAACTTTACGACTTAACATAAGGCTAGTTCATGTTCCATGAACATGATCTAGCGTGGTTTGATGACGATCCATTCCAACACTAGCAATCAACAACAATAAATAATCATAACAAAACTTGTTTCAAAAGTTTTACACTAATATTCATTCTTTAACCACCATGTTCATTATTTTTAGTAGACTTTTAGTGTTGATCTCTAGTGTTTATGCTTTTTAACCTACAAAACTCTTATTAACCACTTTAGACAAGATCAAGAAGGCGTTTAGAGTCACTTACTACTAGCTCGAGGCTAGGGAAGAAACTAGACGAAAAACGGGTGGTTAATAGCGTTGTGGTGAGGTCCTTACGATTCCGTGAACACCGGGCTTCCTTATACGTGATCCTTCACCCTTGTATGTAAGTAAAATGTCTTGAACAAAGTTGGAAAATGTTGGTGGATGTAAGTGTGGGTGTGGCCGGTTGTAGAAGGGAGGAGAGGAAAGGAGATGTAGTTTTTTTTTTTTTTTTGTTGTGAAGTGTTGTTGTGAAGTAAAAGACCTTATGGTCTTATTTATAGACCAACATCCTTGATTAACCAACAAATAATATGTAGGCTAGATTTTAGACATCTCCATTTATAATAATCAAATTTTGTGGGGTGGTGTCCCACCTAGGAACCGAACTCGGTGATAAGGGGGGGTTAGGGTTGGTTTCCAACTTGCTTAGTTAAGTAAATAGTTAGATTAATTAGGAGGTTAGACCATTTACTAGTGTGTTGTAATTTATACCGGGTGTTAGGGTATTCGGGGACCCTAACTAGCTCAGTAAAAGTTAGACTATGTTACTAGCAATATTTCTTTTTTTTTTTTTTTCCGGGTAGAGTCCGGTTGTTCGGTTGGATATTAATCCGTTAAAGTGCTAAATAAGTATTTAGAGTGTCGTTAATATTATTTTTAGTGACACAATAAATTCCCAACACTTTGTAAAGTGTCTAGTAATATTTTTCCATGTTTTTGCACTTTACTAGTTAGCTAAATGCCGAATTTTTATATTCAAGTGCAGAATTTTATACTTAAAGTACGTTTTAGGCACATCCGGTCACTATAACAATCACCTAGTGACGCAGTTCTACAATCCTTAACTCCCTACACTCCCTACTAGTGTAGTAAACTATTCCCGGCTCATACTGGCCTTAGAGACAGTGACTGTCTGATGCTGGCTATGTCAGCATGTTTATTGGGTATCCCGTATAGTGTTCTCACTGTGCTTTTTGTGCATCAAGGTTGTCACTGATGTTTGTGTAAAAATAATGGAGTGACAGTATAAAATGTGATGCATGTAGGTGTATGTATCAGAAATAAGTAAGCAGTTTGACCAAAACTGTAAGCAAGCACAGTAATTAAGCATTAATTAAATATTAATTAATTCGTACGGATACCTGGTTTGGTGAGGGTTGTCACAAATCCCGTAGCAAAAGTGACTTGCTGATCCGCGGTACACTTGCTCATACGGATAGTGGCATCAGTCTTCTCCGTCCAGCGTACAAATGCCACTGCACTTCTAGTGTCATCGTAGTTCTGTGGTTTGCAGTCGAGAAACTGTTTGAAAGTGCAGCCTTGAGCCGTGTTTCCTCCAGATGAATCCCCATTACCATTACGTCTAGCATTGCTTGGTCCTCCACTGTCTTCGGTGCGGTTTGCCTCGTATTGGGCGATAGCTACGGAGATCCTTTCTTCCAGTAGGGCGTTCAGTTCTTCAGAAGTCCTCGGCAGAGGAGGAGGAGGAGGTTGATCAGAATCTCGATTGTTCACAATTCTCCTAGGTGCCATGTTCTGAAAGAACATCACACAGTAGGGTTAGACATTTGTTTGATATCGTCATACGAGACAGTAGGAGTATATATATACACAGGCATATACCACATAAGTGACATCAAACAATCCGCCAAACGTATCAATTTATACAGCAACAAGCATGCATAAATAGATAAATATGTTGTGTTATAAGATATTCACCGAGTCCTTACACTTATCAGGGCAACTTCTTACATTACTGTTTGTAAGGTAAGCAAAATGCATAAGGGTTACATCACCCCATAGTACAAGTTTAATATATATAAAGGACAAATATCTTATTTCACATAGGCGGTTCATGTCTTTATACCCTAAATTATTACTCCAGTAGAGTATTTAGCAGGCTGGGGGAAGGGTGTTCCCGTTTGACCTTTTCTTGTATTGAAGGAATCTCTTATGATACGTGACAAGACTTGTTGTGGTTTATGTGCACTGATTTCCATAATTATGTATGCATCCATAATTACGTAACTCCTTGCAAGGTCCGCACAGTTCGTTTCATCCTCGTATCTCTTCCTTCAGATAGGCCACTGCTTTCAGACGAAGTCACGTATAACAGTGACATTCTACTTCTAGTATATGTATATACCAATTATCACACATAATCGCAAGTAATTCTTTAATCAAAGACAAGTGCTACTCCAGTGCACCCTAAGTCTCGTAGTGTCTTTTCTTGACTCTTTTGTAAATAGTTTCAGGTAGTGGATGTCGCAGAAAGTTTTATGCAATGAAAAACTTTTTGAAAAATTGTTTTCGTGAAAGGATCCTAGAGATTGTAGTCTAGACTAGAGAAGGAATCCTGGTTCACTACAATCGCAGCTCTGATACCAATCTGTCACACCCCTTTCTAAGGCGGAAGCACGAGGTGTGATCATGAAAGGTTTTCATTGCATACGATTGGTAAACATACTACATGCTCATAAAAATAACTTCAACTGCCAAACATTACATAACTGAAATCATAGTTTTACACAAGACGGCATATTGTCTGAAAAGTTTACAACTTTATTCAAAGATAAAACATAAGCAACATCCATGAGCAAGAGTAGGACCGCATGCACATCCACTTTAGTTACCTGAAATACATGTGAGTTTTTGGAAAAACGTCAACATAATGTTGGTGTGAATTCATGCAGTTCTTGTATTGAACGTTTGTATACTTTGTATGAAAACATGGTATGTATCTTGTATAAATCAAGTATTTCTGTATGTATCTAGGTTGTTAATGGGTTGCAAGGTGTAACACCTCGAAAATTCACGTCCTATAATGTATTGACATGTGTCATAAGCTTTGAACGTGTGAAAGAATACTCTAGAAGGACTAAAGTTGACAAACATGGAAAATATGTGAATATAAGGGTTCAAAATGTCAACAATGGATAAATATACCCTACAATATCCCGACATGATGTTTATACCCTTAAACGAATGATTCATGGATCATACGAAGCTAATTGTGAAAGAAAGTGAGAGATTACAAACTACAGGGGTTAAATGTGTCAGCATGTTTAAAGTATACCTCTGAGTGACCTTTTAGCAAACCCGAAGCTTTGTAACGATCAATTATGCTCACTAGAATACATGATAAAAATTTCACCAAGTTTCGCTATCATATGAGAAAGTTATGACAATATTCGTATACGAGGGGTTAAAAGCGTCAACGTTGAAATTTATGACTTTTCGGGTAACCATAAAGTTACCCAAGGACTTAAAAAAGTTTGGTTATGTCATAAGGCCCTTAAAAGTCAAGTTAGAGGGCTCAAAGTGCAAGAAATCATGTTAAGATCAAGTGTAGAAGGATCAGGGACTAAAAGCGTCAAAAAGTGCATAAGTTTGCATTTTCGCGCATAACATACGTTCTGAATACATCCGGACATCCAAAAATTTATGTAAGCACTAAAATATTTTATTTTAGTGTTTGGCATAAGAAAAATCCATTCGTCGCGCAATTTGGATCGTTTTTCGCGCTTATGCCCATTCCGTCGTAATTAACCGAACATCGCGATCGTACGACCAAACGAACGTTGGTGACCGACCGGATAATATTTAAATCCCACAAATATTCTGTTATGATTAAATTCTTATTTTAATCAGGTCCGTTTTGAAAAATAAATTAAAACGCCTAAAAACGTTATTTTTCAAAGTTTAAGCGCGTACCGTGTGTTTCTGCGCAACACAGTGCTTCTACTGCAAAACACAGACAACGCAGCCAGTCCTGGTAACTGAAATTTATTTCAGTAATATCTTGGCGAGTTTATTTTTATAGAGTAATAAAAATAATTTAGAACGCCATAAACCGGGATTTAAACGCTAGATAAAATACCCGGTACCCAGTTAAATACCCGTTTTAGCCATACGCCAGGAATATGCTAAGGTATATGCTAAGGAATATGCTAGGAATATGCTTGGAATATGCTAGGAATATGCTTGGAATATGCTAGGAATATGCTTGGAATATGCCAGGAATATGCTTGGAATATACCTGAGATACTTGGATCAAGATTGGCTTTCGGGGACCCTTTGTAAGTGTTCCTTCGCTCTTTTATTCGTTTTAGTGTTAAAGTCAAACTTTGTTTGACTTTCTGCATTGACCAGTTTATGGTCAATGCGAAGTTCGTTTGAACTTCATAACGTGAGCGTAATCACGATGGTTATAGTCCCTAGTGACTATACCTACTGATTACCACGTTATCTAGGCTCAGTGACGTGTCGTAGTTTCGGCCAAAATGCGTATTCTTGCGTATTTTGTAACCAAACTAATCTTAGGTATCAAAACCGTTTGTTTTGATACCAAACCTGTTTTCTAAACTTAGTTAAGCATGTTTTAACATGCTTAGCTCGTCACTTTTTGTTTAATGCTTATATAAGGTCGTGAGGTAAGCGATCTAAACAATCGCTTATACCTTCGAACCCGACCCGTTTGGTCGATCATTAGGATCTGACCAAACACATTAGGTGACCATAGTATATAGGGAATAACCTTCCGAGGTTATACCTTATGGTCACGACATTTAGTTAGTTGTATGACAGGTAGTATATATGCCTTAGGTAAATGACCAAAATACCCTTCGGGGCTTATATTGAGATTAAACTCGTTTTGGGCATATTGGAAGGTATCCTACTGATATCACAACATATTTAAGGCATATTAACTTAGGAAACCTGTATATGACTCTCATGGTTACTCGTTACGCGCTTGTCGCGTTCGGATCGGCTTATGTGACTAGTTTGCATAAATTAGCCGAAATGGGTCAAACCATATCTTTTTGGTCTCAAAATCCAGAATGTGTTTAAGTTACCCATATTAAACAAGCATACAAGCTTGTCGGGTCAAAAACCACATTCTAAACCGGTCTTCGCCTTATCATGCGTTTGAACCGTACCTTCCTCTTTAAAACTAACCGGTCTAAGCATAGGCTTAAGTAAAGACCCGTTAGAAATCTAATAGGTTATTAAAAAAACCTTCGTTCCAGATTAAGAGCCCCAGTAGAAGTACTTGTGCTTGCTGAATTGATATACGGCTGGGATTGAATTTATATTTAGCTCAGGTAAATACTCTTAACTTATTTTCCCTATACGGGCTTGGGATACGGTATTATAATAATACCGCTTGGTCGGGTATTGAATGTTTAATCGTATTGTGATTAAATTATTAAGGTAACCCGTTTTAATCTGTGTTGTTTGAAATAAGAGCCTTTAGGGGTTAATGACCATGTCCCGGATATCCTTGACATCATTGTATTATAAAATGGCCACGCCTTAAGCACGGGGTGTAGGCATACACTGAAAGTTGCTTAAAGGGAAATGGTATCTCACTCTCTTGTGGGCTTATACCTGTGGCGTGTCTGTTAATCTTGACCCGGTTTCTACATCGGGCCCTGAACGTATAACGAACCTGTAAATCTGTATACAAGATTATTTATATAATTGTCCCAAGTTATAAAAGATTAATTTTGCCTTGTGGAATTTAATCAAAGTGTCAAAATATTTTCGTGCCTTGTGCACCTAAACCAATTTTCATAAACATTTTCAAATGAGTCGGTTGAGTGTATTTACCAGTGTAAACTGACGTATTTTCCAAAAAGGTTAAGTGACAGGTACTGAACGTAATTGGCTGGAAGCTCAGGGCGTTAATAAGGAATCTTGCAAGTTCTAGGCGTCTAAAGTCTGTTGAACAATGTTTATGTTTTAAGATCCGCATGTGGATCCTTTACTTTCCGTTGTAATACTTGGATATTACCTTTTTATTCGGATTGTAATATATTTATCTTTTGCTTCCGCTGTGCATTTATATATTGTGTTGTTTGACTATGATGGTATCAACTACGTCACGATACTCCCCACCGGGCCCACCGGTAATACGTTGAAATATCAGGGTGTGACAGGTTGGTATCAGAGCCAACACTGAGTGAATTAAACGCTAGCCTTTTGTGTTTAATCTCAGTTACAAAGTTGCACATTCTTGACTCTAGACAAGAACATAGGACAAATTCTAATTCATTTTATTTGTCCTTATTTGGTTCCTTTGTTATTATCTGATTAGCTCTGCATGGGCAAGTCATTTTCTGTAGAAGTCCCGTTTAGGGCAACCATATACTTGTTTAAATGGAACGATTGTATTTAAAATATCATTCCTATATTATAAGATCTACCATTATAATAAAATGGCAATATCTAAAAAGGACAAGACCTAGCCATGTGTCACTTTAAGATAGGGCCAAGATGGTAGTTCCACAATTAGATTCAGATCCTTGTTAACATCTCAATTTAGGATTGTTCTGCGTTAAATATTAAAAGAATCTTAAAGGTAAAACCTAGCCTAATTGTCATTGTAGACATGGCCAAGACGGTAAAACTTATCTAAAGGATTCCAATCCCTGTTAACATCTGTAAGTATGTTAACATTTTTGGCAAACTGTGAATCGTTAAAGTCACACAGGCCATCTTTAAAAAGGGGGATAATCTAAATTCCCTTATTTGAAATAATCATCCCTTAAGGATGAAGTGCCTACAGGCTATAATTAAACGTCCTCTGAGACTAAAGACTGTAGTAGTCTTTGACTCTCTATCCAGAAAAGGTAATGAAATATGTTCGAACCTTAATATCCTTAATGTTTTATAACTAGGATAAATTATAATGCCTCGATTCTCTGAAATCATGGCTTGTAAATTTAAAACTGTCCTTGTGACTAGGCCTTTGCGCCACCTTAATATCCTTAATGTTTTATAACTAGGATAAATTATAATGAAAATGCTGATTAAATATAACTAACAAATTAACCAATATGGCTTAAATTACCATGGTTGATGAATCGTAAAAAATGATGATTCCATAATAACCTCTGAATGAATCATCGTCGATATTTATGTAGCCATCAAACTACATGGCTGGATCGGATGAGGTCAACAGCCACCAGAGAGAGTATAATGATGCTACCAGAGTTAATATAACTGGTGCGGAACTGCAGGCATTAATAGAAAATGCCGTTACACGAGCTCTCGACAGACAGTATGATGAATCAAGTGATACACACTCTAGGACTCTATCGGCGGCTCGTAGTAAGCCCCCTTCTAAATTACACGAGTCAAGGGAAGACGATGTTCATAACTCGTCAAATCAGAGGAGTGTTCCGTCTGGACAGGTTATGCTTAATCAAGAGCCACATGTTAAAACCTGTTCGTATAAATATTTCGTCTCCTGTAAGCCCAGAGACTTCACAGGAGAAAAGGGAGCCATTGACTGCATGACATAGCTCGATGAGATGGATACTGTTGTGGATATTAGCGGATGTACAGAAAAAGATGTTGTGAAGTTTGTTTCACAATCTTTTAAAGGAGAAGCTCTAGCTTGGTGGAAGTCGCTAATCCAGGCTACTGGGAAAATCCCATTGTATAATCTAACGTGGGAGTAGTTTGTTACTCTTATCAAAGAAAATTACTGTCCTCAACATGAAGTTGAGAAAATTGAGACTGAATTCTTGACATTAGTCATGGAGAACTTAGATTGTCAAGCATACCTTACAAGTTTCAATACCATGTCTCGATTGGTTCCTTACTTGATCACACCGGAACCAAAGCGAATAGCTCGCTTTATTGGGGGTCTAGCCCCAGAAATAAAGGCCAGTGTGAAGGCATCGAGACCTACTACATTCAGGTCAGCGGCAGATCTGTCGCTATCTCTCACACTCGATGTGGTCAGAAACAAGGCTGCCAAAGCCTCTGAAGATGGAAAGCGTAAAAGGGAGGATGAGAATCCTCATCGCTCCGATAGGAAGACAAAGAGGAACTCTGAGGATAAGGAGAGTTCCGGGTTTAAGAAAGACAGCCAGCAGTCGGGTGAGAAGACCAAGTGCAAAACCTGTCGGAAATACCACCTCGGGAAATGCAGATTCGAATCCCAGCCTCTACCTTGTGGGATTTGCAAGTCTAAGGAACATAAAACCTTGGATTGCAAGAAGTTGAAAGACGCAACCTGTTATGGTTGCAACGAGAAGGGGCATATCAGGACCAACTGCCCTAGGAATCAGAAAAAGCCCGAAGAGGCTAAGAAAACAAACGCATGAGTCTTCCAGATGAACGCCCAGGAGATGGTGCAGAATGATAACTATATAGCAGGTACCTTTCCTTGTCAAGCAGTTTATGCAGAAATTATTTGATGCTGGCACATATGATTCTATAATGAGCGATAAATGTTGAGAACTGTTGTCTCCACCTGATTAGGACTCCGGTCATTTAATGCGAGGTAGAAATTGGCCGATGATACTATAGAAAATGCTCCAACAAATCCTAGATTGATATTTTATATCTATTAGGAATCACTCTTTTCTGATATCCCAATGTCAAGCTTTCAAGCTATCCAAAATCATCAATATGATCAAGACAGATGTGACAATTGATCCCCTGTCAACAAGGTGATGGACTAGGTCCAAACCTTAAATGCCATTAATGGTCTTTTATGGCCTAGGCTAAGTATAATTGATATATATATATATGCACATCTACAGGACATTCATAGAGAATGTTCATACTAAATTAGCCCGTATGGTATAACGATACCATGGTTAGTATATTAGGTCACCAGGATGACAAATAGCAGTTGTTGGATTGCAACTAAGAAATTGTTTTATTGGTGTTAGGAACCAATATCGAGTATGGCAAACTCAGATAAGACAGCCGTTGATCGTGTTATGGATGATGCGGCCCATGTCAATAATGATACAATTGTGAACCTTAAAATTTCCAAAGATGTCCTTCAAACTATGATAGACGCAGCTGTTGGAAAAGCTGTGAAGAAGGCTATGAAAAAGATCAAGGAACCCCATGCTACTCGCTCCAAATCTTATCTAGGACCACATTTCCTTACTCATAAGGGGGATCTTGTTCATGCCTCAAATGCAAAATATGAGCTAAAAAGAAAAAGGAAGGAAGATAACTCCCAGAGCTCTAAGAAGAAGAACAAACAAAAGTCCAACGAGAAACCTGTATGCAAGACATGCAAGAAGCGCCATTATGGGAAGTGCAGGCTCGAATCAAAATCCCAGTCGTAGCCTAGGGCTTGTGGGATCTGCAAATCTAGCGAGCATAAAACATTGGAATGCCAGGAAATAGGAGATGCGACTTGTTACAACTGTAACGAGAAAGGGCATATCAAATCAAATTGCCCAAAATATGCTAAAAAGCTTAAAGGAGGTAAGAAGACCAACGCTAAGGTCTCGCAGACGGATGCAAAAGAGGACACACAAGATGACAATATTATAACTGGTACGTCCTCATCCATGATGTATATGCAAGGGTATTGTTTGTGTCAGGTGCAGATAATTCATTAAATTTTGTTAGTACTTAAATCTGCCTGTTAGAACCCTAAGCACAAAAATATGAAGTAGATTGGAACGCAAAGAGTTCTGCTTTGATTCGGATACCAATCAATCCTTCATAAATTGAAAGTATTGTAGACTCTTAAAAATCTACCATAAGAACCCTAAATATTAAGTGTAAGGTAGAACTTACAGACGAAAATCATAGGAACCATTTCTTCTATTACTATCAGAAATCTTCAGTTGCGAAATTCTAGTGTACCCTCTCTCCAGATGAGGTACATCATCATATGTAATTGATATCTCTTTGATCTCCATCGATTACGAATACCAGATGGTATGACAAAAGCGCCATATGAGGATTGGTGTATCTTAATATGTTCCATAGATTGCTTCCATGCCTGATCAGTATGGGGGTTTAATGCATGGAACCACAAGGATATTCCAATGGTCATACGGTATTAAAGTCAACTAATGGTATTCAAAGATGATATCCAGAATGGAATCTTCCAAGTAAGCGTCTTTGATAAAATCTGTGGACTCGTAACGTAAATATGCCACTTATCCAGGCAAATATGAATGAACTGGAGCCCGAGATTTGGAAAATCTCTGTAACCTCCTTGTATCCTGATTATCTTCTCCTAAGATTACCCTGTTTATCTCCCGAAAGGCAAGTAGAATTAAGATTTATATCCCATTTAGGGCTGTATCATTATGAAATTCCCTAAACGGCTAGTACCATCATTGGAGGAATCGAAACCTCGATCAAGTAAGTTTTAAAATAGAGGATTCATATAGCCTAACTCAATATTCTGAGAGTTTGATATTGTTAAATAAGAAAGACGGTTCATTTTGCTTATGCATTGATTACCGCAACCCTATTTAGGCAACAATTAAGAATTCACCATCAGCTGCCCAGGATCGTCGATTTGTTCGACCAACGACAAGGATTAGCTATTCCTTAAAAATTAATTAAGCAGTGGTTGGAATAACCATCTCACCTTAAGATAAGATTTTCTATAATAGTTGATATATAAGCATCAAGGCTGCTCCTTTGGAGACCTTGTATTGGTGGAATGTTAAACATCTATTGTTAGGACAATAGACTGGTAAGTCCAATTATCAGGATCTGAAAGTTGCATTGGAAACAACAAATAAGATCATACAAATCCCTAATCATCTATAAGTTTCCAGTATTCGGCAGGAAAATCAAGAATTAATGAAAGTAGCAACCCTCCGAAATTCTTGGTAAGGAATAAGGTTCAACAAAAGATATCACCCAGGAAGGGTGTGCCAAATTGTTAAATTATCAGGCTAGTTAAGCTCTGAATATATAGAATCATTCGGAGGAAATCGAATATATCAAGATCAACTAGCTCATAAGCTAAAACCTATTTAAGGAGCTTGGCGGAGCTCGCAGTACATTGCACACTAGTGACAGAAGGATGTGTTTCACCAATAAGTCAAGGAGCACTATCACATAATGATATGCATATTTATGATGTGATGAACATCCTGTATCGATTAAGGATCGACAGGTTAATAAGCTCCAAAAGGATACATGCACCTAATATAGGGGTCACTTTGGGAGCTTAGAAGGACTCCAGATATGTTATAGAAGTTAAGTCCATTATGCGACAAAAAGTACTTCCAGGATTTTAACAAATATCAAGTTCGAGATTTCTTTTAAGGGGGTGAGGATGTAACACCTCGAAAATTTACGTCCTATAATGTATTGACACGTGTCATAAGCTTTGAACGTGTGAAAGAATACTCTAGAAGGACTAAAGTTGACAAACATGGAAAATATGTGAATATAAGGGTTCAAAATGTCAACAATGGATAAATATACCCTAAAATATCCCGACATGATGTTTATACCCTTAAACGAATGATTCATGGATCATACGAAGCTAATTGTGAAAGAAAGTGAGAGATTACAAACTACAGGGGTTAAATGTGTTAGCATGTTTAAAGTATACCTCTGAGTGACCTTTTAGCAAACCCGAAGCTTTGTAACGATCAATTATGCTCACTAGAATACATGATAAAAATTTCACCAAGTTTCGCTATCATATGAGAAAGTTATGACAATATTCGTATACGAGGGGTTAAAAGCGTCAACGTTGAAATTTATGACTTTTTGGGTAACCATAAAGTTACCCAAGGACTTAAAAAAGTTTGGTTATGTCTTAAGGCCCTTAAAATTCAAGTTAGAGGGCTCAAAGTGCAAGAAATCATGTTAAGATCAAGTGTAGAAGGATCAGGGACTAAAAGCGTCAAAAAGTGCATAAGTTTGCATTTTCGCGCATAACATACGTTCTGAATACATCCGGACATCCAAAAATTTATGTAAGCACTAAAATATTTTGTTTTAGTGTTTGGCATAAGAAAAATCCATTCGTCGCGCAATTTGGATCGTTTTTCGCGCTTATGCCCATTCCGTCGTAATTAACCGAACATCGCGATCGTACGACCAAACGAACGTTGGTGACCGACCAGATAATATTTAAATCCCACAAATATTCTGTTATGATTAAAACCTTATTTTAATCAGGTCCGTGTTGAAAAATAAATTAAAACGCCTAAAAACGTTATTTTTCAAAGTTTAAGCGCGTACCGTGTGTTTCTGCGCAACACAGTGCTTCTACTGCAAAACACAGACAACGCAGCCAGTCCTGGCAACTGAAATTTATTTCAGTAATATCTTGGCGAGTTTATTTTTATAGAGTAATAAAAATAATTTAGAACGCCATAAACCGGGATTTAAACGCTAGATAAAATACCCGGTACCCAGTTAAATACCCGTTTTAGCCATACGCCAGGAATATGCTAAGGTATATGCTAAGGAATATGCCAGGAATATGCTTGGAATATGCTAGGAATATGCTTGGAATATGCTAGGAATATGCTAGGAATATGCTTGGAATATGCTAGGAATATGCTTGGAAGATCCTATAAATACCCAACCCATTCACTTTCAAAACCCATAAATCTGATCTAAGAATGCTCTAAGTTGAAGCCATTGCTTCATACCTAAGTTACTTGGATCAAGATTGGCTTTCGGGGACCCTTTGTAAGTGTTCCTTCGCTCTTTTATTCGTTTTAGTGTTAAAGTCAAACTTTGTTTGACTTTCTGCATTGACCAGTTTATGGTCAACGCGAAGTTCGTTTGAACTTCATAACGTGAGCGTAATCACAATGGTTATAGTCCCTAGTGACTATACCTACTGATTACCACGTTATCTAGGCTAAGTGACGAGTCGTAGTTTCGGCCAAAATGTGTATTCTTGCGTATTTTGTAACCAAACTACTCTTAGGTATCAAAACCGTTTGTTTTGATACCAAACCTGTTTTCTAAACTTAGTTAAGCATGTTTTAACATGCTTAGCTCGTCACTTTTAGTTTAATGCTTATATAAGGTCGTGAGGTAAGCGATCTAAACAATCGGTTATACCTTCGAACCCGACCCGTTTGGTCGATCATTAGGATCCGACCAAACACATTAGGTGACCATAGTATATAGGGAATAACCTTCCGAGGTTATACCTTATGGTCACGACATTTAGTTAGTTGTATGACAGGTAGTATATATGCCTTAGGTAAATGACCAAAATACCCTTCGGGGCTTATATTGAGATTAAACTCGTTTTGGGTATATTGGAAGGTATCCTACTGATATCACAACATAATTAAGGCATATTAACTTAGGAAACCTGTATATGACTCTCATGGTTACTCGTTACGCGCTTGTCGCGTTCGGATCGGCTTATGTGACTAGTTTGCATAAATTAGCCGAAACGGGTCAAACCATATCTTTTTGGTCTCAAAATCCAGAATGTGTTTAAGTTACCCATATTAAACAAGCATACAAGCTTGTCGGGTAAAAAACCACATTCTAAACCGGTCTTCGCCTTATCATGCGTTTGAACCGTACCTTCCTCTTTAAAACTAACCAGTCTAAGCATAGGCTTAAGTAAAGACCCGTTAGAAATCTAATAGGTTATTAAAAAAACCTTCGTTCTAGATTAAGAGCCCCAGTAGAAGTACTTGTGCTTGCTGAATTGATATACGGCTGGGATTGAATTTATATTTAGCTCAGGTATTAACTCTTAACTTATTTTCCCTATACGGGCTTGGGATACGATATTATAATAATACCGCTTGGTCGGGTATTGAATATTTAATCGTATTGTGATTAAATTATTGAGGTAACCCGTTTTAATCTGTGTTGTTTGAAATAAAAGCCTTTAGGGGTTAATGACCATGTCCCAGATATCCTTGACATCATTGTATTATAAAATGGCCACACCTTAAGTACGGGGTGTAGGCATACACTGAAAGTTGCTTAAAGGGAAACGGTATCTCACTCTCTTGTGGGCTTATACTTGTGGCGTGTTTGTTAATCTTGACCCAGTTTCTACATCGGGCCCTTAACGTATAACGAACCTGTAAATCTGTATACAAGATTATTTATATAATTGTCCCAAGTTATAAAAGATAAATTTTGCCTTGTTCAATTTAATCAAAGTGTCAAAATATTTTCTGGCCTTGTGCACCTAAACCAATTTTCATAAACATTTTCAAATGAGTCGGTTGAGTGTATTTACCAGTGTAAACTGACGTATTTTCCAAAAAGGTTAAGTGACAGGTACTGAACGTAATTGGCTGGAAGCTCAGGGTGTTAATAAGGAATCTTGCAAGTTCTAGGCGTCTAAAGTCTGTTGAACAATGTTTATGTTTTAAGATCCGCCTGTGGATCCTTTACTTTCCGTTGTAATACTTGGCTATTACCTTTTTATTCGGATTGTAATATATTTATCTTTTGCTTCCGCTGTGCATTTATATATTGTGTTGTTTGACTATGATGGTATCAACTACGTCACGATACTCCCCACTGGGCCCACCGGTAATACGTGGAAATATCGGGGTGTGACACAAGGCCATTAACGTGTGACACGACATAGGAAGCATCCAAACCATAGGCATTTTTCTAGTTGTCGATTCACGACTGAGACACAAAAGCACTACTTGGTACTAGTTTTCACCAAGAGTGTGGCTGCCCGAAAACCCATTAGATCTAACCTTTTGTTCTGCGGTCTTAGTATGTACACGATTAATGGTGCTTATGGTACCCTATTCGTGACACGATTTCTCGTATCATTCTTTAATTCTTGTATCCATCATACTATTTATAAACATTGTAACATTTGTAACATGTATTTCACCCAAAAAAAAAACATGTATTTCACCCCCCGAAGTTATAAAACTGAAAACAGTTAAAAGAAAAGGAGGAGCATGAACTCACAACTTTGCGTTATTTGCACCGTAAACTTCACCGGTTTTTGCTTATCTAGCGTCGTGACCTAAACGTGTTTTATTAACGTTAGTCACTAGACTTGTATTGCACAAGTATAAGTCACCATCTTTTATGTATTTGTTCTTGTGTTAAAAATAATTTATATTTTTAACTATGTGTCTTACTTATATTATTTTCTCAAAAATAAATATAAGTATCTTGTATTTTTCACCCGAATTATGTATTTTGTCCAAAACTTCATTTCATGTTCATAACTTGTCCAAGTTATTTATTCTATGAAGAAATATATTTTCATAAATATATTCTCTTGTCTTTGTCTAAGCATGTTGTATATGCATTTTGTATTTTTACTTCTTAGGAGTATTTAGTGTATTTTCAAGTCCTAATACACTATTACATGTAATACATACTACATACACTTAGCACAAAATTTGGTGATCAATAAATATATATATTTTTCTAAAAAATATACATACTTAATATCAATTTTAATCTTGAAGAAATCATCATTTCTTAACACAAAAATTAGGGAATCCTTGGTAAATATTTTTAGATACATTTTCAGGGAATAAGTTTCTCAAAAACTTATATTTTTCTAAGTGTCAAAATTTATGAAAATTTTTGACATAGTTTCCCCTAAAAATGGAGGTTTCCAATGTTTTCAAAACATGTGTTTATTTTCTTTTAAATCATCATCAAACATCAACAACAAATCACTAATCATCTTACACTTACCAAGTGCAAAAACTATTCCCTTTACAATACAACATGAACTTGATCTTTCACAAAAACACGTAGTAACTTGGTAAAGTATTTAGTAGCCTTAGTTACCCTCCAAAATATATTTACTTATTGATAAACTTCATTCTTGGAAATTTTAGATGTTTACAACTTGTAAACACATTTCACAAAAACGTTTACTTATTGGATCTTCTTGTTTCAAAAGCATTTCTACACTTATTTTGTCACTAAAAATAGTGTAGGTTTAACAAAAATCATGATCTTTCAAAAATCATCTTTTTAAGCTTGGTTTTCTTGGAAAATCATTCATAAATCTTGGATCTACAAGTTTACTAGCTCACTTTGATCATTGTTTTACAAGAAATCATTTTTATTTATCAAGTTCATGCCTTTACTAGAAGATGATTATCTTAAGTAAACACATAATCATCTCCTAAATTGCTAAATCATGTTTCTAATCATAATCTAGCAAGTTCCATGTAATGATCAACATCAACATCTCTAGTAATCAACAAGCAAACATCATCCATATGCTAAACAATAACATTTCATCTATATATCATCATACTTCATCTTATGTTTCAAGATTCAAGTTCAAGTCTTTTAGTGTTCTTGTGATTTCATCATAATATACCTTTTAACAACTAAAAATATGAAGTAGACAAGGGTGTTCAAGAATCTTACAACTAGCTTAAAGCTAGGGAAGAACCAATGAAGAATATGAGGTGGATAATAGCACACAAGAGAGGTCCTTCAAGTTCTTCAAGCACCAAACCTTCTATTCTTGCACCTTACACCTTGAGTGAAGCTTGGAATGGATGAAGCTTGAATGAAAATGGTGGTGTGTGGAGTGGGGTGCTCGGCCGTGAGCTTTAGAGAGGGAGAGGAAGAGTATGGTGAGTGATGATGATGAAGAGTTTACTTATAATCTCACAACTTCACTAATATCCAAAGGTTTATATGTCTCCTTAAGTACAACCCAATCTCATCAAATCCAAGAGAAGGATTTTGGCAAGATTTAGTGAAGATTAGAAAATCTTAAGTGTGGGGGCCACTCTATGGGTCGATTACTTACATGGGGGGGGGGGTTAAAGTGAAATTTTGAATGGTAAGTAGGTAATTAGTGGGAGTTAAAGGTAAAAGTCTAGTGTTTAATGTGTAGGATGTATTATGTAGTATGTTAAAGTGTTCGGGAACCATAACTAGTTCAAAAAAAGTAAAACAATGCTTTTAGCAATATTTTAGTGTTCCGGGTAATGTCCGGTTGTTCGGTTAGATACCGGTTCGTTAGAGTGCTAAATTGCACCGTTTAGTGTCTTTTATGTCCCCTTTTGTGATACTTTTAATTCCTGACACTTAGGAAAGTATTCTGGATCAATCTTTCATACTTTTACATGGTAAAATCTTGTTACAATGCTGAATTTTGCTGAAATATATAAAATTCAACATTTAAAGTGTATTTCGGGTGCTTTTCAGTGCGTATTTTAACTTCCGGAAAGTCTATATGTTAACCCTTGTATGTACTCTTGGGTTTTAATGTATTCTTGACGTTGGACCTACACCTAGGCTCCATTTCTATTGTCTAACTGCTTTCTGCAGAATTGTTGATACAATGTGTCTTACCGGTGAGTTTACTAGTATTTCTGACGCAACGCTGTTCATTAATGAAATAAGCAATATTTTGTAGTATAAAACGTGCATGAACTCACTTGTATAGTATGAAATCAGACAATGTTGACATTTAAGCACATAATTGCAGTCATTAAATAATAATTAAAGTGTACGGAAATTACCGGTTTTGTGCAAGTTGTCACAACGTTACCCTCGGCTAAGTGGTTTGAGTCAGCAGGGATACAATCCCAAGTAGCCGGGTTAATGTATTAATAGTAGTTTACATATGAGGGAATCAAGCCATTCGCACCCCCGCCATCCAATACCAGTGGGTATTGAAGGAGGTCCTAGTAAGCTTGACCCCGGTCCTTGTAGGATCTACACATTGAACAAGGCAAGAACCTTACCAAACCATTCCCTTAACCCCCGACCAGGTAGCCAACATATCTCCATATAGACCGTGGAGATATGAATGGTGTAAATAATTTATTTTATATAGACAGTAAAATAATGCCAAGACACCACGGACAAATGATAAGGAAGTTTCACCTTTAACATAAGAAACTAATTATTAAAGGCATTAATACAAAACCAAATAAAAAGTGCGAAAAGATTAAAAAACAAAAGTATTACACTAAATGCTTGTCTTCACCAAGTGATGTAAGAGACTTAGGCAAACATGGCCTTTGATTGTCAAGAACTCTTACTATCAATCTTGGATCCCGAGACTACTACACACACTCTATGATGGATGATGGTGGTGGAGGATGTGGGTGTTGTGATGGTGGTGGAGTGTGGGTGAAGTGGAAGAGCGGTGGTTTGTCAAGGGATGCCTTTGAAATGAACCAAGCACCCCTATTTATAGCCTACACAGAAACCGGACACGGCCCTGTGTCCATCCACTTTCTCTTTCTTCATTTAGTGCAGTTTGTCTGTATTAGTTGACCACACCCCCGTGTCTGCTGGGCACGGCCCCGTGTGCAGAAGCGTACCTGTACTATCAAGATTTGCTTGGATTCTGCGAATCTTAGCGTTGACCACGACCGTACGCCCCCGTGTTGGGAAATAGAAGCTTCTACAACTTTGTCCTTTCTGCAGACACTTGGGCATGCCCCCGTGTCCGCTGGGCACAGGGCGTGTTCAGCCTTCTGTTGTTCTGTTTTTGCTTGGGATGATGCTATCGAGGGGTCGGGCATGCCACGTTTGTTCCTTTTCTTGTATTTGTGTTAGATTTAGCTGTGTTTTTGCTTCTTTTGTTCATTTACGCTCATTTAACCCTGAAAATACAAAAGGAAGACAAAAGCACACTTTTTCCAACATTAGTACTAAAAAAGGGTTAGTTTTATGTCTCATTTGATGTAATTTATATGTTGCATTTTACATACATCAACATCTATATTTCAAAATTCTTTCAATTTTAGTAAATTTAGTGTTTCTTGATTCTAAGTTCTCATCTTTTTTAGTACAGGCACTGCATGTTTCCATACATTTCCTGCATAGTTCATCATTTTTATTATCAGATTTTTCATCGATTTTAGCATCATTATCCATCGATTCATTTTTGTTGAACGACTCGGAAGATTCAGTTTGAGTTTTTTCTGTTATCACACCTTCTTCTGCCGTCTTATTCGATTTCTCATCAGTTGTTTTCTTACTTTCTTCACCAGCCGCTTCTTCTTTCTTCACCTCTTCATTATTCTTTTTACTATCTTCTTTACTTGCTGTTTCTTTTAACTCATCCACCATCTTCTCAACACTTTTCTGTAAACTCTCATCATCTCTTTTTTTTTAAACTTGCGGTCATCACACCTCTGATTATTTTATCTAGCTTTTTAAGATAATCTTTATCTTGTTCGATCTCTGAATAGTATTCGCCGGACAGAGGAATTACTGCAAGTACGTCGTTGTACACCCCTTGGCTTGTATGGACAATTGGATCTCCTTTGTGATTGACATAACATTCTCGTTTCTTGTCCCATCTTCCATAACTCCTAGCTTGCTCATACTCTTTCTGCATTTCTTCTATTCTGTAATCTACAAAACATCTTTCTCTGTACGTTTTCTCTTGCAGAATTTCTTCTTTCGTTCTCTCTTTCACCTCAGCCATGATTACCTGCAAACACACAATCAAACACTTGATCAAACTTGAAAATTAAACAAACAAACAAACACTCTCTATTCGTACGAAGCTGGAATGATGCCTTCGTACAAGCTACAAATCAACCTGAACAAATAAACACTATGCGTTCATACGACACTAGATGATGGCTTCATACGTAGGTACTTAAACTCTAAGAAACCTTGTTTTCTGAGTTCGTACGTAGGTACTTAAACTCTACGACACTAGATGATGACTTCATATGTAGGTACTTAAACTCTACGACACTAGATGATGGCTTCATACGTAGGTACTTAAACATTTTGCGATATTCATTGCTCTTTCATCATTGATCGAAAATATTATTTATTTGTTGGTTCATTATTAATTGAAAATCCTACGAGGTTTATTTGGAACAAATATTCAGATTTACTTCATTGAGCCTTTCATCTGATTGCAAACACGGTGAACTTGTTCGGTCACCACTATTATTGAACTAATTCGATCACTACGACACCTTGTGGCGTCGGTATAAACTTGTAACTTGGGCTAATCATGATCATACGTTTCATGCAAAACTATGTATGCTTTTCGCTTGGCTCATCATTGGAAGTAGTCTTAATGCAACTATGTATTGAGACAGTGATACGCTAAATTTGGTTATATTTCGGTGTATCCTTGAAATTCAATAATATCAACACATTGATTTTTCATCATGTTATGGTTCGATAGTTGATAAATCATTTTCGTGCATCTATTTCATTTGGGCTTGTTGATCTCTAAGTTTCACATGTTCAACAAACAACACAAGTTTCCGTTGGTAGTAAACTCTATTGTTTCAAAAATTCATTTGTAGATTGTGAAAATTCATTTGGACACCTATTGGTCACAATTCCTCTCTTGTCGGACCCTTGTAAACTTGGTAACATTGGTGATTGTATCACTACACTTCGTTCACTTAGCATCGATTTCTGAAACAAATTTAGTCGAACCGTTGGGTTCTTATTGTTGTAGTATGTCTTTGTATTCACATAATTCGAACAATAACTACACACGAGTCGGATCCAAGTGATTCATCTTGTCTATCTGTTTTTATTTTTATTTTATTTTTCAACATTTTAGTTAGTTTTATTTTTCTAGTTTAAAACCTTTTTTCTAAACTTTTGATTTGATTAGACGTTGAGGATAAACCGGTACTAAAAGCTCTTGTGTCCTTGGACGACCTCGGTATCTTGCCAACACTATACTTCGCTCACGATGGGTGCACTTGCCTATATGTGTGTTTAGTGTTAGTAAATATCGTGTTTTATAAATTTAAAACTTGGCTAAAAAGTGTAAAAATGGCTTAAAATATATATTAAAAACCATACACACTTCACACGCATCAAGTTTTTGGCGCCGCTGCGGGGACACAAGGATTTTAAGAAAGTTTAAAATCGATGGCCTAATCAGTTTTTCAAAACCTTTATAAAATCGCGCGCATTTTTACATTTTTTTAGTAGTTTTTGCATTACAGTAGACTGAACACGGGGCCGTGTTCACTGAACACGGGGCCGTGCTGCATAATTTTTTACAAACTCCCAGATACAGAGTCTGAACACAGGGTCGTGCTCACTGAACACACCCCTGTGCTGCACAAAACCAGTTACATTTTCTAAAATTCCCAGATACAGAACCTGAACACGGGGCCGTGCTCACTGAACACGGGACCGTGGTCAGCCTCTGTTTCTGTTTTTATTTTTGTTTTCTGGTCCCGAGACTCTGTTGTGGTCTACTGAGTGATTCTTATGGATCAATACTCAGGATATTACAACCACCACTATGAGGAGGATGATTATAAAGAAGAGTATTGTACCATTTGTGGTAATCCTCATTCGGTACAATATTGTGACCTCTTTGAACCATCCCCTTCGTACACATACTATGAGGAACCTAGGTACGAGCCAACCACTTCATATACATACTATGAAGAGCCGAGGTATGAACCTTCTCCTTCATATACGTACTACGAAGAACCAAGGTATGAACCTTCTCCCTCATACTCATATCTTGATGAACCAAGGTATGAGCCTTCTAACTCATACTTTGAGGAGCCAAGTTATGAGCTTTCACCTTCATATACTTACTATGAGGAACCATGGTGTGAACAACCCACCTCATATGAGTATTATGAAGAACCAAGTTACGATCCTTATCCATCATATACTTACAATGAGGAACAATGGTATGAACCATCTACCTCACATGAGTACTATGAGGAACCAAGGATCGAACTTCCGAATTCAAGCTTTGATGATACTTATTCAACTCACTTTGACGAACCACCAACTATCTCACCCGTAGCCGAAAAGATAATAGAACACCTTAAAACTATCGAGCGCTATATAAAAGAAGCCCGTGTAAGGGAAGAGGAATCCCGCGCAAGGGAAGAATTAACTTGTAATAAAGAAGAGATAGTTGAAGAGGTAAAAATGGAAGAACAAGTAAGTGAAAAACCGACACATGAGTTAAACAACGAAAAAGGTGAGTCCGACAACGTTAAAATTCAAGAAGAGTCAAATTTTGAAGAAATTAATCTCTTTTCACCTTCTTTTGAAAATCATTGTTTGGTTCCCACTCATGCTAAGTTTTTAAAAGAGTTAAACACTAACGCTAAAATTGACGAAACGGTAAGCATTAAGTTAACAAATGATCAAACCTCGCTAATAAAAGAAGATCCATTTGAAATTAACATTACACCGGTTCCATGTTTTTTTCAAAATTCCTTTATTAGTAATATTATAATTGATAAAGATCTTTGTGTTAATATAATGCCAAACTACATTTTCGAAAAATTAAGTATTGGTGATTTTTTCCACTTCAAATACCCATTTTTCATCTAATCGGAAAGTAATAAAATCAATAGGGGTAGTTGAGGATGTCTTGGTTCAAACAAATCAAATGGTAATCCCAACCGACTTTGTCATCCTTGATGACGCTCCTCTAGTGTTGGGACGACCTTTTGTGAAAGCACACAAAGCTTTGATTAATCGGAAGAAAAACAACTTACCCATTTAATTAGGGGCCTTCAAAAGGTGTGTCGATCTTGAACGATCAATGAAATATCCAATCGGCAATGACGACCCCCTAATTGAAGATGAGCCAGAACCACCCGATAAGGAGGGTCTAGCCAAGGACCCTTATAAACGTGGCGCACCACAGAGGCATTCCGCGGAACTATCCTTAGTTTTAGATTAGTTTAACTTTTATGTTTTCTAGTTTAGTTTTAATTTTCAGGAATAAAGCACACTCGAAATGGTGGAAGTTACTAAGGGAAACTTGAACCCACACCCCATGCATAAAAACAGAGCCTTCCGACACTTTTTCTTCATTATAGCAAGTTCAGCACGGGGCCGTGCTCACCCCAACATGCCCCGTGCCCGAGGTTCTGCAGAAAATGCCCAGTTCAGGTAACTGGACATGGGGCCGTACTCACTGAACACGCCCCCGTGCCCAGCCTTCTGTTTAAATTTGATACTGGCAGTCTGACCACGGGGCCGTGCTCAGCCAACACCACCCCGTGTTCAGCTACCCAGTACCATAAAATCTTGTTTTTAACCAACTTTTACACATTTTAATCAACCGAAAAACTTATTTTTGGGACACATTGAGGACAATGTGTAATTTAAGTGTGGGGGGATGCTAAAACCTTGAATCTTGCAAGTCCTAAAAACAAGCCTTACACAAAACTCTATTGGAACCGCTAATCACCCCAAATTTTTTCAAAAATTTTCATTTTTTTACTTGTCTTGGTTTAATTCGGGAATAACAAGTTCTAAAAAAGTTATATTTTTATAAATTTACAACCGATAGCGTCGTGATAAAAAGAAACAAATAAGAAGATTATGAAAAGGCATGAAAAATCTAATTAAAATTTGATTATATATACTTGATCACATTATAAACCCATTCCCACAACAAGTGAGTTTTGTGTGACAACCCTCACTAAACCAGGTATCCGTACGACTTAATTAATAATTAATTACTGCTTAATTATTGTGCTTGTTTGAAATTACTGATGAACTGCTACTTGATTTCTGATACATACATATACCTGCATCATACTTTACTTACCGTCACTACATTATTTACATGCTGAACCTTAGTGACAAACATGATGCACAAAAAGCAGAGTAGCACTATAAACGGATAACCTATTGAACATGCTGATAAGCCAGCATCAGGCAGACACTGCCTCTAAGGCCTGTATGAGCCAGAAATATTTTGCTACACTAGTGGTGAGTGTAGGGATATAAGGGTTGTAGAACTGCGTCTCTAGGAATAAGTTACAATGACTGGATGTGCCTAAAACGTGCTCTAAGCACAAAATTCAGCACTTTAATAAACAATCCAGCTTTTAGCTAACTAATAAAGTGCCAAAACATGAGAAAATATTCCTGACACTTTGGAGGAATAAGTTGCGTCACTAAAAATAATTATAACGACACTTTAAAGCTTTGTTTAACGCTTTAACGGATCTCTATCCAACCGAACAACCGGACTTTATCCAGAACATAAAAATTTTGTCATTAACATTGTTTTTCTTTTTCTGAGCCAGTTAGGGTCCCTGAATACCCTAACACCCGCAATAGAGCACAACACACTACTAAGCCGGTTAATCCCTAAACTTAACAAGATTAACCTAACTAAATACTTAACATTTGGTTGGATTTGAACTAGTACCCCCCCCCCTTTACAAACCGTCCCCAAGTAGGGGGACACCCTTGTCCTTTTGTTGATTATTTAAATCATAGTTGCTTAATATCTTGCCTACACATAATCCAATGGTTAATTACCTTAAACTTTGTCTATAAGTTAGATCATTAACACAACATAACATTTCCATCTCACAACTCAACACTCAAGCTCTCTCTCCCTCTCTCAAGACTCTCGGCCGAACACCCCCTCTACATCCATCCATCATTTCGATTTTGATCAAGCAATTCCAAGTATCTACAAGTGTTAAGGATCTCGTATAAGGAAGCTTGGTGCACTCGGAACGCGAAGGACCTCACTCTATTGCTTTTATCCACTCATTTTGCGCTTAGATTCTTCCCTAGCCTCGAGCTAGTAGTAAGTTGCTATAATCACACTCTCGAACCATTTTGAAGTGGTTAAAATGATTTGTAACGGTTAAAACTCGTAATCTTACAAAATGACACACAAAAGTTTACTAAAAATGCTTGTAATGATGGTTAAAAGCTCATATGTTGTGTAAATCTTGTAGTAATTGATGTGTGTGATTATTTAGACCCGATCTATGTTGTGGTAGCTCGGATCATCATTTAACCCGGGTTGGTCATGATCATGGATCATGACATAAGGTTGTTTTGGAAGTAACAAGGGTTAAAGGATGAAACTCTACCACACACGAATCATGAACTTGTGTAAAAGCGATTTTGCTTGTGAAATAGTGTTTAAAACTAGTAGATCTATGGATCTACAAGCGGTATTTTCAAAGAACCAAGTATCAAAGAAATCATGTTTTCTAAAGACGGATCTTACACTAACACGAATGATTTTTAGAACACACAAGTGTGTAAACACTTGTGTAGCACACACTTTCGACAAAATAACTAATTTTGAAAAAGATGACGAGAAGTTGTAAAGACGGAACTTTCCTAAAAACGAGGTTTTTACGAAATCGGATTGCTTTATAAAGATCCGCTAAAAGTAAGGAGCTTTACTACATTTTTGGGAAAAACTACAAGTTCATGAGATTCTTGCGAATTACATGTTTATTAACTAGTTTGATGCGTTGAATATTGTTTTGATTGAATAAGAAGATGGTTGATTTAATTTATAAAAGAAAATGATACGCTTGAAAGCGTGGCCACCTCCAGTTACAGAGGAAACTCTGGCGAAATTTTTCTAAAAACCTAACACTTAGAATTATTTTCACTATAAGTGTTAGAAATATCTTTCGACTTGTTTTCAAACATAAGTTTCGCCACGACTTATTTACAAAATATCGAAGGTGGGATTTCCCAAAATAAAACTTGATAAATATATGTATTTAGTAAATATATTTTTCACAACATCACTTGTGTAAATGTTTATGATTATTTTGTGAACTACGTAAATATTATTTTTAGAGTAAAAATAATATTACTAAGTATTATTTTGGGAAAATTACATGTATTAAAATATAATATTTTTGGGAAGGATATTTATATTTTGGAATTAGAAATAAAATATATTAAGTGAGACTTAATAGTGTAATTCGAATGTTACGAACACACATGTATTAAATCCCCCATCCTTGGGAAGGAAAATAACTACCAAGTATGTACAGAATATAAACATGAAATAGTTGTCTAACTATTTCCCAAAAACTTAAACCATAAAGCTAAGGCACGGCCGTCCGTCTAATAGAGTTAGTACGTGTAGGTCGTCACACAGCTGCTTGATCAGGAGACATACTTGGTAGAGACGCACCACTGTGAGTTCATGTCCCCCTTTTCTCTTAACTGTTTTCAGTTTTTATACTGCGGGGGTGAAATACATGTTACTTCGATTACAAGTACTTTATACATGGTATGGTTAGTGTAAGGAGGGTTACTACTTAGATCATGTGAGTGGGTAGGCGGGAACTGGAGGCCATTAATCCTCATTGTAGGACCAAGGGACGTAAGCAGTAGATCTATCTGGGTGTAGCGGGCCCAACTCCAGGTCCAACAGTACGGACCTTGGGGTGACTTTGTACCCAACGCGAAATCTGCTAGGTTTGAGTCTTCCTACTTGCACTTCACACATATCAATGGCCTTGCAAACCATTGGTGATCTCTTTTTCCTTATTTGCTACATACCAGGGATTTTTATACTTACAAGTGTTTTACATACTGACTACACATGAACTCGCTCAACATTATTGTTGATTTTTCAACTTACATGTATTTCAGGGAATTAAAGGAGCTGGCGCGGTATGACACGTTTTCCCGCTGCACTAGTTACGAGGTCATCCGGGTTTAGGGAATGTGACTCTTTCCTGGACAAGTCACAGTCCTTAAACTATGCTTATGTTATGTTTGTTGAACAATGTTTATGTCGTTAGGACGTGTTTCCGTTAAGACAATGTTATTGTATTTGGTTTTTAAAACTTAATCGGATGGATGATCTTGCATGGTTTTATTTCATATAGCTTTGTTATGGGTAAGCTATGGTATTAAGAAGTCACACCAAAATAACCACGCTTCCGCAAAGCCAGGGTGTGACAGCTTGGTATCAGAGCTTTGATCATAGCGAACTAGGATTCGTTCTCGAGTCTAGACTATGATCACTAGGGCTCTCACGAAAACATTTTTACTGCATACCACTTAAGTCCAGATCCAAAACTTTTATAAACAAATGTTGAGCACATTTTATTTATTATAGGCTCAGTCTTGGAGATTGAGGCTCGGTCTTGGAGGCCGAGGCTCGGTCTGGGAGATCGAGGTAGTTGGCTAGTGGGACTAGGAGAATTGGCTAGTGGGACTAGGAGAATTGGCTAGTGGGACTAGGAGAATTGGCTAGTGAGACTAGGAGAATTGGCTAGTGGGACTAGGAGAATTGGCTAGTGGGACTAGGAAGAGCAGTCTAGGAGGCTGGGAGGCTAGTGGGACTAGGAGAATTATTTGAATGCTTACTTGGTGACTTATGTGATTAATTGATTGTATGATTGACTGTTTGTGCATGTTTGTATTTATGTTACAGACACCATGGACATCTCTGGCACAGGTGACTCAGACACCACAGGACCTAGACCTATAGTATCAGATGACCTATAGTCTTCAGAGCATGAGGTCCACACATCCGACGTTACTAGCACGGACGAGGACAACTTTCAGCCCTTTGCTTTACTTGATGGTGCTGATGAGCTCGCTGATGGCCCTTTGGCCAGGGACCTACCGTTAGTGGAGATCCCTGCTCCCATACCTCTTGCTTCATATCCTGCTTACGATTTGCTTCTCGACGCCGACGATGATGACGACGTCGATCTGTATGATGATGAGCCCTTAGAGGATGAGGTTCAGGGCGAGGCCCTTCTTGCTGCTGGTGATCTCTTGATGATCGCAGATGCTCCCGCCGAGGAGTCACCTGCTCACTCTCCGGTCCCAGACTCTTTCGAGTCTGTGGCCTCCGCACCTTCACACACTCAGAGTGCGCAGCACTTCTCACATGGATCAGATCCCGACCAGGCATCCTCTGTTGCCCCTATTCCTAGTTTTGCTTTCGACCACGATGATGTGGAGGATTCCGATCCTGTCTTTCCCCCAGGATTCGACCTAGATGAGGATATAGAGTTTATACCCATGGATCAGCCTATGGAGGGTCCAGTTGACCCAGTTGATCCCATCGACACTGAGTTTGATTTTGAGATGGCCTTTGATGATCCCGAGCAGCCACTAGACCCTGCTCCTGACCCAGTGCTTGAGCATGACCCTGCTCATGCTGGCATGCCTATTGAGCCTATCATTGCTGACCCACCCATTGATGATCACCCTGCTGATGCACCACTACTAGAGGGTGACCATGTTATCGCTGCTGATCATGTTGATCCCCCACTTATTGCTGATGCACCAGTTGACCCTCTTGTTGCACCTCACCTTGATCCTATGCCAGTTCAGTTTGATCGAGCACTTTTTGAGGCACAGATTGACCCACGAGATAAGCACGCCCAGTGTGGGTGGATTCCTGCTGATGACGAGGTCCCACCTATTCCCCCTCAGATCACTGATACCCGTCACATTGATACCTCCTTTTCATTTCCTCGGTTTACACCTCCAGCGCGACCTGGAGAGGGTTCTTCGGCTCACCCTTTTGGACATGTACCGGTATCTATCCCTGCTATACCACCGTCTGCTACTTTTCCCTCTGTTTCTCCATTTCATGTGGCACCTTTTGATCCCACCAGTGAGCCGTTTCTCTGGACGTCACCTTCTGTTATGCCACCGACCGACCCCTACCATTCTTTCCATATGGGATATACTATTGAGGATGTTTTGATGTCTTTTGTCGCCCAGCATGAGGCACACACGCAGCGCATTCAGGAGCTTGAGAGAGCCCAGCCACCGCCGTGTCAGTGCCAGGGTCAGACCCACTCTCCTTTGCAGCCCTCTCGACCTTTACCACCAGACTATGCTGCACGCCTTTTTGCCCTAGAGCAGCAGGTTGCTTCTTGGTTGCGTACCCAGAGAGCCATGGAGGAGGACTGGCTCTAGTTGCGTCGTTTGTTCTACACTCACTTTCCCCCCTCCTCCACCGCCATCCGTGTAGAGCTCTTCAGTACCGTATGGGTAGACGCTGGTGAGAAGACGGCGATTGCTTCTGACTGCACAACATTTTTGGAGACTACATTATGATTCTGACTTTTGTTGATGTATATGGGATGTATTGACACTGATTTGATATAGTTTTTGGACTAGGGTGATGTAGCCCTTAGTCGACTGATGTTGTATGACACTGTGATGTACTTGTACGCTTACTATGTGGTCTCAATATATGGCAATCGCAGTATTCTCATCATATGTGATGTTTTGATTGATTATTTATGTGTTATAACATGAGATGTTATGTACTATTACTATCATAATAAAGCGTACGTATTATAACATGGAATCCTTATTTTGGCCTGACCGACGTAAACCCATCTTTTAGAAGATGCCGCCGAGATGTCAAACGCCGTTGCCTACCAATGAGGCAGAACTCCAACAAGTCATCGCTGCTGCCATCGCACAATACGCCGCCTCGGAGGGAGGACCCAGCGGAAGCAGCTCAAACAACAATGGAAACAACAATCCACCTCATGGTAATACTAAGTCATTAAGACCTACCATGATCTAATTGGATATCTCTAGCAAGGATGCTAATGCCATTCATATGTTGTAACGTATGTGCAGGGTGCACCTACAAGCAGTTTCTAGACTGCAAGCCTGCCAACTTTGATGGCACCGGAGGTGCTGTCGCTTTTGTTCGTTGGGCCGAGAAGACTGAATCTGTTCTCTGCATGAGCAAATGTGCACCGAACCAGCAAGTCACCTACATTTCTGGGCTATTTCTGGATGGAGCCCTATCTTGGTGGAATTTGCAAGTACAGACACTTGGTGAAGCAGCTGCCTACGCGCTAACCTGGACCGAACTGAAGGAACTCATGCGCAAAAAGTACTGCTCTCGCGCGGAAATCCAAAGATTGGAAACTGAGTTCTGGCATTTGAAAATGGAAGGTCCAAAGATCGCAGAATACGTTCAAAGGTTCCATGACTTATCACATGTGGTACCCTACATGGTCACTCCGGAGTTCAAGCGGATTGAACGTTTCATTTGGGGATTAGCTCCTCAAATCATAAGCATGGTGACCTCATCTAAGCCTGCGACAATTACTGAGGCAATCGATTTGAGCGTGACTCTCACTAAGGAGGCTATCCGCCTGAACAAGTTCGATGAGATCGAGGCAAAGAAGAAAGAGACTCACATCGAGTCATCCGGAGGTAACAAACGAAAGTTCTCGAACTTCAAACAAGGCACTAGTGGTGTTGTTAAGAAAGGAGAGCCAAACGCGCCAGCTCAGGTTACAGCTGGTGGTGGAAAGAAAGGAAAGGGATATATGGGCACCCAGCCCAAGTGCAACACCTGCCAGCGTCACCATTCTGGCCGATGCGGGCCAAAAGTATGTGAAGCTTGTGGAAAGACTGGTCACTTGAAGGATTCTTGTTGGGCTAGTGCTGGCCGGGGAGGCCAAGGAGGATTTGGGAATAGAAATAATAATCGTGGCGGTATTGGGAATCGCCCACAGGGGAACAATGGAGGAAACGGGAATCAAGGCAACAATGCTAATCAAGCGGGCGCTATGAATCATAACCAGAGGAATAATCAAGCTGGTGGAAACGGGCAGAGACCCGGATGCTTCAACTGTGGTGATATTAGGCATTTTAAAAGGAACTGCCCAGAGTTGAACCAAGCCCGTGGAAGAGTGTTCCAGATTGAAGCAAGGGAAGCGCGCCAGGATCCCAATGCTGTCACTGGTACGTTCCCTGTAAACCAACGCTATGCATCCGTTTTATTTGATACTGGCACCGATTATAGCTTCGTGTCGTTAGAATTTAAGGATATGCTTGGTTTAGCCGCTAATAAGTTAGATATTCCCTACTCAATCGAATTGGCCAATGGGAAGTTAGTAGAAGCCAATGAAGTGATCAGAGGCTGTGTGATCGAATTGGGAGAGCGCGAGTTTGCTTTGGATCTACTACCAGTCCAGCTGGGGAGCTTTGACGTAGTAGTAGGAATGGATTGGTTATCAGGCAACAAGGCTGAGATAGTTTGTCACGAAAAGTTCGTTCGTATCCCAACCGAAGATGGCGAAACAATTGTGGTTCACGGGGAGAAGCGTGATACGCCGTTGAGAATTATCAGCTGCCTGAAAGCGCGAAAGAGTTTGTAGAAAGGATGTGCTGCCTTCCTGGCACACATTGTAGACAAGAAAGCTGCAGAACCGAAGATCGAAGACATCCCTGTCGTGAGGGAATATCCAGAAGTCTTCCCAGAGGACTTACCTGGACTGCCACCTCAGAGACAAGTAGAGTTCCGCATTGACTTAGTTCCAGGCGCCGCGCCTGTGGCTAAGGCACCTTATAGACTTGCTCCGTCTGAGATGCAGGAACTGTCAACACAACTTCAAGAGTTGATAGACAAGGGATTTATCCGACCAAGCTTCTCGCCTTGGGGAGCTCCGGTCCTGTTTGTCAAGAAGAAGGACGGTAGTTTTCGTATGTGTATTGACTACCGGGAGTTGAATAAACTGACGATCAAGAATAGATATCCTCTGCCAAGAATTGACGATCTGTTTGACCAACTGCAAGGCTCAAGCTTTTACTCAAAGATCGATTTGCGATCTGGATACTATCAGTTAAGGATACAAGAGGAGAGTATCCCGAAGACAGCCTTCAGAACTCGTTATGGACACTACGAGTTCCTTGTTATGCCGTTTGGTTTAACAAACGCACCTGCAGTTTTTATGGATTTGATGAATAGAGTTTGCAAGCCGTACTTGGACAAGTTTGTGATGGTGTTTATCGACGACATTTTGATTTATTCAAGGACAAAGGCTGAGCACGAACAGCATCTAAGAGCTATTTTGGAGTTGCTGATGAAAGAACAGCTGTATGCCAAATTCTGTAAGTGCGAATTTTGGCTACGTGAAGTCCAATTTCTTGGACATGTGGTTAATGGAAATGGAATCCATGTTGATCCCACAAAGATTGAAGCGATCAAGAATTGGGAAGCGCCTAAGACGCCAACCGAGATTCGACAATTCTTGGGTTTGGCTGGCTACTATCGAAGATTCATTGAGGATTTTTCAAAAATCGCTCAACCATTGACGCTCCTCTCGCAGAAAGATAAGAAGTTTGATTGGGGAATCAAACAGGAAGAAGCGTTCCAGATATTGAAGGATAAGCTCTGCAATGCGCCAATCTTAGCACTACCGGAAGGTACAGATGATTTCGTGGTATACTGTGACGCTTCGTGTCAAGGATTGGGCTGTGTGTTGATGCAACGCCAAAAGGTTATTGCTTACGCATCACGCCAATTGAAAGTGGACGAAAAGAACTATACCACACATGATTTGGAACTTGGCGCAGTGGTTTTTGCATTGAAGATCTGGAGACACTACCTATATGGTACGAAGTGTACAATCTTCACAGATCACAAGAGCCTACAACACATATTCAACCAGAAGGAGCTGAATATTAGGCAAAGACGATGGGTTGAGTTGTTGAATGATTATGACTGCGAGATAAAGTATCATCCAGGGAAGGCGAATGTGGTCGCCGATGCCCTAAGTCGAAAGGAGAGGATCAAGCCCATAAGGGTTAGGGCTTTAGAAATGATTATCCAAACCGATCTTTCCTTGCGCATTCGTGCCGCGCAGAAAGAAGCTCTCAAGGAAGGAAACCTTGAAGAAGAATATCTCCGTGGGCTGGAGAAGCTTTTGGTGCCAAACGAGGAAGGAACGTTATGTTTTGAGAAAAGGATTTGGGTTCCTTTGTTTGGAGGTTTAAGGAAGGTTATTTTCGATGAAGCTCACAAGTCGCGGTACTCTATCCACCCTGGAGCGGATAAGATGTACCAGGATCTCAAGGGTTATTATTGGTGGCCTAGGATGAAAGGCGATGTTGCTGTTTATGTGAGAAAATGTTTAACGTGTGCTAAGGTGAAAGCGGAATACCAGAAGCCTTCAGGACTTCTGCAACAACCTGAGATTCCCAAGTGGAAATGGGAACAAATCTCAATGGATTTTATTACAAAGTTGCCAAGAACGCCAAGAGGTCATGACACTATCTGGGTGATAGTTGACCGCCTAACAAAGTCCGCACACTTTCTGCCAATCAAAGAGAAGGATAATACGAGCAAGTTGGCCGAAATATACATGAGAGAGATCGTCGCACGTCATGGAGTACCTCTCTCAATCATCTCTGATAGAGACGGAAGGTTTGTGTCAAGGATATGGCAATCCTTCCAAGAAGCTTTTGGCTCACAATTAAATCTGAGCACTGCGTTTCATCCGCAGACTGACGGTCAAAGCGAGCGAACGATACAGACTTTGGAAGACATGCTGAGAGCGTGTGTTATGGATTTGGGCGGTAGCTGGGATAAGCATTTGCCTTTGGTCGAATTTTCATACAACAACAGCTACCACACCAGTATTGGTGCCGCGCCATTCGAAGCTCTTTGCGGACGCAAGTGTCGATCACCCCTATGTTGGGCTGACGCAGGTGATAGGCAACTTGCTGGTCCCGAAATCGTCCAAGAGACGACAGACAAGATTGCGCAGATTCGAAAACGCATCGAAGCAGCTCGCCACAGACAAAAAGCCTATGCAGATCCAAACCGGAAACACTTGGAATTCCAAGTTGGAGAAATGGTTTTATTGAAAGTTTCACCCTGGAAGGGTGTGGCACGCTTCGGAAAGCGTGGGAAGTTAAATCCGCGCTACATCGGTCCTTTCAGAATTTTGGAAAGAATAGGATTAGTAGCATACAAGCTGGACTTACCTGCTGAACTCCATTCAGTTCACGATACATTTCATGTATCCAACCTGAAGAAAAGTCCAACTCAAGATACCATTGCCATTCCCATCGACGAGATTCATGTTGACGACACGCTCCATTTCGTTGAAGAACCGGTTGAGGTTACGGATTGGAAAGTAAACAAGACCCGCCGGAGCAGTGTCAAGCTCGTCAAAGTTCGTTGGAATGCCAGACATGGTCCTGAATACACCTAGGAGCGTGAGGACCGGATGAAAGATAAATACCCCCACCTATTTCCTAAGAACCCTGCATCTACAAGCAGAACTTAAAATTTCGGGATGAAATTTTTCTAACGGGGGGAGAATGTGACAACCCTCACTAAACCAGGTATCCGTACGACTTAATTAATAATTAATTACTGCTTAATTACTGTGCTTGTTTGAAATTACTGATGAACTGCTACTTGATTTCTGATACATACATATACCTGCATCATACTTTACTTACCGTCACTACATTATTTACATGCTGAACCTTAGTGACAAACATGATGCACAAAAAGCACAGTAGCACTATAAACGGATAACCTATTGAACATGCTGATAAGCCAGCATCAGGCAGACACTGCCTCTAAGGCCTGTATGAGCCAGAAATATTTTGCTACACTAGTGGTGAGTGTAGGGATATAAGGGTTGTAGAACTGCGTCTCTAGGAATAAGTTACAATGACTGGATGTGCCTAAAACGTGCTCTAAGCACAAAATTCAGCACTTTAATAAACAATCCAGCTTTTAGCTAACTAATAAAGTGCCAAAACATGAGAAAATATTCCTGACACTTTGGAGGAATAAGTTGCGTCACTAAAAATAATTATAACGACACTTTAAAGCTTTGTTTAACGCTTTAACGGATCTCTATCCAACCGAAAAACCGGACTTTATCCGGAACATAAAAATTTTGTCATTAACATTGTTTTTCTTTTTCTGAGCCAGTTAGGGTCCCTGAATACCCTAACACCCGCAATAGAGCACAACACACTACTAACCGGGTTAATCCCTAAACTTAACAAGATTAACCTAACTAAGTACTTAACATTTGGTTGGATTTGAACTAGTACCCCCCCCCCCCCTTTACAAACCGTCCCCAAGAAGGGGGACACCCTTGTCCTTTTGTTGATTCTTTAAATCATAGTTGCTTAATATCTTGCCTACACATAATCCAATGGTTAATTACCTTAAACTTTGTCTATAAGTTAGATCATTAACACAACATAACATTTCCATCTCACAACTCAACACTCAAGCTCTCTCTCCCTCTCTCAAGACTCTCGGCCGAACACCCCCTCTACATCCATCCATCATTTCGATTTTGATCAAGCAATTCCAAGTATCTACAAGTGTTAAGGATCTCGTATAAGGAAGCTTGGTGCACTCGGAACGCGAAGGACCTCACTCTATTGCTTTTATCCACTCATTTTGCGCTTAGATTCTTCCCTAGCCTCGAGCTAGTAGTAAGTTGCTATAATCACACTCTCGAACCATTTTGAAGTGGTTAAAATGATTTGTAACGGTTAAAACTCGTAATCTTACAAAATGACACACAAAAGTTTACTATGGTATTAAGAAGTCACACCAAAATAACCACGCTTCCGCAAAGCCAGGGTGTGACAGCTTGGTATCAGAGCTCTGATCATAGCGAACTAGGATTCGTTCTCGAGTCTAGACTATGATCACTAGGGCTCTCACGAAAACATTTTTACTGCATACCACTTAAGTCCAGATCCAAAACTTTTATAAAAAAATGTTGAGCACATTTTATTTATTATAGGCTCAGTCTTGGAGACTGAGGCTCGGTCTTGGAGGCCGAGGCTCGGTCTGGGAGATCGAGGTAGTTGGCTAGTGGGACTAGGAGAATTGGCTAGTGGGACTAGGAGAATTGGCTAGTGGGACTAGGAAGAGCAGTCTGGGAGGCTAGTGGGACTAGGAGAATTATTTGAATGCTTACTTGGTGACTTATGTGATTAATTGATTGTATGATTGACTGTTTGTGCATGTTTGTATTTATGTTACAGACACCATGGACACCTCTGGCACAGGTGACTCAGACACCACAGGACCTAGACCTATAGTATCAGATGACCTAGAGTCTTCAGAGCATGAGGTCCACACATCCGACGTTACTAGCACGGACGAGGACGACTTTCAGCCCTTTGCTTTACCTGATGGTGCTGATGAGCTCGCTGATGGCCCTTTGGCCGGGGACCTACCGTTAGTGGAGATCCCTGCTCCCATACCTCTTGCTTCATATCCTGCTTACGATTTGCTTCTCGACGCCGACGATGATGACGACGTCGATCTGTATGATGATGAGCCCTTAGAGGATGAGGTTTAGGGCGAGGCCCTTCTTGCTGCTGGTGATCTCTTGATGATCACAGATGCTCCCGCCGAGGAGTCACCTGCTCACTCTCCGGTCCTAGACTCTTTCGAGTCTGTGGCCTCCGCACCTTCACACACTCAGAGTGCGCAGCACTTCTCACATGGATCAGATCCTGACCAGGCATCCTCTGTTGCCCCTATTCCTAGTTTTGCTTTCGACCACGATGGTGTGGAGGATTCCGATCCTGTCTTTCCCCCAGGATTCGACCCAGATGAGGATATAGAGTTTATACCCATGGATCAGCCTATGGAGGGTCCAGTCGACCCAGTTGATCCCATCGACCCTGAGTTTGATTTTGAGATGGCCTTTGATGATCCCGAGTAGCCACTAGACCCTGCTCCTGACCCAGTGCTTGAGCATGACCCTGCTCATGCTGGCATGCCTATTGAGCCTATCATTGCTGACCCACCCATTGATGATCACCCTGCTGATGCACCACTACTAGAGGGTGACCATGTTATCGCTGCTGATCATGTTGATCCCCCACTTATTGCTGATGCACCAGTTGACCCTCTTGTTGCACCTCACCTTGATCCTATGCCAGTTCAGTTTGATCGAGCACTTTTTGAGGCACAGATTGACCCACGAGATGAGCACGCCCAGTGTGGGTGGATTCCTGCTGATGACGAGGTCCCACCTATTCCCCCTCAGATCACTGATACCCGTCATATTGATACCTCCTTTTCATTTCCTCGGTTTACACCTCCAGCGCGACCTGGAGAGGGTTCTTCGGCTCACCCTTTTGGACATGTACCGGTATCTATCCCTGCTATACCACCGTCTGCTACTTTTCCCCCTGTTTCTCCATTTCATGTGGCACCTTTTGATCCCACCAGTGAGCCGTTTCTCTGGACGTCACCTTCTGTTATGCCACCGACCGACCCCTACCATTCTTTCCATATGGGATATACTATTGAGGATGTTTTGATGTCTTTTGTCGCCCAGCACGAGGCACACACGCAGCACATTCAGGAGCTTGAGAGAGCCCAGCCGCCGCCGTGTCAGTGCCAGGGTCAGACCCACTCTCCTTTGCAGCCCTCTCGACCTTTACCACCAGACTATGCAGCACGCCTTTTTGCCCTAGAACAGCAGGTTGCTTCTTGGTTGCGTACCCAGAGAGCCATGGAGGAGGACTGGCTCCAGTTGCGTCGTTTGTTCTACACTCACTTTCCCCCTCCTCCACCGCCATCCGTGTAGAGCTCTTTAGTACCGTATGGGTAGACGCTGGTGAGAAGACGGCGATTGCTTCTGACTACACAACATTTTTGGAGACTACATTATGATTCTGACTTTTGTTGATGTATATGGGATGTATTGACACTGATTTGATATAGTTTTTGGACTAGGGTGATGTAGCCCTTAGTCGACTGATGTTGTATGACACTGTGATGTACTTGTACGCTTACTATGTGGTCTCAATATATGGCAATCGCAGTATTCTCATCATATGTGATGTTTTGATTGATTATTTATGTGTTATAACATGAGATGTTATGTACTATTACTATCATAATAAAGCGTACGTATTATAACATGGAATCCTTATTTTGGCCTGACCGACGTAAACCCATCTTTTAGAAGATGCCGCCGAGACGTCAAACGTCGTTGCCTACCAATGAGGCAGAACTCCAACAAGTCATCGCTGCTGCCATCGCACAATACGCCGCCTCGCGGGGAGGACCCAGCGGAAGCAGCTCAAACAACAATGGCAACAACAATCCACCTCATGGTAATACTAAGTCATTAAGACCTATCATGATCTAATTGGATATCTCTAGCAAGGATGCTAATGCCATTCATATGTTGTAACGTATGTGCAGGGTGCACCTACAAGCAGTTTCTAGACTGCAAGCCTGTCAACTTTGATGGCACCGGAGGTGCTGTCGCTTTTGTTCGTTGGGCCGAGAAGACTGAATCTGTTCTCCGCATGAGCAAATGTGCACCGAACCAGCAAGTCACCTACATTTCTGGGCTATTTCTGGATGGAGCCCTATCTTGGTGGAATTTGCAAGTACAGACACTTGGTGAAGCTGCTGCCTACGCGCTAACCTGGACCGAACTGAAGGAACTCATGCGCAAAAAGTACTGCTCTCGCGCGGAAATCCAAAGATTGGAAACTGAGTTCTGGCATTTGAAAATGGAAGGTCCAAAGATCGCAGAATACGTTCAAAGGTTCCATGACTTATCACATGTGGTACCCTACATGGTCACTCCGGAGTTCAAGCAGATTGAACGTTTCATTTAGGGATTAGCTCCTCAAATCATAAGCATGGTGACCTCATCCAAGCCTGCGACAATTACTGAGGCAATCGATTTGAGCGTGGCTCTCACTGAGGAGGCTATCCGCCTGAACAAGTTCGATGAGATCGAGGCAAAGAAGAAAGAGACTCACATCGAGTCATCCGGAGGTAACAAATGAAAGTTCTCGAACTTCAAACAAGGCACTAGTGGTGTTGTTAAGAAAGGAGAGCCAAACGCGCCAGCTCAGGTTACAGCTGGTGGTGGAAAGAAAGGTAAGGGATATATGGGCACCCAGCCCAAGTGCAACACCTGCCAGCGTCACCATTCTGGCCGATGCGGGCCAAAAGTATGTGAAGCTTGTGGAAAGACTGGTCACTTGAAGGATTCTTGTTGGGCTAGTGCTGGCCGGGGAGGCCAAGGAGGATTTGGGAATAGAAATAATAATCGTGGCGGTATTGGGAATCGCCCACAGGGGAACAATGGAGGAAACGGGAATCAAGGCAACAATGCTAATCAAGCGGGCGCTATGAATCATAACCAGAGGAATAATCAAGCTGGTGGAAACGGGCAGAGACCCGGATGCTTCAACTGTGGTGATATTGGGCATTTTAAAAGGAACTGCCCAGAGTTGAACCAAGCCCGTGGAAGAGTGTTCCAGATTGAAGCAAGGGAAGCGCGCCAGGATCCCAATGTTGTCACTGGTACGTTCCCTGTAAACCAACGCTATGCATCCGTTTTATTTGATACTGGCGCCGATTATAGCTTCGTGTCGTTAGAATTTAAGAATATGCTTGGTTTAGCCGCTAATAAGTTAGATATTCCCTACTCAATCGAATTGGCCAATGGGAAGTTAGTAGAAGCCAATGAAGTGATCAGAGGCTGTGTGATCGAATTGGGAGAGCGCGAGTTTGCTTTGGATCTACTACCAGTCCAGCTGGGGAGCTTTGACGTAGTAGTAGGAATGGATTGGTTATCAGGCAACAAGGCTGAGATAGTTTGTCACGAAAAGTTCGTTCGTATCCCAACCGAAGATGGCGAAACAATTGTGGTTCACGGGGAGAAGCGTGATACGCCGTTGAGAATTATCAGCTGCCTGAAAGCGCGAAAGAGTTTGCAGAAAGGATGTGCTGCCTTCCTGGCACACATTGTAGACAAGAAAGCTGCAGAACCCAAGATCGAAGACATCCCTGTCGTGAGGGATATCCAGAAGTCTTCCCAGAGGACTTACCTGGACTGCCACCTCAGAGACAAGTAGAGTTCCGCATTGATTTAGTTCCAGGCGCCGCGCCTGTGGCTAAGGCACCTTATAGACTTGCTCCGTCTGAGATGCAGGAACTGTCAACACAACTTCAAGAGTTGTTAGACAAGGGATTTATCCGACCAAGCTTCTCGCCTTGGGGAGCTCCGGTCCTGTTTGTCAAGAAGAAGGACGGTAGTTTTCGTATGTGTATTGACTACCGGGAGTTGAACAAACTGACGATCAAGAATAGATATCCTCTGCCAAGAATTGATGATCTGTTTGACCAACTGCAAGGCTCAAACTTTTACTCAAAGATCGATTTGCGATCTGGATACCATCAGTTAAGGATACAAGAGGAGAGTATCCCGAAGACAGCCTTCAGAACTCGTTATGGACACTACGAGTTCTTGTTATGCCGTTTGGTTTGACAAACGCACCTGCAGTTTTTATGGATTTGATGAATAGAGTTTGCAAGCCGTACTTGGACAAGTTCGTGATTGTGTTTATCGACGACATCTTGATTTATTCAAGGACAAAGGCTGAGCACGAACAGCATCTAAGAGCTATTTTGGAGTTGCTGAAGAAAGAACAGCTGTATGCCAAATTCTCTAAGTGCGAATTTTGGCTACGCGAAGTCCAATTTCTTGGACATGTGGTTAATGGAAATGGAATCCATGTTGATCCCACAAAGATCGAAGCGATCAAGAATTGGGAAGCGCCTAAGACGCCAACCGAGATTCGACAATTCTTGGGTTTGGCTGGCTACTATCGAAGATTCATTGAGGATTTTTCAAAAATCGCTTAACCATTGACGCTCCTCACGCAGAAAGATAAGAAGTTTGATTGGGGAATCAAACAGGAAGAAGCGTTCCAGATATTGAAGGATAAGCTCTGCAATGCGCCAATCTTAGCACTACCGGAAGGTACAGATGATTTCGTGGTATACTGTGACGCTTCGTGTCAAGGATTGGGCTGTGTGTTGATGCAACGCCAAAAGGTTATTGCTTACGCATCACGCCAATTGAAAGTGCACGAAAAGAACTATACCACACATGATTTGGAACTTGGCACAGTGGTTTTTGCATTGAAGATCTGGAGACACTACCTATATGGTACGAAGTGTACAATCTTCACAGATCACAAGAGCCTACAACACATATTCAACCAGAAGGAGCTGAATATGAGGCAAAGACGATGGGTTGAGTTGTTGAATGATTACGACTGCGAGATAAAGTATCATCCAGGGAAGGCGAATGTGGTCGCCGATGCCCTAAGTCGAAAGGAGAGGATCAAGCCCATAAGGGTTAGGGCTTTAGAAATGATTATCCAAACCGATCTTTCCTTGCGCATTCGTGCCGCGCAGAAAGAAGCTCTCAAGGAAGGAAACCTTGAAGAAGAATATCTCCGTGGGATGGAGAAGCTTTTGGTGCCAAACGAGGAAGGAACGTTGTGTTTTGAGAAAAGGATTTGGGTTCCTTTGTTTGGAGGTTTAAGGAAGGTTATTTTCGATGAAGCTCACAAGTCGCGGTACTCTATCCACCCTGGAGTGGATAAGATGTACCAGGATCTCAAGGGTTATTATTGGTGGCCTAGGATGAAAGGCGATGTTGCTGTTTATGTGAGCAAATGTTTAACGTGTGCTAAGGTGAAAGCGGAATACCAGAAGCCTTCAGGACTTCTGCAACAACCTGAGATTCCCAAGTGGAAATGGGAACAAATCTCAATGGATTTTATTACAAAGTTGCCAAGAACGCCAAGAGGTCATGACACTATCTGGGTGATAGTTGACCGCCTAACAAGTCCGCACACTTTCTGCCAATCAAAGAGAAGGATAATACGAGCAAGTTGGCCGAAATATACATGAGAGAGATCGTCGCACGTCATGGAGTACCTCTCTCAATCATCTCTGATAGAGACGGAAGGTTTGTGTCAAGGATATGGCAATCCTTCCAAGAAGCTTTTGGCTCACAATTAAATCTGAGCACTGCGTTTCATCCGCAGACTGACGGTCAAAGCGAGCTAACGATACAAACTTTGGAAGACATGCTGAGAGCGTGTGTTATGGATTTGGGCGGTAGCTGGGATAAGCATTTGCCTTTGGTCGAATTTTCATACAACAACAGCTACCACACCAGTATTGGTGCCGCGCCATTCGAAGCTCTTTACGGACGCAAGTGTCGATCACCCCTATGTTGGGCTGACGCAGGTGATAGGCAACTTGCTGGTCCCGAAATCGTCCAAGAGACGACAGACAAGATTGCGCAGATTCGAAAACGCATCGAAGCAGCTCGCCACAGACAGAAAGCCTATGCAGATCCAAACCGGAAACACTTGGAATTCCAAGTTGGAGAAATGGTTTTATTGAAAGTTTCACCCTGGAAGGGTGTGGCACGCTTCGGAAAGCGTGGGAAGTTAAATCCGCACTACATCGGTCCTTTCAGAATTTTGGAAAGAATAGGATTAGTAGCATACAAGTTGGACTTACCTGTTGAACTCCATTCAGTTCACGATACATTTCATGTATCCAACCTGAAGAAAAGTCCAACTCAAGATACCATTGCCATTCCCATCGACGAGATTCATGTTGACGACACGCTCCATTTCGTTGAAGAACCGGTTGAGGTTACGGATTGGAAAGTAAACAAGACCCGCCGGAGCAGTGTCAAGCTCGTCAAAGTTCGTTGGAATGCCAGACATGGTCCTGAATACACCTGGGAGCGTGAGGACCGGATGAAAGAGAAATACCCCCACCTATTTCCTAAGAACCCTGCATCTACAAGCAGAACTTAAAATTTCGGGACGAAATTTTTCTAACGGGGGGAGAATGTGACAACCCTCACTAAACCAGGTATCTGTACGACTTAATTAATAATTAATTACTACTTAATTACTACTTAATTACTGTGCTTGTTTGAAATTACTGATGAACTGCTACTTGATTTCTGATACATACATATACCTGCATCATACTTTACTTACCGTCACTACATTATTTACATGCTGAACCTTAGTGACAAACATGATGCACAAAAAGCACAGTAGCACTATAAACGGATAACCTATTGAACATGCTGATAAGCCAGCATCAGGCAGCCACTGCCTCTAAGGCCTGTATGAGCCAGAAATATTTTGCTACACTAGTGGTGAGTGTAGGGATATAAGGGTTGTAGAACTGCGTCTCTAGGAATAAGTTACAATGACTGGATGTGCCTAAAATGTGCTCTAAGCACAAAATTCAGCACTTTAATAAACAATCCAGCTTTTAGCTAACTAATAAAGTGCCAAAACATGAGAAAATATTCCTGACACTTTGGAGGAATAAGTTGCGTCACTAAAAATAATTATAACAACACTTTAAAGCTTTGTTTAACGCTTTAACGGATCTCTATCCAACCGAACAACCGGACTTTATCCGGAACATAAAAATTTTGTCATTAACATTGTTTTTCTTTTTCTGAGCCAGTTAGGGTCCCTGAATACCCTAACACCCGCAATAGAGCACAACACACTACTAACCGGGTTAATCCCTAAACTTAACAAGATTAACCTAACTAAATACTTAACATTTGGTTGGATTTGAACTAGTACCCCCCCCCCCCTTTACAAACCATCCCCAAGAAGGGGGACACCCTTGTCCTTTTGTTGATTATTTAAATCATAGTTGCTTAATATCTTGCCTACACATAATCCAATGGTTAATTACCTTAAACTTTGTCTATAAGTTAGATCATTAACACAACATAACATTTCTATCTCACAACTCAACACTCAAGCTCTCTCTCCCTCTCTCAAGACTCTCGGCCGAACACCCCCTCTACATCCATCCATCATTTCGATTTTGATCAAGCAATTCCAAGTATCTACAAGTGTTAAGGATCTCGTATAGGGAAGCTTGGTGCACTCGGAACGCGAAGGACCTCACTCTATTGCTTTTATCCACTCATTTTGCGCTTAGATTCTTCCCTAGCGTCGAGCTAGTAGTAAGTTGCTATAATCACACTCTCGAACCATTTTGAAGTGGTTAAAATGATTTGTAACGGTTAAAACTCGTAATCTTACAAAATGACACACAAAAGTTTACTAAAAATGCTTGTAATGATGGTTAAAAGCTCATATGTTGTGTAAATCTTGTAGTAATTGATGTGTGTGATTATTTAGACCCGATCTATGTTGTGGTAGCTCGGATCATCATTTAACCCGGGTTGGTCATGATCATGGATCATGACATAAGGTTGTTTTGGAAGTAACAAGGGTTAAAGGATGAAACTCTACCACACACGAATCATGAACTTGTGTAAAAGCGATTTTGCTTGTGAAATAGTGTTTAAAACTAGTAGATCTATGGATCTACAAGCGGTATTTTCAAAGAACCAAGTATCAAAGAAATCATGTTTTCTAAAGACGGATCTTACACTAACACGAATGATTTTTAGAACACACAAGTGTGTAAACACTTGTGTAGCACACACTTTCGACAAAATAACTAATTTTGAAAAAGATGACGAGAAGTTGTAAAGACGGAACTTTCCTAAAAACGAGGTTTTTACGAAATCGGATTGCTTTATAAAGATCCGCTAAAAGTAAGGAGCTTTACTACATTTTTGGGAAAAACTACAAGTTCATGAGATTCTTGCGAATTACATGTTTATTAACTAGTTTGATGCGTTGAATATTGTTTTGATTGAATAAGAAGATGGTTGATTTAATTTATAAAAGAAAATGATACGCTTGAAAGCGTGGCCACCTCCAGTTACAGAGGAAACTCTGGCGAAATTTTTCTAAAAACCTAACACTTAGAATTATTTTCACTATAAGTGTTAGAAATATCTTTCGACTTGTTTTCAAACATAAGTTTCGCCACGACTTATTTACAAAATATCGGAGTTGGGATTTCCCAAAATAAAACGTGATAAATATATGTATTTAGTAAATATATTTTTCACAACATCACTTGTGTAAATGTTTATGATTATTTTGTGAACTACGTAAATATTATTTTTAGAGTAAAAATAATATTACTAAGTATTATTTTGGGAAAATTACATGTATTAAAATATAATATTTTTGGGAAGGATATTTATATTTTGGAATTAGAAATAAAAGATATTAAGCGAGACTTAATAGTGTAATTCGAATGTTACGAACACACATGTATTAAATCCCCCATCCTTGGGAAGGAAAATAACTACCAAGTATATACAGAATATAAACACGAAATAGTTGTCTAACTATTTCCCAAAAACTTAAACCATAAAGCTAAGGAACGGCCGTCCGTCTAATAGAGTTAGTACGTGTAGGTCGTCACACAGCTGCTTGATCAGGATACATACTTGGTAGAGACGCACCACTGTGAGTTCATGTCCCCCTTTTCTCTTAACTGTTTTCAGTTTTTATACTGCGGGGGTGAAATACATGTTACTTCGATTACAAGTACTTTATACATGGTATGGTTAGCGTAAGGAGGGTTACTACTTAGATCATGTGAGTGGGTAGGCGGGAACTGGAGGCCATTAATCCTCATTGTAGGAACAAGGGACGTAAGCGGTAGATCTATCTGGGTGTAGCGAGCCCAACTCCAGGTCCAACAGTACGGACCTTGGGGTGACTTTGTACCCAACGCGAAATCTGCTAGGTTTGAGTCTTCCTACTTGCACTTCACACATATCAATGGCCTTGCAAACCATTGGTGATCTTTTTTTCCTTATTTGCTACATACCAGGGATTTTTATACTTACAAGTGTTTTACATACTCACTACACATGAACTCGCTCAACATTATTGTTGATTTTTCAACTTACATGTATTTCAGGGAATTAAAGGATCTGGCGCGGTATGACATGTTTTCCCGCTGCACTAGTTACGAGGTCATCCGGGTTTAGGGAATGTGACTCTTTCCTAGACAAGTCACAGTCCTTAAACTATGCTTATGTTATGTTATGTTTGTTGAACAATGTTTATGTCGTTAGGACGTGTTTCCGTTAAGACAATGTTATTGTATTTGGTTTTTAAAACTTAATCGAATGGATGATCTTGCATGGTTTTATTTCATATAACTTTGTTATGGTTAAGCTATGGTATTAAGAAGTCACACCAAAATAACCACGCTTCCGCAAAGCCAGGGTGTGACATTTTGAGCCTTTATTGAGCATACAAGCATATATCTTTAAACTAAATGCTCATTTTTTTGTTTCTTGTGTGAATAGCCGCTTGGTTCTTACGACTCTAGAACTTGCCATGACGATACATTCCCGGTCTTTACCAACTTAAACCCAAGTAAGTAAATGATGGAGGCATTAGGACTAACCCATTTTTCTTTCAACACCATTATTTTTCATTTTCTTTATCACCTACCCAAAAATCCCCCTAGTTAACCCCTTTGAGCCTAAATCTTTTCGTTTCAAACCCCACAAAACAAACACACTTTACCCACTAAAACTTTTTTTCTTTTCAAACCCCTTTTGTTTTAGTAAAAAGCTCGGTTATCTTGTCCTAAAAAAAAAAAAAGAACAGAGAGAATTTTGCAATAACCAAACAAGTTCCTCAAAAATCTTGTTTGAATATGCTTAGTTTGAATAAATGTCAAAAAAAAAAAAAAAACATTGATAAAGAAGAAAAGAAAAATGAAGTTTGCAATAAACAAACAAAGCTCACAAAAAGAAAGCTTGTTTGAATAATGCTTCATTCGAATAAAAAGTCACAAAAACAATATGTTTTGCAAAAAACCGACGCTTTTTACGCCTTTCGCCCTTTTCTACTAACCACTAACCCAACCACCTACCTTTAACCCAAGCCTAACCCTTCACCCCAAAAGTCCTCTTGATATTTACAAAGGTATATAGTTAAAAAGGAGGAGGATTGATTGCTTGGCAAGCCTATGGTAGGAGTAAGTTCCATGCCGCTCTTGAGTGATTCACTAAAATACATCTTCGGCCGAGTGTTGATTGATCCCCCGTGAGGTATGTGAACTTGTATATAAATGGAATTTTAAAAAGGCATGTTATGCCCTAATAAGTAATTTGTCTTATGTAATGTTTTAAATAAATCATGACGAATAGGATTGTAAATAAATAAAAATAAAACTTAATAAAGAATCTTGGAAATCCCGACACTCTATGAAAAGCCCAAAACCTTCTCTTCTACCCATTCCATTCGGGAGTGTAAAGCCACATTATAAAGAGTTTTGCTTGAGGACAAGCAAAGATTTAAGTGTGGGGGTATTTGATGTGTGCAAAATGTAACATATAAATTACCTCAAATGAGCCATAAAACTAACCCTTTTTTAGTACTAATGTTGGAAAAAGTGTGTTTTTCTCTTCCTTTTGTATTTTCAGGATTAAATGAGCTCAAATGAACAAAAGAAACAAAAAGGCAGCTAAATCTAACAAAAAGACAACAAAAGAATAAACGTGGCATGCCCGACCCCCCAACAAGCATCTTCCCAAGCAAAGCAAAACAAGAGAACAGAAGGCTGAACACGCCCCGTGCTCAGTGAGCACGGGGGCGTGCCCAAGTGTCTGCAGAAAAGACAAAGCTGTAGAAGCTTCTATCACCCACCACGGGGGCGTGCCCAGCGGACACGGGGCCGTGGTCAACTCTAAGATTCGCAGAATCTGAGGAAATCTTGATAGTACAAATACGCTTCTGCACACGGGGTCGTGCCCAGCGGACACGGGGGCGTGGCCAACTAATGCAGACGAACTGTAATTAATGAAGAAAGAGAAGGAGGATGGACACGGGGCCGTGCCCAATGGACACAGGGCCGTGCCCGAGCTGCTGTTCAGGCTATAAATAGGGGTGCTTGGCTCATTTGCAAACCATCCCTTGGCAAACCACCCCTCTCACACTACACCCACCCTCCACCACCATCACAACCCACATCCACCACCATCATCCATCATCCATCATAGAGTGTGTGTAGTAGTCTCGGGATCCAAGATTGATCGTAAGAGTTCTTGACAATCAAAGGCCATGTTTGCCTAAGTCTCTTACATCACTTGGTGAAGACAAGTGTTTAGTGTAATACTTTTTATTTTTAATCTTTTCGCACTTTTTATTTGGTTATGTATTAATGACTTTAATAACTAGTTTCTTATGTTGAAGGTGATTCTTCCTTATCGATTGTCCGTGGTGTCTTGACATTATTTTACTGTCTATATAACATAAAAGATTTTCACCATTCATATTTCCACGGTCTATATGGAGATATGTTGGCTACCTGGTCGGGGGTTAAGGGAACGGTTTGGTAAGAGTTTTGCGTTGTTCAGTGTATAGATCCTGCAAGGACCTAAGTCAAATTTAGTAGGACCTTCTTCAATACCCACCGGTATTGGATGGCGGGGGTCCAAACTCTTTGATCCCCTCATATGTAAGCTACTATTAATACTTTAACACGGCTACTTAGGACTGTATCCCTGCTGACTCAGACTACTTAGCCGAGGGTAACGTCACCTTCAAAAGAGGGGCCTACCACATTATGCATTAATAACTTAATTAATTATCTTTCAATAATTCGACCCTTTAGGATTGTATCCTTGCTGACTCAAACTACTGGGTTAAGGGTAACGTCACCTTCAAAAGAGGGGGCTACTACAATAACTAAGATAATCTCTTAAAAAGTGCAAAAGTGCGGAAATAATCAAAGGTTACACTACACACGAGTCGGATCCAAGTGATTCATCTTGTCTATCTGTTTTTATTTTTATTTTATTTTTCAGCATTTTAGTTAGTTTTATTTTTCTAGTTTAAAACCTTTTTCTAAACTTTTGATTTGATTAGACATTGTGGATAAACCGGTACTAAAAGCTCTTGTGTCCTTGGACGACCTCGGTATCTTGCCAACACTATACTACGCTCACGATGGGTGCACTTGCCCATATGTGTGTTTAGTGTTAGTAAATATCGTGTTTTATAAATTTAAAACTTGGCTAAAAAGTGTAAAAAGGGCTTAAAATATATATTAAAAACCATACACACTTCACACGCATCACTAACACTAAACACACATATGGGCAAGTGCACCCATCGTGAGCGTAGTATAGTGTTGGTAAGATACCGAGGTCGTCCAAGGACACAAGAGCTTTTACTACCGGTTTATCCTCAATGTCTAATCAAATCAAAGATTTAGAAAAAGGTTTTAAACAAGAAAATAAAAACTAACTAAAAATCCTGAAAATAAAAATAAAAATAAAAACAGATAGACAAGATGAATCACTTGGATCCGACTCGCCTTTAGTGTAACCTTTGATGTTTTCCGAAATTTTGCACTTTTTAAGAGATTATCTTAGTTATAGTAGTAGGCCCCTCTTTTGAAGGTGACGTTACCCTCAACCCAGTAGTTTGAGTCAGCGAGGATACAATCCTAAAGGGTTGGATTATTGGAAGATAATTAATTAAGTTACTAATGCGTAATGTGGTAGGCCCCTCTTTTGAAGGTGACGTTTGTCACACCCCTTTCTAAGGCGGAAACACGAGGTGTGATCATGAAAGGTTTTCATTGCATACGATTGGTAAACATACTACATGCTCATAAAAATAACTTCAACTGCCAAACATTACATAACTGAAATCATAGTTTTACACAAGACGACATATTGTCTGAAAAGTTTACAACTTTATTCAAAGATAAAACATAAGCAACATCCATGAGCAAGAGTAGGACCGCGCGCACATCCACTTTAGTTACCTGAAATACATGTGAGTTTTTGGAAAAACATCAACATAATGTTGGTGTGAATTCATGCAGTTCTTGTATTGAACGTTTGTATACTTGGTATGAAAACATGGTATGTATCTTGTATAAATCAAGTATTTCTGTATGTATCTAGGTTGTTAATGGGTTGCGAGGCCATTAACGTGTGACACGACATAGGAAGCATCCAAACCATAGGCATTTTTCTAGTTGTCGATTCACGACTGAGACACAAAAGCACTACTTGGTACTAGTTTTCACCAAGAGTGTGGCTGCCCGAAAACCCATTAGATCTAACCTTTTGTTCTGCGGTCTTAGTATGTACACGATTAATGGTGGTTATGGTACCCTATTCGTGACACGATTTCTCGTATCATTCTTTAATTCTTGTATCCATCATACTATTTATAAACATTGTAACATTTGTAACATGTATTTCACCCCCGAAGTTATAAAACTGAAAACAGTTAAAAGAAAAGGGGGAGCATGGACTCACAACTTTGCTTTCTTTGCGCCGTAAACTTCACCGGTTTTTGCTTATCTAGCGTCGTGACCTAAACGTGTTTTATTAACGTTAGTCACTAGACTTGTATCGCACAAGTACAAGTCACCATCTTTTATGTATTTGTCCTTGTGTTAAAAATAATTTATATTTTTAACTATGTGTCTTACTTATATTATTTTCTCAAAAATAAATATAAGTATCTTGTATTTTTCACCCGAATTATGTATTTTGTCCAAAACTTCATTTCATGTTCATAACTTGTCCAAGTTATTTATTCTATGAAGAAATATATTTTCATAAATATATTCTCTTGTATTTGTCTAAGCATGTTGTATGTGTATTTTGTATTTTTACTTCTTAGTAGTATTTAGTGTATTTTCAAGTCCTAATACACTATTACATGTAATACATACTACATACACTTAGCACAAAATTTGGTGATCAATAAATATATATATTTTTCTCAAAAATATACATACTTAATATCAATTTTAATCTTGAAGAAATCATCATTTCTTAACACAAAAACTTAGGGAATCCTTGGTAAATATTTTTAGATACATTTTTAGGGAATAAGTTTCTCAAAAACTTATATTTTTCTAAGTGTCGAAATTTATAAAAATTTTGACATAGTTTCCCCTAAAAATGGAGGTTTCCCATGTTTTCAAAACATGTGTTTATTGTCTTTTAAATCATCATCAAACATCAACAACAAATCACTAATCATCTTACACTTACCAAGTGCAAAAATTATTCCCTTTACAATACAACATGAACTTGATCTTTCACAAAAACACGTAGTAACTTGGTAAAGTATTTAGTAGCCTTAGTTACCCTCCAAAATATATTTACTTATTGATAAACTTCATTCTTGGAAATTTTAGATGTTTACAACTTGTAAACACATTTCACAAAAACGTTTACTTATTGGATCTTCTTGTTTCAAAAGCATTTCTACACTTATTTTGTCACTAAAAATAGTGTAGGTTTAACAAAAATCATGATCTTTCAAAAATCATCTTTTTAAGCTTGGTTTTCTTGGAAAATCATTCATAAATCTTGGATCTACAAGTTTACTAGTTAACTTTGATCATTGTTTTACAAGAAATCATTTTTATTTATCAAGTTCATGCCTTTACTAGAAGATGATTATCTTATGTAAACACATAATCATCTCCTAACTTGCTAAATCATGTTTTTAATCATAATCTAGCAAGTTTCATATAATGATCAACATCAACATCTCTAGTAATCAACAAGCAAACATCATCCATATGCTAAACAATAACATGTCATCTATATATCATCATACTTCATCTTATGTTTCAAGATTCAAGTTCAAGTCTTTTAGTGTTCTTGTGATTTCATCATAATATACCTTTTAACCACTAAAAATATGAAGTAGACAAGGGTGTTCAAGAATCTTACAACTATCTTAAAGCTAGGGAAGAACCAATGAAGAATATGAGGTGGATAATAGCACACAAGAGAGGTCCTTCAAGTTCTTCAAGCACCAAACCTTCTATTCTTGCACCTTATACCTTGAGTGAAGCTTGGAGTGGATGAAGCTTGAATGAAAATGGTGGTGTGTGGAGTGGGGTGCTCGGCCGTGAGCTTTAGAGAGGGAGAGGAAGAGTATGGTGAGTAATGATGATGAAGAGTTTACTTATAATCTCACAACATCACTAATATCCAAAGGTTTATATGTCTCCTTATGTACAACCCAATCTCATCAAATCCAAGAGAAGGATTTTGGCAAGATTTAGTGAAGATTAGAAAATCTTAAGTGTGGGGGCCACTCTATGGGCCTATTACTTACATGGGGGGGGGGGGGGGGTTAAAGTGAAATTTTGAATGGTAAGTAGGTAATTAGTGGGAGTTAAAGGTAAAAGTCTAGTGTTTAATGTGTAGGATGTATTATGTAGTATGTTAAAGTGTTCGGGAACCATAACTAGTTCAGAAAAAGTAAAACAATGCTTTTAGCAATATTTAGTGTTCCGGGTAATGTCCGGTTGTTCAGTTAGATAGCGGTTCGTTAGAGTGCTAAATTGCACCGTTTAGTGTCTTTTATGTCCCCTTTTGTGATACTTTAAATTCCCGACACTTAGGAAAGTATTCTGGATCAATTTGTCATACTTTTACATGGTAAAATCTTGTTACAATGCTGAATTTTGCTGAAATGTATAAAATTCAGCATTTAAAGTGTATTTCGGGTGCTTTTCAGTGCGTATTTTAACTTCCGGAAAGTCTATATGTTAACCCTTGTATGTACTCTTGGGTTTTAATGTATTCTTGACGTTGGACCTACACCTAGGGTCCATTTCTATTGTCTAACTGCTTTCTGCAGAATTGTTGACACAATGTGTCTTACTAGTGAGTTTACTAGTATTTCTGACGCAACGCTGTTCATTAATGAAATAAGCAATATTTTGTAGTATAAAACGTGCATGAATTCACTTGTATAGTATGAAATCAGACAATGTTGACATTTAAGCACATAATTGCAGTCATTAAATAATAATTAAAGTGTACAAAAATTACCGGTTTTGTGCCAGTTGTCACAGTCGCCCCCGTTAAAAGAATTTCGTCCCGAAATTCAGGCTGAACTTACTCTCGCAGGAGTCTTCTTGAACAGGTGGGGGTACTTTTCTTTAAACTGGTCTTCACATTTCCACGTGTACTCGGGTCCGTGCTTAGAGTTCCAACGTACTTTGACAAGTTTGACGGTGCTCCTCCTGGTCTTGTTGACTTTCCAGTCTGTAACCTCAATGGGTTGTTCTGTAAATCGGAGGGTGTCATCAATATGCACTTCATCCGCAGGGATGATCACGGTTTCTTGGGTTGGACTCTTCTTGAGGTTAGATACATGAAACGTATCATGTACTCCATTAAGTTCTTCCGGTAATTCCAACTTGTATGCTACGGTACCAGTTCTTTCCAAGATCTTGAATGGTCCGATGTATCGTGGATTTAGCTTTCCTCGTTTTCCGAATCTTACTACGCCCTTCCAAGGTGAGACTTTTAACAAAACTTTGTCTCCCACCTCGAATTCTAATGGTTTTCGTCTTCGATCAGCGTAGCACTTTTGTCGATCTCGAGCCGCCTTAATGCGCTCTCGGATCTGCATAATCTTGTCGGTTGTCTCTTGCATAAGTTCAGGACCAACCATACGTTTGTCTCCAGCGTCTGCCCAACATAATGGCGAGCGGCACTTGCGGCCATACGGAGCTTTGAATGGTGCGACTTTTACGCTTGTATGATAACTGTTATTGTAGGAAAACTCAACTAAAGGTAGATGAGTATCCCAGCTGCCGCCTAGGTCCATAACACATGCGCGAAGCATATCTTCTAACGTTTGTATGGTTCGTTCGCTCTGGCCGTCTGTTTGTGGGTGGAATGCCGTGCTTAGATCTAGTTGAGATCCAAAGGCTTCCTGGAAGGATTGCCAGATCCTTGAGACAAAACGTCCATCTCTGTCTGAAATAATTGAGATAGGCACTCCATGACGTGCCATGATTTCTTTCAAGTACAACTCAGCAAGCTTTCCAGTGCTGTCTTTCTCTCGGATTGGTAGGAAATGTGCAGATTTCGTTAACTGATCGACTATCACCCATATCATATCGTGCCCTCTAGGGGTCCTAGGTAATTTTGTTATGAAGTCCATCGATATTTGCACCCACTTCCATATGGGTATCTCTGGTTGTTGCAGTAGCCCAGATGGTTTCTGATATTCAGCCTTAACCTTAGCACAGGTTAGGCATTTTCCAACGTATATAGCAACATCGCTTTTAAGCCTCGACCACCAGTAGTAATCTTTCAAGTCTTGATACATGTTGTCCGATCCTGGATAGATCGAGTATCTCGATTTGTGAGCTTCATTAAGAATGACTTCTCGAATACCACCATAGAGCGGAACCCAAATACGCCCTTTAAAGTACAAGGTTCCCTCTTTATTTGGCACCATATATTTCAACATACCCCGGAGGTATTCAGTCCTATGATTTTCCATCTTAAGGGCTTCTTGTTGCGCGTCACGAATACGTGCAGTGAGGTTCGTTCGAATAGTCATTTCCAATGCTCGAACCCTTAGGGTCTTAACCCTTTCTTTTCGACTTAACGCGTCTGCTACAACATTTGCCTTTCCTGGATGGTACTTAATCTCATAGTCATAATCGTTCAGCAGCTCGACCCATCGTCGCTGACGCATGTTTAATTCCTTTTGATCAAACATGTGTTGTAGGCTTTTGTGATCTATGAAGATTGTACATCGAGTGCCATATAAATAGTGTCGCCAGATCTTCAAGGCAAATACCACTGCGCCTAGCTCCAGGTCGTGAGTGGTATAATTCCTTTCATGTACCTTCAACTGTCTTGAAGCATAAGCGATGACTTTTTGGCGTTGCATGAGCACACAGCCCAAACCTTGACGCGAAGCATCGCAGTATACCACGAAGTCTTCAGTGCCTTCGGGTAAGGATAGTATCGGTGCATCACATAGCTTATTTTTGAGCAGTTGGAAGGCTTCTTCTTGCTTATCACCCCAGTTATACTTCTTGTCTTTCTGGGTAAGGGTTGTCAGCGGTTGAGCTATCTTGGAGAAATTCTAATAAATCGTCGGTAATAGCCTGCTAAGCCCAAAAATTGTCGAACTTCAGTTGGGGTTTTGGGGGCTTCCCAATTCTTTATGGCTTCTATCTTGGATGGGTCTACATGAATGCCCTTCTCATTCACAACGTGACCAAGAAATTGTACTTCGCGAATCCATAATTCGCACTTTGAGAACTTCGCATAAAGTTTCTCTTTCTTCAGTAGTTCCAAAATGGTTCTGAGATATTGCTCGTGCTCTTCTCTCGTCCGTGAGTAAATCAGGATATCATCGATAAATACAATCACGAATTTATCGAGATATGGTTTGCATACGCGGTTCATCAGATCCATAAATACCACTGGCGCGTTTATCAGTCCGAATGGCATCACAAGGAACTCGTAATGCCCATAACGTGTTCTGAATGCGGTCTTTGGTACGATTTCTTCTTGAATCCTTAACTGATGGTATCCAGATCGAAGATCGATCTTGGAATAGTAGCTTGATCCTTGCAACTGATCAAATAAGTCATCAATCCTCGGTAGTGGATACCGATTCTTGATTATGAGCTTGTTCAGTTCTCTGTAATCGATACACATCCGCAGTGTTCCATCCTTCTTCTTCACGAACAATACTGGAGCTCCCCAAGGCGAGAAGCTTGGCCTTATGAATCCTTTATCCAACAACTCCTGAAGTTGTGTAGATAATTCTTGCATCTCGGATGGAGCAAGTCGATAGGGTGCCTTGGCTACAGGAGCAGCTCCTGGAACCAAGTCTATACGGAATTCGACTTGTCGTTGCGGAGGTAGTCCTGGCAGATCTTCAGGAAAAACATCATGGAATTCCTTCACCACAGGAATGTCTTCGAGTTTCGGCTCCTCAGCCTTCTTATCTACAACGTGTGCTAGGAAGGTAACACATCCTTTCCTTAAGCACTTCTGTGCCTCCATACAACTGATGATTCACAGAGGCGCGTCTCATTTTTCTCCATGCACCATGAGAGTTTCATTATTCGCCAGAGGGATGCGAATGATTTTCTCGTGACAAACAACTTCAGCCTTGTTCTTGGACAGCCAATCCATTCCGACCACTACATCGAAGCTACCCAATTGAATAGGTAAGAGGTCGATGCTAAATCTTTGCTCACCAAGTTCTAATGTGCAACTTCTAACAACTTCACCCGATTCAACGAGTTTACCATTGGCTAGCTCTATGGAATAAGGAATATCTAATCTACTAGATTCTATCCCAAGCATAAGTTTAAATTCCATAGACATGAAGCTATAATCGGCACCAGTGTCGAATAGTATGGATGCAAAGTGTTTGTTAACGAGAAACGTACCGGTGACCACATTAGGGTCCTCGCGTGCGTTCCTTGCTCCAATCACAAATGCTCGAGCCTGATCATTGTTTCCCCTTGGGCAGTCTTTTATGAAATGATCCTTGCTTCCACAACTAAAGCATCCTTGGTTTTGCCCAGCTCCATTCCCATTCCGATTACCATTGCCATTTCCATTTCCACCATTGTTTCTATTACCAGCACCGTTGCGGTTTCCATTCCCGTTCCTTCCTTTTCCCCAACAATCCTCAGTATGGTGACCCAGTTTTCCACACTTGTCGCATTTGGAATGCGACAAACTCCTTCGTGATGACGCTTGCACTGGTTGCAAATGGGCAGAGTACCCAGATATCTTTTGGCAGGAGCGTCATTCATGGTTGCAAGAGTTTTCGCCTCCTAAGGCGGGTTGGGGTCTCGCTTCTTATTGTTGGAACCCTTGTGGTTGATGCGGGTTGCTTGGTTCAGATTCGCATGCTTCCTTTTCTTGTCACCAGATGACTCAGCATGCGTCTCGGTCTTTTCAGTAGGGTTCAGTGATAACTTCTTCATACGAATAACATCTTCAGTAAGGCTGACAGCCAGAGTTACAGCCTCGGTGATCGTTTGAGGTTTGGCCGAAGTTACCATGCTGCGAAATTCTGAGGCCAATCTCCAAATGTAGCGTTCAACGCGCTTAAATTCGGGAGTCACCATGTAGGGGATCACTCTTGACAGATCGTGAAACCTTCGAGTGTAACCAGTAATGTCAGCACCTTCCATGGTTAAGTGCCAGAACTCAGTCTCTAACCTTTGGAGTTCAGCACGAGAGCAATACTTCTCTCTCATTCGTTCCTTTAGTTCATCCCAAGTCATGCCATAAGCAGCATCATCACGCAGAGTTTGGACTTGCAAATTCCACCAAGTCAAAGCTTCATCAACAAACAATCCCATAGCAAAAGTGACTTGCTGATCCGCGGTACACTTGCTCCTACGGATAGTGGCATCAGTCTTCTCCGTCCAGTGTACAAATGCCACTGCACCTCTAGTGTCATCGTAGTTCAGTGGTTTGCAGTCGAGAAACTGTTTGAAAGTGCAGCCTTGAGCCGTGTTTCCTCCAGATGAATCCCCATTACCATTACGTCTAGCATTGCTTGGTCCTCCACTGTCTTCGGTGCGGTTCGCCTCGTATTGGGCGATAGCTGCGGAGATCCTTTCTTCCAGTAGGGCGTTCAGTTCTTCAGAAGTCCTCAGCAGAGGAGGAGGAGGAGGTTGATCTGAATCTCGATTGTTCACAATTCTCCTAGGTGCCATGTTCTGAAAGAACATCACACAGTAGGGTTAGACATTTGTTTGATATCGTCATACGAGACAATAGGAGTATATATATACACAGGCATATACCACATAAGTGACATCAAACAATCCGCCAAACGTATCAATTTATACAGCAACAAGCATGCATAAATAGATAAATATGTTGTGTTATAAGATATTCACCGAGTCCTTACACATATCAGGGCAACTTGTTACATTACTGTTTGTAAGGTAAGCAAAATGCATAAGGGTTACATCACCCCATAGTACAAGTTTAATATATGTAAGGGACAAATATCTTATTTCACATAGGCGGTTCATGTCTTTATACCCTAAATTACTACTCCAGTAGAGTATTTAGCAGGCTGGGGGAAGGGTGTTCCCGTTTGACCTTTTCTTGTATTGAAGGAATCTCTTATGATACGTGACAAGACTTGTTGTGGTTTCTGTGCACTAAATTCCATAATTATGTATGCATCTATAATTACGTAACTCCTTGCACGGTCCGCACAGTTCGTTTCATCCTCGTATCTCTTCCTTCAGATAGGCCACTGCTTTCAGACGAAGTCACGTATAACTGTGACATTCTACTTCGTGACACGATTTCTCGTATCATTCTTTAATTCTTGTATCCATCATACTATTTATAAACATTGTAACATTTGTAACATGTATTTCACCCCCGAAGTTATAAAACTGAAAACGATTAAAAGAACAGGGGGAGCATGAACTCACAACTTTGCGTTCTTTGCGCCGTAAACTTCACCGGTTTTTGCTTATCTAGCGTCGTGACCTAAACGTGTTTTATTAACGTTAGTCACTAGACTTGTATCGCACAAGTACAAGTCACCATCTTTTATGTATTTGTTCTTGTGTTAAAAATAATTTATATTTTTAACTATGTGTCTTACTTATATTATTTTCTCAAAAATAAATATAAGTATCTTGTATTTTTCACCCGAATTATGTATTTTGTCCAAAACTTCATTTCATATTCATAACTTGTCCAAGTTATTTGTTCTATGAAGAAATATATTTTCATAAATATATTCTCTTGTATTTGTCTAAGCATGTTGTATATGTATTTTGTATTTTTACTTCTTAGGAGTATTTAGTGTATTTTCAAGTCCTAATACACTATTACATGTAATGCATACTACATAAACTTAGCACAAAATTTGGTGATCAATAAATATATATATTTTTCTAAAAAATATACATACTTAATATCAATTTTAATCTTGAAGAAATCATCATTTCTTAACACAAAAATTAGGGAATCCTTGGTAAATATTTTTAGATACATTTTTAGGGAATAAGTTTCTCAAAAACTTATATTTTTCTAAGTGTCAAAATTTATGAAAAATTTTGACATAGTTTCCCCTAAAAATGGAGGTTTCCCATGTTTTCAAAACATGTGTTTATTTTCTTTTAAATCATCATCAAACATCAACAACAAATCACTAATCATCTTACACTTACCAAGTGCAAAAACTATTCCCTTTACAATACAACATGAACTTGATCTTTCACAAAAACGCGTAGTAACTTGGAAAGGTATTTAGTAGCCTTAGTTACCCTCCAAAATATATTTACTTATAGATAAACTTCATTCTTGGAAATTTTAGATGTTTACAACTTGTAAACACATTTCACAAAAATGTTTACTTATTGGATCTTCTTGTTTCAAAAGCATTTCTACACTTATTTTGTCACTAAAAATAGTGTAGGTTTAACAAAAATCATGATCTTTGAAAAATCATCTTTTTAAGCTTGGTTTTCTTGGAAAATCATTCATAAATCTTGGATCTACAAGTTTTCTCGTTCACTTTGATCATTGTTTTACAAGAAATCATTTTTATTTATCAAGTTCATGCCTTTACTAGAAGATGATTATCTTATGTAAACACATAATCATCTCCTAACTTGCTAAATCATGTTTTTAATCATAATCTAGCAAGTTCCATGTAATGATCAACATCAACATCTCTAGTAATCAACAAGCAAACATCATCCATATGCTAAACAATAACATTTCATCTATATATCATCATACTTCATCTTATGTTTCAAGATTCAAGTTCAAGTCTTTTAGTGTTCTTGTGATTTCATCATAATATACCTTTTAACCACTAAAAATATGAAGTAGACAAGGGTGTTCAAGAATCTTACACCTAGCTTAAAGCTAGGGAAGAACCAATGAAGAATATGAGGTGGATAATAGCACACAAGAGAGGTCCTTCAAGTTCTTCAAGCACCAAACCTTCTATTCTTGCACCTTACACCTTGAGTGAAGCTTGGAATGGATGAAGCTTGAATGAAAATGGTGGTGTGTGGAGTGGGGTGCTCGGCCGTGTGTTGTTGTTGGTCTCGTTAATACAGGATCTGATCGAAGGAACAAGATGAATCGATTTCGTCTAATGTGCGGAATCCATTATGACGAATCACAGATTTGTTCAACACAGAATTCAACGTTTAACTGCTTGTCTGTTCGTTCTATTGAGTGTTCTGAAAGTTACAAGGATCCGGTAGAAGTACAGACTATCCGTGCGTGTTAAAAGTTCTACGGGTCAAAAGTCTTTGCAAAGTTGCACCAGACCGCCTATTTATAGACACCATCAGGAGACTAGAAGTGTTGCTCGTACGGGTGGGTTATCCGTGCGGATGACTTATCCGTGCGGATGACTTGTCCGAGCGGATGACTTGTCCGGGCGGATAACTTATCCGTGCGGATAAGTTCTCCGTGCTGATAAGTTCTCCGTACGGATTACCATCCGTGCGGATTGCCATCCGGACGAGTGACATGTTCCAACCAACACTTTTACATATAAAACCTACTCATGAGTTGTCCTGCTATCTACATACATACATTATACATAAACACAGAGTACAAAATATGACTACATGCTGACGGAAGCTACAGACGTTATGTACTAACAGACTCCCCCTCGGATGTAGCTGTAGTACCTTCCAGCATAGTCTTCAATTCTTTCTGTTACGTCTTCGTTCACGCGCTTTCTGTCTTCTCATCTCTGCCTTTTCTTCCAACATTCTTTTACGTTTTTGTCTTCCTTCAGTCATCCACCAATTTCTGTAAACAGGATCTCCATCACGCTTCCGATCCCATTTTGGAAGCTTCCGATCCACCAATTTCTGTAAACAATCCCCAATTTACGTCTTCCCCTTATAGCAGCCTTCTCAGCAATCTTTTTGGAACGTTGTTCACGCTTGTATACTTTCAAGAACTCGTCAATCTCCAGATCTCTCCACTTAGTCTTCCAGTATCTTCCAGAGTTGATGTCTTTTGCGTAACAAACATCCACAACTTTTTGATATTGCAAAGCTTGCTCTCTGTCAGGCCTTTCATACACAATCTTGTTATAGAACAGACAATCAATGTCTTTCTTTGAGCAGTTCACAAGCCACATAGGATCTAACACACAGATCCTTCTTGCTTCACCAGTGGTCTTGTTGTTTAAAGATATTATTGCTTCAGCTGTAGTTTGATTGTATAACCATCCTTCAAACTCTTCGTGAAAATCTTGCTCCATTGCCCGTAAAGGCATATTCTTCAAACAGCTAGGAGGCTTGACATCCAGAGTAATATCTTTTTCACCACTTTCTAGGATTCTGACAATTTGCTATGGGAATTGTGGTTTCCAATCAATATATCTTTTCTGAGCTTGTAGCTTCACATAATTCCATAACCTTTGATCATGTTGCTTTACATCTAACCCATGGTAGAATTCTTTGATGTTCTTTGTTTTTACCAGCTCATCTACATCCCACCAGGGCAGAGTTTTGATATCAGACAAGAACTCAAAATACTGTACTCCCAGTTCTCTTCTGATTGCATAAACTTTTAAGTCTTCCAAATATCCCCAAGAGAGAATATCACCCCAAGAAAGCTCTTTGTCGTGTGTAAAGAATTGAAGTGCCCGAAGTTTCTTTCTCTCTTTTGGCATGACTTTATACCATTTCTTTCTTTCTTCTGCAAGGTTTTCTCTCGGTATGGTATCTGGAATACCTTCTGTAGACACTTTCTCCACTATCTTCCTCCTGATTTCTTCTTCATTTCGATCTCTGAACATTTCCGCCAATGATGGAAATGTTGCATCAATTCCAGAATAATGAAAATCAACTTCATCATCAGATGAATCTGAAGCATCTTCAACAATTACATCATTGTAGTGATCAGCTTCAAACGCATATCTTGATTCAAATACATCTTCAGAAGTTTCAGGAATCTCATCTTCAATATCAAACTTAAATTTTCTCTCTTGCAATCCCAATTCCTCTAACATCTCTTCCCTTGACCTTCTAACCTCAGTCTCCTCTCGATTTTTATCATGTAAGAAAATGACGGTGGGATTTGTAAGAAGTACCTGCTCTACGTGCTGTTTTCCCGATGAAGAAGTTTCTTGCTGATCACCATCTTCTTGTTCGTTGATTTGATCATTCAGAAACTCCTCAATCTTTTGTTCATCAATAGGATTCTTCCCCAACAATCCTGAAGAACCTTGATCATCGTCATCATTCTTCTTATCATCATCTTTCTTATCACCTTCGTCTTTCCCATCATTATCATTTTTCTCATCATCATCGTCTTTTTCATCTTCATCTTCTCCAAGAATTTCTTCATCAGAATCACTAACTTCTTCTCCACGAGCCTTCTTGGCTTCTTTTCTTCTATTCATAATTTTTATTCTGTAAAGAGCATCTTTTACGTTGAGAGGCACTATATAAGCATCACCAATAAGCACAAATCGCTTTGTCTTGTATTCTAGTAGCAACACTTCTTTAGCCTTTTTCTTCTTTTGCTCAGCAGCAACTCTACGAATGATTTGATCAGAATCAATGATTTGAGAAGGCTCTCCAACTAACATGAAATCTTGACCATGTACAACTTGTTCTTGAATGCCTTCATCAACATGTTCTTCAGCAACTTGTTCAATTTCGGCATCAATCATTTCAGTATCAACTTGACTTGACGAGCCACCAGTTTCTTGAACATCTTCAATCACACTTTTGTTCTTTTGGATTGCTTCTTCAGCCAGTCTTCTTTCTCTATCAACTCTTCTTTCCTCAGTTCTTTTTACTTCCATTTCATTAAAAGCAGCTTGAACATCCATTTTCAAATGATTTTCCACCACAGAGTACAACATCTTAAGTTGTTCATCCTTCACCACTTTGTCTGCTTTCATGGCTTCCATCTCCAATTTCATGGCTTTCAATTCATTTGAAGTAGCTTCACTAATTTCACTAAGAAGCTGATTGAGTGTCTGGTTTATTTCTTGGAGATTCTTATTCTTTTCATTTAATGAAGAGATTTCTGCCAGAAGAGCTTCAATTACTTTAGTATTACTCTCACCATCTTCCTTTATTTTCTTCATCTTGTCTTCATCTAAGATTATCACCAATCTAAGTTGGTCATGAGCTTTCATTATTTTATTTACTTGCTTCAACAAAAGATCACGTTCGCCTTTAGCCTTTTCTTTTTCTTTTTCCAGATCTTTGACTTTCTTTGCCAGAACTCTCACTGCATCATTGTTGAATAAATCATCATCAAAATTCAGATCTTCCAACGGATCTCTTGAAGCAGATGGGATATGACCAAAGAAATCATCTGAGTCTCTTGGACGTGAGGACGATTCTGGAATCTCTATATTTTCTGGTACGTTTGGAAACTTTGAATAAAAGACTCCAGCCTCAGTAACTTCAACGTAGTCATCGTGACTAGTCTGCTTTTCGGCTTCTGTTTCTTGTGGTTGAGGTGATTCAACATGTTGAGTATCTTTACCATCATGTTCCTTTTGAACTTGACTTTCACCTTTTCTTGCTCGAACATTTCTTGGAATAAAACCAGTTACAACTGCTTTTCTTTTCTTGATTTGTTTCTTTGGATTCTCTGGATCATAAGTTGAATCTTCTTCATCTGACCCTCTCTTTTTCTTTGGAGACTTTTTCTTTAACTGAGCTTTTCCTTTGCCAACAGTGAGTGGATCAAGTTCAGATTCTGACAAAGTGGCTTCAGAATCATCATCACTTGATATTTCTTCAACAATTCCTTCTTGATCTTTGTCTATCACTCCTTTCGCAGCATCCTCATTCTTTTTCAAGAAGCTTTGAAGAGATTGTGATAACAATTCAGCTCCTTCTTGAATAACTGTTGATCGTTCCAAAACTTTTTCATCTATCAACCTTTGCTGCGGAACTCCAGAAGGCCCTGCAAAACAAATGTTGACAACTTTATAAGAGATTTTACAATATAAAATTCTAATTTCCTTAAGACTCCCCCTTTCTCAATACCCTTTTCTACAGTCTTTGGAATAGTAACTGCAGGGGACGTCTTTGGAGTTGACTTTGGAGTTCTCCTTCTTTTCCCGTCCTTGATACACCACCACCTTGTATCTTTCTTAGAGAACAAACTCATCCTGTCATCTTCATTATCAGAATTACTATCTTCATGTCTCCATGCGTCATTTCCTGGAGCTACATATTCAGGATTTGAAATTTTGCAGATCATTCTTTTTGCTCCTGGATTTGGACCTTTGATCATCCTGCTGATTGTGTCCGGTGTCATATGCCTTAAACCCAAAATATCGTTATTTCTCTTTTCTAAACCTTCAAACTGATCATCCATCAACATTTGGACAAACCTAGGATACATAAGATATCTCTTGTTTCCTTCTTTCACATTCTCCTTCATGTAATCAAAAATTACTTGAGAGATGTTGTACGGTCTGTTCAAGACAAGACAAGCAATTATATTCATGATGTAATCTTGAGTTTCATCATATCCACCTTTTTTGTGTGACAACGCATGAATGACACAGTGAACCATGAATTTATAAGCATGACTAAAACTTGTCTTCAGCATCTTTCCATTTACACTACCAGCGAAACCCATTCTAAACCACATCCCTTTCACAAGACGTTCAGAAACAATGGTTGGGTCACTATCAACATCTCCTAAATTCAGTACTTTTCTTACATCACCAACAGTCACTTTCATCTCCAGATCTATGTCTTTTCCTTTTTCATCCTTCTTTGACACAGCAGAATAAAGTGTTTTCTCACTCTCTTCGTATCTTGCAGCATTCCAGAATCGTCTAACATGAGATTCATAAGCTATGGTTTTATCTGTTAAAGCCTTAGAGATTCTGCTCTCCCTCAAAAATTCTGCTATATCTTGAATTACTGTGTTTTCGGTATATGTTTTATCCAGTAAACAATAAATATTATGAGATTTATCCCATTCCTGCAGAGAATTTGATTCAATTAAGAAAGATTTAGGGATCTCAAAAATATTCTAACACCGAAAAGCATAGTTATCCGCACTGACTGTCACTTGAAGGTGTTATCCGCACGGATTGTCACTTGAAGGTGTTATCCGCACGGATTGTCACTTGAAGGTGTTATCCGCACGGATTGTCACCCGTACAGATTACCATCCGTCCGGACAAAGTGTCCGTTCGGATTGGTCAACAAAAGTCAACCCGGATGGAAGTGATTAAGAATGTTATCAAGATTTTGCCCTGAAATGTTATCCGTGCGGACTACCTGTTAATGCTACGGATTGCCATCCGTTCGGACAACATGACATTGTCCCGGATTGCCATCCGTGCGGACAACATTTCATTGCCCCGGATTGCCATCCGTGCGGACAACATTTCATTGCCCCGGATTACCATCCGTCCGGATGCAAATCTCAGATGAAGAACAGACTTTAAACACCAAAATTTTTCTAAGGCCAATCCTAAAATTGAACACAGATCTACACCGAGGATGACAACGCGATCAAAATCCTATGTTCAATGATGTCTAAAACGTCCTATGCACAGATTAATTTCACAAAAACCTAACCGACACTTCATACCGTCCAAACTTCAGATCTACAAGATTTAAACATGTTATAGCAAAAATTAAGCCGGTAAATCTCTAGATCTAGTCATTTCGAACATAACCCTATGATTTATTCATCACAAAACAGACTAACACGGGCTAAATCTAAGATAAGAACTCCGAAAGAAACGGTACGATATGAACAGTTATCAATCAACGAATTATTTCAGATTTGAGTTAGAAAAACGTACCCTTGCCATTGTTAATGTTGTGTAGACCAACAAAAACAAAAATCCGTGCAAGAAAATCCAAAGAAAATGCTCTGAAAGTTGATGTGTGTGTGAGAGAGAAAGAGAGTTGTCCGGGCGAGTAACATTGACCAACTCTTTGACCCTCTATATATAGTCACAAGATCCGGAAAGCTATCCGAGCGGATTGTCATCCATACGGATTTCTATCCGTCCGGATTGTCATCCGGATGAGGCACGCATTTTGTTTTCTTTTGGAAATTTTCGCATTTCACAGTTTTTGTCAGATTTTTAGAAATCCACTTAAGTATCTTGGTTCAAATTAATGACCCGAGTTACTTAATTTGTCGACCAAGTCCAACTTAATGACCTTGGTTGACCTGAAACAAAACATACTGACTTTTGGAATTTTCGTTCAATCATTTTTCTGAAAAATTACAAGTATCAACTTAATGAACTTGTTATTGACATTACAAATTTCAGATTAGACATGATTAGCTCCAGACTCATCTTCCCATCCAGAACCTTCCTGCATCTATTTTTCGGCTTTCGAATCCGAAGATCAACTCTCCACTTTGGTTTGTCGGAAAATAAAACAGAAAAATAAAATCTTTTTGGGATTTTAAAGAAGCAACTAGACTAGGAATGAAATTACAAATATAAGAGCAGTAAATGTAAATTATTTACAAACATATTTTTTGGTGAGTGTGTTAGGGAATCATATCAGCTTCCGACAAGTTCCAAGTACCATTAAGCTTGATTTCATGCCAAACATTAAACAATTCACTTAGATTGTCGATATGCTGATCCACTTAAATTCTTACACATATTTCAATCTGTTCAAGATACTGATTTAGTATTTTAGAGACTTAAACTTATACGCGTGTCCCACCTCTTGAATATACTCCCGTATCCAGAATCCCAATAATCAGTCTTACAGGTGAGTATTCTACAATGATATCTGTATATAAATTAGGTATGCGAGGGCCGAGGGATCTCAGGTCGATACTTCCGTATACGCAGAGAGATATCAGCTTCGTCTTTACGGTATGTCCCCTTTAGAGGATCTTTTAGCTACAACAGCAGCGACTATCAATTTTATTGTTTCATCGGCATGCTGAGGGTTTAATGCTATGTTTCAAGCATTTGCAGAAAGTATTATCCAAGGACTATGTCAGAACTACCGTTCAGCAGAAGTCCCGGAATAATACCCCAGACATCATTGAGTATAAAGACCTAGTATATCAGATTATGAGACCTTTCAAACAAGATTTTAGGGGTTACCTATATATCCAAGTAGTGTTCCCCACGAAATAAGCAAGTAAGATTTTAGGTTTATATCTCGAACAGACTTACTAAATGTGTAAAAACCTATCGACACATCATCAGTGAGACTGTTTAACGCATTTAAACTTTCCATTTCTTTAGCGTACTGTAACCGTCTAGCTGATGTACTATCATTTTCCCTTTTTACACAAACTCTTTTTGAAATTTTATCATGTTTTTGAGTTTTTGAAATTTTCTAATGTTTTTGACTTTTTCGATTTTTTTATTGTTTTTGTATTTTCTGAAAATAAAACTACTATCTCCCCCTAAAAACCAAAACAAGTAAAAATTCGACAAACCATTGCAGATTGTTTTTCAACATCATCTACTGTGGTACCTTCATCAACGCCAGCGATTTCCTCCGCATCCGATAGTAACTTCATACCGTTAAGTTTCAAAAGATATTTAAAACGTGTTTTGTCAAATGCTTTGGTATGTAAGTCAGCTTTTTGTTCATCGGTGTGGATTTTCTCTATTCGTATCAACTTCTTCTCGAAACAGTCTCGGATGAAGTGATGACGAATTTCAATGTGTTTCGTTTTAGCGTGATGAATAGGATTTTTTGTTATGTTTATTGCTGCCTCATTATCAACAAAGATAGGGGAGTTAAGAAATTGCAAACCGTAGTCTCGCATCTGTTGCTGGATCCACAAGATCTGAGAGCAGCAGCTGCTAGCAGATACATATTCAGCTTCACAAGTGGATAAAGCGACAGAGGTCTGCTTCTTTCATTGCCAGGTGACCAATCGTGGTCCGAAAAACTGGCACCCCGCTGTTGTTGATTTAGCATTTACTTTGCAGCATCCGAAATCAGAATCAGAATATCCTTCGAGCGTGAAGTTGCCAACTTTTGGATACCACAACCCCAGAGATGGAGTTCCTTTCAGGTAGCGTAGAATCCTTTTCACAATTACCATGTGCGAAGCTCTAGGATTTGACTGAAATCGAGCCGCGAGGCAGGTTGGATACATAATATCCGGTCTTGATGCCGTCAAGTACATTAACGAGCCGATCATGGAGCGATACAATGTTTCATCTACCTTCTCTCCGGTGAGATCAGGGTTTATCCCATGATTCGTCGCTAATGGGGTGGACATTGGTGACATTCCTGACATCCCGAATTTCTCCAGAACATCATGAACGTATTTTGTTTGATGTATGAAAGTTCCCTCGGGAAGTTGATCAACTTGAAGTCCCAAGAAGAACTTCATCTCACCCATTGAAGACATTTCAAACTTCTGCTTCATAACTTGTTCAAAATCTTTGCAGAGTTGTTCATTTGTAGACCCGAAAATTATGTCGTCCACATAAATTTGGACAATCAGAAGATGCCCGTCGATTTCTTTTGTGAAAAGAGTGGCGTCTATCTTTCCTCGAGTGAAGTGGTTGGCTAACAAATGTTGAGATAAGGTCTCATACCAGGCTCTCGGGGCCTGATGTAAGCCGTACAACGCTTTGTCAAGGAGATAGACTTTATCTTTGTGAATTGGGTCGGTGAAGCCCGGTGGCTGCCCGACATAAACCTCCTCTTTCACCTTGCCGTATAGAAACGCCGACTTCACATCTAACTGAAAAACTTTAAATCCTTTCCACGATGCAAACGCAAGGAAGATTCTGATTGCTTCAAGTCTTGCGACGGGGGCATACACTTCGGTAAAATCTATTCCCTCTTGCTGACTAAAGCCTTGGACAACGAGTCGAGCTTTGTTTCGAATGATAACTCCTCGATCATCCCTCTTGCACTTAAACACCCATTTGGTATTAATCTTCCGGTGACCATCCGGCAAATCCACTAGCTTCCATACGCCTAACTTCTCGAATTGGCTTAACTCCTCCTGCATTGCATTTACCCACGAATCTTCAGTAAGTGCTTATTTGTACGTTCTTGGTTCAATCTGCGAGATAAAGCAACTTAATGAGAATTCAGTTTGTAAAGGAGCAACTTTTGTGTAAAAACATGTAAGCCCTTGATCAAGCTGTCTTCGAGTGCGGACTCCTGACTGCAGTTCTCCGATTATCAATTCCTCTGGATGATATGAGAGTGTTCTTGGCATCACTTCACCTGAGACATCTACTTCGCTTTCCATATTTGTGACGTTTTGATTAGCAACTTGTTCACTGACTGGAATAGTTTGATTTGAAAGCTGGATTATCTCCCCCTCAGACTCTGAATCATCACGATCAAATATAGGTCTGTTTTCAGATTCTTGATTATCATTTTCTGCTGTCTGATTTTCTTGAGCAACTTCAGTTTGTTCAAACTCGTCATGTTCTCCAGCATTGCTTGGACCCGCCTCATCATCATATGAAGCTTGTCGTTTTCGATAAGTTTCTGCCGGAAATCTTTCATCTTCATAATCTCTCAGAATATCCAACTCGTCAAAGAACTCTGGTTCTTCCTCCATGTTGAAGGAATCCCACAAAGTATCATAATTGAAACGCCACGAGTCGCCAGGATTCTGAGGCGGCATTGTATGACCTTGACATTCAACATTTGGAGCTTCAATAATCCGCTTCATGCTTGGAACGAAGACTCGTCGTAACGGACTTGCATAACCAATGAATATTCCTTCAATACTCTTCGGACCAAATTTTCCAAAAGGCTCTAGAACAGTACAGGGTGACCCGAACGGTTCAAGGTACTTCAGATTCGGTTTGCGGTTATTGATCAACTCAAAGCATGTTTTGTTGAATTTCTTGACAGTGAGGACTCTGTTGAGCGTATAGCATGCGGCGGAAACTGCTTCTGCCCAAAAATTTATCGGTAATTTTGAATCAGCAAGCATTGTTCTGGCCGTTTCGATCAGCGTCCTGTTTTTACGTTCTGCTACTCCATTTTGTTGCGGAGTGTATGGAGCACTGAACTTATGCAAGATACCTCTTTCATCACAATATTCTTACATCTTGTTGTTCTTGAACTCAGTACCATTATCACTTCTAATTCTTCTGATACGCCTTTGGTACAAATTTTCAATCTTTCTGAACAACCCCATCAAACTGTCAAATGTTTCATCTTTTGTTTTCAAGAATGATACCCATGAAAATCTGGAATAATCATCAGTAACCACAAGACAGTAGAGATCCCCGGTAATACTTTTGACGTTTATTGGACCAAACAGATCCATATGTAGTCTCTCTAATGGTTTGGAAACTGAATTGACTTGCTTTTTAGGGTGTGACTTTTTCTTCTGCTTGCCTTTGATGCAACTAATGCACTCCCCTTCCAGATGAAAACCTTTGATATCAACTCCAAGAACTAGATCATTGTGCACCAAATGATTCATTTTTCTAAAATGTATATGCCCCATCTTCCGGTGCCACAACCTTGATTCTTTTTCAGTTGCTCTAGAAACAAAGCAATGTGCTTGACCTGTTGTTGTAGTTGCTACGCTCATGTCTAACACATATAAATCGTTCACTCTCGGTGCCCGCATGATAATCCATTCTTCAGGAACAACAAATCCTGGTTTCAAGATCAAACACTCTTTGTCTGTGAAGTGAGTGGTATACATATTATCACAAATCTGCGAGATGCTTAGCAGATTATTCTCCAGCTCAGTAATGTAGTTAACTCTCTCAAACGTTACAATCCCATTGGATAACGTTCCTTCACCAATAATTCTACCACCTTCATGACCAGCAAATCCAACGTAACCTCCATTGATATTTTTTAACATCATACAGCAGCGCTGTCTTTCCTGTCATGTGCCGAGAAGCTCCACTATCCATAATCCAACGTGAAACGGATCTCGAAAGCTCCTGCACATATCAAAAACATTTAATGAGATTTTGATGCTACCCAAGCCTCTTTTGACTCGGGTAACTTGACATTAATGTGAGTTTTTGTAGTGTAAAGTGGTGGAAAGTTTTTGTCATTCATTTTTAAGCTTTCAGCAGTCCCAACCTCAACCTCTTTGAATAAGAAAAATTCATCTTTTTGAGGTTGACCTGATGGTTGGTCTTTCTTCACTACATACTTCTTTTCAGAAGTCGATTTTTGCTTCTCATACAAATCCAAAGGTACATACATCTTCTTGGTTGAAGATGATGATTTATCAGTCTCAGACACCTTTGATTTTGAGGAATTTTCTTTCTTTTCCACAACTTTTGGCTTCCATGTTTGTTGAGGTAATGCAACCCGTTGGTAAAATTTATTATTTTTAGATGTCGAGTTCTTAACAGGTTCAGGTTTAGGTTTGATCTTGGTGTTTTCATTTTTCAAAACATTTTTCTCAACAATCAATGGAGCCTTTCCTTTCACAAAATCTCTCTTGATAAAATTCTTCACAGTTTCAGTCTTAGGTTTCAAGTTGGTACATTTTCGTGCAATATGTCCAACTTGATTACATTTGAAGCATGTTCGGGTGTCAACTACCCGACTTGAACCTTCAGACTGAGGCTGTGAGGCCTTCTTTTCAAAGAACTCTTCGTTTGATTTTAGAAAAATTTCAGATTCCTCATCAGAAAGCGAGCTTGAACCGTTTACAAACACTTTCTTCTCAACAAACCTTTTGTTCTGAACATTTCTTTTCTGATAATTCTTACCACCCTGATATCCACTCGACCATTTATTTCGGTTGTTGTTAGAAAAACGTGGTGGAATAACAGGTTTCTTATAGTAAGCTTTATCTTTCTCAAAATTCATTTGCCTCTTTGTCTGATTCAAACCTTTTACTTCAGACACATTGATTTCAACCAATTTGAAAACATTTTTCAGTTTGTTCATATTCACATTCTCCAAGGGAAACTCAAGATCTGAATACAACTTGTCAGAACCCGCCATCTTGTACATTACAAGACCTGGTTCATCATTTAAGCTGTTTTTAGATTTTGGTTTCCGAATGTAATTGTTCAGAAAACATTCTTCATCCTCAGCAGAGTCACTATCCAAAACACTTTCTGCCATGCCTTTAACAATCTCAGTTTGAACACTATCATCTGATGATGAAGATGAAGAAAATGTCACATCAATTGACTCTGGTAGTTTTATCTCATTTGTTTCAACTTCATTATTAACCAACCCTGATTGTTTCTTTGAAAAATTGTTTAGAACAGGTGGAGGAACTTGATGAAACCCCACCCCTGTTCCATCACAGTATACATCTTCGCCAGCTTTGGTTTTCCCAATGGGTTTTGGAACAATGTGTTGCAAAACAAAGCTTGCAGAGTTGTAACTGTTAAGTTTCAAATTAATACGCTCATTTTCAATTTTAGCTTCTTCAAATTGAAGTTTCAATTTCGCAATTTCATCAAGTTGTTGGTTGATTAACTCTTCTTTTACCCTAAGAACCCCTGAAAGTTGAAGATTTTCTTTCGTTGTTTTACCATTTCTGTCATCAGAATCTTTAACCGTTCGCTTTAGCTTCTCAAAATTTTCAGAAATTTTACGATTTTCAAGAATCAACTTTTCGTTTTCCTTTCTTATTCTTTCTATGTCATTTTTATCATTTTCAATTTTCTCAGTTAATTCTTTTGATCTATCATTCGAAGCTTTCAGCATTTTGTCACGGTTTAAGATTTGATCTTCAACACTTTTGACTCTACTAGTCAATTCTTCAACCTTCTTACCATTGAGGTAAGTGATTGTACTACAAACTTTGCACTCTTTCATGCAACTTTTGCAGTCATTTTCAGATTTAACTTTCTTACCTGACACATGTGTATCATTTGAACTGACCTTGTTTTTGGACTCAGTTCCAGAACCAGAAACTACCTCAAGTTCTTTTACTGCAAGAACTTTATCAGCCATCTTCCTCAAGTTTTCAGCCGTTAGCTCTTGTGATGTATCAATGATCCCATCATCAGCATTCTTTGTCTTTGGCTTCTGTTCTGTTTCTTTGACTTTTTCTTCTTTCTCTACTTGTTTCTCATCACCACCTCCCCACCATTCTCTTTGTCTAGCTTCTTCTTCCTCGGCAAATTGCTGGGTGAGAGCATCAACACTGATGGAATCTGGGTTAACTGCAATGTTTCCTTGAGGATCAAGGTAACATTCTCTGTCGGCATCCCACCTTTTTGCTCTTTTAGCTTCTTTGTAAGTGTTATAAATTCTGCTCATTCTGGTTTGGGCTTTCATTCTTCGGTTGACGAGCTTTTCTTCTTCAGTTCTAATGTCTTTAAAAGGAATAATCTTCGTCACGAATGCATAACCCACCGCATCTTCCTCTGGTAGCAGTTCGCTCCAGTCAAACCCTTCATCATCTTGAATCACAGCGAGAGCTCTAGATTTCTCTTTGTTGTCTTCAACCTGCTTCAATCTAGGTGGCTCAGATTTATTCTGGTGATAAATTGCTTTCTTGTAATAATCATCTCTGAAAGGGTTCTCCGACTCATCAGCGTATGCATTTCTGCATTCTCTTTTGAAGTGACCTTTCTGCTTACATTTGAAGCACGTCACCTTCGACTTATCAAACCCCAACTTGGTAGATGCACCACCAATTGTCTTCCTGCCGGTAATTTCCATGAAGCGTTGTGCTCTACGAACAGCACTGGCCATAGCCCAACGAATATCGATCAGCTCCATTTCCTCGGGATCAATCTGATCATAATCTTCTTTCGTCAGATTGGTATTACCTATCTTCCCGGCTACTAACCCTTCATACGACTCTAACACAGATGCTAGAAAGATCATCTGCTGTTTGGCTGACTCTTCATCAAAATTCTGAGCATTCTTCAAATCTACCGCAATGTTGCATGAAAACACGTTCTTTGGAACAGATTGTTGTTGACTTGAAGAATTTGAAGAAGATCCCTGACTTGGAGTATTGGATGAAAAACCTCCATGAAAACCATTGTTTGGACTTGTACTTTCTTTGCTTGAAGCGTTTGTGTTTTCAGCGGAGAAAGCAGTTCTTGGAGAAACATTTTTGGGAATCATATTCTTTGGATAGTACAGCTCCATGTTTTGTTGGTATGATGAATGATTTATCTTGTGTGTTTTCTTTATCTCCAGTTCATGACTCTCTAATCTTTCAATCAGCAAGTCGACGGTCAGATCTTCAGCTTTGATTGTATTCTTTAACATCAATGCATAGTACTGCCAATCCATCTCTTCTGGTAGTGAATCGAACAGCTTGTCAACTAGCTCCTCTTGAGGAAAGAGAATTCCGTGTCTTGCCAATTCCAACTTTAGGTGCCCAAATCTTTCGATCATTTTACAAACAGACTCATTTTTTAAACATCCAAACAAGTCAAACTCTTTTCTCAGCAATTTCTTTTTGTTTTTGATTATTTCTGCACTTCCTACACATTTTTTATTTAACTTTTCCCATAGATCTTTTGCGTTTGTGTATTCAATGAGTGAAATAATGTCATCTCTTACGGACTGGTGAATTAAAGCGATGCATTTTTGTTCAGCTATAAAGTTCTCTACTGATTCTGTTTCTGACAAATTCTCACAATCTTGTCTTTCTGCAGCATAACCGTTCTTTAAGTTCTTCCAGCTCTGATATGCGAAAGCTTTCAGCCATTCTTCGAATCTTTTTGCCCACCGATTATATTCTTCGATTGCCATTAGCTTTGGTGGTTTGTTGTAGGTACCATATGCGCTTTCAACACTTAGGGCATCGGATAAAGTTTTCTTCGGGTTCGGATTATCATTTGAATGGTTGGAAGTATCGTCTCTAGAATTACCCGCGAAAGCATACATCTCACTGAATGGATTCATGAATTCTTCCATTTTCAAATACCTGAAACAATTTTCAAACACTTAGACAATTTTTAAAAATTCTAAAACTTTCAAACACTTGAACAGGATAATGATCCGTTCGAATAGTTATCCGGACGGATGACAGATGTTATCCGCACGGATGGTGATCCGCTCGGATGGTTGTGCGTACGGGTAACTTTTACCTTTTGACTTTTCAGGTTATCCGCACGGGTTGTAATCCGTGCGTGTAACAATGATGATGTCAGCAAACAACTTGCAGTAACTAACTAATCCAAACCGTTCAGACAGCTGTCCGTACGGGTGAGTGACGTCATCAAATGCGAACAACTAAACATGATTTTCAATGAATTTGATCTAGATTTAGGTTGAATTTGATTATGAAACTAAGTAGGATTATACTTTGAATGATTGCGAATCAATTTATGTCAATTTTAACAAATTTTAACCGTAGATTCTTGCTCAATTTTAAGTTTTTCTGATTTTATGGTGACGAATGAAGAACAAATGTAAAAACTAAGTAGATGTAAAAGAAATCCGTCAAATTTCTGGCGAAATTTGAATCAAATCGGCAACAGTTGTCAAATCTCCGGTGAAATTCGACTTTGATTGGCGAATAAAACTTGAATTCCGGTGAATTCAGTGTTGTTGATCTCGATTCAGCTCCCTGGATGCTCTGATACCACTTGTTGTTGTTGGTCCCGTTGATACAGGATCTGATCGAAGGAACAAGATGAATCGATTTCGTCTAATGTGCGGAATCCATTATGACGAATCACAGATTTGTTCAACACAGAATTCAACGTTTAACTGCTTGTCTGTTCGTTCTATTGAGTGTTCTGAAAGTTACAAGGATCCGGTAGAAGTACAGACTATCCGTGCGTGTCAAAAGTTCTACGGGTCAAAAGTCTTTGCAAAGTTGCACCGGACCGCCTATTTATAGACACCATCAGGAGACTAGAAGTGTTGCTCGTACGGGTGGGTTATCCGTGCGGATGACTTATCCGTGCGGATGACTTGTCCGTGCGGATGACTTGTCCGTGCGGATGACTTGTCCGGGCGGATGACTTGTCCGGGCGGATAACTTATCCGTGCGGATAAGTTCTCCGTGCGGATAAGTTCTCCGTACGGATTACCATCCGTGCGGATTGCCATTCGGACGAGTGACATGTTCCAACCAACACTTTTACATACAAAACCTACTCCTGAGTTGTCCTGCTATCTACATACATACATTATACATAAACACAGAGTACAAAATATGACTACATGCTGATGGAAGCTACAGACGTTATGTACTAACAGACTCCCCCTCGGATGTAGCTGTAGTACCTTCCAGCATAGTGGGTGGGTTATCCGTGCGGATGACTTGTCCGTGCGGATGACTTGTCCGGGCGGATAACTTGTCCGGGCGGATAACTTATCCGTGCGGATAAGTTCTCCATGCGGATAAGTTCTCCGTACGGATTACCATCCGTGCGGATTGCCATTCGGACGAGTGACATGTTCCAACCAACACTTTTACATACAAAACCTACTCCTGAGTTGTCCTGCTATCTACATACATACATTATACATAAACACAGAGTACAAAATATGACTACATGCTGATGGAAGCTACAGACGTTATGTACTAACAGACTCCCCCTCGGATGTAGCTGTAGTACCTTCCAGCATAGTCTTCAATTCTTTCTGTTACGTCTTCGTTCACGCGCTTTCTGTCTTCTCATCTCTGCCTTTTCTTCCAACATTCTTTTACGTTTTTGTCTTCCTTCAGTCATCCACCAATTTCTGTAAACAGGATCTCCATCACGCTTCCGATCCCATTTTGGAAGCTTCCGATCCACCAATTTCTGTAAACAATCCCCAATTTACGTCTTCCCCTTATAGCAGCCTTCTCAGCAATCTTTTTGGAACGTTGTTCACGCTTGTATACTTTCAAGAACTCGTCAATCTCCAGATCTCTCCACTTAGTCTTCCAGTATCTTCCAGAGTTGATGTCTTTTGCGTAACAAACATCCACAACTTTTTGATATTGCAAAGCTTGCTCTCTGTCAGGCCTTTCATACACAATCTTGTTATAGAACAGACAATCAATGTCTTTCTTTGAGCAGTTCACAAGCCACATAGGATCTAACACACAGATCCTTCTTGCTTCACCAGTGGTCTTGTTGTTTAAAGATATTATTGCTTCAGCTGTAGTTTGATTGTATAACCATCCTTCAAACTCTTCGTGAAAATCTTGCTCCATTGCCCGTAAAGGCATATTCTTCAAACAGCTAGGAGGCTTGACATCCAGAGTAATATCTTTTTCACCACTTTCTAGGATTCTGACAATTTGCTATGGGAATTGTGGTTTCCAATCAGGATATCTTTTCTGAGCTTGCAGCTTCACATAATTCCATAACCTTTGATCATGTTGCTTTACATCTAACCCATGGTAGAATTCTTTGATGTTCTTTGTTTTTACCAGCTCATCTACATCCCACCAGGGCAGAGTTTTGATATCAGACAAGAACTCAAAATACTGTACTCCCAGTTCTCTTCTGATTGCATAAACTTTTAAGTCTTCCAAATATCCCCAAGAGAGAATATCACCCCAAGAAAGCTCTTTGTCGTGTGTAAAGAATTGAAGTGCCCGAAGTTTCTTTCTCTCTTTTGGCATGACTTTATACCATTTCTTTCTTTCTTCTGCAAGGTTTTCTCTCGGTATGGTATCTGGAATACCTTCTGTAGACACTTTCTCCACTATCTTCCTCCTGATTTCTTCTTCATTTCGATCTTTGAACATTTCCGCCAATGATGGAAATGTTGCATCAATTCCAGAATAATGAAAATCAACTTCATCATCAGATGAATCTGAAGCATCTTCAACAATTACATCATTGTAGTGATCAGCTTCAAACGCATATCTTGATTCAAATACATCTTCAGAAGTTTCAGGAATCTCATCTTCAATATCAAACTTAAATTTTCCTTCTTGCAATCCCAATTCCTCTAACATCTCTTCCCTTGACCTTCTAACCTCAGTCTCCTCTCGATTTTTATCATGTAAGAAAATGACGGTGGGATTTGTGAGAAGTACCTGCTCTACGTGCTGTTTTCCCGATGAAGAAGTTTCTTGCTGATCACCATCTTCTTGTTCGTTGATTTGATCATTCAGAAACTCCTCAATCTTTTGTTCATCAATAGGATTCTTCACCAACAATCCTGAAGAACCTTGATCATCGTCATCATTCTTCTTATCATCATCTTTCTTATCACCTTCGTCTTTCCCATCATTATCATTTTTCTCATCATCATCGTCTTTTTCATCTTCATCTTCTCCAAGAATTTCTTCATCAGAATCACTAACTTCTTCTCCACGAGCCTTCTTGGCTTCTTTTCTTCTATTCATAATTTTTATTCTGTAAAGAGCATCTTTTACGTTGAGAGGCACTATATAAGCATCACCAATAAGCACAAATCGCACAACTTCACTAATATCCAAAGGTTTATATGTCTCCTTAAGTACAACCCAATCTCATCAAATCCAAGAGAAGGATTTTGGCAAGATTTAGTGAAGATTAGAAAATCTTAAGTGTGGGGGCCACTCTATAGGCCGATTACTTACATGGGGGGGGGGGTTAAAGTGAAATTTTGAATGGTAAGTAGGTAATTAGTGGGAGTTAAAGGTAAAAGTTTAGTGTTTAATGTGTAGGATGTATTATGTAGTATGTTAAAGTGTTCGGGAACCATAACTAGTTCAAAAAAAGTAAAACAATGCTTTTAGCAATATTTTAGTGTTCCGGGTAATGTCCGGTTGTTCGGTTAGATACCGGTTCGTTAGAGTGCTAAATTGCACCGTTTAGTGTCTTTTATGTCCCCTTTTGTGATACTTTCAATTCCTGACACTTAGGAGAGTATTCTGGATCAGTCTTTCATACTTTTACATGGTAAAATCTTGTTACAATGCTGAATTTTGCTGAAATATATAAAATTCAACATTTAAAGTGTATTTCGGGTGCTTTTCAGTGCGTATTTTAACTTCCGGAAAGTCTATATGTTAACCCTTGTATGTACTCTTGGGTTTTAATGTATTCTTGACGTTGGACCTACACCTAGGCTCCATTTCTATTGTCTAACTGCTTTCTGCAGAATTGTTGATACAATGTGTCTTACCGGTGAGTTTACTAGTATTTCTGACGCAACGCTGTTCATTAATGAAATATGCAATATTTTGTAGTATAAAACGTGCATGAATTCACTTGTATAGTATGAAATCAGACAATGTTGACATTTAAGCACATAATTCCAGTCATTAAATAATAATTAAAGTGTACGGAAATTGCCGGTTTTGTGCAAGTTGTCACAACGTTACCCTCGGCTAAGTTGTTTGAGTCAGCAGGGATACAATCCCAAGTAGCCGGGTTAATGTATTAATAGTAGTTTACATATGAGGGGATCAAGCCATTCGCACCCCCGCCATCCAATACCAGTGGGTATTGAAGGAGGTCCTAGTAAGCTTGACCCCGGTCCTTGTAGGATCTATACATTGAACAAGGCAAGAACCTTACCAAACCATTCCCTTAACCCCTGACCAGGTAGCCAACATATCTCCATATAGACCGTGGAGATATGAATGGTGTAAATCATTTATTTTATATAGACAGTAAAATAATGCCAAGACACCACGGACAAATGATAAGGAAGTTTCACCTTCAACATAAGAAACTAATTATTAAAGTCATTAATACAAAACCAAATAAAAAGTGCTGATTAAAAAACAAAAGTATTACACTAAATGCTTGTCTTCACCAAGTGATGTAAGAGACTTAGGCAAACATGGCCTTTGATTGTCAAGAACTCTTACTATCAATCTTGGATCCCGAGACTACTACACACACTCTATGATGGATGATGGATGATGGATGATGGATGATGGATGATGGATGATGGTGGTGGAGGATGTGGGTGTTGTGATGGTGGTGGAGTGTGGGTGAAGTGGAAGAGCGGTGGTTTGTCAAGGGATGCCTTTGAAATGAACCAAGCACTCCTATTTATAGCCTGCACAGAAACCCGGACACGGCCCCGTGTCCATCCACTTTCTCTTTCTTCATTTAGTGCAGTTTGTCTGTATTAGTTGACCACACCCCCGTGTCTGCTGGGCACGGCCCCGTGTGCAGAAGCGTATCTGTACTATCAAGATTTGCTTGGATTCTGCGAATCTTAGCGTTGACCACGATCGTATGGAGCTGGGTACGCCCCCGTGTTGGGAAATAGAAGCTTCTACAAATTTGTCCTTTCTGCAGACACTTGGGCACGCCCCCGTGTCCGCTGGGCACAGGGCGTGTTCAGCCTTCTGTTGTTCTGTTTTTGCTTGGGATGATGCTATCGAGGGGTCGGGCATGCCACGTTTGTTCCTTTTCTTGTATTTGTGTTAGATTTAGCTGTGTTTTTGCTTCTTTTGTTCATTTACGCTCATTTAACCCTGAAAATACAAAAGGAAGACAAAAGCACACTTTTTCCAACATTAGTACTAAAAAAGGGTTAGTTTTATGTCTCATTTGATGTAATTTATATGTTGCATTTTACATACATCAACATCTATATTTCAAAATTCTTTCCATTTTAGTAAATTTAGTGTTTCTTGATTCTAAGTTCTCATCTTTTTCAGTACAGGCACTGCATGTTTCCATACATTTCCTGCACAGTTCATCATTTTTATTATCAGATTTTTCATCGATTTTAGCATCATTATCCATCGATTCATTTTTGTTGAACGACTCGGAAGATTCAGTTTGAGTTTTTTCTGTTATCACACCTTCTTCTGCCATCTTATTCGATTTCTCATCAGTAGTTTTCTGAATTTCTTCACCAGCCGCTTCTTCTTTCTTCACCTCTTCATTATTCTTTTTACTATCTTCTTTACTTGCTGTTTCTTTTAACTCATCCACCATCTTCTCAACACTTTTCTGTAAACTCTCATCATCTCTTTTTTTTTAAACTTGCGGTCATCACACCTCTGATTATTTTATCTAGCTTTTTAAGATAATCTTTATCCTGTTTGATCTCTGAATAGTATTCGCCAGACAGAGGAATTACTGCAAGTACGTCGTTGTACACCACTTGGCTTGTATGGACAATTGGATCTCCTTTGTGATTGACATAACATTCTCGTTTCTTGTCCCATCTTCCATAACTCCTAGCTTGCTTATACTCTTTCTGCATTTCTTCTATTCTGTAATCTACAAAACATCTTTCTCTGTACGTTTTCTCTTGCAGAATTTCTTCTTTCGTTCTCTCTTTCACCTCAGCCATGATTACCTGCAAACACACAATCAAACACTTGATCAAACTTGAAAATTAAACAAACAAACAAACACTCTCTATTCGTACGAAGCTGGAATGATGCCTTTGTCACACCCTGGCTTTGCGGAAGCGTGGTTATTTTTGGTGTGACTTCTTAATACCATAGCTTAACCATAACAAAGCTATATGAAATAAAACCATGCAAGATCATCCATAGATTAAGTTTTAAAAACCAAACACAACAACATTGTCTTAACGAAAACACTTCCTAACGACATTGTTCAACAAACACAACATAATATAATCATAGTTTAAGGACTGTGACTTGTCCAGGAAAGAGTCACATTCCCCAAACCCGGATGACCTCGTAACCCATATGCAGCGGGAAAACATAACATACCGCGCCAGATCTTTAGTTCCCTGAAATACATGTAAGTTGAAAAATCAACAATAATGTTGAGCGAGTTCATGTGTAAGTGAGTATGTAAAACACTTGTAAGTATAAAAATTCCCTGGTATGTAGCAAATAAGGAAAAAGAGATCACCAACGGTTTGCAAGGCCATTGATATGTGTGAAGTGCAAGTAGGAAGACTCAAACCTAGCAGATTTCGCGTTGGGGCACAAAGTCACCCCAAGGTCCGTTCTGGTTGGGCCTGGGGTTGGGCTCGCTACACCCAGATAGATCTACCGCTTACGTCCCTCGGTCCTACAATGAGGATTAATGGCCTCCAGTTTCTGCCTACCCACTCACATGATCTAAGTAGTAAACCTCCTTACGCTAACCATACCATGTATAAAGTACTTGTAATCAAAGTAACATGTATTTCACCCCCGTAGTTTAGAAAACTGAAAACAGTTAAGAGAAAAGGGGGACATGAACTCATAGTGGTGCGTCTCTACCAAGTATGTCTTCTGATCAAGCAGCTGTGTGACGACCTACACGTACTAATTCTATTAGACGGACGGCCGTGCCTTAGCTTTATGGTTTAAGTTTTTGGGAAATAGTTAGACAGCTATTTCGTGTTTATTTTCTGTATATACTTGGTAGTCATTTTCCTTCCCAAGGATGGGGGATTTAATACATGTGCGTTCGTAATATTCGAATTACACTATTAAGTCTCACTTAATATATCTTATTTCTAATTCCAAAATATAAATATTCTTCTCAAAAATATTATATTTTCTATTACATAAACTTTCCCAAAATAATACCTTGACAAAAATACGCGTTAAGTCATATTTTCTCGAAATGCGTAAGTTACGTTTTAATAATCGAGTGGTAATAATAATTACCGGTGTAACTTATATATTTATCGTAAAGGCGTTCGTATTATTTTGGATTCGTTGACATTCGATAGTATTATTTTTACCCTAAAAATAATACTAGTATTTTCACAAAATAATCATAAACACATATCAAGTGACTTTATGAAAAATATATACTAAATATATATTTACCAAGTTTTATTTTGTGAAAATCCCACCTCCGATGTTTTGTAAATATAGTCGTGGCGAAACTTATATTTTGAAAACAAGTCAAAATGTATTTCTAACACTTGTGGTAGAAATATTTCTAAGTGTTAGGTTTTTGGAAAAATTTCGCCAGAGTTTCCTCTATAACTGGAGGTGGCCACGCTTTCAAGCGTATCGTTTTCTTTTACAAATCAAACCAACAATTCTCTCAATCAACAATGTTCAACTCATCAAACTAGTTAATAAACATGTAATTCGCAAGAATCTCATGAACTTGTAGTTTTTCCAAGAACATAAAGTAAATTCCATTACTTTTAGTGGATCTTTATATAAATCCATCCGATTTTGTAAAAACCTCGTTTTTAGAGAAATTCCATTTTTACAACTTCTCGTCATCTTTTTCAAAAATAGTTATCTTGTCGAAACTTAGTGTTACACAAGTGTTTACACACTTGTGTGTTCTAAAAATCATTCGTGTTAGTGTAAGATCCGTCTTTAGAAAACATGATTTCTTTGATACTGGGTTCTTTGAAAATACCGCTTGTGGATACGTAGATCTACTAGTTTTAAACACTATTTCACAAGCAAAATCGCTTTTACACAAGTTCATGATTCGTGTGTGGTAGAGTTTCATCCTTTAACCCTTGTTACTTCCAAAACAACCTTATGTCATAATCCAAGATCGTGACCAACCCGGGTTAAATGATGATCCGAGCTACCACAACATAGATCGGGTCTAAATAATCACACAAATCAAATACTACATGATTTACACAACATATGAGCTTTTAACCAACATTTTTAGTGTTTTAAGTAGACTTTTAAGCTTCAACTTGTATGTTCACGAGTTTTAACCGTTACAAATCATATTAACAACTTTAAAATAGTTCGAGAAGGTGATTCAAGCAACTTACTACTAGCTCGAGGCTAGGGAAGAATCTAAGCGAAAAATGCGTGGATAAAAGCAATGTAGTGAGGTCCTTCGCCTTCCGGTTGCACCAAGGTTCCTTATACGCGATCCTTAACACTTGAAGATGCTTGGAATTGCTTGATCAAAACTCAAAAATGGGTGGGTGTTTGTGGGTGTGTTCGGCCGAAGCCTTTGAGAGAGAGAGAGGAAGTGTTGAGTTGTGAGATGTGATGAATGGTTATGTTGTATTAAACCTTGATCTTATAGACAAACCTCAAGTTAATTGTCCAAGGGATTTTATGTCTTCTAGATATTAGGCAACAAAGATTAAACAAATCAACAAAGGACATGAGGTGTCCCTATTGGGGACCGAATTCGTAAAGGGGGGGGGGTACTAGTTCGATTCCAACTAGTAGTTAGGTATATTAGTTAGGTTAATCTAGTTAAGTTAAGTGATTAACCCGGTTACTAGTGTGTAGTGTGTTATGACGGGTGTTAGGGTATTCAGGGACCCTAACTGGCTCAGAAAAAGGTAAATAATGAAAATGACAATATTTTCATGTTCCGGGTATAGTCCGGTTGTTCGGTTGGATAGTAATTCGTTAAAGCGCTAAACAAAGCTTTAAAGTGTCGTTATTACCCTTTTTAGTGACACAACTCATTTCTGACACTTTGGAAAGTGTCTAGTAATATTTTTCTCATGTTTTGGCAGTTTATTAGTTAGCTCAAAGCTGAATTATTATGTAAAGTGCTGAGTTTTGTGCTTAAAGCACGTTTTAGGCACATCCAGTCATTGTAACTTATTCCTAGAGACGCAGTTCTACAACCCTTGTATCCCTACAGTCACCACTAGTGTAGTAAAATATTTCTGGCTCATACTGGCCTTAGAGGCAGTATCTGCCTGATGCTGGCTCTATCAGCATGTTCAATAGGTTATCCGTTTATAGTGCTACTGTGCTTTTTGTGCATCATGTCTGTCACTAAGGTTCAGCATGTAAATAATGTAGTGACAGCAAGTAAAGTATGATGCAAGTAAGTACATGTATCAGTATTTAAGTAGCAGTTTATTCACAAGTTCAAGCAAGCACAGTAATTAAGCAGTAATTAATTATTAATTAAGTCGTACGGATACCTGGTTTAGTGAGGGTTGTCACATTCTCCCCCCGTTAGAAAATTTTCGTCCCGAAATTTTAAGTTCTGCTTGTAGATGCAGGGTTCTTAGGAAATAGGTGGGGGTATTTCTCTTTCATCCGGTCCTCACGCTCCCAGGTGTATTCAGGACCATGTCTGGCATTCCAACGAACTTTGACGAGCTTGACACTGCTCCGGCGGGTCTTGTTTACTTTCCAATCCGTAACCTCGACCGGTTCTTCAACGAAATGGAGCGTGTCGTCAACATGAATCTCGTCGATGGGAATGGCAATGGTATCTTGAGTTGGACTTTTCTTCAGGTTGGATACATGAAATGTATCGTGAACACCATTCAGTTCAGCAGGTAAGTCCAGCTTGTATGCTACTAGCCCTATTCTTTCCAAAACTCTGAAAGGACCAATGTAGCGCGGATTTAACTTCCCACGCTTTCCGAAGCGTGCCACACCCTTCCAGGGTGAAACTTTCAATAAAACCATTTCTCCAACTTGGAATTCCAAGTGTTTCTGGTTTAGATCCGCATAGGCTTTCTGTCTGTGGCGAGCTGCTTCGATGCGTTTTAGAATCTGCGCAATTTTGTCTGTCGTCTCTTGGACGATTTCGGGACCAGCAAGTTGCCTATCACCTGCGTCAGCCCAGCATAGGGGTGATCGGCACTTGCGTCCGTAAAGGGCTTCGAATGGCGCGACACCAATACTGGTGTGGTAGCTGTTGTTGTATGAAAATTCGACCAAAGGCAAATGCTTATCCCAGCTACCGCCCAAATCCATAACACACGCTCTCAGCATGTCTTCCAAAGTCTGTATCGTTCGCTCGCTCTGACCGTCAGTTTGCGGATGAAACGCAGTGCTCAGATTTAATTGTGAGCCAAAAGCTTCTTGGAAGGATTGCCATATCCTTGACACAAACCTTCCGTCTCTATCAGAGATGATTGAGAGAGGTACTCCATGGCGCGTAACGATCTCTCTCATGTAAATTTTGGCCAGCTTGCTCGTATTATCCTTCTCTCTGATAGCCAAGAAGTGTGCTGACTTTGTCAATCGATCCACTATTACCCAAATAGTGTCATGGCCTCTTGGCGTTCTTGGCAACTTCGTAATAAAATCCATGGAGATTTGTTCCCATTTCCACTTGGGAATCTCAGGTTGTTGCAGAAGTCCTGAAGGCTTCTGGTATTCGGCCTTAACCTTAGCGCATGTTAAACATTTGCTCACATAAACAGCAACATCGCCTTTCATCCTAGGCCACCAATAATAATCTTTGAGATCCTGGTACATCTTATCCGCTCCAGGGTGGATAGAGTACCGCGACTTGTGAGCTTCATCGAAAATAACCTTCCTTAAACCTCCAAACAAAGGAACCCAAATCCTTTTCTCAAAACGTAACGTTCCTTCCTCGTTTGGCACCAAAAGCTTCTCCATCCCACGGAGATATTCTTCTACGAGGTTTCCTTCCTTGAGAGCTTCTTTCTGCGCGGCACGAATGCGCAAGGAAAGATCGGTTCGGATGATCATTTCTAAAGCCCTAACCCTTATGGGCTTGATCCTCTCCTTTCGACTTAGGGCATCGGCGACCACATTCGCCTTCCCTGGATGATACTTTATCTCGCAGTCGTAGTCGTTCAACAACTCAACCCATCATCTTTGTCTCATATTCAGCTCCTTCTGATTGAATATGTGTTGTAGGCTCTTGTGATCTGTAAAGATTGTACACTTTGTACCATAAAGGTAGTGTCTCCAGATCTTTAATGCAAAAACCACTGCGCCAAGTTCCAAATCATGTGTGGTATAGTTCTTTTCATGTACTTTCAATTGACGCGATGCGTAAGCAATAACCTTTTGGCGTTGCATCAACACACAACCCAATCCTTGACGCGAAGCGTCACTGTATACCACGAAATCATCCGTACCTTCCGGTAGTGCTAAGATCGGCGCATTGCAGAGCTTTATCCTTCAATATCTGGAACGCTTCTTCCTGTTTGATTCCCCAATCAAACTTCTTATCTTTCTGCGTGAGGAGCGTCAATGGTTGAGCGATCTTCGAAAAATCCTCAATGAACCTTCGATAATAGCCAGCCAAACCCAAGAATTGTCGAATCTCGGTTGGCGTCTTTGGCGTTTCCCAATTCTTGATCGCTTCGATCTTTGTGGGATCAACATGGATTCCATTTCCATTAACCACATGTCCAAGAAATTGGACTTCACATAGCCAAAACTCGCACTTAGAGAACTTGGCATATAACTGTTCTTTCTTCAGCAATTCCAAAATAGCTCTTAGATGTTGTTCGTGTTCAGCCTTTGTTCTTGAATAAATCAAGATGTCGTCGATGAACACAATCACGAACTTGTCCAAGTACGGCTTACAAACTCTATTCATCAAATCCATAAAAACTGCAGGTGCGTTTGTCAAACCAAACGGCATAACAAGGAACTCGTAGTGTCCATAACGAGTTCTGAAGGCTGTCTTCGGGATACTTTCCTCTTGTATCCTTAACTGATGATATCCAGATCTCAAGTCGATCTTTGAATAAAAGCTTGAGCCTTGCAGTTGATCAAACAGATCATCAATCCTTGGCAGGGGGTATCTATTCTTGATCGTCAGCTTGTTCAGCTCCCGGTAGTCAATACACATTCAAAAGCTACTGTCCTTCTTCTTGACAAACAGGACCGGAGCTCCCCAAGGCGAGAAGCTTGGTCGGATAAATCCCTTGTCTAACAACTCTTGAAGTTGTGTTGACAATTCTTGCATCTCAGACGGAGCAAGTCTATAGGGTGCCTTAGCCACAGGCGCGGCGCCTGGAACTAAGTCAATGTGAAACTCTACTTGTCTCTGAGGTGGTAGTCCAGGTAAGTCCTCTGGGAAGACTTCTGGATATTCCCTCACGACAGGGATGTCTTCGATCTTTGGTTCTGCAGCTTTCTTGTCTACAATGTGTGCCAGGAAGGCAGCACATCCCTTCTGCAAACACTTTCGCGCTTTCAGGCAGCTGATAATTCTTAACGGCGTATCACGCGTCTCCCCATGAACCACTATTGTTTCGCCATATTCGGTCGGGATACGAACGACCTTTTCGTGACAAACTATCTCAGCCTTGTTGCCTGATAACCAATCCATTCCTACCACCACGTCGAAGCTTCCCAACTGGACTGGTAGTAGATCCAAAGTAAACTCACGCTCTCCCAACTCGATCACACAACCCCTGATCACTTCATTGGCTTCTACTAACTTCCCATTTGTCAATTCGATTGAGTACGGAATATCTAATTTACTAGCGGCTAAACCAAGCATATTCTTAAACTCTAACGATACGAAGCTATAATAGGCACCAGTATCAAATAGATGCAAGAGTTTTGGTTATTAGAGAACGTACCAGTAATCACGCCTGGATCCTGGCACGCTTCACAAGCTCCGATGTTGGATGTTCCTTCACGGTCTTGTTTCAACTTCGGGCATTCCCTTTTAAGATGTCCAACATCCCCACAATGGAAGCATCCTGGTACTCGGCCATTTCCTATCCTCCCGCACCTAGGCTTCCGACATCCACAATCATGGTGATACTTGCACCCAGCACATCTTGATTTAGTTTCTAAGTAAATCTTATCATTGGCCTGTTTGTTGTTAGGGCAGTCTTTCTTGAAATGCCCTTTGTCCCCGCAGTCAAAACAACCTCGAATAGATCTTTGTTCATCCTTATTCGTTTGGGTGTCTTCGGTAAGCTTCCTTTTGTTCTTTCCAGACGACTCTACCTGAGTCTCCTTGTCAGGGTTTGCAAGTTTTTCTAGTCTAATTGCTTCCGTAACGAGTGCCAGATCCATCTTACTTGCAACATCAGTTGTTGGTGGCGTTGATGTTGTCATCAAGCTCAAGACTTGAGGCGCCAGTTCCCAAATGAATTGTTCCAATTTCTTTAATTCTGGTTTCACCAGGTACGGAACGACTTGTGCCAAATCATGAAGTCTTTGCATGTATTCCAACATTTTTGGACCTTCCATCATCAGGCTCTGGAATTCACTTTCCAACCTCTGGGTTTCTGTTTGGGTGCAATACTTCTTACGCATTATTCCTTTCAACTTATCCCAAGTTAACGCGTATGCTGTAGTTAGGCCCATTATTCGAACCTGAAGATTCCACCATAATCGAGCTCCATCTTGAAACAACTCGGAAACGTATGGGACTTGTTGTTTTGGCGCACAGCCACTCATTCGAAAGATGGATTCCATACTTTCAATCCATTTTACAAAAGTTATGGCACCCCCAGTGCCGTCGAACTTCGGAGGCTTGTGGTTGAGGAAGTGCCAGTAGGAACAACCGTTATTTTCTGAGGTGCCTCTGCTAGGTTCGGAGCGTAGGGCCTCGTGCTGTGCTATAGCTGCAGCAATTATCTCTTGAAGTTCTACCTCAGAGGTGGGCATGCGCATTTCGCGTCTTGGCGGCATCTTCTAAAAGATGTTTTACGTAGGTCAGGTAATAGCAAGTCAAGTGCACGTATGTATTCATCAATATCAGCACATAACATCTCATGCTATAAATAGATCAGCCACATAACATCTCATGTCATAGAACATAAACAATAGATCACTGCGATTGCACTGCCACAAATCAAGACCAAAATGTAAAGCTTACGAGTACACAACTGTATTATACAACATCAATGACTTAGTAGGGGACGACCCTAGACAAATCGTGAGATTGCTGGACGTATTCAGGAATCTTTGGTCCGTCCATTTTCAATTCCAGAACTCCACCTCAAGCTTCTGGATTTCAGCCCTAGAACAGTATTTCTTCTTCATCATTTCCTTGAGCTCGTCCCAGCTCAGTGCATAAGCAGCATCTGTACCAAAGGTCTGAACCTGAAGGTTCCGCCATGAGAGTGTGCCATCTAGAAGTAACCCGAGATATAGGTAACACTCTGTTGGGGCGAACAGTTACTCATTCTTAGAATGGGGTTAGTCTTCTTGGACCAACGAACAAATGCAACGACGCCTCCTGTTCCACCAAAGTTCAAAGGCTTGCAGTTCAGGAACTGCTTATAGGTGCAGCCAGTTGGAGGGTTATTTCCAGTAGTGCCATCGTTGTGCTTAGAGCGGAGGGCTTCATGTCGTGCATTTGCCTGTGAGATGCATTCTTGCAGCTCGGCTTCTGTCCTTGGCAGTGTACTGGTGTCTGTGACACGTCTGGGTGGTACTCCCTTCTGTCGAAGTGCTATGAAGCGGTTTAGACATCATCTCGATTGTCTAGGAGATACATAGCACCATAAACCATCATGTAATCTCCCAAATTTCACACGTAAATATACTAAATGTATGAGTGAGGAAATAAATTCTGAGCCTTCACGTAGGCTTGCCAATTTGGCTTGTTGCTTGTAATAGAATGAACTCGAGGCTATATCGCCTTGGTCATTCGTGTTTTAGTTATTTCCTGCTACATTGGTTTTCATTAGCTTGACTCGCAGAGTCCACCAGGATTTCTGTGCACTATAAGCCGTTATTACGTGGGCCCCCGTAATAATAAATTGTCTTGCACAGTTACCCCAAATTTTCTCTCGTCCAATCCGATGATCAATCAAGGAGCAACAGTAGGTGCATCGGCATGAACAGGGTCATGCTCCAATGCGGGGTTAGGAGCAACGCCTGGCTCAGGGGCCACAGCCGGCTCCGGATCAACAAACTCCATCTCAAAATCAGCTGGATTAACAAACATAGGGTCGACAGGGGTTACAGGATCCTCCAAGGGCTGGTCTAAGTGCATGAACTCAATGTCATGGTCTGGATCAAAACCAGGTGGAAAAACAGAATCGTCCTCAATATCGCGATCAAACTCAAATCTGTGTGCGGGAACTGGTGCAGCTGATGACGCCATATCAGGGTCGGCGTCGTGTGAGTGGTGCTGCACTCCCTGTATATGCAAAGATGCGGACGCCACAGACTCATATGGGTCTGGGACAGGTGAAAGGGGCATGAGCCTCTTCTTGCAGGAGCGTCAGCAACCAGCAGGCTATCACCAACAGCAATAGGGCCTCGCCCTCAAATGGGTCCTCTTCCAATAGATCGTTATCGTCATCAGAGACCACGTCGGGGGGCATATCAACAACGGGATAAGTGGCAAGGGCACAGGAGCGGGGATCACCGCGAGTGGCAATTTCCCAACAAGATGGCCATCAGTAGGCTCTGCTACGACTTCAGGCAGCGCAAAAAGGGCTGAAAGTCGTCATTGTCTGTGCCGGTAGTATCGGAAATGTACACCTCATGCTTCGATGAAACTATGTCGTCTGATACTATGGCCATGGGATTCGTAGTGTCCATCTTTCTAGTACATGATGAAAGCATGACGTTTGTAACACAAACACATATACGTATAATAATCAATCATATAATCATAAAAACATGTTAGTCAATCAAATAATTCTCCTAGTCCCACTAGCCTCCCAGTCTCCTAGACTGACATTCCTAGTCCCACTAGCCAAATTCTTCCCAGTCCCTAAGACTGCTCTATCATCTACCTCGACCTCTTAGATCGAGCCTCGGCCTCTAAGACCGAGCCTCAGCCTCCAAGACTGAGCCTACTCTTCCTAGTCTTACTAGCCATCTACCTTGATTTCTTAGATCGAGCCTCGGTCTCCAAGACCGAGCCTCAGCCTCCAAGACTGAGCCTAAAAATAATATAATGTGCTCAACATTTGTTTGTAAAAAGTTTTGGATCTGGACTAAATGGTATGCAGTAAAAATGTTTTCGTGAGAGCCCTAGTGATCATAGTCTAGACTCGAGAAGGAATCCTAGTTCGCTATGATCAGAGCTCTGATACCAAGCTGTCACACCCTGGCTTTGCGGAAGCGTGGTTATTTTTTGTGTGACTTCTTAATACCATAGCTTAACCATAACAAAGCTATATGAAATAAAACCATGCAAGATCATCCATAGATTAAGTTTTAAAAACCAAACACAACAACATTGTCTTAACGAAAACACTTCCTAACGACATTGTTCAACAAACACAACATAATATAATCATAGTTTAAGGACTGTGACTTGTCCAGGAAAGAGTCACATTCCCCAAACCCGGATGACCTCGTAACCCATATGCAGCGGGAAAACATAACATACCGCGCCAGATCTTTAGTTCCCTGAAATACATGTAAGTTGAAAAATCAACAATAATGTTGAGCGAGTTCATGTGTAAGTGAGTATGTAAAACACTTGTAAGTATAAAAATTCCCTGGTATGTAGCAAATAAGGAAAAAGAGATCACCAACGGTTTGCAAGGCCATTGATATGTGTGAAGTGCAAGTAGGAAGACTCAAACCTAGCAGATTTCGCGTTGGGGCACAAAGTCACCCCAAGGTCCGTTCTGGTTGGGCCTGGGGTTGGGCTCGCTACACCCAGATAGATCTACCGCTTACGTCCCTCGGTCCTACAATGAGGATTAATGGCCTCCAGTTTCTGCCTACCCACTCACATGATCTAAGTAGTAAACCTCCTTACGCTAACCATACCATGTATAAAGTACTTGTAATCAAAGTAACATGTATTTCACCCCCGTAGTTTAGAAAACTGAAAACAGTTAAGAGAAAAGGGGGACATGAACTCATAGTGGTGCGTCTCTACCAAGTATGTCTTCTGATCAAGCAGCTGTGTGACGACCTACACGTACTAATTCTATTAGACGGACGGCCGTGCCTTAGCTTTATGGTTTAAGTTTTTGGGAAATAGTTAGACAGCTATTTCGTGTTTATTTTCTGTATATACTTGGTAGTCATTTTCCTTCCCAAGGATGGGGGATTTAATACATGTGCGTTCGTAATATTCGAATTACACTATTAAGTCTCACTTAATATATCTTATTTCTAATTCCAAAATATAAATATTCTTCTCAAAAATATTATATTTTCTATTACATAAACTTTCCCAAAATAATACCTTGACAAAAATACGCGTTAAGTCATATTTTCTCGAAATGCGTAAGTTACGTTTTAATAATCGAGTGGTAATAATAATTACCGGTGTAACTTATATATTTATCGTAAAGGCGTTCGTATTATTTTGGATTCGTTGACATTCGATAGTATTATTTTTACCCTAAAAATAATACTAGTATTTTCACAAAATAATCATAAACACATATCAAGTGACTTTATGAAAAATATATACTAAATATATATTTACCAAGTTTTATTTTGTGAAAATCCCACCTCCGATGTTTTGTAAATATAGTCGTGGCGAAACTTATATTTTGAAAACAAGTCAAAATGTATTTCTAACACTTGTGGTAGAAATATTTCTAAGTGTTAGGTTTTTGGAAAAATTTCGCCAGAGTTTCCTCTGTAACTGGAGGTGGCCACGCTTTCAAGCGTATCGTTTTCTTTTACAAATCAAACCAACAATTCTCTCAATCAACAATGTTCAACTCATCAAACTAGTTAATAAACATGTAATTCGCAAGAATCTCATGAACTTGTAGTTTTTCCAAGAACATAAAGTAAATTCCATTACTTTTAGTGGATCTTTATATAAATCCATCCGATTTTGTAAAAACCTCGTTTTTAGAGAAATTCCATTTTTACAACTTCTCGTCATCTTTTTCAAAAATAGTTATCTTGTCGAAACTTAGTGTTACACAAGTGTTTACACACTTGTGTGTTCTAAAAATCATTCGTGTTAGTGTAAGATCCGTCTTTAGAAAACATGATTTCTTTGATACTGGGTTCTTTGAAAATACCGCTTGTGGATACGTAGATCTACTAGTTTTAAACACTATTTCACAAGCAAAATCGCTTTTACACAAGTTCATGATTCGTGTGTGGTAGAGTTTCATCCTTTAACCCTTGTTACTTCCAAAACAACCTTATGTCATAATCCAAGATCGTGACCAACCCGGGTTAAATGATGATCCGAGCTACCACAACATAGATCGGGTCTAAATAATCACACAAATCAAATACTACATGATTTACACAACATATGAGCTTTTAACCAACATTTTTAGTGTTTTAAGTAGACTTTTAAGCTTCAACTTGTATGTTCACGAGTTTTAACCGTTACAAATCATATTAACCACTTTAAAATAGTTCGAGAAGGTGATTCAAGCAACTTACTACTAGCTCGAGGCTAGGGAAGAATCTAAGCGAAAAATGCGTGGATAAAAGCAATGTAGTGAGGTCCTTCACCTTCCGGTTGCACCAAGGTTCCTTATACGCGATCCTTAACACTTGAAGATGCTTGGAATTGCTTGATCAAAACTCAAAAATGGGTGGGTGTTTGTGGGTGTGTTCGGCCGAAGCCTTTGAGAGAGAGAGAGGAAGTGTTGAGTTGTGAGATGTGATGAATGGTTATGTTGTATTAAACCTTGATCTTATAGACAAACCTCAAGTTAATTATCCAAGGGATTTTATGTCTTCTAGATATTAGGCAACAAAGATTAAACAAATCAACAAAGGACATGAGGTGTCCCTATTGGGGACCGAATTCGTAAAAGGGGGGGGTACTAGTTCGATTCCAACTAGTAGTTAGGTATATTAGTTAGGTTAATCTAGTTAAGTTAAGTGATTAACCCGGTTACTAGTGTGTAGTGTGTTATCACGGGTGTTAGGGTATTCAGGGACCCTAACTGGCTCAGAAAAAGGTAAATAATGAAAATGACAATATTTTCATGTTCCGGGTATAGTCCGGTTGTTCGGTTGGATAGTAATTCGTTAAAGCGCTAAACAAAGCTTTAAAGTGTCGTTATTACCCTTTTTAGTGACACAACTCATTTCTGACACTTTGGAAAGTGTCTAGTAATATTTTTCTCATGTTTTGGCACTTTATTAGTTAGCTCAAAGCTGAATTATTATGTAAAGTGCTGAGTTTTGTGCTTAAAGCACGTTTTAGGCACATCCAGTCATTGTAACTTATTCTTAGAGACGCAGTTCTACAACCCTTGTATCCCTACACTCACCACTAGTGTAGTAAAATATTTCTGGCTCATACTGGCCTTAGAGGCAGTATCTGCCTGATGCTGGCTCTATCAGCATGTTCAATAGGTTATCCGTTTATAGTGCTACTGTGCTTTTTGTGCATCATGTTTGTCACTAAGGTTCAGCATGTAAATAATGTAGTGACAGCAAGTAAAGTATGATGCAAGTAAGTACATGTATCAGTATTTAAGTAGCAGTTTATTCACAAGTTCAAGCAAGCACAGTAATTAAGCAGTAATTAATTATTAATTAGGTCATACGGATACCTGGTTTAGTGAGGGTTGTCACAGCCTTCGTACAAGCTACAAATCAACATGAACAAATAAACACTATGCGTTCATACAACACTAGATGATGGCTTCGTACGTAGGTACTTAAACTCTAAGAAACCTTGTTTTCTGAGTTCGTATGAAGATGTGCTCGTACGAAGCTACAAAGATGACCAGACACTGTAGAGCATTCGTACAAAGCTATGGTACTGGGTTCGTACGAAGCTATAAACCTGCGGTTCATACGAAGCCAAAATTTTGCAGAATAACAAATGTTGAAGTGGGTTCGTACGAAGCTGCAATATGTGTTCGTACGAAGCCAAATTTTCTACAAAAATCACAACCGATTACTTGGGTTCTTACGAAGCCAGAACTTGTGGCTTCGTACGAAGCTAAGCCGTGAAGAACAAAGTCACGTTTTTCATGGTTTTTCACTGATTTGTGTATGATTTTGATCTGAAACTTTGAAGGGTTGTTCAAAAACATTTTTCACACAACATATTCAAAAATCCGCCGATTTTAACCATTCAAACTTCGTAGATCTGAGTTTTAAGTTTCAAAGAAATATAGAAGAAGTGTAGAAGAAGATATGAGTAGAAGATGATGATTTTGGCTCTGAATCTGATGTAGAAACTTGAATCTTCGTGTCTTCAATCCGTGCAAACAATCACCTGCTCCGATACCACTTGTGAATTCGCTCCGAGGATCGAATATTCAACCGTTGAATGCGTACGAACACATGATATGTGCGGAATCCAATCACGTGTGTGGATGAGAACACAAAGATGTAATTATAACTTGTTTTCTATTGATATTTGACTGTAGCAAATCAACGAAAACAAACGGGCAGAGCTTCGCCTCAAGAATGCCCAAAAGTTACTAATGAACAAGACCTATGCCTTTATATATAGACCTGGTGCCTTCGTACGAAACCATGAGTGTCTTCGTACGAAGCCATTTCTTCTGTTTTAATAAAGTCAACACTTCCTTCGTACGAAGCCCTATCTCCCTTCGTACGAAGCTTCTTTATCATATATGATCTTCATACTTTGCTATGTTCAGCACCAGTCTTGTTTCATCTGTTCAAGCTATGATACGTGATTGACGTAAGCGATAGACATATGCACTCACATTATGCTTGACTTCTTAACACCATAAAACTTGTTTTACAAATGTTGCCCACTAGTTACCTAATACATGTTAAGTTTAATACAATTGTGTATTAAGATAATGGTACCCAAATTCATGTTGTATTCCTGTGTACCTCTTAATGGTTCTTTCATCATCGATCGAACATTTTGCGATATTCATTGCTCTTTCATCATTGATCGAAAATATTATTTATTTGTTAGTTCATTATCAATTGAAAATCCTACTAGGTTTATTTGGAACAAATATTCAGATTTACTTCATTGAGCCTTTCATCTGATTGCAAACATGGTGAACTTGTTCGGTCACCACTATTGTTGAACTAATTCGATCACTACGACACCTTGTGGCGTCGGTATAAACTTGTAACTTGGGCTAATCATGATCATACGTTTCATGCAAAACTATGTATGCTTTTCGCTTGGCTCATCATTGGAAGTAGTCTTAATGCAACTATGTATTGAGACAATGATACACTAAATTTGGTTATATTTCGGTGTATCCTTGAAATTCAATAATATCAACACATTGATTTTTCATCATGTTATGGTTTGATAGTTGATAAATCATTTTCGTGCATCTATTTCATTTGGGCTTGTTGATCTCTAAGTTTCACATGTTCAACAAACAACACAAGTTTCCATTGGTAGTAAACTCTATTGTTTCAAAAATTCATTTGTAGATTGTGAAAATTCATTTGGACACCTATTGGTCATAATTCCTCTCTTGTCGGACCCTTGTAAACTTGGTAACATTGGTGATTGTATCACTACACTTCGTTCACTTAGCATCGATTTCTGAAACAAATTTAGTCGAACCGTTGGGTTCTTATTGTTGTAGTATGTCTTTGTATTCACATAATTCGAAAAAGTCTTGATTCAGTTACGTGGTCATTCACTTTAGTATTATTCGTATCTACCTACACACGACATAACTCTAAGGAGATAACATAGTCTAAATTTCGAGGACGAAATTTCTTTAACAGGGGGAGAATGTGATAACCGGTAACTTACGGGTTATAATTACTTGCATAACAAACATTAAAACAATAAAAATTTAGTATTTTAAGACAAAAATTAACTTAAACTGGCCTTTGGTATGCCTATGAACGTCTATCCGGCTTTACAGTACGCGAATGGTGATTTGCGGGAAACCTGACGAGTAATAAACGACAACGAACTTATACCGGACGAAATACTGACAACATCAAAATATATGAGTTTTATACGTATATTTTAAACATATAAATTGGTTTTGCTAAATCGCCATGCTTCTGAACGTCACAAAACGCATACGTGAACGAAAAACGCGACTGTAGGAACGCACCGACAACGAAACAGAAGCATCGGACTCGTGTATTACCTTCAAAACTGAAATATTATGATATATTTAGCTTCTTAATCGAATTTTAATACCCCCAGTCAAAATCAGATGGAAAACGGATTAGAAATGACAACTGGAGCATTATACGCGGTTTTAATGGAACCAACGAACGAACGCGTCAAGCGTCGACTACCGACACTATTTTACATATTTATGATCCTAGAATTACATTCTATGACATTACACAAAGTTCGGGTTCAAAAATGGGCCTCGTAGATGCATTAGGCCCACAAAACACAAGAAACAGGCTTATGGGCCTTGGGCCCAACCCACCTAAACCCTACCTATATAAACACCTAATCCCCTGTACAATTACAAGGATTGGATTGTCCACTTGATGTGCTTAAATTTATACTTATATTATAGCATGATTTTACCCCTTTTTACAGTCGTTTATCTGAATATTCATAAGTTTAGTTGCTTATTTTATTAATTTGTGAATTTCCAGGGTTTGTTGAAGCTTTGTGGTTTTCTAGAGACTGATTTCAAGTTGAAATTATGAGGAGAAGCACCTAATGGCATCCTTAGGCACACCCAATGCCTTCATTTAACCAACGGGTATTCGATGTACACCATATATCATTGGGGCTTGAAGAACCAATGTGCGGTGGAGATCGGTCAAACACACAGCACACCCAATGCCAACTCTTGGGCACACCCAATGCCTCTTTGGCACACCTAATGCCATCTTCTGGACACACCTAATGCATATGCTTTCTTTTATAAAAAAACAAGATCAGATGTAGCAAGGAAGGGAAGCCTTGGAGTTTTCACCCACCATTCTAAACTCCAAAATTTGGTGATTCCATCCATTTTCAAGCATCAAGAGGGCTTCCAACATCAATAAGATCATCATTCATCAACCATCCTACTTCCTTGCTTGTTTATGGTTTGAAATTTCTTGATTTTAACCATGAATTTTGGTACTTTAGCAAGCATTTTGTAGTTCTTGTAAGCCATATGGGCTAAACACTTGTAGTTTTCTAAACTATGTTGAATCTTTTGAATATGTGATGAATATGGAAGTTGATGTGGTGATAATTGTTTGTTAAACTTCATAATAATGTTCTGGCTTGTTCTTGGAGTTCATATGCATATTGAAGGTTGTTGTTCATGAATGTTTGATCATAAATTTATGCATGACGTGTTGGAAAACCCATGTGTAGATTATGTTTATTGAATCTTGTTACTTGTTAGTTTGATTCATAGCATGAGACTAGGAATGGTGATTGCTAACATGAAATGGATGATGATTTGAATATGCGTATGAATTCTTGCACTTGGATTTGAAAAGATCATCATAGTGTTTAGATGAATTCTATAGTATGTAATTATGTTAGTATGATGATTTAGGCCAGGATTGTCTTCTAGCATGGTCATGCTTGTGGTTTATCTCAAGAACAATGTTAAAATGTTATTTAATTGAAAGCAATTTAGGGTGATTAGTATGTTGTTCATGTTAATTTTCCCTAAGTTTTCGAGTTAGGAGTTTTGACAAACGAGTAACTCTAACGTCACTTCACAATCGAACTTAAAAGAACGATTCTTAGGTGATTAGAGTGTTATTCATTTTGATTTTCCGAAAGAATTATAAAACTAGGAACCTTGACCGGAACTTAGTTATTCTAGAGGTTGTATCATCACTAGAGCTTCCATTAGTTATCACATAGTCATTAGTGGATACTTAGTTTAGGCAACTTCCCCTTCTAAATTGTTAGTTCTTGTTATTTTAGTATTTTTTTGTATTATTGCATGATAATTTAGGAAAACCCAAAATCGCTAATTGAAAAGGCTTTAAAGTAACAAAAGTTTAGTATTGAGACACCGCGTCAATGGATTGATATCCGGTACTTACCGATAAACTATATTACCATCCGATAGGTACACTTGCCCTTTGTGTGTGTGTAGTTTAGTTCTTGGGTGAAAACCATTTTAAAACTAAATTTATGTGAACGAATATCTTCATAAAAATATATATAATTCACGCACATCAAGTTTTTGGCGCCGTTGCTAGGGACGCGACGTGTCTTGAGAATGGTTGGAGTTACTTATTTAGCCACTTGTGAAAATTGTGTAAAGTTTTTGTCTATTTGTTTTATTTGCTTTGTGATTAGTTGAAAAATGATTACTTTGCTAGTTGCGTTTTTATTTTTGTATATATAGTTTCATTGTTTCCCACTATTTTGTATATATTCGTTACCATTTTTGTCTTTTGTAAATAGTTGTTTTTTTTATTTCATTTCTATCTGTTGCCCGTGATCCGTTTTGTTTGAGTTTTTTCTTTGCAGTGATTCTTATGGAGCGCTACTACGAGAACTATTGCGGTGAAGACTACACTTATGATCACGAGGGTTGTCACATGGAGAAAACACTAGAACTAGAGGCTATAATGGACGATGTGCACTTCCCAAGCCCACAAAGTACCGCACAAGTCCCACCTCTGGTTCATACTATTCCATGTTGGCAGGACGAGTTTGGGGATGAGCTGTTGGGTATACCACTCATGGAGGTGAAAGAAGAACGATTCGACCCGATTGGTGATCTTCATGAATTGGAAGCATTGTTATATGGTGAACCAACCATGGAAATCAAAGAATCGAACCAAGACATAGAGTTGCAAGTGAAAGAGTCCACCAACGAACAAACGACAATGGTGACATCCAACCCACTCCTTTGCATCGAAGATAGTCGGCCCATGGATGAGCATCATGGTAGATCGCCACCCAAATCAAAGGCACCACGTAAGAGGGCATGGAACAAAGCGGGCCAACCAAAGTTGAAGGCGTGACGATTGAACAATGAACACCAGCATAATATATCATTATGTCGCAATGATCGCCTTCTTCACTACATATTATGCATTAGGTTTGGTCCGGGCAAATACAAGTGTTGGTGGCACGGCCTCTTTGTATTTTATAAAACACTTTTTGTGTTTACCATCGATTTCTTACAAATCAGTGGTTAACTATCAAACTAAGCAAGCCATATAATATTTAAAAAAACAAAGATCCACTTGTTTGTGTACCACCTTCCACCCCAAGGATAAAGGAATTCGGGGATTTGAGTCGAGCTAAGGACTTTCACAAAAAAACTTAGCACGTGCGGGAAGCATTTCGATGGTTTGTGGTAGTTGTTTTTAAATTTTATTTTTATTTTTATTTTTATGTTTCATTTTTAGTTTAGGTTTTCAGGTTGCAATTTTGGATTGGAGACTTTTGGAATAGCATTTGATAGTATAGTTTGATAGTTATTTGGATTGTTGGCAACACATTGCGGGGCGGCTTTTTGCGCGTTCGTTGGATATGTTTTGACTAATATCATTGATAGGGGAGTCCTCCGTTTCTCTTTCTGTCTCCATTGCATTGCATCACATATTTTTGTTACACATTGGGGACAATGTGTAATTCAAGTGTGGGGAGGGATACATGTTTTTGAGCTTTGTTTGACCCAAGTTTTTGCGAAACTTTCCTTTATATTTTTTGTGGCTTCTAAAATCGCAAAGTTTATATACATATTAAAACATGAATAGTATTATGAGTTTTTTTTTATAGTATTAATTTTCTTTAATATAAATTGCTTTTATGTGAACATATGAGACACCCACATTAATAGGAACTTTTTTTTCTTGAAATCAGACATAACTATTTACAATTGTTTTTTAATTTAACCCCATACTAGTTACAACATATGCTTTTAATCATTTAGATATTTACTAATTTAGTTTATCCATGATAATTTGCGTTCTCATCTTCTCATACAATTACACAATTACGTTTTATTTTTTTCTCTCTCGATATTTTGGTATAAATTTTATTGAAAATAGAGATATTTAACATGGATTATTATATTAGAATCGTAAGCGCAAGCTATACGAGTGTCCGTACTCTACTACTTCCCTAACAATCTGAAACAATTTTATTCGAATAGTAACGTGACCGTTATCCATATTACCAGATACAATACGGTATTCATTATATACGCTTTTAAATCATTTAATTTTAATTTAATTTAATTTCTCTCTTATATATATATATACATATTAAAACAATCTTATGATGAATAGCATTATGAGTTTTTTTAATAGTATTAATTTTTTTAATATAAATTGCTTTTATGTGAACATATGAGACACCCACCTTAATAGGAACCTTTTTTCCTTGAAATCGGACATAAATATTTTTTCCATTTTTTTTTTAAATTTTAACCCCATAATATTTACAACATATGCTTTTAATCAATTAGATTTTTACTAATTTAGTTTATACATGATAATTTGCGTTCTCAGCTTTTCATATAAAGCTTCTCATATAAAAGTTGATTACACAATTGTGTTTTATTTTTTTCTCTCTTGATATTTTAGTATAAATTTTATTGAAAATAGAGATATTTAACATGGATTATTATATTAGAATCGTAAGCGTAAGCTATACGAGTGTCCATACTCCACTACTTCCCTAACAAACTAAAACAATTTATTCGAATAGTATCGTGACCGCTATCCGTATTATCAGATTCAATACCGGTATTCATTATATACGCTTTTAACTCATTTAATTTTAATTTAATTTAATTTAATTTCTCTCTTACACATATTAAAACAATCTTATGATGAATGGTATTATGAGTTTTTTTAATTGTATTAATTTTTTTTAATGTAAATTGCTTTTATGTGAACATATGAGACACTCACATTCATAGGAACCTTTTTTCCTTGAAATCCGACATAACCATTTTTTCCAATTTTTTTTAAACTTTAATCCTATACTATTTACAACATATGCTTTTAATCATTTAGATTTTTACTAATTTAGTTAATTGTGTTCTATTTTTTTCTCTCTCGATATTTCGGTATAAATTTTATTGAAAATAGAGATATTTAACATAGATTATTATATTAGAATCGTAAGCGTAAGCTATACGAGTGTCCGTACTCTACTACTTCCCTAACAAACTGAAACAATTTTATTCGAATAGCATCGTGACCGGTATCTGTATTATCAGATACAATATCGGTATTCATTATATACGCTTTTAACTCATTTAATTTTAATTTAATTTAATTTCTCTCTTATTAAATGTGGTCGATACCCATATAGTTATTACCGGAGCCGATATCCATTTTTATGGTTCTAGGTCAATTTAAAACACATGTTGGTATTCTTTTGGCATACCACGACTTAATATTTTAGTCTTCTTTTTTGATTACTATAACGAGTGTCGCCACCACGTCGAATGAATTCACGCCGCGTAGAGCGGGGAATACAACTAGTTAATATTACTTATAAACAAAAACCCTTAGCTATAAATATTAGTAGAATCTACCCTAAACTTTAAATGATAAACAAAACCGGTCAACCGAGAACCTGATGGGTTTGATTCGAACCTGACCTGTTTAGCTAAACGGGTGGCGGTTTCGACCTGAAACTGACCTGAACCCGTTTAGGGTAAACCCAAACCAAAAAATTTCGTGTTCGGTTCGTGTCGGGTTTTCGGACCGTGTCGAAAATTCACACCTTAGTCTAGATGTCTATTAGACTATTAGTGACAAATCTCTTAAAACAAAGTTGTCATACAAATTATTTATCCCCATAAAACATATGTTCCTAGTATTATGTTCGTTAATATATTTTACAAGTGTTGCAATTTCCAAAAGCATTTGTTTAAACCACACTGTCATTATTTTAAAACACTACGTAATTTATTGCAACATCAACATTAACCCTAGCATTGTTTCATCTGTAAAGTCCATAAACGAATAAGACTACAATATAAAAATAATGTCTCGTAGAGGTGATACTGTTCTTATTACTTGTTAGAGGAAAGGATCAAAATAATTTATACGCTAAAGTAACACTAATAGAGAGTATAGTAAGCTTCCGATTAATATATCATACACACATCATTGCAAAATCAGCAAAAATACATATTAGAAGTAGAAGTAAACATAAATTATCCATTTTTAATGAACTTTAGTTAACAACACAAACTTAGGATGATAAGATACAACATAGGTTAGAAATATATGTTGGATATTATGTCCGGTTCGATAAGTCAACGCTGCCGACCGGGTCTTGACCCGTAAGAGTTACACCTTGGGCAACGAACAAAAAATCCACTTAACCCGTTTAACTGGTAATTACGAACAATATACGAGACAAATCATAATTATATTTATGATCATAAGCGGGTATTAACTGAGAGACGGGTACATGGACCGGGTGACACGGGTATTCTCACCCTACGCCACTTGTCATACACCTAACTTGTGGCCAATCAATACACATGCATTTTTGCATGCTTTGACACTTGGCGAGCATGCATATAGTCCATGTTCTATAAATGTGGGTCTTGTTTTGAGAGGAGGATGAACACAAAAGAGTTGCAACAAAACTCTCTCAACTCACACACCCAAACCGGCCACCACCGCCTGCCGGACAGGCCATCGCCGCCCCGCCGCCTGCCGCCGCTTGGCGCCGCCCCTTCATCGTGTCTCGTTGGTTCGTTAATTAGCCCTTGTTCGTTGAACCTCGGTGTCTCGACCGGTTAGTCTTTAACCGAAGGTATATCTAAACCCCCTATGGTTGATGTTCTATTTCGTGTTTGCATGTTGGTGACCTTGTTCCATTACGGGTATTCCTTGGTATAAAAGTGTTCATGTTAATTTTGTTACATACGCTTCCGTTGCCTAAAATGTGTATATAGTTTTAACTAGTTAAAGTTTATTTTGAATAACATATTTCTACATGCATTCTTATTTGTCAAAAAATGTTTTGACTAAACCCTTGTAACAAAATAAACTCATATTTAATATGAACCGGGTTCATAAAATAAAAGGTAAAATTATACCACGGATCTCCAACAGTGGTATCAGAGCCGATGCTCACCACATGCAAATCGAAACCGGTCCTTTTCACCGGAATAATAAATCACAAACTTTAAAAGTCTAAAGTTTTTGATTTATTTTTATCTTTGGGCTATATATATTTCTGGTCATATTTTAGTTATTAGTATTTTGTTGACCAAAAATTGCCCAAACATGCTTTTGGTTATGTTGAATATGTAAATCGGGTCCAACCTTATGGTTGTGTTTATATTTGGTTTAGTTTATGGTTTTGGCCCGCTTTGTTGTTCAAAGTTGTAATAGATAAAGTTTTTTTTCTTTGTTATATTTACTTGTTAAATATTGTTTAACCGAAGACCCGAAGCAAACCCGAAGCAAAACCGAATGCCAAGAGGAGTCTTGGAGTTAGTGGGAGTCGCTCAAGATAACAAGATGCACTCAAGTCCATCCTGTAAGATTAAATATATTATGTATTAATATTTAATCTATAGCCATTATAATCATTTACATAATATAGATCAAAATATATAATAACCTATTAAATAATTAGTTGGTAATTGTTGATGGACCATATTACCCTTATTAACTAATTAGGTTTCCTCCTGGGTGCTTATATAAGGAGAATTATGTGGAGGTCAAGGGGTTACTCAGTTACACAATTAGACACACCCCATTAGTCATAACATCACCATCGACCTTCTCTCCTATAGCCGATACCCTTTTCGGTTTTCTAAGTCCCCATCATCAGTCAGCACCCTAAGGAGGAACCAGATCACGATGACAAGCATGTCGAACTCCATTACTGGATTCTCCAACGCACTGTCTGCTGTAACATGTATGTTTTCATGTTTTCCAATATGTTTAAACAGAACTGAACCAACATGTGGTATCAGAGCATATGTTGATTAGTCAGTTCTGTTTTCATATCCATAATTCTGGGATTGAAACTTGGAAAACGGAATTTTTTTGAAAATCTTATGAACAGCCAGTTTCGAGTCATTGAGAATGACTCGAGATCACTGTTTTCGGTAAAAAGGATTAATTATATATTCATTCGAAATCAACTGGATTATGTTTATAACCGAAATCTGTTTTAAAACCTTAAAAAATTCAGGTTTTGGGTTCCAGAATTTATGTTTTATTTTTTTAGGGTTCATCATGTTCTTAGGAAAATTCGAAAATTCTGTTATGTTTTGGAATGTTTTAGGATTGATGAGTGCTTTTTCCATGTTTGATCCAATTTTATCTTTTAAGTTTATTCGAAAAACTGTTAAAAGATATACAGTTATAATTTTTGAAATATTTTGATAAAATTAGATCATCTTAAAACAGGAAATCATATCTCATAATCCCTTAGATTTCGAATTTTCAGTTATGTTATCACAATAAACAGCTATCAACAGTGGGCTCGAGACAATCAGATTACGACTCGAGACCATCAGTCTCGACTCGAGACCATAAGGTCTCGACTCGAAATCATCAGGTCCTTAAACCTTCACAACTCGAGACCAACAGATCTCGACTCGAGACCATAAGGTCTCGACTCGAAATCATAAGGGCTCAACAGTTTACAAATCGAGACAAAGGTCTCGACTCGAGACCATAAGGTCATAATTCGATCCGCGCTAACGGGTGGTTTGCTATTAAATAATTGGTTTTGTAATTACTTAGTTAATTAATCAGAATCAGATAACGTTTTACAAAACCAAAATGGCTTAACTTGAATGAGTTTTTGATATGTCATTTCTGGCCAAAGCTGACTTGATACATCTACTTATCGTTCAAGTATTACGAAAGTTATGTTAAGTATGCATCATAAACATGAATGTCTTAATATCTGGCCAAAGCTGATTTAATTCCTTCATAGATGGCATACTTAACGAATGCATAACTAAAGTGATTGTCTCAATTTCTGGCCAAAGCTGATTTGTTACAACCACTTTGCACGTATGCTTAAATGATTACACTTCTGGCCAAAGCTGATTTGTCTTCGTTTAAGTAGAATTTTAACTAAGTCTATTATTTTGATGTTAGTAATAGACAATATCATAGCTTCATAATGTAAAATGGTCATTATTTATGCCTGCCTTAGTTTAACGTGCCCTTAGATCACATTAGGACTTCTTCCTTAGTATCATAACTTACTCATCTTATTTCCACTATCAGCGCCCAATTGCGGGATTCCACCTTTGACTGGTGATAACTTTGCTGCATGGAAGGATGCTCTCATGCTTACACTTGGATTGCTGGATTTTGATTATGCTCTAAGAGAGAATAAGCCAGCAGACCTTACCACTCAAAGTACTGCTGCTGAGCAGTTAACTCATGAAAAGTGGACTAGGTGTAACCGCATGTCTCTCATGTTTATGAAGCAGTCCATAAGCAATGCAATCAGGGGAGCCATTCCTGATTCCGAAGATGCTAAAACCTACTTGGAACATGTGGAGGCGCAATTCAAAGGGACGTCTAAAGCACACGCTAGTACTCTTATTCTCAAGCTGGTGACGACTAAGTATGATGGGAGGAGCGGCATTCACGAGCACATCATGATGATGAATGACATGGCCAATAAGCTGAAGGGGCTGGAAATGGAAATCAGTGATGGTTTCCTTGTTCATTTTATCATCACTTCGCTTCCTTCATCCTTTGAAGCATTCAAGATCAATTACAACACTCAGAAGGACAAATGGACGATGAGTGAGCTGGTCGCTATGTGCGTACAGGAGGAAGAGCGTATGAGGATGGATCGCACTACTGATGTTGCAAACTTCACCACCTCCAATTCTAAGAAAAGGAAGAACAATTATCAGAGGAAGGATGCTTCAAAAGTCCAAAGGCCTAATCCTAATCCAAATACAAGTGCACCTTCCAGCTCTAAGAACTTCTTAGGCAGTATCCGCTGCAAGTTCTGTAAAAAGACAGGACACATGCAGAAGGAATGCCCTGATTTTAAGGAGTGGCTGGCTAAGAAAGGTAACGATTATTTTATGATACTTGAGTCCTATAATTTAAGTGTTCCTGCTAATTCTTGGTGGTTTGATTCTGGTTCTATGGTTCATGTTACCAATTCAACTCAGGGATTCCTTTCAATCCGGAAGCTGGAAAGAAACCAAAGAACGCTTAAGGTTGGGGATGATCGAGAATTAGAAGTGAAGGCCATTGGAACATTACAATTAGTTATGAAAACTGGTTTATGTATTTACCTTTATGATACCTTATATGTTCCTGAGGTAACTCGGAACCTTGTATTAGGACCAAAGTTAGACATGGACGGTTTTATTGTTTCCCATGGTCATCGCAAACTCTCTATCCTCTATGATTCTGTTCTTTATGGTACTGGTGTTCTGGATGGTGGTCTCTATAGATTAGAACTAGATGATGGCTTTTCCAAATCTTTGTTGTCATATAACATTAATGAATCACTCACAAAGATGAAAGAGAAACGAGACTTAGAAACTTCATCCATGTTGTGGCATCAACGTTTAGGCCACATCTCAAGAGAACGATTAAATCGTCTCGTAAAGGATGAAGTCTTACCTCCTCTTGATTTCTCTGATTTTGGAACATGTGTCAAATGTCTTAAAGGTAAAATGACATTAGCGAATAAGAAAGGTGCCACTAGGAGCTCTAATTTATTAGAACTCATTCATACTGACATTAGTGGTCCCTACCAAATCTCTGGCATAACAGGACATACTTCATTTATCACTTTCATTGACGATTATTCTCGTTACATGTACTTGTATCTTATTAAGGAGAAATCTGAATCTCTAACAACTTTTAAAGATTATAAGGCTGAAGTTGAAAAGCAATTAGATCGTCAGATTAAAGTTGTGAGATCAGATAGAGGCGGTGAATATTATGGAAGACATACTGATGTGGGTCAAGCTCCTGGTCCATTTTATGAGTTTTGTAAGGGCTAGGGGATTGTGAACCAATACACCATGCCTGGTACACCTCAGCAGAACGGTGTCGCTGAAAGAAGAAACCGTACCCTTATGAACATGGTGCGCAGTATGTTAGCCAACACTAATTTACCATTATTCCTCTGGACTGAAGCGTTAAAAGCAGCTGTTCATATACTCAATAGAGTTCCTTCTAAGTCTGTCCCTAAAACTCCTTATGAACTTTGGACAGGAAGGAAACCGAGTCTTAAATATATGAAAGTATGGGGCTGCATTGCTGAAGCAAAACTTTACAATCCTTTCCTAAGGAAACTTGACCCTAAAACAGTTACCTATTTATTTATCGGGTATCCTGAGAACTCTAAGGGTTATCGTTTCTATTGTCCTTCTCATGTCACCCGTATTGTTGAAACCAAGCGTGCTGCGTTCCTGGAGGATTTCAAGGTCAGTGGGAGCAGTACCAACCCTTACGAAGAATTGTAAGAAGTACAAGACGCGGGGGGGAGAGACTCGTCGCTTACCATTACTCCGATTACTCCTCTTGTACCCAATGCAACTACTGTACCTGAAGCTACTGCACCAACTGCAAATTCACCTCCATAATCAGAACCCATTATACCTCATGACGAAGGCACATCAAATCCTCAAAACCAAGACAACGCTGAACCCGATAATCCACTCAGGAGACCATCTAGGCAAAGAAGGCCTACTAATTGGGATGATTATGTTACCTACCTGACTGAAATGGATCCCGGAAAGCTCAATGATCCTATCTCTTACAATGAAGCCATTAGCAGTGATCAGTCTTCTGAATGGAATAAAGCAATGATTGAAGAGCTTGAATCCATGAAGAAAAATGACGTTTGGGATTTGGTAGAATTACCCAACGGAGCCAAACCCGTAGGATGTAAATGGGTATTCAAAACAAAACTGGATCCGAATGGGAACGTTGAACGCTACAAAGTGAGATTGGTTGCAAAGGGCTACACTCAGAAAGAGGGAATTGATTATCAAGAGACGTTTTCACCTGTCTCTCGTAAAGATTCATTAAGGATCGTCATGGCCCTAGTAGCTCATTTCGATTTAGAGCTGCATCAGATGGACGTTAAAACTGCTTTCCTTAACGGAGATTTGGACGAAGATGTTTACATGAAACAACCTGAAGGCTTTAAACCTGAAGGTCAGGAGCATCTAGTCTGTAAGTTGAAGAAATCCATTTACGGGTTAAAACAAGCATCACGTCAATGGTACCTCAAGTTTGATAAAGTCATGAAGAAACAAGGTTTTATGAAGAATCAAGTGGATCAATGCACCTACCTCAAGATGAGTGGGAGCAACTTTACTATACTTGTCCTTTATGTAGATGATATTCTATTGGCAAGTAATAGTTTAGATATGTTGCATGAGACGAAGCGGTTACTCTCGCATAACTTCGACATGAAGGATCTCGGAGATGCTTCTTACGTCATTGGCATCGAAATTCACCGAGATAGACACAAAGGGATCTTAGGATTGTCCCAGAAGGCTTACATAGATCGTGTCCTTACACGGTATAACATGCAACAGTGCAAATCCTCCATCGCTCCAGTAGTTAAAGGAGATGTTTTCAGTTCATTCCAATGTCTGACAACAGAGATTGAGAAGGAGAAAATGAGCCAGATACCTTACGCGTCAGTAGTCGGGAGCTTGATGTATGCTCAAGTCTGTGCTCGCCCAGATATCGCTTATATTGCTGGAATGCTAGGCCGTTATCAGACTAATCCTGGCCTAGATCACTGGAAAGCAGCTAAGAAGGTACTTCGATATCTGCAAGGGACGAAAGACTATAAACTGACTTATAGAAGAAGTGATCATTTAGAAGTGGTGGGCTATTCTGATTCTGACTTTGCCAAATGCAAAGATGACAAGAAATCCACTCCGGGCTATATCTTTATGTTATCAGGCGGCCCTATATCATGGAAGAGTCATAAACAACAGTTGACCACAACTTCCACAATGATGGCAGAGTACATTGCTATTTATAACGCAACCTGTTATGGAATGTTGCTTAGAAATCTGATCACTGGACTCAAAATCGTTAATTCCATTTCTAGACCATTGAAGCTTTACTGTGATAATTCAGCTGCCGTTAGTTTCTCGAACAGTAACAGTTCCACTGGAGCTGGTTTATATCTCGATACAAAATATCTGTTCGTACGAGAACGAGTTGAGGAAAATAATCTTTGTATCGAGTATATTAGTACTAAAGATATGCTTGCGGCTCCGATGACTAAAGGTCTCCCTCCTAAGGTTTATGAAGAACATGTTCGGAATATGGGATTTAGTAAAGACCTTATTCAAGCATATTGTACTAGCTTATGTTTTATGATTAATGAAATTTCCTCAGTTTGATTTTGTATGTCTCTTAGAATATGTTCAACCGGTATAATGGCATATAGACAAATAAAGTTACAAATCAAACAAAGGGCTTATGCGTATTTTGATCATGACGATTAGGTTTTAAATTAAGGCTATAGTATGATTAATGGGGGTCCTGAGTCGCATAATGATTCAACGGCTGTATTTCTCTGCTATAGTACTTGTTTAAGGCTAAAAAGAGTGTTAACTCCTGATCAGGCTTATCTAATACTCATAGTAAATGATTACTCGGCTAAGTGGGAGAATGTAAGATTAAATATATTATGTATTAATATTTAATCTATAGCCATTATAATCATTTACATAATATAGATCAAAATATATAATAACCTATTAAATAATTAGTTGGTAATTGTTGATGGACCATATTACCCTTATTAACTAATTAGGTTTCCTCCTAGGTGCTTATATAAGGAGAATTATGTAGAGGTCAAGGGGTTACTCAGTTACACAATTAGACACACCCCATTAGTCATAACATCACCATCGACCTTCTCTCCTATAGCCGATACCCTTTTCGGTTTTCTAAGTCCCCATCATCAGTCAGCACCCTAAGGAGGAACCAGATCACGATGACAAGCATGTCGAACTCCATTACTGGATTCTCCAACGCACTGTCTGCTGTAACAGGTATGTTTTCATGTTTTCCAATATGTTTAAACAGAACTGAACCAACACATCCTTGTGGTTGTTTTATGTTTTGTGACCGTGACCCCTTTATCTTGCTACTTGGCTCTAGCAAGATCATATTCATGCCCATATGATTTACATATTCATTTTTGCTATTATGGTTGCCTTTTGATAAATGTTATCACACTTCAACTTAATACCAAAAAGTATTCTTAAATTTTTTTTAAATGAAATCGGAAAAAGCAAGTTCTAGCAACTTGCTTATTTTGTAACCACTAGAGTTTTATAACATGTTTTTTCTCACATCTTTAAAACTCATAAACTTAATAGTTTTCAATATTAACTTTAATTGGTTATTCCAAGTCGCGACAAACATAGTTTTGTAGGTTATCTAAAACTAATTGTCCCGAGAGGTGAAATGGTCTTTTTGGTTATGTCACAAATTTAATATTTAGATTAAAACCGACTATAACGACCCTATTTGGTAAAAAATTAAAATCAATGGTCTATGCCATCCTACTACTAGTAACACTTGGGGCATAATGCGAACCATCAGTGTTGGAGCCACAGCACGACACTTGGTGTCTAGTTTATCCTTCCAATGTGCAAGGGTTCCGTCGACACATCCGGCCCTTCCACATGTGACCGTTTTAGGACGACTATTACTTTTCTTCTCGTGTTGCGTGCCCCAGCCGTCTCGAGAACAAAAGTGGCATAGATGAGGCCAAATGTATCAATGCAAGGACAAAAGTTGTCCTCGCAGCCTCATAAACCCCGGGAGTTGTGCTTTTCTCACAATTGATAATCGTTGTCAGTCCGCTTAAACCTCTCGCTAATGTTGCATGCCCCAGCTGCCTTTAGAAAGAGCTTCTAACCGGATTCTCATTCCTTATCGTCTCACCTTACTAAATAAGGAAATACATTAAAAAGACTAATTAAATAATTTTTTGCTTAACAGATGTCATCTGAATACAACTCCTCCTTTGCTCTCAAGTCCATACTTGAGAAAGACAAACTGAATAACACCAGTTTTCTTGAGTGGCACCGCAACTTGAGAATCGTTCTCAAGATGTCAAAAAGGCTTTATGTTTTGGAAACCCCGATCCCAACCGCACTCGAGAACAACACTGTGGTTGCGAAGAAGGCTTTCGACAAACATAAAGAAGATGCCATGGAAGTTGCTTGCCTCATGCAAGCCACCATGTCTCCAGATCTTCAGAAGAATATGGAAGACATGAATGCCTTCGAAATGATTGAACAACTCAAGGGCATGTTTCAGAAACAAGCTCGTCAGGAACGCTATGACACCATGAAACAGCTCATAAGCTGTAGAATGCAAGATGGTTCCTCAGTTAGTGCTCATGTCCTCAAGATGAAAGGCTACATCGACCAATTAAACAAACTTGGTTATCCTCTCCAAGATGAGATGGCTGTTGACTTCATTCTCAACTCTCTTTCCAGTCACTATGATCAATTTGTTATGAACTTTAACATGAATGACTGGGTAAAGACAGTGCCAGAGCTACATGGGATGCTCAAAACGGCAGAGATGAACATTTCCAACAAAGTAAGCCAAGTGTTAATGGTTCGATCTGGTGGTGTTAAAAAGCCCAAAACAAAGAAGAAAAGTTATAACAGCAAAAACAAAGGAAGGGCTCCTGTTGCTGCCAAACCTGCCACCAACAAGAGTAAGCAAGCTGTGAAAGCCCCTCTTCCAGAAGAGCGGCAATGCTATGAGTGTAACAAGATGGGGCACTGGAAACGTAACTGCCCCGAGTATCTTGCCAAGCTCAAAGTGAAGAAGGCTAATGGAGAAGGCACTTCTTCAGGTATTCTAATATATGTTATCGAACTTTTCACTGTTTCAAGCAACACATGGGTATTTGATACCGGGTGTGGTTATCACATCATTAATGTCTTGCAGGAGCCTGAGAAGTGGAAGAAACTGAAGCCGGGAGACATGGAGCTCATTGTTGGTGATGGGAAAAGAGTCCCAGTTCTGGCAACTGGTACATTTAATCTTACATGTCCTTCTGGTCTTGTTGTTGTTTTGAATAATTGTCTTTATGCACCTGGTTTAACCAGGAACATCATTTCAGTTTCTTTGCTTTTTGAACAAGGATTTAGATATGTTTTTAATGGTGTTGCTATTTCTGCTTATCTAAATGGTATTTACTATTTTGAGGCTAAACCTCGAAACGGTATCCATGAAATTAATGTTCAGCCTAGCAGTAACATATATCACCTTTCTAAATGTCAGAAAAATGGTGCTATTGATTCATTCCTATGGCATTGTAGACTTGGCCATATAAGCAAGGCACGCATAAAATGGCTCCAATCTGAGGGGATTCTTGAATCCACCGGAACAAGCTCATTTGATGATTGCGAGTCTTGCTTAGCTGGCAAACTCACCAAGGATCCCTTCACCCATGTTGGTGAACGAGCTAGTGATCTACTAGGACTCATACACTCAGATGTATGTGGTCCTTTTAGAACCATGACTAGGAATCACGAGAGATACTTCGTTATGTTCATCGACGATTATAGTCGATATGCTTATGTCTATCTCATGAAGCATAAGCATGAAACTTTTGAAAAGTTCAAAGAGTTTCAAAACGAAGTTGAAAACCAACTTAATAGAAAGATTAAAATGCTTCGCTCAGATCGAGGCGGTGAATACCTCAGCTTGGAATTTCTCGATCATCTAAAGGAACGTGGAATAGTTTCACAACCCACTCCACCAGGCACACCCCAACTTAATGGCGTGTGTGAAAGGAGAAATCGAACCCTACTAAATATGATTCGATCGATGATGTGTAGAATAAATTTACCTCACTCCTTTTGGGGTTTTGCTCTTATGACTGCTGCTCGACTTGTAAATCTAGCGCCGACCAAAAAGATAAACAAAACTCCATATGAGATATGGCATGGGCATAAGCCGAATTTGAGTTACCTAAGAGTATGGGGGTGTGATGCTTACATCACAAGTGACTCTGATGACAAGCTCGACCCTCGAGGCAAAAATGTTGTTTTCGTCGGATACTATAACCAATGCAGTTATTACTTCTACCATCCTGATGCAAATACAATTTCCATCAAAAGGAAGGCTAAAAGGTTCCTTAAAGATGAACTTCTTAATCGAGGAACTGGAAGTAACTTAGTAGATCTTGAAGAAGTTCAAGGACTATAAAACGCCGTTGACGAGGTCGGAACATCTGAACCACAACAAATTTGTTGATACCGAATCAGACCTGAACACAAGCCTTCACAGGAGCATCAAGACTCGTAAAGAACCCGATAGATACCTTTGGCATGTTGAGGGTTCTGAAGTCCTGACAGTAGCCGAGTCTGATGACGAGCCTACTAGTTACAAATCTGCTATTTCTAATCCAGATTCTGCGAAATGGTTAGAGGCCATGAAAGCCGAGATGCAATCCATGCGTGACAACCAAGTCTGGGACTTGGTTGAGCTACACCCTGAATCTCGGGCAGTAGGGAGCAAATGGGTTTTCAAGAGAAAAACCGACATGCATGGAAATATACAAACCTATAAAGCACGGCTAGTAGCGAAAGGTTTCACTCAAACTCAAGGTATTGACTATGATAAAACCTTCTCACCCATTGCTATGATCAAATCGATCAGGATATTACTTGCCATAGCTGCGTACTATGATTACGAAATTTGGCAAATGGATGTTAAAACCGCCTTTCTTAATGGACATCTTTCCGAAGATGTTTATATGGTTCAACCTGACGGTTTTATCGATCCAAAATATACTAATAGGGTATGCAAGCTAAAAAGTCCATTTATGGACTCAAGCAAGCATCTCGAAGCTGGAATCTTCGTTTTGACCAGAAAGTCAAAGAGTTTGGTTTTGTCAAGAACGAAGATGAACCTTGTGTTTACAGAAAGGCTAGTGGGAGTGCTATATCATTTCTCATCTTGTATGCAGATGATATATTGATCATTGGAAACAACATCCCCATGCTTAAGGAGATTAAACATTGGTTGGGATTGTGCTTCACTATGAAGGATCTTGGAGAAGCCGCTTACATTCTAGGAATCAAGATCTATAGGAATAGATCTAAGCGACTTCTTGGGCTAACTCAGAGCACATACATAGATCAAGTAATAAGACGCTTCAAGATGAAAACTCCAAAAAAGGAGGTGTTCCAATGACTAAAGGAACCGTTTTGGATAAATCACAAGCTCCCTCTGAGGAGCGTGAGATAAAGCAAATGGAAGCAGTTCCATATGCCTCAGTGATTGGTTCTATCATGTATGCTATGGTATGTACTCGACCAGACATCTCGTATGCTTTGAGCATGACCAGCCGTTACCAGCAGAGCCCTGGGATTGCCCACTGGACTGCAGTTAAGAACATCCTTAAGTACTTAAGAAGGACAAAGGATATGTTCTTGATATTTGGAAGAGTCAATGAGGAGCTCACTGTAAATGTTACACTGATGCTAGTTTTCAAACTGATCGAGATACCTCTCGCTCACAAACGGGTTTCGTGTTCACTCTCAACGGAGGAGCTGTCTCATGGAAAAGCTCCAAGCAGAGTGTTGTAGCTGTTTCCACCACGGAATCCGAGTACATTGCCGCATCGGATGACGCAAAGGAAGCTGCTTGGATGAAGAAGTTCATAACTGATCTCGATGTGGTTCCAAGTATCATGAAACCCATCCAGGTATTTTGTGATAACACATGTGCTATTGCTCAAGCCAAGGAGCCTAGATCACATCACAAAGCCAAGCACATTTTGAGAAAGTTTCACTATATACATGAGATTGTGGAACGTGGAGACATCGTTATAAGCAAAATTGACACAGATCAAAACTTAGCTGACCCATTTACTAAGCCAATGACTCAAGAGAAACATGACCGTCATATGGACGCTATTGGGCTTAGATTAGCTAGTGAAATGTTTTGATTTAGTATTTGGATGTACGAACATCAAACAGTTGTATTCCTGTATTCATTTTGATTTACTAGTTAAATGCAATTCTTGAATCCTACAACTGTGTTCGAATTTGATACGTTTAATCCATGAATCTTGTATTCTAAATTATCAGTAGTCGGTCAGACTCGTGGGAGCGACTCTGAATTAAGACTATTTTGATTTTGGACTCAAGGAGTTGACTTCCAAATTCATAGGCCTCATTGTGAATGACGCTGGATGTAACTCGCATCAAATCATCTTCATGGATCTTAGTCATAAGATGTTTTTGATCTAAGCATACTCATTTAGTATCCTCTGACCTGAGATACATACTAGAACTTTCGTTTACTAAAGACTATTCTTTGATCAGTGTCAACCAATGTCGCGTAACTGCCAGTCATAAAGGCATTGGTTGGGAGTGGTTCTGAAGTTCAGTGGGAGTTGTATGTAGTCAAGATGGGATTCTGTACTCTTACATTATAATGTAACAGTTAGACATCTGGGCGCCCTCATTGATTCAAACTGGTGAAGTGTAAGGCCTTACCCAGACTTACTGTGTGTTTGATTGGACCACTTTGATTCTATGAACGAGAACGATAATGATTGAACGCTGATGTGTTCAAAATGTAACATATAAATTTCATCAAATGAGGCATAAAACTAACCCTTTTTTAGTACTAATGTTGGAAAAAGTGTGCTTTTGTCTTCCTTTTGTATTTTCAGGATTAAATGAGCTCAAATTAACAAAAGAAGCAAAAAGACATCAAAATCTAACATAAATACAAGAAAAGGGACAAGACATGACATGCCCGACCCCACGACAGCATCTTCCCAAGCAAAACAAGAGATCAGAAGCCTGAACACGCCCCGTGCTCAGCCAGCACGGGGGCGTACCCAAGTGACAGCAGAAAAGACAAAGTGGTAGAAGCTTCTATTGCCCACCACGGGGCCGTGTTCAGCGGACACGGGGCCGTGGTCAACTATAAGATTCGCACAATCCAGGCTAATCTTCATAGTACAAAGATTCTTCTGCACACGGGGTCGTGCTCAGCGGACACGGGGGCGTGGTCAACTAATAAGACAAAGCTGCATTAAATGAAGAAAGAGAAGATGTGGACACGGGGCCGTGCCCACTGGACACGGGGCCGTGCCCGAGCTTCTGTTCAGCCTATAAATAGAAGTGCTTGGCTCAAGCTCAAACCATCCCTTGGCACACCACCTCTCTCACACTTCATCCACCACCACCATAACACCATCATCCACCACCATCATCCATTGTCCATCGTAGAGTGTGTGAGTCATCTCGGGATCCAAGATTGATCGTAAGAGTTCTTGACAATCAAGGCCATGTTTGCCTAAGTCTCTTACATCACTTGGTGAAGACAAAGTGTCTAGTGTAATACTTTTTATTTCTAATCTTTTGCACTTTTTATTTGGTTTTGTATTAATGACTTTAATAACTAGTTGCTTATGTTGAAGGTGATTTTTCCTTATCGTTTGTCCGTGGTGTCTTGGCATTATTTTACTGTCTATATAAAATAAAAGATTTTCACCATTCATATCTCCACGGTCTATATGGAGGTATGTTGGCTACCTGGTCGGGGGTTAAGGGAACGGTTTGGTAAAGGTCTTGCCATTGTTCAGCGTTTAGAGGTCCTGCAATGGACCTGGGTCAAATTTAGTAGGACCTCCTTCAATACTTAACGGTATTGGATGGCGGGGGTCCAAACTCTTTGATCCCCTCATAAGTTAACTACTATTAATACTATAACCCGGCTATTTAGGACTGTATCCCTGCTGACTCAGACTACTTAGTCGAAGGTAACGTCACCTCCAAAAGAGGGGCCTACCATAATATTGCATTAATAACTTAATTAATTATCTTCCAATAATCCCCCCTTTTAGGATTGTATCCTTGCTGACTCAAACTACTGGGGTGAGGGTAACGTCACCTTCAAAAGAGGGGCCTACTACAATAACTAAGATAATCTGTTAATTATGTGCAAAAGTGCTGAAATAATCAAAGGTTACACTAGATACGAGTCGGAACCAAGTGATTCATCTTGTCTATCTGTTTTCTTTTTATTTTTATTTTCAGCATTTTAGTTAGTTTTTATTTTTCTTAGTTTAAAACATTTTTCTAAACTTTTTATTTTGATTAGACGTTGAGGATAAACCGGTACTAAAAGCTCTTGTGTCCTTGGACGACCTCGGTATCTTGCCAACACTATACTACGCTCACGATGGGTGCATTTGCCCATATGTGTGTTTAGTGTTAGTAAAATATCGTGTTTTATAAATTTAAAACTTGGCTAAAAATAAGTGTTAAAGGGGCTTAAAATATACACCTAATATATATAACACTTCACACGAATCAAGTTTTTGGCGCCGTTGCCGGGGACACAAGGATTTTAAGAAAGTTAGGAATCAACGGCCTAATCGTTTTTCTTATTTTTCATTTTTTTAGGATTTTTTTTTAGTTTTTCAGCTTCTGCTGAACTCAGCACGGGCCGTGCCTGCTGAACACGCCCCGTGCCCAATCATTAGAACTGGCAATCCTGTTTTAAGTCAGACAGTAAGCTGAACACGGGGCCGTGCCCACTCAACACGCCCCCGTGCCCAAGTTTCAGTTACTGAAAATAGAACCGTAAGATCCCGACGGTTGGTAATCTCTGACACAAACATGAGTGATACTGATACTTTTTACTTTCGGCACTCTTATGGTACTATGTGGTGTCAATTATGTGGTGGTAATCATAAAGAATTAGAATGTTTTTTTCTAAATTATAAACCCCACTATATAGACCCATCTTTTCCTAGTATCCTTAAGAGGGGCGAAAGTAAAAATAATCCCTATCGCTCCCTCGAATGCGCCCAACCGGATATTCTAGGGGAAATGCTTCTCGATGAATTATTTCAACTAGAAGATCTAATTTTTAATTGGTTAAAAGAACTTAGGGAAGATTTCAATAATCTTTTCCAAGCCAACAACCAAGAAGAGAGGTTGGAAACGCATTCAAACAACTTCATTGTTTCCAATGATACTTCTAACTCTAGTGAGGACTTGAGCGATAGTCATCCCTGTGTCGATTGTGCCGTGAAGGACTCCCCATCGACTTCGTTCGATGCATACATAGACCTGAGCGATTCGACATACACCTTCTTTAATGAGAGCCCGGGAAAGGGTTGGACTTGTCCACCTACATATAGCATAGAATCACCCTCACCGACAACCTCTTGCGTTCTCGTCTTAATCTAGAACAATTAAGGTATCTTAGGCACTTTGGGGTTGTTCCATCCAGTAAGGAACCACCCGATCCAGAAAAGTTCCTTAAAATTTGAAGAATTCCTTAAGACAGCTTCTAGACACGGGGACGTGCCCAGGTCAACACGCCCCCGTGTCCACCCAAAGATTCCCTTCTGATTTTGTCAGAATGCGGACAAAAATGTGTCAGGATTCCATCTGCACACGGGGCCGTGTCCAGCCAACACGGGGCCGTGCGCAACGTACTGTCGTTTTCTATAAATGCAGCCAAGAATCCTGCACATTTGAACCATTCCAGGGAGAGAGATTTGAGGAATATTCTCACATACCATCCTAGGTATTTTCTAAAAGAAGTTTCTCAACCATCTTCTTGTCCTTTCCTCTTTTATCCACTTCCTTCTTCTTCAATTTTCTTCATACTTCCATTAAAGCTTGAATATTCCACAATTTCATGCCTTATTGGGATATTTGTTAGATTTTTGTTCATGGAATCTTGTTAAAAATAAGTTCTATAACAGTGTTTTAAGTTGTTGAGTTCAGAAATGCTTCAAAAATCATAAAAACAACTTGAAACCCCAAGATTCCTTGTTCATAAATCCTGCAAATATCTGAACACGGGGCCGTGTTCAATGAACACGGGGCCGTGTCCAAAGTACTGGATCCATAGAATTGAACTCTTGTCGGTATGTTTTCTCAGAATGGCCAGCAGAACTAGCGGAAACTCTTCATCACATTCCAGAAACAACCGGCAGGGGAGAAGATCATCAACGGTTGAAGATTCTCTTGTAAACTATGTTTACGCCCTAAGAGAGGCCCTTGATGAAGTAACAAGTGTGGAAGAGGCATTGGTGGACCGCATTAATCATTTGACGATGGGACTAGAAGGATGTCTCCGGGAGGTCAACCTTTTGCACCAAAGGTTGAACATTCTCGCATCTCCTCCTTTGGTACCAATTATCACCCAAAGGGCATGGAATGTGGTGCCGGAAGTCATCATTCCGGCCGAATGGTACGCCCTACATCCGGAACCTCCTCGAGACATACTACAAGGGGTTCCGGTTGGTGTCGCTCCTCCACCACCAAATGTTGAGGAACATGAAGCCGCCTCCCTTCTCCCGAGAGAGATCGAAGAATGGCTCTAGCAACATCTAAGGAACACCATTCGGCTTGGAGTTCTACAAGACTTTTAAACCGGAAATCTATTCCCGGAATTTTGGTTCTTATTGTAGACGTAGAACTCCTTAGGAAGATTTTACGGATCACTTGACCTATTAGGACTTTTAACTTTTATTTTCTGCTTTATTTTTCATTTTTAGGACTTCTATGTAATTCTCTCTATGATTAATGAATGATGGTTTGGTGTTTGGAATGGTGTTGAAATGAATAAAACACACTTGAGATAGCAAAGGATGCAAGGGAAACTTGAACCAGCACTCTACACAGGAAAACAGAACCATCCGACAAAATTCTTCATTTACAGTAAGCTCGGCATGGGCCGTGTCCACCCAGCACGGCCCCGTGCTGCACTGTCTGCAGAAAAAGACCCAGTTCAGGTAACTGGACACGGGCCGTGTTGACCCAACACACCCCCGTGTCCAGACTTCTGTTTCTCTTGTTTTAAATTTGTTACTGGCACTTGAACACGGGGCCGTGCCCGGATAACACGGGGCCGTGTTCAGCGCCCAGTAACACAAAATTTTTGCTTTTTCACACCTTTTACACATTCAATCAACCGAAAAACTTATTTTTGGGACACATTGAGGACAATGTGTAATTTAAGTGTGGGGGGGATGCTAAAACCTTGAATCTTGTAAGTCCTAAATACAAGCCTTACACAAAACTCTATTGGAACCGCTAATCACCCCAAATTTTTTCAAAAATTTTCATTTTTTTTACTTGTCTAGGTTTAACTCGGGAAATTCAAGTTCTCAAAAAGGTTATATTTTTACGAATTTACAACCGATAGCGTCGTGATAAAAAGAACCAACATAAGAAAATTATGAAAAGGCATGACAAGCTTAGTTAAAATTTGATTATATATACTACCCATTCCCACAAAAGTGAGTTTTGAGCCTTTATTGAGCATACAATTACATATCATTAGAACTAATTGCTCATTTTTCGTTTCTTGTGTGAATAGCCGCTTGGTTCTTACAACTCTAGAACTTGCCATGACGATACATTCCCGATCCTTACCAACTTAAACCCGAGTAAGTAAATGATGGAGGCATTAGGACTAACCCTTTTTTATTTTCTACACCATTATTTTTCTTTTTTTTACCACCTTCCCAAAATCCCCCTAGTTAGCCCCTTTGAGCCTAAACCTTTTCATTTCATAACCCAAACCAAACACCCTTTTACCCACCAAAACCTTTTTCATTTTTACCCCTTTGTTTTAGTAACGAGTTCGATTTTTCGTATGACTTCAAAAAAAAAATAAAAAAAATAAAATAAAATAAAATAAAATAAAATAAAATAAAAAAATTTGTGTTGATGATGAAGCAAAAGAAAATAAACAAACAAGTTCATCAAAAATAACTTTGTTTGAATAAATAGCTTCATCAAAATAAAAGTTACGAAAAATAGAAAGTCTTACGAAAACCGACACTTGTTACGCTTTTCGCCCTTTTTACTAACCACTAACCACCAACCCAACCACCTACCTTTAACCCAAGCCTAACCCTTTACCCACAAAGTCCTCTTGATATTTACAAATGTATATAAGTTAAAAAGGAGAAGGATTGATTGCTTGGCAAGCCTATGGTAGGAGTAAGTTCCATGCCGCTCTCGAGTGATCCACAAAAATACATTTTCGGCCGAGTGTTGAGTGATCCCCGTGAGGTATGTGAACTTGTATATAAATAGAATTTTACAAAGGCATGTTATGCCCTAATAAGTAATTTCTCTTATGAAAAGTTTTAAATAAATCATGACGAATAGGATTGTAAATAAATAAAAATAAAATTAAATAAAGAATCTTGGAAATCCCGACACTCTACGACAAGCCCAAAAACCTTCTTCTCTACCCATTCCATTTGGGAGTGTAATAGCCACATATTAAAGAGTTTTGCTTGAGGACAAGCAAAGATTCAAGTGTGGGGGTATTTGATGTGTTCAAAATGTAACATATAAATTTCATCAAATGAGGCATAAAACTAACCCTTTTTTAGTACTAATGTTGGAAAAAGTGTGCTTTTGTCTTCCTTTTGTATTTTCAGGATTAAATGAGCTCAAATTAACAAAAGAAGCAAAAAGACATCAAAATATAACATAAATACAAGAAAAGGGACAAGACATGACATGCCCGACCCCACGACAGCATCTTCCCAAGCAAAACAAGAGACCAGAAGCCTGAACACGCCCCGTGCTCAGCCAGCACGGGGGCGTGCCCAAGTGACAGCAGAAAAGACAAAGTGGTAGAAGCTTCTATTGCCCACCACGGGGCCGTGTTCAGCGGACACGGGGCCGTGGTCAACTATAAGATTCGCACAATCCAGGCTAATCTTCATAGTACAAATATTCTTCTGCACACGGGGTCGTGCTCAGCAGACACGGGGGCGTGGTCAACTAATAAGACAAAGCTGCATTAAATGAAGAAAGAGAAGATGTGGACACGGGGCCGTGCCCACTGGACACGGGGCCGTGCCCGAGCTTCTGTTCAGCCTATAAATAGAAGTGCTTGGCTCAAGCTCAAACCATCCCTTGGCACACCACCTCTCTCACACTTCACCCACCACCACCATAACACCATTATCCACCACCATCATCCATTGTTCATCGTAGAGTGTGTGAGTCGTCTCGGGATCCAAGATTGATCGTAAGAGTTCTTGACAATCAAGGCCATGTTTGCCTAAGTCTCTTACATCACTTGGTGAAGACAAAGTGTCTAGTGTAATACTTTTTATTTCTAATCTTTTGCACTTTTTATTTGGTTTTGTATTAATGACTTTAATAACTAGTTGCTTATGTTGAAGGTGATTTTTCCTTATCGTTTGTCCGTGGTGTCTTGGCATTATTTTACTGTCTATATAAAATAAAAGATTTTCACCATTCATATCTCCACGGTCTATATGGAGGTATGTTGGCTACCTGGTCGGGGGTTAAGGGAACGGTTTGGTAAAGGTCTTGCCATTGTTCAGCGTTTAGAGGTCCTGCAATGGACCTGGGTCAAATTTAGTAGGACCTCCTTCAATACTTAACGGTATTGGATGGCGGGGGTCCAAACTCTTTGATCCCCTCATAAGTTAACTACTATTAATACTATAACCCGGCTATTTAGGACTGTATCCCTGCTGACTCAGACTACTTAGTCGAGGGTAACGTCACCTCCAAAAGAGGGGCCTACCATAATATTGCATTAATAACTTAATTAATTATCTTCCAATAATCCACTCTTTTAGGATTGTATCCTTGCTGACTCAAACTACTGGGGTGAGGGTAACGTCACCTTCAAAAGAGGGACCTACTACAATAACTAAGATAATCTCTTAATTATGTGCAAAAGTGCGGAAATAATCAAAGGTTACACTAGATACGAGTCGGAACCAAGTGATTCATCGTGTCTATCTGTTTTCTTTTTATTTTTATTTTCAGCATTTTAGTTAGTTTTTATTTTTCTTAGTTTAAAACATTTTTCTAAACTTTTTATTTTGATTAGACGTTGAGGATAAACCGGTACTAAAAGCTCTTGTGTCCTTGGACGACCTCGGTATCTTGCCAACACTATACTACGCTCACGATGGGTGCATTTGCCCATATGTGTGTTTAGTGTTAGTAAAATATCGTGTTTTATAAATTTAAAACTTGGCTAAAAATAAGTGTTAAAGGGGCTTAAAATATACACCTAATATATATAACACTTCACACGCATCAAACGCCATGTGAGATTGAATCTGATCCATGTCTCATTGTTCAATTGATGTCTTTTACAGAAAGGATAGATGACGAGAATTGCCATAAGTTTACCTTCTTCGTGTAGCAAGCCGTTGCTAAAGAGAAGATACCTTGGTTAATGACTTTAAAGTGTCATGACCTGTTGGGGGCAACTATGTGTAGCTAGAACACCGTTGGCTGTCTGCGTTGAGATCTTATCAGAGACCGTCCAAGTGGGAGCTGTTGGATATTATGTCCGATTCGATAAGTCAACGTTGCCGACCGGGTCTTGACCCGTAAGAGTTACGCCTTGGGCAACGAACAAAAAATCCACTTAACCTGTTTAACTGGTATTTACGAACAATATACGAGACAAATCATAATTATATTTATGATCATAAGCGGGTATTAACTGAGAGATGGGTACATGGACCGGGTGACACGGGTATTCTCACCCTACGCCACTTGTCATACACCTAACTTGTGGCCAATCAAAACACATGCATTTTTGCATGTTTTGACACTTGGCGAGCATGCATATAGTCCATGTTCTATAAATGTGGGTCCTGTTTTGAGAGGAGGATGAACACAAAAGAGTTGCAACAAAACTCTCTCAACTCACACACCCAAACCGGCCACCACCGTCTGTCGGACGGGCCGTCGCCGCCCCGCCGCCTTCTGCCACGACTGCCGCCGACTGCTGCCGCCCCTTGGCGCCGCCCCTTCGTCGTGTCTCGTTGGTTCGTTTACTAGCCCTTGTTCGTTGAACCTCGGTGTCTCGACCGGTTAGTCTTTAACCGAAGGTATATCTAAACCCCCTATGGTTCTATTTCGTGTTTGCATGTTGGTGACCTTGTTCCATTACGGGTATTCCTTGGTATAAAAGTGTTCATGTTAATTTTGTTACATACGCTTCTGTTGCCTAAAATGTGTATATAGTTTTAACTAGTTAAAGTTTATTTTGAATAACCTATTTCTACATGCATTCTTATTTGTCAAAAAAATGTTTTGCCTAAACCCTTGTAACAAAATAAACTCATATTTAATATGAACCGGGTTCATAAAATAAAAGGTAAAATTATACCACGGTTCTCCAACAATCTATTCCTTAAATCATGTTAAACGACTCAATTGTTCTTTTATTAAAGTTTAACTTTGATTTGGACTCTCTTTTTAAGCTTGTCCTAGTTAACACGAACGTTTGTATCAATTTCATAACAATATAAACACTTATTACATTATTACACGCGTCTTATTTAACCATAAACCATTTAACATCTACAATTGTGAGTGGTGGTAAACTAAGAAGGGAAGCAACATGATGGTGAAAATAGGTGAATATGAAAATGGCAAGTATTAACCTACAAAGGCGAGTTAAAGGCCTGGGCAAGGAGAAACTGACATTGCCTTGAAAGATGCTTGTAGCGGGTATGATATATAAAACTCCACGATATATCAAACTCGGCTGTTTAGTTGGGTTTGTAGAATCAATGTTTTATAAAACAATTAGCCTCAAGGTATCAAACAAAATATAGGTTAAAAAGTTAACAAATAGTCAACCTTAAGGTATCAAACAAAAAATAGGTTTAAAAACTATGATGACACTTGTTTTGCCTATGATTTGAGACCATCCAATGGGCCGAAGGTCTCACCATCGTTTCCATAGCAAAATCCATTGCCATTTTTGGTTTCTTGTGTTTACTTGAATTTACTATACAACTTTTATGCTATTATTTTGGTTTCTTGTGTTTACTTGGATTTACTATATAACTTTTATGCTATTAGTTTGAGTATTTCTATGTATAGGTCAGATTTGTTTACTGGTTTCTTTCTTTCTTCTTTTTTTTTTTTATTTTTAAGTTAAGCATTCTATTTTTACTTTTAGAAAATAGAAAAAAATTGTTATATTTTGTTTGTGGTTTTGCGAATGTAAACTATAGTTTTACCCTCTGAGGTTTATAGGAGGTTAAGGCTAATCCCCAAAAATAAAAATCTTGCTGCTTTATACCCTATGTTTGCCTGTTTGCATCAATCTCGGACCCTTTGCGTATGCAAAGTTGTTTTTGCCTCTAATTATCATCATCATCATCATTATTTAGGAGTGAATTGCAAGTTTTGTCTTTTATCTTTATATCACATTTCAGGCGGTATCCTTTGTCTTTAAATTTGATGACTTTTGTACTTAATGTTTCAAAATGTTGCACGTTATGTTCTTTAGCTCTAGACCAATTAGTTTTCTTAGTTAAATATGGTCATGTGCCTTGCACACGATGGCAGTTCTGTCATTTAATCATTCCAAGGACTATTATGTAAATTATTTATATGTAGGGACTATTATGTAAAAAACATTTATATTTATAAAACTTATATCATTTTCCCCACTCTCTTCCATGCATACACACACACACACACACACTCTCTCTCTCTCTCACTCTAGACTTCAACCGTCCACCCACCCTCTACACCCCAACCACTCATGCCATCCTTCTCAGCCACCGGCCACCCAACCTTTACCCCCCAACCACTCCGGTCACCCACCCTGAGAGTGCATAATGTCTATCACTTCCGTCAATCTTGCATCGTAGCAAAAACAGAACAAGACATGGTTCAACAATATTCAATATAGGGGAAAAGTCCATCCAGACGGATAGAGAATAGCTCATCCGGACGGATGGAGCTTATGAGTCAAGGAGTCTTTCATTTAGGTGAACCCTATAAATAGTGGCTTGTTATGTTTCATTTAGAACTTTTAGACATTTAATCTTTGAAGACCCTAGAGAGAGAAAGTAGTGGTAAAGGTTGTCACACCCCCAAAATCCACCATGCGGAGTACCACCGCTTGGAGGCGTGACGTGACCAGGATCAAGCCACCAATCATATTGAACAAGCATGTAAGTAGTTTGTAAAATCCAACACAATACAATTGGTGTCTAAACAAAACATAGTTTAAGTTACAAGCGGAAGCATAAAGTTTAAAACCAAATCATAAGTTTAAACGTTTCAAATGTTTAGCATGGTACACAGTTGTCCATGTCCCACAATGACTCTTCCCACTCCGATGCAAGCTCCATAGATACTTAACGACCTGCAAGGCATGTAACAACGAGTCAACAACAAAGTTGAGTGAATTCACAGTTGGTTGTTTAGTTATAGTGTTCGTGAATCATTTGTTTATTTCGTAAACCAAGTATCTTAGTTATCTGTATCGCGGTTTCCTAAACATGTTTGCGATGATTAGTGGCCGGATCGCGGTTTCCAAAACATGTGTGCGATGATTAGTGGCCGTATCGCGGTTTCCCAAACATGTGTGCGAAGATTAGTGGGGGCTTCCCATGTGTCGACTAGTCGTGTTTGTACGTGCCCTTCTTGATCCAAGGACCGTAGCGAGTGTGAGTGTACGTAGGTTTTACGTACGTGCCCTTCAATCCGAGGACGGTGAAAAGTAGTTTAATAGTAATGATATTACGAGTAGTTATTCAAATCCCATTCCCAACCCACCGGGAATCCCATGCCTCAGAAAGTGTGTGAACTCACCTCGGTTGCTCGGTTTGACTCTCAAAAGTAGCTAACAGTCAAGGTCGGTCAATCACGTCCTAGTACGATTACCACTTAGTTTATTAGTGACTTCAAATAGAACACAAAGTTCCTACACGTATCTATCACATAACATGCATCACTTTAACGGTTTATGCCCATATATACTTCCCATCCATTCCCCACTCAAAATCAAACATACGATAATGCACATAACATATATATAACATGTTAGATCATTCACAGATGGCATACTCGACATTTAGACACGCGAGTCACAACTTATGTCTTTTCAGCATTTATATTCAAAACCGACTGTTTTCAGACATTTTAATAAAATAGTTAAATTGTTCCAAAAATTCCCAAATTTTTACAGGATGTCTTAAACGTTCCATATTTTATTGTGTAAAAATATCGGGGTCCGTTTCATTACCAATATTTTATAAAAATTCATATTCCGGACTGAACTCAGATTTATGTATTTCTGACCACAGTCCACGGAACAATTTATTAAAAATTCATCGAGTGTCCGATTTACGAAATTCCAGTGGGGTAATTACAAATACTTCAGTTTTCATTTACAGTAAAAATTTCATGATCCGATTCTACACAGAATACAAGCTACAACAGAAAATACAACACCCATTTATTGCTGTAAAAACTCAGCCTAAGCTGCTGTTACAAATCGGTTCTTTAAAAATAGTAAACGACCTCGAAAAATTACGATTCCAGTGCCATTTGATCAGTTTTTCGAAAATACAAATTTTAGGCTTCAGAAATTCTGTTTTTCGAGTTATTAATGTCTGTTTACAGCCCTATGAAGCCGGCTGAAAAAGTGACTCAGCATGTTGTTTTGAAGTTTAAATGTTACTAAAACGTATTAACAAGTGTCCTAAACATGTGTTTATCAAGAAATCAACATATAAGTAACCAAGAGTGTAATCAAAGACTTACAACTAGCACCAAGGCTAGGGATGAACAAGTGAAGAAATCAGGTGGTTAATAGCAAATGAAGAAGGTCCTTGAGCTTCCGTTGCTTCCACACTTCCTAACTTAGCTTCTTACACCTCAAAATGAGCTTGGAATGCTTGAACCAAAAATGAAAATGGTGGTGTGTGAAGTAGGGTGTTTGGCCGAGAGTTTAATGAGGGAGAAGGAGAAGTGTTGAGGTGATGAATGGGGAAAGGTGTAGTGTTCATATCTTCTTAAAGAATCCTTCCATATCTTACAATATCTAGACAAAATCAAATTGAATCTAAGTAATATCATTATAGATCTTGTAGGATTTTAGAAATCTTGGTGGGGACACTTCTTTGGTCCGTAAGTTTCATATGAGGGGGGGGGGGGGTTAATTGTAACTTGCATGATCTATATATCTCAAAGAAATCAAGGAAAGATCTTGTGAATCCAAAGAAATCTTATGAAAGATCTAGTAAGATTTTAAGGGATTATTGGCAAGATTATTATGGATTTGGCAAGATCTAGTAAATATTTGGTGGGCCACCCTCATGTGACCGTGTATAATATGGGGGGGGGGGGTAAAGTGCAACTTTCCAACTTCTAATTTTAATAACAAGTTAGTTTACAAGTGTAACTTTTAGGGACTTGTGTGCTATTATGTTATAAGGGGTGTTATGGTGTTCGGGGACCATAACTAGTTCAGAAATAATTAAACAATGTATTTGGCAAAAATTTAGTGTCCCGGGTAATGTCCGGTTGTTCGGTTGGATACTGTTCCGTTAAAGCGTTTAATTATTCCGTAGAGTGTCTTATATGTATATTTTTGTAACACAATTAATTCCTAACACTCAGGAAAGCATACCGGACTATTCAGTAACTTTTCTGTATACTTCTAGTATGTTAACACGCACATGTAAGTATAACACAGAAATCAGAGAGCAATTACATGATTCAGCACAGTCATCAAGCACTTTCATTATCACTAATTAATTGTACGAAATACATGTAAATTGAGGGTTGTCACATTCTCCCCCTGTTAAGAGAATTTCGTCCCGAAATTTAGCGCGTGGTTACTGAGGAAGCTAGTTAAGTTGCGTTGTCTTCCTGATTTTCCTGGGGTGTCACATCACCCCCCCGTTGATTTGGAATTTCGTCCCGAAATTCTGCAGTAGCTTCAGCCTCAGTAGTGGTTGCGTTTTTCTTAAACAGATGGGGGTACTTGAGTTTCATCTGGTCTTCTCGTTCCCAGGTATACTCTGGGCCACGACGGGAATCCCAACGAACTCGGACAAGAGGTATTCTGGTACGCTTGAGGATCTTAACGTCTCGATCCGTAATCTCTACTGGTTCCTCGACGAATCGCAGCTGGTCGTCGATTGTGAGTTCCTTGAGAGGAACTATGAGGGTCTCATCTGACAGACACTTCTTCAGATTCGACACATGGAAAACGTTGTGAACTCCGCTGAGTTCTTTAGGTAGGTTCAACCTGTAGGTGACTTTGCTAATTTTCTCGGTGACTTCGAATGGTCCGACATAACGCGGATTGAGTTTGCCTCGTTTGCCAAAACGGACTACACCTTTCCAAGGTGAGACTTTGAGTAGCACCCGATCCCCAACCTGGAACTCGAGTGGCTTTCTTCCCTTATCAGCATAGCTTTTCGGACGGTCACGAGCTGCCGCCATTCGCTGTCGTATCTGAGCAATTCTCTCGATGGTATCTACCACAAGTTCTGGGCCAGTGATTTGACTGTCACCGACTTCTGCCCAACAGAGAAGTGATCGGCATTTACATCCGTACAATGCCTCAAACGGAGCGGTTTGGATGCTGGTGTGGTAACTGTTGTTATACGAAAACTCCACTAGCGGGAGGTGCTTTTCCCAGCCATTACCAAAATCGATTACACATGCCCTAAGCATGTCTTCAAGGGTTTGGATGGTGCGTTCAGATTGCCCATCCGTCTGTGGATGATATGCCGTGCTCATGTCTAATCGAGAGCCAAAGGACTTGTGCATAGCTTGCCACAGTTCAGATGTAAAACGTGAGTCACGATCAGAGATAATGGAGGTTGGCACTCTGTGCCTTGATACTACTTCCTTTAGGTAGATGTCTGCTAGAGTAGAAAACTTATCCGTTTCCTTGATAGCCAGATAATGTGCAGACTTGGTCAGTCGATCCACGATCACCTAAATGGTGTCATTTCTGCGTTGAGATCTAGGAAGGCCAGTAACGAAATCCATGGAAATTTTGCTCCCATTTCCATGTCGGGATCTCTGGTTGTTGAAGTAGGCCTGATGGTTTCTGATATTCGGTCTTGACTCTCGCACAAGTCAAGCATTTGCTAACGTAGGTTGCTATGTGGGCTTTCATACCAGGCCACCAGTACGTAGTCTTGAGATCGTGGTACATCTTATCCGAACCAGGGTGTACCGAATAACAAGACTTGTGCGCTTCGTCCATCACAAGCTCGCGTAAGTTTCCGTAGAGTGGAACCCAGATGCGTCCGTTAACATAGTAGGCACCGTCTTCCTTTTTTTTTCTAGCCGCTTCCTCGATCCTCGTAGGGACTCAGCCCTGACGTTTTCTGCTTTCAATGCTTCGACCTGAGCATCTCGTATCTGGGCAGGAAGACTAGATTGGATGGTAAGCTGTAATGCACGTACACACTTAGGTATAGCATCCTTTCGACTAAGGGCGTCAGCCACAACATTGGCTTTGCCAGGATGATACTTGATCGCACATTCATAATCGTTCAAGAGCTTGACCCATCGGCGTTGTCGCATGTTCAACTCTTTCTGTTTGAAGATATGCTCGAGACTCCTGTGATCGGTGTAAATGGTGCACTTGGTACCATACAGGCAATGTCTCCATATCTTGAGCGCGAAAACAACTGCTCCCAGTTCCAAGTCGTGTGTAGTGTAGTTCCTTTCGTGAACCTTAAGTTGGCGTGACGCATAGGCAATGACCTTGTCACATTGCATCAATACGCAACCAAGTCCTTGGATGGAAGCGTCGCAGTAAACCACAAAATCATTCGTGCCTTCAGGCAATGAGAGGATAGGCGCGCTACAAAGTCTATCCTTCAAGTGCTGAAATGCGGACTCCTGTGCATCACCCCAACGATAGGTGACACCCTTCTGAGTCAGTGAAGTGAGAGGTTGCGCGATCTTTGAGAAATCCTTGATAAACCTTCTGTAATATCCTGCCAAACCCAAGAATTGGCAGATTTCTGTTGGTGTGCGGGGTGCAGGCCAGTTCTTGATCGATTCAACCTTAGATGGATCCACATGAATTCCATCCTTGTTTATTACGTGGCCTAGAAAGTGGACTTCGCGAAGCTAGAAGTCACATTTCGAAAACTTGGCATACAACTGCTCTTTTCGAAGAAGTTCCAGCATAAGTCGTAGATGCTGCTCGTGTTCCTCCTGACTCTTAGAATAGATTAGGATATCGTCGATGAACACAATAACGAACTTATCCAGGTAAGGTTTGCATACTCGGTTCATGAGATCCATGAAGACCGCTGGTGCATTCGTCAGCCCGAATGGCATAACCAGAAACTTGTAATGGCCGTAACGAGTTATGAATGCTGTTTTGGAGACGTCCTCATCTCGGACTCTCAGCTGATGGTATCCCGATCTCAAATCAATCTTAGAGTAATAGCTCGACCCTTGCAACTGGTCGAACAAGTCGTCAATACATGGAAGAGGATAATGATTCTTCACGGTTACCTTGTTAAGTTCGCGATAGTCGATACACATTCTGAAAGTACCATCTTTCTTCTTCACAAACAAGACTGGAGCTCCACAGAGCGAAGAGCTAGGACGTATAAAACCCTTTTCCAAGAGTTCTTGTAATTGCGTGGACAGTTCTTCAAGTTCTGATGGAGCTAGACGATAAGGTGCTCGAGCTATGGGCGCTGCTCCAGGAGCTAGCTCGATTTGAAATTCAACTTGACGATGAGGCGGAAGACCAGGTAATTCCTCAGGGAATACCTCAGGAAAATCGCGCACAATAGGAATGTCCTCAATTCTCTTCTCTTCCGTTGATGTGTCAGTAACGAGTGCTAGAATGGCAGTGTGGCCCTTTCGCAAACACTTCTGGGCCTTAAGGAAAGAGATGATGCCTTCGACAGCCCCACTCTTGTCGCCATGAATCATTAGGGGTTCCTCACCAGCACGAGGGATGCGGACAATCTTCTTGTTGCAAAGAATTTCTGCTTGCTGATGAGATAACCAATCCATCCCAATAACAACGTCGAAACTATCAAGTATGATAGGAATAAGATCGATAGGGAAAGTCTGACCAGCTAAGACGAGGTTACAACCCATAACTACGTGTGTGGCTTCAAGACTTTTACCATTTGCTAGCTCTATCGTGTGTTTGGTGTTTAGAAGTGTTGGAGTGCGCTTAAGCATTTGGCTAACTTTTAAGGACACATAACTAGCATCGACACCTGAATCGAATAAAACAGTAACAAAGAAGTCATCCAGAAGAAACTTACCCATCACAACGTTGGGATCGTTCCTCGCGTCACCTTCAAGGTTTCAAGGAGTGATCACCAAGGATCGAGAGTCGAGCCTTCCAAACTTCTCTATGCTAGAGGGTGTTCATTTCAGTGTCTTCGCATGGAGAATCGAGAACGAAATGTCACTGTGGTAAGAGAATGACGGTTTGGTCTAAGCAAATGGTAGAATTTAGACCTAACATAAATCAACAATCATGTGTCGGTACAAAAGCTAGTGCAAAGTGTAACACCTGTACCTCCGCGGCCATCAAACAAATACCGAACCAATGAAATATTATATTTCATACTTGGGATTTGTAAAAATATGTGTATCATTTGCACATATCAATTTTTGTTCAATTCCAAACTCTAAATCGCTTTCTGGAAGGTTATACGCGCACCGATGCGTAAATATAACCATTTTAATGCAACAAACCCTCCGGAATAGTGACATAGGCTTAACATACCTTAAATAACCTTTACATAACTTAGAAATAAGTTTTGAAGGCTTTGGTATGACAAAAACAAGCTAATTCGCTTACAGGGACTAAACTTGACAAACTGTGAAAGTATGCCAAATTGAACTGTAACAGACATTCCGGAACATGACCATAAGTTAAACACACCTTAAATATCCTTTATATAGCTTATAAATAGGCTTTGAGGGGTTCGGTGTGCTAAAATAAACTTTTGGGTCATTCAGGGACTAAAAGTGTCAAAAAGTGCACAAGTTTGCATTTTCGCGCATAACTTACGTTCTGAATACATCCGGACATCCAAAAATTTATGTAAGCACTATAATATTTTATTTTAGTGTTTGGCATGAGAAAAATCCATTCGTCACGCATTTTGGATCGTTTTTCGCGCTTATGCGCATTCCGTCGTAATTAAGCGAACATCGCGTTCGTACGACCAAACGAACCGACATCCGAGATATTTTTGAGCATGTTTTGAGTCCTCTATACTTTAACTTCATTTTAGAGCCTTGAAATGAGGTTAACGGGGTTCAAACGCATCGAAAATAGCTTAAACGGGCTGCAGGGACCATTTCTGCCATTTTTGAAACATTTCTGAAACAGGGGGGCAGTGGCGTAGCGCGAGCCCTAAGGGCCTATGCAGTCGTGCTACGCGAGCGCCTTATGTTGACAGAAACATCAGTTTTGCACTTTCGGGACCAGATTCGATGTATTAACAGCTGTTTAATTCACAACCACACATTCTAACTTGCTTAGTCAGCTGATAGGAACCCATTTTTAGTCACCACAACTTGCCAACACTTGTACGGATGTGATTAAGGCACGATATTCGACAAGCGATCTTAACGGTTCGGGTATTCCTATAAATACCCATCCACCCCATTGCAAAACTTACAAGAATTCTGATTTGAGGAGCTCTAAGTTGAAACCATTGTTTCATACCTGAGCTACTTGGATCGGGATTAGCATTCGGGGACCCTTCGTAAGTATTCTTTCGTTCTTTTCTTTCTTTTATTGCTTTTCGAGTCAGAAAGTCAAACTTTGTTTGACTTTCAGCGTTGACCAGCTTATGGTCAATGCGAAGTTCGTTTGAACTTCGCAACGTGAGTGTAATCACGTTGGTTATAGTCCCTTGGGACTATGCCTACTGATTACCACGTTGTCTAGGGTCGTAGGGTAAGCGATCTAATAAATCGCTTATACCTCGAACCCGACCCATTTGGTCGATCATTAGGATCCGACCAAACACATTAGGTGACCATAGTAGGTAGGGAATAACCTTCCGAGGTTATACCCTATGGTCACATCGTTTGAGTAGTTGTATGATAGGTAGTTTATATGCCTTAGGTAAATTACCAGAATACCCTTTTCATGTATAATTGGTAATTAAGCATATGTAACCTAAACCTTTGTCACATAACTGATTATGTAACATGTTTAGGCATATTCTACTTGTCATAGGACTAGTTAGGTGGTCCGAACGCGTTTCACGCGAACGACGCGTTAAAGTAGCATAAGCTACCTAAACGGGTCGTAATGGGTCGTAAACAATTATGTTAGGTTTCAATTAGTATGTAGGATTTGTTGAACCATATTACACGAGTCTCCTTACTCGTTTGGTTTACAAACCCTCATGCTACCCGATCTTCCGATTTAGGTCCGGTTTATTAACATAGTTACCTATATTAGGTGCCGTTTGATATCCGTGATCTCTAGCATTGTTTGGTTGTTACTCAAGGACTACTAAGCAATCTCAAGTGAGTACATAGACCCCTCTTTTACTGTTTTCCAAACTGTTTTGGGGTGGAACACATGTGCCTACTTGTTACTTTCATGCTTTCCATGTTTTCACATCATATACTTGCTATGTTTATTAGTACATTTATAGTACATGATTTCACCATTTTACATTACATTTTATGCTATGTATGTCCATTGCGTGCATACTTAGTACATTGTTTTACATTTACATTTTATGCTATGTATGTCCATTGCGTGCATACTTAGTACATCGTTTTCATCACATGCTTACATTTTGTTATGACATTTGGGTTGTTTACAATGGAACAATACATTCATTAACATTAGCTACGCCGTTCGTTAGTAGGAAGTGGTACCATAGGAATTGACAACTCCCGTTCCGGACATCCCAGGGAAAGGGGATGAAAGGAATGACCGAATTCGATATACATAATTTAGATAAACCTTTAAGTGGTTTAAGGGTTTATCGCCGCAGTCTCAAGGCTTGGATGTATGCATTTTCACAACACCGCATAGATGTTCGTATCAGTATAGCATGCATTTACACAAAACATAGCTTTGATTTAAACCAAGTTTTACTTCAATACTATGTTCTTGTGCATATGGTTTAGTTGATGCATTTCACTAGCCATACAGATCATTTTGGTTACATATTACATGATTTACATTGATCATGCATTTACACAAAACATAGCTTTGATTTAAACAAAGTTTTACTTCAATACTATGTTCTTGTGCATATGGTTTAGTTGATGCATTTCACTAGCCATACATATCATTTTGGTTACATATTACATGATTTACATTGATCATGCATTTACACAAAACATTGCTTTGATTTAAACCAAGTTTTACTTCAATACTATGTTCTTGTGCATATGGTTTAGTTGATACATTTTCACTAGCCATACATATCATTTTGGTTACATATTACATGATTTACATTGATCATGCATTTCCACAAAACATAACTTTGATTTAAACCAAGTTTTACTTCAATACTATGTTCTTGTGCATATGGTTTAGTTGATACATTTTCACTAGCCATACATATCATTTTGGTTACATATTACATGGTTTACATTTGACACATAAACACTTTTGACATTGGTTATACATTACATGATTTACATTAGACATGAACATTTTACATTGTTGGTTTGGTTTGAGTAAGTGATTAAGTAACGATGCGTGTGTAATATGATACAAGCATGGTGGATACGCCGCTGGTACTTCCTATATATAAGTGTTTGTATGGTATTACATATCGTAGTGTTATTTGAATCATTTCAGTTTATGACATATAACATTTTATACAAATAACATACTTTTCATAATACATTGTTTTACAAACAACTTAACTTATACAAACTCATTTTACATGGTTATTCGTTTAATCATGCATTATTCTTTTATTTATACGTATCATCTGAACTTATTGTTTTTCAAATGATTTACAAAGACAAAGCAAATTACAAGGTTCATGACTAAACATTTTCTTAAACAGAAGTGATGAATCTTATTTTCACAAAACCTATGTACTCGCCGGCATTTTTATGCTGACATACCTATTTTCACATGTGTTTCAGGAAATGAAGCATAGGATTGATCAAGATACACTTAGGCGGACATGGGCCTTAGTGACAATAAAAGATGCAGACTAGTTATTTATGTTATGTTTCTTTGATTATCAAGACATTGTAACTCATTTATTCAATAAAACAGTATTTCAATTTCCATGTGTTATGAAACAATGATTCTGTTACAACACTCCCCGATGTTTCCGCCACGTTTTGTTGTTTTACGTGGTCGGGGTGTGACACAAAGATTCCGCATATTTAAGAAAAACTATCATGAAATTAAAGTACGTCTCTTGTAGTGTAAGGTGGGTCAGGTAAACGTATAAATTATCATGTTCGCCGGTGGGTTGAGTGATCCATATCTCCGTCCCCAAATGTCCTGAAGACTATTTCACCAGTAATGGTATTCATTCGCTGAGTTGGGTATACGAGAGAGTTAATAAACCATCCAACAGGGTAATAAGGTAGTCTTGTGATTGGTGAAAATCGTAGTATGGTTGTTGGCGTTTCGTTAAATCAGTTGCCAATCAAAGAAACAGGGAATTAATGAGGTTCATGCGAATAATTAAGCGAAAACCGGGGTCCACCATTAACAGAAGAATTCAACCAAGTAATATGTTGCTTAGAAGCAATTCTAGCAGTGAGGTGTGGCGGCATGACACAAAAAGGGAAGTTCGTTGCATCACGATCACGGAAGTATATCACTTGTCCAAAACAGAGTTTGGTTGGTAGGGTTGCGAGTTGCAAAGCGATGAACGCGTGTAACTGTGGCTGCTTCGTTTCTGGTAACAACGACCAGCGGGGATGATGAGGTTCGTCAGCAGGGATACGTGGGTATAGTTCTCCTAAACCCGAGTTCGTTTGAGCCAGGTCTGGTCTTTGTGAATGTTGACGTACAAGCCGAATGTACGGAGGGTCAGATGGTGACGTCATGTCGAGATAAGCGTGTAAATAGATAGAATGCATAAACAGTTGTCGTAGCGGGGTAACGAGAAATCAGAAAAGAATTTGACCACCACTTGTCAAATTTCAAGTAAACAATTGCGTGTCATAAAGAACACAGTAGGTGTGACACTTGTGTCACTTCAACCATCAAACAAATACCAAGCCAATGAAATATTGTATTTCATACTTGGGATCTGTATAAATATGTGTATCTTTTGCACATATCAACTCTTGTTCGATTTCAAGCTTTAAATCGCTTTCTGGAGGGTTATACGCGCACTGATGCATAAATATAACCAGTTTAATGCAACGAACACTCTGGAATAGTGAAATAGGCTTAACATACCTTAATTAACCTTTACATAACTTAGAAATAAGTTTTGAAGGCTTTGGTATGGCAAAATCTAGTTTATTCGCTTACAGGGACTAAACTTGACAAACTGCGAAAGTATGCCAATTTGAACTGTAACGAACATTCCGGAACATGACCATAAGTTAAACACACCCTAAATATCCTTTACATAGCTTAGAAATAGGCTTTGAGGGGTTCGGTGTGCTAAAATAAACTTTTGGGTCATTCAGGGACTAAAAGTGTCAAAAAGTGCACAAGTTTGCATTTTCGCGCATATCTTACGTTCTGAATACATCCGGACATCCAAAAATTTATGTAAGCACTAAAACATTTTACTTTAGTGTTTGGCATAAGAAAAATCCATTCGTCACGCATTTTGGATCGTTTTTCGCGCTTATGCGCATTCCGTCGTAATTAAGCGAACATCGCGTTCGTACGACCAAACGAACTGACATCCGACATATTTTTGAGCATGTTTCATGTCCACAATGTTTAGGCATCATTTTAGGGCCTTAAAGTTGGCTTTACGGGCCTTAGAAGTGTCGGAAATGGCTTAAATACACAACAGGGACCAAAACTGTCATTTTTAAAACTTATTTTCTGATCTGAACCCCCATGCGGCCCGCATTAGTTTTGGTGTATCCTGAAGCGGGCCGCGTCAGCCTTCCAGAACAGATAAGATCGATTAGTCAGCTGATTCTAGCTGTTTAATCCACACCCACACATTCTAACTTGCCCTTTCAGCTCATGGGGGATCATTTTTAGTTACCACAACAATTGAACAAGTGTACGCACAAGATTCGAGCACGGTTTCCATGAAACGATCTTAACGGTTACCCGAATACTATAAATACCCAACCCACTTCACTTCATTTCTCACAAGAATCTGATCATTTGTGCTCTAAGTTGAAACCTTTGTTTCATACCTGAGCTATTTTGATCTAGATTAGCATTCGGGGACCCTTCGTAAGTATTCTTTCGTTCTTTTATTGCTTTTCTAGTCTTTTCGAGTCTGAAAGTCAAACTTTGTTTGACTTTCTGCGTTAACCAGTTTATGGTCAATGCGAAGTTCGTTTGAACTTCGCAACGTGAGTGTAATCACGTTGGTTATAGTCCCTTGGGACTATGCCTACTGATTACTACGTTGTCTAGGGTCGTAGGGTAAGCGATCTAATAAATCGCTTATACCTTCGAACCCGACCCATTTGGTCGATCATTAGGATCCGACCAAATACATTAGGTGACCATAGTAGGTAGGGAATAACCTTCCGAGGTTATACCCTATGGTCACATCGTTTGAGTAGTTGTATGATAGGTAGTTTATATGCCTTAGGTAAATTACCAGAATACCCTTTTCATGTATAATTGGTAATTAAGCATATGTAACCTAAACTTTTGTCACATAACTGATTATGTAACATGTTTAGGCATATAACACTTGTCATAGGACTAGTTAGGCGGTCCGAACGCGTTCAACGCGAACGACGCGTTAAAGTAGCATAAGCTACCTTAATGAGTCGCGATGGGTCGAAAGCACTTAGGTTAGGTTTCATTTAGTATGTAGGCTTTGTTAAACCATATGACACGAGTCTCTATACTCGTTTGGTTTACAAACCCCCATTCTATCTAAATCATCCGATTTATGTCCGGTTATTAACATAGTTACCTATATTAGGTGCCGTTTGATATCCGCGATCTCTAGCATTGTTTGGTTGTTACTCAAGGACTACTAAGCAATCTCAAGTGAGTACATAGACCCCTCTTTTACTGTTTTCCAAACTATTTTGGGGTGAAACACATGTGCCTACTTGTTACTTTCATGCTTTCCTGTTTTCACATCATATACCTGCTATGTTGTTAGTACATTATAGTACATGATTTCATTACATTTCATGCTATGTATGTCCATTGTGTGCATACTTAGTACATTGTTTTACATTACAATTTGTTGCATATGCTCATCCAGCATATGAACACAGTATATTACATTTTGAACCGTTTATAACTATTTGACTCTGTGAACCGTTTGTATCTGCGAACCATTTGTATCTGTGAACCATTTGTATCTATGAACCATTTATATCTGTGAACCGTTTGTATCTGTGAACCGTTTGTATCTGTGAACCGTTTGTATCTGTGAACCGTGTGAACCGTATTTGACCATACACAAACATTTCTACAATTGTTAAACATTACATCTTGATGGTTTGGTTTGAGTAAGTGATTTAAGTAACGAGGCATGTGTAATATGATACAAGCATGGTGGATACGCCGCTGGTACTTCCTATATATAAGTGTTTGTATGGTATTACATATCATAGCGTTATTTGAATCATTTCAGTTTGAGACATATAACATTTTATACAAATAACATACTTTTCACAATACATTGTTTTACAAGCAACTTATCTTATACAAACTCATTTTACAATGGTTATTCATTTAACCATACATTATTCTCTTATTTATACATATCATCTGATCTTATCGTTTTTCAAATGATTTACAAAACAAAGCAAATTACAAGGTTCATGACTAAACATTTTCTCAAACATAAGTCATGAATCTTATTTTCACAAACCTATGTATCTCACAGGCATTTTTATGCTGACGTACCTATTTTCACATGTGTTTTCAGGAAATGATGCATAGGACTTATCAAGACATACTTAGGCGGACCTGTGCCTTAGTGACTTAAAACGAGACAAGAACTAGTTACTTTATATTATGTACTCTTTGGTTCTTGCTTAAAACAATGTAATCTTTCATATTTGATTAATAAAACGAAGATTCTATTGCCATGGATTTGAAACAATTAATTCTGTTACAACACTCCCCGACGTTTCCGCCACGTTTAGTATGTTCTACGTGGTCGGGGTGTGACAGAAAAGATGGTATCAGAGCCAATGGTTATAGGGAGTTAGGTTATTAGTAATGCTTTGACCTAGTCTATAACCTTCTTAGGACCCTAACGCGAGTTTACTTGCGTTTAGTCATAAAACAATACCGTCACCTATCCTTAGGCGACGACCATAACAAGAACATAAATTTCAAAACCGCTTCGATGTGACAACCCTCACTAAACCAGGCATCCGTACGACTTAATTAATAATTAATTACTGCTTAATTACTGAGCTTGTTTGAAATTACTGATGAACTGCTACTTGATTTCTGATACATGCATATACCTGCATCATACTTTACTTACCGTCACTACATTATTTACATGCTGAACCTTAGTGACAAACATGATGCATAAAAAGCACAGTAGCACTATAAACGGATAACTTATTGAACGTGCTGATAAAGCCAGCATCAGGCAGACACTGCCTCTAAGGCCTGTATGAGCCAGAAATATGTTACTACACTAGTGGTGAGTGTAGGGATATAAGGGTTGTAGAACTGCGTCTCTAGGAATAAGTTACAATGACTGGATGTGCCTAAAACGTGCTCTAAGCACAAAAACCCAGCACTTTAATAAACAATCCAGCTTTTAGCTAACTAATAAAGTGCCAAAACATGAGGAAAATATTCCTGACACTTTGGAGGAATGAGTTGTGTCACTAAAAATAATAATAACGACACTTTAAAGCTTTGTTAACGCTTTAACGGATTACTATCCAACCGAACAACCGGACTATACCCGGAACATGAAAATATTGTCATTTTCATTATTTGTCTTTTTCTAAACCAGTTAGGGTCCCTGAATACCCTAACACCCATTGTAACGCGTGGCACACTACTAACCGGGTTAATCCCTAAACTTAACTAGATTAACCTAACTAATATCCTAACTACTAGTTGGAATCGAACTAGTACCCCCCCCCCCTTCCAACGAAACCGTCCCCAAGGGGACACCCTTTGTACCATGTTGATTATTTTAATCAACCATGTCTAATATCTATTAGACACATGATCCTATGGTTATTAACCTTGAGTATTGTCTATAAGTAATGAGCTTAATCCAACATAATCTTAACCACATTACACAAATCACACACTCTCTCCCTCTCTCTTTGGTTCTCGGCCGAAGACACAAGCAACACCACCACCACCTTTCAATTTTGATCATCACTTTCCAAGCTCATACAAGTGTTAAGGATCGCGTATAAGGAACCTTGGTGCAATCGGAAGGCGAAGGACCTCACTCTATTGCTTTTATCCACGCATTTTTCGCTTAGATTCTTCCCTAGCCTCGAGCTAGTAGTAAGTTGCTTAAATCACCTTCTCGAACTATTTTAAAGTGGTTAATATGATATGTAACGGTTAAAAGATGCAAACATACAAGATGAAGCATAAAAGTCTACTTAAAACACTAAAAATGTTGGTTAAAAGCTCATATGTTGTGTAAATCATGTAGTATTTGATTTGTGTGATTATTTGGACCCGATCTATGTTGTGGTAGCTCGGATCGTCATTTAACCCGGGTTGGTCAGGATCATGGATCATGACATAAGGTTGTTTTGGAAGTAACAAGGGTTAAAGGATGACACTCTACCACACGCGAATCATGAACTTGTGTAAAAGCGATTTTGCTTGTGAAATAGTGTTTAAAACTAGTAGATCTACATATCTACAAGCGGTATTTTCAAAGAACCAAGTATCAAAGAAATCACGTTTTCTAAAGACGGATCTTACACTAACACGAATGATTTTTAGAACACACAAGTGTGTAAACACTTGTGTAGCTCAAAGTTTCGACAAAATAACTGTGACAACCCGCACTAAACCAGGTATCCGTACAACTTAATTAATGATTAATTACTACTTAATTACTGTGCTTGATTGAACTAGCTGATGAACTGCTACCTGCATACTGATACATGCACTTACTTGCATCATACTTTATATGCTGTCACTACATTATTTACATACGGCACCTTAGTGACAAACATGATGCACAAAAAGCACAGTAGCACTAAACGGATACACAGTGAACATGCTGATATGACCAGCATCAGGCAGACACTGCCTCTAAGGCCTGTTAAGAACCTCATATATTTTGGCTACACTGGTAGTGAGTGTAGGTATATAAGGGTTGTGGTACTGCGTCTCTAGGAATAAGATACACTGATTCGGGTGTGCCTAAAACGTACTTTAAGTACCAAACACAGCACTTTAATAATTAAACCAGCTTCTAGCTGACTAGTAAAGTGCCAGAACATGAGAAAATATTACTAGACACTTTCTAAAGTGTCGGGAAAACAAATTGTGTCACTAAAAATATTAATAACGACACTTTAAAGCGTTACAAAAGGCTTTAACGGATTACTATCCAACCGGACACCCGGACTTTACCCGGAACATGAAAATATTAGTATTTTCACTATTTTTATTTTTCTGAGCCAGTTAGGGTCTCTGATTACCCTAACACCCGTCATAACACACTATATATCACTAACGAGGTTAAACACTAAACTAACCTACTTACCCTAACTATCACCTAACTAACTTAGTTACACTCGAACTAGACACACCCTCTCCATTGTAATCGGCTCCCTATGGGGAGACATAAGGGTACTAAGTTTGATTATTATAATGTGATGTGCTTAATATCCTAAAGACATATTTACCAATGGTTAATAACCCTAAAACTTGTCTATAAGTACTAGAGCTCATTACACTTAATCACCATCATATTTCTCAACAAAAATCACTCTCTCCCTCACCCTTGGAGGTCTCGGCCGAACCCCACTCTCATCACCATCATACTTTCAAGTCTAGCTCTTGCAATTCCAACATCATTCACACTTCAAGGATCGCGTATTAGGAGCTCTTGTGCACTCGGAACGCGAAGGACCGCCACCGTTAGCCTTTATCCACGCGTTTTTCATCAAAGATCTTCCCTAGCCTTGAGCTAGAGGTATAATGTTTAAAACTTGTTTTTAAGCTTATCTAAAGTGGTTAAAAGAAATTATGTCGGTTGAATCTCGTTAAGATGAAAGATGATGATCAAAAGTCTACTAAAAATACTTAAAATGGAGGTTAATAACATATAACTTGTGTAAAAGTTGTAGGACTTGAAAATTGTTATATTTGAGACCCGATCTATGATGTGGTAGCTCGGACCACCGTTTAACCCGACTTTGTAAGATCATGTATCTTCACATAAGCTCGTTTTTGACTAAATACAAAGGGTTAAAGGTGAAACTCTACCACACTTAAAGCATAAACTTGTGTAAAAATATTTTACTTGTGTAAAAGTGATTTGACATGTACAAAGGTGTTTAAAACTAGCGGATCTACGTATCCGCAAGTGGTATCTTCAAAGAACCACACATTTAAGAAACCGCGTATTTTTAAAGAAAGGATCTTACACTAATAAATATGGTTTATAAACCACAAGTGTGTAAACACTTGTGAAACAAACAGATCCGACAAAGAAGTAGATTTGTCACTTGTTTCTAGAAGTTGTAAAGACGGATTTCCCTAAACACGAGGTTTTTACAAGATTAAAACTACTTTATATAAAGATCTACATATATAAAGGGTGTTTACACTATAGATTCGGAAAAACTGCAAGTTCATGCGATTATGCGATTTACATACTTGTCGACTAGTTTGATGTGCCGGAAATTGTTTGATTGAATAAAGAAGATTGTTGAATTGATTTGTTAAAAGAAAATGATACGCTTGAAAGCGTGGCCACCTCCAGTTACAGAGGAAACTCTGGCGAAATTTCCTAAAAACCTAACACTTAGAATTTTTACACAACAAGTGTTAGAACTATCTTTGGACATATTTTCGAAACATAAATTTCGCCAGCACTATATTTTACTAAATATTCGGAGGTGGGATTTTCACAAAGATTAACGTGATAAATACATTTTGTCACAACACTGTTTATGATTAATTTGTGAAAATACATAAATATTATTTTAGAGTAAAAATAATATTTACAAGCGTTAATGATTCCAAAACTTTGCAAACGCTTCCACCAACATATAAGTTACACCGGTAATTACATTACCACAAGGTTGATAAAACGTAACTTACGCACATGTATTGTATCCCCCATCCTTGGGAAGAAGTATAACTACCAAGTGTATACGGAACATAAACACGAAATAGTTGTCTAACTATTTCCCAAAGACTTAAACTATAAAGCTAAAGCACGGCCGTCCGTCTAATAGAATTAGCACTTGTAGGTCGTTGCACAGCTTACTGTATTGGAGACACTTGGTAGAGACGCGCATTCACTGTGAGTTCATGTCCCCCTTTTCTCTAACTGTTTTTCAGTTTACTTAACTGCGGGGGTGAAATACATGTTACTATGATTTACGAGTACTTTACAACGGTATGTTTAACGTAAGGAGGTGTTATACGATCATGTGAGTGGATAGGAACAACATGGGGCCATTAGTCCTCATGGAGGGACCGAGGGACAGGAGCGGTAGATCTATCTGGGTGTAGCGAGCCCAGCCCCCGGCCAAACTAGAAACGGACCGTGGGGTGACTTTGTCCACATACTTTGCCGTGGCGAAATCTGCTAGGTTTGAGTCTCCCTATTTGCACTTCACATATGTCAGTGGCCTTGCAAACCATTGGTGATCACAAGTCCTCTTACACTGCTACATACCACAACTATTTTTATACTCACAAGTGTTTTACATACTCACTTACGCATGAACTCGCTCAACATTATTGTTGATTTTTCAACTCACATGTATTTCAGGAAATTAAACGGATCTGGCACGGTATGGAACGTTTTCCGCTGCACTTGTCATGGAGTCATCAGGGTTTAGGGGATGTGTCTCTTTCCTGGACAAGACACAGTCCTTAAACCACGTTTATGTTATGATTCAGTTTGTAATGTCTGTTGGACAAGGTTATGGTTGTTGGTTAAAACAATGGTACTGTATGATGTTTTCAAAACTTAATGGATGACTTGCATGGTTTTTAAATTCATATAGCTTGTTATGGTTAAGCTATGGTATTAAGAAGTCACACCAAAATTAACCACGCTTCCGCAAAGCCAGGGTGTGACAGCTTGGTATCAGAGCTCTGATCATAGCGAACTAGGATTCTGTCTCGAGTCTAGACTATGATCACTAGGGCTCTCACGAAAACATTTTTCTGCATACCACTTAAGTCCAGATCCACAACTTTTTACAAACAAATGTTGAGCACATTTTATTTATTTATAGGCTCAGCTTGGAGGGCTGAGGATCGATCTGGAGGATCGAAGTGATCGAGGTAGGTGAGCACGTTGGTTTGTTATAGGATCGATCTGGAGGATCGAGGTTTGGTTTAAGTGAAGGACAGAGCAGTCTTGTAGACTGGACGAAATTGGCTAGTAAGACTAGGAGAAGCATGTGATACCTTACTTGGTGACTTATGTGATTAACTGATTATATGATTGATTATTATATGTATATGTGTTTGTGTTACAAATGTTATGCTTTCATCAAGTACTAGAAAGATGGGCACTACGAACCCCATGACCATAGTATCAGACGACATAGTTCAACGAAGCACGAGGTGTACATTTCTGATACTACCGGCACAGACAATGACGACTTTCAGCCCTTTGTGCACTGCCTGAAGTCGTAGCAGAGCCTACTGATGGCCATCTTGTTGGGAATTTGCCACTGGCGGTGATCCCTGCTCCTGTGCCCCTTGCCGCTTATCTCGTTGTTGATATGCCCCCGACATTGCCTCTAAAGACGATGTCGAACTATTAAGAGGAGGACCCACTTGAGGGCAAGGCCCTCTCACTGCTAGCATTAGACTACTGCATGCGGACGCTCCTGTAGGGGAAACTCATTTCCCTATCCCAGACTCATTTGAGTCTCTAACATCCGCGTCTTCGCACATACAGGGAATGCAGCACCACTTACACGACGCCGACCCTGATATGGCATCATCAGCTGAACCGGATCCCACACACAGCTTTGAGTTTGATCGCGATTATGAGGACAATTCTGTTTTTCCGCCTGGTGTTGATCCAGACCATGACATTGAGTTCATGCACTTAGACCAGCCCTTGGGGGATCCTGTAACCCCTGTGATTGTTGATCCAGCTGATTTTGAGATGGAGTTTTTGATTCAAAGCTAGCCGTGGCCCCTGAGCCAGGCGTTGCTCCTGACCCCGCATTGGAGTATGACCCTGTTCATGCCAATGCACCAGCTGTTGCTCCTTGATTGATCATCTGCTTGGATGAGAGAAAATTTGGGGTAACTGTGCAAGACAATTTATTATTACGGGGGCCCACGTAATAACGATTTGTGGTGCACAGGAATCCTGGTGGACTCTGCAGGCCAAGCTAATGATAACCAATGCAGCAGGAAATAACGAGTTCATTCTATTACAAGCAACAAGCCAAATTGACAAGCCTATGTGAAGGCTCAGGAATTTATTTCCCCACTTATACAGTGAGTATATTTGCGTGTGAACTGGGGTGATTACATGATGGCTTACGTTGCTATATATATACCCCATAGATAATTGAAACATTGTCCAACCCGCTTCACGCTATTTCGACAAAAAGGGAATGTCACCCAGGCGTGACACAAACACCAGTACATTGCCAAGGACAGAAGCCGAGCTGCAAGAACGCATCTCACAGATAAATGCACGACATGAAGCCCTCCACTCTAAGTACAACGATGGCATTACTGGAGATAACCCTCCAACTGGCTGCACCTATAAACAGTTCCTGAACTGCAAGCCTTTGAACTTTGTCAGAACCGGAGGCACCGTTGCATTTGTTCGATTGGTCCGAAAAGACCGACTCCACTCTAAGAATGAGTAACTGTTCGCCCCAACAGAGTGTTACCTACCTCTCAGGGATATTTCTAGATGACACACTCTCTTAATGGAACCTCCAGGTTCAGACCCTTGGCACATACGCTGCTTATACACTGAGCTGGGACGAGCTCAAGGAAACGATTGAGAGGAAATGTTGTTTGAAGACTGGAATTCGGAAACTTGACGCGGAGTCCTGAAATTTGAATGGACGAACCAGAGACTCCTGAACATGTCCAGCGATCGCACGACTTGTCTAGGGTCGTCCCCTACTAGGTCATTGATGTAGTATGATATGGTGGTGTACTCGTGAGCTTTACATTGTGGTCTCGAATTGTGGCAATACAATCGCAATATTCTCATCACATGCGATGTTCAATCAATTGTTTATGTCCTATAACATAAGAGGTTATGTGATTGACTTGTTGATAACATGAGATGTTATGTGTTGGTATTGTTGAATGCATACGTACACTTCACTTGCTATGACCTAACCTATGTGAAACATCTTTTAGAAGATGCCGCCAAGACGCGAAATGCGCATGCCCACCTCTGAGGCAGAACTTAAGGAGATAATTGTTGCAGCTATAGCACAGCACGAGGCCCTACGCTCCGAACCAATCAAAGGTACCTCAGAAAATAACGGTTGTTCCTACTGGCACTTCCTCAACTACAAGCCTCCGAAGTTCGACGGCACTGGGGGTGCCATAACTTTTGTAAAATGGATTGAAAGTATGGAATCCATCTTTCGAATGAGTGGCTGTACGCCAGAACAACAGGTCCCATACGTTTCTGAGTTGTTTCAAGATGGAGCTCGTTTATGGTGGAATCTTCAGGTTCGAATAATGGGCCTAACTACAGCATACGCGTTAACTTGGGATGAGTTGAAAGGAATGATGCATAAGAAGTATTGCCCCCACACGGAAACCCAGAAGTGGGAAGATGAATTTCGGAGCCTAATGATGGAAGGTCCGAAGGTGTTGGAGTACGTGCAACGACTCCATGATCTGTCACAAATTGTTCCATACCTGGTAAAACCAGAACTGAAGAAATTGGAACAATTCATTTGGGAACTGGCGCCTCAAGTCTTGAGCTTGATGACAGCATCTACGCCACCAACAACCATTGTTGCAAGTAAGATGGGTTTGGCACTCGTTACGGAAGCAAATAGACTAGAAAAACTTGCAAACCCTGACAAGAAAACTCAGGTAGAGTCATCTGGAAAGAACAAAAGGAAGCTTACCGAAGATACCCAAATGAACAACGATGAACAAAGATCTATTCGAGGTTGCTTTGACTGCGGGGACAAAGGGCATTTCAAGAAAGATTGCCCTAACAACAAACAGGCCAATGATAAGATTTACTTAGAAACCAAACCAAGATGTGCTGAGTGCAAGTGTCACCGTGATGGTGGATGTCAGAAGCCTTGGTACGGGAGGAAAGGACACGACAAGGAAGGTTGTGGGATGAAGAGTTCCATACAAGGAGAAAACAGTAACAACTCTCTAGGTGGAAATGGGAAAGGAAATGGCCGAATGATTGGATGCTACCATTGTAAGGAAGTTGGACATTTTAAGAGGGAATGCCTGAAGTTGAAACAAGACCGTGAGAGAAAATCCAACATCAGAGCTTGTGAGGCATGCCAGGATCCAGGTGTGATTTCTGGTACGTTCTCTAACAACCAAAACTTTTGCACCTATTTTGTTTGATGCTGGTGCCGGTTATGGCTTCGTGTCATTAGAATTTAAGAATATACTTGGTTTAACCGCTAGTAAGTTAGATATCCCCTACTCGATCGAATTAGCTAATGGAAAGTTAGTTGAAGCCAACGAAGTAATCAGAGGCTGTGTGATAGAACTGGGAGAACGTGAGTTTACTTTGGATCTACTACCAGTCGAATTGGGAAGCTTCGACGTGGTGGTAGGAATGGATTGGTTATCCGGGAACAAGGCTGAGATAGTATGTCACGAGAAAGCTGTTCGTACTCCAACTGATGATGGTGAGACAATTGTGGTTCACGGAGAGAAGCGTGACACACCACTAAGATTTATCAGCTGCTTGAAAGCAAGGAAGTGTTTACAGAAAAGATGTGTTGCTTTTCTAGCACACATCGTGGATAAAAAGGCTGCTGAGCCAAGAATCGAAGACATCCCTGTCGTAAGGGAGTATCCAGAAGTCTTCCCAGAAGACTTGCCTGGATTACCGCCTCTAAGGCAAGCAGAGTTTCACGACGATTAAATTCCAGGCACTGCACCCGTAGTCAATGCATCATAGCGACTTACATTTTCGGGGGTGCAAGGATTGACAGAGAAGTGTTGGTAACGGATGGAGAAGGAAGATAACAGACCAAAAATTCCTTTTTGGGGTAATCCCATTGTTACCCATCAAAAAGGAGGATGATGATTTTCAAATAAACATCAACTACAGAGAATTGAACAAGCTGGCGATCAAGAACAGGTATCCTCTGCCAAGAATCGACGATCTGTTTGATCAACTGCAAGGCTCGAACTATTATTCAAAGATCGATCTTCGATCTGGATACCATCAATTAAGGATACAGGAGGAAAGTATCCCGAAAACAGCCTTCCGAACTCGTTATGGACACTACGAGTTCCTCGTTATGCCATTTGGTTTGACAAACGCACCTGCGGTATTCATGGATCTAATGAATAGAGTTTGCAAGCCATACTTGGACAAGTTCGTGATTGTGTTTATCGACGACATCTTGATTTATTCAAGGACAAAGGCTGAACACGAACAGCATCTAAGAACTATTCTGGAGCTGCTAAAGAAGGAACAGTTGCATGCCGAGTTCTCTAAGTGCGAGTTTTGGCTACGCGAAGTCCAGTTTCTTGGACATGTGGTTAATGGGGATGGAATTCATGTTGATCCCACAAAGATCGAGGCAATCAAGAATTGGGAAACGCCTACAACGCCAACCGAGATTCGACAATTCTTGGGTTTGGCTGGCTACTATCGAAGGTTCATCGAGGATTTCTCGAAAATCGCTCAACCTTTGACGCTCCTCACGCAGAAGGAAAGGACATTTGATTGGGGAATCAAACAGGATGAAGCATTTCAGATATTGAAGGATAAGCTTTGTAACGCGCCAATCTTAGCTCTACCAGAAGGTACTGATGACTTTGTGGTATACTGCGACGCATCGCGTCAAGGATTGGGTTGTGTGTTGATGCAACGCCAAAAGGTCATTGCTTACGCATCACGCCAACTGAAAGTGCACGAAAAGAATTATACCACACACGATTTAGAGCTTGGCGCAGTGGTTTTCGCTTAAAAGATCTGGAGACACTACCTGTATGGTACGAAGTGCACAGTCTTCACAGATCACAAAAGCCTACAGCATATATTCAACCAGAAGGAGTTGAATATGAGGCAAAAACGATGGGTTGAGTTGCTAAACGACTACGACGGCGAGATAAAATATCATCCAGGGAAGGCGAATGTAGTCGCCGATGTCCTAAGTCGTAAAGAAAGAATCAAGCCCATAAGGGTTAGAGCTTTGGAAATGATCATACGAACCGATCTTTCCTCGCGCATTCGTGCTGCACAAAAGGAAGCTCTCAAGGAGGGAAACCTTGAGGAAGGATATCTCCGTGGAATGGAGAAGCTTTTGGTACCAAACGAGGAAGGAACGTTATGTTTTGAGAAAAGGATTTGGGTTCCTCTGTTTGGTGGATTAAGGGAAGTTATTTTCGACGAAGCGCACAAGTCACGGTACTCTATCCACCCTGGATCGGATAAGATGTATCAAGATCTCAAGGATTACTATTGGTGGCCTAGGATGAAAGGCGACGTTGCTGTTTACGTGAGCAAATGTTTAACGTGCGCTAAGGGCAAGGCGGAATACCAGAAGCCCTCAGGGCTGCTGCAACAACCTGAGATTCCCAAGTGGAAATGGGAACAAATCTCAATGGATTTTGTTACGAAATTGCCAAGAACGCCAAGAGGCCATGATATGATTTGGGTGATAGTTGACCGCCTAACAAAATCCGCACACTTTCTGCCAATCAAGGAGAAAGATAGCACGAGCAAACTTGCGGAAATTTACATGAGAGAGATCGTCGCACGTCACGGAGTGCCTCTCTCGATCATCTCTGATAGAGACGGAAGGTTTGTGTCAAGAATATGGCAATCCTTCCAAGAATCTTTTGGCTCACAATTAAATCTGAGCACTGCGTTCCATCCGCAAACTGACGGCCAGAGCGAGCGAACGATACAAACTTTGGAAGACATGCTGAGAGCATGTGTTATGGATTTGGGCGATAGCTAGGATAAACACTTACCTTTGGTCGAATTTTCATACAACAACAGCTACCACACCAGTATTGGTGTCGCGCCATTTGAGGCCCTATACGGACGCAAGTGCCGATCACCACTATGTTGGTCTGACGCAGGTGATAGGCAGCTTGCTGGTCCCGAGATCGTCCAAGAGACGACAGACAAGATCGCGCAAATACTTAAACGCATCGAAGCCGCTCGCCACAGACAAAAGGCCTACGCGGATCCAAACCGGAAGCATGTGGACTTCCAAGTCGGAGAAATGGTGTTATTGAAAGTTTCACCCTGGAAGGGGGTCGCACGCTTGGGAAAGCGTGGAAAGTGAAATCCGCGCTACATTGGTCCCTTCAAAATCCTGGAAGGAATTGGAACTGTAGCATACAAGTTGGACCTACCTGCTGAACTGAATGGTGTTCACGATACATTTCATGTATCCAATTTAAAGAAAAGTCCAACTCAAATTGACGTTGCCATTCCTACCGACGAGATTCATATTGACGACACGCTCCACTTCGTTGAAGAACCTGTCGAGGTCACAGATTGGAAAGTTAACAAGACCCGCCAGAGCAGTGTCAAGCTCGTCAAAGTTCGTTGGAATGCCAGACATGGTCCTGAATTCACATGGGAACGTGAGGACCGGATGAAAGAGAAATACCCCCACTTATTTCCTAAGAACTCTGCATCTACAAGCAGAACTTAAATTTCGGGACGACATTTATTTAACGGGGGGAGAATGTGACAACCCGCACTAAACCAGGTATCCGTACAACTTAATTAATGATTAATTACTACTTAATTACTGTGCTTGATTGAACTAGCTGATGAACTGCTACCTGCATACTGATACATGCACTTACTTGCATCATACTTTATATGCTGTCACTACATTATTTACATACGGCACCTTAGTGATAAACATGATGCACAAAAAGCACAGTAGCACTAAACGGATACACAGTGAACATGCTGATATGACCAGCATCAGGCAGACACTGCCTCTAAGGCCTGTTAAGAACCTCATATATTTTGGCTACACTGGTAGTGAGTGTAGGTATATAAGGGTTGTGGTACTGCGTCTCTAGGAATAAGATACACTGATTCGGGTGTGCCTAAAACGTACTTTAAGTACCAAACACAGCACTTTAATAATTAAACCAGCTTCTAGCTGACTAGTAAAGTGCCAGAACATGAGAAAATATTACTAGACACTTTCTAAAGTGTCGGGAAAACAAATTGTGTCACTAAAAATATTAATAACGACACTTTAAAGCGTTACAAAAGGCTTTAACGGATTACTATCCAACCGGACACCCGGACTTTACCCGGAACATGAAAATATTAGTATTTTCACTATTTTTATTTTTCTGAGCCAGTTAGGGTCTCTGATTACCCTAACACCCGTCATAACACGCTATATATCACTAACGAGGTTAAACACTAAACTAACCTACTTACCCTAACTATCACCTAACTAACTTAGTTACACTCGAACTAGACACACCCTCTCCATTGTAATCGGCTCCCTATGGGGAGACATAAGGGTACTAAGTTTGATTATTATAATGTGATGTGCTTAATATCCTAAAGACATATTTACCAATGGTTAATAACCCTAAAACTTGTCTATAAGTACTAGAGCTCATTACACTTAATCACCATCATATTTCTCAACAAAAATCACTCTCTCCCTCACCCTTGGAGGTCTCGGCCGAACCCCACTCTCATCACCATCATACTTTCAAGTCTAGCTCTTGCAATTCCAACATCATTCACACTTCAAGGATCGCGTATTAGGAGCTCTTGTGCACTCAGAACGCGAAGGACCGCCACCGTTAGCCTTTATCCACGCGTTTTTCATCAAAGATCTTCCCTAGCCTTGAGCTAGAGGTATAATGTTTAAAACTTGTTTTTAAGCTTATCTAAAGTGGTTAAAAGAAATTATGTCGGTTGAATCTCGTTAAGATGAAAGATGATGATCAAAAGTCTACTAAAAATACTTAAAATGGAGGTTAATAACATATAACTTGTGTAAAAGTTGTAGGACTTGAAAATTGTTATATTTGAGACCCGATCTATGATGTGGTAGCTCGGACCACCGTTTAACCCGACTTTGTAAGATCATGTATCTTCACATAAGCTCGTTTTTGACTAAATACAAGGGTTAAAGGTGAAACTCTACCACACTTAAAGCATAAACTTGTGTAAAAATATTTTACTTGTGTAAAAGTGATTTGACATGTACAAAGGTGTTTAAAACTAGCGGATCTACGTATCCGCAAGTGGTATCTTCAAAGAACCACACATTTAAGAAACCGCGTATTTTTAAAGAAAGGATCTTACACTAATAAATATGGTTTATAAACCACAAGTGTGTAAACACTTGTGAAACAAACAGATCCGACAAAGAAGTAGATTTGTCACTTGTTTCTAGAAGTTGTAAAGACGGATTTCCCTAAACACGAGGTTTTTACAAGATTAAAACTACTTTATATAAAGATCTACATATATAAAGGGTGTTTACACTATAGATTCGGAAAAACTGCAAGTTCATGCGATTATGCGATTTACATACTTGTCGACTAGTTTGATGTGCCGGAAATTGTTTGATTGAATAAAGAAGATTGTTGAATTGATTTGTTAAAAGAAAATGATACGCTTGAAAGCGTGGCCACCTCCAGTTACAGAGGAAACTCTGGCGAAATTTCCTAAAAACCTAACACTTAGAATTTTTACACAACAAGTGTTAGAACTATCTTTGGACATATTTTCGAAACATAAATTTCGCCAGCACTATATTTTACTAAATATTCGGAGGTGGGATTTTCACAAAGATTAACGTGATAAATACATTTTGTCACAACACTGTTTATGATTAATTTGTGAAAATACATAAATATTATTTTAGAGTAAAAATAATATTTACAAGCGTTAATGATTCCAAAACTTTGCAAACGCTTCCACCAACATATAAGTTACACCGGTAATTACATTACCACAAGGTTGATAAAACGTAACTTACGCACATGTATTGTATCCCCCATCCTTGGGAAGAAGTATAACTACCAAGTGTATACGGAACATAAACACGAAATAGTTGTCTAACTATTTCCCAAAGACTTAAACTATAAAGCTAAAGCACGGCCGTCCGTCTAATAGAATTAGCACTTGTAGGTCGTTGCACATCTTACTGTATTGGAGACACTTGGTAGAGACGCGCATTCACTGTGAGTTCATGTCCCCCTTTTCTCTAACTGTTTTTCAGTTTACTTAACTGCGGGGGTGAAATACATGTTACTATGATTTACGAGTACTTTACAACGGTATGTTTAACGTAAGGAGGTGTTATACGATCATGTGAGTGGATAGGAACAACATGGGGCCATTAGTCCTCATGGAGGGACCGAGGGACAGGAGCGGTAGATCTATCTGGGTGTAGCGAGCCCAGCCCCCGGCCAAACTAGAAACGGACCGTGGGGTGACTTTGTCCACATACTTTGCCGTGGCGAAATCTGCTACGTTTGAGTCTCCCTATTTGCACTTCACATATGTCAGTGGCCTTGCAAACCATTGGTGATCACAAGTCCTCTTACACTGCTACATACCACAACTATTTTTATACTCACAAGTGTTTTACATACTCACTTACGCATGAACTCGCTCAACATTATTGTTGATTTTTCAACTCACATGTATTTCAGGAAATTAAACGGATCTGGCACGGTATGGAACGTTTTCCGCTGCACTTGTCATGGAGTCATCAGGGTTTAGGGGATGTGTCTCTTTCCTGGACAAGACACAGTCCTTAAACCACGTTTATGTTATGATTCAGTTTGTAATGTCTGTTGGACAAGGTTATGGTTGTTGGTTAAAACAATGGTACTGTATGATGTTTTCAAAACTTAATGGATGACTTGCATGGTTTTTAAATTCATATAGCTTGTTATGGTTAAGCTATGGTATTAAGAAGTCACACCAAAATTAACCACGCTTCCGCAAAGCCAGGGTGTGACACTATTTTTGTAAAAGTTGACAAGAAGTTGTAAAGATGGAATTTCTTTAAAAACAAGACTTTTACGAAATCGTATTGCTTTATATAAAGATCCACTAAAAGTAATGGGATTTACTTCATAATATTAGAAAACTACAAGTTCATGAGATTCTTGCAAATTACATGTTTATTAACTAGTTTGATACGTTGAACATTGTTTTGGTTGAATAAGGAAATTGTTGGTTTGATTTATAAAAGAAAATGATACGCTTGAAAGCGTGGCCACCTCCAGTTCCAGAGGAAACTCTGGCGAAATTTTTCCAAAAACCTAACACTTAGAAATATTTCTACCACAAGTGTTAGAAATACATTTTGACTTGTTTTCAAATTATAGATTTCGCCACGGCTTATTTACAAAATACCGGAGGTGGGATTTCACAAAATAAAACTTGGTAAATATATATTTAGTATATATTTTTCATAAAGTCACTTGATATGTGTTTATGATTATTTTGTGAAAATACTAGTATTATTTTTAGGGTAAAAATAATACTATCGAATGTTAATGGATCCAAAATAATACGAACGTCTCTACGATAAATATATAAGTTACACCGGTAATTATTATTACCACTCGATCATTTAAAACGTAACTTACGCATTTTGGGAAAATATGACTTAACGCGTATTTTTGTCAAGGTATTATTTTGGGAAAATTATGTAATAGGAAATATAATATTTTTTTGAGAAGAATATTTATATTTTGGAATTAGAAATAAAATATATTAAGTGAGACTTAATAGTGTAATTCGAATGTTACGAACGCACATGTATTAAATCCCCCATCCTTGGGAAGGAAAATAACTACCAAGTATATACAGAATATAAACACGAAATAGTTGTCTAACTATTTCCCAAAAACTTAAACCTTAAAGCTAAGGCACAACCGTCCGTCTAATAGAATTAGTACGTGTAGGTCGTCATACAGCTGCTTGATCAGGAGACATACTTGGTAGAGACGCACCACTGTGAGTTCATGTCCCCCTTTTCTCTTAACTGTTTTCAGTTTTCTAAACTGCGGGGGTGAAATACATGTTACTATGATTATGAGTACTTTATACATGGTATGGTTAGCGTAAGGAGGGTTACTACTTAGATCATGTGAGTGGGTAGGCAGAAACTGGAGGCCATTAATCCTCATTGTAGGACCAAGGGACGTAAGCGGTAGATCTATCTGGGTGTAGCGAGCCCAACTCCAGGTCCAACAGTACGGACCTTGGGGTGACTTTGTACCCAACGCGAAATCTGCTAGGTTTGAGTCTTCCTACTTGCACTTCACACATATCAATGGCCTTGCAAACCGTTGGTGATCTCTTTTTCCTTATTTGCTACATACCAGGAATTTTTATACTTACAAGTGTTTTACATACTCACTTACACATGAACTCGCTCAACATTATTGTTGATTTTTCAACTTACATGTATTTCAGGGAATTAAAGATCTGGCGCGGTATGTTATGTTTTCCCGCTGCATATGGGTTCCGAGGTCATCCCAGTTTAGGAAATGTGACTTTTTCCTGGACGAGTCACAAATCTTGAACTGCGTTTTATTCACGTTGATGTTTATGTCTTTCAAAACAATGTTTTATGTTATGATATTGTAAGTCCCTAAGACAATGTTATGTTACTTCAGTTTTAAAACTTAAATCTATGGATGATCTTGCATGGTTTTAATTCATATAGCTTTGTTATGGTTAAGCTATGGTATTAAGAAGTCACACCAAAATAACCACGCTTCCGCAAAGCCAGGGTGTGACATTCGAAAACTAATCATCTGTTCTAAGATGATTGATTACTAGGTTTTGAACCCTCTATTGTAAGGTTTTGAACCCTCTGTTATATGGTTTTGAACCCCTTTGAGTTTTCAAAATCTCGTCAAGATTTTGGGTTTTAAATAATGTGAACACGTGCAAACTGGAAGGGTGAATGCCTGTATTCTGGGTTTTCTGTCTAGGCAAGCACTTCGTATACATCTCATCAGACGCGAGACCAGTTGTGCTTACCTGGGAATTCTTGGGATGAGTGTTCACTTATAGGCGAGCATGTCTTCGCGATACATTATTTTTGACCCATTTACTTTGATTAGTCACTGTGTGTCGTTTGTTTACCTTGTGGTAACAAACAAATGACCACTATCCTTGCTTTCATCAGATTTGTTTCATCTCATTCTTTTCGTCTAATTCTCTCACTCGTTTCCTTTCATGTTTCCTCTTTTAGAATGCCTCCTCGACGCGAAAGCCAGATAGCGACTGCCGAATTGGCAGAAATCATTGCGCAGCAAATGGCTGCTCAATTCCCAAACCTCTTTGCTCAATGGAATCAAGCCAACAATAACAACAATGGTCCATGCAATTTCAAGAGTTTTAACTCGGCGAAACCACTCAAGTTTAGTGGTTCTGAGGGAGCGACTGGGCTTCTTCAATGGTTCGAGAGCATTGAGAATACTTTCCACCACGTGCAGTGTCCTGACAATCGCAAGGTCGAGTTTGCTTCGAGTGTGTTCCAGAAGAGAGCCCTTACGTGGTGGAACGGGGTTATGAGAGATCGTGGTGCAGAAGTTGCTCTAGCAAAGACATGGGCTGAACTTAGGGCCCTTATGATGAAGGAATTCTGTCCTCGTCATGAGATCAGGGCCTTGGAAAGGGAATTCGACAATCTTGAGCAAGACAGCGGTGAGCATCGAGCCTACACGGACCGTTATGAGGAGTTGAGTCTGTTATGCCCAAACATGGTCACGCCTTTGGATAAGGCAATCGAAAAGTACATTGATGGCCTCCCTGACTCAATACAAGACATTGTGACTGGCAGCAACCCTACTACAGATAGACAGGCCATTGAGCTATCTGCAACCTTGACTGAATCAAAGATCAGGAAAGGTAAGCTTTTCCGAAAAGGTGACAAGAAACCGGTCGAGGAATCGAACCCAATCGAGGAATCAAAGACCATGGATGAACAGACTGGATCCCCTAAGAGGTCAAAGAAGCGAAAGGCTTCTCAGAACTTCGCCATGGTAACTCACGATGATCAAGCCGTCCCCAACCAACCAGCTCAACCCCCTGTTAGGAAGCCATACAATGGAACTGCACCCTTGTGCAACCAATGTAGCCTCCATCATCATGCCAATGTAAAGTGTCGCAAATGCCAAACTTGTGGACTTATAGGCCATACAGCAAGAGTTTGCCCAGCTGCAGCTGCACCAAACCAAGCTGGCAACAATACCGCTCAAGGTCGTTTTCTACCAGGTTCTTGCTTCAACTGTGGCGAGATGGGTCATTTCCGAAGAAATTGCCCAAAGCTTGCTAATGCAAATCCAGCACAGGGATGAGCATCTGACCGAATGGAAGACTACGCTGTTTAGAAATAATCAATCCTTATGTATTATTTTCTTTAGTTGTCAAGGTTCAAGAAACAGTTGTTATCGTTGTTTATAAATAAATCTTTTATATACATTACAATGTATTTATGTGGTGGCATGTATAAACAACATATCTCTTACAATACCGACAATCAAGGAACCGTATTCCTTGAAGAACAAACTACCCCCAAAATTTTCCCATTCTATGATCTCTTGCGTTTCCACGAAATTCCTAAGTACCCGTTTATTCTAAGGAAACGAAGTACAAGGCGCAAGTTACAACATTGGACGAATACCCAAAGTACCACTATAAATCCTTAATAGGGTACCTAAGGGTATTTCCGTAAATCCTAAAATTGTTGTGTTCCTTAATTCGAATATTACATTTCGTTGGAAACAAGATCGAATTTTTGGTAGATCTTCCTATCTTTTCAGATAGATCCCAGAGGACATTGAAGTCCATTGACTGGTTTCCATATCCGTTCTCAATCGATAACAAATTAATAACAAATTAATAACCAAGTTAAACAACTATGTGATTATGTGCTTATGAACATTACAAGACAAACTGTGCGGACTGTGCAAGGAATTACGTAATTATGGATGCATACATAATTATGGAATTTAGTGCACAGAAACCACAGCGAGCTTTGTCATGTGCCTAGAAGTTAACTCTATTCATTTCCATTTCTGATGAAACACCCGTTGAAAATGACTCCGTTTGTTCATTTTCGTTTCTGAAGATTTGTCCGTTAAGGAAATGAATATCCGTTTGTTTCTCCTATTCATTTCCATTTCTGATGAAGCACCCGTTGAAAATGACTCCGTTTGTTCATTTTCGTTTATGAAGATTTGTCCGTTAAGGAAATGAATATCCGTTTGTCTCTCCTTTTCATTTCCATTTCTGATGAAGCACCCGTTGAAAATGACTCCGTTTGTTCATTTTCGTTTCTGAAGATTTGTCCGTTAAGGAAATGAATATCCGTTTGTCTCTCATTTTCATTTCCGTTTCTGAGGAAGCACCCGTTGAAAATGACTCCGTTTGTTCATTTTCGTTTCTGAAGATTGTCCGTTGAGGAAATGAATATCCGTTTGACTATCCTTTTTCATTTCCATTTCTGATGAAACAACCGTTGAAAATGACTCCGTTTGTTCATTCTCGTTTTTAAAGATTTGTCCGTTGAGGAAATGAATCTCCGTTTGTTTCTCCTTTTCATTTCCATTTCTGAGGAAGCACCCGTTGAAAATGACTCCGTTTGTTCATTTTCGTTTCTGAAGATTGCCCGTTGAGGAAATGAATCCCCGTTTGTTTATTCCTTCATTTCCGCTTCTGAAGAATACTCGTTGAGGAAAATGACTCCGTCTGTTCATTTTCGTTCTGAAGAATGTCCGTTAAGGAAATGACAGGATTATGCCTTACATATCTCTGGTGGTTATTTGACACAAAGTCACAAATAGACTCCTACGAATAAATTTCGGGACGAAATTTCCTAAAGTAGGGGAGACTGTGACACCTGTGTCACTTCAACCATCAAACAAATACCAAGCCAATGAAATATTGTATTTCATACTTGGGATCTGTATAAATATGTGTATCTTTTGCACATATCAACTCTTGTTCGATTTCAAGCTTTAAATCGCTTTCTGGAGGGTTATATGCGCACTGATGCGTAAATATAACCAGTTTAATGCAACGAACACTCCGGAATAGTGAAATAGGCTTAACATACCTTAATTAACCTTTACATAACTTAGAAATAAGTTTTGAAGGCTTTGGTATGGCAAAATCTAGTTTATTCGCTTACAGGGACTAAACTTGACAAACTACGAAAGTATGCCAATTTGAACTGTAACGAACATTCCAGAACATGACCATAAGTTAAACACACCCTAAATATCCTTTACATAGCTTAGAAATAGGCTTTGAGGGGTTCGGTGTGCTAAAATAAACTTTTGGGTCATTCAGGGACTAAAAGTGTCAAAAAGTGCACAAGTTTGCATTTTCACGCATATCTTACGTTCTGAATACATCCGGACATCCAAAAATTTATGTAAGCACTAAAACATTTTACTTTAGTGTTTGGCATAAGAAAAATCCATTCGTCACGCATTTTGGATCGTTTTTCGCGCTTATGCGCATTCCGTCGTAATTAAGCGAACATCGCGTTCGTACGACCAAACGAACTGATATCCGACATATTTTTGAGCATGTTTCATGTCCACAATGTTTAGGCATCATTTTAGGGCCTTAAAGTTGGCTTTACGGGCCTTAGAAGTGTCGGAAATGGCTTAAATACACAACAGGGACCAAAACTGTCATTTTTGAAACTTATTTTCTGATCAGAACCCCCATGCGGCCCGCATTAGTTTTGGTGTATCCTGAAGCGGGCCGCGTTAGCCTTCCAGAACAGATAAGATCGATTAGTCAGCTGATTCCAGCTGTTTAATCCACACCCACACATTCTAACTTGCCCTTTCAGCTCACGGGGGATCATTTTTAGTTACCACAACAATTGAACAAGTGTACGCACAAGATTCGAGCACGGTTTCCATGAAACGATCTTAATGGTTACCCGAATACTATAAATACCCAACCCACTTCATTTCATTTCTCACAAGAATCTGATCATTTGTGCTCTAAGTTGAAACCTTTGTTTCATACCTGAGCTATTTTGATCTAGATTAGCATTCGGGGACCCTTCGTAAGTATTCTTTCGTTCTTTTATTGCTTTTCGAGTCTGAAAGTCAAACTTTGTTTGACTTTCTGTGTTGACCAGTTTATGGTCAATGCGAAGTTCGTTTGAACTTCGCAACGTGAGTGTAATCACGTTGGTTATAGTCCCTTAGGACTATGCCTACTGATTACCACGTTGTCTAGGGTCGTAGGGTAAGCGATCTAATAAATCGCTTATACCTTCGAACCCGACCCATTTGGTCGATCATTAGGATCCGACCAAATACATTAGGTGACCATAGTAGGTAGGGAATAACCTTCCGAGGTTATACCCTATGGTCACATCGTTTGAGTAGTTGTATGATAGGTAGTTTATATGCCTTAGGTAAATTACCATAATACCCTTTTCATGTATAATTGGTAATTAAGCATATGTAACCTAAACTTTTGTCACATAACTGATTATGTAACATGTTTAGGCATATAACACTTGTCATAGGACTAGTTAGGCGGTCCGAACGCGTTCTACGCGAACGACGCGTTAAAGTAGCATAAGCTACCTTAATGAGTCGCGATGGGTCGAAAGCACTTAGGTTAGGTTTCATTTAGTATGTAGGCTTTGTTAAACCATATGACACGAGTCTCTATACTCGTTTGGTTTACAAACCCTCATTCTATCTAAATCATCCGATTTAGGTCCGGTTATTAACATAGTTACCTATATTAGGTGCCGTTTGATATCCGCGATCTCTAGCATTGTTTGGTTGTTACTCAAGGACTACTAAGCAATCTCAAGTGAGTACATAGACCCCTCTTTTACTGTTTTCCAAACTGTTTTGGGGTGAAACACATGTGCCTACTTGTTACTTTCATGCTTTCCTGTTTTCACATCATATACCTGCTATGTTGTTAGTACATTATAGTACATGATTTCATTACATTTCATGCTATGTATGTCCATTGTGTGCATACTTAGTACATTGTTTTACAATACAATTTGTTGCATATGCTCATCCAGCATATGAACACAGTATATTACATTTTGAACCGTTTATAACTATTTGACTCTGTGAACCGTTTGTATCTGTGAACCGTTTGTATCTATGAACCGTTTATATCTGTGAACCGTTTGTATCTGTGAACCGTTTGTATCTGTGAACCGTTTGTAACTGTGAACCGTTTGTATCTGTGAACCGTGTGAACCGTATTTGACCATACACAAACATTTCTACAATTGTTAAACATTACATCTTGATGGTTTGGTTTGAGTAAGTGATTTAAGTAACGAGGCGTGTGTAATATGATACAAGCATGGTGGATACGCCGCTGGTACTTCCTATATATAAGTGTTTGTATGGTATTACATATCATAGCGTTATTTGAATCATTTCAGTTTGAGACATATAACATTTTATACAAATAACATACTTTTCACAATACATTGTTTTACAAGCAACTTATCTTATACAAACTCATTTTACAATGGTTATTCATTTAACCATACATTATTCTCTTATTTATACATATCATCTGATCTTATCGTTTTTCAAATGATTTACAAAACAAAGCAAATTACAAGGTTCATGACTAAAGATTTTCTCAAACATAAGTCATGAATCTTATTTTCACAAACCTATGTATCTCACAGGCATTTTTATGCTGACGTACCTATTTTCACATGTGTTTTCAGGAAATGATGCATAGGACTTATCAAGACATACTTAGGCGGACCTGTGCCTTAGTGACTTAAAACGAGACAAGAACTAGTTACTTTATGTTATGTACTCTTTGGTTCTTGCTTAAAACAATGTAATCTTTCATATTTGATTAATAAAACGAAGATTCTATTGCCATGGATTTGAAACAATTAATTCTATTACAACACTCCCCGACGTTTCCGCCACGTTTAGTATGTTCTACGTGGTCGGGGTGTGACAGTAGGGCTAATAGACAGCATGCTACTACCCTAAATAAACACGCAATAATCACCACTCCAGACAAAAGTAATCTAGCAAGTAAGAAATATAAACTTATATCATACCACCTAGTGTGTTGAGCCTTGCACGTGGAGCGAAGCGTCGTTGTGGATCGTTGAGCACTGTACAGGTTATAGTCTGGTTTTAACAAACACTTTTTCCCTTATTAAAACCAAGTTCACTATAACCAATGGCTCTGATACCAATCTGTCACACCCCCAAAATCCACCATGCGGAGTACCACCGCTTGGAGGCGTGACGTGACCAGGATCAAGCCACCAATCATATTGAACAAGCATGTAAGTAGTTTGTAAAATCCAACACAATACAATTGGTGTCTAAACAAAACATAGTTTAAGTTACAAGCGGAAGCATAAAGTTTAAAACCAAATCATAAGTTTAAACGTTTCAAATGTTTAGCATGGTACACAGTTGTCCATGTCCCACAATGACTCTTCCCACTCCGATGCAAGCTCCATAGATACTTAACGACCTGCAAGGCATGTAACAACGAGTCAACAACAAAGTTGAGTGAATTCACAGTTGGTTGTTTAGTTATAGTGTTCGTGAATCATTTGTTTATTTCATAAACCAAGTATCTTAGTTATCTGTATCGCGGTTTCCCAAACATGTTTGCGATGATTAGTGGCCGGATCGCGGTTTCCAAAACATGTGTGCGATGATTAGTGGCCGTATCGCGGTTTCCCAAACATGTGTGCGAAGATTAGTGGGGGCTTCCCATGTGTCGACTAGTCATGTTTGTACGTGCCCTTCTTGATCCAAGGACCGTAGCGAGTGTGAGTGTACGTAGGTTTTACGTACGTGCCCTTCAATCCGAGGACGGTGAAAAGTAGTTTAATAGTAATGATATTACGAGTAGTTATTCAAATCCCATTCCCAACCCACCGGGAATCCCATGCCTCAGAAAGTGTGTGAACTCACCTCGGTTGCTCGGTTTGAGTAGCTAACAGTCAAGGTCGGTCAATCACGTCCTAGTACGATTACCACTTAGTTTATTAGTGACTTCAAATAGAACACAAAGTTCCTACACGTATCTATCACATAACATGCATCACTTTAACGGTTTATGCCCATATATACTTCCCATCCATTCCCCACTCAAAATCAAACATATGATAATGCACATAACATATATATAACATGTTAGATCATTCACAGATGGCATACTCGACATTTAGACACGCGAGTCACAACTTATGTCTTTTCAGCATTTATATTCAAAACCGACTGTTTTTGGACATTTTAATAAAATAGTTAAGTTGTTCCAAAAATTCCCAAATTTTTACAGGATGTCTTAAATGTTCCATATTTTATTGTGTAAAAATATCGGGGTCCGGTTCATTACCAATATTTTATAAAAATTCATATTCCGGACTGAACTCAGATTTATGTATTTCTGACCACAGTCCACGGAACAATTTATTAAAAATTCATCGAGTGTCCGATTTACGAAATTCCAGTGGGGTAATTACAAATACTTCAGTTTTCATTTACAGTAAAAATTTCATGATCCGATTCTACACAGAATACAAGCTACAACAGAAAATACAACACCCATTTATTGCTGTAAAAACTCAGCCTAAGCTGCTGTTACAAATCGGTTCTTTAAAAATAGTAAACGACCTCGAAAAATTACGATTCCAGTGCCATTTGATCAGTTTTTCGAAAATACAAATTTTAGGCTTCAGAAATTCTGTTTTTCGAGTTATTAATGTCTGTTTACAGCCCTATGAAGCCGGCTGAAAAAGTGACTCAGCATGTTGTTTTGAAGTTTAAATGTTACTAAAACGTATTAACAAGTGTCCTAAACATGTGTTTATCAAGAAATCAACATATAAGTAACCAAGAGTGTAATCAAAGACTTACAACTAGCACCAAGGCTAGGGATGAACAAGTGAAGAAATCAGGTGGTTAATAGCAAATGAAGAAGGTCCTTGAGCTTCCGTTGCTTCCACACTTCCTAACTTAGCTTCTTACACCTCAAAATGAGCTTGGAATGCTTGAACCAAAAATGAAAATGGTGGTGTGTGAAGTAGGGTGTTTGGCCGAGAGTTTAATGAGGGAGAAGGAGAAGTGTTGAGGTGATGAATGGGGAAAGGTGTAGTGTTCATATCTTCTTAAAGAATCCTTCCATATCTTACAATATCTAGACAAAATCAAATTGAATCTAAGTAATATCATTATAGATCTTGTAGGATTTTAGAAATCTTGGTGGGGACACTTCTTTGGTCCGTAAGTTTCATATGAGGGGGGGGGGGGGGGGTTAATTGTAACTTGCATGATCTATATATCTCAAAGAAATCAAGGAAAGATCTTGTGAATCCAAAGAAATCTTATGAAAGATCTAGTAAGATTTTAAGGGATTATTGGCAAGATTATTATGGATTTGGCAAGATCTAGTAAATATTTGGTGGGCCACCCTCATGTGACCGTGTATAATATGGGGGGGGGGGGGTAAAGTGCAACTTTCCAACTTCTAATTTTAATAACAAGTTAGTTTACAAGTGTAACTTTTAGGGACTTGTGTGCTATTATGTTATAAGGGGTGTTATGGTGTTCGGGGACCATAACTAGTTCAGAAATAATTAAACAATGTATTTGGCAAAAATTTAGTGTCCCGGGTAATGTCCGGTTGTTCGGTTGGATACTGTTCCGTTAAAGCGTTTAATTATTCCGTAGAGTGTCTTATATGTATATTTTTGTAACACAATTAATTCCTAACACTCAGGAAAGCATACCGGACTATTCAGTAACTTTTCTGTATACTTCTAGTATGTTAACACGCACATGTAAGTATAACACAGAAATCAGAGAGCAATTAAATGATTCAGCACAGTCATCAAGCACTTTCATTATCACTAATTAATTGTACGAAATACATGTAAATTGAGGGTTGTCACAAAGGTGATTCAAGGTGTAGAATTGTTATATCATCAATAGAATCATCATTATAGTACGTTCTTGTGTCGATCCCCACACGTACACGGATTCCGCACGTGATATGTGTCCTTCGCAATCGTCGGGAGTTCAAATTCGATCTGAAAACGCATGCACAGGTGGTATTAGAGTGGGAGATTGATTGCATGGATTCAAGACACAAGAATTCACGTGATTTCATCAGATTTAGAGCTGAAATTGGATCAGATTTGTCATTTTTCTTCATCTTCTCATTTTCACACTTTTTGTGAACTAAAAACTCAAATTAACAGTGATTTCATGGATAAAATTGGATGAACTTTTGATATGTTATGCAAAATTGTTAAATAATCAATCCTACAAAGTTTCATGTTAAAATTCAAAGTTTTTAGGGGTGAATTAGATGGAAAAGTGACTGAAAATAACATGTTTTTAGCTACTGTGAACAGTACCCTTCGAGGCCCATTCGGGCGGATGAGGCCCATCCGCTGATTTAGGTCATTTGCAAGCCCACCCGTGAGTGTTTGAATGTCCATTCGGACTAATTTGTGTCCATCCGTTAGATCTGTTTACATCCGGGTGACAACTCCATCCGGAACATATTTTAAAGCCCATTCGGAGAACCTTATCTAGTCCAATAATATTTCACATCTGGTTAACTGTCTTTGGTCTGATACATGGTTGAAAACCGGTGTTTGTAAATGTTTAAGTTAATGTTTTTACGTGACTTTTAATCTCGAATAGCCTACTTTTAATAGGATTTGTGTTTTCAGGTCTTATGGAGTTTAAGGAGCTAATCAGGATGCTTTACGGACCACCAGGACGCGAAACGGGTTAAGCGGGACCAAGATACGCGAAAAACGGAGAAGTGGTATTGTAGGGACCGTCGCCGACGCCCATTTGGGCCATAGGCGACGCCCCGTAGAAAGTGTCGTCGCCCGGAAACCCCGTATACAGTAAAACAAGACATCGGACGGAATCACCACATCAGAGCACCATCGCCGACGCCCAGTGGGGCCGTCGGTGACGCCCCCTGGATCTTTCTGTCGCGAAATTTGTTGATTGTTGAGTTTTTAACGAGTAGAAACGGTTTCGGGACCAATTATTCGGGGGTTACAAGTTGTGGGGGGTTAAAACACCTCCTTGGAATCATTCACAAGCATCTAACCTATTCCCAATCATCTCTAACACCACCTACCATTCACCTCTAACCGAGAATCCTAATCCATTCCATAATCAACATTTCCATCATCTTCAATCATTCTCCATCAAACCATCAAACCTTCAAACTCTAACCTCCACCACTCCTCAAGGCTCAAGGTCATGGCTCCGTGTTCGTGTTCGTCGGCCGATGAACGCGTCCACCCAACCATGAGCGGCTAGTCTCTTCGGTTTCACCCTGGTGTAGATGTTGTAAGATTTTCTAGGGTTTATGCATTTGTATTTTGATTTGATTTTGTGACAAATTGTTTAGTATTTGAACCTTGGATAATTGTCTTGCATTTGTTTCGAATTCGTGAATTGTCGAACGGTGATAAAGTTATGACTTTGCGAAATGGTTATGTACAAATACGCCTTATCTTAGGTTAGGATTTACATGTCCGAGGTAATGAAGTGCATTGTGGTCTGTTGTCTGTGACGTAGATAGCAATTGGCATCTTGATAGTAGTCCGTTAATCACTATATGTAATTGAATCAACTTAAAACATGTAGGAACCCTAGGTCTTGCAATTATCGAACCGGGTGTGATCCGTATTCCTAAGTCTTGTTTCAACTCTTTAGTTTAGATTACAATCTCAATTAATCACACATTGTTTTAAGAATAATAACCACTTGTCAGTTCACTCCGACTTATTTTTACAATCAAACAGACAAATAAAATAAGCAAACTTCATAATCACTTTGTACATTCTTTGTAAATAGTCTAACTAATCGAACGGGTCGTGCGATACTGACCACATGCTCTTCGTGGATACGATGCCCGACTTACCCTAGCTACCTAGGTTTAATTGGGTTTTGACTTATCAGGATGACACGGTCACGTCAAAATGGCGCCGTTGCCGGGGAGCTAGTGCGCTTAGTATTTCATTGCTTGTTCGATTTTAGTTTAGTTTTCCTTTCTTTCTTGTATATTCGTGATTTTACTTTGGGTGGTCGAGCTTGTGGGTGCAGGTACATGTTTTGCAGGAATTACTTTTCAATATGAATTGGGTGGATGATGATCCCTGTTAGTGTTGTGGAAGCGGAGAGCGTTATTTAGAGGATTGCTCTGTTTTGTACGAAAAAGTTCAAGCTTACAAGGATCGGGAAGACTACCTCAGCGGGTTGTACGGATATGGGAGGACAGATTATGAAGATTTCAATGGTCCATCCTCGTATTATCCATACGATAATCCACCACCCCCACATTATCAAGAATACTACTATGAACCCGAATTGCCACATTTCTCAAGCTACCGGGAGGAGTATGATGATTATTATAATGAATACCCTCAACCGGTATCCGAGGAACCTCAAGATTCAATTCATTCCAAGCTTGACGCTCTCATAAACATGGTGAAAGGATATCATGAAGATATCAAAGATATGAAGAAAGCGAATGAAGTGAGAGATAAAGCCCATGAAGTATTGGTGATGCAAGTGGGTCAATTAGCGGAGGAAATAGCCCAAATAAAACGCGACCAAGAGGTTTTGCCTAAGGGTGCAATGGTGGATGGTGATGTGGTGGAAGAGGTTATGGAACTTCCGGAGCAAGTAATTGAATGTTTGAACCGAGTGGAAGACGTAAGACTGCAAGACGGGTCAGAGCTAAAAGAAGCTCAAAGTCATATCTCTCCTTCTCCCATACTTATCACCCCAACCAACAAAGTTGGGGATGCGGGTTCGGGTATAAGGATTCGAAGGGTAGCCTTACAAGACATTAGAAAATTCATCAAGAAACGACCCTAAAGTATCTTACTACGCATGTCGCATAAAATAAAAGAGAATGGATCCGGCATGCCAACTATTGAGCGTATGTTGGAAACTCGGTAGGCAAATCAGGTATAATTGTTGTAGAGTTTGTATTATTATTTGTTTTATTTTATTTTAGTAGCTAAATGAACGTTGTGGGTGTGTTCCCTATATAACCCTCACGAGACCTACTCGTCCTTCTGAGCTATCGGGAGGTTTAAAAGGGCTTGTTGCATAAGCTAAATGCAACCGTGATTCCTATGAGAGTGAGTTAGGTTTGTTGTTATTGTAAATTAATTTTCCACATAAATCAAGGTGAACTAACGTATGGCTTGGTAATACTTTCATAAAAGTGGTAGAACTAGGTAGCTAACAAATTTTAATGGTTGTGAGAAGCATGCTTCTACACAAGGGTTAAGATTTGTAGGTACATTATGTTCATGGGACGACCGCTTTCTTGAAGAGAAAAAGAGCACACGAGGAATGAGCTCAAAACTCAGGTGCATACATTTCTTTTTACTTTTGATTTTTAGTTAGCAAATAAGTGGATTGTAAATTGTATTTTATTTTCCGGGGTGAAATTTTGGGGAAGGTTAGCCGTGTCACATCCCTTATACGTTTTGAAAAAAAAAATCTAGTTCTTACACATTGAGGACAATGTTTATCTCAAGTGTGGGGATGGGGGAGTAAAAGTTTTTCGATTTTTGACCCGTTCATTTAAACACTACACATTGAGGACAATGTTTACCTCAAGTGTGGGGATGGGGGAAAAATTTCAAAAATATTTCAAAATATCTTTGTTTGAAGCGATCTAAAAAGCATAAGTAACTAAGTGAATGATGGATGACACAACCCATTTGGTCTTTTGTCATGGTCAAGTTCAAGTTAATTAGCATGACAGGTATTTAGAGGGTGGTTATTTGGGAATAATCCACCTAAGAAACTAGCACATCATGCATGTCACATACCATACCCTTTATATGTGAGGTTTTGAGCCACTTTTACATCATAGAATTACATATTTATGTTTTCTTTGTTTGAGTGGACCATGTTGGGATTAAACCCTACAAAGGAACATATGATATGAAAAGCCAAAACTGGTTCAGAACAATTGATCATCATAACCGTGCTTGCATTCTACTTCCTCCAAGGATAGTGGTTATCTAACAGCTGATCATTCTCTAAGTACTGATGTACCTAACAACTGTTGGGTCCAAGAACTCCTGTTGATATAAAGACTGAAGCCCTAACTACTGCTGCTACTCAAAGCACTAATGAAGACAAAGCACTGCTGACTCAAGGACTGATCAACCTATGAAGAAAGTAGTGATTCACAACATCAGTGCTTAGGCAACAACAGTGGGAAGCTGCAATCAGTGTTTATGTAATCAGTTATTCATTGTATCAGTGTTTTGTATAATCAGTGGTTAGAGGTTGTTAGATGTCACTTTCACGGTGACGTCAGCCAAAGATGCTCAGTGGTTTGCTAGTACTATAAATAGAACAGTACTCTGTACTGTTCCAGAAGCTCTTTCTACCTAAGTCATTTTGTACGAACAAATTATTGAGCTCAGGCTGAGGGGGAGTCTTGTGCATGCATGCAATTGTTTTGATTATTGTAATTAAATACAATCATTCGATTCAAAGATAAACATGTTCGCTTAAACTTTTCCTCCATTGATTGTGTTATCAAAGTTTATTTCCATATTCCGCTGCAATTCATATCTCTGTTTCATCTTCATCTTAATTAAACAACACAATCTAAGAAACTCAGATCCTAACAATTGGTATCAGAGCTTTGGACAGTCAAATTTGATCTAACAATCATTTTGACGTAAAAGTTCAGCTCGATTTCATTGATACTTTCGATTATTCGTAGTTAGTTGAAAAACAGAGTAAGGGATAATCACGTACAAAAGGTGATTATTCAAGACCTGTAAAACAACCAGAATGGCGTCACACTCACAAGACACTCATAACACTGGCACACTCTTCAAACCAACTATGTTAGTCAGATCCGAATACAACATCTGGCAGCGTAGGATGGGTCATATTTTGGCTCAACAAAATACAGGATGTTGGAAGTCGGTTGCCTTTGGACCACATGTTCCAATGGTGCTGAGTGCTGAGGATCCAAAAACCTTTGTACCTAAGAAAATTGAAAACTATTCCGAACAGGGTTTTCAATAAATTGAATTAGATGCAAAGGCCTTTAGCATAGTAGCATCAGCACTCCCCAATGAAATTTATGTTGGGCTATTACACTGTAACAGTGCCAAGGAATTGTGGGATGCACTTAAGGAACAGTTTGGTGGCACTGAAGAAGTAATTGAAAATAATAGGGAGGTTTTGAATCAACAGTATGAAACCTTTTGTCACATCAAGGGTGAATCATTACATTGACATAACAGCTGGTGGAGCTTTTAGCAACTCTGATTCTTACTCATCTAACTATGCTTTTACAGCAAATGGAGAAAACTAGAGTTCTGATAATATATCCTTTGAACTCAATGATCTCCAGCACTTTGATCCAACTGATCTGGAGGAGATGGATATTTTGCACCAATTTTCACTGCTGAGTGTTAGAACCAGCAAGTTCTATAAGAGAACAGGGAGAAAATTTCCAGGGTTACCTGGGAACTTGAAAGTTGGGTTGGATAAATCAAAGATAAAATGTTGCAAGTGTAATAGGTTAGGTCATTTTGCTAGAGAATGTAGGAGCCAAAATAATGGACCAATCATCACACATCCTAGCTCTAAACCTCAACAAACTCAAAACACAGTGCATTATACCCATTATACCCCTGTTGCTCATGTAAACACTGCTCACTATGCACACCCTGCAATACCTGTTCTAGTGCACTATGTCCAAACCCCTGTTCCACAGATACAGTATGTCCAGCTCCTCAGGTTCAGGTGCAACAAGTTGCTCCTCAATAAGCTACCCAAACTTCTGTTCAAACAGATCAGCAAAGCTTCTTTACCCAAGGCTTTGTTGATTGGAGTAGCTTGCCTGAAGATTTAGCTGATGAAAACTTTGCTCTATATTCTAAGAATGATGTTTGTAGTGATGAATTATGTTTTGTAGCATTAGATTCCATTCCGGAAGGGCTGGAAACTGAAGAAGGAGCATCCAGTGCAGAAACAATGGATATAATTGCTGAAGCAGTGGTTACTGCTGTTGTTAATGAACAACTGTTGGAAGAAAATTCAGAACCACTGGTGGAACCACTGTCTGATCCCTGGTCTGTTGAAGAAGAAGAGAAGAATCCAAAAGAAAGTGAACATGTATGTGATTGTGCCATGATGGCTGCAACTAAGGTATCACCCCAGGTTCTTAAAAACCTATGTTCAGACAAATGCATCATAGCATTTGCAAATGTTAAGGAGGTGAATGAAAACCTTAGAGATAAAATGTTAAATGATGAGATACAATTTGAAAAATCTTTAAAAGAATTGAAAATCAAATTGTCAGAAAAGGAAAATGAAATTTGCAGCCTCAAACATGAGCATAGCATAACCAATGCCAACTTCAGGCAATGATAGAAAAATATCAGACCTATAAAAAGGAGTTGGAATCCACCCAAATCACATGTTTAAAATGGGTGGAATCCTGCAAAGGTTATGAAGTTATGCTTGAGAAACAGATTAAAAGCAATGTAAAATTTGGCATAGGTTTCAGGAAAAATGACCAAGTTGAAAACACTGCTGCAAATGAATCTGGTTCTGTTGAAATCATACCCACTAACAAGGATGGTTAAGAAATAAAAATAACTGATAAAAGTGGAAACAAAATCACTCTTGAAAGACCAGTGGGATCCTCTACCTTTAAGGAGATTGAGAAATACCAATTCAAACCCACATGGTCTGATGAGTGTGACCTCCTTGAAAATTTTAAACCCATGAACTTCACCACGGTGGATGGTGTAAAAGCACCAAAGGCCAAGGTAATTCCTCTTAAGGACATCCCAGCAGTGGTTCAAAACTCTGTTGCAAAGGAGTCTGAAAAGAAGAAAAAGAGAGAAAAGGTTAAAAACTTGTTTTGTGACTTTTGTGAAAAGAAAAATCATTTAATAAAAGATTGTTTTCATTTAAAAGCCTATGATATTAACAAAACAAGTACCATTGCACCTTCAAAAGGCTGCACCATCTGTGGTAAAACAAACCATCTAACTCAGGAGTGTCTGTACCTCAAAACTTTTGAGGTAAAAAAAGGAATAGTACACTTCAAAAACACTCATGAGTTCATCAAATTCACAAATCAAGAAACAGCCATCATTTGTGCCTGTCCAAACACCTGTTACAAAACCCCTGAGCTAACCACTGTCCATGTTCCTGAATTTAACTCAGACACTGTTGTGACCCCATCCAAAGCCTTATTGGCTTTGGAGACCCTCCTGAACTAACTATTTACTTGATGTGCAGGGAGCTTCTACATGCTTAGATAGTCTTTGGTATGTAGATACTGGAGGCTCCAGGCACATGACTGGATGTAAAGCCCTACTTAAAGAATTCAAAACTCATGGAGGGGGTGATATATCCTTTGGTAATAATAGTAAAGGAAAGGTGATGGGTTCTTGTACAGTTCAATCTGGAAAAGTTAAGTTTGAAAATGTCAATCTGATTGACAATTTAAAATTCAACCTTCTTAGTGTCTAACTAATGAGTGACAAAGGCTATGGGTCATTCTTTACTAAGGAGTGTTGTAAGATTGTTGGATTATAAATGGTCAAAAAGATTGAAAAAAAAAAAATAACTGGAAAAACTCAACTTGTTGCTCAAAGAAGTGGCAATGTTTATGTAGTTGATTTGTCAAAAGAGAGCCCTGTGACTGATGCCTGTCTGTTCTCAGCTGCCTCTAACAAAGAGACAGAACTATGGAACAGAAGATTGGGGCACACAAATCTCAAGACAATCACTGCTTTGTCAAAACAAGGCCTTGTAAGAGGACTTCCACAAAAATTGTTCACCTTTCCTGAGCATTGTGTTTCTTGTTTAAAAGGAAAACAACATAAAAGCTCATTTAAGTCCATTGAAGAGCCCAAAATAACCAAGTGCTTGCAAATGCTGCACATGGATCTGTTTGGCCCAGTAAAAGTCATGAGCCTTAAAAAGAAAAGATATTGTTTGGTAATTGTAGATGACTTTTCTAGGTTTACATGGAATTATTTCTTACATTCTAAAGATGAGACTACAGACATTTTGCAAGACTTTGACAAATAGGTAGAAAAGCAATTTGACTTACCAATGAAAGTCTTTAGGAGTGATAATGGCACAAAATTCAGAAATAGGGAGTTGGATGAGTTTTGTGTGTCAAAAGGAATTGTAAGGCGGTACAGCATTCCAAGAACACCAGAACAAACTGGGGTTGTTGAAAGAAAGAACAGGACACTGATTGAGGCTACCAGAACCATGCTTGCAGATTCAGGTTTGCCATTAACTTTCTGGGCAAAGGCTGTAAACACTGCCTGCTATGTCCAGAACAGAGTTTTGATCAACCCCAGGCATCAAAAGACTGCCTATGAAATTTTGTATAAAATCAAACCACTGATCTCATACTTTAAAGTATTTGGCTGCCCTTGTTTCATTTTAAACTTAAAAGATTTAATTTTAAAATTTGCAGCCAAAGTAGATTGTGGTTATCATTTGGGATACTTAACCACTGCTAAAGCCTACAAAGTGTTTAACACTAGGACTAAGTATGTGGAAGAGACTTTGAATGTAAAGTTCAATGAACTTTCTTCACTGAAAATCCCTATAAACCCTGCTGAGTTATTTGATCTTGATAAATTTTCATTTGAAAATGTTTCTGTCAAGACTAACAGTGCCGGTCCATCTCAACCTCCTCCACCAGATAATGGATATGAAGTGATAATTCCACAACAGAAATTCACATCCATTGCTAGAGCAGCAGATGTTCAAAACAGCTGTCAAAGCTCATCCACTGCTACATCAACAGTTGTTGACCAAAGTAGTCCTCAGACCTCTGCTTCCACATCCTCAAACACTGTTGATAAAAATCTACAAACAGTGGATAAAAATCAACATGTTATCACAACAATTCCTCCTATCCCTCCAACTCTATTTCAAGACACTGTTGGATCATCAAAGTCACCAATAGTTGTTAGCTCAGATGATTCACATCTGTAGCCCTCACCCTTAAATGCCATTGTTCTATACAAAGGAGATTTAATCTTCTTGAAGTCTCATCCACCAGATCAAATCATTGGCAACATCAGTGAAGGGGTTCTCACCAGAAGTCAATCCCAAAACATCTGTCTTTTTGCTGGCTTTCTGTCACTTCATCAACCAGTCAAGTACCAAGAGGCACTAAACAGTTGGGTAGAAGCTATGCAAGAAGAGCTCCAACAGTTTAAAAGACAACAAGTATGGGAACTTGTACCACTACCAGAGGGTATGAGTCCTATTGGCATAAAATGGGTCTTCAAAAATAAAACTGATGAAAGGGGCATTATTGTCAAGAATAAATAAAGGCTTGTGGTTCAAGGTTTCAGACAGGAAGAGGGCATTGACTATGATGAAACTTTTGCCCCTGTAGCAAGATTGGAAGCTATCAGACTGTTCCTGGCCTTTGCTGTCAACCACAACATAAAGGTGTTTTAAATGGATATCAAATATGCATTCCTCTATGGTAAGATTCAAGAAGAGGTATGGTTTGTCAACCTCCTAGTTTTGAGGATCCATTTAATCCAGATCATGTCTACAAGCTAAATAAAGCTTTGTATGGCTTGAAACAAGAACCGAGAGCCTGGTATGAAACTCTTTCCACCTTTCTTCTCTCTATAGGTTTCACAAGAGGCAAAATTGACAAAACACTGTTTTTAAAATAGAGAGGGAAAGATCTGATGATTGTCCAGATTTATGTGGATGACATCATTTTTGGAAGCACATGTAACAAAATATGTTAAGAGTTCAGAAAACTCATGACAACTGAGTTTGAGATGAGTGCAATGGGTGAACTACAGTGCTTTCTTGGTCTCCAAGTAAAGCAACTGCAAAATGGTACTTTCATTCATCAAAGCAAATATGCTAAAGAACTATTAAACAAATTTGAGATGAATGATTGTAAACCATGTAGTACACCCATGGCAACTACCAAGCTAGTCATGACTGATGAAAAGGATGATTTGGTTGATCAAACCTTATATAGAAGCATGATTGGGTCTTTATTGTACCTAACTGCATCTAGGCCAGACATCATGTTTGCAACATGTGTTTGTGCAAGATCCCAATCAGCCCCTAGGAAGTCTAACCTCATAGCTGTGAAAAGGATACTCAGATACATAAAAAGTGCTCCCACACTTGGTATCTGGTACCCTGCTAATGGGAATGTTAAGCTTTTAGGTTTCTCAGATAGTGACTTTGCTGGATGCAATGCAACAAGGAAGTCCACATCAGGAGGGTGCCAATTTCTAGGTGATTGCTTAGTATCTTGGCAAAGCAAAAAGCAAGCAGCTATTTCAACATCCACTGCTGAGGCAGAATATATTGCTGCTGCAAGCTACACAGCCCAACTGTTTTGGCTTCAAAATCAATTGCTGAATTTTGGTATCACTGCTTTAAAGACACCCCTCATGTTGGATAGTCAAGCAACAGAAAATATCATCAAACATCCAGTCTCACATTCAACCACCAAACACATTGATATCAGACATCACTTTATGAGGGATTGCTATAAAAAAGGTTTGATTTCTCTGCATCATGTTCATACTAAGGATCAGCTGGCAGATGTGCTAACAAAGCATTAGACACATCCACCTTTGAAAGCTTGATCTCTAGAATTGGCATGCTTAACATGGAATAACAGGCAAAATCATGTTTTTCTATGAATAAAAAGCATTAAAATGTTTTCAGAAAATCAAAATCCATCCTTAAAAATAGTTAAAAATGAAAATTTTCATTAATCTTTAAAAGTCTGTCATGAACACTGTTTTGGTTCAAACATCTGATTTGTTGAAAATTTTCGACTGCTGAAAGACAACCTCTATTCCTTCATTTTCATTATTAATCACCGTTGTCAAAACATCAGTGTTTTAATCACTGATGGCTATCCACTGATAGTTAAAATCAGCCACTGTTTTCATTTTCACCACTGTAAACTACTGATATTGATCATCAGTGGTTTCTTAAACAACTGTCATCCATTATTCATCAGAGGTTGTCACGTGGATAGTTCTTAGCCGTCAGATCTTTGTAACCGCTGCCATGTCAGCATTCACTTTTTCACTTTTATAAAACCCTGATTAAAACCCCAATCAGAGGTTTAACTGCCGAATCGAATTCAAAATTCATTCAAAAGCGGTTTCCATCTCTTCCATTCATCTTCTTCTCCAACTCGCAAATCTCTCCAAATCACCATGGCTCTTGCTCTCAAAAACCCTTATAACTATCTGTGTACCTTTGAGAAAACAAGTAAAAACACAGATTTTGTGACAACCCTCAAAATTCCATGTATTCCGTACAATCTATTAATGTTAATTAAAGTACTTGATGACTATGCTGAATCATTTAACTTGTAACATATGTGCTTGTAATCATTGTGAACAGTTCAATTATCAATAAAACAATGTTATTTGATCCCAATGTTTGTTTGGTTATGTTTTACATTTTTCATGTTTTGACTTTTATTCAATTTCAAACTCTATATCACTTTCTGGAGAGTTATACGCAAACTGGTGCGTAAACGTAATCAGTTTAATGCGAAAAATACTCCGGAACATCAACATATACTTAACATACCTTAAATAACCCTTACATAACTTAGAAATAAGTTTTGAAGGCTTTGGTATGGCAAAAACAAGTTAATTCGCTTATAGGGACTAAACTTGACAAACTGTGAAAGTATGCCAATTTGAACAGTAACGAACATTCCAAAACATGACCATAAGTTAAACATGCCATAAATATCCTCTACATAGCTTAGAAATAGGCTTTGAGGTGTTCGGTGTGCTAAAATAAACTTTTGGGACATTCAGGGACTAAAAGTGTCAAAAAGTGCACAAGTTTGCACTTTCGCGCATAACTTACGTTCTGAATACATCCGGACATCCAAAAATTTATGTAAACACTAAAACATTTTATTTTAGTTTTTGGCATAAGAAAAATCCATTCGTCGCGTCATTTGGATCGTTTTTCGCGCTTATGCGCATTCCGTCGTAATTAAGCGAACATCGCGATCGTACGGCCAAACGAACCGACATCTGAGATATTTTTGAGCACATTTTAAGTTCCCTATACTTTAACTTCATTTTAGATCTTTGAAATGGGGTTAACGGGGCTTAAACGTGTCAAAACAACGCATCGAAAACCAAGTTTTGAGGTTGCAGGGACTGAAACTGTAAATCTGCCAAACTAGGTCCGTAAGCAGGGGCCAGATGCAGCAAAATGTTTTTTTCAGCTGATTAACAGCCCTTAACACTCTCCAAAGGCCAAGTGCCAAGTGTCAAACTCTTATGGTGGATGGCAAATGAGTTACCACAACTTTCCAACAAGTGTACGGCTTAGATCGTGCCCCCTTTTCCAAGAAATGATCCTAACGGTGAACCGAAAACTATAAATACCCACCTCCACCCTTCACTTTTCCTCACAAGAATCTAATCTAATGTGCTCTAAGTTGAAACCTTTGTTTCATACCTGAGCTATTTTGATCTAGATTAGCATTCGGGGACCCTTCGTAAATGTTCCTTCGTTCTTTTATTTCTTTTCGAGTCCGAAAGTCAAACTTTGTTTGACTTTCTACATTGACCAGTTTATGGTCAATGCGAAGTTCATTTGAACTTCGCAACGTGATTGTAATCACGATGGTTATAGTCCCTTGTGACTATGCCTACTGATTACCACGTTGTCTAGGGTCGTAAGGGTAAGCGATCTGATAAATCGCTTATACCTTCGAACCCGGCCCATTTGGTCGATCATTAGGATCCGACCAAACACATTAGGTGACCATAGTATATAGGGAATAACCTTCCGAGGTTATACCTTATGGTCGCTTCGTTTAAGTAGTTGTATGATAGGTAGTTTATATGCCTTAGGTAAATTACCAAAATGCCCTTTTGACGCCAAAATTCATTTTAAGCATATGTAACATAAATTTTGGTATCTAAACTGTTTTGGTAACAATATTAGATATGTTAAGGCATATTTTATTTGTCATAGGACTAGTTAGGCGGTCCGAACGCGTTTCACGCGAGCGACGCGTTAACGTAGCATAAGCTACCTAAACGGGTCGTAATGGGTCGTAAGCACTTATGTTAGGTTTCATTTAGTATGTAGGATTTGTTAAACCATATTACATGAGTCTCCATACTCGTTTGGTTTACGAACCCGCATTCTATCCGATCTTTCGATTTAGGTCCGGTATATTAACATAGTTACCTATATTAGGTGTCGTTTGATTCCGTGATCTCTAGCATTGCTTGGTGGTTATCTTAGGACTTCTGAGCAATCTCAAGTGAGTACATAGACCCCTCTTTTACTGTTTTCTAAACTGTTTTGGGGTGAAACACATGTGCCTACTTGTTACTTTCATGCTTTCCATGTTTTCACATCATATACCTGCTATGTTCGTTAGTACATTATAGTACATGTTTTACATTACATTTCATGCTATGTATGCCCATTATGTGCGTACTTAGTACATTGTTTTACATTACATTTCATGCTATGTATGCCCATTGTGTGCGTACTTAGTACATTGTTTTACATTACATTTCATGCTATGTATGCCCATTGTGTGCGTACTTAGTACATTGTTTTACATTACATTTCATGCTATGTATGCCCATTGTGTGCGTACTTAGTACATTGTTTACATTACATTTCATGTTATGTATGCCCATTATGTGCATACTTAGTACAGTTGTTTTCATCACATGCTTACATTTTGGTATGATATTTGGGTTGTTTAACATGGAACAATACATTCATTAACATTAGCTACGCCGTTCGTTAGTAGGTAGTGGTACCATAGGAATTGACAACTCCCGTTCCTGAAATCCTGGATTTGTTTGGATTGGAAGGAATGACCGAATTCGATATACATAACTTAGATAAACCTTTAATTTGTTTAAGGGTTTATCGCCACAGTCTCAAGGCTTGATGTATGCATTTTCACAATACCGCATAGATGTTTATATCAGTATAGCATGCATTTGTTCCACAAAACATAACTTTGATTTAAACCATGTTTTACTTCAATACCTTGTTTTTGTGCATTTTACATATGGTTTAGTTGATATATTTCACATACCATACATGACATTTTTGGATACACATTACATGATTTACATTAGACATAAACATTTTGACATTGATATACACAATTCATGATTTACATTAAACACAGACATTTGATATGGTTTACACAATAACATTTTGACATTTGATTATACATAAACAATTTACATTGGTGGTTTGGTTTGAGTAAGTGATTTAAGTAACGAGGCGTGTGTAATATGATACAAGCATGGTGGATACGCCGCTGGTACTTCCTATATATAAGTGTTTGTATGGTATTACATATCGTAGCTTTATTTAAATCATTTCAATTTATGACACACGACATTTTATACAAATAACATACTTTTTACAAGACATTGTTTACAAACAACTTATCTTACACAAACTCATTTTTACATGGTTATTCATTTAACCTGACATTTATTTATACATATCATCTGATCTTATCGTTTTTCAAATGATTTATAAGACAAAGCAAACTACAAGGTTCATGACTAAACATTTTCTTAAACACAAGTCATGAATCATATTTTTACAAAACCTATGTATCTCACAGGCATTTATATGCTGACGTACCTATTTTCACATGTGTTTTCAGGAGCTTTTCCATAGGATGATGATCGTGACACTAGGGCGGACCTGTGCCTTAGAGACATAAAACGAAGATAGACTTAGTTTAATTATGTTATGTACTATTTGTTTCCTGTTTAAGACAATGTAACTCTTATGTTGATAAATAAAATACAACTTTGAATGCCATGGTTATGAAACAATTAATTCTGTTACAACACTCCCCGACGTTTCCGCCACGTTTTGTATGTTATACGTGGTCGGGGTGTGACATAACTGCTCTCTGATTACTATGTTATGCTTACATGTATTTGTTAACATACTAATAGTATACAAAAAAGTCATTAAATTGTCCTGTATGCTTTCCTGAGTGTTGAAAATTAAAAACGTTACAAAAATATATATGTAGGACACTTTACGGATTAATTAAGCACTTTAATGGAACAGTATCAAACCGAACAACCGGACATTACCCGGAACACTAAAATATTGCAAGAAACATTGTTTCACTTTTTCTGAGCCAGTTATGGTCCCCAAACACTTAAACATTCTACATAATGTATGTAACACATTTAGCACTAAACTTTGCAAGTAACCCTCCACCAATTACCTTTTACCATATCAACTTACACTCTAACCCCTCCCCCCCTCACATGATCGTCCCTTATGGGACCCCACACCCAAGATTTTGCTCAAATCTTCTAAATCCTCTAATATCTCCTTCTTGGAACTTGTTTGATCATGTATGTACTCAAGGGGACACTAAGTCCATTGGTCAATAAAGTTTGAGGATATAAGGAACCACTAATCTTCTTCATCTCACACCACATACTCCCTTCCCCCCAAAAGAAGCTCGGCCAAACACCCCTATCATCACCACCATCTTTTTGTTGCAACTTCAAGAAATCCAAGTGTACTTCTAGGTGCTACAAGGCGTTCAACGAAGCTCAGTGTGTTCGGAAGTTGAATGACCACCCTCATCTCCTTTTATCCACCACTTTTCTACACTCGAACTCCCCTAGCCTTGAGCTAGTGGTAAGAACTTGGATCCGTTCATTTTTCATGTTATTTAAGTGGTTAATAGTTATTTGATGATGAGAATCCATGAAACTCTAAAGAACCTTAAACAAGTCTTGAACATAAACTAGTCTAGTGATGAAATGATGTTAGAATGATGTTGTTATGATTCTTGATTGATTTTCTGATGATTTGCTTGTAATATTGATATTCGATGTTGTTGTGATCACTAAACATGTTAACGGAATCAATCGAACACGAACTAGAAAGCTAAAGGCTGAAAAACAGAATCTGTCCAAGCTTTTACAGCCAACTTTAGTTGGCTGTAAACAGGTCATAACTCAACAAAAAACTGATATTCTGAGTCTATAACATGTTATTATGAAATACAGTTCTAATGGCACCAGAATCGTAATTTTTGGACTTCGTTTACCATTTTTAAAGTGTCATTTTGTAACAGCAGCTAGAGCTGCATTTTTCTGCTGAAAATATGCGTTTTATTTTCTATCATAACTTGAGTTCTGTATAGAGTTAGATCATGAAACTTGTACTGTAGATGACCACCGATGTATTTGTAATTCTCTCACTGGAATTTCGTAAATCGGACTCTCGATAAATTTTAAACAAATTATTCCGTGGACTGTGGTCAGAAAAAGATAAATCTGATTTCAGTCTGGAAAATGAATTTTTATAAAATATTGGTATTGAACTGGATCCCGATATTTTTACACAATAATATTTGGATCGTTTAAGACATTTTGTAAAAATTTGGGAATTTTTGGAATAAGTTAACTATTTTATTAAAATGTCCGAAAACAGCCCGGTTTTGAATATTAATGCTGAAATGACATAAGTTGTAATTTGCATGTCTAAATGTCTGGTCGGTTATCTGTGAATGATATAACATGTTATATGTGTTATGTGCATTACCGTATGTTTGTTTATGAGTGGGGAATGGATGGGAAACTTATATGGGCATAAACCGTTAAAGTGATGCATGTTATGTGATAGATACGTGTAGGAACTTTGTGCTCTATTTGAAACCACTAAATGACTAACTGGTAATCATACTAGGACGTGATTGACCAACCTTGATTGTTAGCTATTTGTGAGAGTCAAACCGAGCAACCGAGGTGAGTTCACACTTTTCTACAAAGCATGGTAAATTCCCGGTAGGAATGGGAATGGGTACAGGAATAGGGATTCCTCGTCCTTTGGGACGCGTTCAGGAATGTGAATTCCTCGTCCTTGAGACGTGTTCAGGAATGTAAATTCCTCGTCCTATTGGGACGTATTAGACTTACTGGACTAGAACTCTATCAGCGAAGTCCCTCCCTTTTTGTATCGACTTAATCGTCGAGGCTATGGCGAGCGGGTCATTAGTTAATAGCGCTATTAGGTTTAACAAACCTCACACCGTTCCAGTCGAACGGGTGTGTACTAATGGACTATGGCACGTCGGTGATGATATACACCGACGCTAGGGCACAATTGAATTTTTGTTAGTAGTCGATATGATAAACGAGTCTGGTAGTTTAAAATAATGGGGTAGCTCCCCACGGCCGGAGTGCCGGGCTGAATAGCCAGGGAAGGTGAACATAGGATGGTTAACTAATAAACGTTTTTCGAACTATGGGGTGACCCCCACGGCTAGATAGCTGATTAAGATTAAACTACGTTTTTTGGAAACAACTCTAAAATGGACAACCAACTGTGAACTCACTCAACTTTGTTGTTGACTCGTTGTTACATGCTTTGCAGGTCGCTAGATGCCATGGGGCTTGCACATGGAGGTGGTCGTTGTGGGATGCGAACTGATATGTCCCGTACTTAATGAATAAACTTTATAAACTTATGAAACTTATGTTTGGGTCTTTAAACTTATGAACTACGAATTTGTGTTTTGGTCACCAATCGTATTGTGGTTGGTTTTATTTACCTAATTATGTTGTTCAATATGATTGGTGGCTCGATCCTGGTCATGTCACGCCTCCAAGCGGTGATACTCCGCATGATGGGATTTTGGGGGTGTGACAGATTTTCACTCAATCATCGATGTTCTTTCATCATCAAAGTACAAAACTTTGTTGACTTGCAACACACCCATCTATCAAGAAACCCTACGTGATTTCTGGAAAATGCCAAAGTCGAAGTTCAAGACAAAAAGCCTTGGGCTATCACATCAAAAGTAGGAGAAATTCTTGTTTCAATCACACCACTGACAATTTCAGAAGTTTTTGAAATGAATGATCACACAGGTAAAACTTCTTTCCCTAAAGATGAGTATCAAACTGATTTTATCGAAAGAGGGTATGAAGGTCAGATGACTAAAGCTACTTTGCAAAAAGGAGATTTTCCACCTCCAATGAAATTTTTATTCCATACCCTGCTCATCTGTGTTTCAAACAAAACAACAGCTTTCAATGTGATTCCATTGAAAATCCAATACTTGGGCTATGCTATTATGGCTGAAAAAGATTTTAATTACTCCCAAGAGATTTTCAATGATATGGTTAAAAATGTTAATAATATCAAAGATAAGAAGAAACCATTTATGTTGTTTCCAAGATTTTTGGCCTATTATTTGTCACACCTTGGCTTTGCGGAAGCATGGATTATTTTGGTGTGACTTCTTAATACCATAGCAACAATCATAACCATGCTATATGATAAAAATACAAGACGTTCACCCATTCATTAAGTTTTAAAATACCACAACATCAGTATTTGGAAAAGTAGATACTTAAAATAGTTTACAAAACATACTTGTCTAAAACATATTTATAAGACACAACAAAAGACTTTTAATAAAACGAGATTTAAGACATGCAACCCGTCCAGGTAAGGGTTACACCTCCTAAACCTACCGCCCTGGATGACATCTTATTCAACGCAGCTTGACTCATGCATACTTCGCCAGATCTGCTAAATCCCTGAAATACATGTAGTTTGAAAAATCAACATAAAGTTGAGCGAGTTCATGTAAAAGTGAGTATGTATAAACCTTTGTAATATGTCTTGTATGTATGAAAAAAATCTCTGTTATGTAGCAAATAAGGAAAAAGAGATCACCATTGGGTTGCAAAGCCAATGATATGTGTGAAGTGATGCAGGGAGACTCAAACCTAGCGGATTTGTGTGTCGGGCACTTAGTCACCGCCTGGTCCACTCAGCGGGCTCAGGAGTGGGGCTCGCTACACCCAAATAGATCTATCACTAATGTCCCTCGGTCCTACAACGAGGATTAATGGCCTCAGTTTTCGCCTACCCACTCACATGATCTAAGTAGTAAACCCTCCTTAAGCTAACCATACCATGTATAAAAGTCTGTAATAATTGTCGCACGTATTTCACCCCCGAAGTATAAAACTGAAAACAGTAAAGAGAAAAGGGGGACATGAACTCACTGTATTGCGTCTTCGTACTTGTAACCCAAATCTCCGCGGCAAACACGACTACCTACAATGGTCTAACGTCTATTAGACGAACGGGTCATGCCTTGTCTTAGTATTTATGTTCTTGAGTTACGTTTCTGTTGTTATTCCAAGTTATAATAATTACATTTAGTTTTGGAATAATTGTTTACACCGTATTTCTGTATTAATGCTTCTCAAGTATTCGTATTTCCTTCCCAAGGATGGGGGTATTTACACATGTATATTTGTAGTCTCGAAATTATATTTTAAGTCCCACTTAGCAAAATATATTTAACTTATTTGTCCAAAAATAACGTATTTCTGAAATATATGTATTTTTCCAAAAAATAATATATTTTTACTTCTTCAGTTTCCAAAATAACATTTTACCAAAAATACATGTGTGAGAGTATTATCTGGATTATTTCATAAGTTACGTTTTTGCGCGTCGTATTGCAATAATAATTGCGTAACTTAAATATTAATTTCGTGAGAGTTTTGGTATTATTTTGGAGTCGTAGTTTTTACGGTGTCATAAGTTATATTATTTTTACCCTAAAAATAATATATCTAGTTCACATAATAAACGAACAATCACACAAGAGTTTTAGTAATAAATATATTCTAAATATATCTATCAAATTTTATTTACGAAAATCCAGCACTGAGTATTTTTGTAATAAAAATCATGGCGAAGTTTATTTTGAAAATAAATTTAGAAATATATTGTAAACACATACTAGAAAAATATTTCCTAAGTGTTGGATTTTCAGGAAAATTTCGCCAGAGTTTCCTTTGTAAATGAAGGCGTCCACGCTTACTAGCGTATCATTTTCTTTAACATATAACACATTAGATCGTTCTCAAACAACCAACCCGACATTTAGGCATGCAAAACACTACTTATATCGTTTCATTTTTAATATACAAAACTGGGCTGTTTTCGGGTATTTTAATAAAATAGTTATCTTATTCCAAAAATTCCCAAATTTTTACAGAATATCTTATACGATCCAAATATTATTGTGTAAAAATATCGGGGTCCAAATCATCACCAATATTTTATAGAAAATCATTTTCCGGACGGAAATCAGATTTATCTTTTTCTGACTGCAGTCCGCGGAATAATTTATTTAAAATTCATCGAGAGTCCGATTTACAAAATTCTAGTGAGAGAATTACAAATACATCGGTGGTCATCTACAGTCCAAATTTCATGATCTAATCCTACACCGATTTCATGTTATGACGAAAAACATAACACCTATTTTCAGCAGTAAAAATGCAGCTTTAGTTGCTGCTAGAGAACGACACTTTAAAAATAGTAAACGAAATCCAAAAATTATGATTCCAGTGCCATTAGAACCGTATTTTATAATAACACGTTATAGACTTAAGAAAATCAAGTTTTTGTTAAGTTACGATGTGGTTATAGCCAACTGAAGTTGGCTGTAATAGTTGGACAGAAGTTGTTTTCAGCTTGTGGTGTTCTAACGCATGCTTTATTTGCTCCGTTAACATGTCTAGTGATCAACAACGACCTTAATCATCAATATTAACCAGTAAATCATCAAGTAATTAGTAACTTAACCAAAACAACTTCATACTAACATTACTACATCATATTTCAACAATATTTCTTCATATTTAAAGCTTATGTTTAAGTTTTAACCTTATGTTCTTTAGTGTTCTTAAGTGTAACATCATGAACCATACTTTAACCACCTTCATATGATGTAAAATGAATGGATCTAAGAGACTTACCACTAGCTCAAGGCTAGGGGAGTTCAAGAGTATAAAAGTGGTGGTTAAAAGAAAACGAGAGAGGTCCTTGAGCTTCCGAACACACCAAGCTTCATTGTATACCTTGTAGCACCTTTGTATACTCTTGAAATAGGTTGGATTGAATTGAAAAATGGTGGTGGTGTTGGCTCTTTGTTCAGCCGAGATGAAGAAGAAAAGAAGGAGAAGAAGTGTGTGTGAAATGTAGGTGTGAGTATGAGAAGTATGAAGCTAGTGGTCCTTCTTTATATTTTTCCAACATCATATCTTCCATTGGACAAAGTGTTCCCTAAAGTACCATACATAATCAATTAGGATCTTAAATAAATCAAGAAAAATCTCATGGTAGGACTCCATATGGAACCGTGAATGGGGGGGGGGGGGTTGGTTTAGTTGTGTTGCAATGGTAAGTTAGTCTAGTTTAGTTAGAGGTTAAGTGGTTAGTTTAAGTGTTTAGGTGTTATGAAGTAATATAGAGTGTTATGATGTTCGGGACCCATAATTAGCTCAGAAAAAGTGTAACAATGTTTTTAATAATATTTTTGTGTCCCGGGTAATGTCCGGTTGTTCGGTTGGGCGTTGTTCCGTTAAAGTGTTTAATTAATCCGTAAAGTATCTTTTATATTACTTTTTGTGACACATTTAATTCCCAACACTTTGGAAAGTATCTAGGATCATTTTGTCAAGTTTTTGCACATTACTAGCATATCTAAATGCTGAATTTTATTTAAAAGTGCAGAATTTTGCAGTTAAAGTATGTTTTATGCACTTCCCGACACTATAACTATCACCTAGTGACGCAGTTTTATGGTCCTCACTTCCCTACACTCCCTACTAGTGTAGGGTCCTGTCTCTGGCTCATATTGGCCACAAAAACATTGTCTGTTTAGGTGCTGGCATTGTCAGCATGTTGTCTGTGTTATCCGTTCACTGTGCTAACTGTGCTTTATGCATCATGGTTGTCACTAATGTTTGTATGTAATAAATGGAGTGACAGTATAAAAGTGATGCATGTGTATGTATGTAACAGAAATCAATAAGCAGATAAATCAACAGTCGTAATCAAGCACAGTCATTAAGCACTAATTAAATATAAATTAATTGTACGGATACCTGAAATTTTTAGGGTTGTCACATTATTTACAGCAAAAAGTACCAAAAGACAATGCACAACAGGTGCTCCTTTTCAAATAAACAGCCTCTCTTCTGAAACTTTTACAAGCCTGTCAGAGTCAAAATCTTCAAAAACACAAACAGAGGAACCTGAACAAACTTTGGATGAGTCCACATCTGCTCCTCAGGTTTCTGCTGTTGAGCCCACTGCTCTTGGTGACCACTGCAGCCAAACCACTACTGTGCAACCCCCACCAACCCTACCCAAAAAGACCAAAAAGAAAATTACCAAAAAGCCCACCAAACCCCCCAAAAAGGATCTTCTAGAAGAAGAGATCCCAGAAGTAACTCCTGTGACAACACAAAAGTCACCAACAACCACTGTTGCTACTTCCTCACAACAGTTGGTCAGATCTCCACCTAAAACCTCAACTCCTCCTGCTTCCTCACAAAAGGAACAAGTTGTAAGCACAGGGACACCACTCTATGATACATTATCCTCACTTCAGGATATGTTCAATAGCCCTGCTCCTGGGGAAAATTCTCTTTCAACTCCTATCCCTTCTTCACAAATACCACCATCAATAAAACCTCTGTTTGATGCCATTGAGCTTCAGATACAAAACAACCCCTCTCACCAACACATTTCTGAGAGTACAACCACTACATTGGCTATGTCTAAAACAACTCAATTAGTTATCCCACAAACAGTTGAGGAGGTTACACTGCATGAGTTTCATGAAATTCCTGACAGTAGTTCAAGTGGAGCAGCTACTACAGGTGTTGAATCCACTGATTTACACCTGGACAGTAGTTACATAAGTAAGCCTCCCTTGAAGGCAACCACTGCTGATGCTATCAAGGTATCCACTAGTGTGTTTCAATTACCCACTGGTGTATTTACTAAGATATCTAATGCAAAGGGAAGTCCCTAGTACCAAGAAAAAGGGGCATCAATGGATGAACCATTGGAGACTTCTCCTGGTCCAACTGCTGATACAACCATTGCTAGTGGGAAATCAGATGATCCCATTAACTTGGGTGATGGTTTAAGATACCAAGAATTGACGGAGAGAGTTAACAAAATTGAAACATCTGTGGCAAACATCAAAAATACGCTATAACAGTTGTTACAATCCACAAAGGCTCGATCCACTGCTTCATCATCTAGTCCCACCACAAATGAGCTATGGCAACTCCTACAACCTGTGCTTCATCAACAAAGACAATATGCTGATCACCAGCATGAAATTCAGCTACAAATGTTCAGAAATGTGATGGATGCAAGGTATAAGGATACTCAAGCTGACATTAAAGCAATAAAAGCTCATTTACTCTAAACCACTGGTACTTCTCCTCCTACAATTATCTATGTAAACACTGATGATGCCAAAAAGGGGGAGAAAGGAAAGAAAGGAAAGGAAGGTTTACATCTTGAGCCTGATCCAAAAGCTAAACCTGTTGTAGAGATTCCAAAACCAGATGGTTCAAAGAAGGTTGATATGAATCTCAACCTGTTTGCTGAAGAAAAAGCCAAGGGAAAAAAGAGAATGGAATGAAAGGGCTCTGTAAGATTTGTAGAAGAAAAGAAAGTTCTGAAGAGCAGGGTACTTCAAAAAGAAGAAGAACTACCAGAAAGGTCAGCAAACCCACTTCCACACATTCCAAACCCACTGAACCACCTTCTGAAATCCCCAAAAGTTCCTCACCTGAGACGACGAAGCCAACTGATGTTAAGACACCTGTTATATAAACATGTTAGTGCATTATGTCTGTAGCTTCCATCTGTATCGAGTCTATGTAATTTTGTCCGGTATGTGTCGTTGTACAGTTTTGTATGTATGTAATTTGTATCTAGACGAAACAGGAGACGGAACATAAGTTTGTAAACTCATCAGGTCGGATGACATGGGTCATCCGGACGGATGGCCATCCGATCGGATGTCCCTCCGACCGGATGACATCGCCTCTCCCAGACTGCCTATAAATAGATGTGTAGGGGTCATAGTTTAGAACCTTTTTGCCATTTTGTCTAGCGAAGCTCTGTCCAGTTGTCATCAGGATCTTTGTACTTTCATATTACTTAATGAGATTGGACATGTTTATCGATGATATCGTTGTTGATTATTCTCTGACGATGCTTAAGGATTCCGCACCTGAGTATTGATCGATTCATACCACGTTCTTCTTCATCTTAGAGAGAACCGACTCCTGCGACACTCACAAGTGGTATCAGAGCAACAGGAAGTCGAATCGGAGATAGCTACAGCGATTTCACGAGGATTTTAGCCGATTCAGCCGTTTTTATTCACATCTCACCGGAGATTTTGACCGATTCATCATCTTCTTCTACATTTCTATCTATTTTCTACATTTTCACACCTAAAACTCAGAAAAACTCAAAATTGACACACAATTTACAGACAAAATAGACTAAAATTGGTATCAAACTGTTCGCAATCAGTTATAGCATAATCCTACAAAGTTTCAATCCAAAATTCAAGCTAAAACACGTTCAAATTGATCAAAATCATGAACTGTTCTTCGAACTTGATGACGTCACTCATCCGATCAGATTGCCATCCGATCAGATTGCACTAGTTATTGGTCTTGTTTTCACTTGATGACGTCATACTCATCCGATTGGATTGACATCCGACCGGATAAGTATTGTGGTTTTAAAGTTCCAAGTATCATTCAACGAAGGACCATCCGATCAGATTGCCATCCGACCAGAGGGCCATTCGTCACTTGCCAACTTCTGTTACTTAGATCATTTGTGTCATCCGTCCGAACGTCCATTTGGATGAACAACCATCCGATCCAAGTGTTTGACTTTTTTGAAATTTGACCAAGTGTTTGACTTTTCAGGAACGATCATGGCAGATGAATTCATGAATCCTTTCAGTTATATTTTTTCCTACAACACAGGAGACACATCTTCCAACATGAATACCAACACGAACCCAAAGACTACTACAAAGACGATCTCTGACTCGCTTAGCATCGACAATGCATACGGCACGTACAATAAACCTCCAAAGCTAATGGCGATCGAGGAATATAATAGATGGGCGAAGAGGTTCGATGGGTGGTTAAAGGCATTAGCCTACGATAGCTGGAAATGTGTGAAAAATGGTTACAAGGCTTCAAGGGAAGATCATGAGAACTTGGTTGATACTGAACAGTAAGATTTTGTAGCTGAACAGAAATGCATTGCTCTAATACATCAGTCCGTTCAAGATGATATCATATCACTGATTGACTATGATAACTCAAAATATTTATTGGGAAAACTCGAGAAGAAATGTACGGGGGGTGAGGAAATAGTGAAAATAAGAAAAGATTGTTGAAAAAAGAATTTGATTTGTTTACATGTATGAAAAATGAGAGCATACGCCAAATGATTGAAAGGTTCTGTCATCTGAAGGCATAATTAATCAGATATGGAATCAAGAAAGATGAAGATGAGATGGTTGACAAAATGTTCAAGGCTTTGCCAAATGAGCAGGACTGGAAATATTTCGGTCTAGTTCTCAAAAACACCAAGCCAGCGGCAGAGATGACGGTAGACTAGTTGATTAAACGACTTGAAGGTCACGAGCTGGAGATAAAGAAGATGAACAAGGTGAGCAGCACACCATATCAATAAAACGTTGATCTATATTATCGGGGAAATATGATTCCCAAAGTTACTTCACCAAAAACTGCCTTTAGTGCTGAAAGCTCAAATGCTGTGACACAAGAAAAGCCCAGCAGCGGTTCTTCACCTAACAGCGGCTATCATGGAACTGGTTCTAGTACATCCTCTTCATCTGCATCGAACAATCAGCAGTCACAAAATACTTCAAAGAATGTATTCCAGTGCAACATTGCTGTTAATCTTAACAACGCACAGAATTTCAACGAAGAAACAGTAAAGCAGCCGATGGTATTCCTTGCCTCTATTCTAGAGTCGTACGAAAGCCTAGTTGCTGAAAAGATTGGGAACACTAATCTAACCAAAGAGAACTACGATCAAATAGATCCAGAGGAGATGGAGTTAATCGATATTCGCTGGTGCATGGCGAGTGTGATTCGCAGTGCTCAAAGGTTTATGGAAATTACCGGGAGAAATTCTATTGGAGGTCCTTCAATGAAACTCGGCTTCAACAAATCAAAGGTGACTTGCTTCAAATGCAAGCAGGAGGGACACTTCAAGCGAGAATGTCAAAACTCTACATCAGATGAGACCGCAAATCCGTTTCATGATGATTATTATAGAAAGGCGATTTATCATCGAAACCGTGAGGAGCCACCGAGGATGAAACAGATTGAGGAGACTCCAAAAGAAAAATCAAGAGCCTTAGCAGTAATTCAAGATGATGAGGGGTTTGATTGGAGTGAATTTTTGCCCGAAGAGGATGCTATCGGTTATGCTTTTATGGCAACTACTGAACCAGCAGCACTAGAGTCAACATACAACCGAGAAAGGTCTATGGCACAACGACAGAAGAAAAGGATTTACGACGCTTACAAAGAAGCCAAAAAGGCAAGAAGATGGGATACGGATCTTGAATGTTACTTAGATCCAAAAGGAAACATTTACGTTGATCCATCAACCATTGATGTGGAGACTCTCATGAAAGCAATCCCACCAGTTGAGGAACAGATCAAAATTGATGCAGCAAATAGAGCCGAGAAAGAAAGGCTCAAACAGGAGAGTCGTGAAAGATATCTGAGTTCCCTGGAGCCAAAGAAAGTTGACCAAGGAATCATCGATACTGAAAAGGAGATGACAACCGAGAATCTGAAAAAGATGGCAGACCAAGTTCTAATGGCGAAAGCACTTGAGGTAGATTCTGAGTCTGCTTCTAGTTCTGAATCATCAGGAAAGGTCAGTAGTAGTGGTTCTGAAAACAAATCAGGTAAGGCTGACTGTGCTCAAACAGAAAGTGTTTGCAGAGGTTGCACAAAAGAGTGCAAAGTCTGCAACACACATCATTATCTCTCAAATAAGAAAATCCAGGGGCTGGTTGAAAAAATTGGTATAATCGATAGAGAAGTTCTAGGTCGAGATAAACTGATTAAAGCTTCAAATGAAAGAATAAAGGAATTAACTGAAAAGATTGAAAAAGATAAAAGTGATGTTGAACGTTTTCAAAAAGAAAATGAAAAATTAATTCTTGAAAACAGAAAAATTTTAGAAAATTTTGATAAGCTCAAAAGAACGGTAAAAGATTCAGATGAACGCAACGGTAAAACTCACAAAGAAAATACTCATTTATCAGGAGTTCTTCAAGCGAAAGAAAAACTGATAAATCAGCAACTGGATGAGATCGTGAATCTCAAGCTTCAATTTCAAGAAGCTAAGATCGAAAATGAGAGAATAAATTTGAAGTTGAACAGCTATAACTCCGCTAGCTTTGTTCTTCAATACATAGTTCCCAAACCAATTGGGAAGAACAAAGCTGGTGAGGATGTTTACTCAGATGGAACAGGGGTGGGTTATCATAATGTTCCGCCACCCATGTGCAACAATTTTACCAAGAAACAATCTAGGTTGGCTAACGAATCTGAAGCAAGTGAGAAAATAGATGTTGAGAAATTGCCAGAAAGCATTGATGTCACATTCACTAACAATCTAATGAAGACAGTATTCAATCTGAAGTTGTGAAAAATGTTGTTGAAAATGTGTTAAAATTAGACAGTGATTCCACAGAAGAGGATGAATGTTTTCTAAACAATTACATTCCAAAACTTAAGTCCCAGGACAACTTAGGTGACGAACCGACTCTTGTCATGTACAAAATGAGTGGTTCTAATAAGTTGTACTCAGATACTGAGTTTCTGATTGAGAATGTGAATGTGGATAAGCTGAAGAAAGTTTTCAAACTTGTTGAGATTGATGTTTATGAGTTTGAAGGGTTAAAGGGTTCCAAAAGGTTTTTGGACTTTGAACGTGATAAATCTTACTATAAGAAACCTGTTGCGCCACCACGTTTTAACAAAAACAATCAAAACAGATGGTCAGGTGGATATCAGGGTGGTAAGAATTACCCAAGAAAGAATTTTCAGAAACAAAAGTTTATTGAAAAGAAAACGTTTGTAAAAAGTTCAAGCTCAATTTCTGAACAAGAATCGAAAATATTTTCAAAGACAAATGAAGATTTTTTTGCTAAAAAGGCCTCACAGCCGCAGACCGAAGGTAAAAGTCAGGATGTTGACACCCGTACTTGCTTCAAATGCAACCAAGTTGGTCACATTGCACGAAAGTGTACCAACTCGAAACCTAAGTCTGTGGTTGTTGAGAGTACAAAAAAGAAAAATGATGTCAAAGGCAAATCGCTAATGTTTGTTGAGAAGAAGATTTCAAAATCAGAAAATGATGAAATCAAATCTAAACCTGTTGAACAAGTGGTAAAGAAAAATGATCATTTTTACAAACGGGTTGCTTCTCCACAACAAACATGGAAGCCGAAATCTCAAGCAAATACATCAAATGATCCAAAACCAAAGGTTTTGATACTACAAAACAGTCATCTTCAACCAAACCGGTTAAGATGAATGTACCTTTGGATTTTTACAAAAAGCTTGAGAAGCAAACTTCTTCAACCCCACCGGGCAAGAAGTATGTTCCAAAGAAGGTTCAACCACCTGGTCAACCTAAAAATGACGAATTCTTTCTATACAAAAAGGTTGAGGCTGGAACCGAAGAAAGCTTGAAAATAAACGACGAAAACTTCCCACCACTGTACACAACGAAAACTCACATAGATGTCAAGCTACCTGAGTCAAAGGAGGCTTGGGTTGCTTCAACTTCTAACTAATTGCATAATGTGCAGGAGCTCCCGAGATCTATTTCAAAGTGGATTATGGATAGTGGAGCGTCCCGGCACATGACAGGGCGAAAGACCCTTCTATACGACGTTAGAGGTTTCAATGGGGGTTATGTCGGTTTCGCGGGAAACCAAGGTGGACGTATTGTTGGGGAGGGCACGTTATCTAACGGTGTCATTACATTTGAAAGAGTCAACTACATACCAGAGCTGGAGGACAACTTACTCAGTATTTCTCAGATTTGTGACAGGATGTACACAACTCACTTTACCGACAAGGAGTGTCTGATTCTGAAGCCAGGATTTGTTATTCCCAAGGAGTGGATCATCATGCGAGCACCAAGGGTAAATGATCTATACATGTTGGACATGAGCGTTGCTACGACTACCACGGGTCACCCTCAGTGTTTCGTATCAAAAGCTACTGAAAAGGAGTCAGTGTTGTGGCATCGAAAATGGGCCACATTCACCTACGTAAAATGAATCACCTGGTGAATAACGATCTTGTTAGAGGTGTTTATCTTAAGAGTTTTCACCTGGAGGGAGAATGTACAAGCTGTATGAAGGGAAAGAAACATAAGAAATCCCATCCCAGAAAAATGGTGAACTCAGTTTCAAAACCACTTGAAAGACTTCACACGGATCTCTTTGGTCCCGTGAATGTCAAAAGCATTACTGGAGATCTTTACTGCCTACTGGTTACCGATGATTATTCGAGATTCTCGTGGGTGATGTTCCTGAAGTCTAAAGATGAGACATTTGAGAGTTTGCTGAAGTTATTCAGAAAGATAGAGAATCTGTACTAGACCCGCATTTGCAGATTAATAAGTGATAATGGTACGGAGTTTAAAAACAACAGAATGGAAGAATTCTGCGACAGACGACGTATATTGCAACAGTTCAGCGCACCATACACTCCATAGCAAAATGAAGTTGCAAAATGGAGTTGCAGAAAGAAAGACGCTCTTTTAACACTTGCTTGCCAACGGCTTTATCCAAGGAAAGGTGGATGCTACACTCTTCACTAAGGAAGTCACTGGTCATCTACTGATCGTTCAGATATATGTTGATGACATTATTTTTGGGTCAACGAACGACGAGCTTTGCAAAGATTTCGAACAAGTGATGAAGCAGAAGTTCGAGATGTCGTCAATGGGTGAGATGAAGTTCTTCCTAGGGCTGCAAGTTGATCAGATGCCAGAGGAAACTTTCATACATCAAACGGAGTACGTTTACAATGTTCTGGAGAAATTTGGGATGACCGAGACGGCGCCTATGTCCACCCCATTAGCAACTAATCACGATATCAACCCTGATCTCACCGGAGAAAAGGTCGACGAGACGCTACACCGCTCAATGATTGGTTCGCTGATGTACTTGACAATATCCAGACCTGATATAATGTATCTGACATGCCTCGCGGCCCGATATCAATCAAGTCCTAGAGCCTCGCACATGTCTATCATCAAAAGGATCCTACGCTACCTGAGAGGAACCCCAAGCCTGGGGTTGTGGTATCCCAAAGATGGTGACTTCAAGCTCGAAGGATATTCAGACTTGGATTTTGGTTGCTGTAAAATCAATGCAAAATCAACAACTGCAGGATGCCAATTCTTCGGACCTCGCTTGGATTTTGTGAAGCAGAGTACATGTCAGCCAGCAGCTGCTGCTCGCAGATTCTGTGGATCCAGCAACAAATGCGCGATTACGGTTTGCAATTTCTTACCTCTCCAATATTTGTTGATAATGAGGCTGCAATCAACATAACGAAAAATCCGGTACATCACGCTAAAACTAAACACATAGAAATTCGACATCACTTCATCCGAGATTGTTTCGAGAAGAAGTTGATTCGAATAGATAAAATCCACACCAACGAACAAAAGGCAGATTTATATACCAAAGCTTTTGATAAATCACGTTTTCAGTATCTATTAAATTTGAATGGTATGAAGCTTTTGTTGTTGGCGGAGGAAATACTTGGCGTTGATGAGAACACCACAACAGAGGATGTTAAAAAGCAGACTGCTTTGGTTTGTCGACTTTTTAGTTGTTTTCGTATTTAGGGGGAGATAGATATATTTTCATAAAATACAAAAACAATAAAAAATGCAAAATTACAAAAACACGAGAAAATTTTCAAAATCTAAAAACATTAGAAAACCAAAAAGAGTTTCGTGTAAAAGAGGAAATGATAGTACATCAGCTAGATAGTTATGGTATGCTAAAGAAATGTAAAGTTTTAAAAGCGTTAAATGGTCTCACTAATGATATGCCGATAGGTTTTTACACGTTTAGTAGACTTTTCAGGATATAAACATAAAATCATTTCTTACTTATTTCATGGGGAATATCTCTAGGATATATAGGTAACCCCTGAAATCTTGTTTGAAAGATTTTCTATTTCTGACATACTAGGTCTATGTACGTGATGATATCTAGGGTATTATACCAGGACTTCTGATTTTGCGGAAGCAATAGCCTAGTCCTAGTATAATACTCTGCACAACTTTAATTCCCAAAGCCTCCCCTCAGCATAAAAAATGATAAACATTGCAAAATGCGAATCATGTGCTGTTGAAGAAAAGATCCCCAAGAGAGACGCACCGAAAGTCGAGCCATCATCTCTTTCTCTGAACGGAAGTTCTAACCTGAGCTCTCATGGCCTCGCACTACCCTTTAAAGATATCATTATTGTACGTTCACCTGTAAGACTGAATATAGAAATCTGGATACGAGAGTATATTCTGAGGTGGGACACGCGAATAAGTTAAGTACTTAAAACATTAAATCGTATCTTGAATAAGTTGAAGTCTGTGTAAGAATTTAAAAGGATCAGTATATCGACAATCTAAGTGAACTGTTTAATACTTAGTGTGAAAATTAAGCTCAACGGTACTTGTGACTAGTCGGCAGCTGATATGATCCTCTAACACGACTCACAAAAATATGTTTGTAAAGAGTTTACTGTTTACTTTACTGCATTTCATTTCAGTTTACTTTAAAACCCAAAAAGACTTTAGTATGTTTTAGCAAAAACTTTTATAAAATTTCAAAAATATTTTATATTCTGCTTTAGTTTTAGACAAAACAAGGTGGAAAGCCGGTCTTCGGAATCTCAGAAGTGAAGCGAAGCAGGAAGTTTCTGGGCAGATCAACTGGGTTGGGAGCTAATCTTGAAATTTTGAGAATTTCAACGTATAAACAAGTTCATTAACTTGATACCTGTACAATTTTCAGAAAACGTGTTAAAAAGTTTGAGAAAAATGTCAGTTGTTTCGTTTTGGGCCAACCAAGGTCATTAACTTGGACTTGGTAGGAGAATTGAGTACCTAGGGTCATTAATTTGGACCTAGATACTTATGTGGATATCTAAAACTGACCAAAGCAGATAAAATTTTGAAAATTTGAAAAATTTGAAAATATTAAAATTTTGAAAAAGTTGAGTTTGGATCGGATGGCCATCCGAGTGGTGGTCAAGGGGTATATTAGAGAGTCAAGGGTGTCAGTCAAACTCATTCGATCGAATTGCCCTTCGTCACTCTCACACATCCTCTCAACTATTCAAGAGATTTGATCACTTTCTTGTTTTTCCAAGCACATAGGATTGTTGGCACACTCAACCTTCACTATGGGAAAGGTAAGATCCCTAATTTTAACTGTTAAATTTCAAGATTTTGAACCTTATTTGTATTGTCAGTGACTGTTAGAGAGGAATCTTAGATCTAGGCTTGATTAGGGATTGTTGATAGAATCTGAACATAGGGTTGTGTTCATCGGCCTTAGATCTATGGATTTACCGAGCCAATTTCACTTATAACACCTTAGAATCAAACATAGATGGATTAAAGGTATCGGTAAGCCGAGGTACATAAAGTCAAATTAAACCCAATCTAGGATGTTTTAGAGAAAACACATAGGGTTTTGTTAATCGGCCATTTCTTTAAGAGAATCTGTGATCAATTTCGTAAAATGTTAGAAATTTTTAATCTTGATTTGATTGGATCCAAACTGTTCTTCATAATCACATGGAACGAATGTCAATCCGATCGGATGACCATCCAATCGGAGGGCCATCCAATCCATGACACTTATATGTTTGAATATTTTTCTAAGTGTTTTGAAATTTTTTATTATTGTTAATAGAATGTTCATCATTTTACATATTTGGTCATCATGTTTCAACTGTTAGTGATGTTTTCAATCGAATGGCAATCCGATCGGATGACCATCCGATCGGAAGGCCATCCGATCCAAAACACACTCTCACATGTTTTTCAAATGTGCTCATTTGTTCATCATGCTTGATCGAATGTCAATCCGATTGGATGACCATCCGATCGGATGGCCATCCGATCCAAATGCACATGTCTTGATTGATTGATCTTTATTGGATATTGCTAATCCGATGGATAACCATCCAATCGGATGGCCATCCGATCAATCACTTTTCACTATTATGTCTCGATATGTGTGCTGATTCTAACGTTGACATTTTTGCAGGCAAGAGCAACTGATTGGCATCCAGATCACAACATCTATTGTATATTCGATGAGAGTTTTCCGAATATTTAAACCATTTAAAGAGATAATACCTTTTATGAAGGAAAGTAGAATTGCTAAGGCTCTAACAGAAAAACATAAGTGTTATGAAGCACATGTAAGGATGTTCTGGAAGTCTGTGAGATATGACGAAAAAGAAAAGATGATTTACTCAGCAGTGCAAAAGAAAGATGAAAATGGAACAGATTTGATGTAGAAGTTAAGTTTTCAGTTGAAGATGTAAGAAGAGTGTTAGACTTAAAAGACAGTGATGACGACCGATCATTATCCCAGAGAGGTTATGCAAAGGATTTTGGTTTAGAATGGGGTATGCAGGACACGTGAATGACAAATACATTAAGTCCAGATTTTGTAGACCTTATAAGTTTTTAGTGCATTGCGTTGTTCATGCACTCTCTCACAGGAAAGGTGCCTACGATGAGACATCGGATTATATTATGAACATTATCACATGTTTGGTGCTCAATAGGCCTTACAACATCTAGCAGGTGTTGTTTAACCACATGGTGGATAATGTGAAAGGTGAGAAGTATATAATGTATCCAAGGATCATTCAGATGTTATTAGACGTTCAAGTGCCAATTCTTCCAAAGGATCCAGCTGATGAGTTGAAGTTACATCATATGACCAGTGAATCATTGAATAGATTGAATCAGTATAAAGGTTTATAAGAAGATCAGGAGCCAAGAGTGATAGGAATGATTGGTAAGATTAATAATCCTAACTATGTGGCACCTGAAAAGGATCACTGGAGGCAAGAAGAAAGTAATTTTGAAGATGAAAGTGAATGTTTAAGTGAAATGACGGAAAAGAAGATAAGGTTTTGGTTTTGGTTTGAGAAGGATAGAAAAAGGAAAAGGACTCCAAAAGTTTCACCCAAAGTGGTTGCTCCAAAGATTGTTATTAAGGGTAAAGTTGGAAAGGAGGAGTCAAAAGAAAAGTTAGATTATGTTTTTGAATATTATACTAATTCTGTTGATGTTTGTATTGCAGAGCCCACAAAGAAGAAATCACCACAAAGGCTTATAGATGAACCTTTGCTTAATCCAACGGATCTAATTCAGCAAGGTGTTGACTTGATGAAAATGACACTTGATGATTTTGTGAAGCAAAGTGAGGATGCTAAAGCTGCTAAAGCTGCAAAGGAAGCTGCAAAGGAAGCTGAAACTTCTGCAAAGAATGTTGAAGCTGAAGGTGTTGTTGAAAGTGATTCAAGTGAGACAGAACCTAAATTTGATACATCAAAGTTGGGCGTTGGAAAGATAAAGTTAAAGTTGAAGCCTTAAAAGAAAAAGAAAGGATCAGACGAGGAAGATGCGACTTACATTCCAACACCACAAGAAAAGAAAAAGTTATTAGAAAGCGTAAAGCTATTCCTACAGGTGTTATCCCAAGGAGTGTTAGAGCAAGAAAGGGAGCAGCAACAATGCCTGAAATTCAAAGTGCTAAAGCTCCAGAAGTTGAAAAGCATGTTCAAGCTCAAAGTGTTCCAGAAGTTCCCGAAGTTCAAAGTGTTTAAGCTCCAGAGGTTGATACAACAAAGGGTCTAGAATTTGAGAAAGCTCAGAATGTTGAGATTCCTGAAGTTCAAACTGCTGAAGTTGAAAATAAAGCGCCTGAAAGTCCTATCTTTGGAAGAGTTGAAAAGAATGCTGAGAATGTTGATGATGAGGTAGAGTATATGGGTGAAAGAGAGTCTACACCACCACCTCCACCAGTCAATCCAACTATTCATATTCCTGATGATCCTAAAGAGCCATCATCTGCAAAGAAAGCCACAGCATCAAGTTCAAGCCAAGGTTTTCCTACGTTTCCTGATAATCTTGGACCAGGGCATGTAAGTTTGGATGACGTTGGTGATTTATTCAATGAAGGTAAGATAAATCTTCTGACAAAGAGAGTGAGTATTCTTGAAAAAGCTAAAGCAAAGGCTGAGGCTGAGCATAATGAGTTGAAAGAGAAGCTTAAGGCAGTAATGGCAGAGAATGAAGAGTTGAAGAAAGCGGTGAATGATCATGCTGAAAGAATTGATGACTTAACTGCTTATCTTGGAGATAATGCTAAAGTCATTGATAGAATCACTGTAGAGTTTGCAGAAGTGAATGAAAAGTATGAGCTGATGAGTGAAACTAACAAGACACTGCAACAACTGATCGGTGAGTTGCATGAATCGTCTTCAAATGAAAGCAAGATATTGAGGCAGGAGATTGAAGCCTTGAGGGCAGACAAAGTTGTGAAAGATGAACATCTGAATATGTTGTATACTGTGATGGAACACAAGCTTGGAATCAATGTCCAAGCTGTGTATAATGATTTGGAGATTGAAAGGGTCGAGTCACAAAGAGTTCAAAGGGAAAAGGAGTTGGCTGAAGAGGCAACGAAGAAGAAGAAAGGGTTAGTGATTGATAATGAAGAAACTCTTGGGTCTTTTAGCCAACAAGTTCAACCCGAAGCTGAAGGTACTATAGAATCGAATCCACTTGCAATGATAGTTATTGGTGACGTGATCGATGTTACTCCTGAAGAGATTAAGCTTGATAGAAGAAAAATCATCGAGAAACGTCATAAAGAAGAAGAAGAAAAGTTAAAGATGAAGAGTTAGAGTAGTTGTGTGACGATATCGACAACTATGATCCCAACAATGACGATGATGATGATCAAGAGGCAACGGGATTGATAGTTGTGAAGCCGACTACTCAATATACTCTCAACGACTTCCTGAACGACCAGTTGAATGAACAACAGGAAGATCAACAGCATGAGGCATCGTTTTCTGGAAAACAACATGCGGGTGATCAGGTATTCCTAACTCAACCCAAAGTTATTTACTTACATTCATCGTGTGAGGGGGAGTTAGAGGTGCCTAGGACGAGAGAGGAAATGTTAGAAGAGTTGGGGATGGATGATGCTTACATGAAGTTTGATATAGAGGATGAAATTCTACCATCACCCGAAAGAGAATACACTTTCAACTTTGCAAACAAAGCTGATAACTTTAAGGATGTGATTATAGAGGAAGGGTCTGATATATCTGATGAAGATACACCCTTTCACTACTCGGGTGTTGATGATACCTTTCCGACATTCGCTGAAATGCCGAAAGAGAGAAAGTACAAGAGACCACTCCAGTATTTCACAGATCATCCAGATAAATCTCTGGGTGATATTCTTTCATGGGGTTATCTTGAAGATCTTCAGGTATATGCTATCAGAAGGGAGCATGGAGTTCAATACTTCGAGTTCTTGTCAGACATCAAAACACTCCCATGGTGGGATGTGGAGGAGCTCGTACAGACAAAGAATATAAAACAATTCTACTATGGATTGGATGTCAAGATGCATGATCAGAAGTTGTGGAATTACATTAAGCTCCAGGCAAAGAACAAGTTCCCATATTGAAAGCCTCATTTTCGAAAACAAGTTATAAAGATTGATCCAGTTACCGGAGAAAAGATATAACATTAAAGATAAAGCCTCCGAGATGTTTAAAGAATATTCCACAGCGTGCAATGGAACAAGACTTTCACGAAGATTTTCAAGGATGGTTATACAACCAGAGCATGGCAGAAGCAGTTATATCTTTATTTGATAAGAAGACTAGAGAAACAAGGCGCATAAACATGTTAGATCCTATGTGGTTGGTGAACTGCTCGAAGAAGGATATCAACTGCTTATTCTTCAACAAGATTGTTTATGATTTGCCAGATAGAGCTCAAGCGCAGCAATATCAAAAGATGGTGAACTTATGTTTTGCGAAAGATATAAACTCAGGGAGGTACTGGGAAACAAAGTTCAGAGACCTTGAGTTGGAAGAGTTCTTAAAGAAAGAGAAGAGAAGCGAGAAGTTTAAGAAGATAAGGGAAAGAGCAGCGGTTCTTAGGTGCAGAAAGTTCCAAAAACCACCTCCAACTGATCAAACGCCAATAGAGTCTGAGGAGAACAAGATACCAAGATGGGATAGGAAAAGAGATGGAGATCCAGAGTATAGGAAGTACTGGAACGAGATCGGAAGGCCTCTGAGGCGTAAGATGTTGGCAGAGAAAGCAGAAAAGAGAAGAAAGAAGGCTAGAGCTAGCAGGCGCAGCAGGAAGGTGCAATAAAGACTATGCAGGAAGGAAGACTACAGCTATATCCAAGGGGGAGTCTGTTAGTGCATTATGTATGTAGCTTCCGTCTGTATCGAGTCTATGTAATTTTGTCCTGTATGTGTCGTTATACAGTTTTGTATGTATGTAATTTTGTATCTAGATGAAACGGGAGACGGAACATAAGTTTATAAACTCATCCGGTCGGATGACATAGGTCATCCGGACGGATGGCCATCCGATCGGATGTCCCTCCGACCAGATGACATCACCTCTCCCAGACTGCCTATAAATAGATGTGTAGGGGTCATCGTTTAGAACCTTTTTGCCATTTTGTCTAGCGAAGCTCTGTCCAGTTTTCATCAGGATCTTTGTACTTTCACATTACTCAATGAGATTGGACATGTTTATCGATGATATCGTTGTTGATTACTCTCTGACGATGCTTAGGGATTCAACACCTGAGTATTGATCGATTCCTACCACGTTCTTCTTCATCTTAGAGAGAACCGACTCCTGCGACACTCACACAACAACTGTTCATACATTAGTGGTTTCAACAGATGTTGTTTCAACCAGTGCTCTCATCACTTTACCAACCACCACCCAATCCACAAATATACCTCCAAATTCAACACCTCCAACGACACCAAAAATCAAGAGAAGGAGGATAACAAATGTCATACTTGAAGATGACACTGCACCTTCTCCACTTCTAATATCTTCACAACCTCTGATCCTATCCACTGTGAAAAAACCTACTTCAATCTCTTCAATTCAAACCACTGAGGAAACTACTGCCTTGGTTCCTTTAGGAGTGAAATATCCTCTGGATCTTCCAGCAGTTAGAGAGGAGATTAAATCCTTCTATTCTGAAGACGATCCTCAAAAGAAAAACCTCCCATCTCTTCATGGTTATCCTTTTCCAAAGAACATTGATGTATACCTTCAATTGAAAGCCAAACAAGCAGAGGATATCTCAAAAAGAGACACAAGAGGAAAATCTGATAAAGAAATACAGAGAAATCTGCAATGTCTGCTCAGCCAAGTCAGAACATTATAACAATTTTCAAAAGATCTTTGTCAGCAGTTATCAGAAAGAGATAATGAAAGCCTAAGGCAAGACTAGATTGAGCACATCATGGAAACAAGAAATACAAGGCAGAAAGGTATCAATTCAAAGACTGGACCATAAGTGAGCTCAAACAAGAAATTGCAAGAATACAAAAGATGCTTGATGACTCAACAATAAAACCAACCCCACCAGTCTGGTCCCAGTATAAAAAGAATGTACATGAAAGGGTTTTGAAATTGAAGAGAATGAAGGAAGAGCTTATATGTGACAACTGTGCTCTGTAATTGATATACAATGTAAAACAATATCAATTATTAATAAAATAATGTATTTTGGTGTTATTATGTGTGTATTTGTGTTTGATGATTTTACGATTTGATTCGATTCCGATTTCAAGCTTTAAATCGATTTCTGGAAAGTTATACGCAAACTAGTGCGTAAACGTAATAAGTTTAATGCAACAAACACTCCGGAATAGTGAAATAGGCTTAACATACCTCAAATAACCTTTACATAACTTAGAAATAAGTTTTGGAGGGTTTGGTGTGTCGAAATCAAGTTTGTTCGATTGCAGGGACTATTTGTGTCAAACTGCAAAACTATACCGATTTGTATAGTAACGAAAATTCTGGAACTTGATCTTAAGTTAAACATACCCTAAATATCCTTTACATAGCTTAGAAAAAGGCTTTGAGGGGTTTGGTATGCGAAAATAAACTTATTTGATCAATAGGGACTAAAAGCGTCAAAAAGTGCATAAGTTTCCATTTTCGCGCATATCTTACATTCTGATTATATCCGGACATCCAAAAATTTTTGTAATCATTAAAATATTTTATTTTAGTGATTGGAACGCAAAAACTCTATTCTTCGCGCAATTTGGACCTACACGCGTTCGTTACGATTTCCGTCGTAATTACCCGAATAAGGCAACCGTACGACCAAACGAACCAACATCTGAGATGTTTTTAAGGATATTTTAAGTTCCCTATACTTTAACATCATTTTAGAGCTTTGAAATGAGGTTAACGGGGCTTAAACTTGTCAAATATGCATCAAAATACAAGTTTTTCAAGTGCAGGGACCAATTTTGCAATTCTGCCAAACTTGGCTCTGGCGGGCCGCGTAAGATAGGGCCTCATCTTACACGGGGCACGATAGACTGTCAGTGCAGAAACATTGAATCTGGACTTGGAGCTGGTTTTGATGGTTTTCAACACTTGTTTTGGGATACCATCTGCTGGATTTTGATAGTATTTCATGTCCATGGTATTCTAAAACCATTTGCCCACATGTATGGCCAAGATTGATGCCTCTTTAGCAAGAAATGATCTTAATGGTTTACCTAAAACTATAAATACCCATGCCCTCATTCCATTTTCTGCACCCTTGATCTGATTAATGCTCTAAGTTGAAGCCTTTGCTTCATACCTGAGTGTTATAGATCAAGTTCTCCCTAGCTTGGACCCTTTGTAAGCTTCTTTCGTACTTTTATTGCTTTTCGAGCATGAAAGTCAAACAGTGTTTGACTTTCTGCTTTGATCAGTCTTTGATCAACACAAAGTTCTTTTGAACTTTGCAACGTGAGCATAATCATGGTGGTTATAGTCCCTTGTGACTATACCTACTGATTACCACGTTGACTAGGCGTAGTGACGAGTCATAATTTCGGTCAAAATGCGTATTTATGCGTATTTTGCAACCAAACTATCCTAGGGTATCAAAACACTTTGTTGTGATATCAAAACTTGTTTTCTAACTTAGTTAAACATGTTCCAACATGTTTAGCTCGTCACTTTTAGTTTAGTGCTTGTGTAGAGTCGTAAGTCAAGCGGTCTAAACCACCGCTTAGACTTTCGAACTCGACCCGTTTGGTCGATCATTAGGATCTGACCAAGCATGTTTAGTGACCATAGTTTTATAGGGAATAACCTTCCAAGGTTATACCTTATGGTCACATAGTTTAAGTAGTTGTATGATAGGTAGTTTATATGCCTTAGGAAAATGACCAAAATGCCCTTTTCATGCATAATTGGATTTTAAGCATATGTAACTCAACTTTTGTCATCTAAACTTATTATGCAACATATTTAAACATGTTTAGGCATATAATACTTGTCATAGGACTAGTTAGACGTCTCGAACGCGCTTTGCACAAACGACGCGTTAAAGTAGCGTAAACTACCTTAATGGGTCGTAACGGGTCGAAAGCACTTAGGTTAGGTTCCGATTTCTAATGTAGGCTTTGTTAAACCGTATCACATGAGTTCCAATACTCATTTGATTTACAAGACCTCATTCTATCCGGTCTTCCTATTTAGGTGTCGATTTATTTACTGGTGATTCGATTACTAGGTGCTATTTGAATTTCCTTGATTCGCTTGAGCTTGTTGAGTTCTTTGGATTGAGGATACTTTGCACTTCGATGTGAGTACATAGATCCCCTCTTTTTACATGTTTTTAAGGTAACTATGTGAGTACATAGTTCCCCTATTTTACTGTTTTCAATTGTTTTGGGGTGATTCATATTTATTAAAACGATTTCGATATTTAAACGATGGTTTCAAAAATGATTAATATGGTTTATATTAAACAAATAAGGATTTCGATAATGTGAATGAACTTGTTGGACGTAGTTATATAACGAATAACATTCATTAATTTTGGTCGAACCAACCAGTATTAGGTTATGGTACCATAGGATCTAACAAATCCCGTTATCAGACTACACCCATGGTTATGTGTGGGGGTTATGTGGGTAACGACCGAATCTGTGATTGTTAACTTACCCTTTGGTGGTTTGTTAATGCGAGTTGAACGATGGACGAGTTGCGAAGGTTTGGATGTTATTAACGAGATGACCAAAAGTAGTTTCACAATTAAAATGAAAACGATTTTGGGACGAGTTAAACGATTTGAAACGATTTGAACAAGTTAAACGATTTGAACAAACGATTGGTTTTGGGTTGTGATTAGATAATGGGATGGGTATAACATGATAAAAGCATGGTAGATACGCCGCTGGTACATCTTATATATAAGTGCTTTATCATATTATATTCCGTGGCATTATTTAGTTCACTTGGATAAACGATTTTGAAACGATGTCACATAACGATGTTTTCTAAAGGATATAAACCATACGAGTTTTGTAACGAGAACGATTTACAATTTGGTTTACTTAAACAAATGTTTTGGGTTAAGAATCATGGCTGCGAGATTTTATAAACTATAATCAACTTGATTTGAGTTGGTTAATTATGTTGCAATACACTTTTCAAAACGAGGTTTGTAACTTTTGACTCTTGTAGTCTAACAAGTTACTGCAACATATAAACGAGCCATGAATCTGATACTCTCATAAAACCTATGTGCTCGCCAGCAATTTCTTTGCTGACTTTGTTTTTACATATGTTTCAGGTGGTGTTGCATGATGTTGATTGATAGGATGCATGTTCACATAGGATCTGGACGAGGCCTTAGTGACATAATAACAATGATAGACGATGTGTAACTTGTTTGTTTGCTTTTAAGACAATGTAAATTATCAAATGAATCAATAAAACGAAACTTTTGTATCCTTGGTTATGAAACAATAATTCTGCCACTCCACTCCCCGACGTTTCCGCCGCGGTTTCGTTGTTTTGACGCGGTCGGGGTGTGACAGAAGAGTTGGTATCAGAGCCAATGGTTATAGGGAATTAGGTTATTAGTAATGCTTTGACCTAGACTATAACTTTCTATGACCCTAACGCGAGTCCTCTTGCGTTTAGATACTAAAACAATACTGTCACCTATCCTTAGGTGATAACCACAACGAGAACACAATAACAAATCCGCTTCGAAAATTAATCATCTATTCTTGGATGATTGATTATAAGGTTTTAAACCCTCTCAGTCTTCAAAATATCGTCAAAGTTTGGGTCTTATAATGTGAACACGTGCAAACTGAAAGAGTGAATGCCTGTACCCAGAGTTTTCTGTCTAAGGCTAGAGTGTTCGTACAAATCCGTAGTATCAGACCAGTCACTCTCACCTGGGAACTCTTGGGGTGAGTGTTCACTTATAGGCGAGCATGTCTTCAGTGATACATTATATTGACCCATTTACTTTGATTGGTCACTGCGTGTCGTTTGTTTGTTCGAGGTAACAAACGAATGATCTCCTTCCTTGTGTTTTGTCGACGTTTTCAATACCTCTTTTGTTTCTTCCAATTGTCAACCTCACTCGTTTCTCATGTTTCCTTGTTGTTTTTAGACAATGCCTCCTCGACGTGATGCACAACCTCTAACCAACGAAGAAGTCGCAGCCCTTGTCTCTCAGCAAATGGCTGCTGTGCTTCCGAACATAGTAACCCAGATCCATCAATTATACAACAACAATAATAACAATAATGCTCAGTGTAGTTTCAAGAATTTCAATTCGGCTAAACCGTTGAAGTTTTCTGGGTCTCAAGGAGCAACCGCGCTCCTGCAATGGTTCGAAAGTTTGGAGAGCACATTCAGACATGTGCAATGTCTGAATGAGCGTAAGGTTGAGTTTGCATCCAGTGTGTTCGAGAAGCGTGCACTTACATGGCGGAACGGTGTGATGCGTGATAGGGGTGCCGATGTGGCTATGGCACAAACATGGGAAGAGCTCCGAGCTCTCATGATGAGAGAGTTCTGTCCCCGTCACGAGATTCGAGCTTTGGAACAAGAATTTGATGATTTGAAACAAGATGGGGGAGAACACCGTGCATATACGGATTGTTATAAGGAGCTCAGTTTTTTGTGTCCTATGATGGTTACCCCATTGGAGAAAGCGATAGAGAGGTATATCGATGGTTTACCCGATTCTGTGCAAGACTTTGTGACTAGCAGTAATCCTACTACTGTCCATCAAGCGATTGAATTGGTTGCTACTCTGACCGAGTCTTAGGTCAAAAAAGGTAAACTGACCCGTAAGGGTGACAAGATGAAGTCAACTGATTCTGCACAAGAAAAGGGTAAGGGAAAGAAGAAGGGTGAGTCTTCTAAGAAGTCGAGGAAGCGCAAGGCTTCCCAGAACTTTGCAGTCACTACACAGAATGCTCAGAACCCACCAGCCTTACCTCCGACGAAGAAGCAATATGCTGGTACCGCACCTCACTGTGCTCGATGCAACGGTCATCATGTTGCCCAACAGTCCTGTAAGTAGTGCACTACGTGTGGTAAACTTGGGCATCTGGCCAACATTTGTCGTTTGGGTCAGAATCAAGCTGCTCAGGTTCCAGCACAAGCTCAGGGGAATGCTGCGAGATTCCTACCTGGTTCGTGTTACAACTGTGGTGAAATGGGTCATTTCCGCAACAACTGCCCGAGGTTGGTGAATGCGAATGCCAACGCAAACGCGAATATGAATCCCGCTCATAGACAAGCATTCAATCTGAATGCCAACGAGGCTCGAGCTGACAACGAGGTTGTTAATGGTACGTTCCTTGTTAACAATCAACTTGCATCTGTTCTTTTCGATTCTGGTGCCGATAGGAGTTTTGTTTCGTTATCTTTTGAGCCTTTACTTGCGATACCTAGAACTAAACTGAGGAAACCCTTATATGTGGAAGTTGCTACTGGTAAACCACTCGTACTCGATTCTGTTATTCGTGGTTGTCAATTGAACCTTGATAACCATCTTTTTCCTATTGACCTCACGCCGATGCAACTTGGGAGTTTTGACATTATCGTGGGGATGGATTGGTTAACCAAACATCATGCTGTAGTGGTTTGTTTCGACAAGATTGTTCAAATTCCTCTTTCGTCTGGTGATGTCCTAGAAGTTCGTGGCGAGAAACCTTCGGTTGGTTTGAAAATCATGTCGTGTACCAAAGCCCAAAGTTATTTACAAAAAGAATATGGTACTTTTCTGGCACATGTCACCGAGGAGAGAGGCAAGAGCAAGAGTATTCAGGATATTCCGATTGTTCGAGAATATCCAGAGGTGTTTCCCGATAAACTGCCTGGTTTGCCTCCAGTTTGTCAAGTCGAGTTTCATATTGATCTTGTACCCAATGCTAACCCGATTGCGAAAGCACCTTATCGTCTTGCACCATCAGAGATGCAAGAATTATCAAAACAGCTTCAAGAGTTATCTGATAAAGGATTCATCCGTCCGAGCTTTTCGCCCTGGGGTGCTCCTGTCCTGTTTGTGAAAAAGAAAGACGGGTCTTTTCGAATGTGTATCGATTATCGTGAGCTTAACAAGCTTACCATCAAGAATCGATATCCCCTACCTCGAATTGATGATCTCTTTGATCAGCTGCAAGGTGCTACCTGTTTTTCCAAGATCGATCTGCCTTCTGGGTATCATCAACTTCGTGTCCTCGAAGAAGATATTCCCAAAACTGCTTTCCGCACGAGATATGGGCATTACGAGTTCACTGTCATGCCTTTTGGTTTGATGAATGCCCCAGCCATCTTCATGGACTTAATGAATAGGGTTTGTAAACCTTATTTAGACAAGTTCATCATTGTGTTCATCGACGATATTCTCATTTATTTGAAGTCTCAAGCCGATCACGAGCAACACCTTCGTTTGACTCTGGAACTCCTGAAGAAGGAACAACTTTTTGCTAAATTCTCCAAGTGTGAATTCTGGCTTAAAGAAGTTCAGTTTTTGGGTCATATAGTCAACGAGCAGGGTATTCATGTGGATCCATCCAAAATTGCTGCAATTTAGGATTGGAATACACCAACGACACCTACAGAAATTCGTTCTTTTCTTGGTCTCGCTGGTTATTATCGTCGTTTTATTTCTAATTTCTTGAAGATCACGATTCCACTCACTGCTTTGACTCAAAAGAATAAGCCTTCTGAGTGGGGACCCAAACAAGAAGAAGCATTCCAAACGCTGAAACGGAGGCTATGTGATGCCCCTATTTTGGATTTGCCCGATGGAAATGATGATTTCGTTGTCTATTGTGACGCGTCGAATCTAGGCCTTGGTTGTGTTCTTATGCAACGGGGCAAGGTCATAGCTTATGCGTCTAGACAGCTAAAAGTTCATGAGAAGAACTACACGACTCATGATCTTGAGTTAGGACCTGTAGTTTTCGCACTGAAAATCTAGAGACACTATCTTTATGATACGAAATGTGTGGTTTTCACAGACCACAAAAGTCTCCAACACATTCTTAATCAGAAGGAACTGATCATGAGGCAACGACGTTGGGTTGAACTCTTGAACGACTACGATTGCGAGATTCGCTACCTTACAGGTAAGGCGACTGTCATAGCCGATGCGCTTAGTCGAAATGATCGAGTCAAGCTTCATTCTGTTCGAACTCTATCTGATATTCAAACTCGTGTTCTTCAAGCTCAACAATCTTGTGTTTCACAAAATTTGATGGGTGAGGAATTACCACGGCAACTTGAGCTTAAACTCGAAACGAAAGGCGATGGGTTGCTCTATTTCAAGGATCGTTTGTGGATTCCAAAACAAGATGATCTTCGGATTTAGTGATGGACGAATCTCATAAGTCTCGATACTCTATCCATCCTGATGCTGATAAAATGTACAAGGATCTTCATACTCAGTACTGGTGGCCTGGTATGAAGAAGGATATTGCCTTGTATGTATCGAAATGCCTAACTTGTCTCAAAGTCAAGGCTGAACATCAATGACCTTCTGGTTTGCTTGTACAACCAGAGATACTGGTTTGGAAGTGGGAGAACATTGCTATGGATCTCACTAAGTTACCGCGTACATCTAAAGGTCATGATGCTATTTGGGTTGTCATCAATCGTTTAACGAAGTTAGCTCATTTTATTCTAATTCACGAGGATCTATCTGCTGATAAACTTGCAAAGATTTATGTTGATGAGATTGTATCTCAACATGGTGTTCCTTTGGATATCATATCTGATCGTGATGCTCGATTTTCATCTCATTTCTGGAAGACCATGCAATCTGCTATGGAAACCCAACTAAATCTAAGCACTACTTATCATCCCCAAACAGATGGACAATCTGAGAGGACGATTCAAACTTTGGAGGATATGCTTAGAGCATGCGTGATAGACTTTGGTGGTAATTGGGATTCTCATCTTCCATTGATCAAGTTCTCTTACAACAATAGTTATCATGCTAGCATCAATATGGCACCATTCGAAGCTTTATACGGTCAAAAATGTCGTTCACCTATCTGTTGGAATGAGATCGGTGAAGCTCAGCTTACTGGACCTTAGCTCATTCTGGAAACAACAGACAAAATCAAGAAAATTCGCGATAATCTTGTGACAGCTAGAAGCTGTCAAAAGAGTTATGCGGATATGCGACGCAAGCCCCTAGAATTTCAAGTCGGAGACCATGTCCTACTCAAGGTGTCACCTTGGAAGGGAGTGGTGAGATTTGGAAAGAAAGGAAAACTTGCACCGAGATATGTTGGACCATTTAAAATTGTTGAAAGAATTGGAAAGGTTACATATCGACTAGAGCTACCTCCAGATCTTGGAAATATTCATCCGAATTTTCACGTGTCCAATTTGTGAAAGTGTTTAGCTGACGCTAATCTTCACATTCCACTTGACAAAATTCAAATCGATGAAACGATGCACTTTGTCGAGAAACCTGTGGAGATAATGAATCGTGCAGTCAAACCATTGAAGAACAAACGAATTCGATTGGTCAAGGTTCACTGGGAATCCAAACGTGGCCCAGAGTTTACTTGAGAACGTGAGGACCCAATGAAGGCGAAATATCTGCAATTGTTCTCACAAGTTTCCTCTAGTTAAAATTTCGGGACGAAATTTCCTAAAGTAGGGGAGACTGTGACAACTGTGCTCTGTAATCGATATACAATGTAAAACAATATCAATTATTAACAAAACAATGTATTTTGGTGTTATTATGTGTGTGTTTGATGATTTTACGATTTGATTCGATCCCGATTTCAAGCTTTAAATCGCTTTCTAGAAAGTTATACGCAAACTAGTGCGTAAACGCAATCAGTTTAATGCGACAAACACTCCGGAATAGTGAAATAGGATTAACATATCTCAAATATCCTTTACATAACTTAGAAATAAGTTTTGGAGGGTTTGGTGTGTCGAAATCAAGTTTGTTCGATCGCAGGGACTATTTGTGTCAAACTGCGAAACTATACCGATTTTTATAGTAACGAACATTCCAGAACTTGATTATAAGTTAAACATACCCTAAATATCCTTTACATAGCTTAGAAATAGGCTTTTAGGGGTTTGGTATGCGAAAATAAACTTATTTGATCAATAGGGACTAAAAGTGTCAAAAAGTGCATAAGTTTACATTTTCACACATATCTTACATTCTGATTATATCCAGACATCCAAAAACTTTTGTAATCATTAAACTATTTTATTTTAGTGATTGGAACGCAAAAACTCCATTCTTCGCGCAATTTGGACTGTACACGCCTTCGTTACGATTTCCGTCGTAATTACCCGAATAACGCAACCGTACAACCAAACGAACCGATATCCGAGATGTTTTTGAGAATATTTTAAGTTCCCTATACTTTATCATCATTTTAGATCTTTGAAATGAGGTTAACGGGGCTTAAACGTGTCAAATATGCATCAAAATACAAGTTTTTCAAGTGCTGGGACCAATTTTGCAATTCTGCCAAACTTGGCTCTGGCGGGCCACGTAAGATAGGGCCTCATCTTACACGGGGCGTGACAGAATGTCAGTGCAGAAGCATTGAATCTGGACTTGGAGCTGGTTTTGATGGTTTTCAACACTTGTTTTGGAAAACCATCTGCTGGATTTTGATAGTATTTCATGTCTATGGTATTCTAAAACCATTTGCCCACATGTATGGCCAAGATTGATGCCTCTTTAGCAAGAAATGATCTTAATGGTTTACTGAAAACTATAAATACCCATGCCCTCATTCCATTTTCTGCACCCTTGATCTGATTAATGCTCTAAGTTGAAGCCTTTGCTTCATACCTGAGTGTTATAGATCAAGTTCTCCCTAGCTTGGACCCTTTGTAAGCTTCTTTCATGCTTTTATTGCTTTTCGAGCATGAAAGTCAAACATTGTTTGACTTTCTGCTTTGACCAGTCTTTGGTCAACACAAAGTTCTTTTGAACTTTGCAACGTGAGCGTAATCACGATGGTTATAGTCCCTTGTGACTATACCTACTGATTACCACGTTGACTAGGCGTAGTGACGAGTCATAGTTTCGGTCAAAATGCGTATTTATGCATATTTTGCAACCAAACTATCCTAGGGTATCAAAACACTTTGTTTTGATATCAAAACTTGTTTTCTAACTTAGTTAAACATGTTCCAACATGTTTAGCTCGTCACTTTTAGTTTAGTGCTTGTGTAGAGTCGTCAGTCAAGCGGTCTAAACCACCGCTTAGACTTTCGAACTCGACCCGTTTGGTCGATCATTAGGATCCGACCAAGCATGTTTAGTGACCATAGTTATATAGGGAATAACCTTCCGAGGTTATACCTTATGGTCACATAGTTTAAGTAGTTGTATGATTGGTAGTTTATATACCTTAGGAAAATGACCAAAATGCCCTTTTCATTCATAATTGGATTTTAAGCATATGTAACTCAACTTTGGTCATCTAAACTGATTATGCAACATATTTAAACATATTTAGGCATATAATACTTGTCATAGGACTAGTTAGACGTCTCGAACGCGCTTTGCGCGAACGACGCGTTAAAGTAGCGTAAGCTACCTTAATGGGCCGTAACGGGTCGAAAGCACTTAGGTTAGGTTCCAATTTCGAATGTAGGCTTTGTTAAACCATATCACATGAGTTCCAATACTCATTTGGTTTACAAGACCTCATTCTATTTGATCTTCCGATTTAGGTGTCGATTTATTTACTAGTGATTCGATTACTAGGTGCTACTTGAATTTCCTTGATTCGCTTGAGCTTGTTGAGTTCTTTTGATTGAGGATACTTTGCACTTCGATGTGAGTACATAGATCCCCTCTTTTTACATGTTTTTGAGGTAACTATGTGAGTACATAGTTCCCCTATTTTATTATTTTCAATTGTTTTGGAGTGATTCATATGTATTAAAATGATTTCGATATTTAAACGATGGTTTCAAAAACGATTAATATGGTTTATATTAAACAAATAACGATTTTGATAATGTGAATGAACTTGTTGGACGTAGTTACATAACGAATAACATTCATTAATTTTGGCTGAACCGACCAGTATTATGTTATGGTACCATAGGATCTGACAAATCCCGTTATCAAACTCTTCTCAAATAAAAACTCTCCCAAGAAACCCACCAGACTCAAAAATACTAAAGTGGAAGTCTGATCAAAAGACCCAATTATTGACATTGCTCAAGTCTAGTGGTGAAGTTGAACACATAACAAGGGAAGATGCACTAGGTCTGAGTGTAGCTGACCTTCAAGACTTGTTAGAACTTCAACTGTGTAGGGATGAGGATGATGAAGATTCCCTCAACTTTGAACTTCAATTCAAAGGGCAAGTTAGGGAAATGTTAATGAGGCAATAAAGATCAGAAATAATGAAGTGTTTTGGCATCATCTGTTCCAGGGGGAGATTGTTGGGATTAAACCCTACAAAGGAACAGATGATATGAAAAGCCAAAACTGGTTCAGAATAGTTGATCATCATAACAGTGCTTGCATTCTACTTCCTCCAAAGACAGTGGTTATCTAACAGCTGATCATTCTCTAAGTACTGATCTACCTAACAACTGATGAAGACAAAGCACTGCTGACTTAAGGCCTGATCAAAGTTATTTGGATATCAGTCATGAAGGGGTATGGTCCCAAAAACCTTGCACAGGCGCATAGGACCATACCATAGCCTTAATCCAAGAACATCTCCAACAAGACCCTGCGCGGCCGCGCAGTGGTTCTAAACAGGATTTGGAAGAGAACAGTCTTCGATAACCATGCGCCAGAGAAAAAGAGAGACAGACATTCAACTAACACCCTTGCGCGGGCTCGCGCAAGGGTACAGTTAGGGTTGAAGAGAAAGTCCTAAGCGTCTTCGCACGCCCGAAATCAAGACTTGAACAAAGGAATCTTTTCTGTTGCAACAGAATGGACACGTGGCAAAGGCACAATGGTTCACAGTTGTAGATCTTCTAGAAAGCCTTAAATGCTCATCGTGCAAGATTATTCGGTTACAACCGAATATGACATGGCACAATTTTAGACGCTCATCTAAATCACGATGATTTTAAAAGAAATCTACACACAATCACTTTCCACGTGGCATCTCCCCAGCCGTTGATCAAACCCACGATCCATGTGCAGGGATTAACGGAAGAAAAGATAACCGCCAACAGAAAAGTGCCTTCCATTACTCTCTCCGTTACACCATTTTCCCGCTAAAAACCGGTTATAAATAAGATGCTTCAGGTATGATCTCACAAGTTACTTTTCACTTACTCTCACTCATACAACTTCATCTTCTTCAAGATCACTGTACTTATTCTCACGCTGGAGGGTGGTTATGGAGAGAACCCCCATTCTCCCCGTGGCGAGTCTAACAGCTTTATGTTTTGTAGTGATCATCGGAGGAGAAGTTCACTCAACTATTGAATCAACAAGGAGATTAACCCTTTTTTACGCAGAGACAAAACCCCCGATCTAATTGATTTCGGTCAATTTAGATCACTGTTTCTTCATTGGCGCCCATCGTGGGGCTCGAAACCACGACCACAAGGTTTAATATGTCTATTGTTTGATTGTAGGTGATTCTGCAGTTGTTCATTCATACGGATCCGATCAAATCGGCACGAATCAACCACTTTTTCATTTAGTGTAAATCAAGTTTCAAAAAGTGTTTTTGATTGTTTGTTCAAAAGGTAATAACTAAAGTTTAAAATCATGGTTGCTGAGTTAAAACAGAGCCGAGAGGAACTTCATGAGCGGATGTATTTGAGTGAGGTATATAAGGCTTTCATAGAAGCAAAGCATGAAAACAGACGGGATAAAGAGAGATAGTGTTTTGTTGATCCTAAAGGAAATCCAACAGTTGATCCTCAAAATGTAGATTTTGAAGCTCTTGTTACTGCTATTCCAACTGTGGGAGTTTGGATTAAAGGGCTCGAAGAGATTCCTAATTACAGAAAAAGAAAAAATAGATGAGGGCATAATGAAGGTGATATATGTCAGTATAGAGAAGAAGGAAAAGACTGTAGAGGAAATTGTTGATGAAAGTCAGAAGATGGTAGATGAGGTGAAGAAATCAGAAGCTGTTGCTGAGAAACATCAAGTGTTTGAGGAAAGTCAGAAGAAGGTGGCAAAAGAAGCCGAGGTGCCAACCATAGAGGCAATAATTCAAACTGAATCTTCTAACTCATCAAATAAAATTGATAATAAAATTGATGAACTGTCGCAACCCCCGACCCCTGCCCTGGGAGGCGGGCGGCCACGAGCTCGCAGATTCGGTGGTATCGGTGTTTATTAATTTGGCAGCGGAATTTTCATCAGGACCGTAGTTAGGAAATAGTTTATCAGAGTAAAACACCATATTTTATAATTAATAAATACATGGGAAAAACCAAAGTTTCCATTACAAACATGTTTTTAGGGGTAAATCCTAATTTATTGAAATAAAACTTCTTTTTTATTTAGGTAACTTTTATAGCCACTTTTCCAAGCCTTCAGTGCTCTCCAGCTGGCTTCTATTTGGCTTTCACATTTCGTTACCTGAAACGCGTTTAAAAAGTTTATCAGCAAGAAATACTGGCGAGTAAATCCCAGTTTAATCAAAACAAGTTTTATCATTTTCCAGCATTGAGGGCAACCTGCAATTACATTTGTTTACATCTACTTTAATTACCACCCTCGGTACTGTCAATCCTGACTTGTGGTAATGTTACTACTCACAGTGTAGTAACAAGTTATGTATACAAAACCTCAACATACCGACGGTAATTGTAGAATCACAAATACTCAATCACTGTTAAATATAATTTAAAACAATTGAGGTTTTGTAAAAAAAATTTCAAAAGGAAGGATTAACTCACATTGCTAATTTAGGCATTTCCTTGTGACTTCTTGGTTATAATCTATTAAATTAAATAATGCACACGCGTTAGTATAATAACCCAATTTACATTAGCTATACCCTCCCCCCGAGATAGAACTCCAACGACTGAGTCGGGCAAAGCCTAGACATGCGTTACGGAGCTCTAGATCAATCGGGCAGAGTAACTAATACGTAATCGGGGTTATAATACTTACAACGAGGCAGAGCTTCACTTTTTAGTGGGTATTATGCCCGGGAATAGTTTCAGCTATTAGAGATTCGAGAGAGAAAATTGAATTGTGAACGATTTGAAATTGAAGCCGAGATCCCCTATTTATAAGTCTGGTCAAGCAGCGGGTCGCGGCCCGCGACGGCCGCTTCTGTCTTTCTCGCAGCCCGTGACGGCCGCTTTTGTCTTTCTCACGGCCCGCGAGGACTATAGGGTAGGCTCTAGGCAAGGTGAACCAACGGTGTATGTTGGCCACGACAGGGACACGTTGCAGCACCGGGTGCTCGCCTAGCGTTGAGCTGTCGCGCCCTGCGAAGCATACCTCCATCAGAGTCGCGGCCCGCGAACGGCCCTAAAATCTTGTTTTATTTGATTTTTGTTAAATTAAAGGTATTTCGGGCCTATTTTTCGTATACAATGTCTATTTTAGGACATATATGGGTGTTATATAGAATTATAGGAGGGTTGTTATATCCTCCCCGCCTTGTTTTAGAACTCGTCCTCGAGGTCTACTAGAACAGGTGTGGATATTTCCTTTGCATCTCTGATTTGAGCTCCTAAGTGTATTCTGGTCCTCTCTTGGAATCCCATTTTACTTTGACTAGAACTAATCTCTTGTGCTTGAGATTCTTGATCTTTCTGTCTTCGATCTGTAGAGGTTTCTCTACAAACTTAAGTTTTTCATTTACCTTTATATCCTTAAGAGGTACCACTAATGATTTATCTGCTAAGCACTTCTTGAGATTACATACATGAAATACATCGTGTATTCCTGCCATTTCCTCTGGCAATTGTAGCTGGTATGCTACTGGTCCTATCCTTCTAATAATCTCAAAAGGTCCAACATACCTGGGGCTTAGCTTTCCCCTCTTGATGAATCTGACTACTCATTTCCATGGAGAAACTTTTAATAATACTTTATATCCTACTTGAAATTCCAACGGTTTTCGTCTGTTGTCAGCATAACTCTTTTGACGATCTCATGCTGCTTTTAGTCTTTCCTTGACTTGGATAATCTTGTCCGTTGTTTCTTGACCTATCTCTGGTCCAGACAGTTGCTTTTCTCCAATTTCTGCCCAACAGACTGGAGTTCGGCACTTTTGTCCATAAAGTGCTTCAAATAGTGCAGCATTGATACTGGTATGATAGCTGTTATTGTAGGAAAATTCTATTAATGGTAAATGATCGTCCCAATTTCCTCCGAATTCAATTACGCAAGCTCTAAGCATATCTTCCATTGTCTGAATTGTCCTTTCGCTTTGTCCATCCGTTTGAGGATGATAAGCAGTGCTTAGATTTAACTTGGTTCCCATTGCTTTTTGGAAAGTAGTCCAAAAATGAGAAGTAAAACGGCTATCTCTATCAGACAAAATAGATAAAGGAATTCCATGTAATGAAACTATTTCATTTACATACAACTTGGCTAATTGTTCCATGCTGAAAGTTTCCTTCATTGGTAAGAAATGAGCAGACTTGGTTAATCTGTCTATAATCACCCAGATTGTATCATTTCCTTTTCGTGTCTTGGGTAATTTGGTAACAAAGTCCATTGTTATCAATTCCCATTTCCATATTGGCATTTCTAGTTGTTGCAATAAACCTGAAGGTTTCTGATGTGCATCTTTAACTTGGGAACAGGTTAAACACTTGGCAACATAAGCTGTTATATCCTTTTTCATTCCTATCAACCAGAAATTCTTTCTTAAGTCTTGATACATTTTATCACTTCCTGGATGTATCGTATACTTAGACTTATGGGCTTCTTCTAAAATTCGGTGGTGTAGGTTTCCTTGTTTGGGTGTCCAAATTCTTTTCTTATGGAATCTCCAAATTCCATAGGTTCCTTGTTCTAATTCCTTAATCATTCCTTTTAATTTTTTAGTATCGCCTTTGATTACTGATTCCTGTATTTCTTTAATTTGTTCGTTTAAATCTATCTGCAGATTTAACTTAAGGGAACATACTCTTTTTGGCTTTTCATGATCTTTCGACTTAAAGCATCAGCTACTACATTAGCCTTTCCTGCATGATACTAGATATTACAATCATAATCACTAAGAATTTCCATCCATCGTCGCTGTCTCATATTTAACTCCTTTTGCCCAAAAACATATCTTAAACTCTTATGATCGGTGAAAATGATAAACTTACTACCATAAAGATAATGTCTCCAAAATTTAAGCGCAAAAATTATGGCTCCTAACTCTAGATCATGCGTTGTATAATTCTCTTCATGATTCTTAAGTTGTCTAGAGGCATAGGCTATAGCCTTTTGACGCTGCATCAACACACATCCATATCCTAACTTAGAAGCATCACAATAGACTACAAAGTCTTCAGTTCCTTCTGGTAACGCGAGTATGGGTGCGTTGGTTAATCTTTGCTTAAGAATTCTAAAGGCTTTTTCCTGTTTAGGTCCCCATTCAAACTTAACTGATTTACAGGTCAGTTTTGTTAAAGGAATAGCTATTCTAGAAAAATCTCGGATAAACCGTCTATAATACCCTGCTAATCCAAGAAAACTTCTTACTTCCGTTGGTGACTCAGGGACTTTCCATTTAGTAATTGCCTCGATCTTTGTGGGATCTACATGAATTCCTTCATGATTAACTAAATGTCCCAGAAATTGCATTTCTTCTAACCAAAACTCACATTTTGAAAATTTTTCGTAAAGCTTTTCCTTTCTCAATAATGTAAGGAGTGCATGAAGATGCGTTGCATGTTCCTCTTTACTCTTAGAGTAAATGAGAATATCATTTATAAAGACAATTATGAATTTATCCGGATAAGGTTTACATATTATGTTCATCATGTCCATAAATGCGGCTAGGGCATTGGTTAGACCAAATGGCATGTCTGTAAATTCATAATGACCATACCTTGTTCTGAAAGTGGTTTTAGGAATGTCCTCTTCCTGTACCTTCAATTGATGATATCCTGAATGTAAATCAATCTTGGAAAAGAATCGAGCTCCTTGTAGTTGATCAAACAGATCATCGATTCTCAGTAATGGGTACCGATTTTTAATCGTGACTTTATTGAGTTCTCGGTAATCAATGCACATATACATTGACCCGTCCTTCATTTTGACAAACAAGATTGGTGCTCCCCATGACGATGAACTAGGCTGTATGAAACCTTTTTCCAAAAGTTCATCTAACTGTTTCTTCAGTTCTTGCATTTATGCTGGTGCTAAATGGTAAGGTGCCTTGGCAATTGGTGCTGTTCCTGGTAGTAGATGAATTCTGAATTCAACTTCCCTGTCCGACGGTAGTCCTGGTAATTCTTCTGGGAAAACATCTGAGAATTGAGATACTACATCTTTCAACTCTTTTCCTTTAGTGTTAATGCTTATAGAAATCATATACACTAGGGATCCTTTCCTTACACAACTTGCTGTTTTCATCATCGAGATGAATTTTGTGGACCTAGTTGGCTTGTGTCCTTTAATTATGATCTTTTCACCCTTTGGTGAATTTACTTGTATTAACTTTTGATCACATAGAATACTGGCATGGTCGGCTATTAACCAATCCATTCCTAATACGATATCAAATCCAGCCAGATTCATTGGGTAAAGGTTAGCAATGAATTTATGGTTTAAAATTTTTATTCTTGCTCCTTGCAAGATTTCAGTGATCTTAATAGATTCTCCATTTGCCATCTCTACTAGACATTCTTGTTGAAGTTTAGTTAATGGTTGATTGAGAAGTTTGCAAAACGAAGTATTAATAAAACTTTGGTTTGCACCAGAGTCAAATAATACTTTAGCAAAAACATCATTAACTAAAATGTACTGGCAATTACGTCCGGAATCATCTGGGCTTCTTCTGCAGTCATAACAAATGCTCTAGCATTCTTAGTAGTCTTGTTGTTCATGGCTGGAGCTAGTTTCAGACAGTTCGGCTTGATATGCCCCTTTTCTCCACAATAAAGCATACTCCATTACTAGGTTTCTTCCTACAGTCTTCTTCCTTGTGTCCCGGTATTTTGCAGAAGTTGAAGTATATGGAACATCTTCCCGAATGCTTCTTCTTACAATTTTTATAGTAAGGTGCAGAGGTAGAACCTATATTCTTCCCACGGTTGGAGATACCGTAGCGAAATTCCTGGGTAAGTTTTTGGACTAGGTTCTTCCTCTGGTTTTCTTCTTGTGTACGTACTAATTCATCAGTCAAGGTATTAGCTAGTTCTACTGCCTCTTCTATAGTTTGTGGTCTAGCTGCCTTGACTACATGTCTAATCTCACTGATTAATCCCCAGATGTAACGGGAGATTAATACTAGTTCTGGTGAAGCTAGGGTTGGCACTATTCAAGCATATTCGAAGAATACGGTAGTGTAACCCTTACAGTCATTCTAAGGTTTAGGAATTTATTAGCGATTTGTTCCTTTTCATTTGGAGGACAAAATTTTCTTTCGACCATGTTCTTAAATTCAGTCCATTCCATATTGTAAACTCTGTCACTTCCTCTAGACTGGAGAATAATATTCCACCATTCTAAGGCTGCATTCTTAAAAAGATTGGAAGCAAACATAATTTTATCTTCTTCTGCACATTTGCTTATTTTTAGGACTGCTTCTGTCTTTTCTATCCAATGTAGAGCTGCAATGGCCCCTTCATTGCCAGAGAATTCTATTAGTTTGCAAGACCAGAATTCTTTGTAAGAACAACCATATGACATGGTTCTTCTTCTTTTTGGAATAGGCAATTGAAGTAGCGGTCCATTATTTACGCTGTGACTGGGTTCAGTAGGTGGTCGCTTACTTCCACTATTTGTTTTATTATTTTCTACTTCTTTAACAGTCTTGATGATGTATGGCATAGCATCTATAATTCCTTGTGCTACTATGTGTTGGATGGTACTGTTATCTATTTGGTTCCCATTATTATCGTTATTCTGGTTTTCCTGATTCACTTCGTTGTCCATCTGAATTTTAAACATTTATCAGGTATTAATATCACGGAATAAGATTTAATGTAAACAATCATACAAACACTTTGGTCAAAATCGTCGAGCATTGCGACATTCTATTCTTTATATATATAAATATATATATAGGGGAGGGTTCAAATGAGAAGAATTTTTTTATAAGAATAAAAAGAACAAGTTTTAAACCAATAGAAATGTTTCATTTACTTCATTTAATATGTGTATTTAATGTTATTGAAAATGGCATATGGGTAAATTTATAATTGTAGTTAATTAGCTAACTAATTAAACTTGTAAATCACTTTTAATTATACTCTTTTTAAGATAAAATAATTTATGGTGAAGGACAATTTTCGACATGTGTAGGATAAATTTCAGTATGTGCAGGACAAATTTTGAAATGTGTTTGATAATTTTAGATATGCGTAGGGTAAATTCCGGTAAGTGTAAAATATATGTAGGTTAATTTTTGAAATGTGTAGGATAATTTTTTTTTGCTTTATTAACGAGAGATAACATAATTAATGGGAGGAGTTATAAACTATTTAATGTTTTACCATTATGCCCTTTCTTTTTTTTCTTCTCAAATTAAATTTCTTCTCAAATGAACCTTCCCCTATATATATATATATATATATATATCTGTTACAGTCTACAACGGAAATTAAAACATACTACTAGTTATGCATCAATAGGTACTAGGTTATCTTTGAAAATATTTTTATTTCAACTACACACACACACACACATATATATATATATATATATATTACTACTATGGGTGGTTTCAGAATTGCATCTCCTGCTCGTCATATTTCCAGACGAGCTTCTCTCCTATTTGTTTGATTCTCTCTCCTTCCTCAACTAACTCCTCACCAAAAGTACGGAGTTCCTGCACATTTTCCTTACTCATGGACGGTAGTGGTGCGGGTATTGGTTCAGGGTACTGAGGCATAGGTTCTCCGTATGGGTATGGGTTTCTAGTATTTCCTGGACATATCGATCGGCATTCCAATACGGATCTAGAGGGTTAAGGTTGGTATATGGTGCTATGGGGTTTGGCATTGGGTTTCCCTGTGGATAGAGTTCCCGATAATCCCTATGGTTATCCTCCCATGGATCATACATTAAAGGATTGGGTGCTGGGATTCTAGGGATTTCATTTGGGTCAAATGCAGGTAGGGGAATTTGATCTCCTTGGTTAAGTTCTATTTCCATTGGTTGGGTTGGGAATAATGGCAGTGGTTGTGGTGCAATTATCTGTTCTAGGTTTGGGTCTGCTGCAGTGGTAGCTAGTATATGAAAGTTTGCAAGTCGCCTATTGATTATGTCTTGGGTCTGGGTGTTTATCTCCCTATTAGCTGCTGCTAAAGCCCTTTGTTACTGTAACTTCCTCATTCGCTTCCTACGCTCGTGTGCTCCCCGACTAAACCCTCCTCTCTTTTTCGTAGGGAATGGTTCTTCGGATTACGCCTTAAATATGAAGATCCCCTCTTCTGTGTCAACTGAATACCCCGAAGGAGTAGGCTGGGAGGAAGTTCCTTCGTCTCTAGGAGAACTAGATAGGTGACGATAGGCGTCACATGGACCTTGATCACTCATACTGTAAACTAACAAATTATCAAATAACACAAAACAATAATATACAGATATGCACGTAATTATTTCCTAACACAATTAAAATTTTGGTGTCAGCAAAACACTTTTGTGGCTGAAATCAGTGGCTGTAGCTCTGATACCACCTTCTGTCGCAACCCTCGACCCCTGCCCCGAGAGGCGGGCGGCCGCGAGCTCGCAGATTCGGTGGTATCTGTGTTTATTAATTTGGTAGCGGAATTTTCATCAGGACAGTAGTTAGGAAATAGTTTATCAGAGTAAAACACCATATTTTTATAATTAATAAATACATGGGAAAAACTCAAGTTTCCATTACAAACATGTTTTTAGGGATAAACCCTAATTTATTGAAATAAAACTTCTTCTTTATTTAGGTAACTTTTATAGCCACTTTTCCAAGCCTTCAGTGCTCTCCAGCTGGCTTCTATTTGGCTTTCACATTTTGTTACCTGAAACGCATTTTAAAAAATTTTATCAGCAAGAAATATTGGCGAGTAAATCCCAGTTTAATCAAAACAAGTTTTGTCATTTTCCAGCATTGAGGGCAACCCGCAATTACATTTGTTTACATCTACTTTAATTACCACCCACAGTCCTGTCAATCCTGACTTGTGGTAATGTTACTACTCACAGTGTAGTAACAAGTTATGTTTACAAAACCCCAACATACCGACGGTAATTGTAGAATCACAAATACTCAATCACTGTTAAATATAATTTAAAACAATTGAGGTTTTGTAAAAAAATTTACAAAAATAGGATTAACTCACATTGCTAATTTAGGTATTTCCTTGTGACTTCCTGGTTATAATCTATTAAATTAAACAATGCACACGCGTTAGTACAATAACCCAATTTACATTAGCTATACCCTCCCCCCGAGACAGAACTCCAACGACTGAGTCGAGTAGAGCCTAGACATGCGTTACGGAGCTCTAGATCAATCGAGCAGAGTAACTAATACATAACCAGGGGTTATAATACTTACAACGAGGCAGAGCTTCGCTTTTTAGTGGGTATTATGCTCGGGAAATATTTTAGCTATTAGAGATTCGAGAGAGAAAATTGAATTGTGAACGATTTGAAACTGAAGCCGAGATCCCCTATTTATAGGTCTGGTCGAGCAGCGGGTCGCGGCCCGCGACGGCCACTTCTGTCTTTCTCGCGACCCGCGAGGACTATAGGGTAGGCTCTAGGCAAGGTGAATCAACGATGTAGGTTGGCCACGACAGGGACACGTGGCAGCACCGGGTGCTCACCTAGCGTTGAGCTGTCGCGCCCCGCGAAGCATACCACCATCAGGGTCGCGGCCCGTGAGCGGCCCTAAAATCTTTTTTTATTTGATTTTTGTTAAATTAAAGGTATTTCGGGCCTAATTTTCGTATACGAGGTTTATTTTAGGACATATAGGGGTGTTATAGAGAATTTTAGGAGGGTTGTTATATGAACAATGCAAGAAATGCATAGAAACGTGCAGTGCTTGTACTGAAAATGATGAAAACTTTAAAATCAGAGACGTTGAATTTACTAAAGTAGAAAGTATTTTCAAAGAAAAATGTAACGAAATTTTAGAAAATGAAAGGTTTTGGAAACAAAAAGAAGAAGAACTGACACAAAAATGTGATAATCTTGAAAAAGAATACAAAGTTTTGTAACAACAGTGTTCAGCTGATTGCAATGAATGTGTTCAAAAAGATAAAATTATTCAAGAGTTGCAAAAAGAATATGATGGAATGAAACTGTCATATCATATGGTAAAAGAATCTTATGAAACTTTGAAGAGTAAAGCTAAAAGTTTAGATGATAGATTGTCAGCATGTCAAAAGACAACTAAACTTTTTAAAGCCAGATATGAAGGAAAACAACTGGTTCTAAACCAATATATTGATGATGTTACTAAAATTAAACAAGAACTGGCTGAAAAAGAATTGGTTAATAAACTTCGAAGTTATCATGCTTCTTCATACATATTGGAACGTATTTTCAACATCACACCAGATGGTAAAGAGTCTGAATGTAACACCCCGAAATCAGGATTTGGTAATTCAACCACGTAAATAATAATGAACGGGTAAAATACCATTAGTGGTAAAAAAATAAGCCCGGTGAATATTAGGAAATAAATAAATAAACCTAATATTAAATAAAAAGAGAATAAAAGGTTTGGATGAAATAATGTTCATAAAAGGCCCGAGCTAACGGGACTTAAAAATAAAACGGTTGGTAATCTCCCGGAACCCACTAAGTTAACTAGGAGTAATTAACCTAGTTAATTAAAGGAAAATATTTCTAGAAATAAAGAGGTTAAAGCCTACTTGTAACAAACCAAATCATGAGGGGCTAAAGGTGGGCAATTAGGAAAGTGTTTTAATTAAAACATTTATAAAACAAATTAAAAACACACACACAAGGGTGTGTGTTCGATCGACCAGAGCCAGGAGAAAGCTCCCATGGAGTTCAAACCCTAATTTCAAAAATTCATCAAATCGAAACTCGATTCAAGCCCTAAATCGATGCATGAACACATAAAAACGATCACCTAGTCATGGGGATCATAAGATATGTCACAAAACATAGATTGGTTAAAGTAGAAATTCGAGACAAGTAGATTACTTGCGAATAAATTGGTGGATTGTGATCCAAATATGAAATTAGATGTTTATGTATGCCTAATTTCGTTAGATATAATGAAATTATGAAATACTTGATGTAGGTCACTTCTAAGAGATGAATAAGTTTGAAAATATGATGAAGCTAATGAGATAATCATGTTTGAAACCATCATGGATGGTAGTATTAGGAATGATACTTGAACAAATCATGAGTTTAAGTATATGTTCATAGTTGCCATGAAATGGTTTAAGTATGTTATGGTGATTTTATTCATGTACATGGAAGTTTGAAATCATGATATCTACTAGTTGATATGTAGAACTTGATTTTATTAGGTGTTCGGACGAATGCTAGTGATACGATAAAACGGGTTTCACTTATAAATGAGAACCCTTAGTTCTTGCGAAAATACATGAATAAATTAGTCTTGATAGTCGCTTGAACTAGTTGAAGTATAGGAAACGTAACGAACTTGGGTAGAAAATATTTTAAAATGATAGCATCATTATAATGTCTACCGGATAGTTGATAAGATTGCCACACCCCTTTCTAAGGCGGAAGCACGAGGTGTGATCTTGAAAGGTTCTCATTGCATACGAAAGGTAAACTTACTACATGCTTGTAAAATAACTCCAAATGCCATCATCATTGCATAATTAAAACATAACATAGCTTAAGTGTTTACATCACAAGACAGCATATTGTCCGAAAAGTTTACAACTTTATTTAAAAGACGAACATCGAGAACTTGGTTCTTATATCCCACATAGGATGAAATATAATAACCAATTCCCACAAAAACAGGCATCGGAGTCTTGACACGAGATAGCTAAAAACAATAAACAACATCCAAGAGCAAGAGTATGACCGCGCGCACATCCACTTTAGTTACCTGAAATACATGTGAGTTTTGGAAAATCGTCAACATAATGTTGGTGCGAACTCATGCAGTTTTTGTATTGAACGTTTGTATACTTGAATGAAAAACATGGTATGTAATTTGTATGAAATAAGTATTTCTGTAAATATAAGGAAATCGAGATCGCTAATGGTTTGCAAGGCCATTAACATGTGACACGACATAGGAAGCATCCAAACCATAGGCATTTTTAACTGTCAAATCCACGACTGTCGATTCACGACTAGAGACACAAAAGCACTTGCTTGGTACTAGAGTGGCCAAGAGTGTGGTTGCCTGAAACCCATTAGATCTAACATTTTGTTCCGCGGTCTTGGTATGTAACTGATTAATGATGCTTATGAGACCCTATTCGTGACATGATCTAAAGTATCATTCCTTAGTTTTTGTATTCAACATACCATAACACAAGTATTTTCCCCAAGTTTAGAAAACAAGTAAAAGTTTAAAAGTGGGGACATGAACTCACAACTTTGCGTATCCTACGTCGTAAACTTCACCGGTTGGTTTTATAGCGTCGTGACCTATACGTGTTTTATTAACGTTAGTCACTAGACTTGTATCGTTCAAGTACAAGTCATCGTCTTTTATGTAGGTGTTCTTTGTTGTTAAAAATAATTTATATTTTTAACTGTGTATCTTACTTATATTATTTTCCCAAAAATAAATATAAGTATCTTGTATTTTTCACCCGAGTTATATATTTTCGTCCAAAAATACATTTTAAATTCATAACTTGTCTATGTGCTTCTATGTATTCTCATGTATTTTGTATGTGTACTTTCAAGTCCTAATACACTACTACATATAATACACATAATATACACTTAGCACAAGATTTAAATACATATATTTTCCCAAGAATATACATACTAATAATAATTTTATCTTGAAGAAATAATCATTTCTTAACTTGTAATTTCTTACAAAGATTAGGGAAACCTTGGTAAATATTTTTAGGTGAATTGTTAGGGAATAAGTTTCACCAAAACTTATATTTTCTAAGTGTCGAAATTTTATAAAAAATTTGACATAGTTTCCCCTAAAATTGGAGGTTTCCCATGTTTTCAAATCATGTGTTTATTTTCTTTTTAATTATCAAAACAAATTTGCAACAACAATCAACAATGAAATCAACGCTTACCAAGTGCCAAAATTATGTAATTTACCTAACAACATGAACTTGAACTTTCATAAAAGCTTATAGTAATTTGGTAGTGTGTTTAGTAGGTTTAGTTACCCCTTTAAAGTGTGTTTACTTCTTTAAAAGTTTCATTCTTGAAAGATTTAGGTGTTTACAACTTGTAAACATGTTTTACAAAAACATTTCTTTATGAAATCTTCTTGCTTCCCAAGTGTTTCTACACTAGTTTAACCCTTAAAAATAGTGTTTGCTTATGTAAAAACCAAATCTATATGAAGGGGTATGGTCCCAGATCTCGCGTCTACACGACCACAAGTGACCATTACCCTTATCAAAAACCCCCACCAGTAAGAATTTATCTGTGTCCGTGCGGGCACGCGCGAACACAGCTGTCGAATCCAATCGGTCAAGGGATGAGAAGACTTACCTTAAGTACAAAAACAGATGCTACGCATAGCGATGCGGCCTGGCACCGCATCCTATGAACATTTTCGTCATGACAAGGGATCTGGACAACAATAACAGTCACCAAGCGGCGATGCGGCATGGCACCGCATCCCGCATCCATCTTGGCCAGAACAAAAACGCGGGAACAACATCAGTTACCGCAAGCAGCAATGCGGCCCGGCACCGCATCCTGCCTACAGGGCAAGTGAGTCTGACACCACAGTGCAAGTGGCACTGAGAACAGTCACTTGTCAGCCCACATGTATCCAACAGTCTAACACCACAGCAGGACGTGTCATCACCACCGTAATCGATAGGCCTGACACACCGACAGAAGGCTGTGCGATGTCAGGCTAGCTACTCAACTACCCTCCTTCACTCCTCGGCTATAAATACCCATCCCAAACCAGGTTTGAGGGATCTCTTCACAACTCTCTCACTACTACTACTATCACACTTTGCTTCCCAAGCAAATTACTGATTCTCACGCCGGAGAGTGGTAACAAGGAGCACCCCCCACCCCATTCTCCTTGTTACGAGTCACGGTTTGTTTCCTTGTGCAGGAGATCAACCAGCGGATGATCCAGCCAGCGATCCTTGGAAAGAAGGGATTAACCCTACTTGACGAGACCAATGAATTAACCACCTCAGTTAACCATTGTTTCATCACTATGTAAATCTTGTTATTTAACTTAGTTTCTTTGGAAAAACTATTTTTGGAAATCATCCACTTACAAGACTTGTATTTTGTTTAAATCCGCTTTACATATGAAAACAAATTTCATCATTCAAGTTCATGTATTCAAAGTATGATCATCTTGGTCTTTCACAAGATCATCACCTTAACTTACTAGATTATGTGTTAAATCAAAATCTAGTAGGTTTCATATGATGTCTAACATCACTAACACAAATCATCAATCATCAAGAAGCAAATCAACACTAATCAACATGTATTCTTATGTTATTAAGCTTATGTTAAAGTTTCATGATTATGTTCTTTAGTGTTCTTCAAGATTAACAATGTTCATCATCTTTTAACCAACAAACTATGAAGTAAATTCAAGTTACAAGGAGTTTACTACTAGCACAAGGGCTAGGGAAGAACACAAGATGATAATGGTGGTAATTGTGACGGATAAAAGCAATTGGAAGAGGTCCTTCAAGATTCACAAGCTCCACACTTCCTTAGACACCTTATAGCACCTTGTGATGAACTTGGATTGGATGATCAAAGTTGAATGAAGGTGGTGGTGTGGATGATGGTTTCGGACGAGAGTGGGAAGGCAGAGGGAGAGAAGAGTGTGTGTGAAGTGTGGGTGAAGATAATGAGATCTTAATCCATCATGTTCATCTTATAACCAAGTTTAGGTGTTTATCCAATGTATAATGTGTTACCAAAGTACAAGGCAAAATCTCTAACAAATCTTCAAGATCAAGGGCAAATCAAGGGAAATCTAAGTGTGGGGCCACCTTGGTGACCGTCCACATGAAGGGGGGGGGGTCTTGGTTGGTGTTTAATGGTAAGTTAAGTTAATTAGTTAGATTTCAAGTGTATTAGTTAGGTGTTATGCATATGATGTATTATATAGTGTGTTAGGGTGTTCGGGGATCATAACTAGCTCAGAAATAATAAAACAATGCTTCTAGTATAATTTTGATGTTTCAGGTAGTGTCCGGTTGTTCGGTTAGATACCGGTTCGTTAAAGTGCTAAATTGCGCCGTTTAGTGTCCTTTATGTACCCTTTTGTGACACTTTCAATTCCCGACACTTTGTAAGTTAATTTGGACCATAAAACATAAATTCTGCACGATATTTCAGTGTTAAAATGCTGATTAGAGCTGAATTATTGCTGAAATATATAAAATTTAGCATTTAAAGTGTGTTTCGGGTGCTTTTTAGTGCATATTTTAGCTTCCGGAAAGTCTATATGTTAACCCTTGTATCCATACTTGGGTTTTAATGTATTGTAGACGTTGGACCTACTCCTTGGCCCTAATTCCATTATCTGACTGCTTTCTGTAGAGTTGCTGACACAGTGTGTCTTACCGGTGAGTTTACTAGTCTTTCTGACACAACGCTAATAGTAATGCATAAAGCAATATTTGAAGTATGAAACGTGCACGAATTCACATGTATAGCATGAAATCAGACAATGTTGACATTTAAGCACATAATTGCAGATATTAAATAATAATTAAATTGTACGGAAATTACCGGTTTTGAGCCAGTTGTCATAGTCTCCCCCCGTTAAAAGAATTTCATCCCGAAATTCAGGCTGACCTATCTCTCGCAGGAGTTTTCTTGAACAGGTGGGGGTACTTCTCTTTAAACTGGTCTTCACGTTCCCACGTGTACTCGGGTCCGTGCTTAGAGTTCCAACGTACTTTGACAAGTTTGACACTACTCCTCCGGGTCTTGTTGACTTTCCAGTCTGTAACCTCAACGGGTTGTTCTGTAAATCGGAGTGTGTCGTCAATATGCACCTCATCCGCAGGGATAATCACTGTTTCTTGGGTTGGACTCTTCTTGAGGTTGGACACATGAAACGTATCATGTACTCTGTTAAGTTCTTCCGGTAATTCCAACTTGTACGCTACGGTACCAATTCTTTCCAAGATCTTGAATGATCCGATGTATCGTAGATTCAGCTTTCCACGTTTTCCGAATCTTACTACGCCCTTCCAAGGTGAGACCTTCAACAAAACTTTGTCTCCCACCTCGAATTCTAAGGGCTTTCGTCTTCGATCAGCATAGCTCTTTTGTCGATCTCGAGCCGCCTTAATGCGCTCTCGGATCTGCATGATTTTGTCGGTTGTCTCTTGAACAAGTTCAGGACCAACCATACGTTTGTCTCCAGCGTCTGCCCAACATAATGGCGAGCGGCACTTGCGGCCATATAGAGCTTCGAACGGTGCGGCTTTTATGCTCGTATGGTAACTGTTATTGTGGGAAAACTCAACTTAAGGTAGGTGAGTATCCCAGCTGACGCCTAGGTCCATAACACATGCGCGAAGCATATCTTCCAGCGTTTGTATAGTTTGTTTGCTCTGGCCGTCTGTTTGTGGATGGAAGGCCGTGCTTAGATCTAGTTGAGATCCAAAGGCCTCCTGGAAGGATTGCCAGATCCTTGAGATAAAACGTCCATCTCTGTCTGAAATAATTGAGATAGGCACTCCATGACGTGCCATGATTTCTTTCAAGTACAGCTCAGCAAGCTTTCCAGTGCTATCCTTCTCTCGGATCGGTAGGAAATGCGCAGACTTTGTTAACCGATCGACTATCATCCATATCATATCGTGCCCTCTAGGGGTCCTGGGTAATTTCGTTATGAAGTCCATCGAGATTTGCTCCCACTTCCACATGGGTAACTCTGGTTGTTGCAGTAGTCCAGACGGTTTTTGATATTCAGCCTTAACCTTAGCACAGGTTAGGCACTTTCCAACATAGATAACAACATCGCTTTTAAGCCTCGGCCACCAATAGTATTCCTTCAAGTCTTAATACATTTTGTCCGATCCTGGATGGATCGAGTATCTCGAATTGTGAGCTTCATTAAGGATGACTTCTTGAATACTGCCATAGAGCGGAACCCAAATACGCCCCTTAAAGTATAAGGTTCCCTCTTCGTTTGGCACCAAATTTTTCAACATACCCCGGAGGTATTCAGCTCTACGATTTTCTCCCTTAAGGGCTTCTTGTTGTGCGTCATGAGTGCGTGCAGTAAGGTTCGTCCGAATAGTCGTTTCCAATGCTCGAACTCTTAGGGTCTTAACCCTTTCTTTTCGACTTAACGCGTCTGCTACAACGTTTGCCTTTCCAGGATGGTACTTAATCTCACAGTCATAATCGTTCAGCAACTCAACCCACCGTCGCTAACACATGTTTAATTCCTTCTGATCAAATATGCTTTTGTGATCTGTGAAGATTGTACATCGAGTACCATTAAATAGTGTCGCCAGATCTTCAAAGCGAATACCATCGCGCCTAGCTCCAAGTCTTGCGTGGTGTAATTCCTTTCATGCACCTTTAACTGTCTTGAAGCATAAGCGATGACTTTCTGGTGTTGCATGAGCACGCAACCCAAACCTTGACGTGAAGCGTCGCAGTATACCACGAAGTCTTCAGTGCCTTCGGGTAAGGATAGTATCGGTGCATCGCATAGCTTATTTTTGGGCAGTTGGAAGGCTTCTTCCTGCTTATCACCCCAGTTGTACTTCTTGTCCTTCTGCGTAAGGGTATTCAGCGGTTGAGCTATCTTGGAGAAATCCTCGATAAATCGCCGGTAATAGCCCGCAAAGTTCAAAAATTTTCGAACTTCAGTTGGGGTTTTGGGGGCTTCCCAATTCTTTTTTGCTTCTATCTTGGCTGGGTCTACATGAATGCCCTTCTCGTTCATGACATGACCAAGGAACTGTACTTCACGAATCCAGAATTCGCACTTTGAGAACTTTGCATAAAGTTTCTCTCTCTTTAGTAGTTCCAGAATGGTCCTGAGGTGTTGCTCGTGCTCTTCTCTCGTTCGCGAGTAAATCAGGATATTATCGATAAATATAATCACAAATTTATCAAGATATGGTTTGCAAACGCGCTTCATCAGATCCATAAATACCGCTGGCGCGTTCGTCAATCCAAATGGCATCACAAGGAACTCGTAATGCCCATAACGTGTTCTGAATGCAGTCTTTGGTACACTCTCCTCTTGGATCCTTAACTGATGGTATCCCGATCGAAGGTCGATCTTGGAATAGTATCTCGATCCTTGCAACTGATCAAATAAGTCATCAATCCTCGGTAGTGGGTACCGATTCTTGACAGTGAGCTTGTTCAACTCCCTATAATCGATACACATCCGCAGTGTTCCATCCTTCTTCTTCACGAACAATACGGGAGCTCCCCAAGGCGAGAAGCTTGGCCTTATGAATCCTTTATCCAACAACTCCTGGAGTCAAGTAAGGACACTACGAAACTATTTTCAAGGAGTCAAGTAAGGACACTAAGAAACTATTTTGAAAAATTGTTTTCGTGAGAGGATCCTAAAGATTGTAGTCTAGACTCGAGAAGGAATCCTGGTTCACTACAATCGCAGCTCTGATACCAATCTGTCACACCCCTTTCTAAGGCAGAAGCACGAGGTGTGATCTTGAAAGGTTCTCATTGCATACGAAAGGTAAACTTACTACATGCTCGTAAAATAACTCCAAATGCCATCATCAATGCATAATTAAAACATAACATAGCTTAAGTGTTTACATCACAAGACAACATATTGTCTGAAAAGTTTACAACTTTATTTAAAAGATGAACATCGAGGACTTGGTTCTTATATCCCACATAGGAAGAAATATAATAACCAATTCCCACAAAAACAGGCATCGGAGTCTTGACACAAGATAGCTAAAAACATAAACAACATCCATGTGGCACTTGTGCTCCGTAAACACACACGTTGTAGGACACTGTCTTTTATCAAGAAACAATGTGTTTTGGTCTCAAAAAATTATTTATTTTGGTTTTACAATTTCACATTTTGATTCTAGTTCATTTACAAGCTTTAAATCGCTTTCTGGAAAGTTAAACGCGAACTGATGCGTAAACGTAATCAGTTTAATGCGGCAAACACTCCGGAACAGTGACATAGGCTTAATATACCTTAAATAACTTTTATATAACTTAGAAATAGGATTTGAAAGCTTTGGTATGTCAAAAACAAGTTTATTCACACTCAGGGACTATTTGCATCAAACTGCGAAAGTCTGCTGATTCACATAGTATCGAACATTCCGGAATTTGACCATAAGTTAAAAATTCCCTAAATATCCTTTACATAGCTTAGAAATAGACTTTGAGGTGTTTGGTGCGCAAAAATAAACTTATTTGATCAATAGGGACTAAAAGCGTCAAAAAGTGCATAAGTTTGCATTTTCGCGCATAACTTACGTTCTGAATATATCTGGACATCCAAACATTTATGTAATCATTAAAATATTTTATTTTAGTGATTGGCATGATAAAATTTTTATTCGTCGCTTAATTTGGATCGTTTTTGCGTTCGTTACGACTTCCGTCTTAATTACCCGAATAACGCAACCGTACGGCCAAACGAACTGACATCCGTGATGTCTTTGAGCATATTTTAAGTTCCCTATTCTTTAACATCATTTTAGAGCCTTGAAATGAGGTTAACGGGGTTTAAAAGTGCCAAAAAATCAAGTTTTACAAGTGCAGGGACCATTTTTGAAATTTCTGGCAGATACATTGAACTTGGTCCATTTTTGAGGATTTGATGGTTTTAACCCAAGGTTTTGCACTCTATGGGCTGGAATTTGATGGTTTTAAGTATTCCCATGGTTTTGAAAACCATGCGCCCACATGTAAGGTCTAGATCAAGGCACGTTTTGCGGGGAACGATCCTAACGGTTCTCCAAAATCTATAAATACCCATGCTTTCATTCACTTCAACTCACACTTAATTCATTTTGCTCTATGTTGAGGTTTAAACACTTCATACCTGAGCAAAATTGGATCAAACTTCCTAGCTTGGACCCTTTGTAAGCTTCTTTCATTCTTTTATGCATTTTTAAGCGTGACAGTCAAACAGTGTTTGACTTTCTGCTTTGACCAGTCTTTGGTCAACACAAAGTTCATTTGAACTCTGCAAAGTGAGTGTAATCATGAGGGTTATAGTCCCGTGTGACTATACCTATGATTACCACGTTAATTACGTGTAGTGACGAGTCATAGTTTCGGTCAAAATACGCGTCTATGCGTATTTTGCAACCAAACTATTTTTGGGTATCAAAACCGTTTGTTTTGATATCAAACTTGTTTTCTAACTTCGTTAAACATGTTTTAACATGTTTAACTCGTCACTTTTAGGATAGTGCTTGGATAGGGTCGTAAGATAAGCGGTCTAAACAACCGCTTAGACTTTCGAACCCGACCCGTTTGGTCAATCATTAGGATCCAACCAAACATGTATTGTGACCATAGTTGTATAGGGAATAACCTTCCGAGGTTATACCTTATGGTCACTTCATTTAGTTAGTTGTATGATAGGTAGTTTATATGCCTTAGGAAAATGACCAAAATGCCCTTTTTTCGCATAATTTCATTTTAAGCATATGTAACACATGTTTTGACATCTAAACTGATTATATAACATAATTAGATATGTTAAGGCATATAATACTTATCATAGGACTAGTTACGCGTCTCGAACGCGCTTTCACGCGAACGACGCGTTAAAGTGGCGTAAGCTACCTTAATGGGTCGTAAGCACTTAGGATAGGTTTCGATTTAGAATGTAGGCTTTATTAAACCATATCACATGAGTTCCAATGCTCGTTTGGTTTACAAGACCTCATTCTATCCAATCTTCCGATTTAGGTGTCGTTTCCCTAACATAGTATCTGTTACCCTAGGAACCGCTTCAACACTTGAACTCTTGGTCTTTTGAGCTTTGTTATACTCTTTTGAACCGGGACTATACGCAACCCCAGACGAGTACATAGTTCCCCTCTTTTACTGTTTTCAAATGTTTTGGGGTGATTCATATGTGTAATCGATATGTCTTCAAAATGTATGGCATATATGTGTTCACTAAGTTCTTTTATGTGTTTATTTCCGATTATGCAAACTCAATGTTTTATCCTTAAGTGATCTGCCTATCTTCATAGTTAGATTCATGCAGGATATTTGAAGTACAGTCTTAGATCTTCGTATCTTCATAGTAAGATTTTTAAGAAGTACTTTACAACTTGATGGTTGGTTTTTGTGTAGATTGTTGGTGATTTAGATAACGAAACTAGATAATACAATAAGCACATGGTGGATACGCCGCTGGTACTTCCTATATATAAGTGTGCTTATTGTATTACCTTTCGTGGCGTTATCCCGAATTGTCACACCCCGACCACGTATAAAATACAAAACGTGGTGGAAAACGTCGGGGAGTGTTGTAACAGAATTAATTGTTTCATAACCATGGCTTACAAAGTTGTATTTTATTTATCAACATAAGAGTTACATTGTTTTAAACAGGAATCAAAGAGTTTAGAACATAATTAAACAAAGTCTATCTTCATTTTAAGTCTCTAAGGCACAGGTCCGCCTTAGTGTCACGATCATCATCCTACGCAAAAGCTCCTGAAAACACATGTGAAAATAGGTACGTCAGCATAAAAATGCCTGTGAGATACATAGGTTTTGTGAAAATAGGATTCATGACTTAAGTTTAAAAAAAAGTTGTTTAGTAAAAGTCAGTCACGAACCTTGTAAATTGTTTTGTTTTGTAAGTCATTTTAAAGCGATAAAATCAAATGATATATATAAATAAAAGAATAATGTATGGTTAAATGAATAACCAAGTAAAATGAGTTGTATAAAATAAACTGTATTGTAAACCAAAGTCTTGTGAAAACATGTTACTTGTGTAAAATGTATAAGTCCAAAATGAATGATTTAAATAACGCTATGATATGTAATATAATACAAACACTTATATATAGGAAGTACCAGCGGCGTATCCACCATGCTTGTATCATATTACTCACATCTTGTTACTTAAGTCACTTAAACCAACCAACAATGTATAATGTCTATGTTTAAAACAATTGTCAAAAGTCTTTGTATAAACCATGTCAAATGTTTGAAAAGTCCAAATGTAGTCAAGTAATGTGTAACAAATGTTATATATTGTAAGTAAAGTATTGTCACATAAACCAAATGTAGAAATGTACAAAACAAAGTATTTTGAATATATCAAAAAGTTATGTTTTGTAAGGTAATAGCATGTTACATTGATACAAACATTTATGTGGTAAGTTAACGCATACATTCAAGCCTTGAGACAGTCGGATAACCCTTTCAGTCAAGGTTATCAAAAGAATTGTTTTCGGATTCAGTCATTCCTTACATCCAAACAAACCCGAGATGTCAGGAATGGGATTTGTCAAGTCCTATGGTACCACTACTTACTACCGAACGGCGTAGCAAATGTTAATGAACGTAATAAAGACCCGTTTGTGCAAACCAAATGTTATAGCAATTGTATACATGTCATATGAAAACACTGTACTAGGTATGCTAAGTTAACATACAAAGCAGAAAAGTCATGTAAATCAATGTGCTAGCATGCTATCAGTCAACATACATAGCAGAAATGTAATGTAAAACAATGTACTAAGTATGCACACAATGGACATACATAGCATGAAATGTAATGTAAAATCATGTACTATAATGTACTAACGAACATAGCAGGTATATGATGTGAAAACATGGAAAGCATGAAAGTAACAAGTAGGCACATGTGTTTCACCCCAAAACAGTTTGGAAAACAGTAAAAGAGGGGTTCTATGTACTCACTTGAGATTGCTCAGAAGTCCTAAGATAACCACCAAGCAATGCTAGAGATCACGGAATCAAACGGCACCTAATATAGGTAACTATGTTAATAAACCGGACCTAAATCGGAGGATCGGATAGAATGAGGGTTCGTAAACCAAACGAGTATGGAGACTCGTGTCATATGGTTTAACAAAGCCTAGATACTAAATGAAACCTAACCTAAGTGCTTACGACCCATTACGACCCGTTTAGGTAGCTTATGCTACTTTAACGCGTCGTTCGTGTGAAACGCGTTCGCCTAACTAGTCCTATGACAAGTATTATATGCCTAACATGTTTAATTATGTAACATAATCAGTTAAGTGATGAAAGTTTAGGTTACATATGCTTAATTACCAATTACACATGAAAAGGGTATTTTGGTAATTTACCTAAGGCATATAAACTACCTATCATACAACTACTTAACGAAGCGACCATAAGGTATAACCTCGGAAGGTTATTCCCTATATACTATGGTCACCTAATGCGTTTGGTCGGATCCTAATGATCGACCAAATGGGTCGGGTTCGAAGGTATAAGCGATTTATTAGATCGCTTACCCTTACGACCCTAGACAACGTGGTAATCAGTAGGCATAGTCCCAAGGGACTATAACCATCGTGATTACAATCACGTTGCGAAGTTCAAACGAACTTCGCATTGACCATAAACTGGTCAACGCAGAAAGTCAAACAAAGTTTGACTTTCGGACTCGAAAAGCAATAAAAGAACGAAGGAATACTTACGAAGGGTCCCCGAATGGTAATCTCGATCCAAGTAGCTCAGGTATGAAACAAAGGTTTCAACTTAGAGCTTCTCAAATCAAAATTCTTGTGGGTTTTGCAATGGCATGGGGGGTATTTATAGGAATACTAGCACCGTTAGGATCGTTTATCGGGAAACGTGCTTCAATCTTGGCCATACACTTGCACCCATGGTATTGTAATACCATGTGCACATCAAACAAGCCCATAGTATTGAGAAATACCATGTGCAACAAGAGAAATGGACCAGATCCAATGATTCTGCCATTCTGCTGTCTGGGAGCCTGACGCGGGCCGCGTAAGGATACACCAGGGGTTTACACGGGCCGCCTGGCCTGCCTGATCAGCCAACAACTTTCAGAAATGATAGTTTTGGTCCCTGTTGTGTTTTAAGGCCATTCTCGACACTTCTAAGGCCCGTAAAGCCAACTTTAAGGCCCTAAAATGATGCCTAAACAATGTGGACATGAAACATGCTCAAAAAAACACGAGCATCTCTGTCAGAAATGATGTTCAAAGGAACACCATGTCGAGCTACAATTTCATCCACATAGATTTTAGCAAGTTTGTCAGCAGAAAAATCCTCACGGATTGGCAAGAAATGCGCTGACTTAGTAAGACGATCAACGACTACCCAGATGGCATCATGACCTTTCTTTGTGCGCGGAAGTTTAGTAATGAGATCCATAGTAATGTTTTCCCATTTCCAAACTGGGATCTCTGGTTGCACCAATAAACCAGAAGGACGCTGATGTTCAGCCTTAACCTTAAGACATGTAAGGCATTTTGAAATATATAAGGCAATGTCTTTCTTCATACCAGGCCACCAATACTGAATACGAAGATCCTTATACATTTTATCTGAGCCAGGATGAACAGAATAACGAGACTTATGGGCTTCATCCATAAGCAAGGTGCGAAGGTTATCTTGGCTTGGGACCCATAAATGGTCCATGAAGTAATACGATCCATTGTCCTTCAGTTCCAGATCAGGGGTTATGTGATAGGGAAATTCCTTATCCATTAAACCTTGTGAAACACAAGATTGTTGAGCCTGAGAAATGCGGGCTTGGATATCGGATCGAGCTTGAATAACATATTGAACACGAACAAATGAAGCTTAGTACATTCCTTACGACTCAATGCATCGGCTACGACATTCGCCTTACCAGGATGGTAGCGAATTTCGCAGTCATAGTCGTTTAGAAGCTCGACCCAACGTCGTTGCCTCATGTTGAGTTCTTTCTGATTGAAGATATGCTGAAGACTTTTATGGTCCGTGAAAACCACACATTTTATACCGTACAAATAGTGTCTCCAGATCTTTAGAGCGAAAACAACTGCACCCAACTCAAGATCATGAGTGGTGTAGTTCTTCTCATGTATCTTCAACTGCCTCGATGCATATGCTATGACTTTGTTCCTTTGCATCAGAACACAGCCAAGACCCAATTTAGATGCATCGCAATAAACGACGAAATCATCATTGCCCTCAGGCAAAGTCAGAACAGGTGCGTCACAAAGTTTCTGCTTCAAGTGTTGAAAAGCTTCCTCTTGTTTGAATCCCCAGTCAAAGGGCTTGTTCTTCTGAGTTAGAGCAGTTAGAGGAACTGCAATCTTTGAGAAGTTCTCAATGAAGCGGCGGTAATAACCCGCTAGACCAAGAAAAGAACGAACTTCAGTAGGAGTAGTAGGCGTATCCCAATCCTTAATAGCACTGATCTTGGAGGGATCTACATGAATACCTTGTTCGTTGACAATATGTCCTAAGAATTGTACTTCTTTAAGCCAGAATTCACACTTGGAGAATTTGGCGAAAAGTTGCTCTTTCTTTAGGAGTTCCAAAGTAAGACGAAGATGTTGCTCGTGATCAGCTCGCGTCTTAGAGTAAATCAAGATGTCATCAATAAAAACAATGACGAACTGATCCAAATAAGGTTTGCAGACCCTATTCATTAAGTCCATGAAAACAGCAGGAGCATTAGTCAAACCGAATGGCATGACTGTGAACTCGTAATGCCCATAACGAGTGCGGAAAGCTGTCTTGGGAATATCTTCTTCATGCACACGAAGTTGATGATACCCGGAACGCATATCAATCTTCGAAAAATAAGAAGCGCCCTGTAACTGATCAAAGAGATCATCAATGTGAGGTAGGGGGTATCGATTCTTGATGGTAAGCTTGTTAAGCTCACAATAATCGATACACATCCTAAAAGATCCATCCTTCTTCTTGACAAAAAGAATGGGAGCACCCCAAGGTGAAAAGCTAGGACGGATAAAACCTTTGTCAGAGAGCTCCTGAAGCTGCTTAGACAACTCTTGCATCTCAGATGGTGCAAGACGATATGGAGCTCTGGCAATGGGATTTCACCAGGTACGAGATCAATACGGAACTCGACTTGGCGTGCTGGAGGTAGACCAGGTAAATCTTCAGGGAATACTTTAGAGTAATCCCGAACAACAGGAATATCTGAAATAGACTTACCCTTGTCTTTATCTGCTGTAACATGTGCTAAGAAGGCCACATAGTTCTTCCGCAGATATTTCCGAGCTTTAAAACAAGACATGAGTTTGAGACCACCAGCAGGTTTCTCACCACGAACCTGTAGGATCTTTCCTATCGAAAATGGCACACGAACAATCTTCTCAAAACAAACTACCTCTGCGCGATGCTTGGCTAACCAATCCATACCCACAATAACGTCGAAGCTTCCAAGTTGCATAGGCGTGAGGTCAATAGGAAAAAGATGGTCGTTAAGGTTCAACTGGCAGTTGCGAAGAACAGAATCAAGAACAATGGGTTCACCACTAGCAACCTCTACTGTCAAGGGTTTACCTAGTTTCGTTCTAGACACGCGAAGCATTGGCTCAAAAGACAATGACACAAAACTCTTATCGGCACCCGAATCAAAGAGAACAGATGCAGGCTGATTATTAATAAAGAACGTACCGTTCACCACTTCATTGTCTGCTTGTGCCTCTTAAGCATTCATGTTGAAGACTCGACCTCGAGCCTGAGCCTGATTCTGATTTGCATTCTGATTCTGGTTGGCTAGTCTTGGGCACCGGTTTCTGTAGTGGGTCAGATCCCCATAATTGTAGCACGAACCAAGAGGAAAATGAGGTCGTGCAGCTTGACCTTGTTGCTGAGCAAGAGGCTGAGCAACTTGTTGAGCTTGGTTCTGAACTGCCTGGTTCTGATTAGCAGGAATGCGGCAGGTAGCGGCAAGATGGGCAATTCTCCCACAGTTAGTGCAATGACGACATTGGAGATGTGGTAGGTGATGGCCGTTACACCTGTTGCACAAAGGTGCAGTGCCAAGATATGGCTTCTTGGCTAGTGGTTGCGTAGGCTGATTTGGTGCAGCTTGAGCCTGTGCAGTAACGGCATAGTTTTGGGAAGCCTTTCGCTTCCTAGAATTCTTTGAGGAACCATAATTCTTTCCATTCTTGTTTTCACCTTTCTTACCATTCTCCTTGTCAGACGCCTACTTCTTACCCTTGTCACCCTTTTTATGCAGCTTTCCCTTACGAACCTGCGACTCAGTCAATGTCGCTGCTAACTCGATTGCCTGACGGAGGGTGGCAGGGTTACTTCCAGTAATGATGTCTTGCACTGAGTCAGGTAGGCCGTCGATGTACCTTTCGATAGCCTTGTCGAGTGGGGTAACCATTGTTGGGCAAAGCAGACTCAACTCCTCAAACCTATCAGTATATGTCACACCCCGACCACGTAGAACATATAAAACGTGGCGGAAAACGTCGGGGAGTGTTGTAACAGAATTATTTTTTCAAATCCATGGCAAACAAAGTTATAATTTATTTATCAACAAGAGAGTAACATTGTTTTAAACAGGAATTAAAGAGTTTATAACATAATTAAACTAGTTCTATCTTCATTTTTATGTCTCTAAGGCACAGGTCCGCCCTAGTGTCATGATCATCATCCTACGCAAAAGCTCCTGAAAACACATGTGAAAATAGGTACGTCAGCATAAAAATGCCTGTGAGATACATAGGTTTTGTGAAAATAGGATTCATGACTTAAGTTTAAGAAAAAGTTGTTTAGTAAAAGTCAGTCATGAACCTTGTAAATTGTTTTGTTTTGTAAGTCATTTAAAAAGCGATAAGATCAAATGATATGTATAATAAAAGAATAATGTATGTTTAAATGAATAATCAAGTAAAATGAGTTGTATAAAACAAACCGTATTGTAGACCAAAGTCTTGTGAAAACATGTTACTTGTGTAAAATGTATAAGTCCAAAATGAATGATTTAAATAACGCTATGATATGTAATATAATACAAACACTTATATGTAGGAAGTACCAGCGGCGTATCCACCATGCTTGTATCATATTACTCACATCTCGTTACTTAAGTCACTTAAACCAAACAACAATGTATAATGTCTATGTTTATACCAATTGTCAAAAGTCCTTGTATAAACCATGTCAAATGTTGATAGTCCAAGAGTAGTCAAGTAATGTGTAACAAATGTTATGTATTGTAAGTAAAGTATTGTCACATAGTCCAAATGTAGAAATGTACAAAACAAAGTATTTTGAATATATCAAAAAGTTATGTTTTGCAAAGTAATGCATGTTACATTGATACAAACATTTATGTGGTAAGTTAACGCATACATTCAAGCCTTGAGACAGTCGGATAACCCTTTCAGTCAAGGCTATCAAAAGAATTGTTTTCGGATTCAGTCATTCCTTACATCCAAACAAACCCGAGATGTTAGGAATGGGATTTGTCAAGTCCTATGGTACCACTACTTACTACCGAGCGGCGTAGCAAATGTTAATGAACATAATAAAGACCCGTTTGTGCAAACCAAATGTTATAGCAATTGTATACATGTCATATGAAAATAATGTACTAAGTATGCTAAGTTAACATACAAAGCAGAAAAGTCATGTAAATCAATGTGCTAGCATGCTATCAGTCAACATACATAGCAGAAATGTAATGTAAGACAATGTACTAAGTACGCACACAATGGGCATACATAGCATAAAATGTATTGTAAAACAAAGTACTAAGTACACACACAATGGGCATACATAGCATGAAATGTAATGAAATCATGTACTATAATGTACTAACGAACATAGCAGGTATATGATGTGAAAGCATGGAAAGCATGAAAGTAACAAGTAGGCAAATGTGTTTCACCCCAAAACAGTTTGGAAAACAGTAAAAGAGGGGTCTATGTACTCACTTGAGATTGCTCAGAAGTCCTAAGATAACCACCAAGCAATGCTAGAGATCACGGAATCAAACGGCACCTAATATAGGTAACTATGTTAATGACCCGGACCTAACTCGGAGGATCGGATAGAATGAGGGTTCATAAACCAAACGAGTATGGAGACTCGTGTAATATGGTTTAACAAAGCCTACATACTAAATGAAACCTAACATAAGTTCTTACGACCCATTACGACCCGTTTAGGTAGCTTATGCTACTTTAACGCGTCGTTCGCGTGAAACGCGTTCGGACCGCCTAACTAGTCCTATGACAAGTAGAATATGCCTTAACATGCCTAATATTGTCACCAAATCAGTTTAGATGTCAAAAGTTATGTCACATATGTTTATAATGAATTTTGGCATCAAAGGGGTATTTTGGTAATTTACCTAAGGCATATAAACTACCTATCATACAACTACTTAAACGTCGTGACCATAAGGTATAACCTCGGAAGGTTATTCCCTACCTACTATGGTCACCTAAAGTATTTGGTCGGATCCTAATGATCGACCAAATGGGTCGGGTTCGAAGGTATAAGCGATTTATTAGATCGCTTACCCTTACGACCCTAGACAACGTGGTAATCAGTAGGCATAGTCCCAAGGGACTATAACCATCGTGATTACAATCACGTTGCGAAGTTCAAACGAACTTCGCATTGACCATAAACTGGTCAACGCAGAAAGTCAAACAAAGTTTGACTTTCGGACTCGAAAAGCAATAAAAGAACGAAGGAACACTTACAAAGGGTCCCCGAATGCTAATCTAGATCAAAATAACTCAGGTATGAAACAATGGTTCCAACTTAGAGTCTTTTAGATCAGATTCTTGTGAGGAATGAGTGAAAATGTGATGGGTATTTATAGGATTTCCCGAACCGTTAGGATCGTTTCTTGGAAAATGTGATCGAATCTCGTGCGTACACGTGTTGGAAAGTTGTGGTGACTAAAAATGGCCTCTTATGAGCTGAAAGGGCAAGTGTGAGTGTGTGGTTGTGAGTTTACCAGCTGTAATCTGCTGTTAAATTCAGTTAATCTAGTCTGGAACACTGACGTGGGCCGCGTCAGGATACACCAAAAACTCATGCGGGCCGCCTGGCCTTGTCTGATCAGAATTAAGTTTGAAAAATGACAGTTTCAGTCCCTGTTGGTGTTTAAGGCTCATTTCGACACGTTTAAGGCCCGTTAAGCCAACCTCAAGGCCCTAAAATGATGCCTAAACATTGTGGACATGAAACATGCTCAAAAATATTCCGGATGGTGGTTCGTTTGGTCGTATGAACGCGATGTTCGCTTAATTACGACGGAATGCGCACAAGCGCGAAAAACGATCCAAAATGCGTGACGAATGGATTTTTCTTATGCTAAACACTAAAATAAAATATTTTAGTGCTTACATAAATTTTTGGATGTCTGGATGTATTCAGAACGTAAGTTATGCGCGAAAATGCAAACTTGTGCACTTTTTGACACTTTTAGTCCCTGAATGACCCAAAAGTTTATTTTAGCACACCAAACCCCTCAAAGCCTATTTCTAAGCTATATAAAGGATATTTAAGGTGTGTTTAACTTATGGTCATGTTCCGGAATGTTCGTTACTGTTCAAATTGGCATACTTTCGCAGTTTGTCAAGTTTAGTCCCTGTAAGCGAATTAACTTGTTTTTGTCATACCAAAGCCTTCAAAACTTATTTCTAAGTTATGTAAAGGTTATTTAAGGTATGTTAAGTATATGTTGATATTCCAGAGTATTTTTCGCGTTAAACTGATTACGTTTACACACCAGTTTGCGTATAACTCTCCAGAAAATGATGTAGAGTTTGAAATTGAATAAAAGTCAAAACATGAAAAATGAAAAACACAACCAAACAAACATTGGGATTAAATAACATTGTTTTATTGATAACTGAACTGTTCACAATGATTACAAGCACAGATGTTACAGTCTCCCCTACTTGTGTAAATTTCGTCCCGAAATTTATTTAGAGGAAACTCGTGGGAAAAGATGCGGATATTTCGCCTTCATTTGATCTTCGCGTTCCCAAGTAAACTCGGGTCCATGTTTAGCTTCCCAGCAAACATTGACCAAAGGAATTCGCTTGCGTTTAAGCCACTTGACTTCACGTTCCATGATTTCCACATGTTTCTCAACAAATTTCAGTGTTTTGTCAACACGAATTTCGTCAAGCGGTATGTGGAGGTTCTCATCAGCTAAACACCTCTTGAGATTGGACACGTGAAAAGTTGGATGAACATTTCCAAGTTCAGGAGGTAACTCAAGTCTGTAGGCTACCTTACCGATTCTTTCGATGATCTTGAATGGTCCAACGTATCTAGGTGCAAGTTTTCCTTTCTTTCCAAATCTGATCACACCTTTCCAAGGTGAGACTTTAAGTAATACACGATCACCGACTTGAAATTCCAAGGGCTTGCGTTTTGGGTCCGCGTAACTCTTTTGACGGCTTCTAGCTGTCTAAAGGTTATCACGAACTTTCTTAACCTTATCTGTTGTCTCTACAATGAGGGCAGGTCCAGTAAGTTGAGCCTCGCCGATCTCATTCCAGCAGACTGGTGAACGACATTTTCGACCATAGAGAGCCTCGAAAGGAGCCATTTTGATGCTGGTGTGATAACTGTTGTTGTAGGAGAATTCAATTAATGGAAGATGTGAATCCCAACTACCACCAAAGTCGATCACACAAGCTCTAAGCATATCCTCCAGAGTCTGGATTGTTCTCTCAGATTGACCATCCGTTTGCGGATGATAAGCTGTGCTCAGATTAAGTTGGGTCCCCATAGCAGATTGCATGGTTCTCCAAAAATGATAAGTGAAACGAGCATCTCTGTCAGAAATGATGTTCAAAGGAACACCATGTCGAGCTATAATTTCATCCACATAGATTTTAGCAAGTCTGTCAGCAGAAAAATCCTCACGGATTGGCAAGAAATGCGCTGACTTAGTAAGACGATCAACGACTACCCAGATGGCATCATGACCTTTCTTTGTGCATGGAAGTTTGGTAACAAGGTCCATAGTAATGTTTTCCCATTTCCAAACTGGGATCTCTGGTTGCACCAATAAACCCGAAGGACGTTGATGTTCAGCCTTAACCTTAAGACAAGTAAGGCATTTTGATTCGTATAAGGCAATGACTTTCTTCATACCAGGCCACCAATACTGAATATGAAGATCCTTATACATTTTATATGAGCCCGGATGAATAGAATAACGAGACTTATGGGCTTCATCCATAAGCAAGGTACGAAGATCATCCTGGCTTGGGACCCACAAACGGTCCATGAATTAATATGATCCATTGTCCTTCAGTTCTAGATCAGGTGTTATGTGATAAGGAAATTCCTTATCCATCAAACCTTGTGAAACACAAGATTGTTGAGCCTGAGAAATGCGGGCTTGGATATCGGATCGAGCTTGTATAGCAGATTGAACACGTACACAATGAAGCTTAGTACGTTCCTTACGAGTCAAAGCATCGGCTACGACATTCGCCTTACCAGGATGGTAGCGAATTTCGCAGTCATAGTCGTTTAAAAGCTCAACCAACATCATTGCCTCATGTTGAGTTCTTTCTGATTGAAGATATGCTGAAGACTTTTGTGGTCCGTGAAAACCACACATTTTGTACCGTACAAATAGTGTCTCCAGATCTTTAGAGCGAAAACAACTGCACCCAACTCAAGATCATGAGTGGTGTAGTTCTTCTCATGTATCTTCAACTGCCTCGATGCGTATGATATGACTTTGTTCCTTTGCATCAGAACACAGCCAAGACCCAATTTAGATGCATCGCAATAAACGACGAAATCATCATTGCCCTCAGGCAAAGTCAGAACAGGCGCGTCACAAAGTTTCTGCTTCAAGTGTTGAAAAGCTTCCTCTTGCTTGAATCCCCAATCAAAGGGCTTGTTCTTTTGAGTTAGAGCAGTTAGAGGAACTGCAATGTTTGAGAAGTTCTCAATGAAGCGGCGGTAATAACCCGCTAGACCAAGAAAAGAACGAACTTCAGTAGGAGTAGAAGGTGTATCCCAATCCTTAATTGCACTGATCTTAGAGGGACCTACATGAATATCTTGTTCGTTGACAATATGTCCTAAAAATTGAACTTCTTTAAGCCAGAATTCACACTTGGAGAATTTGGCGAAAAGTTGCTCTTTACATTTGTCTAGTCAGCTGATAAGAACCCATTCTTAGTCACCACAACTTTCCAACACATGTACGGGTAGGATTCAAGCACGGTTTCCATGAAACGATCCTAACGGTTACCCGAAAACTATATATACCCATCCACCCCATTGCTAAAATCACTAGAATCTTGATCTTAGGAACTCTAAGTTGAAACCATTGTTTCATACCTGAGATTCTTGGATCGAGATTAGCATTCGGGGACCCTTCGTAAGTATTCTTTCGTTCTTTTCTTTGTTTTATTGCTTTTCGAGTCAGAAAGTCAAACTTTGTTTGACTTTCAGCGTTGACCAGCTTATGGTCAATGCGAAGTTCGTTTGAACTTCGCAACGTGATTGTAATCACGATGGTTATAGTCCCTTGGGACTATGCCTACTGATTACCACGTTGTCTAGGGTCGTAAGGGTAAGCGATCTGATAAATCGCTTATACCTTCGAACCCGACCCAGTTTGGTCGATCATTAGGATCCGACCAAATACATTAGGTGACCATAGTATATAGGGAATAACCTTCCGAGGTTATACCTTATGGTCACATCGTTTAAGTAGTTGTATGATAGGTAGTTTATATGCCTTAGGTAAATTACCAGAATACCCTTTTCATGTATAATTGGTAATTAAGCATATGTAACCTAAACTTTTGTCACATAACTGATTATGTAACATGTTTAGGCATATAACACTTGTCATAGGACTAGTTAAGCGGTCCGAACGCGTTTCACGCGAACGACGCGTTAAAGTAGCATAAGCTACCTAAACGGGTCGTAATGGGTCGAAAGCACTTAGATTAAGGTTTCATTTAGTATGTAGGCTTTGTTAAACCATATGACACGAGTCTCTATACTCGTTTGGTTTACGAACCCTCATTCTATCAGATCTTCCGATTTAGGTCCGGTTATTAACATAGTTACCTACATTAGGTGCCGTTTGATTCCGTGATCTCTAGCATTGCTTGGTGGTTATCTTAGGACTTCTAAGCAATCTCAAGTGAGTACATAGACCCCTCTTTTACTGTTTTCCAAACTGTTTTGGGGTGGAACACATGTGCCTACTTGTTACTTTCATGCTTTCCTGTTTTCACATCATATACCTGCTATATTCGTTAGTACATTATAGTACATGATTTTATTACATCTTATGCTAGGTGTGCCCATTGTTTGCATTACTTAGTACATCGTTTTACATTACATTACATGCTACGTATGTCTATTGTTGTATACGTAGTACAGGTCACATGCTACGTATGTCTATTGTTGTATACGTAGTACAGGTCACATGCTACGTATGTCTATTGTTGTATACGTAGTACAGGTCACATGCTACGTATGTCTATTGTTGTATACGTAGTACAGGTCACATGCTACGTATGTATATTGTTGTATACGTAGTACAGGTCACATGCTACGTATGTCTATTGTTGTATACGTAGTACAGGTCACATGCTACGTATGTCTATTGTTGTATACGTAGTACAGGTCACATGTTAAGTATGTCTATTGTTGCATACTTAGTACATTTGTTATTCATCACATGCTTACATTTTGGATACATATTACATGATTTACATCAGACATGAACATTTTACTTTGGTAGTTTGGTTTGAGTAAGTGATTAAGTAACGAGGCGTGTGTAATATGATACAAGCATGGTGGATACGCCGCTGGTACTTCCTATATATAAGTGTTTGTATGGTATTTCATGTCGTAGCGTTATTTGAATCATTTCAGTTTGAGACATAGAACATTTTATACAAATAACATACTTTTCACAAGACATTGATTTATAAACAACTTATCTTATACAAACACATTTTACATGGTTATTCATTTAACCTTACATTTAATTATACATATCATCTGATCTTATCGTTTTTCAAATGATTTACAAGACAAAGCAAATTACAAGGTTCATGACTAAACATTTTCTCAAACATAAGTCATGAATCCTATTTTCACAAAACCTATGTATCTCACAGGCATTTTTATGCTGACGTACCTATTTTCACATGTGTTTTTCAGGAGCTGTTGCATAAGATGATCAAGATACACATAAGCAGACTTGGGCTTTAGTGACAATAAAAGATGCAAGACTAGTTAATTATGTTGTATTTCTTTGTTTGTTAAGACATTGTAACACTTTTAATCAATAAAACGAAACTTCAATTGCCATGGATTTGAAACAATTAATTCTGTTACAACACTCCCCGACATTTCCGCCACGTTTTGTATGTTCTGCGTGGTCGGGGTGTGACAGAAAAGATGGTATCAGAGCCAATGGTTATAGGGAATTAGGTTATTAGTAATGCTTTGACCTAGTCTATAACCTTTCTAGGACCCTAACGCGAGTTTACTTGCGTTTAGTCATAAAACAATACCGTCACCTATCCTTAGGCGACGACCACAACAAGAACATAAATTTCAAAACCGCTTCGAAAACTAATCATCTGTTCTAGGATGATTGATTACAAGGTGTTGAACCCTCTATTGTAAGGTTTTGAACCCTCTGTTATAAGGTTTTGAACCCTTTGAGTTTTCAAAATCTCGTCAAGGTTTTGGGTTTTAAATAATGTGAACACGTGCAAACTGGAAGGGTGAATGCCTGTATTCTGGGTTTTCTGTCTAGGCAAGCACTTCGTATACATCTCATCAGACGCGAGACCAGTTGTTCTTACCTGGGAATTCTTGGGATGAGTGTTCACTTATAGGCGAGCATGTCTTCGCGATACATTATTTTTGACCTATTTACTTTGATTAATCACCGAGGTCGTTTGTTGCTTTGTAGTAACAAACAAATGACCACTATCCTTGCTTTCATCAGATTTGTTCATCTCATTCTTTTCGTCTAATTCTCTCACTCGTTTCCTTTCATGTTTCCCTTTTTAGAATGCCTCCACGACGTGAAAATCCGGTATCTATTGACGATCTGGCAGCTGTCATTACACAGCAAATGACTGCTGCAATCCCGAACGTCGTTGCTCAATGTTACCAAGCTATCAACAACAATAATGCCCTCTGCAACTTTAAGACGTTCAACTCGGCCAAGCCATCAAAGTTTTCTGGGTCTCAAGGAGCGACTGCACTTCTGCAATGGTTCAAAAGTCTAGAGAGCACCTTCAGGCATGTTCAATGTCCAAACGAGCGAAAGGTAGACTTCGCATCTAGTGTCTTTGAGAAACGAGCTTTGACGTGGTGGAACGGTGTGGTGAGAGATAGGGGTGCCGAAGTGGCACTGGCCCAAACTTGTGAAGAACTTCGAGCACTGATGATGAAGGAATTCTGTCCTCGTCACGAGATCAGGGCATTGGAAAGGGAATTCGATGATCTTAAGCAAGACAGCGGTGAACATCGAGCATACACTGATCGATATGAGGAGCTGAGCCTGTTGTGTCCTACCATGGTTACGCCTTTGGATAAGGCGATCGAGAAGTACATTGATGGCCTCCCTGACACAATTCAAGACATTGTTACTGGTGGTAACCCCACTACGGTTAGGCAGGCCATTGAGCTATCTGCAACCTTGACTGAATCTCAGATCAGGAAACGTAAGCTTTTCCGAAAGGGTGACAAGAAACTGGTCGAGGAATCGAAACCAATCGAGGAATAAAAGACCATGGATGAACAGACTGGATCCCTTGAGTGGTCAAAGAAGCAAAAGGCTTCTCAGAACTTCGCCATGGTCGCTCACAATGATCAAGCCATCCCCAAACAACCAGCTCAACCCCGTGCTAGGAAGCCATACAATGGAACTTCACCCTTGTGCAACAAATGTAACCTTTATCATCATGCTATGGTGAAGTGCCGCGAATGCCAAATTTGTGGACGTAAAGGTCATACAGCAAAAGTTTACGTAGCAGCAGTTGCACCAAATCAAGCTAACAACAAACCTGCTCGAGCTCGCTTTCCACCAGGTTCTTGCTACAAGTGTGGCGAGATGGGACATTTCCGAAGAAATTGCCCAAAGCTTGCTAATGCTAATCCAGCACAGAGATGAGCATTTGACCGACTAGAAGACAACACCATTTAGAAATAATCATGTCTTATGTATTATTTTCTTTTGTTGTCAAGGTCCATGAAACAGTTGTTATCATTGTTAATAAATAAATCTTTTTATTTACATTGCAATGTATTTAGGTGGTTGTATGCATAAACAACATATCCCTTACAATACCGACAATCAAGGAACCGCATTCCTTGAAAAGCAAACTACCCCCAAAATTCTTCCATTTTACAATCTCTTGCGTTTTCCACAAAGATCCTAAGTACCCGTCTCTTGCAAAGAAACGAAGTACAAGGTGCAAGTTATAATTCTGTACGAATACCCCAAGTACCACTATAAATTCTTAATAGGGTACCCAAGGGTATTTCCGTATGTCCTATATTATTGTGTACCTTAATTCGAATATTGCGTTTTCCTGAAAACGAAAATCGAATTTTTGGTAGATCATCCTATCTTCATGGATGGATTCTTGGGCCAAATGAAATCCACGAATTGGATTCCTGGTGTGCTTTAAGTATCCGCGTCCCAAGATAACAAATTAATAAACAAGTTAAACAACTATGTGATTATGTGCTTATGTGTTTCCTTTTATGTTTTTGGTGTAACCCAAGTTTTTGTTATCCAAATCCTCGTAGAATCTTCCATATCTTCGTATAAGGGATTCATAGTAGGATATCCAAAGGTGCTATATTAAATCCTCAATGGGCTTATACGTAATAGTAAAGACCCTTGGATTATATTGTACCATTCCATAATTAGACCCCTGAGTGGTCTAGGTAAACAGATTGATCCAAAAATCTGATTAGGAATATCATGTGATGATATAGCTGAAAGGACTCCTTGGTGGCCTAATTAAAAGGATCATTTGTCGATCTAATTAAAAGGACCCTATGGTAGTCTAGTCACACTCATCACAGGTTTGATTTTCCTCCCCTTCACATTACAAACAAATTGTGCGGACTATGCAAGGAATTGCGTAATTATGGATGCATACATAATTATGGAATTCAGTGCACGGAAACCACAGCTAGTTTGGTCGTGTGTCTGGAAAATGACTCATTTCGTTCATTTTCGGTTCTGAAGAAGTTGTGGAAAATGACTCATTTCGTTCATTTTCGGTTCTGAAGAGGTTGTGGAAAATGACTCATTTCGTTCATTTTCGGTTCTGAAGACGTTGTGGAAAATGACTCATTTCGTTCATTTTCGGTTCTGAAGAAGTTGTGGAAAAAGACTCATTTCGTTCATTTTCGGTTCTGAAGAGGTTGTGGAAAATGACTCATTTCGTTCATTTTCGGTTCTGAAGAAGTTGTGGAAAATGACTCATTTCGTTCATTTTCGGTTCTGAAGTGGTTGTGGAAAATGACTCATTTCGTTCATTTTCGGTTCTGATGAAGTTGTGGAAAATGACTCATTTCGTTCATTTTCGGTTCTGAAGAAGTTGTGGAAAAAGACTCATTTCGTTCATTTTCGGTTCTGAAGAGGTTGTGGAAAATGACTCATTTCGTTCATTTTCGGTTCTGAAGAGGTTGTGGAAAATGATTCATTTCGTTCATTTTCGGTTCTGAAGAGGTTGTGGAAAATGACTCATTTCGTTCATTTTCGGTTCTGAAGAGGTTGTGGAAAAAGACTCATTTCGTTCATTTTCGTTTCTGAAGAATGCCTGTTGAAAATAACTCCGTTCATTTTTCAATTCTGAAAAATGTCCGTTAAAGAGAAATAACAGGATTATGCCTTTGCTTATCTTTGATGGTTACTTAACACAAAGCCACAGATAGACTCCTACGAATTAATTTCGGGACGAAATTTCCTAAAGTAGGGGAGACAGTGACACCTGTGTCACTCCAACCATCAATCAAATTCCAAACCAATGAAATATTGTATTTCATACTTGGGATTTGTAAAAATATGTGTATCGTTTGCACATATCGACTCTTGTTCGATTTCAAGCTTTAAATCGCTTTCTGGAGGGTTATACGCGCTCTGATGTGTAGATATGACCAGTTTAATCCAACAAACACTCCGGAATAGTGAAATAGGCTTAACATACCTTAAATAACCTTTACATAACTTAGATATAAGTTTTGGAAGGTTTGGTGTGGTGAAATCAAAGTTTATTCGCTTACAGGGACTGAATTTGACAAACTATGAAAGTATGCCAATTTGAACTGTAACAGACATTCCGGAACATGACCATAAGTTAAACACACCTTAAATATCCTTTACATAGCTTAGAAATAGGCTTTAAGGGGTTCGGTGTGCTAAAATAAACTTTTGGGTCATTCAGGGACTAAAAGTGTCAAAAAGTGCACAAGTTTGCATTTTTACGCATAACTTACGTTTTGAATACATCCGGACTTCCAAAAATTTATGTAAGCACTAAAATATTTTATTTTAGTGTTCGCCATAAGAAAAATCCATTCGTCGCGTCATTTGGATCGTTTTTCGCGCTTATGCACATTCCGTCGTAATTAAGCGAACATCGCGATCGTACGGCTAAACGAACCGACATCTGAGATATTTTTGAACACATTTTAAGTTCACTATACTTTAACTTCATTTTAGAGCTTTGAAATGGGGTTAACGGGCCTTAAACGTGTCGAAAATGGGCTGAATGCATGACAGGGACTAAAACTGTAATTCTGCCAAAGTTACAGGCATACAATGCGTAGGGACTTTTCCCCTACGATGCGTATGGGGTCTCCAGACCAGATGCAGTGTATTTCACAGCCTGTTTGCAGCTGTTTTAACCACAACCACACACTCACATTTGTCTAGTCAGCTGATAAGAACCCATTCTTAGTCACCACAACTTTCCAACACATGTACGGGTAGGATTCAAGCACGGTTTCCATGAAACGATCCTAACGGTTACCCGAAAACTATATATACCCATCCACCCCATTGCTAAAATCACTAGAATCTTGATCTTAGGAACTCTAAGTTGAAACCATTGTTTCATACCTGAGATTCTTGGATCGAGATTAGCATTCGGGGACCCTTCGTAAGTATTCTTTCGTTCTTTTCTTTGTTTTATTGCTTTTCGAGTCAGAAAGTCAAACTTTGTTTGACTTTCAGCGTTGACCAGCTTATGGTCAATGCGAAGTTCGTTTGAACTTCGCAACGTGATTGTAATCACGATGGTTATAGTCCCTTGGGACTATGCCTACTGATTACCACGTTGTCTAGGGTCGTAAGGGTAAGCGATCTGATAAATCGCTTATACCTTCGAACCCGACCCAGTTTGGTCGATCATTAGGATCCGACCAAATACATTAGGTGACCATAGTATATAGGGAATAACCTTCCGAGGTTATACCTTATGGTCACATCGTTTAAGTAGTTGTATGATAGGTAGTTTATATGCCTTAGGTAAATTACCAGAATACCCTTTTCATGTATAATTGGTAATTAAGCATATGTAACCTAAACTTTTGTCACATAACTGATTATGTAACATGTTTAGGCATATAACACTTGTCATAGGACTAGTTAAGCGGTCCGAACGCGTTTCACGCGAACGACGCGTTAAAGTAGCATAAGCTACCTAAACGGGTCGTAATGGGTCGAAAGCACTTAGATTAAGGTTTCATTTAGTATGTAGGCTTTGTTAAACCATATGACACGAGTCTCTATACTCGTTTGGTTTACGAACCCTCATTCTATCAGATCTTCCGATTTAGGTCCGGTTATTAACATAGTTACCTATATTAGGTGCCGTTTGATTCCGTGATCTCTAGCATTGCTTGGTGGTTATCTTAGGACTTCTGAGCAATCTCAAGTGAGTACATAGACCCCTCTTTTACTGTTTTCCAAACTGTTTTGGGGTGGAACACATGTGCCTACTTGTTACTTTCATGCTTTCCTATTTTCACATCATATACCTGCTATATTCGTTAGTACATTATAGTACATGATTTTATTACATCTTATGCTAGGTGTGCCCATTGTTTGCATTACTTAGTACATCGTTTTACATTACATTACATGCTACGTATGTCTATTGTTGTATACGTAGTACAGGTCACATGCTACGTATGTCTATTGTTGTATACGTAGTACAGGTCACATGCTACGTATGTATATTGTTGTATACGTAGTACAGGTCACATGCTACGTATGTCTATTGTTGTATACGTAGTACAGGTCACATGCTACGTATGTCTATTGTTGTATACGTAGTACAGGTCACATGCTACGTATGTCTATTGTTGTATACGTAGTACAGGTCACATGCTACCTATGTATATTGTTGTATACGTAGTACAGGTCACATGCTACGTATGTCTATTGTTGTATACGTAGTACAGGTCACATGCTACGTATGTCTATTGTTGTATACGTAGTACAGGTCACATGTTAAGTATGTCTATTGTTGCATACTTAGTACATTTGTTATTCATCACATGCTTACATTTTGGATACATATTACATGATTTACATCAGACATGAACATTTTACTTTGGTAGTTTGGTTTGAGTAAGTGATTAAGTAACGAGGCGTGTGTAATATGATACAAGCATGGTGGATACGCCGCTGGTACTTCCTATATATAAGTGTTTGTATGGTATTTCATGTCGTAGCGTTATTTGAATCATTTCAGTTTGAGACATAGAACATTTTATACAAATAACATACTTTTCACAAGACATTGATTTATAAACAACTTATCTTATACAAACACATTTTACATGGTTATTCATTTAACCTTACATTTAATTATACATATCATCTGATCTTATCGTTTTTCAAATGATTTACAAGACAAAGCAAATTACAAGGTTCATGACTAAACATTTTCTCAAACATAAGTCATGAATCCTATTTTCACAAAACCTATGTATCTCACAGGCATTTTTATGCTGACGTACCTATTTTCACATGTGTTTTTCAGGAGCTGTTGCATAAGATGATCAAGATACACATAGGCAGACTTGGGCTTTAGTGACAATAAAAGATGCAAGACTAGTTAATTATGTTGTATTTCTTTGTTTGTTAAGACATTGTAACACTTTTAATCAATAAAACGAAACTTCAATTGCCATGGATTTGAAACAATTAATTCTGTTACAACACTCCCCGACATTTCCGCCACATTTTGTATGTTCTACGTGGTCGGGGTGTGACAGTTCACAATGATCACAAGCACAGATGTTACAGTATATGCCCTGTGCTCGCCACTATCTTGTTTTAAGTCATCGAACTCTTTCTCCAACGCTCGCTGTTCATGACGAGGACAGAACTCCCTCATCATAAAGGCGCTAAGTTCAGCCCATGTTTGTGCAAGAGCAACTTCTGCACCACGGTCTCTCATAACCCCGTTCCACCATGTGAGAGCCCTCTTCTGAAACACACTTGAAGAAAACTCGACCTTGCGATTGTCAGACACTGCACGTGGCGGAAAGTATTCTCAATGCTCTCGAACCATTGAAGAAGCCCAGTCGCTCCTTCAGAACCACTAAACTTGAGTGGTTTAGCCGAGTTAAAAGTCTTGAAGTTGCATGGACCATTGTTGTTGTTGTTGGCTTGGTTCCATTGAGCAAAGAGGTTTGGGAATTGAGCAGCCATCTGCTGCGCAATGATTTCTGCCAGTTCGGCAGTCGCTATCTGGTTTTCGCGTCGAGGAGGCATTCTAAAAGAGGAAAACATGAAAGGAAACGAGTGAGATGATTGGATGAAAAAAATGAGATGAAACAAAAATTGACAACAAAAGCAAAGATGGTGGTCATTCGTCTGCATCACAAAGCAAACAAACGACACACAGTGACTAATCAAAGTAATTGAGTCAAAAATAATGTATCGCGAAGACATGCTCGCCTATAAGTGAACACTCACCCCAAGAATTCCCAGGTAAGAGTGACTGGTCCGATTATGTGGATTTATACGAACACTCTAGCCTTAGACAGAAAACCCAGGGTACAGGCATTCACCCTTCCAGTTTGCACGTGTTCACATTATTTAAAACCCAAAACCATGACGAGATTTTAAAAACTCAAAGGGGTTCAAAACCATATAACAGAGGGTTCAAAACCTTACAGTAGAGGGTTCAAAACCTTGTAATATTTCATTCAAAAAGAGATGATTGATTTTCAAAAATCGTTTCGGAAAATTGGGTTCTTGTTTTGATAATCACCTAAGGATAGGTGAAATGCATGTTTTAAAAATCTAAACACAAGATAACTTGTGTTAGGGTCCTAGAAAGGTTATAGTCTAGGTCAAAGCATTACTAATAACCTAATTCCCTATAACCATTGGCTCTGATACTAACTCTTCTGTCACACCCCGACCACGTATAACATACAAAACATGGCGAAAAACGTCGGGGAGTGTTGTAACAGAATTAATTGTTTCATAACCATGGCATACAAAGTTGTATTTTATTTATCAACATAAGAGTTACATTGTTTTAAACAGGAATCAAAGAGTTTAGAACATAATTAAACAAAGTCTATCTTCATTTTAAGTCTCTAAGGCACAGGTCCGCCCTAGTGTCACGATCATCATCCTACGCAAAAGCTCCTGAAAACACATGTGAAAATAGGTACGTCAGCATAAAAATGCCTATGAGATACATAGGTTTTGTGAAAATAGGATTCATGACTTAAGTTTAAGAAAAAGTTGTTTAGTAAAAGTCAGTCACGAACCTTGTAAATTGTTTTGTTTTGTAAGTCATTTAAAAGAGATAAAATCAAATGATATATATAAATAAAAGAATAATGTATGGTTAAATGAATAACCAAGTAAAATGAGTTGTATAAAATAAACTGTATTGTAAACCAAAGTCTTGTGAAAACATGTTACTTGTGTAAAATGTATAAGTCCAAAATGAATGATTTAAATAACGCTATGATATGTAATATAATACAAACACTTATATATAGGAAGTACCAGCGGCGTATCCACCATGCTTGTATCATATTACTCACATCTCGTTACTTAAGTCACTTAAACCAACCAACAATGTATAATGTCTATGTTTAAACCAATTGTCAAAAGTCTTTGTATAAACCATGTCAAATGTTTGAAAAGTCCAAATGTAGTCAAGTAATGTGTAACAAATGTTATATATTGTAAGTAAAGTATTGTCACATAAACCAAATGTAGAAATGTACAAAACAAAGTATTTTGAATATATCAAAAAGTTATGTTTTGTAAGGTAATAGCATGTTACATTGATACAAACATTTATGTGGTAAGTTAACGCATACATTCAAGCCTTGAGACAGTCGGATAACCCTTTCAGTCAAGGTTATCAAAAGAATTGTTTTCGGATTCAGTCATTCCTTACATCCAAACAAACCCGAGATGTCAGTCATTCCTTACATCCAAACAAACCCTATGGTACCACTACTTACTACCGAACGGCGTAGCAAATGTTAATGAACGTAATAAAGACCCGTTTGTGCAAACCAAATGTTATAGCAATTGTATACATGTCATATGAAAACAATGTACTAAGTATGCTAAGTTAACATACAAAGCAGAAAAGTCATGTAAATCAATGTGCTAGCATGCTATCAATCAACATACATAGCAGAAATGTAATGTAAAACAATGTACTAAGTATGCACACAATGGACATACATAGCATGAAATGTAATGTAAAATCATGTACTATAATGTACTAACGAACATAGCAGGTATATGATGTGAAAACATGGAAAGCATGAAAGTAACAAGTAGGCACATGTGTTTCACCCCAAAACAGTTTGGAAAACAGTAAAAGAGGGGTTCTATGTACTCACTTGAGATTGCTCAGAAGTCCTAAGATAACCACCAAGCAATGCTAGAGATAACGGAATCAAACGGCACCTAATATAGGTAACTATGTTAATAAACCGGACCTAAATCGGAGGATCGGATAGAATGAGGGTTCGTAAACCAAACGAGTATGGAGACTCGTGTCATATGGTTTAACAAAGCCTACATACTAAATGAAACCTAACCTAAGTGCTTACGACCCGTTTAGGTAGCTTATGCTACTTTAACGCGTCGTTCGCGTGAAACGCGTTCGCCTAACTAGTCCTATGACAAGTATTATATGCCTAACATGTTTAATTATGTAACATAATCAGTTAAGTGACGAAAGTTTAGGTTACATATGCTTAATTACCAATTACACATGAAAAGGGTATTTTGGTAATTTACCTAAGGCATATAAACTACCTATCATACAACTACTTAACGAAGCGACCATAAGGTATAACCTCGGAAGGTTATTCCCTATATACTATGGTCACCTAATGCGTTTGGTCGGATCCTGATGATCGACCAAATGGGTCGGGTTCGAAGGTATAAGCGATTTATTAGATCGCTTACCCTTACGACCCTAGACAACGTGGTAATCAGTAGGCATAGTCCCAACGGACTATAACCATCGTGATTACAATCACGTTGCGAAGTTCAAACGAACTTCGCATTGACCATAAACTGGTCAACGCAGAAAGTCAAACAAAGTTTGACTTTCGGACTCGAAAAGCAATAAAAGAACGAAGGAATACTTACGAAGGGTCCCCGAATGGTAATCTCGATCCAAGTAGCTCAGGTATGAAACAAAGGTTTCAACTTAGAGCTTCTCAAATCAAAATTCTTGTGGGTTTTGCAATGGCATGGGGGGGTATTTATAGGAATACTAGCACCGTTAGGATCGTTTATCGGGAAACGTGCTTCAATCTTGGCCATACACTTGCACCCATGGTATTGTAATACCATGTACAACAAGAGAAATGGACCAGATCCAATGATTCTGCCATTCTGCTGTCTGGGAGCCTGACGCGGGCCGCGTAAGGATACACCAGGGGTTTACGCGGGCCGCCTGGCCTGCCTGATCAGCCAACAACTTTCAGAAATGACAGTTTTGGTCCCTGTTGTGTTTTAAGGCCCTAAAATGATGCCTAAACAATGTGGACATGAAACATGCTCAAAAATATGCCGGATGTTGGTTAGTTTGGTCGTATGATCGCGATGTTCGCTTAATTACGACGGAATGCGCATAAGCGCGAAAAACGATCCAAAATGCGTGACGAATGGATTTTTCTCAAGCCAAACACTAAAATAAAATATTTTAGTGCTTACATAAATTTTTTGATGTCCGGATGTATTCAGATCGTAAGTTATGCGCGAAAATGCAAACTTGTGCACTTTTTGACGCTTTTAGTCCCTGAAAGACCCAAAAGTTTATTTTAGCACACCGAACCCCTCAAAGCCTATTTCTAAGCTATACAAAGGATATTTATGGTGTGTTTAACTTATGGTCATGTTCCGGAATGTTCGTTACTGTTCAAATAGGCATACTTTCGCAGTTTGTCAAGTTTAGTCCCTGTAAGCGAATTAACTTGTTTTTGACATACCAAAGCCTTCAAAACTTATTTCTAAGTTATGTAAAGGTTATTTAAGGTATGTTATGTATATGTTGATGTTCCGGAGTATTTTTCGCATTAAACTGATTACGTTTACGCACCAGGTTGCGTATAACTCTCCAGAAAGCGATATAGATTTTGAAATTGAAAAAAAGTCAAAACATGAAAAATGTAAAACACAACCAAACAAACATTGGGATCAAATAACATTGTTTTTTTTGATAATCGAACTGTTTACAATGATTTCAGACACAGATGTTACACGAATCACCTTTAGGATTTAGGATTGTTTTGATTCAATATAACAAGAACCCAGGATCCCTGTAGTATCTATCTATATTCATAGTTAGACTTATATGGGATGTTTAGAGCACTAATATTGGAGTCCATGTTTGGATTCATTGTGTACTTTAATGCATGTTAGATTAGATAATGTGACAGAACCCGAATCCTTATAGCATCTATCTATCTTCATAGGTTGATTCTTGTAGGATGTTTAAAGTACTGATATTGGAGTCCTTGATTGGATTCATTGTTTGCTTTAATGCGTGTTTACGAGTTGGTACAAGTTGACGATTTATGTGTTATGTGGTAGTTGTGATTTAGATAACGAAACGGGTATAATAAAATAAGAACATGGTGGATACGTCGCTGGTACTTCCTATATATAAGTGTTCTTATTTTATTATTATTGTAGCGTTATCTGTATCACTTTAGGATTTTGTGTACTATTGTTTCATTATTCGATTATCAAAATCCTTGTAGAATCTCTCATATCTTTATATGTTAGATTCTTAGAAGGATATTTAAAGTATTATCATAGATCATTGATTTGATTTATATAATACTTATATAAGTTTTAATTTATTTCAAAACAGTTATTATTAATCCTTGATTGGATTCCTAATAACATATTAACAAGTTTTTACGTTGGTTTAATCGAGATTTCAATATAAGGCATAAAATGACTTGGTAAATATCATATTGCCATATACAAACCTATTTTGTCAGGAGTTTTCACAATTAAGATTAATACCAAATGTTTTGCCATTTATTTGGCTAATAAAACCTATGTATCCGCCGACATTTTTATGCTGACTGTTTTCGCATATGTTTCAGGTTTTCGACTGTTCAAGCATGCAACGCATAGGACTACATACGGGCCTTAGACTTCGAAAAAGAACAATTACATGTATTCTTTGTTTGTAAAACGATGTTAATGATATTGAAACAATTTAGTACCAGTAGTTGTGAGCAATTTGTAACGTGACTCCCTGATATTTCCGCCGCGTGTTGTTATATTACGCGATTGGGGTGTTACAGGTTGGTATCAGAGCACTGGTTATAGGGAATTAGGTTATTAGCATGCCTTGAACCTAGTCTATAACCTTCCTAGGACCCAAACATGAGTAGACTTAGGACTTCTTTCCTAATCCTCATCCTTATTCGTGCCACAACTGCTCTATGAATTACGAATCATCTAACCTTAGATGATTTATCCTGAACCTTAGGCTTCATGCCTTAGGGTATCCCTCAAAATGTTTTTCTTGAAATGTTTTCATTAAAATATTTTTCAAGATGTTTTCTCAAACGTTTTTGTCAAAATATTTCACAACATGTTTTATCTCAAACGATTTGTATCAAAGGATTTCTCAAACGTTTTTCATCGAAATCTTGGGTTTTAATAATGTGAACACATGCAATCTGGAAGGGTGGATGCCTGTACCCCGAGTTTTCTGTCTAAGGCTAGAGTGTTCGTACAAATCCGCATTTTTGGACCAATCACTCTTACCTGGGAACTCTTAGGGTGAGTGTCCACTTATAGGCTAAAGCATGTCTTCGTGAAGCATTATAAAGACCTATCCATCTTGACCCTACCGAATGATTTCTAAATGACCTTTGTAACCCTACTCATTCATGTTACCCTCGGTAATGTGTTTGCTCTTCATGACAATCACAGCATCCTTCCTTTCCCAATACCATTTCATCATATTACCTTCGGTGATATGTTGATTCAATATAGTTGAAATGAATCTCATTTCATTTCACGACTCTACGAGATCCTATTTTATTTTCAAAATACTACCTTTGTCTTTTAAAAAAAAATCAATTTTTTTTTACCATTTGGATGAGAATTTTCAAATTTTCAAACACAAAGTTTCTTTATTTTAAAATTTTTAAATTAAAAACATTTTTGTCTTAAAAGTAATAAATTTTTAACAGGTAAAGAATTTATGATACAAACCATTAACCCGGTTTGTATTCTCTCATCCAAAAATATTACAAAAGTTTATTTTCAAACAAATCTTGTTTCAAAACAAAAATCCACAACACCATATATTCTAAGTATAAGAACATGACCAATGAACAAAATTTTACTAGATCAAAGTTTTCCCAATACAATAAGTGTTACAAACTCATAACAATTAGATAAATCTAACTTTTGGTTTTCTCTATAGCTGTATTTTTGAAATGCCTCCTCGACGAGATGCACAACCTCAAACCAACGAAGAAATCGCTGCCCTTGTCACTCAGGAGATGGCTGCTGTGCTTCCAAACATGGTAACCTAGATTCATCAGATATACAAGAACAATAACAACAACAATGCCTAGTGTAATTTCAAGACCTTTAATTCAGCCAAACCGCTAAAATTTTCTGGGTCTGAAGGAGCAACCGCACTCTTGCAATGGTTCGAAAGTTTAAAAAGCACATTCCGCCATGTTCAGTGCCCCAATGAGCACAAGGTAGATTTCGCTTCGAGTGTCTTTCAAAGGAGAGCACTCACTTGGTGTGTTGGGATTGAACCCTATCAAAGGAACAGATAATTAGAGCCAAAACTGGATCAGCGCAGTGGATCCAGAATAAGCAGATGTTACATACAAGTCCCTCCCCTTGAAAGTGGTTTCAACATCTGCTAACCTCCTATCTACTGATCGTGCAAACTGCTGACCTACAAACTGTTGATCAAGTAAAGGCCTGATGAAAGACTAAAGCTCTGCTGTTCAATCTACTGCCTTGAGTCAAGCTCTGCTGATCCGGACAAGTACTGCTGGGTTCACATCAATGGAAGGATGCAGCAGTTGTTTAGATGTATTTTATGTAATGAAATGTAATAGCAGTAGTTAGCATAGCAGTGTTTTGTATTGATCAGAGGTTAGAGTTTGTTAGGAGGTTAGATGTCACTTTCATGGTGACGTCAGCTTAGATGCTCAGTGGTTTGCTAGTGCCTATAAATAGAACAGTGCTCTGTACTATTCTATTAGCTCTTTGCAAAATTGTTTTCCTGCACGAACAAACAATGAGCTCAGACTGAGGGGGAGTTTGCATTCAATCATCGCATTGTAATCGTTATTGAAATAAATTCAATCTTTTGGTTCTTTATGGAAAATGTTTTGATTAAAGCAATTCTCTCATTTGATTGTGTGTAAAGTTTGTTTCCATCTTAATTCCGCTGCACAACTCATCCATCTTCATCTTAATTCAAACGTGAAAACACAATCAAAACCAAACTCAGATCCTAACAATTGGTATCAGAGCTTGGACAGACAAATTTGATTTAACAATCATTTTGACATAAATAGTTCAGCTCATAAAAGTTGATACTGATAGTTTGTTCGTTTGTGTTGAAAAACAGAGTAAGGTTTAATCACCATCAAAGTTGATTAATCAGTGCCTGTAAAACAACCAGGATGATGTCACAATCATAAGATGATAAGAATAACATAGGCTCGCTTTTTAAACCACCCATGCTTAAACATAATGAATACAACATCTGGGAGAGAAGGATGGGTCACATCCTTTCTCAACAGAACACTGGATGTTGGAGGTCTGTTGTTTTTGGTCCCCATGTTCCTATGGTGCCAAGTGCTGAGGATGCAAAGAAGTTCGTTCCTAAACCAACTGAAAACTATACTGAAACTGATTTTCAAAAGTTCGAACTCGATGCTAAAGCATTTAGCATCATAGCATCCGCATTACCCAATGAGATCTATGCTGGACTGTTACATTGTAACAGTGCCAAAGAGCTATGGGATGCACTGAAGGAACAGTTTGGGGGAACAGAAGAAGTCATTGAAAACAATAGGGAAATTCTGAATCAGCAGTATGAAACATTTTGTCACATCAAGGGTGAATCACTGACTCAACAATTTGAGTGATTCAGTTGTCTCATTAGTGAACTAATGCTTGTTAAAGTAATATTTCCAAATTCAACTCAAAATAGCAGGTTCCTTAGGTCACTACCAGAAAAATGGGATATCATAGCTTTTGTCACTAGAAACTCTGCTGAGTTCAAAGATCTGACCCTGACCCAACTTCATGGTAGACTCCTGACTTATGAAAGGGAGTTAAATCAGAAAAAGAAGTTGCAAGAATCTGGCAAAGTTGCTGATGATTATTCATTCGGTAGCACAGCTCTTTTTGGTCAGGAAGAATCTGGTAGCAGTGGTAAGGATCAGGGTTATGATCACTTCATTGATATAACTACTGGTGGAAATTTTAACAACCCTGATCCTCACTCTGCAAATTATGCTTTTACTGCAAATTGTGAAAACCAGATGTCAGATAATTTGTGCTTTGAACTAAATGATTTGCAACACTTTGATCCCACTGACTTAGAAGAGATGGACATTTTGCATCAATTGGCTTTGCTTAGTGTAAGAACAAGCAAATTCTACAAAAGAACAGGGAGAAAATTCCCAGGGTTACATGGGAATTTAAGGGTGGGGTTGGATAAATCAAAAATCAAGTGTTACAAGTGCAATAGGCTAGGTCATTTTGCTAGGGAATGCAGGAGTCAAACTTGTTAGTCCCGAAAACCCGTGATATCACTCTACGGTTCGATCGAATGCGGAAAGTAAGATCAAACCGACAAGAACAAAAAGAAATATTTTATTAACGAACTCAGTGTCGCTGCTTAGATCGCACACAGTCTCGAAGACTGTCTGGTACGATCTTCGAGAACCTTGCACACAATCCCTAGGATTGTCTGGTACAAGGCTCTCTATTTGGGGCTACATGATTACAAGAATAGGAAAGCTCTACTACAATAACCTAGATAATACTATTTATAGGAGCCTCTACCCTATTGGCCCACATGGCCTAGCCCAAGCCCAAAACCTAATCTAAACCCAATTAATACATAAATTAATACAATAAAGATAAGCGTAAAACTTCTGGACCTAACAATTTCCCCCTAGTTTTATGCTATCTTTATTGCGGTTTAGATGTTCTCCAGTTTTGGGTCTTCTCCTTTTAGTGGCTCAGCAATGAACATCAACGTATCTCGGATGAGGCTTGATCTTGGATGCAAAGGATATCAATGTGAAATATCTCGTATGAAAAATGGTGATGTCGGATGATGTCGAATGATTGAAAAGGGGTCTCGGATGAAATGTGTTGATGAACATTTAAAAATTAGTCAAATCCGAAATGATTTGATGTATCTCGAATGAAAATCAAGTGTCAGATGCTGAAGAATGATCTCGAATGATATTTAGATCCATATCATTCAGCATTGAATTCCCATCATTTTGAAGCCCAAATTTAATTGGTCCAGATGTAGTTGCCGTAGATAAAGCCTACTCCCACTACAATTGGACTTTCATTACTAGATTCAATATTATACAAACCTGGGCTCATGTCTTTTGGGCTAACACTCTTTGGTCCAGTAGCCGAGATGTTTAGCTCCAAAGTTGGTCCCACAGAATGTTTGCACACAAAAAAAAAATTCAACTTCATCACCTCTTGACCTCTGATCTTTCACCCATCTAACGGCGCATATTTCTTAGGGTTTTTTGAAACCCATGAAGAGATACCATGTGCAGCCGACAAAGAATGTTCCAACATTCTTCGCTGATGTCATTCCATCATCATCAGGATAACAAAACTTCATTTGATTGTTCATCCGATATCATCTGTTACTACAACATCAACATCCGAAACCATTTCGAATCATCATAATCATCATCAGCCTTTCATCATCTCTGACATACACCGTTTCGAATCATAGGCTCGAGTTTTCACGTTTTCGCTCATCATCTTCACCGGCTACCTTCATCATCTCCGGCCAACATCATCCTCCTCGTCGTTCATCATACCAACCTTCACTGAATTCCGGCTACCTACATCTTCTCCGGCGACCTCTGCTCACCTTCGACACCCTCCGGCTCACCGTACAGCCACCTCTGTTAACGACTGTCTTCATCATCACCGTTTGTTGGTCATTTTCTTCGACCAACCTGTACTTCATCATCATCATCAGCCTTTCATCATCTTCCATCAAAAACCAATAAGAAACACTGTCTACTCCGTCATCTTCTCCGATTTTCGACAACCACCGTACAAACGCCTATTAGTGTTCATCTTCTTCGGACCTCTGTAATGGTCATCATCTCCGACAACCAACTTTCTAACCCTTGATCTCTCTCTACTCAATTCTCGCCGAGCCGGCACCATCATCAACGGACCTCCATAACTCACCTCCGGTGACCAAAATGTACCAGATTTCATGAACCAGAGATCTTCTTCATTTACGAACACACATCCCCGACACTGTGCAACGCGTCTTCTTGATCTATGAGTGATATCAAAAACCGAGCCTTTGAAAGTCTTCAATGGCTCTAATACCACTTGTTAGTCCCGAAAACCCGTGATATCACTCTACAGTTTGATCGAATGCGGAAAGTAAGATCAAACCGACAAGAACAAAAAGAAATATTTTATTAACGAACTCAGTGCCGCTGCTTAGATCGCACACAGTCTCGAAGACTGTCTGGTACGATCTTCGAGAACCTTGCACACAATCCCTAGGATTGTCTGGTACAAGGCTCTCTATTTGGGGCTACATGATTACAAGAATAGGAAAGCTCTACTACAATAACCTAGATAAGACTATTTATAGGAGCCTCTACCCTATTGGCCCACATGGCCTAGCCCAAGCCCAAAACCTAATCTAAACCCAATTAATACATAAATTAATACAATAAAGATAAGCGTAAAACTTCTGGACCTAACAGAAATGATAAAGAATAAGGTCAAACACACTCCTCCAGAATGGTCAAAGTACAAGAAGAATGTGCCTGAAAAATCACTTGAGCTAAAGAGAATGAAAGAGGAACTAGTTGCTGCTGATTATGGGTCTAAACATCAAGTGGCTAGATGGAAAGAAGATGTAGTCAGGGCCACCTACAAAAGGTTGGAGGAGCTAAGAAAGAAAGATCCATCAGTTCCACAAAAACCTGACTATCCTGAAGCAGAGGTTTCAAAAAGACCATCAAAGCTGCAAATCAGGAGATCCACTGCTCCAGCTGGTGCAGCCATCTTTAAAAGAAGGCAACAAAAATAGTTGGGTACTGAAACAGTGGACGAATTAATGGCAGGAGATGAGCTTGTAAAGGAAGGTATTAAAGAAATGATAGCTGATACTCTTGGCCTAAATCAACCTGCAAGTACTGCTCAAACAGTCATCACAAGGCCAGCTTCACCAAACTCCTCATCCAATAAAAATCTCCCAAGAAACCCACCAGGCTCAAAAGTACTAAAGTGGGAAACTGACAAACAGACCCATGTATTGACTATGTTCAGGTCTGGTGGAGAAGTGAAGAAAATATCAAGGGAACAAGCACTTGGCCTAAGTCTTGAAGATATGCAGGATCTCCTTGATCTTCCACTTGGTAGGGATGAAGATGACACAGATGCCCTAAACTTTGAGCTACAACTTAAAGGTCAGATAAGGGAACTGTTGATGAGGCAATAAAGTTCCATAATAATGAAGGGTTTTGGCATTATCTGTTCCAGGGGGAGATTGTTGGGATTGAACCCTATCAAAGGAACAGATAATTAAAGCCAAAACTGGATCAGCGCAGTGGATCCAGAATAAGCAGATGTTACATATAAGTCTCTCCCCTTGAAAGTGGTTTCAACATCTGCTGACCTCCTATCTACTGATCGTCCAAACTGCTGACCTACAAACTGCTGATCAAGTAAAGGCCTGATGAAAGACTAAAGCTCTGCTGTTCAATCTACTGCCTTGAGTCAAGCTCTGCTGATCCGGACAAGTACTGCTGGGTTCACATCAGTGGAAGGATGCAGCAGTTGTTTAGATGTCTTTTATGTAATGAAATGTAATAGCAGTAGTTAGCATAGCAGTGTTTTGTATTGATCAGAGGTTAGAGTTTGTTAGGAGGTTAGATGTCACTTTCATGGTGACGTCAGCTTATATGCTCAGTGGTTTGCTAGTGCCTATAAATAGAACAGTGCTCTGTACTGTTCTATTAGCTCTTTGCAAAATTGTTTTCCTGCACGAACAAACACTGAGCTCAGGCTGAGGGGGAGTTTGCATTCAATCATCGCATTGTAATCGTTATTGAAATAAATTCAATCGTTCGGTTCTTTGTGGAAAATGTTTTGATTAAAGCAATTCCCTCGTTTGATTGTGTGTAAAGTTTGTTTCCATCTTAATTCCGCTGCACAACTCATCCATCTTCATCTTAATTCAAACGTGAAAACACAATCAAAACCAAACTCAGATCCTAACATGGTGGAATAGTATTATGAGAGACCGAGATGCCGATGTAGCAATAGAACTGACGTGGGAGGAATTTAAGGATCTTATGAAGAAAGAATTCTGCCCACGAAGTGAAATTAGGGCACTTGAAAATGAGTTCTATTATTTAAAACAGGATAGTGGGGAAAACCGTGCCTACACTGACCGATTTGAACAGTTAAGCCTACTTTGCCCCACTATGGTCACACCTTTGGATCGGGCCATTGAGAAATACATCGATGGTTTACCTGACCCTGTCCAAGACATTTTCACTGGCAGCCAACCTGCAACGCTTAGGGAGGCTAAGGAATTAGCTGCAATCTTGACTGACTCTCAGGTTAGAAAAGGTAAGTTATTTCGACAAGGAGACAAGAAACAAGACACCGAATCTGTTAACGAGAATTCGAGAAGATCAAAGGCCGAATCTTCTAAAAGTTCTAGGAAGCACAAGGCTTCAAAGAATTTTGCAATTCCTGCACCTGCTCCGCTGAACTCAGTACCCTTTAAGGGATTTTATCGTGGGAAGCAACCTCGGTGCAATCATTGCAATTATCATCATGCGTCAAATTCCCCTTGTCGCCAGTGTTCAATTTGTGGTTTATTTGGACATCTAGTTGTGACCTGTCATATCCAGAACCGAGCAGCCCCTACTCAGACTCGCCCAAGAGCATGTTTCAATTGTGGTGACTTAAATCACTTCAAGAGAAACTACCCCAAGCTTGCCAATGCTAATGGACGAGTGTTCAACATCAACGAGGCTCAAGCCAATGATCAAGCGCTTATGATCATTTGAACCTCTAAATTTCCTGTTTATTTTCAAGAACAATGTACATATTTTAACTATGTTTGTAATGACAATACAAATTTCAAGAAGTTTATCTTTATCTTTGTTATTCAATTTTCAATTTTCAATTTCAAACTCTAATGTGATTGCACTATGTGTGATATTAAATTTCATGCTAATTTTGAGGATTCCGTTCTTTAGGAACTAAATCTTATAATTTAGTATAATGTGATTGCACTCTGGTGCATTCGTACAAACTTGGTAACACGATCAATACAAGTTAATATTGTTTTATGATCATAGCATTATATACATGATTTGTTTATCTAATATGTATAGCACATGATTATAAATTCAATTTGCTTCGTATGTTGATTTAACGTACTTAGTTTGTTAACTTAGCATACCTAGCACAAGAATTGAGAACATTTTCTTGATATACTTACATTATGATGATAATGTATGATTAGTATATGTTGCATTCTACCTGTTTGGTTAATATGAAACACATATATAAATATTCGTACTAGAATAGAACACCTACTACTGAAATTGTTGTATGCAAAATAAGTAGTATTATCATTGCTGTCACACCCCGACCACGTAGAACATCAAATCGTGGCGGAAACCTCGGGGAGTGTTGTAACAGAATTAATTGTTTCACAACCATGGAAATTAAAGTTACGTTTTATTTATCAACAAGAGAGTTACATTGTCTTGAAACAGGAAATAAAGAGTTCAGAACATAATTAAACTAGTTCTATCTTTATTTTAAGTCTCTAAGGCACAGGTCCGCCCTAGTGTCACGATCATCATCCTAAGCAACAGCTCCTGAAAACACATGTGAAAATAGGTACGTCAGCATAAAAATGCCTGTGAGATACATAGGTTTTGTGAAAATAGGATTCATGACTTGGGTTTTAGAAGAAAGGTTTAATAAAAATTAGTCATGAATCTTGTTAAGTGTTTTCTTTTATAAATCATATGAAAACTCGATAAGAAATCAGATTATATAAAAGAAAGGTGTATGGTTAATGAAATAACCCGGTAAAATGAGTTGTATAAAACAATGTCTTGAAAAATATGTTATTTGTGTAAAATGTAATATGTCTATACTGAAATGATTTAAATAACGCTACGATATGTAATATTATACAAACAGTTATATATAGGAAGTACCAGCGGCGTATCCACCATGTTTAGATGCATCAGAACACAGCCAAGACCCAATTTAGATGCATCACAATAAACGACGAAATCATCATTGCCCTCAGGCAAAGTCAGAACAGGCGCGTCACAAAGCTTCTGCTTTAAGTTTTGAAAAGCTTCCTCTTGTTTGAGTCCCCAATCAAAGGGCTTGTTCTTCTGAGTTAGAGCAGTTAGAGGAACTGCAATCTTCGAGAAGTTTTCTATGAAGCGACGATAATAACCCGCTAGACCAAGAAAAGAACGAACTTCAGTAGGAGTAGTAAGTGTATCCCAATCCTTAATCGCACTGATCTTGGAGGGATCTACATGAATACCTTGTTCGTTGACAATATGTCCTAAAAATTGAACTTCTTTAAGCCAGAATTCACACTTGGAGAATTTGGCGAAAAGTTGCTCTTTCTTTAGGAGTTCCAAAGTAAGACGAAGATGTTGCTCGTGATCAGCTCGCGTCTTAGAATAAATCAAGATGTCATCTATAAAAACAATGACGAACTGATCCAAATAAGGCTTGCAGACCCTATTCATTAAGTCCATAAAAAAAACAGGAGCATTAGTCAAACCGAATGGCATGACTGTGAACTCATAATGCCCATAACGAGTGCAGAACGCTGTCTTGGGAATATCTTCTTCATGCACACGAAGTTGATGATACCCAGAACGTAGATCAATCTTCGAAAAATAAGAAGCGCCCTGTAACTGATCAAAGAGATCATCGATGCGAGGTAGGGGATATCGATTCTTGATGGTAAGCTTGTTAAGCTCACGATAATCGATACACATCCTAAAAGATCCATCCTTCTTCTTGACAAAAAGAACGGGAGCACCCCAAGGTGAAAAGCTAGGACGGATAAAACTTTTGTCGGAGAGTTCCTGAAGCTGCTTAGACAACTCTTGCATCTCAGACGGTGCAAGACGATATGGAGCTCTGGCAATGGGATTTGCACCAGGTACAAGATCAATACGGAACTCGACTTGGCGTGCTGGGGGTAGACCAGGTAAATCTTCAGGGAAAACTTCGGGATAATTCCGAACAACAGGAATATCTTGGATAGACTTACCTTTGCCTTTATCTGCTGTGACATGTGCCAAGAAGGCCACATAATTCTTTCGCAGATACTTCTGAGCTTTAAAACAAGACATGAGTTTAAGACCACCAGCAGGTTTCTCACCATGAACCTGTAGGATCTCACATGTCGAAAGCGGCACACGAACGATCTTCTCAAAACAAACTACCTCTGCGCGATGCTTGGCTAACCAATCCATACCCACAATAATGTCGAAGCTTCCAAGTTGCATAGGCGTGAGGTCAATAGGAAAAAGATGGTCGTTAAGGTTCAACTGGCAGTTGCGAAGAACAGAATCAAGAACAATGGGTTCACCACTAGCAACTTCCACTGTCAAGGGTTTCCTAGTTTCGTTCTAGACACGCGAAGTAATGGCTCAAAAGATAAAGACACAAAACTCTTATCGGCACCCGAATAAAAAAGAACTGGTGCAGGCTGATTATTAATAAAGAACGTACCGTTCACCACTTAATTGTCTGCTTGTGCCTCTTGCGCATTCATGTTGAAGACTCGACCTCGAGCCTGAGCCTGATTCTGATTTGGATTAGCATTCACCAATCTTGGACACTGATTACGGTAGTGGGTCAGATCCCCATAATTGTAACAAGAACCTGGGGGTAGTGTGGTCGTGCAGCTTGACCCTGTTGCTGAGCAGGAGGCTGAGCAACTCGTTGAGCCGGGTTCTGAACTGCCTGATTCTGAGCAAAACGACAAACACCAGCAAGATGACCTGACTTCCCACAGTTAGTACAGAAACGGCACGGAAATTGCGGCTGATGGTGACTGGTGCATCTATTGCCCAAAGGTGCATTTCCTGCATAAGGTTTCTTCGCTGGAGGCTGTGCGGGTTGGTTGGGAGCTGCCTGGTTAGCTTGGGCAGTGACAGCAAAATTTTGGGAAGCCTTACACTTCCTTGATCCTCTTGAGGAACCAGAATCCTTTCCCTTCTTGTTTTGACCTTTCTTGCTATCTTCTTTGTCAGCTGCCTGCTTCTTACCTTTGTCACCCTTTTTATGCAGCTTTCCCTTTCGAACATGCGACTCAGTCAATGTCGCTGCTAACTCAATCGCCTGACGGAGTGTGGTAGGGTTACTACCAGTAATGATGTCTTGTACTGAGTCAGGTAGACCATCGATGTACCTTTCGATAGCCTTGTCGAGTGGGGTAACCATTGTTGGGCAAAGCAGACTCAACTCCTCAAACCTATCAGTATACGCCCGATGTTTGCCACTATCTTGTTTCAAATCATCAAACTCTCTTTCCATTGCTCGCAGTTCATGACGAGGACAGAACTCCCTCATCATAAGGGCCCTAAGTTCAGCCCAAGTCTGTGCTAGAGCAACTTCTGCACCACGATCTCTCATAACTCCGTTCCACCACGTAAGAGCCCTCTTTTGAAACACACTCGAAGAAAACTCAACCTTGAGATTGTCAGGACACTGAACGTGACGGAAAGTATTCTCAATGCTCTCGAACCATTGAAGAAGCCCAGTCGCTCCCTCAGAACCACTAAACTTGAGTGGTTTAGCCGAGTTAAAATTCTTGAAATTGCATGGAGCATTGTTATTGTTGTTGGCTTGGTTCCATTGAGCAAAGAGGTTTGGGAATGCAGCAGCCATTTGCTGCGAAATGATTTTTGCCAGTTCGGCAGTCGCTATCTGGTTTTCGCGTCGAGGAGGCATTCTAAAAGAGGAAACATGAAAGGAAACGAGTGAGATGATTGGATGAAAAGAATGAGATGAAACAAAATCAATAAAAGCAAAGATGGTGGTCATTCATCCGCATCACAAAGCAAACAAACGACACACGGTGACTAATCAAGGTAAATGGGTCAAAAATAAGGTATCACGAAGACATGCTCGCCTATAAGTGAACACTCACCCCAAGAGTTCCCAGGTAAGAGTGACTGGTCCGATTATGTGGATTTGTACGAACACTCTAGCCTTAGACAGAAAATCCAGGGTACAGGCATTCACTCTTCCAGTTTGCACGTGTACACTATTTAAAACCCAAAACTTTGACGAGATTTTGAAAACTTAGAAGGTACAAGGCCAAAAATCAAACTGGAAGGGTTCAAAACCATATAACAGAGGGTTCAAAACCTTGTAATCAATCATCCTAGAAGAGACGATTAGTTTTCAAAGCGGATTCGAACTTGATGTTCCCGTTGTGGTTATCACCTAAGGATAGGTGAAGTGCATGTTTTAAAAATCTAAACACAAGACAACTTGTGTTGGGGTCCTAGAAAGGTTATAGTCTAGGTCAAAGAATTACTAATAACCTAATTCCCTATAACCATTGGCTCTGATACCAACTCTTCTGTCACACCCCGACCACGTAGAACATCAAATCGTGGCGGAAACGTCGGGGAGTGTTGTAACAGAATTAATTGTTTCACAACCATGGAAATTAAAGTTACGTTTTATTTATCAACAAGAGAGTTACATTGTCTTGAAACAGGAAATAAAGAGTTCAGAACATAATTAAACTAGTTCTATCTTTATTTTAAGTCTCTAAGGCACAGGTCCGCCCTAGTGTCACGATCATCATCCTAAGCAACAGCTCCTGAAAACACATGTGAAAATAGGTACGTCAGCATAAAAATGCCTATGAGATACATAGGTTTTGTGAAAATAGGATTCATGACTTGGGTTTTAGAAGAAAGGTTTAATAAAAATTAGTCATGAATCTTGTTAAGTGTTTTCTTTTATAAATCATATGAAAACTCGATAAGAAATCAGATTATATAAAAGAAAGGTGTATGGTTAATGAAATAACCCGGTAAAATGAGTTGTATAAAACAATGTCTTGAAAAATATGTTATTTGTGTAAAATGTAATATGTCTATACTGAAATGATTTAAATAACGCTATGATATGTAATATTATACAAACAGTTATATATAGGAAGTACCAGCGGCGTATCCACCATGTTTGTATCATATTACACACGCCTCGTTACTCAAATCATTTACCCAAACCAACCACCAATGTAAATTGTTCATGTATAAATCAATTGTCAAGTGTTATTGTGTAAACCATATCAAAATGTCCATGTCTAATGTAAATCACCAAATGTGTATATCAATGTCAAAATGTTTATGTTTAATGTAAATCATATAATGTGTATCCAAAAATATCATGTATGGCATGTGAAATATATCAACTAAACCATAGGTAAAATGCACAAAAACAGGGTATTGAATTAAACATAGTTTAAGTCAAAGTTATGTTTTGTGGAACAAATGCATGCTATACTGATACAAACATCTATGCGGTATTGTGAAAATGCATACATCCAAGCCTTGTGACTGTGGTGATAGACCTTTAAACAAATTAAAGGTTTATCTGTGTTATGTTTATCGAATTCGGCCATTCCTTCCACCCAAACAAACCTAGGGTTCAGGAATGGGAGTTGTCAAGTCCTATGGTACCATTACCTACTAACGAGAGGCGTAGCTAATGTTAATGAATATATATTGTCCCATTTGAACAACCCAAATGTCATACCAAAATGTAAGCATGTGAAAACAATGCACTAAGTATGTAATCAAATGAACATACATAGCGTGAAATGTAATGTAAAACAATGTACTAAGTATGCACACAATGGACATACATAGCATGAAATGTGATGTAAAACGATGTACTAAGTATGCACACAATGGACATACATAGCATGAAATGTAATGTAAAACGATGTACTAAGTATGCACACAATGGACATACATAGCATGAAATGTAATGTAAAACGTGTACTATAATGTACTAATGAACATAACAAGCATATGATATGAAAGCATGAAAGGCACGAAAGTAACAAGTAGGCACATGTGTTTCACCCCAAAATGTTTGGAAAATAGTAAAAGAGGGGTCTATGTACTCACTTGAGATTGCTTAGTAGTCCTTGAGTAACAACCAAACAATGCTAGAGATCACGGATATCAAACAGCACCTAATATAGGTAACTATGTTAATATACCGGACCTAAAATCGAAGGATTGGATAGAATGAGGGCTCGTAAACCAAATGAGTAGGGGAACTCATGTAATATGGTTTAACAAGGCCTACATACTATAATGAAACCTAACCTAAGTGCTTACGACCCATTACGACCCGTTTAGGTAGCTTATGCTACTTTAACGCGTCGTTCGCGTAAAACGCGTTCGGACCGCCTAACTAGTCCTATGACAAGTAGAATATGCCTTAACATGTCTAATATTGTTACCAAATCAGTTTAGATACCATAAGTTATGTTACATAAGCTTAAAATGAATTTTGGCGTTAAAAGGGCATTTTGGTAATTTACCTAAGGCATATAAACTACCTATCATACAACTAACTAAACGTCGTGACCATAAGGTATAACCTTGGAAGGTTATTCCCTATACAACTATGGTCACCTAATGTGTTTGGTCGGATCCTAATGATCGACCAAACGGGTCGGGTTCGAAAGTATAAGCGATTGTTTAGATCGCTTACCTTACGACCCTATATAAGCACTAAACTAAAAGTGACGAGCTAAGCATGTTAAAACATGCTTAACTAAGTTTAGAAAACAGGTTTGGTATCAAAACAAACGGTTTTGATACCTATAAGTAGTTTGGTTACAAAATACGCAATAACACGCATTTTGGCTGAAACTACGACTCGTCACTGAGTCTAGATAACGTGGTAATCAGTAGGTATAGTCACTAGGGACTATAACCATCGTGATCACGCTCACGTTATGAAGTTCAAACGAACTTCGCATTGACCATAAACTGGTCAACGCAGAAAGTCAAAAAAAGTTTGACTTTTAACGCTAAAAGAATAAAAGAACGAAGGAACACTTACAAAGGGTCCCCGAAAGGTTTGATTTCCAAATATTTCTCAGGTATGAAGCGTTTTTACACCTCAACTTAGAGAAGTTTTCAGAAATTAAGTGGGTTTTGAGTTGTGATGGGTTGGGTATTTATAGGATTTGGACCACCGTTAGGATCGTTTCTCGAATACCGTGCTTTGATCTCACCCGTACACTTGTTGAAACACCTTGGTACCCAAATTGGCCCCCCACCATCAGGGATTAACATGTGGCAAAGGATTTGGGAGTGGTTAACAGCTGTCAACAGCTGTTTTAGAAGTTTCTGATGTTCTGGGGATCACTTACGGACCGTAAGGGTCATGGCTTACGGTCCGTAAGCCAACAACTATGCAGAATTAGCAGATTTGGTCCCTGTTGGTGTTTAAAGCTTATTTCGTCATGTTTAAGGCCCGTTAAGCCAACGTTAAGGCCCTAAAATGATGCCTAAACATTTTGGACATGAAACATGCTCAAAAATATGCCGGATGTTGGTTCGTTTGGTCGTACGATCGCGATGTTCGGCTAATTATGACGGAAAGCGCATAAGCGCGAAAAACGATCCAAATGGCGTGACGAATGGATTTTACTCATGCCAAACACTAAAATAAAATATTTTAGTGCTTACATAAATTTTTGGATGTCTGGATGTATTCAGAACGTAAGTTATGCGCGAAAGTGCAAACTTATGCACTTTTTGACACTTTTAGTCCCTAAATTTTTAGATGTCCGGATGTATTCAGAACGTTGATGAGATCATTTGGTGATTTTATGTTATCTTGGACCATTATGTGATTATGTGTTTTAGTGTTATTTGTGTGGTTATTTCCGATGGAAGACGACGAGTACATTCATTAACTCAAATCGAGCCGACCGGGAGTATATTATGGTGTTAAAGGTGACGATCTTGATGCCATAGGTATGTTGACCCGTCTCCTATGCATGAGATGCTCATGGTGCATTAGATGTACCTCGTGGGATGATAGAAACCGTGTACGTGTAGGGCTTGAATGTACACCCCCTTTGTTTGCTAGGAATTACACTAGGAGCTTAGTATAACATAGTGCCATACTGAAATGATTTTTGAACACTAGTCGACTATCACAAGTTTCAAAGGGTTGAATACCTTGAGATACCTTGAATATCCCAAATCACATTTTGAATTCCCTTCCAAATGATGCTCCGCATCTTTGAGATCTAGCAATCTGCTTATCCATCAGTTGTTTCAATTCCACTCTACGGTCTCCTTCAAACAAATTTCGGGACGAAATTTCCTAAAGTAGGGGAGACTGTGACACTTGTGCTTCGTAAACACACACGATGTAGGACACTATCTTTTATCAAGAAACAATGTGTTTTGGTCTCAAAAAATTATTTATTTTGGTTTTACAATTTCACATTTTAATTCTAGTTCATTTACAAGCTTTAAATCGCTTTCTGGAAAGTTAAACGCGAACTGATGCGTAAACGTAATCAGTTTAATGCGGCAAACACTCCGAAACAGTGACATAGGCTTAACATACCTTAAATAACTTTTATATAACTTAGAAATAGGTTTTGAAAGCTTTGGTATATCAAAAACAAGTTTATTCACACTCAGGGACTATTTGCGTCAAACTGTGAAAGTCTGCTGTTTCACATAGTATCGAACATTCCAGAATTTGACCATAAGTTAAACATGCCCTAAATATCCTTTACATAGCTTAGAAATAGGCTTTGAGGTGTTTGGTGCGCAAAAATAAACTTATTTGATCAATAGGGACTCAAAGCGTCAAAAAGTGCATAAGTTTGCATTTTCGCGCATAACTTACGTTCTGAATATATCCGGAGATCCAAAAATTTATGTAATCATTAAAATATTTTATTTTAGTGATTGACATGATAAAATTTCATTCGTCGCTTAATTTGGATCGTTTTTGCGTTCGTTACGACTTCCGTCGTAATTACCCGAATAACGCAACCGTACGGCCAAACGAACCGACATCCGTGATGTCTTTGAGCATATTTTAAGTTCCCTATACTTTAACATCATTTTAGAGCCTTGAAATGATGTTAACGGGGTTTAAAAGTGCCAAAAAAATCAAGTTTTACAAGTGCAGGGACCATTTTTGAAATTTCTGGCAGATACATTGAACTTGGTCCATTTTTGAGGATTTGATGGTTTTAACCCAAGGTTTTGCACTCTATGGGCTGGAATTTGATGGTTTTAAGTATTCCCATGGTTTTGAAAACCATGTGCCCACATGTAAGGTCTAGATCAAGGCACGTTTTGCGAGGAAAGATCCTAACGGTTCTCCAAAATCTATAAATACCCATGCTTTCATTCACTTCAACTCACACTTGATTCATTTTGCTCTAAGTTGAGGTTTAAACACTTCATACCTGAGCAAACTTGGATCAAACTTCCTAGCTTGGACCCTTTGTAAGCTTCTTTCATTCTTTTATGCGTTTTTAAGCGGGAAAGTCAAACAGTGTTTGACTTTCTGCTTTGACCAGTCTTTGGTCAACACGAAGTTCGTTTGAACTCTGCAACGTGAGCGTAATCACGATGGATATAGTCCCGTGTTACTATACCTATGATTACCACGTTAATTAGGTGTAGTGACGAGTCATAGTTTCGGTCAAAATACGCGTCTATGCGTATTTTGCAACCAAACTATTTTTGGGTATGAAAACCGTTTGTTTTGATATCAAACTTATTTTCTAACTTCGTTAAATATGTTTTAACATGTTTAACGCGTCACTTTTAGGATAGTGCTTATATAGGGTCATAAGATAAGCGGTCTAAACAACCGCTTAGACTTTCGAACCCGACCCGTTTGGTTAATCATTAGGATCCAACCAAACATGTATTGTGATCATAGTTGTATAGGGAATAACCTTCGGAGGTTATACCTTATGGTCACTTCGTTTAGTTAGTTGTATGATAGGTAGTTTATATGCCTTAGGAAAATGACCAAATTCCCCTTTTTTCGCATAATTTCATTTTAAGCATATGTAACACATGTTTTGACATCTAAACTGATTATATAACATAATTAGATATGTTAAGGCATATAATACTTGTCATAGGACTAGTTAGATGTCTCGAAAGCGCTTTCGCGCGAACGACGCTTTAAAGTGGCGTAAGCTACCTTAATGGGTCGTAATGGGTCGTAAGCACTTAGGATAGGTTTCGATTTAGAATGTAGGCTTTGTTAAACCATATCACATGGGTTCCAATGCTCGTTTGGTTTACAAGACCACATTCTATCCAATCTTCCGATTTAGGTGTCGTTTCCCTAACATAGTATATGTTACCCTAGGAACCGCTTCAACACTTGAACTCTTGGTCTTTTGAGCTTTGTTATACCCTTTTGAACCGGGACTATACGCAACCCCAGGCGAGTACATAGTTCCCCTCTTTTACTGTTTTCAAATGTTTTGGGGTGATTCATATGTGTAATCGATCTCTTTTCAAAATGTATGGCATATATGTGTTCACTAAGTGCTTTTATGTGTTTATTTCCGATTATGCAAACTCAATGTTTTATCCTTAAGTGATCAGCCTATCTTCATAGTTAGATTCATGCAAGATATTTGAAGTACAGTCTTAGATCTTCCTATCTTCATAGTAAGATTTTTAAAAAGTACTTTACAACTTGATGGTTGGTTTTTGTGTAGATTGTTGGTGATTTAGATAACGAAACTAGATAATACAATAAGCACATGGTGGATACGCCGCTGGTACTTCCTATATATAAGTGTGCTTATTGTATTACCTTTCGTGGCGTTATCCCGAATCACCTTTAGGATTTAGGATTGTTTTGATTCAATGATTCAATATGACAAGAACCCAGGATCCCTGTAGTATCTATCTATATTCATAGTTAGACTTATATGGGATGTTTAGAGCACTAATATTGGAGTCCATGTTTGGATTCATTGTGTACTTTAAAGCATGTTAGATTAGATAATGTGACAGAACACGAATCCTTATAGCATCTATCTATCTTCATTGGCTGATTCTTTTAGGATGTTTAAAGTACTGATATTGAAGTCCTTGATTGGATTCATTGTGTGCTTTAATGCGTGTTTACAAGTTGGTACAAGTTGACGATTTATGTGTTATGTGGTAGTTGTGATTTAGATAACGAAACGGGTATAATAAAATAAGAACATGGTGGATACGCCGCTGGTACTTCCTATATATAAGTGTTCTTATTTTATTATTCTTGTAGCGTTATCTGGATCACTTTAAGATTTTGTGTACTATTGTTTCATTATTCGATTATAGAAATCCTTGTAGAATTTCTCATATCTTTATATGTTAGATTCTTAGAAGGATATTTAAAGTATTATCATAGATCATTGATTTGATTTATATAATACTTATATAAGTTTTGATTTATTTCAAAACAGTTATTATTAATCCTTGATTGGATTCCTAATAACATATTAACAAGTTCTTACGATGGTTTAATCGAGATTTCAATATAAGGCATAAAATGACTTGGTAAATATCATATTTCCATATACAAACCTATTTTGTCACGAGTTTTCACAATTAAGATTAATACCAAATGTTTTGCCATTTATTTGGCTAATAAAACCTATGTATTCGCCGGCATTTTTATGCTGATTGTTTTCGCATATGTTTCAGGTTTTCGACTGTTCAAGCATGCAACGCATAGGACTGCATACGGGCCTTAGACTTCGAAAAAGAACAATTACATGTATTCTTTGTTTGTAAAACGATGTTAATAATATTGAAACAATTTAGTACCAGTAGTTGTGAGCAATTTGTAACGTGACTCCCTGATATTTCCGCCGCGTGTTGTTATATTACGCGATTGGGGTGTTATAATCCAAGAGCAAGAGTATGACCGCGCGCACATCCACTTTAGTTACCTGAAATACATGTGAGTTTTTGGAAAATCGTCAACATAATGTTGGTGTGAATTCATGCAGTTTTTGTATTGAACGTTTGTATACTTGAATGAAAACATGGTATGTAATTTGTATGAAACAAGTATTTCTGTAAATGTAAGGAAATCGAGATCGCTAATGGTTTGCAAGGCAATTTACATGTGACACAACATAGGAAGCATCCAAACCATAGGCATTTTTAGCTGTCGAATCCACGACTGTCGATTCACGACTAGAGACACAAAAGCACTGCTTGGTACTAGAGTGACCAAGAGTGTAGTTGCCTGAAACCCATTAGATCTAACCTTTTGTTCCGCGGTCTTGGTATGTAACTGATTAATGGTGCTTATGGCACCCTATTCGTGACATGATCTAAAGTATCATTCCCTAGTTTTTGTATTCAACATACCATAACACATGTATTTTCCCCAAGTTTAGAAAACAAATAAAAGTTTAAAAGTGGGGACATGAACTCACAACTTTACGTATCCTGCGCCGTAAACTTCACCGGTTTGTTTTATAGCGTCGTGACCTATACGTGTTTTATTAACGTTAGTCACTAGACTTATATCGTACAAGTACAAGTCACCATCTTTTATGTATGTGTTCTTTGTTGTTAAAAATAATTTATATTTTTAACTATGTATCTTACTTATATTATTTTCCCAAAAATAAATATAAGTATCTTGTATTTTTCACCCGAGTTATATATTTTCGTCCAAAAATACATTTTAAGTTCATAACTTGTCCAAGTTACATAATCTATTAAGAAATATATTTTCATAAATATATTTTCTTGTATTTGTCTATGCATGTTGTATGTGTATTTTTGTATTTTTACTCCTTGGGAGTATTTAGTGTATTTTCAAGTCCTAATACACTATTACATATAATACATATTACATACACTTAGCACAAAATTTGGTGACCAATAAATATATATATTTTCCTTAAAAATATACATACTTAATATCAATTTTTATCTTGAAGAAATCATCATTCCTTAACTTGGAATTTACACAAAAATTTGGGAAACCTTAGTAAATATTTTTAGGTGAATTTTTAGGGAATAAGTTTCACCAAAACTCATATTTTCTAAGTGTCAAAATTTTATAAAAATTTTGACATAGTTTCCCCTAAAAATGGAGGTTTCCCATGTTTTCAAAACATGTGTTTATTTTCTTTTAAAATCATCACAAACAATCAACAACTCATTCAACACTTAACAAGTGCCAAAATCAAGAAATTTTACCTAACAACATGAACTTGAACTTTCATAAAAACTTGTAGTAACTTGGTAGTGTGCTTAGTAGGTTTAGTTATCCTTAAAAACATGGTTATTTGTTTGTAAATCACATTCTTAAAAGATTTAGTCATTTACAACTTGTAAGATGATTTTTCCAAAAATAATTCTTTGGTATTTTTCTTGTTACAAACATGTTTCTAGTCTTGTTTAAACACTAAAAATATGATTAGTTTACTTAGAAACCATGACTTTCTAAATCTTGTGTATAACTTTAGTTTCTTAAGAGAACTAGTTTTGAAATCATCCAAGTTTATGACTAATAACATATTACATATTTCATCATTCACAAAATCATTTTCATTTTCAAGTTCATGAGAAACATGGAGTATGATCATCTTGGTCTTTCACAAGATTATCACCTTAACTTACTAGATCATGTGTTTAATCACAATCTAGTAGGTTTCATATGATGTCTAACATCACAAACATAAATAATCGATCATCAAGAAGCAAATCAACACTAATCAACATGTATTCATATGGTTTTAAGCTTATGTTAAAGATTCATGTTTATGTTCTTTAGTGTTCATCAAGATTAACAATGTTCATCATCTTTTAACCAACTAAATATGAAGTAAAATCAAGTGACAAGAAGCTTACTACTAGCACAAGGGCTAGGGAAGAACACAAGAAGATGAAGGTGACAAATGTGTTGGATAAAAGCAAATGGGAGAGGTCCTTGAAGATCCACAAGCTCCAAGCTTCTTTAGACTCCTTCTAGCACCTTATGATGAACTTGGATTGGATGAGAGTGAGATGAAAATGATGATGGTGTGTGGTTGTGGGTTCAGCCGAGAGCCAAGGAGAGGGAGGGAGATGGAGTGTGTTTTGTGTGTGTGAAGTTTATGAGCATATGATCTTCTTATAACCATACTTAAGCATTACCCCATGGATCATGTGTCTCTTAAGTACAACACAAAATCTCTTAGCAAATCAAGCAAGATCTAGGGAAATCAAATAAAATCAAGGTGGATCAAGGGTGGGGCCACCCTTGTGACCGTCCACAACAAAAAGGGGGGGTAAAGTGTAAGTTTCAATCACTAATTACATAAACAAGTAAAGTTTCAAGTGTCTTGATTAGGGATTTAATGTGTTAATATGTTATAAGAGGCATTATGGTGTTTGGGGATCATAACTAGCTCAGAAATAATAAAACAATGCTTCTAGTATAAATTTGATGTTTCGGGTAGTGTCCGATTGTTCGGTTAGATACTGGTTCGTTAAAGTGTTAAATTGCACCGTTTAGTGTCCTGTATGTACCCTTTCGTGACACTTTCAATTCCCGACATTTTGTATGTTAATTTGGACAATTAAACGTAAATTCTGCATGATATTTCAGTGTTAAAATGCTGATTAGAGCTTAATTATTGCTGAAATATATAAAAATTCAGCATTTAAAGTGTGTTTCGGGTGCTTTTTAGTGCATGTTTTAGCTTCCGGAAAGTCTATATGTTAACCCTTGTATCCATACTTGGGTTTTAATGTATTTTAGATGTTGGACCTACTCCTTGGCCCTAATTCCATTATCTGACTGCTTTCCGCAAAGTTGCTGACACGGTGTGTCTTACCGGTGAGTTTACTAGTCTTTCTGATGCAACGCTAATAGTAATGCATAAAGCAATATTTGAAGTATAAAACGTGCATGAATTCAAATGTATAGCATGAAATCAGACAATGTTGACATTTAAGCACATAATTGCAGATATTAAATAATAATTAAATTGTACGGAAATTACCGGTTTGGTGCCAGTTGTCACAGTGTCACACCCCTTTCTAAGGCGGAAGCACGAGGTGTGATCTTGAAAGGTTCTCATTGCATACGAAAGGTAAACTTACTACATGCTTGTAAAATAACTCCAAATGCCATCATCATTGCATAATTAAAACATAACATAGCTTAAGTGTTTACATCACAAGACAGCATATTGTCTGAAAAGTTTACAACTTTATTTAAAAGATGAACATCCAGAACTTGGTTCTTATATCCCACATAGGATGAAATATAATAACCAATTCCCACAAAAACAGGCATCGGAGTCTTGACACAAGATAGCTAAAAACATAAACAACATCCAAGAGCAAGAGTATGACTGCGCGCACATCTACTTTAGTTACCTGAAATACATGTGAGTTTTGGAAAATCGTCAACATAATGTTGGTGTGAACTCATGCAGTTTTTGTATTGAATGTTTGTATACTTGAATGAAAAACATGGTATGTAATTTGTATGAAACAAGTATTTCTGTAAATATAAGGAAATCGAGATCGCTAATGGTTTGCAAGGCCATTAACATGTGAAACGACATAGGAAGCATCCAAACCATAGGCATTTTTAGCTGTCGAATCCACGACTGTCGATTCACGAGTAGAGACACAAAAGCACTTGCTTGGTACTAGAGTGACCAAGAGTGTGGTTGCCTGAAACCCATTAGATCTAACCTTTTGTTCTGCGGTCTTGGTATATAACTGATTAATGGTGCTTATGACACCCTATTCGTGACATGATCTAAAGTATCATTCCTTAGTTTTTGTATTCAACATACCATAACACATGTATTTTCCCCAAGTTTAGAAAACAAGTAAAAGTTTAAAAGTGGGGACATGAACTCACAACTTTGCGTATCCTGCGCCGTAAACTTCACCGGTTGGTTTTATAGCGTCGTGACCTATACGTGTTTTATTAACGTTAGTCACTAGACTTGTATCGTACAAGTACAAGCCACCATCTTTTATGTAGGTGTTCTTTGTTGTTAAAAATAATTTATATTTTTAACTATGTATCTTACTTATATTATTTTCCTAAAAATAAATATAAGTATCTTGTATTTTTCACCCGAGTTATATATTTTCGTCCAAAAATACATTTTAAGTTCATAACTTGTCCATGTGCTTCTATGTATTCTCATGTATTTTTTTATGTGTACTATCAAGTCCTAATACACTACTACATATAATACACATAATATACACTTAGCACAAGATTTAAATACATATATTTTCCCAAGAATATTCATACTTAATAATAATTTTATCTTGAAGAAATAATCATTTCTTAACTTGTAATTTGTTACAAAGATTAGGGAAACCTTGGTAAATATTTTTAGGTGAATTGTTAGGGAATAAGTTCCACCAAAACTTATATTTTCTAAGTGTCGAAATTTTATAAAAAGTTTGACATAGTTTCCCCTAAAATTGGAGGTTTCCCATGTTTTCAAAACATGTGTTTATTTTCTTTTTAATTATCAAAACAAATTTGCAACAACAATCAACAATGAAATCAACTCTTACCAAGTGCCTAAATTATGTAATTTACCTAACAACATGAACTTGAACTTTCATAAAAGCTTGTAGTAATTTGGTAGTGTGTTTAGTAGGTTTAGTTACCCCTTTAAAGTGTGTTTACTTCTTTAAAAGTTTCATTCTTGAAAGATTTAGGTGTTTACAACTTGTAAACATGTTTTACAAAAACATTTCTTTATGAAATCTTCTTGCTTCCCAAGTGTTTCTACACTAGTTTAACCCTTAAAAATAGTGTTTGTTTATGTAAAAACCAAGTCTATGTAAATCTTGTTATTTAACTTAGTTTCTTTGGAAAAACTATTTTTGGAAATCATCCACTTACAAGACTTGTATTTTGTTTAAATCCTCTTTACATATGAAAACAAATTTCATCATTCAAGTTCATGTATTCAAAGTATGATCATCTTGGTCTTTCACAAGATCATCACCTTAACTTACTAGATTATGTGTTAAATCAAAATCTAGTAGGTTTCATATGATGTCTAACATCACTAACACAAATCATCAATCATCAAGAAGCAAATCAACACTAATCAACATGATTATGTTCTTTAGTGTTCTTCAATATTAACAATGTTCATCATCTTTTAACCAACAAACTATGAAGTAAATTCAAGTTACAAGGAGCTTACTACTAGCACAAGGGCAAGGGAAGAACACAAGATGATGATGGTGGTAAATGTGATGGATAAAAGCAATTGGAAGAGGTCCTTCAAGATTCACAAGCTCCACACTTCCTTAGACACATTCTAGCACCTTGTGATGAACTTGGATTGGATGATCAAAGTTGAATGAAGGTGGTGGTGTGGATGATGGTTTCGGCCGAGAGTGGGAAGGGAGAGGAAGAGAAGAATGTGTGTGAAGTATGGGTGAAGATAATGAGATTTTAATCCATCATGTTCATCTTATAACCAAGTTTAGGAGTTTATCCAATGTATAATGTGTTACCAAAGTACAAGGCAAAATCTCTAACAAATCTTCAAGATCAAGGGGAAATCAAGGGAAATCTAAGTGTGGGGCCACCTTGGTGACCGTCCACATGAAGGGGGGGGGGGGGTCTTGGTTGGTGTTTAATGGTAAGTTAAGTTAATTTGTTAGATTTCAAGTGTATTAGTTAGGTGTTATGCATATGATGTGTTATATAGTGTGTTAGGGTGTTCGGAGATCATAACTAGCTCAGAAATAATAAAACAATGCTTCTAGTATAATTTTGATGTTTCGGGTAGTGTCCGGTTATTCGGTTAGATACCGGTTCGTTAAAGTGCTAAATTGCGTCGTTTAGTGTCCTTTATGTGCCCTTTTGTGACACTTTCAATTCCCAAAACTTTGTAAGTTAATTTGGACCATAAAACATAAATCTGCATGATATTTCAGTGTTAAAATGCTTATTAGAGCTGAATTATTGCTGAAATATATAAAATTTAGCATTTAAAGTGTGTTTCGGGTGCTTTTTAGTGCATATTTTAGCTTCCGAAAAGTCTATATGTTAACCCTTGTATCCATACTTGGGTTTTAATGTATTGTAGACGTTGGATCTACTCCTTGGCCCTATTTCCATTATCTGACTGTTTTCTGCAGAGTTACTGACACAGTGTGTCTTACCGGTAAGTTTACTAGTATTTCTGACGCAACTCTAATAGTAATGCATAAAGCAATATTTGAAGTATGAAACGTGCATGAATTCACATGTATAGCATGAAATCAGACAATGTTGACATTTAAGCACATAATTACAGATATTAAATAATAAATAAATTGTACGGAAATTACCGGTTTTGTGCCAGTTGTCACAGAGATCACCAAAATAAGTTATTGAACGCAAATATGCAATTCATACGATTAAGGGTAATTGACTTTTAAAAGTCAAATTTATCAATGATGAATGTCGAATAGTAGTTTCGACATAGAATTTGTAAGATGGAATAGTCGTATCTGATAACGACTAAACTAACCGTCTTACGAATTATGATGATAGTTGACGCTCGACATGCCAGGTGGAAGCTTGGGTAAAAAGCGGGGCAAATGGAGCCAGTACGCGGAAAAAGAGCATAACCGGATGCAAGGTAAGTGAAACTTACACCTTTTTATAGAATACGTATCTATTCTATAAGTTATGAATACAATAGAAATGATATTCGAAATATGGTTACCGACGCGAAATGAAACGGGTCGGAACTAAAACAAGTGTTAAAAACCATAGTGATGGTAAAACGGGGTGGAACAGTAAATTAGTCACGAAAGACTAAGATAAAATGAGTTTTCAAACGGCTACTTATTAAGTAAGCCTAAACTAATAAAAAGGGTAAAACGGATCAAATGGTAATATTGATACCATTTGACAATTAGCGACTAATAAGTGTATGTCGAGTCTCATGCTCGCAGGATGAATGGCTCGTGAATTAGCGATGCTATGAAATAACAAATAAGCGAAGACAGGGTATTAAAACGGTTCAATATGTTGATCCGAGCCAGGTACGCATAATTATGTTGTAGTTAAAAGTGCTATATTGGTCAAATAATTGGTGAGAGTCTTTCGTCAAATAAGAGACTAGAATTGACCAAAAAGCCCTTAATAGGTAAATCGGGCAAACGTCCGTTAGAGGCCGTTTAGAAACTTGGATTATAATTATGTAACCCTTAGATACATGTAAGAGTTATAGGCATAAACTTTGTAGGTTAAATGCCTAAGAATAGGTCATTCATGTAAAATGACTAAACGAAGGGTAAAAATTTGGGATTAAGGGGTCCTTATGTAAATCCACCTCAAAAAATAGTTGTGGTGGAATGTAAGTAGCTATTTAAATATGGGAACGCGAGTTGTGAAAAGAGAAGAGCGGATTTGATGCTTTAATGCACAAAAAAATCCCCTAAACGGGTCAAAAATGAATTACGCGTGTAACTTGGGAGTTTGCCGCGTAATTCACAAAAGTTATGAATCCAAGATAGATATTTGAGTTAAATACCGTGGTATATGTTTTATGATTAACTAGAAACAAGTTTGGAGGTCTTAAATCCAAACGGGTCAAAATGTTGATTTGGAATAATAAGCCGAATGCTTGAAAATGTTGAATTTTATTAGTTTGAATGTTGGATTTTAACTCCCTGCGATATCAAATTTCGAGCGTATAGGAAAAAGAATCAGGTAAAATGGATAAGTAGATAAAAAATTATGACACTTTAAAGTTCGTATTTCGACTAAAACCATAGCTGGGTAAAACTGCAGGTTTCAGCAATATTTTCACTGGAAAAACGTCTCCCCCACACCACGCGACGGCTGCCCGTGAAGGCTGAGCAAGACTCCGTCGCGGCCCGCAAGGGCCGCATATGCTGGCAAAATAGTCCCGCTTCAGTTGTGTTGAATTGAGAACTCGTTTAATCATGTTTTAAACTAGTATAACTAACCCATTTCATGTTTATATGAAATGTAGGTTTGATTTGATTTACCAGAGGACGATCAAGCTCATGGAGGAACCGAACACAATCAATATTCAAGCTTCCGCAACTTATTTAGTCGCCACATTTAAATGGCGTTATTGTTACACCCCAGCCAATGGCGGAAACATCGGGGTGCGAGCACTAAGCGTTCAGATTGCTCATGAGATTCCATAACACTATTTGTTTCAATAGAAGTTAGACCAAATTCATCATAGCATTGTCTAATAGCATACATGACCAAAACAAGTATTCAATACAAACCATAACGAATATTGTTCAAATTGATCAAAAGATTCTAAATTAACTAGGTGACGTTTCTAAGCATCTCCTAGCTGGATTCCATGCATTCCAAAGCATCCTATCAGCCTGCAACATGTATTAAAATATCAATACAAAAGTATTGGTGAGTATACAAGTTTGATAATAGAATAATAGATTTAAAGCAACTCCTATCCATAGTATAAGCAATAAAATAGTTTCAGCCGTGCTAGTGTCGCAGTCCACACAGTGATAGCCCAAGTTTCCAATGCGTAAGTGCCTTTCCCAAAGTTTAGTGGGAGGTTATATGTCTCCTCCTAACAATACCCCAAAGACTAATGGGGAGGTGCATTACTCCTATAGCGCTACTATTGTTAAGGCAGAACTACACACTCTGGATTAAACGTCACGTAGCACAAAGAGTCAAGAATCAAGAATCACAAGTTTCATGTTCACATAGGATAGATTATAAGTTTCAAAGATTCAAGTTTAAGTTCCATAGAATACATGTTACACCCCAAAAGTTTAAAGTAAAAGGGGAATCGAGTATACTCACAGTGATTGCTAAACAGTATAAACTGCTATTGGATCAAAGGGAGCTCATTTTAGAATCAGCCTGATTAGATTACAAAAGGATAAGAGTTGGGCAGAATAACGAGGTTGCTCAAAGTGTCAAGTTGGTCACTGGATCGGATGGTTGTCCGATCGGATGGCAATCCGATTGGATTGCCAGTCGGTTGGGTAACTTGTGTGTGAGGGGACAGATGGCTGCCCGATCGGATGGCCATCCGATCGGGTTGCCACTTGAGGGAAATCCATAAGTGAGTGAAATAGGGTGGTTGTCCGATCGGTTGGCAGTCCGATCGGATTGCCACTCGATCCGGATGCGTTTATTGATTTGGTCATCTCAATTGGGCGTCACCTCGATCGGACGGCTGTCCGATCGGGCTGTCACTTGATCAAAGTTCCCAATGTTTCCAAGCCTCTGAATAAGTTTCTAAGTGTTTGAAAAGTTTCAAGTTTCAAGACAAAAGGCAGGTGTCACCTGATAGGGTGGCTGTCCGATCAGACAGCTGTCCGATCGGGTTGCCGCTTGATCGGGCGACCCTTGTTCTTATTTATCATTCTAAGTTTCTAGTTTAATGGTGACGGTACGACACGTATTGAGACAACGGTAAACCTATCAGCTTACAACCGTTCTAATCGGTGGGAACCACCCCTGCCCGATCAGTCGTATGTCTCTGACGGGTTTATGTCGGAATTCGTTCTTTGCTCGTCTTTTCCAGTACGGGGTTCAGATCAACACCAACTCTATACTATTTATCAGATCTACAATTAGTTTAGACCCGGTTTCCACCGATTAAAATAAAAGTTTGAGAAAAAAGATAAAGATATTCAAGTTTTATAGGGAAAAGTCTAGATTTAGCTTAGATTTAGGTTAGATTTAGTAATATATAAATGGAATCCCTTAGATCTTAGCTAGATCTCACCAAGAATGACCTCATATATCAGTTCGTACCAACCACCATGATGACGTCATCCTTAAGATCTCAGATCTGATAGTTTTCGCGGTGAAAAGTGTGATTTTAAGAGAGAATCACGTAGAGAAGGATGTGTGGATCAAGAAAGTACAAGAATCTAGCCTAAAACGTACCGAAATCAGCAAGAAAATGAAGAAATGAACAGTGCACGTTTCTGGTCGAGCAGAGCTGACACATCACTCAAAATGGTGATGTGACAGGTCTATTTATAGTGAGAGAGGGTATTAAGGCAGTGCAAAGTGGAAAGGGTGGTCATCCGATTGGGTGGTCATCCGATCAGGTGGTCATCCGATCGGGTAGTCATCAGATCGGGTGGCAATCCGATCGGGTGGCCACTCTGGCCAATCCATTCTTTCCGCGTTCCTATCTTGGATTCGTTTTGCGTGTTAGGTTAAGCGTTGCGTTGCGTATAGTTTAGGTAAAGTATCTTAGAACTAGATTATATTATAACACAAAAGTTTCCAAGTTTCATAGATTCCGCCAGTGACAAGGCTCCTGTCTCTCGTTCAACCAAGAATCAAGTTTAAAGAGTCTAAGGAGTCAAGCCCCAAATACGTTCCAAGAGTCAAGAATCATAGTTTCTCAAGCATCAAGAATCAAGAGTCCAAGTATCAAGTATCAAAAATGCACATAAAGAATCCATAGTATCAAGGATCAAGTATCTAGTTTAATCACTAAGAATCAAGTGTCTAGATTAAGCATCAAGAGTCAAGTATCTAGATTATGTGTCAAATCTCATAGTTTAAGTGTCAAGAATCAAGCATCTAGAATAAAGAATCAAGCATCAATATCAATAAGATTCATACCAAAGGTATCAAAGTATTAACATCTCATAACTACAGGGACTAAAACTGATAATTAATAGAAGTTCAGGGACTGATCTTGCCAAGTGTCTAAAGTTCAGGGACGCTGGGCGTTACAGTCTCCCCTCCTTTAGGAGATTTCGTCCCTGAAATCTTAGAAGAAGACTGCTCGAAGAGATGTGGGTACTTGGCCTTCATATCACTTTTCAATTCCCAAGTGAATTCGGTGCCCCGCTTTCCTTCCCATTGAACCTTAACAATGGGAATTTTGCTGCACCTCAGACGCTTGAAAGTTTGATCCATAATTTCGACCGGTTTCTCCACAAACTGAACAGCTTCGTTTATTTGCAAGTCTTCGAGGGGAACCTGCAGTCCCTCGTCGGCTAGGCATTTACATAGATTCGATACGTGGAACACTGGATGCACGTTGTTTAGTTCTTGTGGCAAGTCGAGTTTGTATGCTACCTTGCCAATCCTTTCGAGTATCAAGAAAGGACCCACATAGCGAGGAGTAAGCTTTCCCTTCTTTCCAAAACGAACTACTCCCTTCCAGGGAGATACCTTGAGAAGGACTCGGTCCCCAACAGCAAATTCCAGAGGCTTCCCCCTATTATTAGCATAGCTCTTTTGTCTGCTTCTAGCCTGGATCAAGTTATCATGGATTTGAAGAATCTTATCCGTTGTCTCTTGAACAATCTCAAGGCCAGTGAACTGCTTTTCCCCAACCTCATGCCAGCTGAGAGGAGATCGGCATTTTCGCCCATATAAATCTTCGAAAGGGGCCATCTGAATACTGGAATGATAGTTGTTGTTGTACGAGAACTCAATCAATGGTAAATGTACATCCCAGTTACCACCAAAGTCAATGACACAAGAACGGAGCATATCCTCTAGGGTTTGAATAGTACGCTCGGTCTGACCATCCGTCTGAGGATGGAAGGCCGTGCTAAGATTCAGGTGCGAACCCATAGCGGACTGAAATGTTTGCCAAAGAAGCGAAGTAAAACGAACATCACAGTCCGAGATTATGTCAAGAGGTATGCCATGACGGCATATAATCTCATCAGTATAGACTCGAGCAAGTTTCTCCACTCTGTAATCCTCATGAATAGGAAGAAAGTGGGCTGATTTGGTCAAACGATCAATAATCACCCAGATACTATCGTGGCCTTTAGAGGTACGGGGTAGTTTGGTAATAAAGTCCATAGCAATGCTATCCCATTTCCAGACAGGGATTTTGGGTTGTTCTAAGAGTCCAGAAGGACGCTGGTGTTCAGCCTTTACCTTCAAGCAAGTAAGGCACTTAGACACATATACAGCAATGTCCCTCTTCATGCCAGGCCACCAATAAGTCGTACGCAGATCCTGGTACATCTTATCGGCACCTGGATGGATAGAGTAACGGGATTTCAAAGCCTCAATCATAATGAGCTCATGGAGATTATCGCGATCTGGCACCCAGATGTGATTTAGATAATACTAAAGACCATCAGATTTAGTTTCGAGCTTATTCACATTAGCGCCATGAACTTCAACAGTTAGGCTTCCTTCATTTGCTGACGAAAATTGAGCTTCACGAATATAAGCATGCAGATCATTAGAGACACGAATAGCCTTGAAATGGGTCTTACGACTAAGGGCGTCGGCTACTACATTTGCCTTGCCAGGATGATAGCGAATTTCGCAGTCGTAGTCGTTAAGCAATTCCACCCAACGTCTCTGTCTCATGTTCAGCTCTTTCTGGTCAAAGATATGTTGAAGGCTCCTATGGTCGGTGAAGACCACACACTTTGTACCATAAAGGTAGTGTCGCCAGATCTTTAACACAAAAATAACCGCACCAAGCTCCAGATCGTGAGTAGTGTAGTTTATCTCATGTACTTTGAGCTGACGAGAGGCATAAGCAATAACCTTGTCTCGCTGCATGAGCACACAGCCGAATCCACGGTTCGAGGCATCACAATATACCACAAAAACATCATTGCCATCAGGTAGAATTAACACAGGAGCATTACACAAAAGGTCCTTAAGAGTTTGAAAGGATTCCTCTTGTTCGGGACCCCAAACAAAAGGTTTCTGCTTTTGGGTTAGCGTAGTAAGAGGAATAACGATTTTAGAAAAATCCGCGATGAATTGGCGGTAATAACCCGCCAGTCCTAGAAAAGAATGAATCTCGGACACGGATTTAGGCGTACACCAATTCTTCACTGCCTCAATCTTAGAAGGGTCAACATGAATACCCTGACTACTAACAATATGACCAAGAAATTGTACTTCATCAATCTAAAACTCACACTTAGAAAATTTAGCATACAGACGTTCACCACGTAAGAGTTCATGCATAAGATGTAAATGGCGAGCATGATCAGCTTTAGACTTAGAATAAATAAGAATATCATCAATAAAGACTAACACAAAACGATCCAAATAGGGTTTACAAACACGGTTCATAAGGTCCATGAACACTGCAAGTGCGTTGGTCAAGACAAAAGGCATAACTACGAACTCGTAGTGCCCATATCGAATACGAAACACAGTCTTAGGAATATCATCTTCGAGGACACGTAGTTGATGATATCGAGATCGAAGGTCAATCTTAGAGAAGCAGGACGTGCCTTGTAATTGATCAAATAGGTCATCGATACGAGGGAGCGGATAACAATTCTTCACGGTAAGCTTATTCAGTTCACGATAGTCGATACACATACGGAAGGAACCATCCTTCTTCTTGACGAATAAAATGGGAGCACCCCACGGGGAGATACTTGGATGAATAAAACCCTTATCGAGCAATTCCTGCAGCTGACTAGATAACTCTTGCATCTCAGAAGGTGCAAGACGGTAAGGAGCCCTGGCTACAGGAATCGCACCAGGTACGAGATCAATACGAAAGTCAATGGATCTGGGAGGAGGAAGACCAGGAAGATCTTCAGGAAAGACATCAGTGAAGTCACACACCACTGGAGCGTCGCTTATGTTCTTCCCCTTGCCCTTTTGTTCCACCACGTGGGCCAAGAAGGCATGGTTCTGTTTACGTAAGCTTCTGCTCGCTTGTGTGCATGACATCAACCTCAGTCCCTTTGAAGGTCGGTCTCCATAGATGATCAAAGTATCACCAGAGGGAAGAGGAAGATGAACAAGTTTCTCATGACACACAATTTCGGCATGGTTCTTACGCAACTAATCCATGCCGATGATTACATCAAAACTACCCAACCGCATGGGTATAAGATCAATAGAGAATACGTGATTGTTAAGAATCAAGGAACAATCACGTACGATAGAATTCACAAGAATCGACTTACCATTAGCGACCTCAACAGAGAATGACTCAGGTAACTTGGAGTGTCTACAGTTTATCAAAGACTCAAATTCCACGGACACAAAGCTTTTATCGGCACCAGTATCAAATAGAATCGAAGCGTAATGTGACACCTGTGTCACTTCAACCATCAAACAAATTCCAAACCAATGAAATATTGTATTTCATACTTGGGATTTATAAAAATATGTGTATCGTTTGCACATATCAACTCTTGTTCGATTTTAAGCTTTAAATCGCTTTCTGGAAGGTTATACGCGCTCTGATGCGTAAATATAACCAGTTTAATCCAACGAACACTCCGGAATAGTGAAATAGGCTTAACATACCTTAAATAACCTTTACATAACTTAGAAATAAGTTTTGAAGGCTTTGGTATGGCAAAAACAAGTTAATTCGCTTACAGGGACTAAACTTGACAAACTGCGAAAGTATGTCAATTTGAACTGTAACAGACATTCCGGAACATGACCATAAGTTAAACACACCTTAAATATCCTTTATATAGCTTAGAAATAGGCTTTGAGGGGTTCGGTGTGCTAAAATAAACTTTTGGGTCATTCAGGGACTAAAAGTGTCAAAAAGTGCACAAGTTTGCATTTTCGCGCATAACTTACGTTCTGAATACATCCGGACATCCAAAAATTTATGTAAGCATGACTATATTATGCTTTAGTGTTTGGCTTGCCAAAAATCCATTCGTTGCGTCATTTGGATCGTTTTTCGCGCTTGTGCGCATTTCGTCGTAATTAAGCGAACATCGCGTTCGTACGACCAAACGAACCAACATCCGACATATTTTTGAGCATGTTTCATGTCCACAATGTTTAGGCATCATTTTAGGGCCTTAAAGTTGGCTTTACGGGCCTTAGAAGTGTCGGAAATGGCCTTAAACATCAACAGGGACTGAAACTGTCAAATTACAAACTTGTTTCTGATATGTGCAGGCCAGGCGGCCCGCGTAACATCTAAGTGAATACTCACGCGGCCCGCGTCAGCCTCTCTGATCAGATAATATCGAACAGTCAGCTTGTTCCAGCTGTTTTAACCACAACCACAAGCTCACAACTTGCCTATTCAGCTGATAAGGACCAATTTGAGCCACCACAACTTTGCAACACATGTACGGGTAGGATTCGAGCACGGTTTCCATGAAACGATCTTAACGGTTACCCGAAAACTATAAATACCCCACCCCCATTGCTTCAAAATCACAAGAATTTTGATTTGAGAAACTCTAAGTTGAAACCTTTGTTTCATACCTGAGATTTTTGAATCGAGATTAGCATTCGGGGACCCTTCGTAAGTATTCTTTCGTTCTTTTCCTTATTTTATTGCTTTTCGAGTCTTTCAAGTCTGAAAGTCAAACTTTGTTTGACTTTCTGCGTTGACCAGTTTATGGTCAATGCGAAGTTCGTTTGAACTTCGCAACGTGAGTGTAATCACGTTGGTTATAGTCCCTTGGGACTATACCTACTGATTACCACGTTGTCTAGGGTCGTAGGGTAAGCGATCTAATAAATCGCTTATACCTCGAACCCGACCCATTTGGTCGATCATTAGGATCCGACCAAATACTTTAGGTGACCATAGTAGGTAGGGAATAACCTTCCGAGGTTATACCCTATGGTCACATCGTTTAAGTAGTTGTATGATAGGTAGTTTATATGCCTTAGGTAAATTACCAGAATACCCTTTTCATGTATAATTGGTAATTAAGCATATGTAACCTAAACTTTTGTCACATAACTGATTATGTAACATGTTTAGGCATATAACACTTGTCATAGGACTAGTTAGGCGATCCGAACGCGTTTCACGCGAACGACGCGTTAAAGTAGCATAAGCTACCTAAACGGGTCGTAATGGGTCGAAAGCACTTAGGTTAGGTTTCATTTAGTATGTAGGCTTTGTTAAACCATATGACACGAGTCTCTATACTCGTTTGGTTTACAAACCCTCATTCTATCTAAATCATCCGATTTAGGTCCGGTTATTAACATAGTTACCTATATTAGGTGCCGTTTGATATCCGTGATCTTTAGCATTGTTTGGTTTATATACAAGGACTCCTAAGCACTCTCAAGTGAGTACATAGTTCCCCTATTTTTACTGTTTTCCAAACTGTTTTGGGGTGAAGCATGTGTACCTATCTGTTACTTTCGTGTTTTCCAAAAGTATAATTGATTATACATGTTATTACTTATCTATTGACAAATTGAATGACTATCTATGATTTAAGCATTGATTTCTCAAAGAACATAAAATAAAATGTTGAATTGTACTTATTTTTTGTTCACCAGACCGATTGTTAGTATGATATAGCGCTATAGGATTTGACACCCCATTCCTGTTGTCATGGAATGTCTGAAACCAATTTGTTGCTCCATCCAAATAGGGATTGCCTTTGTGGTATTTCTATAGTCTCAAAGGTGTATTTTGATGCACCAGGTCTGAATGAATTCTCAAATCACACTATTAAAGTATAGTTTGATATACTCTCATGTGTGGTATTGTACAAAACCAACATATATTTTGTTAATCATCCAAAGCATATTTTGATATGTTATTTACGAAACCAAAACATAGTTTAATATGTTACTTACAAATCCAAAGTATACTTTTAATATGCTACTATAAGGTTATTTGTTAAATCTTACATTTATTTATACAAATCACATTGGTTACACATTACATGATTTACATTGGACACGTAAACATTTTGACATATTATTCAATACATTTGGCAATTGGTTTAAACATAGACATCTTACATTGTTGGTTTGGTTTGAGTAAGTGATTAAGTAATGAGGCGTGTGTAATATGATACAAGCATGGTGGATACGCCGCTGGTACTTCCTATATATAAGTGTTTGTATGGTATTACATATTGTAGCGTTATTTGAATCATTTCAATTTGAGACATATAACATTTTATACAAATAACATACTTTTCATAAGACATTGTTTTACAAAACAACTTCTCTTATACAAACTCATTCTATTTGGTTATTCACTTAACCATACACTATTATTTTACTTATACGTATCATCTGATCTTATTGCTTTTCAAATGATTTTCAAAACAAAGCAAACTACAAGGTTCATGACTAAACATTGTCTTAAACATAAGTCATGAATCTTATTTCACAAAACCTATGTATCTCACAGGCATTTTTATGCTGACGTACCTATTTTTACACATGTTTCAGGTACTGCTTTGCAATGATTGTTGATACATGCTACATATAGGATGGACTCGTGCCTTAGCAACTTTAAAACTTGGAAGATCATAGTTGTACTTATATGATTGTATTAAAACAATGAGTTCATTTATTCAATAAAACAGAATTTATTTATGCCATGGTTATGAAACAATAATTCTGTTACAACACTCCCCGACGTTTCCGCCACGTTTGGTTGCTTTACGTGGTCGGGGTGTGACAGAAAAGTTGGTATCAGAGCCAATGGTTATAGGGAATTAGGTTATTAGTAATGCTTTGACCTAGACTATAACCTTCCTAGGAACCTAACACAAGTTTTCTTGTGTTTAGTTTTAAAACAATACCGTCACTTATTCTTAGGTGACAACCACAATAAGAACATAAATTTCTATTCCGCTTTGAAAACTAATCATCTGTTCTAGGATGATTGATTACTAGGTTTTGAACCCTCTGTTATAAGGTTTTGAACCCCTTTAAGTTTTCAAAATCTCGTCAAGGTTTTGGGTTTTAAATAATGTGAACACGTGCAAACTGGAAGGGTGAATGCCTGTATTCTGGGTTTTCTGTCTAGGCAAGCACTTCGTATATATCTCATCAGACGCGAGACCAGTTGTGCTTACCTGGGAATTCTTGGGATGAGTGTTCACTTATAGGCGAGCATGTCTTCGCGATACATTATTTTTGACCCATTTACTTTGATTAGTCACTGTGTGTAGTTTGTTTGCTTTGTAATGCGAACAAATGACCACTATCCTTGCTTTCATCAGATTTGTTTCATCTCATTCTTTTCGTCTAATTCTCTCACTCGTTTCCTTTCATGTTTCCTCTTTTAGAATGCCTCCTCGACGTGAAAATCAGATGGCGAATGCCGAACTGGCGGAAATCATTGCGCAGCAAATGGCTGTTGCCTTCCCAAATCTTTATGCTCAAATGATGCAAGCCATCAACAACAACAATGCTCCATGCAATTTCAAGAGTTTCAACTCGGCTAAACCACTCAAGTTTAGTGGTTCTGAGGGAGCAACTGGGCTTCTTCAATGGTTCGAGAGCATTAAGAATACCTTCCGTCATGTTCAGTGTCCTGAAAATCGCAAGGTCGAGTTTTCTTCAAGTGTGTTTCAGAAGAGGGCTCTCACATGGTGGAACGGGGTGATGAGAGACCGCGGTGCTGAGGTTGCATTAGCACAGACTTGGGCTGAGCTTAGGGCTCTTATGATGAAGGAGTTTTGCCCTCGTCATGAATTGCGAGCTTTGGAGAGGGAGTTTGATGATTTGAAGCAAGACAGTGGTGAACATCGAGCCTATACTGACCGTTTTGAAGAATTGAGCCTGTTGTGTCCTGCTATGGTTACTCCTGTGGATAAGGCGATCGAGAAATATACTGATGGTCTTCCTGACCTAGTTCAGGATATTGTTACTGGCAGCAACCCTACTACTGTCAGACAAGCCATTGAACTGTCTGCCACCCTAACTGAATCCCACATCAGAAAGAAAAAGCTGTTTCGAAAGGGCGACCCAAGACCATCTGACAAGACTGCTCATGTGGAACCAAAGGAAGAACATGCTGAGGTATCCAAGAAGAAGAAGCGCAAATCCTCTCAAAACTGCGCTGTAACTGCTCAAGACAAACAGGTTGCACCAAACCAACCAGCACAACCTCGCAAAAGGCAAAACTATGTTGGTACTGCACCTTTGTGCAACAAGTGCAACCGTCATCATCTAGAGCAAGAGCAGTGTCACAAATGTACCCACTGTGGGCGGTTGGGACATTTGATCAATGTTTGTCGTTATGCAAATCAAGCTGCTGCAAACCCTGCTGCTGTTCAAGCACGGTTCCCTCCGGGGTCATGTTATAATTGTGGTGACCTTACCCACTACAGGAACAATTGCCCAAGACTTGTTAACATACCTCCAGCGCGTGGACGAGTGTTTAACATCAATGAGGCAAACATGAACAATGATGCAGCAGTGAACAATTAAGTGTTTTGTTATTTCCTTGGTTGTTATCTTATGATGTTTAAAGACAAGTCAGTTGTAATATAAATAAAAATTCGTCGTTTTTATTTTTGCAAAACTGATACGATTGTGTGAACGTTGGATACAATCTTATGATGTCAACCCAAAGACAAACTACTCGTATGGTTCTGTCATTTTATGATCACTTGTGATCTCCCCAAGAACCTTTAACACTTGTTTCTTTTAAGAAACAAAGCCAAACTCTTATTGAGAATCCTTCTATCTTTATAGATGGATCCTTGAAAATGCTTAAAGTGCCAAATGAAATCCATGGATTGGATTCCTAATGTGCTTTAAATATCCATACCTTAAGATAACAAATTAAAGAATCAAGTTAACTAATTTTGTGCTTATGTGTTTTCTTACATGTTTTGTGGTTGTATGTGATCCATCCAAATCCTCGTAAAATCTTTCATATCTCATATGAGGGATTTATAATAGGATATCCAAAGTTACTATCTTAAATCCTTAATGGACTTCTACGTTGTAGTCAAGTCCCTTGGGTTTTAAAGTACTATTCTATAATTGGACCCTTGGGTGGTCTAGTTAAACAGATTGATTTTGAAAATCTGATTAGAAATATCATGTGATGATATAATTGAAAAGATCCCTTAAGTGGTCTATTTAAGGAGATCGTACGACGGTCTAGTTAAGAAGATCATATGTTGATCTAGTTAAAAAGATCGTTCGTTGATTTAGTTAAAAAGATCCTTTGGCGATCTAGTCAAGTCGCTTCATGTTTATTCAATTGATTTTTTTCTCTACGCATTCTGAAATGAACTGTGCGGACTGTGCAAGGAATTACGTAATTATGGAGGCCTACATAATTATGGAATTCAGTGCACAGAAACCACAAGAAGTTTTGTCATGTGTTAAGACCTAAAGTGACGAGAATAATGATACGGGAGAAGTCTCGGACTTTGACCGATGTCATTTATTCTCACACTCCCCAATACTGATCTCAATCACACACCAAGTTTCCTATGATAAGTCTTCATAAGAAACGTTCTTCTGTCAGTGGTTTAAAATTCTATGTTTTACTATTACAAGAAATTCACTTTGAGGGTTAACAAATTTGCTAAGAGTCCTAACATAGCCCAGAGTTTTTACTTAAGGGTTCAATGGATCTATTAGAAGGCGAAATCGTCACAGCTGTCTTCACAAGTTTCCTCTAGAATTAAATTTCGGGACGAAATTTCCTAAAGTAGGGGAGACTGTGACACCTGTGTCACTTCAACCATCAAACAAATGCCAAACCAATGAAATATTGTATTTCATACTTGGGATTTATAAAAATATGTGTATCGTTTGCATATATCAACTCTTGTTCGATTTTAAGCTTTAAATCGCTTTCTGGAAGGTTATACGCGCTCTGATGCGTAAATATAACCAGTTTAATCCAACGAACACTCCGGAATAGTGAAATAGGCTTAACATACCTTAAATAACCTTTACATAACTTAGAAATAAGTTTTGAAGGCTTTGGTATGGCAAAAACAAGTTAATTCGCTTACAGGGACTAAACTTGACAAACTGCGAAAGTATGTCAATTTGAACTGTAACAGACATTTCGGAACATGACCATAAGTTAAACACACCTTAAATATCCTTTATATAGCTTAGAAATAGGCTTTGAGGGGTTCGGTGTGCTAAAATAAACTTTTGGGTCATTCAGGGACTAAAAGTGTCAAAAAGTGCACAAGTTTGCATTTTCGCGCATAACTTACGTTCTGAATACATCCGGATATCCAAAAATTTATGTAAGCATGACTATATTATGCTTTAGTGTTTGGCTTGCCAAAAATCCATTCGTTGCGTCATTTGGATCGTTTTTCGCGCTTGTGCGCATTCCGTCGTAATTAAGCGAACATCGCGTTCGTACGACCAAACGAACCAACATCCGACATATTTTTGAGCATGTTTCATGTCCACAATGTTTAGGCATCATTTTAGGGCCTTAAAGTTGGCTTTACGGGCCTTAGAAGTGTCGGAAATGGCCTTAAACATCAACAGGGACTGAAACTGTCAAATTACAAACTTGTTTCTGATCTGTGCAGGCCAGGCGGCCCGCGTAACATCTAAGTGAATACTCACGCGGCCCGCGTCAGCCTCTCTGATCAGATAATATCGAACAGTCAGCATGTTCCAGCTGTTTTAACCACAACCACAATCTCACAACTTGCCTATTCAGCTGATAAGGACCAATTTGAGCCACCACAACTTTGCAACACATGTACGGGTAGGATTCGAGCACGGTTTCCATGAAACGATCTTAACGGTTACCCGAAAACTATAAATACCCCACCCCCATTGCTTCAAAATCACAAGAATTTTGATTTGAGAAACTCTAAGTTGAAACCTTTGTTTCATACCTGAGATTTTTTAATCGAGATTAGCATTCGGGGACCCTTCGTAAGTATTCTTTCGTTCTTTTCCTTATTTTATTGCTTTTCGAGTCTTTCAAGTCTGAAAGTCAAACTTTGTTTGACTTTCTGCGTTGACCAGTTTATGGTCAATGCGAAGTTCGTTTGAACTTCGCAACGTGAGTGTAATCACGTTGGTTATAGTCCCTTGGGACTATACCTACTGATTACCACGTTGTCTAGGGTCGTAGGGTAAGCGATCTAATAAATCGCTTATACCTCGAACCCGACCCATTTGGTCGATCATTAGGATCCGACCAAATACTTTAGGTGACCATAGTAGGTAGGGAATAACCTTCCGAGGTTATACCCTATGGTCACATCGTTTAAGTAGTTGTATGATAGGTAGTTTATATGCCTTAGGTAAATTACCAGAATACCCTTTTCATGTATAATTGGTAATTAAGCATATGTAACCTAAACTTTTGTCACATAACTGATTATGTAACATGTTTAGGCATATAACACTTGTCATAGGACTAGTTAGGCGATCCGAACGCGTTTCACGCGAACGACGCGTTAAAGTAGCATAAGCTACCTAAACGGGTCGTAATGGGTCGAAAGCACTTAGGTTAGGTTTCATTTAGTATGTAGGCTTTGTTAAACCATATGACACGAGTCTCTATACTCGTTTGGTTTACAAACCCTCATTCTATCTAAATCATCCGATTTAGGTCCGGTTATTAACATAGTTACCTATATTAGGTGCCGTTTGATATCCGTGATCTTTAGCATTGTTTGGTTGATATACAAGGACTCCTAAGCACTCTCAAGTGAGTACATAGTTCCCCTATTTTTACTGTTTTCCAAACTGTTTTGGGGTGAAGCATGTGTACCTATCTGTTACTTTCGTGTTTTCCAAAAGTATAATTGATTATACATGTTATTACTTATCTATTGACAAATTGAATGACTATCTATGATTTAAGCATTGATTTCTCAAAGAACATAAAATAAAATGTTGAATTGTACTTATTTTTTGTTCACCAGACCGATTGTTAGTATGATATAGCGCTATAGGATTTGACACCCCATTCCTGTTGTCATGGAATGTCTGAAACCAATTTGTTGCTCCATCCAAATAGGGATTGCCTTTGTGGTATTTCTATAGTCTCAAAGGTGTATTTTGATGCACCAGGTCTGAATGAATTCTCAAATCACACTATTAAAGTATAGTTTGATATACTCTCATGTGTGGTATTGTACAAAACCAACATATATTTTGTTAATCATCCAAAGCATATTTTGATATGTTATTTACGAAACCAAAACATAGTTTAATATGTTACTTACAAATCCAAAGTATACTTTTAATATGCTACTATAAGGTTATTTGTTAAATCTTACATTTATTTATACAAATCACATTGGTTACACATTACATGATTTACATTGGACACGTAAACATTTTGACATATTATTCAATACATTTGGCAATTGGTTTAAACATAGACATCTTACATTGTTGGTTTGGTTTGAGTAAGTGATTAAGTAACGAGGCGTGTGTAATATGATACAAGCATGGTGGATACGCCGCTGGTACTTCCTATATATAAGTGTTTGTATGGTATTACATATTGTAGCGTTATTTGAATCATTTCAATTTGAGACATATAACATTTTATACAAATAACATACTTTTCACAAGACATTGTTTTACAAAACAACTTCTCTTATACAAACTCATTCTATTTGGTTATTCACTTAACCATACACTATTATTTTACTTATACGTATCATCTGATCTTATTGCTTTTCAAATGATTTTCAAAACAAAGCAAACTACAAGGTTCATGACTAAACATTGTCTTAAACATAAGTCATGAATCTTATTTCACAAAACCTATGTATCTCACAGGCATTTTTATGCTGACGTACCTATTTTTACACATGTTTCAGGTACTGCTTTGCAATGATTGTTGATACATGCTACATATAGGATGGACTCGTGCCTTAGCAACTTTAAAACTTGGAAGATCATAGTTGTACTTATTTGATTGTATTAAAACAATGAGTTCATTTATTCAATAAAACAGAATTTATTTATGCCATGGTTATGAAACAATAATTTTGTTACAACACTCCCCGACGTTTCCGCCACGTTTGGTTGCTTTACGTGGTCGGGGTGTGACACGTAAAGGTTATTAACGAGGAACATACCATTGACAACGTTGTTATCATTACGAGCCTGATTTGCATTAAGGTTGAACGCTCGTCCACGAGCGGCTTGTTAAGAATCAAGGAACAATCACGTACGATAGAATTCACAAGAATCGACTTACCATTAGCGACCTCAACAGAGAATGACTCAGGTAACTTGGAGCGTGTACAGTTTATCAAAGACTCAAATTCCACGGACACAAAGCTTTTATCGGCACCAGTATCAAATAGAATCGAAGCGTAAAGGTTATTAACGAGGAACATACCATTGACAACGTTGTTATCATTACGAGCCTGATTTGCATTAAGGTTGAACGCTCGTCCACGAGCGGCTGGCTGCTGGTCCTGGTTCAGCTGAGGACACTGGTTACGGAGGTGGTTAGTATCTCTACACTTGTAGCATGCACGAACAGCGTTGACTGGCCATTGGTTCTGCAGAGGAGCTGGAGGCGCAGGTAAAGCTGCCTGAGCTGGGGCTTGTTGAGCTTGTGGGGCCGGGTTAGTTTGACGACAATAAGGAGTTGTGTGACCATAGCGATTACAGTTGGTGCACATATGACAAGCAAAAGCAGCAGGATGATGGTAGTTGCAAGTTGCACACCTGGGATGAGACCCAGTGTATTGTTTCTTAGCTTCTGGGGCAGCAGGGTTAGCAGCAGCAGTAGCAGGAGTAATAGCATTACATCCGGAACCCTGAGATTTCCTTCTCTTGTTCTTGCTGTTGCCTGGCTGCTGGGTAACTTGATTTGCAGACTTGGAAGGAGCAGGAGTAGCAAACTGTTTATCATACACACAGTTGTTGTTCAAACTTGCTGCCAAATGATAGACTTCTTCGATAGTTTCCAGTTGAGCTGCTTCAATAGAATCACGCATAGCAGGAGGTAGACCATTGATGTAATTGGTTATCATTCGCTTAGGAGTCGAAACCAAGTGAGGAATGATAAGACTTAGCTGCTTGAATCTGGTAGTATAAGCCAGGTTATCATCACCAACCTGCTTCAGATGCCAAAATTCTTCTTCAAGCTTCAATTGTTCATGAGGAGGGCATAACTCGAGCATCATGAGTTCTCGCACCTCAGCCCATGGAAGAGCATAAGCTTCTTCATTTGAACGGATGTTTCTCTCATTTGACCACCACTCCAACGCTATGCCTTGAAACATCCCAGTTGCACTCCTAGTCTTTAAGTGGTTTGGGCATTCGCTGTTAATGAAGGTAACCTCAATGTTGTCGAACCACACGAGCATAGCAGTCACCCCATCACTGCCCGTGAAAGACTTAGGGTTACAAGAGATGAAATGCTTATAGTTGAACTTAGTAGGCTTTTGCTTCTCGATCTTTGAGTCCACAGAGGATGGAGGAGTATTTGATCCTTGGAGCTCAGAGACGATCTTTGGCACGACTCAAGCAATCTGGTCGGCCATGAACGACATCATCTTTTTCTGAGACTTCTCCCTGGATTTCCTGAGAGTGTCGGATAGCTTTCGAGAAGACATCCTAAAGATCCAATAAGAGGATCGTATAAGTCTAAATTCACGAAGCCTTACAATATAGATTCACACACATTAGACTAAAAACTCAACAAGATTCACAAGATCGAGATTCAAGTTTCACATAGATTTCAATACCACAAAACCCACGACTTTCGCATGGCACGTTGTACGAAGCTTGGCAACATGTCAGAAACGCTTATATATAGGAAGTACCAGCGGCATATCCACCACGCTTCGGGCACATCGCTTCCACCTCGTACTAGGTGTCATGTTACGTGCCGTAGTACACACTCATCATCATCATCATAGATTCGCATAGTTTACAATAGATTCAAATAGATTCACGTAGATTTCAAATAGATTCCAATAGATTCAATAGACTCCCATAGATTAAATAGATTCAATAGATTCACATAGTTTCACATTAATTCGTTCTAACAATCCACAAACAACGAAATCCTGCATGGCATGTGTTACGAAAGTTCGGCAGCATGACGGAAGCACTTATATATAGGAAGTACCAGTGGCGTATCCACCATGCTTCAATCATGCCACGTCCATCTCGTCGTCGGTGTCATGCTCGTTAACCACCGCTTTCGATTTCACCACTTCTCAAGACATAGATTAACCAGATAGATTCAACCACATGGATCAACAAGGTAGATTCAATCACTCAACCCGAGCCTACAAAACCACGAATTTCACTTAGCGCGTGGTACGAAGGTTTGGTAGCATGCCAGAAACGCTTATATATATGAAGTACCAGCGGCGTATCCACCACACTTCGGACATGCCACTCTCCCCCCTCGTCTTCGGCGCTAGGTTACATTTCGTATTTTGTTTCTCCAACACACATACGTAGCTTACACATAACTAGAGTACACGATAGTTTTCACATAAGTTTCTCATAGAATACACAAATAGACCTTCCATAGCTTTAGAATCCCACATTAGACACTAAATTTCGCATGGCACTCGGTACGAAAGTTGGTAACATGCCATAAACACTTATATATAGGATGTACCAGCGGCGTATCCACCATGTTTCGGACATGTCACTTTCCCCTCGCATTCCATGCCATGTTACATCTAGTGTCTTATAATCACATTATCACTTAGATTACACATAGAATAAAGCCTCATAAATTTAGTTCGATCTGAGATTAGAATTTACGTCTTAGATTGCGGACAACGTGCGATTCGTGTAAAAGTCTCATAACAGACAAAGAGTCAATATAAACGAAGAATAGGGTTTAAACCACTCATAAAATCGAGATAGCATAAAAGATAGGCTCGTAAAACATAGAGTGTTCCGGGTAGAGGAACGCTGACTAACCAAAGTGATTCGAACCCCTTTCGAATTGAGGTAGCGTGTCTTGACTTACTTAGGCAAATACGTCATCGATGTTAGGCCTAGGATATTCGTCCTTTTGGTCATTTCTCGTACTCAATTGATCGGAAGTTTCGAGACTTTGGCGAGACATGAAAATTCAAGGAGTGGGACTAGTTATCAAGATCTAAGTTTCACCTCTAACTTGACAACATCGTACCCTAACAGCGTTGGTACTCATCCGCAGGTGAGACCTACTAGAATAATATGGAGATTTTCCATCAAGGTTTGGATGTCACTCCTGTCTTGAGGGCAAATCTCGTGCAAAATACAAACACCGGTGAACAGTGTTTTCAAAGCATCAAGTGTATAATATGTTAGCCTTAGGAAAGGCATGTAAGTTTAACAGAAACAAGTGCTGCTAGGAAGCAGATACGGTAGAATACATAAGTCTTAAACAACAAGAAAGAGTCAAGATTCCTAGAACTATAGACTAGGGCAAGCATTCCTACTTATCCTAATTCCCTATAGTTATGGCTCTGATACCAATCTGTCACACCCCAACCGATGGCGGAAACATCGGGGTGCGAGCACTAAGCATTCAGATTGCTCATGAGATTCCATAACACTATTTGTTTCAATAGAAGTTAGACCATATTCATCATAGCATTGTCTAATAGCATACATGACCAAAACAAGTATTCAACACAAACCATAATGAATATTGTTCAAATTGTTCAAAAGATTCTAAATTAACTAGGTGACGTTTCTAAGCATCTCCTAGCTGGATTCCATGCATTCCAAAGCATCCTATCAGCCTGCAACATGTATTAAAATATCAATACAAAAGTATTGGCGATTATACAAGTTTGATAATAAAATAATAGATTTAAAACAACTCATATCCATAGTATAAGCAATAAAATAGTTTCAGCCGTGCTAGTGTCGCAGACCACACAGTGATAGCCCAAGTTTCCAATGCGTAAGTGCCTTTCCCAAAGTTTAGCGGGAGGTTATATGTCTCCTCCTAACAATACCCCAAATACTAACGGGGAGGTACATTACTCCTATAGCGCTACTATTGTTAAGGCGGAACTACACACTCTGGATTAAACGTCACGTAGCACAAAGAGTCAAGAATCAAGAATCACAAGTTTCATGTTCACATAGGATAGAGTATAAGTTTCAAAGATTCAAGTTTAAGTTTCATAGAATACATGTTACACCCCAAAAGTTTAAAGTAAAAGGGGAATCGAGTATACTCACAGTGATTGCTAAACCGTATAAACTCCTATTGGATCAAAGGGAGCTCTTTTTAGAATCAACCCGATTAGATTACAAAAGCATAAGAGTTGGGCAGAATAACGAGGTTGCTCAAAGTGTCAAGTTGGTCACTGGATCGGATGGTTGTCCGATTGGATGGCAATCCGATCAGATTGCCAGTCGGTCGGGTGACTTGTGTGTGAGGGGACAGATGGCTGCCCGATCGGATGACCATCGGGTTGCCACTTGAGGGAAATCCATAAATGAGTGAAATAGGGTGGCCGTCCGATCGGATGGCAGTCCGATCGGATTGCCACTCGATCCGGATGCGTTTACTAATTTGGTCATCTCAATCGGGCGTCACCTCGATCGGACGGCTGTCCGATCGGGCTGTCACTTGATCAAAGTTCCCAATGTTTCCAAGCCTCTGTATAAGTTTCTAAGTATTTGAAAAGTTTCAAGTTTCAAGACAAAAGGCAAGTGTCACCTGATAGGGTGGCTGTCCGATCGGACGGTTGTCCGATCGGGTTGCCACTCGATCGGGTGACCCTTGTTCTTGTTTATCATTCTAATTTTATAGTTTAATGGTGACGGTATGACACGTATTGAGATGACAGTAAACCTATCAGCTTACAACCGTTTTGATCGGTGGGAACCACCCCTGCCCGATCAGTCGTATGTCTCTGACGGGTTTATGTCGGAATCCGTGCTTTGCTCGTCTTTTCCAATATGGGGTTCAGATCAATACCAACTCTAGACTATCTATCAAATCTACAGTTAGTTTAGACCCGGTTTCCACCGATTAAAATAAAAGTTTGAGAAAAAAATGAAGAAATTCAAGTTTTATAGGGAAAAGTCTAGATTTAGCTTAGATTTAGGTTAGATTTAGTAATATATACATGGAATCCCTTAGATCTTAGCTAGATCTCACCAAGAATGACCTCATATGTCAGTTCGTACCAACCACCATGATGACGTCATCCTTAAGATCTCAGATCTGAGAGTTTTCGTGGTGAAAAGTGTGATTTCAAGTGAGAATCACATAGTGAAGGATGTGTAGATCAAGAAAGTATAAGAATCTAGCCTAAAACGTACCGAAATCAGCAAGAAAATGAAGGAATGAAGAGTGCACGTTTTTGGTCGAGCAGAGCTGTCACATCACTCAAAATGGTGATGTGATAGGTCTATTTATATTGAGAGAGGGTATTAAGGCGGTGCAAAGTGGATAGGGTGGTCATCCGATCGGGTGGTCATCCGATCGATTGGCAATCTGATCGGGTGGCCACTCTGGCCAATCCATTCTTTCCGCATTCCTATCTTGGATTCGTTTTGCATGTTAGGTTAAGCGTTGTGTTGCGTATAGTTTAGGTAAAGTATCTTAGAACTAGATTACATTATAACACAAAAGTTTCCATGTTTCATAGATTCCGCCAGTGACAAGGCTCCAGTCTCTCGTTCAACCAAGAATCAAGTTTCACGAGTCTAAGGAGTCAAGCCCCAAATACGTTCCAAGAGTCAAGAATCGTAGTTTCTCAAGCATCAAGAATCAAGAGTCCAAGTATCAACTATCAAAAATCCACATAAAGAATCCATAGTATCAAGGATCAAGTATCTAGTTTAATCACCAAGAATCAAGTGTCTAGATTAAGCATCAAGAGTCAAGTATCTAGATTATGTATCAAGTCTCATAGTTTAAGTGTCAAGAATCAAGCATCTAGAATAAAGAATCAAGCATCAATATCAATAAGATTCATACCAAAGGTAACAAAGTATTAACATCTCATAACTACAGGGACTAAAACTGACAATTAATAGAAGTTTAGTGACTGATCTTGCCAAGTGTCTAAAGTTCAGGGACGCTGGGCGTTACAGTTATAAACACATGATGTTGAAATATCTTAAATCTTAAAATAGTTTTAATAAACTCGTATTTTCATACTTATGTGTAATCGTATAAACACATTTTTATACGAAACTTATAAAAAATATTGTATAATTCAAGTAAGGGTGTTACAAGTTGATAATCAGAGCTTAAAGTGTTCGGTTCGAGGCTTGATCGCAAATCCGGTAAGTACAAGTATGTTAATGGTTTAAGTATGATTAAAGTGTTGTGAAAAACACATAGGGTTATTGTGTAATACACGTTACCCCAATGAAAATGATTGGTATAGTTAACGAAATCACGTGCGTTGACACGTACAGTAAAAGCCTCGTATTACAATACGGGCGTTTATTAATGTCGAAATTACTAACTTACGTAAATGTTTAGTTGAAGGACACTCGTATCTGAAGATGCCGAGAGTTGAACAAATTGTGGATATGGCTATGGAACGGTCCGAGGTATGACAAGCAGAGCATACTCATTAAGGACCTAAATAGCGTGATGATCGCGAACAAAGTTAACGGCAAGAGAAGCCCGTTAGGGCAAGCATTATCAGGTGCACACTTTTAAATTTAATTGCACAAGTAGTAATATGCAACAAACGCGTAGGAAATAACAGTTGCATATATCTGATAAAACCTGAATAGGATATCTATTCAGGATGATGTTTCCAAGAGAAGTTTAATAGAAACATGTGTTATTCACATGATGAATAACAAAGAAATAATAGGATTAGTTCATATGGAAACTTGGACGGGGGGTAATTATCCAACTGGAAAACTCTCAATATAATGCTATTGAGAAAAGTAGCGATCACATTAACGAATGTGATTATTTAATGGTTCGATAGCAAAGAAAAACATTTTATATGTTCAAATGTTAAACTAGTAAAACTAATGATTGTTGTTTTGCAATTAAATAAAGTTTTACTAAATGAAATCAGAGATATGAAATAAATTGAGGCGTTACTTACATAGGGCGTGACGTGAAAACTATAAAAAGGTCATGTGTATCATGTGTTGATCGCTTACTCTGGCCAAGTAAGTAGTGGCATATGATATCATGAACTTCTTATAGCGGACACATTTATGTCTAATGTAGTAAGGGCGGGGTGAATGGAACTAACTAAAATGGTACCCAAATGAATCAAATAAATAAAATGTTTGATAGTAAACATAAATGCAAGTCGGACGACGGAAGCGTGTTACGTTAGAATGACGAGCCCGAGAGAAGGGACAAAGATTTAAGTAAATGAAAATACAAACCAACTAATAAGAATGCTAAGGCATAGAGATAAAAGTTTGACCGTCACAAGTGATGAAATTCACACGAACAAGTCAAATGAATTAAATGAAGAATAAAGGACTTGACTGAATAAAAGCGATGGATTTCGCTAAGACGACCTAATAAATTAAAAGGACGTCTAAAAACTATATAAGAAGGGTTACTTGATGATGACTTCGGTAAAGATACCCGATAGATGGGTAGGATTTTGAACATATGCGTAAACCAAGAGACGGGAACGCGAAATAGAAAGTCAAAGGACTCGGATTAGGAGTCATGACTAAAATTCGATGAGAATTTGCAAACAGAAATTTTGATAGCTACGTTCAACTATTTTAAAGTTGAACGGGTTGGATAAGGAACAAAGTTTGACGTTCACAAGTGATGAAATTCCACACGAACAAGTCAAACGAGTTAAATTAAGAATAACATTTAGTAATGTAAGTAAGCGCGAACCGAATAAATAAAAGCGTGAGATGTTAACAAATCTATATAAAGGGTTAAGGGTAAGCATAGAAAGGAATAACGTAAACCAGTGAAACTGGAAAGTTAAAAACGTTAAGATAGAGAACCCGGGTGACGGGCAGTAAAGAAATATAAGTATGAACCAGATAACGGTAAGCGAAGAACAAACCGAGGCGTGAATGACGTAAGAAGTCAAAGAGTCTGGAGAACAATTCGAAGGAAAACAAATGTAGCCTTAGACTACGGTCAAGGTCAAAGGAAATACAAAAACGAAAACAAATGATTCTAAACATAAAAAGGGTGCCTTGACGCCATATACATATATATATATATATATACATTTGAATAAAGACACGAATAAAAGATGATCTACGGGATCATCATAACCTACGGGATTAAAAATAGTGCTAAGGTCTACGGGACCAAGAAGACACTTGGGTCGGAAATAGAAACAAACCGTTGGGGGCCTCACCTTCAAAAGGTGAAAATCTAAAGAAAAAGCCTACGAGGCTAAGTAAAAGAACATGCGGGTCACTTGGGTAAAGCGTGGAAGACTGGTTGCAAATCTCCATGTATAATAATAACGGTCAGGAATAAAACTTAGATGGAAATTCCTAGACATGAGGAAAAGACGTAAGATAGAGAAAACGTAAACTAAAATTTAGTTTAGTCAAAAGCAACGCTATAACAAACGTAAGTAGTATGAAGGGATTTAGAAAATCTTAAACACACATAAGGTCGGGGATGGCAAAATAGTATACCCAGGTGACGGGGCATGAAGTGAAGGCGACTAATTAGTCTAGCCGGTAAAACCATTCGAAGCCGAAGTAAGGTTAGGAAACTATTTAAAGCGCTCATCAAAATAAGATTAGCGTGAAGTAAACATATTGAAAGGATTAGTGATAGGGGGATCAAATGACAACTCGGTCAAATAGACGACAAGAATAAGAAACATATGATAAAAGTTACGGCCCATGAAGCCTTATACATGAAAGACGCTCACATCAATACAAATGATCACAGTAGACCGAAAAGAAGGAAAAACCTTGAAAACGAATCTAGGTTCGCTGGTTTTAATCAACGAACTACATAAAGAAGGTTTCGGGGACGAAACCTCTTTAAGGTGGGTAGACTTGTAACACCCCGAAATCGGGATTTGGTAATTAAACCACGTAAATAATAATGAACGGGTAAAATACCATTAGTGGTAAAAAAAAAAATAAACCCGGTGAATATTAGAAATAAATAAATAAACCTAATATTAAATAAAAAGAGAATAAAAAGGTTTTGATGAAATAATGTTCATAAATGACCCGAGCTAACGGGACTTAAAAATAAAACGGGTGGTAATCTCCCGGAACCCACTAAGTTAACTAGGAGTAATTAAACTAGTTAATTAAAGGAAAATATTTCTAGAAATAAAGAGGTTAAAGCCTACTTGTAACAAACCAAATCATGAGGGGCTAAAGGTGGGCAATTAGGAAAGTGTTTTAATTAAAACATTTATAAAAAAAATTAAAAACACACACACAAGGGTGTGTGTTCGATCGACCAGAGTCAGGAGAAAGCTCCCATGGAGCTCAAACCCTAATTTCAACAATTCATCAAATCAAAGCTCGATTCAAGCCCTAAATCGATGCATGAACACATAAAAACGATCACCTAGTCATGGGGATCATAAGGTATGTCACAAAACCTAGATAGGTTAAAGTTGAAATTCGAGACAAGTTAATTACTTGCGAATAAATTGGTGGATTATGATCCAAAGATGAAATTAGATGTTTATGTATGCCTAATTTCGTTAGATATGATGAAATTATGAAATACTTGATGTAGGTCACTTCTAAGAGATGAATAAGTATATTATCAAATGGGTTTTGAAAATATGATGAAGCTAATGAGATAATCATGTTTGAAAGCATCATGGATGGTAGTATTAGGAATGATACTTGAACAAATCATAAGTTTAAGTATATGTTCATAGTTACCATGAAATGGGTTAAGTATGTTTTGGTGATTTTATTCATGTACATGGAAGTTTGAAATCATGATATCTACTAGTTGATATGTAGAACTTGATTTTATTAGGTGTTCGGACGAATGCTAGTGATACGATAAAACGAGTTTCACTTATAAATGAGAACCCTTAGTTCTTGCGAAAGTACATGAATAAATTAGTCTTGATAATCGCTTGAACTAGTTGAAGTATAGGAAACGTAACGAACTTGGGAAGAAAATATTTTAAAACGGTAGCATCATTTTAATGTCTACCGGATAGTTGATGAGATCGCCTAAATAAGTTATTAAACGCAAATATGCAATTCATACGATTAAGGGTAATTGACTTTTAAAAGTCAAATTTATCAATGATGAATGTCGAATAGTAGTTTCGACATAGAATTCGTAAGATGGAATAGTCGTATGTGATAATGACTAAACTAACCGTCTTACGAATTATGATGATAGTTGACGCTCGACAAGCCAGGTGGAAGCTTGGGAAATAAGCGGGGCAAATGGAGCGAGTACGCGGAAAAAGAGCATAACAGGATGCAAGGTAAGTGAAACTTACACCTTTTTGTAGAATACGTATCTATTCTGTAAGTTATGAATACAATAGAAATGATATTCGAAATATGGTTACCGACGCGAAATGATACGGGTCGGAACTAAAAATAAGTGTTAAAAACCATAGTGATGGTAAAACGGGGTGGAACGGTAAATTAGTCACGAAAAGACTAAGATAAAATGAGTTTTCAAACGGCTACTTATTAAGTAAGCCTAAACTAATAAAAAAGGTAAAACGGATCAAATGGTAATATTGATACCATTTGACAATTAGCGTCAAGTGTATGTCGAGTCTCATGCTCGCAGGATGAATGGCTCGTGAATTAGCGATGCTATGAAATAACAAATAAGCGAAGACAGGGTATTAAAACGGTTCAATATGTTGATCCGAGGCAGGTACGCATAATTATGTTGTAGTTAAAAGTGCTATATTGGTCAAATAATTGGTGAGAGTCTTTCGTCAAATAAGAGACTAGAATTGACCAAAAAGCCCTTAATAGGTAAATCGGGCAAACGTCCGTTAGAGGCCGTTTAGAAACTTGGATTATAATTATGTAACCCTTAGATACATGTAAGAGTTGTAGGCATAAACTTTGTAGGTTAAATGCCTAAGAATAGGTCATTCATGTAAAATGACTAAACGAAGGGTAAAAATTTGGGATTAAGGGGTCCTTATGTAAATCCAACTCAAAAAAATAGTTGTGGTGGAATGTAAGTAGCTATTTAAATATGGGAACGCGAGTTGTGAAAAGAGAAGAGCGGATTTGATGCTAAAATGCACAAAAAAAATCCCCTAAACGGGTCAAAAATGAATTACGTGCGTAACTTGGGAGTTTGCCACGTAATTCACAAAAGTTATGAATCCAAGATAGAGATTTGAGTTAAATACCGTGGTATATGTTTTATGATTAACTAGAAACAAGTTTGGAGGTCTTAAATCCAAATGGGTCAAAATGTTGATTTTGAATAATAAGCCGAATGCTTAAAAATTTTAGAATTTTATTAGTTTGAATATCAGATTTTAACTCCCTGCGATGGTGAATCAAATTTCGAGAGTATAGGAAAAAGAATCGGGTAAAACGGATAAGTAGATAAAAAGTTATGACACTTTAAAGTTCGTATTTCGACTAAAACCATAGTTGGGTAAAACTGCATGTTTCAGCAACATTTCTGCTGGAAAAACATCTCCCCCGCGTCACGCGACGGAGGAGTGTATTTCTGTCGCGACACACGATAACGAGTCGCTGCCCACGAAGGCTGAGCAAGAATCTGTCGCGGCCCGCGAGGGCCGCATATGCTGGCAAAATAGTTCCGTTTCAGTTGTGTTGAATTAAGAACTCGTTTAATCGTGTTTTAAACTAATATAACTAACCCATTTCATGTTTATATGAAATGTAGGTTTGATTTGATTTACTAGAGGACGATCAAGCTCGTGGAGGAACCGAACACAATCAATATTCAAGCTTCCGCAACTTATTTAGTCACCACATTTAAACGACGTTATAAACACATGATGTTGAAATATCTTAAATCTTAAAATAGTTTTAATAAACTCGTATGTTCATACTTATGTGTAATCGTATAAACACGTTTTTATACAAAACTTATATAAAATATTGTATAATTCAAGTAAGGGTGTTACACTGAAAAGAACAAAAAGGGAATTGGGTCAGAATACCATCAGGTTCCACCACCGTTGGAGAACAATTATACATTCTATAATGGTGAAAAGGTAGAAAAGCAATAAACATGGTTGACCAATTACCTGACAACATCGATGTGACTTACTCCAAATCTGATGATCTTGGTGATTCAGAGGTGGTAGGTAAGGTTGTTGAAAGCATTTTGAGAGATGAGTCTACCAACAATGGTAAGTCCGAATCACATAATGAAAATGAGGAAAGTTTTCATAAAAATTATCTTAAGAATTCAAAATCTGAGAAAAATGCGAATGATAATCCAATAGGATTGGCATATACCATGATTGGATTGGACAAATTATTCTCAGATATTGAATTTCAGATTGGTAGAAATTGAAAAATCTGAAATTGAAAAATTTGCTAGGAAGAGCAAGAAAACTTTTTATAACAAACCTAGTTACAAAAAGAATAACATGAAGGCTGGGTTGGGTTATAAAAAGCAACAAAACAAAAAGAAACGATTTAAAAAGAAAAATTTCCAGAATAAGACGAACTTTGTCTATGGGACTAGTTCAGAAGAAGAGAAAGAACTCCAATTTAGGCGACAGTCTATTGAAGAATCTATGCTCAAAAGAAACAACAACAACAGGCTAAAGATGTTTCAAAGAGAATATGCTTTAAGTGTGATCAAATTAGACATCTTGGTCGCAAGTGTCCAAATCCGAAGCCTGTTGATGTTGAAAAGAAAAAGAAAGTTGATGATGAGACACAGAAGTCAACTAAGTTTGGATCAAAACAAATTTGGAAACCGAAACCAATGACACCCAAAGTTGTGCCACAACAGATTTAGAAACAGAAAGTAAATGTTTTAGAACCAAAACAAATTTGGAAACCAAAAAGTGATTTGACAAAACAAAACAGTCAAAATGAATCAAGGTTTTATCAAATGAATGTCTAAAAGGACAAACTTGGGTAGTCAAGAAATAGACATCTGTGAGTGATAATCAAAAAATTGATTCAACCAAGAAGGTTGACGATAAGAAGGAAAAGGTGTTTGTGAAAAATGATAAAGATTTTCCGAAATTGAACAATTCTTATTGTGTGACAATACCCAAGGTCAAACAGGCTTGGATTGCATTATTCAAGTGATTGAGTTTGTTGAATGTGCAGATGCTCCTGAAGACAGATGAATGCCAAACTGAGGAGAGGAGCAGCCGGGCACGGGAGGTGGCAGCAATTGAAAACATGGAGTTTGTTTGTTGCTGTACATAAATAAACCATAAATCAAAAACCCTAAAAATAGAAAAATTGAAAACCAGAAATATGTTTTTATTTTGTCAAAAATTGAAAAATGAAAAAATATGTTTGTTTTTAAATTTGTTAAAAATTCAAAAAAATTAAAAAAAAAAGATGTTGATTTGAATACGCCTAAACCCTCACGGTTGAACAAACATGATTATTTCACAAGTGATTAAATGGTTTTAACTTTGTTAAAAATCAGTGTGTTGTAAATCATGGGGGTGATTTATACAAAATAGAGCATGTTTTTGCAGAAAATGGATGGCGAGATAAAGTTATCTGCATCGGTTATCAATTTGTCTTTAAATGTTTTGAATTTTAGGGGGAGTAAGAATTTTGAAAATACAAAAACATTTGAAAATTTGAAAAAGCCAAAAACATGATAAAATTGAAAAAGAGTTTTTGTGTAAAAAGAGGAAATGATAGTACATCAGTAGACAGTCACAGTACGCTAAAGAAATGGAAAGTCAAATGTGATAAATGGTCTCACTGATGATATCCCAGTAGGTTTTTACACATTTAGTAGATTGATTTCGAGATATAAACCTAAATCTCAATAGCTTGCTTATCTCGTGGGGAACATCTCTCGGATATATGGATAACCTCCAAAATCTCATTTGAGAGGTTATCTGATTCTGAGATACTAGGTCTTTATACTGTTTGATATCTGGGGTATTATACCTGGTCTTCTGATTTTGCGTCAGCAATGGCCTAGACCTCGTATAATATTTTATGCGCTTTTAAAGCTTTCCCTCTACATAAAAATTGAAAAATATCGAAAGATATATATCAAGTGCAGTTGTAAAGAAGATTCCTAAGTGGAACACACCTCAAGTTGAGCCTTCATCTCTTTAACTGAATGATAGTTCATACCTAAGCTCTCAAGGTCTCGCACTAACCCAGAGTACAGATATCAATATAGTATATTCACCTGTAAGACTGAATCTCAGGAATCTTGATACGGGAGTATATTCTGAGGTGGGACACGCGAATAAGTTAAGATCTTAAAACACTAAATTTCGTATCTCGGAACAATTGAAGTTTGTGTGACAATTTAAGTGGATCAGTATACTGACAATCTAAGTGAATCGTTTAGAACTTAAAGTGTTTATAGCTCAACGTGCTAGTGATTTGTCATAAACTGATATGATCCTCTAACACGAACTCAAACAAAAATATTGTCTGTAAATATTTCTTTACTGCTTTATTTTACAAGAAAAATTACAAAAAGATTTTTGGTGTGTTTTAGCATAAACTTTGAAAAATACAAAAAAGATTTTGTTCTACTTTAGTTTCGATAACCGATGTCTGAAAGCTGAGTTTCAAAGTCTGAGTAAGTTGAACATGTTTCTGAAAATAAACAAGTTCATTAATTTGAAACTTGAATTATTACATGAAAAAATCAAAAACAGTTTGTGAAATCTCCAAGGTCACTAACTTGGACTTGGATGATTATCTGTAAGGTTTTTGGATGCTTTCACTATCAGATATAGAGTTACTTGATAGGGGGAGTAGAATCGGATAATTCTGGAAGTCTACATATTGTTACATTTTATGTTTAGAGCCAGGTTATCATTCAAAAGACGTTCCTTGTTAAATATTTATGATTTTTAGATGATGAACCAGATTAGGATCCCAATAGCTGATACTAAGGGGGAGTCTGAAGAGGAGCTCAAAGCAAGGGAGAGCTTGTAATCGAAGAACCAGGTGTCGATCCTGAAAAGCACGGAGCTTAAAGAAAGGGGGAGCCTGGAGAAAGATTCAACTGAAAGGGGGAGCTGATTCAGAACGCAGAATCAAGGGGAGCTTGAAGAGGGAGTCTGTGATGCTGAAGATGTCAAGGCTTCTAAAAGACTCAGAGAGAGAGAAGACAGAAAGCTACGAGATTGACTACAGTAATATCCAAGGGGGAGTCTGTGAGTGCATAATGTCTATCACTTCCGTCAATCTTGCATCGTAGCAAAAACAGAACAAGACACGGTTCAACAATATTCAATATAGGCGAAAAGTCCATCCGGACAGATGGAGAATAGCTCATCCGGCTGGATGGAGCTTATGAGTCAAGGAGTCTTTCATTTAAGCGAACCCTATAAATAGTGGCTTGTTATGTTTCATTTAGAACTTTTGGACATTTAAGCTTTGAAGATCCTAGAGAGAGAAAGTAGTGTCAAAGGTGATCGAAGGTGTAGAATTGTTATATCATCAATAGAATCATCATTATATTACGTTCTTGTGTCGATCCACACACGTACACGGATTCCGCACGTGATACGTGTCCTTCCCAATCGTCGAGAGTTCAAATTCGATCCGAAAACGCACGCACACACCTACATTATTCAAACCAGCAAAACAACTATACTTTCTTCAATTTAGGGGTTTGGTATCAACACCACCACTACACACGTCGCATGCAATTTCCTTTTTATAGGTATGAAGGTTTTAAGATGGTTACTTTTATTAAAAGAAACTGTGTTATCAAGATATTCAAACTAAATATGAATAAAATTATAAAGTAAGAAGTTTTAGGAAAATGTTGAAAACTTTAGAAGTTTTGACTATGGCAGCTAATAGCGAGTTGCAACTCCATTGAGAAGAGTCTAGAACAAAGATTTCTCGTTTGAAGACGAAGCTCAACATTTAGCCTTCTCAACTTAAGAACATCTATCTCAACACTATTAGCAATGCCTTTGCTATATTTTTCTTGCAACTTCTGAGAGTTCAACTGCTCAGTAAGACTAGCGTTTTCTGATTCAAGCAAATCGATTTTACTATTAAGAGCATCATTGCACTAGTCTTCGATTAAATGTTTGTTCGACCTCCAAAGCCTAGTGATTTTTCTTCTTAAATTCACCTAACTAAGCCTGCAATTTGGCTTCTCTATCTTTAGATTTTTGAAGAAAGCTTCTGAGCAGCAAACAAATTACGAGAACTTGATGAAGACGACGATTTATACAACCCTTGAGGATGAACTTGTGTAAGTGTGTGTTTGTACCAAATACACAAATCTGACTCGAACACAAGATTACTCATATAACTTCATTTATTTCACATTCTTAAAGTTGGTTCTGCATAGGATGATATAGGAGACAATTGCAACCAGATTGCCTTTTCCATAAACTAAAAAAAAGAAAACAAAAAAAGAATAAAAATGAACTTAAAATATAAATATGGGTAGGATTACGAAAATGCCCTTGGTTAAATTTGCAGAGGGTCAAAGTTTGATACAATCAGGCAAATGCAGGGTGTAAAACAACAAGATTATCACTTTAGGGTAAACCTGATCCCGCTTTAAACCTCAGGGTGTAAAATTGTAGTTTACTGTTAAAAAATTGGGTATGTGTGAATATAATAACTCAAGTGACTATGCGTTCAGGGATAGAGACTTATTAATATTCCGATGATCGGCGCGTTCATGCTAAAAGACTTTATTAATATTCACAAAGATACAAGGATGTTTCAAAGAAAGGGTAGAGTGAATCAAGCAATTATCTTTACAACAAGTTAGAGCATCCGAAAGTCTAGAAATTGAGCTATTTTTTCAGAGAAAGAGGCAAACATTTCTAAAATAATAGAGGACATTAAATCATTGGGATATCTTTGGATTAAGAATACATCTCCTTTTAAAGTTTAATGTGGAGGGATTGTTGTAATTTAATTTGTAACCATGTTGTAACATCCCCAAAATGGATTTGGTAATTAAGCCAAACTAATTGGGGATGAGCGGGTAAAATACCTTTAATGATAAAAGTTAACCCGTAAACATTTGGATTTAAATAAATAAACCTAATGTTATATTAAAAGGGTGGGTAAATGTCCTTAGAAAATAAAGTTTATAAAAGGTTTGGGTTATGGGGACATAAATTAAATTCGGGTTGCATTGTAACGTCCGAAAACCCGAAAGTATAAATAATAATTACTATTTGGTTGACCAAGTTAATTTTTCTAGGTAAAACTAGTTAATTTGGATACCATGGAAAGGATGGGATTTGTAACCAAGTTAAATTAAATACAACTTGGAGGGTCAAATGTCTCAAGTCTACATACTTTTTATGAACTTTTATTAAATAGAAATTTTAGAAAAGAAAACACACACACGTGTGTGTGTTTTATTTGATTTCCAGGAGGTGAAGAACACCTCAAACCCTTGTTCTTCAATTGATGAAATTGAGAAGGAAAATTGAAGGATTGATCTTGCATGATTGAAGATTCACCTTCATCTTATCATAACAAACATGAGGTATGTTGTAGAACTTGATATGATGATTTCTTGAATTTGATGATATTTTTAACGTCTCTTAGCCTATAATCATTGGGTTATAAGTTTTTAGGACCTAATTATCCGCATCTTTCTAAAATATTATATGAAATAGGTTAGAGTGTTACACATGTTGTAGTTCTTTTGGCGCTAACGTGTTGGTTGTGTCGTGCTTTTTTAATGAAGTTCACCGTTTAGAAAAAAGTGAATCTACTCACAAATTTTGGTTAGCATTTCATTTATATCATCTCATAAAATATTGGCACATTTTTATTTGTTGTACGATCATTAGTTAGCTTGTGCATACTGAGTCATACAAACCATTTAGGTTTTGGGGCTCTTCCTCAAGCCCCACAAGGGTGTTGCTGATTAAAGCATTCACTAACTGGCTAACAATAGGGTTACATTGAGTGCCTTAACCACAGAAAGGGGTATAACAATTTGGACCCCTTAATGTGCCTATACTTAGTTTAACTTATACACAATTGGGCACCGGCACAAGGGGTTTACACATGCTCGCTCATTAAGTTTAATTGAACAAACATAAATAGATTTCTTATTTCTGTGCGTACAATTTACTGAATGCTCACGAATGTAAATAAACATATTAGAAGCTTGTTTGTTTTCGTTCACTTAACTAAATGAACATAAATGTTGCCCGTAGTTGTTTGTTTAATAACTTAGCAAATATAAATGAACCTCCCATTGAACAGATTCTTGAACGTTTGGTACTTCTACTACCCTAACTAGGCGTGTTCACAATCTGAGCCGAGCCATGGTCAGCCAGAGCTCTACTTAAGTTCATATATCCGAGTTGAAAACTGTGACAACTCGGATTCCCAAGGTTCTTTCGTGATGTCGTTTCTACTTGTGATTCATTATACGTTGTAATTAAATGAGTTGTTTGATGTTGAGATTTAATGCTATGTGAATGTGTCGGTTTCATGAAGTTGTAGATTTGCTAAAAGTTATGACATATTAGTTGCACACCTCTCTCCCTCTCGATATGTTGTATGTTCGGCCCATACGATCCATCAAGCCCAAACCGAACTCGGCCCACTCTTTCCCTTTTGTGCGAGTAAGCATGTATGTGTGCAAGTTGGAATAATTGAAAACCCTAGTGTTGTGCTCCCCTTCTCTCTACTCGACGACAGAAGCCTTCATTCGAAACCTTCTTTGTTTGGCATCATCCTTTCCTCGTTCCAGTCTTCTTGCACGCACACACCACTTCTCGGTTAGTATCATGTTCATAACCAAAGTTCCTTGTATGATTGATTTCATTGTTTTGTGTTAGATCATATGATGTGGTGTCTTGGTTTCTTGTATGGATTGTTTGTGTTAATATATAAGCTTAGGGGTTCGTTCATGATCTATTGTACACCGAATTCTAATGGTTACAACTAGAATTGCTTAAGGATGGTGATAGAACCTTGTTAACTAATTTGGCCCGATTCAAGTGATGAACACACGTTAATGAATGAAATGATTTAAGGGTTTATTGTGCGATGTTAGCAGTGGATTGAATCTGGTTATGCATGATGAATGCATGTTTATTAATGTTCATATTTTGATAATGATTAGGGTTCCTATGAATTCAAAGAATGAGAATTGTTTGATTCATTTTAGATGTTAATGGATTGTGATTAATTGTTATAGATATGTTTGGGATGATTCCTCAAATAACTGATTGTAGGTTAGTGTAACCGATCCCATGATTTCAGCAAATTATAAAACTGATCGCACAAGATTAAGTTAATCGCACAAGATTAAGTTAGTCATGCAAGACTAAGTCAGTCACACAAGCAGGGTCTGGTCGCACAAGAACACAGGCATGTTTGGCAGTTGGGCCGCACCACAGCTAATGGCCCACAGACACAAACCAGTCGCACAACATTTTAATGGGCCCGAGCTGTTGGATCGCACAAACACCAACTTGACGGATCGCACAAATGGAAACCGATCGCACATTTGATAGGCAGTCGCACAAACTGATTGGGCTTAGGTAAGTTATCGGGCCGCTCTATATCTGGGCCAAAAAGGGGGTAGTCGCACAACGGCCCATGTATGAGTCGCACAAGCCCAACTCTATCGCACACCTTGTATGAACACCCAACAGATTGAGCCTTACTTGAAATGGGTCGTAGACTCGCACACTGTTGACATTATAATACTTTGATTTATGCTACTGACTACTTGGTATGGTTAACTGTTGTAATTGCATGATGTGGTGTATACGATACGTGAGTCTTATATGGCATGATGAAATTAAGAAACTGATTGTTGTCGGTTAACTATGTTAGGGCATATTTGACCAACTATTAGACACGTAACTAGTCTTACCAAGCAAACCCAATGTGAGTTCATTTCTCTTGAGCATGCGTCCCGGTGGGTGGGACAATCAAATGGGTATTCCTGAGAGGAATAAGTCTTTTGGGTAAAAACTGGGATGTTAGATAATACACTCATTTCCTATCACTTTAAGTCCTATCTCATACCGAATTAGTTACCTGAGAGGTAAAGGGGTATTAGTTGATAGCGCTATTATGCTTGGCAACCTCACACCATACCTGAGAAGACGGGCGTGAACTAATGACCTTAATCATGACCAATGCTTAGATAGGGGGCATTGGGGACGGGCAAAACAATCTGGACATCTTGTACGGTACTCGAGTTATTATCAACATCATTAATAAACTGAACTAAACATTTGGCAATTAACATTTTCGTAAAACTATGAACTCACCAGCGTTGTCTGATACACTTGTTGCATGCTCGCAGGTCGTTAGATTTTATGGACAAGGAACTTGCTGTCTGGGATTGCTGGAGTGGTCATGGGTCGTACTGCTTAGATACGCATGATGGGCTTACTGCTTTTATATACATTTGGTTTTGAAACATTTAAACAATGATTTACTTATTGCTTCCGCTGATCTTGTTGGATGTTATTAAACTTGGGTTTGAACCATTTTTAGTAATCAACAACAACTTTATTTGATATCTTGTTATGAGTTCAATGTAATTAGTGGATAGATCCTGGTACGTCACACGCCTAGCGGGGTTTCCGTAGGTGGTATTTTGGGGGTGTGACAGTTTGGTATCAGAGCCACTGGTTATAGTGAACTAGGTTTTAAAACATTTTTATAAAACCAGACTATAACCGAACAGTTCTGAAATCAACCATGAGACTCAGCTCAAGATTGCAAGGTTCATCTCTCGTTTACTTATTGCACAGCACAACTGATATACACTTACGTATGACATCGCATGTGACTGCACACATAGCACTACAATATGAAATCACGTGATATTTACCTATGTTGTGTGACTAATGGTGTGAAGTTCCCTCTAGACTTTCGTGATCTGTGTTCTGTGATATCTTTTGTCTTGTTACTCGAAGCAGAGGAACCTTTTAACGCGAATTAAGAGGAGCTGAGATAAACATGCAAATCGCATTATCATTATGGGTGCACACATAATGATAATGAGGGGTGCATGCGAGTCCCAGTGAGGCTTAACGAGTGTGAAGGAGGTTCTGTTTCGTTGTTTGACGTAATGATAGAACCCAGTAATCTGTAGAAGTCATAGCAATGTTTGACTCCTACTCAATCCCAACTTCTAACCTTTTCGCTTTTTATATATAGAATCATGAGCGGAAGAACTGGTGGACGTGGTGGAGGCCGCGGTGGTGGACGTGGCAACATTGTTATGTCCCAGGCTGAATTAACTGACTTGATCAATACTCGTGTGGCTGAAGCCCTAGCGGCTCAGCAGGCTGGTACGATATATGCCAAACACACATTATCCTTGTGTCGCGTACTCGACTCTTACCCGTGTGTTGTGTTTTCTTTCGTCTGTAGGTCAGCACGTGAATCAGAATCAGAACAACCCGCCTGTTTGCATGTTTAAGGTATTCATGGATTGTAAGCCCCAGACGTTTAGTGGGACTGAAGGAGCAGTGGGGTTACTACGTTGGTTTGAGAAAGCAGAATCGGTGTTTGCTATGTGTAATTGTCCTGCTGGGGACAGAGTGAAGTATGCTATGGGCACGCTGGAGGATGGTGCCCTAACTTGGTGGAATGCCCAGGTCCAAATGTTGGGAATTGAAATGGCAAATGCAACCACTTGGGAGGATTTTAAAGAGCTGATGAGAGAGGAGTACTGTCATCGCGATGAGATCCAGAAGCTGGAAAATGAATACTACAACCTAAAGATGGCAGGCTCTGAAATCGAGGAGTATACGAAGCGGTCTCATGAGCTTGCAAACATGTGTCCTAACTTATCGCGACCACCACATCGTTGGATTCAGCTGTACATTAATGGTCTAGCACCACAGGTCAAGGGTTTAGTCACTGCAGCAAATCTGACAATTTGCCTCGAATCATCCGCTTAGCCCACAAGATCACCGATCAGGAGGTGGAGCATGGCTCGCTACCACCACGTGTTTCTGCTACTGCTGCTATCACTGCTACAGCTACTGCTCCTGCCATGGATAACAAATGAAAGTGGAACGATACGGACAAGGTGTCCAACTCGAATCAGTCGCAGAAGAAGCCAGACAATAGCGGCAACCGCAGTTTTAGCCAGTCATCTTCTGTAAACCAGAATCAGAGAAACAACTTGAACCAAGGTTCTAACTCAAGGAAACAACCAAAGTGTAACAAGTGCAACTACCATCATCGAGGACCGTGCACTCGAATCTGCCACAGGTGCAACAAGGTGGGGCATATGGCAAGGGATTGCATGGGCCCCGCTCCCAAAACAGCAGCAGCAGCAGCAACAACCTCAACAGAATCAGGGTAATCGTAAGGGATGTTTCCAGTGTGGAGACGAGGGTCATTTTAGGAGGGATTTCCCTCAACTGAATCAGAATGCTGGGAATAATAACAACAATGTTGGGAACAACAACAACGGGAACAATGGTGGGAATGGTGCACGTGGAAGAGTGTTTACCATCAGTTCTGGGGAAGCTAGGAATGATGGCAACGTTGTGACCGGTACGTTTTCTGTGAACAATCTATTTGCTTCTGTTTTATTCGACTCTGGTGCCGATTGGATTTATGTGTCTTTGGGGTTCAGTCGTCAGTTAGGGTTGACTCCTACACCTCTTGTAAACAAACACGTAGTAGAATTAGCTGATGGCAAATCGATTGAAGCTTCACATGTCCTTTTTAGGTGTAAACTCGATCTTATGGGTCAAGTGTTCGACATTGACCTACTTCCCGTTACTCTTGGAAGCTTCGACGTAGTCGTTGGTATGGATCGGTTGTCTAAGCACCAAGCGGAAATTCTATGTAAGGAGAAAATTGTACGTACCCCTCTCCCCAGTGGAGAATCTCTGTCGGTTCAAGGTCATCATAGTGGTGCAATGGTTGGTATGATCTCAGCTATGAAAGCCCAGAAGTGTCTACGAAAGGGATATCCAGCTATTCTAGCACTCATTACTGAAACACAGCCTGAAGAGAGGAAAATAGAAGACCTGCCTGTAGTTCGTGAGTTTCCCGATGTATTTCCTGAGGAACTTCCTGGCTTACCTCCTCATCTTCAGGTGGAATTTCAGATTGGCCTTACACCAGGAGCAGCCCCGATTGCTAGTGCTCCTTATCATCTTGCACCAGGAGAGTTGCAAGAACAGTCTAATCAACTTCAAGAACTGTTGGATAGAGGCTTTATCTGGCCTAGTTCTTCGCCTTGGGGAGCCCCAGTTCTATTCGTGAAGAAGAAAGACGGTTCCTTTCGTATGTGTATAGATTATCGTGAACTCAATAAGGTGACGGTTAAGAACCGTTATCCTTTACCGCGCATCGACGATCTGTTTGACCAGTTGCAAGGGTCAAGCTTCTATTCAAAAATCGACCTAAGATCGGGCTACCATCAGATGAGATTCCGAGAGGAGGATGTTCCAAAAATGGCTTTTCGAACGCGATATGGCCACTACGAGTTTCTGGTTATGCCATTCGGGTTAACTAACACACCAACGGTCTTCATGGACCTCATGAACCATGTGTGCTAACCGTACCTCGATGATTTCTTCATTGTGTTCATTGAAGACATTCTAATCTATTCTAAGAGCAAGGAGGACCATGAGCGGCACTTGTGTCATATCTTGGAACTCCTGAGAAAGGAGCAACTCTATGCAAAGTTTTCTAAATGCGACTTCTGGATTCAAGAAGTACACTTCCTTGGTCACATTGTTAACGAATTGGGAATACACGTGGACCCCGCCAAGATTGATGTTATCAGAAATTGGGTGGCACCAAAGAATCCTTCGGAGGTGCGATAATTTCTAGGTCTCGCTGGGCATTACCGTAGATTTATCAAGGTTTCTCAAGGATCACTCAACCTCTTACCTCGTTGACACAGAAAGGCGTTGTATATTCTTGGGGAACGAAGCAGGAGGATGCCTTCCAACTCTTGAAACAAAAACTCTGCAGTGCACCAATCTTGTCTCTACCTGAAGGTACCGAGGATTTCGTGGTATACTTTGATGCTTCTATTCAGGGTCTCGGTTGTGTGCTAATGCAACGCGAGAAGGTGATAGCGTACGCTTCTCGACAGTTGAAGGTTCATGAGAAGAATTACATGACTCACGACTTAGAGTTGGGGGCTATGGTTTTCGCGTTAAAAATCTAGAGGCATTACTTGTACGGTACTAAATGCACTATTTATACCAACCACAAGAGCCTTCAGCACATCTTTGATCAGAAGGAATTGAATATGCGACAGCGTCGCTGGGTAGAACTCTTAAACGACTACGATTGTGTAATCAAGTACCATCCAGGTAAAGCTAACATTGTAGCTGATGCCCTTAGTCGAAAGGAAACGAAACCCAAGCGACTTCGGAAGAAAACTTGGAAGCTGAATATTTGCAGGGCATAGAGAAACAACTCGTAGAGAGATCTGACGGCATTTACTATTTCATGGAACGAATATGGGTTCCTTTGTATGGTAATCTTAGAAAGCTCGTGATGGACGAAGCATATAAGTCCCGATACGCTGTTCACCCGGGTTCGGATAAGATGTATCAGGACCTCAAAGTCTTATACTGGTGGCCGAAGATGAAGGCCCACATGGGCCACATCGCGACGTATGTGAGTAAATGTTTGACTTGTGCGAAAGTCAAGGTGGAGTATCAGAAACCCTCTGGCCTGCTTCAGCAACCAGAGATAACCATGTGGAAATGGGAGTAAATTGCAATGGATTTCATCACTGGTTTGCCAAGAACTCAAAGTGGAAACGATACCATCTGGGTGATCGTTGAACGTCTCACGAAGTCAGCGCACTTCCTAGCAATCAAGGAAACTGATAAGTTCTCACAACTTGCTGCTGTTTATCTAAAGGAGGTGGTTTCTAGGCACGGGGTGCCAACCTCTATTATCTCTGATCGCGACCAGCGTTTCATATCCGATTTGTGGCAGTCGATGAATAAATCATTCGGCTCACGTCTCAACATGAATACTGCTTATCACCCACAAACGGATGGTCAAAGTGAACGAACCATCCAGACACTTGAAGACATGCTGCGAGCATGTGTGATTGATTTTGGTAAGGGTTGGGAGAAACACTTGCCGTTGATAGAGTTCTCTTACAACAACAGTTACCATTCCAGCATCCAGGCAGCTCCGTTCGAAGCATTGTACGGACGGAAATGCCGTTCTCCTCTCTGTTGGGCTGAGGTGGGTGACAGCCAGATCACAGGTTTGGAACTTGTACTTGAAACTTCAGAGAAGATTGTCCAGATCAGAAATCGTATGGCGGCAGCACGCGACCATTAGAAAAGCTATGCTGACAAGCGAAGGAAACCTTTGGAGTTCGCTGTAGGCGATCGCGTTATGTTGAAAGTCTTGCCCTGGAAGGGTGTGGTATGTTTTGGGAAACGCGGCAAACTTAATCCACGATACGTTGGGCCATTCAAAATTCTGGAGCGAATTGGTAAAGTGGCCTACAAGCTCGAGTTACCTGCTGAGTTGGGTAATGTTCATGATGTCTTCCATGTTTTGCAACTAAAGAAGTGTTTGTCTGATGAAGCACTTGTGGTACCACTTCAAGAGCTGAAAATCGACGACAAATTGCAGTTTGTCAAAGAACCCATCGAAATTTTGGACCGTGAAGTCAAGGTCCGTAAGCATAGTCGAATCCCGATCGTGAGAGTCCATTGGAACTCAAGGCGTGGACCGGAGTTCAGGTGGGAACACGAGGATCAAATGAAGCTCAAGGATCCTCAACTTTTCCCAACTGACCAATCTAATCCTGAAGCAACTAGTGAATTTCGGGACGAAATTCCCTTTCAAGTTGGGGATGATGTGGCATCCGAGGAAAATCCACAGTGATCCTGATCTATCGCTTCACCCCGCTGTGATTGCTTGTCAAATTTCGGGACGAAATTTCTTTCAAGTTGGGGATGATGTGACAACTCGGATTCCCAAGGTTCTTTCATGATGTTGTTTCTACTTGTGATTCATTATACGTTGTAATTAAATGAGTTGTTTGATGTTGAGATTTAATGCTATGTGAATGTGTCGGTTTCATGAAGTTGTATATTTGCTAAAAGGTATGATATATTAGTTGCACACCTCTCTCCCTCTCGATATGTTGTATGTTCGGCTCATACAATCCATCAAGCCCAAACCGAACTCGGCCCACTCTTTCCCTTTTGTGCGAATAAGCATGTATGTGTGCAAGTTCGAATAATTGAAAACCCTAGTGTTGTGCTCCCCTTCTCTCTACTCGACGGTAGAAGCCTTCATTCGAAGACTTCATTGTTTGGCATCATCCTTTCCTCGTTCCATTCTTCTTGCACGTACACACCACTTCTCGGTTAGTATCATGTTCATAACCAAAGTTCCTTGTATGATTGATTTCATTGTTTTGTGTTAGATCATATGATGTGGCTCTTGGTTTCTTGTATGGATTGTTTGTGTTAATATATAAGCATAGGGGTTCGTTCATGATCTATTGTACACCGAATTCTTATGGTTACAACTAGAATTACTTAAGGATGGTGATAGAACCTTGTTAACTAATTTGGTCTGATTCAAGTGATGAACACACATTAATGAATGAAATGATTTAAGGGTTTATTGTGCGATGTTAGCAGTGGATTGAATCTGGTTATGCATGATGAATGCGTGTTTATTAATGTTCATATTTTGATAATGATTAGGGTTCCTATGAATTCAAAGAATGAGAACTGTTTGATCCGTTTTAGATGTTAATGGATTGTGATTAATTGTTATAGATATGTTTGGGATGATTCCTCAAATAACTGATTGTAGGTTAGTGTAACCGATCCCATGATTTCAGCAAATTATAAAGCTGATCGCACAAGATTAAGTTAATCGCACAAGATTAAGTTAGTCGCACAAGACTAAGTCAGTCGCACAAGCAGGGTCTGGTCGCACAAGAACACAGGCCTGTTTGGCAGTTGGGCCGCACCACAGCTAATGGCCCACAGACACAAACTAGTCACACAACATTTTAATGGGCCCAAGCTATTGGATCGCACAAACAACAACTTGACGGATCGCACAAATGGAAACAGATCGCACATTTAATAGGCAGTCGCACACTGATTGGGCTTGGGTAAGTTATCGGGCCGCCCTTTATATTTCAAAATCTTGCATGTTTTAACCTTTAGGCCAAACCCAGTTAGATTTTTTAGTTAATTATGGTCATGTGCCATGCACATAAGGGTGTTCTTGTCATTTTACCTCCCTAGAGACTATTGGGTAAATAACTTAATATTCAAGGGACTAGTTGTGTAAGAAATAAAAATAAAATATAAATATTAAAAAAAAAACCAGAACTCTGACTCTCTCTCCCTCTATCTTCTCTCTCTCATTCTCCTCTCCCTCCTCTCTCTCTCTCTCTCTTCACCTATTACCACCACCACCTCCACCTCCCACCACCGCAACCACCTACCACTACCCTTCAGCCGCCACCACAACCTCCCACCACCAACCTTCAGCCGCAAATAGGCAACTTCCTTTATACTAATAGCGGCTATAATCAAGGTGGATGGATGTACCTGTAACAAACAGTCGAAGTAGTTCACAACTCAGCCTCACAACATTTGGATTGGCTGTATCAACAATTGCAGATTGTTATGACAAAGTGCAGAAATTAAAATAAAATAACATAAAAAGTAGAATGTTGAAACCTTAAAAGAGCAACATCATGTCAAAAAGGAACTTAGAGTTAACATTAGTTTAAAGGATCAGTCAGGCTCCCTACCGGAAGTAGGCCGGTTTTTCTTAGATGTTCCAGCTCGTTCCTGCATTGCAAAATCGCACTAGTCAAAACACAAAACCGATTGTTCATGTTAAAACCTATAATAGATTATACGTAACAAGTTTTCACACAAATTAGACAACAAAATCGCCAAAAAGTTCTCAAAAACCTATAATAGATTATACATAACAAATTTTCACCCTAATCAGACACTGAAATCGCACAAACTGTTCTTGAAAACCTATAATAGATTATAAAAATCACACAAATTAGACAACGGAATCGCAAAAGAAGATTGACCTCGCCTTTAGAAGCCTCACTGTCTTCAATCGTCTCCCGATCTGAAACAGAACTGACTCAACGAATGTTGTTCAATAAGAACAAAATTTGTACAAAAGTGAATCTAAAGCCAATTCATTATGAACTAACTAACTGATTGCCTTCTTGCTCCAAACGAACTTGAAAATGGCAGCAATCACATCCTGTAATTTCACAGATTTATATATAATAAACTGAAACTTCATGTATTTCATTTGTTGGATTGAAATCGGAACACGAAGTTAGGGTTCTACCTGATCAAAATTGGTCTCCATTGTGCAACAACGAAGAATTGTTTGAAACAAATTTTAAAGAATTGTTTGAACTATCTAATGGTGGCGATGTTGGTGGTGGTGGTTGGGTATTGGTGTTGGTGGTGGACGATGGGATGTGGCGGCTGAAGGTTGGTGGTGGGAGGTTGTGGTGGGAGGTTGTGGTGGCGGCTGAAGGGTAGTGGTAGGAGGTTGCGGTGGTGGGTGTTGGTGGTGGTGGTGGAAAGTGGTGGTAATGGGTGAAGAGAGAGAGAGAGAGAAAAGGGAGATGAGAATGAGAGAAGAGAGAAGAGAAAGTCAGAGTTCTGGTTTTTTAATATTTATATTTTATTTTTTATTTCTTACACAACTAGTCCCTTAAATATCAAGTTATTTACTCAATAGTCCTTAGGAAGGTAAAATGACAAGAATACTCTCATGTGCATGGCACATGACCATAATTAACTAAAAAAATCTAACTTGGTTTGGCCTAAAGGTTAAAACGTGCAAGATTTTGAAACATAAAGCACAAAACTTGCAAACTTTTGCGCTAAAGGACAGCGCCTTCAATTTGGTGTAAACATAAAGGACAAAACTTGTAATTTACTCTAAAACAAATGTACATATAAAATGATGAGATAATGAGCTCTATATATCTATTAAATAAACATTTTATTAAATATTTAAAACACTCTATTTAATTCAAAGGAAGTTAAGAAGCATCTAATAAATAAACATATTATTAAATATATTGTATTCTAAAAAAATTAATATATGTTATAAATATATTATTAATATTATGGTTATCAACACCAAAAATAAATTAGCTTCTTCTACAAGTTTTCTTCTCCTATATATACTTCCCATCGTATCTCTTATATGATATATCTATCAATGAAATATTTTTTTCTTCCTACATCTCTTTCTCTTATTGTTTGCTATTAGGCTAGTTTCATAATACGTTATCAGCACGAGGCTCTAATCAGAGTTGGATCGCATCATCATAAAGTAAGTCGGTATTGTACAATTAACTTATCATTAATCCTTATTATCTCAAATATAAACCATATTGTAATTTATACAACATTTCGTTGTGTTAGAGATTTGTTTTGTTCTTCTCATAATTCCTCAAAATAATCCTATTGCAATTCATACAATTTTGAGTTAGATGGAGGTATATATTATTATCGCTTCAAAAAGTTTAGAAGTAACCACGACTTTGAAGTTTAATCATTTTGCTTTTGACAATTCTTATAAATGGTCTTTGTTTTTCCTTTTAGTTTACGCTAACAATATCAAAATACTGTTTATTTTATTTTCTTACATATGATACCTGTAATTGAATTATGTATTTTGTTGTAATTTGGCAATTATGAATTTTGAATGTGATGGTGAATATAAAATAAATATCCATAGATATCAATTAGTAAAGATTTGAATTTTAATATCTTAATAATCATCGGTATATAATAATATGAAAGAAGACGAAAATTACGTAAAGAATAATACTGATTAATATATGATAAACAATATGAGTATGAATGTTGTTGTATTAGATTGGTTGATTTATCTTCTTTATGGTACACAATAATATTTGTTAGTTTATCATCAAGCTTAGTCAACACAAAAAAAAAATATTTTAGTGAGATATTTTGCCTCATATAGTATCTATATCTATATCTATAATAAAAAACATTGGGGGACACATGTCACCCCTTGGTTAAGCCACATATGCAGTACACGTGGCATATCTCTGGTTTGAGTATTGGAGAGGCTTATTATGTAAGTTTCTTTCATTCTCTATCTCTCAATCATCGTTTCTTTTTTCCCAAAACCCTAGAGGCGAATTCATCTCCCTCCGGATCTCAATCTCCCTCTTCCGGATCTCAGTGAACAATCGACGGTAATGTTTCAGTGAAATCGATCTTCTATATGATCCAATCCATCTTCTTTGAATCAAGTTTCTCTCACTTTACTTTTCATTTCAAACCCTAGCCAAACCTCTGCATCATCATCCTTCAATTGTTCTTCGCCGATTCATCATTCCCAATGACCAGGTATGAGTACTTGTATGATTATTTATTGTAATGTTTAATCTATTGTATCTTCTTCAGACCTAATCATCTCGATTCTCTCATCGATCGTCGTTTTTTTTTTTTTGATAAAGTTGATCGTGTTTGTTGAATGTTTCAATGGTTGGATTTTGTTTCAATCGATCTTAACAGTAAGCTTTGTATCCATCTTTGATTACTCTGATCCATTGATAATATTCGAAACCCTAAGATTGACCGTGTTTGTTGTGTTTTTCAACAGTTGGAGTGGGGAGATCCAGTTATAACTTCTAATTGTTTGATTCCTAATGAGTTTTTTTTTTCATTTTGATTTGTGATTCATAGCCATGTTGTTCTTCCTCATCAAGTTGTGAAGGAATTTCTAAAGAATCGGCTTCTGTCCCAGGTATATTGTATATGTTGATATGTTATTATTAGGGTTTGATATTAATGATATGTGTGAATTTATTGTCTTACATTGAAGGTCAAAGAAACTCAATTTTTGTTATGGGTATACAAGGAATTGAAATAGGAAAATTTTAAAGCAGTTCGACTCTCAGGTTTCTTCTTTTTTTTTCATTCGACCGATTTTTTTCTATTCATTAGTTTTCAATTTCAATAACGTTATTTTATTCCATTTTGATTATTTTAAGCCATTTTGATTATGTGTTATGCGATACGTGACTATGATTCTATTCAGGTAATCTTTCATTGTGTAAATTCAGTAATCTTTGGTTGGTTCATTCTATTTGGTCACATCAAGTACTCATTTCATATGCTAAATATGATGTTATTAGAGTGCACATTAGTTGCTCGATAAAACGCCTGAATGACGTTTGATCCTAACCCTAAACATGTTAGTCTTTATCTGCTATCTATGTGTTTGATGAAATGCCTATTGAGGTTTGATCTTTTGAAAATCTGAACTAGATTTGTTTTCATTTGGATGAGTATAATATCGGGTGTAAATTATTCAGTTTTAGTTTTTTGCAGAGCCACGGGTCGATCCTTTTGCCAAGAGATGGTCAAGCTGGGTATATCATGTATCATATATATGTCAAAAATACATAACATACAAAATATAATAGCATCATACATATTTGTTATTGCACGGTTGATTGTGTTTAATCAATTTTAAAATTGGCATTATATGACTATGAGTAAGCGAGTGATTTACTAAGTGAAATAAAGTGTGTTTAAATTAGCCAGTTAGGGGTGTCAATGGATCGGATTGTTGCTTGTAGTTTTTGTATTTTGCCTTATTTTCTTTTGTGGAATGACGATTTTGCAATTCTTAAGGAGAATGAAGTGGTATCCTATTTGTCGAACAACATTAGGTATTGCTGCACCTAAAATCGTGTAATTTATTTTGGTTTGCAGTCAGAATATGCACGACTGCTATGCTTGATTATGCTGACTATGGAGACTAGATTACGAAATTTCATGTCAGACACTATGCAGTCAAACTCTTATGCTAATAGTGTAAACTCCTCAAATCCAGGTTTTTCATAATATACCATCGTTCAATGTTCTGCCACTAAATTAATATAATTATTATTTTTTGTATAATATTATTAGTGTAATGAGAAACAAGATGATGGAATACATCTAACTATGTTGTATATATTTTGTTTTTTTACATCATAGAGGAGAGGGGACTTGTATATATATAGAAGGGAACTAACTCTAAACTGAACACTAAGACCCATTGAGTTGCATAATGGGATTATACATAAATCCGATATATACAGTGTCTAGGGGGGTTGTGATGGTCTCGCCTTCTATATACCTGTTAAACATATTTCTTTTCTTTTTTTATTATTCATGTTTTCGTGTGTTGGATGTATGCTCTTTATGTGCATTGGGTGAAATTAATGCTCTCATTTTCTCTGTTTATCCAGTTCTCAACATTGGTTTTGAAAAGAAGGCCCTCTTATATGTATATTTAGTCTAACGAATTTTAATGTTTTTTTATGGTAACTATTTGATTTTTATCCAATTGTTAGGTTCTAAGGTGATGCAGCAAGTGAACAACCAAGTGAAACGACTTCCTATTTCTGTGTCGTCTAATAATATGCAACAAGGACAACAAAGGATGTCAATTTGATTTTGATTTGAAGTTGTTTTGTTCAGTGATCGTGTTGTTAGGGTTGACCGTGAGTCAGTGACAAGGAGAAGATGTAAGTGGTTATTTGGACTATGTGGCTCTACTCTTGTCTTCGTCTTTACAGTATGGTTATCTCTTGATTTTAATATTGATTTCCACATTGGTTCTAGAGAATAGTTGATAACATTAAACTAAGGTGCCTAGAATATGATATTAACATTAAAGTTGTAAACCCTCCCATTATACACAGGGACATCAAGTCAAACAACATTATGCTTGATGAACTTTTGAATGCTAAGGTTGCTGACTTGCTGATCTAGGGTTGTCAAAACTCTTGTGAGATAAATTAGTGGGTTATGTATCTATTCAAGTGGTGGGGAGATTGGTAAGTGCCCTATCCTCTTTCATATGGATGTGTTTTATTTCTGAGATGAAATGCTCTCAGGCTAACCAGCGAACACTTTTTGTCCCTTTTTTTGGAAAGAAGGTAATAAATAATTAGTAGGTTAAGTATGACTTGAATTTTTTTTGTTACAATAATAATTTATATTTTTGTGGTAAAAAGATGTAGGAGGGTGTGTATATTCAGGTTTGAAACAAAAAAGCCAAATTTCAATATTGGTTCTACTCCTTGCAACTTTCTAGAATCAATTCCTATTCATGCCGAGTTTTAGGCTAATTTGTCATGAATTTTGAATTTAAAACTAAAAAAATTAGCAAAACTAAATCATGTCAAATGGCTTGGAAGTCAAATGAAGTGTAAGCCTGTAACCTTTTAAACTTTTTTTAATAAAATGAGATGATTCCTTTATAGCATTTTTTTAATCATACTTAACATATTAGTTGTTTAAAAAATTCTATAACGATGGGCTAAAAACCTTATGGGTCAACCTAAATTGACCCGTGCCAACGCTTACGAACTTGAACCTTTTTGATCCATTATCCAACCTGCTCATTTGACATATATATTAGATGAAAATCACATAAAGAACGACACCTTTGAATTTTAAATTAATAATAAATAAGAAAACATTTTTATTTATGGGAACGTGAAAAGCACCGGGAAGATGAACTTAAACTTAAAAGCGGCAGAGACAATATGAGGAAAACGTTGTTTAGAACGTGTTCGGGTCCATATGCGTTTTGTGCAAGATGAGTTCGGATGAAAAAGGTGTCGTTTTGAGTACTAATCTATTTTGCATGTTTTTCGATATGTTTGTTTATTTCAACAGAGCATGATAAATGTCTTCATTAACATTTTGAAACTATAATGCTGGCGGAATCTTCAATGGCCAATGGCCATGGGATCATTGGAACTACAAATAAAAGCCATTCAGGAACATTATGTTGGTGATAGGTTATACCGTTTTTCCTATCCTTTTCAACTAATTCTTTGCGTATTTTGAAAATATGTCGATTACGTTAGATTGATCCACACATATGGCAAGTAATCAACAAAAGTTTTGAACATTAATCTTGAATATTGAATAAGTAGATTTCGCGTCTGGTTATCTTTATAAGTTCACGCATGGTTTCTTAAGCGTGTAAATGTTTTCATACACCTAATGATCTTTATTTCGGTTCGTCTCTTTTGTTAGGGAAGTTGAATGGTATATTAATAAAAAGGGTTGGGATTGATCTTTACTTGCTCGGCGGTTTTCTCACAATGTGGTTTTGTGCATACCATGTGTACCGTGTACGACGAAATGCCAATGTGGTTTTAACATTTTTTTATGTCAAATGTTTTATTATAGAATCCAACTCACAAATCAGCTTCTAAGAAATCATGTTCTATATATTTTTATGTAAATATCACGTCAACTTAAGTGTAGTTTAATTACTTTTTTACTGTGATGTTGTAATCAAAATGGAGAGCTTATCTTCTGCCTTTAAAATTTCTAACTCTTGAAATATTGAATATGGACACTAATGGTATGGATACCGGTTACTGAATTACCCGAAAAGTATTAATTCGAGACATTTTCTCTGAATCGGTTTGGTACCGGTATTTATCGGTTTTTACCTTCACATACTGGTCCATACCAATACTGAACCATACCGCACCGGGTATTTTCGTTATTGGTACAGGTACCTATTTTTTGGGATTTTTGGTACCGGTACTTGTTGGTACCGAACTCATCCCTAATGAAACATATATATACTCATTTATCTAATTTGTTTCCCTTGTATACCTGTATGAATAATTATTGGGTATAATGGTTCAATATTTGTAATTCATTGTCTTATTTGCAGATTGTTGCAACCTTTTCCATCCATGTTAAATAAAGAACGTTTTATTTGATGATGTGGCCAACAATTAAATAAGGTAAAACCTTGGGTGTAGATCTCGCTTTTGAAATCGATGTTATATGTGACAGGAAGAAAACTATGGGTGACTTTCGACCAATTCGGCATTTTTAAGCTAATTGTTTTATTATTTTTTTTTCATAAATTTGATGTAAGTGGGTGCAAAGATCTTGAATAGTAAGGAATTGGAGATCTGCAAATGGGATGGTGCTCTTTCATAGCTTTGCAAACTGTTATGGAGAAGTTGAACATGGTTGCTGAGCTAATTTCAAAGTCAAATTGATAATTGTTTATTTTGAGTTTTATAGCAGTGTTACATCTTTGTTTGAATATTATTTGGTGGAATGAGTTTTACACCAGTTTTTGCAATTTAGAAGTTGTAGATGTTAAATTAGTTTTTGTGTCACATTCTTCGAAAAGGTGACGATGGGAATTTTACATTATGATTTTGCAATTACCATTGATCATATTTTGCAATTACCATTGATCATTGTTTTCGTGGATCACTTTTTTTGTATAAATGATTTTGGATCATGTTTTTGTGAATAGCTTCCTTGGTATAAATTCATTAATATCATTTTTTTGTGGATCACTTTCACGATTCGTTTTTAATCTATGTTTATTTGTGATAAATCGTTGGAAAATAACTTCTTCTCATAGTCGTCATCGGACCTCTCCCGCATTGCTGTGATCCTCCACAACTTGATCCATCTCTAATTCAACTGATTTGGTTCAACAGGAAACCACGAAGATGAACTTGATAATAACAAAGAGACTTGCCTGTGATGTAGATAGCCATCAAAATGTATAAAGTTGCTGGTGAAGAGAGGTTTTTGCTCCGGGCAGTTTGTAGCATTCAGTTACAGGTTTATATTATATAGTTTTATGCACGATTAACTATATTCTATAAGCTGTTAATGGTATAAGATATTTGGATATGAATAATTTTCTGTTTGCTTCTTCCAATGTATGCATTTGTACAGAATATTAAATTTCAAAGTAAATAATATGTTTTTGGTTCAAGTCGTGTTTAACGCGGGCATTAACCTAGTATAATTTTATATAGATTGAGAGCCTTGGCATAGCTTGCTATCTTGTAAATAGTTTCCTTCGCAAATATTAACTTTGGGGCAAATTTATTTCACGAGCATTTATGTTGGGATATTGGGTTACAGAAATATCATGTAAATTCTTATTCTCTATATACGGTATAAACGAAACTAGGGCATACTTTGATTATATATAAAAGTAGTTCTAAATTGTTTGATTATTTGCTATGATATTTGTGGATAATACCGTATGCATGTTTGTATTTTAACTTCAGTTAATCAATAATTTGTAAAATACTATCATAAATTATAAATGTTTGTGGTAAAAGACATTTTCATAAATTAACTTGATGAGTGATAAGTGAACATATGTTTGTAAGAAAACGAGAACTTGATGGGATATTTGTTTATGTAAAAGCAGGATGATAAATATATATTTGTTTATTGTCATGAAAAAAATATTTTATTTTATAGACTTTTATATGTGGCAACTTATAACATGTACTGCATGACTTGACTTTATGTATATCTCATATTTTGTATGATATCATTTATTATACGTATAGTATTAAATAGAAAAACTAAACCAAAGTTGGTTTATTATTACTATCATGAAAGGGCATATATATATGCTTAGATATGACACCTGAAGTGTCATACTCCCTGAATCTCATTATCAAGTTATAAAAGGTCGTAAGATATTTAATCGATAAATCTTACATGAATCGAACATTTAGTTACTTCTCTATTCGTATTATGGAAAGAGAAGATTATTTACAAGGAAAAATCATATCAAACAATTTCCATTTGTCATATCTCAAATATGCTAAAGTCGTAATATTATGGAACCATGAAACTTTGTTAGTAACTGGATGAAAATTTCCATTTATCACACATGAGATATGCTCTTGAAGTAGCAATATCATTAAGAGAGTATGAAAGATTGAAATGATTTTATATTTGTGTGACCAAGTAAATAATGGAAAGCTATGAAGCTTGTTCGGTTACTCCATTCACTGAAGTGAATGTGACTGTATAACTATCATTGAAAATGTTGTGAGAAACTTGTAATGAGGTCGAACTGTCAGAAAATGTAAGATAACCAAGTTAATAGTGAGACCGACTATTAATATTGTAATGATAGGCATAATGAGATCGACCACTATATGTGGTAATATAAGGGAGTGATAATATGCGAATAATATGTGGAAATAATGATAGTGATATAACATCATAGTTTCAAATGATATCTCTCCCGTGTCTTACTTTTGTATTACATACGTCAAGTAATACATCTACGATCATAAATTAGAAGTTTACGGATCATGATATTTGATTGGCATGACCAGTTAGACCACACCGAGTCAATGATGATGTGAAAAACAATGAACAACTGAAAGATTCTTCCTGACAATTAAAGATGTCTTTGCTCTCAAGAAGAAATTAATTATTTACCAACCAAGATAGGGTGTGAATCCCTAAATATTCTGGAATAAAGAAAGAATACGTATATCCAAGCATGATACCATTTAGTTTTTTAAATCGATGCATCGTCTAAATAGTTATCAAATCCGCAACCTGAAGTTTCTGTGATTGTGGCTTAGCTTATGTGATAGTAAGCATATTAATCCAGATTAGTATATTTATTTGGTAATAATGAACTTGATTTCCAAGTTATTAACAATCATTGGAATAAATGTTATTGTTGAGATGATCACTAAACGTCTACTATTGATTACAAAGCCAATGATCATGAGAGGAGCAAAAGTTCATTTAGGTCCATGTAATTTTACATATAGTACCATTAATTCACATCAAGCCAATAAGTTATAATTCTCCCCATACAGTTGATTTTTGGTCAGGAACCAAAAATGTCTCATCAAAGATTTTGGTTGTGCGACATATATTGAAACTCATTCACCACAGCACACAAAGATGAGACTTTAAAAAGTTTGAGAATATGTTGGGTATTTAATCATCTATGGTTGAATACGTAAAGCCATTAGTGAGAAATTTGTTTATGGCTCATTGGTTTTAACTTTAGTGAATGAATGTTCCCAACATTAGAGGGAGATAACAAGCAGTTGGAAAGTGAAAATTGGAATGAATTATCATGTCGTCTTAATCCTCATACTATAAACGGTAAACCAAAAGTTGAAATGATAATTCATTTACCAATATTAAAGAATAAATTACCAGACAAGTTCACTGGCCTAAATAGAGTGACTAAGTAAGTCACATAATCAACTGCTTATGCTCCAGTCATATTTGTGTCCCAAGAGGACAACCACATATTTTGTAATGAGTCTATTGCACGCATAAAGTGTGGTAGACTAGTTGATTCCAATAATTAAATTCCTCAAAAATTGGAACAAGTAATTAAGATAGTCAAGTCGAGGTTATAGTAATAAAATCTCCTTAAGAGATAGTAGACATGATGGTTCAAGAAGAACCTAAGGTACCTGAAAATAAAGAGATCTCGATAAGTTGTATCATGTCTAAGATTTGTATGGAATCGAAATAAAAATCGACGTCGTTATACTTTTGTATATAATGTAGCGCTTGAAGTGATTAAGTGATGAGGATCAACATTTGAGATCTGCCTATGAACATAAACATAGAAATTATTGGCCAAAATGGAAAGACACAAATAAGGCAAAGTTGAATTCTCTAATGACATGGAAAGTCTCTAGACTAACAGTCCATATAACTGAAGTTGTAAAATATGTTGGATATAAACGGGTCTTTTATACGAATTATGTGAAAATAAAATTGAGTGATATAAGGAAAAAATGGCGGCACAAGAATTTTCACAAAGACCTATGATTGATTATGAGAAGACGTATTCTCCAGTGGTGGATGCATTGACTTTCTAATATTTTATTAGTCTGGTAATATAAAGAGAGAATTGATATGCGTTTTATGAATTTTATGTATCACTTGATACTGAAAGTTTACATGAAAGTCCTAAAGGATATAATTATGTAAGTCATGTAAAGTAAGTTCTCGAGAAGAATATGATCATTGTATGCATATTCTGATTTGAATAAGTTATGATTATTTTACATGATGGATATAATTTGAACTCTTGATGAGTTTCTAAAGCAATTGAGTGCTTAAAAGGTTAACTGAAACATCTTAACGATGTAATTTATTGTGCACCAAGAAACTTACATAGAAAACTTGTACCCAATGATTATGATATCTCAATAAATAGTGTACACGCATGGTACAATATCGATTTTGGAGATAAAAACAAGTGTTCGTTACATTTTGCATATGATATAGATATCTATATGTTATATCGGCAAGTTTATTTAGCAAAACTTCTGAACATGCATATTTAGATAAGATGGGAAGAATTCCCTCATGGATTAATAATGCCAGAAGCATTGATATATTTAAGTTGCCTCAAGAAAGTACTATATGAAGTTGACAAAATGCGTATGGACTAAAATAGTCGGGTCGAGTGTTGTAAAACTCGAGATATTCTGGTAAAGATGGATATATGTTTGATTAAATTAGTCATTGCTTTTATAAAAAAAATTACTTTTAAAAGTTCACTATAATCGTAGTTTACAGTAATGATGTCCCGCATCATCGAGAGAAACTGTCGAACTTTTAGAGGGAGAATTTTTGAATGACCTTGACACATTATAATTATTGCTCGACCTGCAGTTCGAGTATATGTGTAATCAATCAAACTATATCTATAAGAGGTTGACGCGTTTTACCATGGCCAAAGCTTATCCTTTAACTACGTTAAAGGTTGTTCAATTACTTGATATATAAAATGATTGTTACAACTTCATATGAAAGAAATTGAATTTTTTGGTCTAGAGGTACCATCTTTAAGTGCAATTGTGCATTAGTATTTCTTGCTATCTATTCATGATTTTATATATCTTTATTGAATTTATCGATTTGATATAGCATGTGTTAAACGACGAAATATTGAAATGGGAAGACATCTATTTCAATACCTTTAAGGTATGTAAGATATGAATCTATATTGTACTAACCTATCAAAACAAGTTTGGTTAGTTTTGTAAATGCAGGGAATGTAACAAATCACGGTTGTGGATCTTATGATATTTGTTTAAAAAAGAGGCACTAGAAAGCTCATGTGAAGATATACACCATTGCGAACATAAAGAATTGCACATTAAGGGATCAAGCGGCAAATCATTGACTACAAAAACTTTGAGCAACTTTCAAGAAAAATGGGCACTAGTCACTTGAAAAATACATGTTCAAATGAGGGAGAGTGTTATACAAGTTGCATTCTTTTTCCCTTCACTTAGTTTTAACCCATTGGGTTTTCTTAGTAAGGTTTTTAATGAGGCAACGTACATGATCCAGAAGTATCAGGGGGAGACGATATGTGCTGCACTCTTTTTCCCTTAGCTAATGTTTTGTCCCACTGGGTTTTCCTGGCAAGGTTTTTAACGAGGCAGCATCTCCAAGCGTATCAAGTTGATAACCAAGGGGGAGTGTTATAAATATATTATTAATATTGTGGTTATCAACACCAAAAATATATTAGCTTCTTCTACAAGTTTTCTTCTCCTATATATATTACCCATTGTATCTCTTGTATGATATATCTATCAATGAAATATTTATTTATTCATATATCTCTTTCTCTTATTGTTTGCTATTAGGATAGTTTCATAACAATATAATATTAACGATGAATTGAAATGAAAACTAATTATATAAAACTTAAAAGCTACCCATATATATTCTAAATAAGTATTTTATAATTAAGTATATTATAAATGTTGGTAAATTTTAATAAACTTTATGTTGCTACGTCGGTATATATCATCATACTTGTGAACAAAGACCTTTTACCATATCAACAACTTTAATCAAGTGCATAACATAGAAAAACTAAAAGAATAGTTATATTAACAATAAAAAAAACCTAAATAATCATAATATTTTCCTTTTCGCCACTATTTAGGTATTTAGCTGTTTACTGAACTCAACTTTCATTACAACACCAGCAAAAATACAATTAATACTACATTTACTTTTAAATTCAATGTATCACGTGAGAAACCCAAAAATAATTTCTTATCGGTATTAATAGGAGAACTTGTCGTTCAAAAAAAATTAATAGGGGAACTTAAGGGATTTTAATAGGAGAACTCAAGGGATTTCGGTAATTAACTTCATGGAACCTCTTAATAACTTATTTCGTTTACTTTAACTTCATTGAACCTCTAAGACCTTTAACAATCCAACGGAAGCAACTCAGAAAGCGAGATAGAAGAGTGACGGTGGCTTTGTAGGTCACCGAGTTGTGTTTTATCGCTTAAGGGGTCAAATTTTTCACACACATATATACACACACAAGTTAAATATGACCTTTCTATCGTTTTAAGGTTTAAGTTATACACTGACCCTGTATTGTCGACTCTAACGCACGAGTTTCCCACTTGTAAACATAAAAAAAGACAAGACTTGTAAACGAAAAAAAGACAAGAAAAACAAGGAGTACATTTTCTATGTGCTCGTAGTCTCCGTATTAGAACTGAAATCTAGAGGAGAAAAATTAGAATCGAGTGAGTCAAGATCATCATCATCATCTTGACACATTTCCGAATCAATAAAAGGGCACACGTTTTCGTTCTTCATTCTTCTTCTTCTTCATTTTCACAAACCCTTTTCTCCACGATTTAACACTTTCATTTTGGTATTCTTCTTCTTCCATTAATCAAATCAAGATCACATTCATTCATCATCATCAATTGTAATAATTTCATTCAATATTTTTTTGTATATTCTATATATATTCATTTCAATTTTCGTTGTGTTTGTAGGTGTTGTTTCTGATCTTCCTCTGTACCAAATTCATACCCACATGGCGAAAATTCCCTCTTCAGGTTCTTTATTGTTTTTACCCTTTTTTGGATATTAAATGTTGACAAATTATTGGTGTATTAATTTTTTTTTCATCTGGGTGTTATGTAATCTGTGTGATTTGAATTCTTTTGATCTGTTTTTTTATTGTTTACCCTTTTTTGTATCTTAAATATTGACAAATTATTGGTATTTTAATTTGTTTTTCTCTTACTTGGGTGTTATGTAATCTGGGTCATTTGAATTCTTTTGATCTGTATTTTCTTGTCTTTGGATCAGAATTCAGATCTGTTATTGATTGCATGTATGGGTATATGATCTAATTTGTTAAAGAAAAGTGAAGGCACATTCTGTTTTTCTTTGATCAGTATTTGTTTTGAAATCCCCATGATCTTTTTTAATTGGTTTTTGGTTAGACAAAAGGTTACAATCGATGGATCATGTCGAATATAAAGCGGGTGGGTTTGCCAAAAATGTTGTTTTCGTTTTTTTTTTTTTTTTTTTTTTTTTTGTGATTTCGGTTACCAGCTTGTGAAATTCATATTAAGATTTGAGTTCATTTTTTTTTTTCTAGTAAAACTTGAAGAAAATAAGAAACCACTGGTAGATGTAGATCCCGTGTTTGATTTTTTTAGTTGTATGCGTAATTGTTAATCTTAGGTAGATGTGGACATATGGTGGTGTGTGTGGGGGGGGGGGGGTCGGTCGACTAAACGCGTTATTTTTGGTACCGTTCGGGATGGATTGGCATGACCCATATATATCAGTTTTTGTACAAAAGTTAGATTTTTCATGGATATTTAGCGTGTCAAATATCATGACAATAACTATTAAACTTTCATAAAAATACACTTTGGTCTTGTTTAGAACCGATAGACGAGTTCAACCATTTGACCCGTTTGTTTTTTACACACAAATTTGATTTTTTATGAATATTTAGTGTGTCAAATAGCATGACGATAACTATTACACTGTAATAAAAATACACTTTGGTCTTGTTTAAACCGTTTAACGAGGTCACCATTTGACCCGTTTCTTTTTTTATCTACTTTTATTTTTTACACATGTGATCCCTTAGAAATAAAATGATGAACCCAGTTGACCCAGTCATAAGTAAACGACCCTTTTTAGAAACTAACCATAATGCCCAATTATTCTGCTTGTTTTTTACTGATCCGGACCAATTTCCGTGCATTCAGATGGTTCAAAAAACTTATCCATGAATTCAAATGGAGGCCCAGAAGCAAAGACTTCACTTGTTGTATGTTTCGGGGAAATGTTGATCGATTTTGTGCCTACAGTTTCTGGGGTGTCACTTGCAGAAGCACCCGCCTTCCAAAAAGCCCCTGGCGGTGCTCCTGCTAATGTTGCTGTTGGTATTTCAAGATTGGGTGGTTCATCTGCTTTCATAGGCAAGGTATACCAATCAAAACATTTTTACAAATAAATTGTTTTTTCATCTTTCATTTGTAATATGGTGTCGATAAACTTAACATCTTTATATACTTCTTAGGTGGGTGATGATGAATTTGGGCATATGCTATCTGACATTTTGAAACAAAACAAAGTCAACAATTCTGGCATGCGATTTGACCAAAAAGCTCGAACAGCTCTTGCTTTTGTTACTCTTAGAGCCGATGGGGAGAGAGAATTTATGTTTTTTCGTAATCCTAGTGCAGACATGCTTCTTCGTGAATCGGAACTTGACGTGAATCTTATTAAACAGGTTGACTTTTATCTTTTCTTTTCATAGATTGTTTGCAGATAACTATCAACGCGCTGCAGGAGATAGTGCTTGGACGCACTTTTGATGTATAATTTGTAATAATCAGATAATTGATTGTCTTGTGTGTTTGGAAAAACTTGTTATTTATGATATTAGTTCATAAAATAAATTTTTTTTTTTGTGAAAAATGCATTTTTTCGTTTACTAATTATTTGAGACTCCTAAATAAAATGATAAACAAAAAAAATTATTTTCGTGCGTGTGTAACTTTTTAATTCACTAATGTTTTTTAACAGGCAAGTATATTCCACTATGGTTCTATTAGTTTAATAGAAGAACCATGCAAATCGACACATTTAGCTGCGATGGCGATAGCAAAGAAATCAGGCAGCATTCTCTCTTACGACGTGAACTTAAGATTACCATTATGGCCCTCAGAAGATGCAGCCAGAGATGGCATAATGAGCATTTGGAATCAAGCTGATGTCATCAAGGTACCAAGGGCATACAAGTAAATACACATATCCTGCGTTTATTTCCTTTTTAAACGAAACTAATGTTATGGGTATACACAGGTGAGTGAGGATGAAATTACGTTTTTGACCCGGGGTGCTGATCCGTACGATGATAATGTGGTGTTGAATAAGCTTTTTCATCCCAACCTTAAGCTTTTGCTTGTAAGCGAAGGGCCAGACGGCTGTAGATATTATACACAGGTAATGATTCTTGTTTTTCAAGGTTTTATACGTGTTTTGTGGGACCCACAAAATGAAATATTTAAGCGAACGGATTATGTTTTGTGCAGAAATTTAAGGGAAGAGTTCCTGGTGTTAAAGTAAAGGCTGTTGATACCACCGGTGCTGGAGATGCATTTGTTGGTGGAATTTTAAGTGTTTTAGCCTTGGATACAAATCTTTATAAGGTACACTTTTTTATCCGTTTTCCATTTGCGGGTCCCATTTCGTTTCTTATAAAATGAAGTAAGTTGGATCAGTTTTTGTTGTTGAATATGAAACATTAAAGTGGGAAAAAAAGCATCTATGTTTAGGTTCCATCTCTTTATTGCTTTTCATCCATTCTTGATTCTGATCTTTATCAACCTACGCGTTTAGATTTGATTATTTTTCTTAGTTCTTCATCTTTGATGGGACCCACAACAATATTTAAAGTTGTCAATTAATTTTCTTAAGCCTGTTTTTTTTTTTTTTTTTGGTTTAATTGAGGGCTTATTTTCATTCTGCTTATACTAGAAAGTAAAATAAATATTGGTACTTGTAGATCTTGATTTCAAATGGGACCCATAATCTCACATATTCCTTTGTGAAACGACATAAACGGGTCCCACACGTGTTGGAACTTGGAAGTTCAGGTTCCGCTTGGTGGGCCCACAATTACATCTTAATATTGTGACTCTCTTGCGGGATCTTAATCGTATTATTTTCATTTGCTTTGTGTTTGCATAACCTTTGATTCCAGACATCATCTTGATTGTAATGCAGGATGAAAAAAAACTAAGGGAAGCACTTCTTTTTGCAAACGCGTGTGGGGCCTTAACCGTAACAAAAAAAGGAGCGATTCCAGCAATGCCCACAAGAGATGAAATCCACAAAATCTTGAAAAGCAACAGCTGAGGAACATGTTGGTGCGACGTCAATAAAATGAGCGGTAAAAAAGGTTTATTTGAATCAAACCCTGCAATGTACAAGTGCGTATGAAGTTCTTCACGGTAGTTGTACATTGAAGGGGTCTGTTTTGTATGACATTTTCTAGCCATAAATGGAATCTGTAAGATGTTCCAGTATATCAACATTGCTGGTAATGAAAACAAATGTTGTTTTGTTGCTCTTGTAGGCAACTTTTGACTGTTGCTATAAGTTTTAACAATGCCCAAACACTATACTCATCTCTTAAGGGTTACTTTCCCTCTCATGTCATGGATATGGTTTTGAGGTTTTCAAATGGTTGTTGGGGTTGACTCTATTTTATAAATTTTACTTGCTCTCTCCCCTCTCCTAACCTCTCTTATGCGTTATACAGATAATAAATGACTTTATTTTATAAATTTTACCGACTTGAACGTCGAAAAATGCTTCTTATAATTTTGTCTTTGTGCCTGCCACCTTCCAACATATTCTTTACACGTCACAAAAGCTAGCTAGTTCCGGTCAACCTAAAAAAGTTGCACATAAATTTAGTATTTTCCATAGTGGATTTTGTTTTATATAGATAAAGCTTGAAAGCACTTCATACATATATAATAAGTACATATCCACATGGTTGGGCTAAAGTGGGCTTTCTTCATAGGGTCACTCTTCTCAATGGGTGGGATTCTTCGGTTTGAATTCTTGTCCTGGTACAGAATCAGTCTACGGAATCATGTTCCTCTATGACGTTTACATGAAGAACTAAAAACATTCAAAATTAATTGTTTTCTTTATACTTTTTTTTTATATAATATAATAAGAATTGGCTGTATAAAAGTCCTTTTCATAACCTTCTTATTCATGAAACTTTTATAAATTATATTAAACATAAGTGATAAATGAGTTACCACATACAAAACTATAAAGTTAAAAGTAAGACCGATAATATCATTTTAACATGTATATAATAAAAATAAAAATAACCATATATTGCAAATAAATGCTTTTTTTAAGACTAAATTGCAGAAAACAACCTTTATGTTTGCCTCAAACTGCATTTTATACATTTCACTATGAACTCAGCAAAAACCAACATTTATGTTCATGTTACACCCTATAACCTTTAGCCCTAACCACGCCAAAAAATTCAGTTAAATGGACTCACATACCTTGCACATGAGGGCATTTAAGTCTTTTACTTTTAAATTAAAACAATTTTTTATTTATTAATAAAAACTCACTTCTTCATTTCATCTTCATCTTCTACTTCTTCCTCTTTTCACTCTTCAATGGAGTCCAGGGTAAAACACATCCAGATCAAATAACTTTGACCCACCCGATTACCCACCCACCTGATCCATACAAAACCGGTAACTTCACATTTCATGACGGACCCATAAATTTTTTCATGGGGGTGCGAAAAATTTTTAAAAATTTTAGGCGTTAGATATACACATAAAAAAAATCGGTTCGGGTCGGGTCATGTAAAAAAAGAACATCAAACTAAAATTTATATAATCATCAAAAACACGTCAAACGATGTTACAAACATATTTAAAATGTCGCCCTACGTGTTTTCATTTTTTGAAATCTATCCAAAACATCATCTAGAGGTACTTTCTTAAGCAATTCTTTCTTAAACAAGTGTTTCTCTATCCAATTTCAACCGCTTTCCTCTTGTTGAGAAATCATGCCATAACATCCTTACTCAATATTAATAATGAACCAATTAAATCAACAAAAAAATAGTGATTTCATTATGCCTATTAATAATGATCCAATTAATTAAATAAAAAAAATGTGATTTCATTATAATAATGAACGGCAGTAAGACTGTCTTCATCGCAAGATCCGTATTACCGTCCGAGATGATGTGGAAAAAATCCAAGTTTGCAGGCGTATTGGAGCAGATCCGAAGTGGAGAGATCCGAAGGTGATATCCGACTGCAAGGACACCCAATTTGCTTCGGTTCTTGTGCCAAACTAAAAAAAAAACTTTTATCTTGTGTAGTGAGTAGGTATCGTTTGATTATTACCGAAAAAAAAAGATGGATTTGAGGTGGTGTAGTTGTTGGTGGTGCTATATGTTGACGATGGTTGTTGGCCGGTGGTTCCGTCACTCCGTCCGCTTGTTGTTAGGCTAGAGGGTGTGGGATGGAGCCCTTGGGCTTTATAAATGCCACCTCAGTGCCACGTAGGCGCCACGTCAGCCAAGTGGGCTGTATAACGCCCCCTTTAATATGGTGGGTGTGGGGTATAGCGCCCCGGGCGCTATAGAGAAAAAAAAATAAAAAAAAAAAATTTTTTTGATTGGTTTAACTAAATGGGCCCCACCTGATAACCCCCCTTCTTCAAGTTAACATGATGGCGCCTGATGTATAGCGCCCCCACTTAATTTGGTGGGTGTGGGTGTATAGCGCCCGGGGCGCTATAGAGGCTGAGGTGGCGGGTATGGCGCCCCCCACACCCTCCGGCCTTAGAGAAAGAGACCTGTCAGTATTTCACCATTTTGTGTTTGATGGCCATTAAAGTAATAATATATTATATCTCAAATAACGTGAGTTATTTTATGGAGATAAATCACTTAATAAATTAATTATATCATTTAGGTGGTGTTTGCTTTTTGGACAGAAGCCATTCTGGCCACTTATGTCTGCGTCGCGCAGACGTCTGAGTGTTGCAGCTTGTTTGTTTTCTCGCAGATATTTCATTAAAAAAGGTCTGCGATACCTCTTCTTGGCACAGACATTGACCCATGTCTTCTAAGGTCTGCTCACCTCTTCTCACCTTCTCCTCTTCTCCCTCCAGACACCACCTCCTCTGCCACCACCTCCACCTCCGCCGCCGCCGCCCACCTCCACTCTGCCACCACCTCCCACCCCTGCTCCGCCACCTCCTCCACAAATCAACAGAATCAACGAACACCATAAACCCCTGTTCATGTTCCTTCGACACCCTCAAATCAACAGAATCAAGAACACCTCCACCTCCGACACCCTCTCTCTCCTCCGCCGTCAAAACCCACCACCATCGTCACCGTCAACCCCCAAATCGAATAAAACCCCCAAATCGAAACCCTCAAATCCACGATCTCTCTCTCCTCCCTCGATCTCTCACTCTCTCTCTCTGCCTTCATCTGCAAATAAAACCCCCAAATCGAAACCCCCAAATCCACCATCATCTTCATCGCGACGGTGGGTGTTCTGTGGTGGTGGTGGTGGTTTCGACGGGGGTGGGTGTTCTGTGGTGGTGGTGGTTGCGACGGTGGTAGATGAGGGCAGAGAGAGAGAGAGAGAGAAGTGTGGCGACGGTGGTGGCTGTGGTGTAGTGGTGACGGTGGTGGCGGTGGTGTAGTGGTGACGGTGGTGGTGGTAGATGAGGGCAGAGAGAGAGAGAGATCAAAGGAGGAGAGAGAGATCAGTGTGTGTGTTGTGTGTGTGAGAAGGGGTTTTGTAGAAGTAAAAAAAAACAAACCCTCTTCTCCTTGCAGACTGCAGACATTTGGTCCACCTCTTCTTCTGCAGATGCCTGCAGATGTGGTCCGCAGAATGCAGACATTTTCACGCAGAAAAAACAAACAGCACCTTAATAAATATTATATCATATAGATCATGTTTGAGTACTTATAATTAGTTAAATAATTAAATAGTTACATTAAACACATTTTAACAATTTAAGTAATTAAATTAAAAGTAAATAATAGGTAATGATTTGGAAAATATAAGGATTTGTAAGGATATTTGTATGGTTGGAGGTGAAATTGAGGTTTTTAAGGATTTGTAAGGATCTGAAAGGATATGACGTGACATCTGACTGAGCAGTTAAGGGCTCCTAAGGGCACCCTTAGCATTGGAGATAGTCTAAGTAACAGTAAGGCGGTTTGGCTGGCTTTATTATTTAATCATATTTAGATTTTATTATTAAATGTTAAACAATTAAAGTTGTGTTCAACAACAGCCTTATTAATCTTCATAATTCATATTCAATCTTCATATTCAAAGTTCAAACAGTAGAATCAAGATAATCCGAGGAACAACTCTACAACAGCCTTATTTAGATTTTTGAAGAATGAAATCAAGGTACCTCTACAAAATCAAGAGTGCGGTGTGCGGTACTGTGCGGCGAGATTTGTGGGTTGTGGTTGATCGATCGAACAAAGTCTGCACTGATGTTTCTGTTTCTTGAATTCTTGGTCGCTGGCATCAGAGAGGGGAGGGCGAGAGGGAGGAGATGAATGATCGATTGGTTATTTAGGTTATGTTTTGTTTAAATGATTTAGTTATTTGGGTTGGGCTTTAACATAAACTTATATAATTGGGCTTGATATTGGGTTATAGGAATACATGATTTATTTAAAGAGATTAGTGGGCTAACTTTTTTACATAATTGGGTCGGTTTTAAATCCGTGTTCACAAATTTTTTATATAAATTCCTAACATTTTTTTTCTAAGGGGTGCGGTCAGAATTTTCCAAGGGGTGCGGTCGGGATTTTTCGCGAAAAATAACACTAATTTTTTTTTTCAAGGGGTGTTGCCGCCCACCCATGGGCTAACTTGGTGTCACACCCCGAAATTCAGAGCTGGCGTGACTGGACTGGTATCTTCATTGCACAGCAGAAGCAAATAAGCTAAGACTTCTAGAAAACGAACGCCCACTAAGTACTCGAATCCACATGGTTCTCCTATTCCAACTGTGCCATAGTTTTGAAATGCAACCTGAGAAAGAAACATGCGAAAAATCAACATAAAGTTGAGCGAGTTCATAGTTTGTTTTGAAAAGATTTAAAACAAATCTTTTTGATAACCGGTTTTAAAGTTGTCGTGTAAATACAGAAAAATCATTTTTCCTCGGCCTGATATATATAAACACTGTGAGCTCCAAATAAACTTTGTAACCATTGTAAGTATGTATGCGCGAATAAACCTTTGAAATCATTGAAAGTATGTATATAAGTTTGTAAATCCCGGTATGAAAGCAACAAGGAAAAACAGATCCATTAATGGTTTGCAAGGCCATTAATATGTGTGACGTGATGCAGGGAAGCTCAAACCTAGCAGACTTTGCACCGGGCTTCCGGCTGTAAGACATAGTCAACCCATGGGCCAAACCCTGGTCCAACATGGGCGTGGCTCGCTACACCCAAATAGATCTATCACTCATGTCCCTCGGTCCTACAACGAGGATTGATGGCCTTAAGCGTTATACCCACCACTCACATGATCTAGGTGTACCCTTCTTTAGCTAACCATACCAATTAATAATGTTTGTAAACAGTTGTAACATGTACTTCACCCCCGAAGTTATAAAACCGAAAACAGTTAAAGAAGAGGGGGAACACGAAACTCACTGGGTGTCCCATTCTCCAAACGCAGACCAACCCAGTCCCATTATTATAACTAAGACGATCCCGTCCCTAGTCATGAAAATCATTCGCATTTCGATAATACGCATTTGTTTTGTAAAACCAGTATATTTAGTATGAATCATTCGTAAACCATTTGAGTTCCTTGAAATCCATTCATAACATGATTTAGAAATATGAGTTTTCGTTCATTCAAAAACCTCGTATGTTCTTGCAAAACGTGCTTTGTCTAAAATAAGAAATCTTTGTTCATCGAAAACTTTGTATGTTTCTACAAAACATGCATTGTAACACCCCGTGTTTCGAAAGTCAAAGTCAAAGTCAAGATCGAAGTCAAAGGGAGACAAGACTGTTAATTGGGATCTGTCACTCCTTGCTCAATTCTTGCTTTGACTTCTTTGACTTGTAGATAGACCATTTGTGCTTTACGTTAGTTGTATTATGTGGAGTACTTATTACTCATCAAGGTTTATTCGATATTTATCGCATGATTTATCGCTTATCGCAATCGCACTCGCAACTCGAATTATGCGTTTTGGTTATTGTTCTATGTGTGTGTGTGCCTTATGTGTTACTTGTGCATGTTTAATTATGTTTATGTGTGGTGATTAATCGAAACGCAATCGAAACTCAATCGCAATCGAATCGCAAACGCTAAACGAATGTGAAATAAGGATGATTGTATGTTGATATAGTAGTTGGGATTAAAAGTAATTTGACTGGGGAACTCTATCGCATCGCAACGCTCGCAAGCGTAATCGAAACAACAAAACTCGTCACGCTATGCACTCCAATCGAGTGGCCATCCAATCGAGCTGCCACCCGATCGGGCTGCCACTCGATCGAGGTGCCACTCGATCGAGCAGTCACCCGATCGGGTTACCACCCGATCGACCAGCCTCTCCTCCCCCTTTCCTTTTATGGAAAGCCTATAAATACCCCTGTCAACATCACAAACTTACCTTTTCTGCACCTCTCGTCTGACCAGCGCTTCTTGTCCACTTTTCTTCAGATTTCTTACTATTCTTGTAAGTATTCAACCTAAATCTTGTACTTTCTTGATCTACACGCACTCCTACACCTTTCTATCTTTTGAATCTTAACTTTTAACCATGAAATCACGAGATTTGAGGTGTTCTAGGATTATGTCATCATGGTGTTCTTAAGAACTTCATGTTTTGGCTTCAATCCACCAAGAACAACTTAGATCTGTACGATTTCCACACAAATAAACAAAGATCTTGAATAGATCTGAACATATTCACGGTGAAAAGGATTGAAAGATGGTTTTCCAACTTTCTTTCAACTCTTTTACACTCAATGCACTCAAAACCGATAGAATCGGAGCTTGTTCTGACCTTCTACTCTTTCTTATCGAAGTGTTGGTTCAAGATCTGGGTTCTATCCACGAGATTACCGATTTCGGGTTAAACATAAAACATCGTCTCGAACAGTTAACTGATTTGGGTGATTCCTGTCCGATCAGGTTACCAAGTATTGACGAGGTTTCTGTTGTTCAGCACGTTATCAAAACATCTCGAGAAAACGACAAACCATCCAAAAAACAACCAAGTGTAAGGCGATCAGGCCGACCAGGACGGAGTGTCGCCCGATTTGACTGTCGTCCGATCGGATTGTCACCCGATCGGGTTGCCACCCGATCGGCTTGCACCTTAGCCCCACACTTGACTTTTATTACAAACTTCAAGAGTTTTGAACACCGAACGGATTGCCGCCCGATCGGGTTGCCACCCGATCGACCGACCATCCGATCATGTGATGTTTTGAAACTTCAATACTTAAACAATTTCCAACATGTTCAATGCGCAAAGGTTGCCACCCGATCGGATTGCCATCCGATCGAGTGACCGTCCTGCTGTGAATTTGTTCTCAACTTGAGAAGACTCGCCAATCGGATTGCTGTCCGATCAGACTACCGTTCGATCGACCGACCTGAAAGGTAGAGATACTTCTCTATTTTCAAAATGCTACAACAAAAACTTCAAAAGTCAAGCCATCATACACAAGCACATCCTTCCCAAACGAAGTAACAATCCACTCGAAAGGTCACCCGATCGGATGACCCTCCGAGTGGATTGTCACCCGATCGACCGGCTACCCGATCAGATTGCCATCCGATCGGATTGCTGTTCGACCCACTGACACGTTGCTCCGTTTTACGCGCCGCTTATCGTTTATACTATCGTTCTGATCAGGCTAACATTACTCTCTAGCGCTCCCTTCAATCCATCAATCGCTGTGAGTATACTCGATCCCTTTTTGCTTTACGCACTTTTGGGTGTTACATACGTTACTTATTCTAAATCACATCGAACACACTACGCAATACTTTAAACGCTAACCGATTACCGCATGTTATACGTGACTTAATGAATGCTTGTTTGTTATGTTTACACATGGAATGCTGTTTACCTACCTTAGCAATGGTAGTACTATTTGTTTGGACTCAGCACCTGTTCACTCAGGGGTTGTTAACGACAATTTATTACATGGCTCACAGTGGTGAGTGTGTATTACGAACTGCCTTGGGCAGTCAACCCGCAGTCATTGGTATCGATAGGTTCATGTCGATAACTAACATGCCTCATTTTACACTGTGTACGTGCTGGTTATGCGTAACGACTTCGAACTCTATTATATCTATTAAACTTGTATGCTCACCTTTACACTATGTGTATTGACTTTTATTTTAACGTATGTGGCAGGTGCTTGGGATGCTTATATGCTTAGCTTGCTGTGAAATCGAGGCTAGGAAAGGTCTAGAAACAAATAAACAATTGTCTGTATTTGAAATCTGAGTTGTCGGAACAGAACAATTTGACTAGATCTTGTCTGTAATAATTATGTTATCTTTTATGACATGGTATGGGACATGTTGCTTTAAATAATTGGTAATTATAGTTGTTATGGAAACTTCTGGACAATCTGTTTCGCTCAGTGCCACGCCCCGATGTTTTCGCCATCAGTTGGGGTGTGACAGATTGGTATTAGAGCCATTACTATAGGGAATTAGGCAAGACTCGACCTAGTCCGGGTTGATGTCTTAGAAATGACCTAGTCTATAGTTAGGTACCAACAGACCGACTTATGCATATCCTGTAGGGATTACGTACAGGCATGCTTGCCATTTCTCACTATTCTCGCCTACGTTACATTATTACTGCACTTTAATTTTCGAAAATGAACGAGCGCTTAGGTCGAGATTAGGTGTGAAAACCGCAAACTCTCGACTAAATTGCTTGTTCGACCCGCATTTTTATCTATTAACACGAGAATTTGCGTTGAATCAGGAGTGAAATCCATACTTTGACGCATAATTCTCCCTTATTTTATCAAAACAGGAACGAAGTTGTTAATTCATGGGTGAAACTCGAATCTTGACAATTTGTTCCGATCTCTATCTTGGTTTTACAAAACTCTCACCAAAGTCTCGACGGACTCCAACGACTTGAAGTCACCATATGACTGGAAGGATGCGTGTCGATGGCCCAAATTCAAGGCGAGAGCACAGTTCCGAAGGTCAAAGTGTGTACAAAAAGTCCTTGTGAATAGTCGAATCACTTTGGATAGTCGATGTCTATATAGCCGCAGACAATCTACTTCTCGATTTTTATGCATTTCGATTCTGAGCTCGCTACTGCCGACTCTGATATCCGTCGATTTTATGTGAATTTTATGTGTTTTATGTGATTTATCTGTTTAGGTGTTACGGTTTTTGGTGAAATACTCGCTTTTCGCTATCGCTCTGATCGACACACACGACTCGCACCGCACACCTAACTCAAATCGCTAACAAATTGACGCTATTGGTGGTTACGCACGCTATACTATATACTATATTACACGCTTATACTACTCGCTATGTTACTTGCGATCGCTATTCTCGAACGCTCGCGGACTTTGAATGGTAGGTTTCTGTATTCTAACTGCCTCTATGTGCTTCTAGGTGAATTATGTGCTTATATGCCTCTATGCTTCTGTGATTCTGTGCCTGCACTTATGTGCTTATGTGCTTATGTGAATCTGTGATTATGTGCCTATGTGGTTACGTGATTGTCCGTGTTCTTGAGTTATAGTAGTACTAGACATGTGAGGTGAGAATCGATTAAAAAGTAATTGAATCATATGGCGATGCTTGTTACAAACAATGTCGTCCACTGGATCACTTCACTCTCGTGCTATGAAACGAAAGCAAGCTGACAAGCGACTCGCCTCCCTCGTCGCTACTCAGATTGCTAAAGTAATTCCTCAGATTATTAGTGAACTGAATGAGAACGCTAGCAAATCGTCTGAAGAGTGTCGAACAGATGCACCGAAGACTGCTTTTAGTTTCAAACAGTTCAAAGCTTGTGGTCCAAAGGAATTTACTGGCGAAGATGGCCCTACGGCTATGTTTCAATGGTTTGATTCCATCGAAGTCACTCTGCGCCAGAGTGGATGTCCTGAAAATCTCCGTACTCTGAATGCTGCCGGCATCTTCCAGTCCCACGCACTAGACTGGTGGACGGCCGAGAGCAACAAACGCGGAAATGATGCAGCCTATGAGCTGACGTGGGAAGAGCTGAAGGCCATTATGTTGGATGAATTATGCCCTCCCCAAGAACGCCAAAAGCTGGAGGATGAATTCTGGCACATCAAGCAGAAAGACGGAGAGAACGCAACTCTGACTGCTCGCTTTAAGCAGCTCAGTATCATCTATCCCGATCAAGTGAATACGCCGGAGATGGCAATCAAGAAGTACATTCGCGCTCTGCCGGATTGTGTTGCAGATTTTGTGCTTGCTTCAAAGCCAGCAACAATCGAAGAGACCTACCTGCTTGCCGCTGAGATCAACGACAAGCGAGTCAAAGCTGGTTTTTGGGATAAGCTTCGAAGAACCTGCACCAAGCTACTACCGCCGCAGCAACCGCTGACACCGCCGCCGCCTCGCAGTCATCAAAGTCCTCTCGTCGTAAGAGGAAGAACAACAACAACAGCTCCAGCAACAAGAACTGTGCTCCGCTTCAAGCCGTACCGGCTCAGCAGCAAACTCAGCACCGATCAGCTCCAGCTCCAATCACCTATGCACCGCCTGCAAAGCGTGCATACACAGGTCCCCATCCTGCTTCACTAACATGTAGTTATCATCACCCGGTGGGTATCGCCTGCCGTTTTTGCTTGCACTGCAATATGTACGGCCACTTCACTGCTAACTACCGTACTGGTCCACACCAAGCACCAGCTCAAGCTACTGCTCATCAAGCTCTGCTTCTAGCTCCTCAAGGCTAACAAGCGGCTCAGGAACCCGCGGTCAACAAGCGGCTCAGGCACTCGCATGTGGTGATCCCAACCACTTTGCGAACATATGCCCGAACAGGGTTGTGAAACAAGAGCCCCAGCAGCAGCAGCCTCAGCAACAGCAGCAGCAGCAGCAACAGCCTCAACAACAACAACAATAAGTAGCCCGCGCCAGAACTTTCAACATCAATGCGCGCCAAGCCCAGGCTGACAACAACGTGGTCAATGGTACGTTCCTTATGAATGGTATTTATGCTTCGTGTTTGTTTGATACTGGAGCCAATAACTGTTTTGTGTCGTTTGAATTCGAGAAGCTCCCTAATCGTAAGCGCTCCCATCTCCCCTCGACGTTCGATGTCGAAGTCGCCACCGGAAGAACTGTCGCTGTTAATTCTGTTCTTCATGATTGTACTCTTGAACTCAACAATCACATCTTTCCGATTGATCTCATACCGATGCAGCTCAGAGGTTTTGACATCATAGTAGGCATGGACTTTCTTCGTGAAAACCATGAACAGTAAGTTGTGTGCTTCGATAAGATGATTCGATTCTCGCTCGCGAATGGTGATGTGTTATGTGTTTATGGTGAAACTCCCTCGAAAGGTCTTAGACTCATGTCATGTGTCCAAGCTAGCAAGTATCTCCGCAAGGAATATAGAGCTTTCTTGGCTAACAATGTAGTAGCGGATAAGGAAAAGAAAGGAAAGACAGAAGTGAAAGATGTTCCTGTTGTTCGTGAATTTTTGAATGTGTTCCCTGATGATCTTCCAGGTTTACTGCCAAGTCGTGATATCGACTTTCGTATCGACCTCATTCCTGGAGCCAACCCTATAGCTAGAGCTCCTTATCGACTCGCTCCATCCGAAATGCGTGAAATTTCAAGTTAACTCCAGGAATTGCTTGATAAAGGCTTCATTCGCCCGAGCACCTCTCCATGGGGCGCACCAGTCCTTTTCGTCAAAAAGAAGGATGGGTCGTTTAGGATGTGCATCGACTATCGGGAGTTGAATAAGTTGACAATCAAGAATCGTTATCCCCTACCTCGAATTGATGACTTGTTTGATCAGCTACAAGGTGCTACATGTTTCTCGAAGATCGACCTACGCTCAGGCTATCACCAACTACGCATTCAAGAGGAGGATATACCCAAAACCGCTTTTCGCACTCGATACGGTCACAGGATATCACCACTTCATCATTCTTCATCACCTCAAACCTTCTCCTCCCACCTCCATTCTCGGCCGCAAGCAACTCCCACCACCACCACCATTTTCATTTCAAGGCCACCCATTCCAAATGCTTTACAAGGTGCGAGAAGGTCGCTAAAGAAGCTCGGTGCTATTGGATCATCAAGGACCTCCATCTATTGCTTTTATCCACTCCATTTTCACCAATGTTTCTTCCCTAGCTTGAAGCTAGTAGTAAGCTTCTTGTAACTCTTGTTACTTCATATTTTTAGTGGATAAAAGATATATTCTGTTGAAATAACAAGAACACTAAAGAACATACACTTGAATCTTGAAACATAAAGCATGAAATATTATGAAATCTTGTTGAAATGGTGTTATTTAGTATATGTATGGTGATTGCTTGTTGATTTCTTGAGATGATGATGTTAATCAACACATGAAACTTGCTAGATGGTGATTAAACACATAATCTAGCAAGTGGAAGGATGATTATGTAACAATATAAGATGATCATCCTCTTGATTAAACATGAACTTGAAAATAAAGTGATTTCTTGAAAAGTAATAAACAAAGTGAGCTAGTAAACTTGTAGATCCAAGATTTATGAATGATTTTCCAAGAAAACCAAGTTCAAAATATGATTCTTGAAAGATCATAGCTTTTACTAAAACTAACACTATTTTTGGTGATGAGATAAGTGTAAAGAGACTAGAGAAACAAGAAGATGTTATAAATAAACATTTTTGTAGAATATGTTTACAAGTTGTAAACATCTAAAATTTCCAAGAATGAAGTTTACCAAGAAGTAAATATATTTTGGAAAGTAACTAAGGCTACTAAACACTTTACCAAGTTACTACGCGTTTTGTGAAAGATCAAGTTCATGTTATTATGTATAGTGTATTGTTTTACACTTGGTAAGTATAATATTGTTTAGAGTTGATTATTGATTGTTTGAATGAATTTTTGAAAAGAAAATGATATGCTAAATAGCATGGACACCTCCATTTTCAAAGGAAACTATGGCGAAATTTTCTAAAAATGCCAACACTTAGAAAATATTTTCTAGACAAGTATTTACAAGTATGATTTTAACTTTGGTTTTCCCATATAAACTTTGCCATAGATTTCGTACAAAAATACAAACATTGGAGGTTGGTTTTTGTAAATAAAAATGGATAAATATATATTTAGAATATATATTTTATATTAAAGACACTTGTGTGGATATGTGTATACTTTGTGTATAGTTATATTATTTTTGGATTTAAAATAATATGACTTAACAAAATACCAAGAAGTTACGATTCAAAATAATACCAAAAAAAAATCACAAGGAATAAAGTATATAAGTTACACACTCAAATATTGGCAAACCGAACAAGAACGTAACTTATAAAATATTCCGGAAAATACCATTACAAATATATTTTTGGCAAACATTGTTTTGGATACAAAAGAAATGAAAGTATGATTTTATTATTATTACAAAGTGTATCGTATTTTCGACAAGTAGAAAATATATTATTTTCGGAAGTTAAAATGTATTTTCTTGAAATACATTATTGGATCAAAACAAGTTTAAATATATTTTCTAAAGTAAGACTTGAAAATATATTATTTTGGAACTACAAATACAAGAATACGAAAATACACATATATGGAATACTCCCATCCTTGGGAAGGAAATGAGAAAATAAATACTTGAGAAGTATTATAACTTCGGAAGGTATTAAAGACATAAAAGAAACGTAACACGAAACATGAATACTAAGGCAAGGCACGGCCCGCTCGTCTAATAGACCCTAGCACATTGTAGGTAGTCGTGTTTGCTGACGAGAATTGAGTTACGAGTACTGAAGACGCAAAACTGTGAGTTCATGCTCCCCCTTTTCTCTTAACTGTTTTTGGTTTTATAACTCTCGGGGGTGAAATACATGTTACTCTAACGGGTACGGCCGAACCCCACTCATGGTCACAACTAGTACCTAGTAGTGCTTCGGAGTCCCAGTCGAGGTTAATCGACGCAGTCGAGGAAAATCGACAAGGGTATAAGCCATTACGAGTGCTTCCTATGTCCTCACATGCCTAAAAGTCCTTGTAAAAAATTCATGTTCATACACGCTTTTCATACCTGTTTACAAAGGAGTCTCTCAAAGATTTACAAGAATTACAGTACACAAACAAGACGCATGAACTCGCTCAACTTTTTGTTGATGTTTTCCAAAATTACATGTATTTCAGGTGACAGGATGGATCTTGGGCGCGGGTGTCGTAACTAGAAGTAGACTTCAAGTTTAGATGTCATCCACTTTTGTTGGTTTATAACCTAGACGAAGGTTGTGTTTTAAAACTTAAATAACCAGTGTTTGTAATACTCAAATTTTATGAATGGATGAACATCGTTTTGATCATGTAGTTGTTTATTACGATTGAATGCAATGATATTAAACCAGTCACACATCATACGCTTCCGCAAAAGACAGGGTGTGACAGTTTGGTATCAGAGCTTCGATTGTAGTTAACTAGGATTCCTTCTCGAGTCTAGACTACAATCACTAGAGTTCTCTCACAAAAACATTTTACAAAAATGTTTTCATTGCATTCACGTAAGCGTCAAGATCCATGAGTCAAACAATTTTCAAAGAAGAGACAAGGCAAGGACATTAGTAGGGAATACCCTCAAGATAAGGTGCCAACTAAGGCATAGTCTACACGAGTTAGACTTGCCAAAGATAAAATACACCCTTGGTGATAACCAGTACCAAGTAGTGTTTTTGTGTCTCAGTCGTGAATCGACAACTAGAAAAATGACCCCCCCAAAAACGAGAGTTATACGTGATATGGTGCATCGAAATGCCTGTGCTAAGTAACATATTTGTTTATCGATAAATATTGACGTGAATACATACAAATAAGTGTATGGAATGATTATTGACGTGAATAAGATACTTTCGACTCCGACTCCTATTACTGTACGTAACTCGCACGATGAAACTATCGACCTCACGTTCATTGCAAAGCTCATAGCTAGAGTGATTACCAAACAAGATTCTGAGCTTGCTTTCGTAGGATATGGCTGCTCTTCCCTCTCGATCGTGAAGGTGCCTGACTACGGCGATGATGACGAGGCAGAGGCGGCAACCTTGAACGAATTCTTAATCAACGGGACAAGATCCCTGCGGCTTATGTGAAGCAAGATTGACGACACACTTGACCAGAAAAGGAAGATGAAGTATTCATCTTGAAGGTGCCCTTCCAACTACTAGGACTTCTCTTTATTCCTATTTCATTTAATCATCGTGCCTGATCGCGCGTAACAACAACGAGTGTTAGCGCGTGGACCACCGCAATGGTCCTTTCCATGATAGAGGTATAAGGACAGTAGTGTCCCCTCCTTGATTGATCGTCTGCTTGGACGAGAGAAAACTGGGATAACTGTGCAAGACAATTTATTATTACGGGGCCCATGTAATAACGACTTGTAGTGCATGGAAATCCTGGTGGACTCTGCGGGTTGAGCTAATGATCACCACACAAGAATAAACTCTAGGTGTTCACACATTCACATGGTAGAACAATACATAGACCAGTGCTTTAACACTTTATAAAGTAGGAAACCTGACTTTTCCTACTTCGTGTCTACCCGTGTACGAGATGTTTGAGAAACGATATTTAAGCAAGAGAAGAGGAATAACATTCAGAAAGATTCAGTGACGTTACACTCTACCACTTTATGAAACCTGTGTGACCAGGGTGATGTAGCCTCGAATACATTATTACAAACAATAGGCCAAGTTGCCAAGCCTATGTGAAGGCTCAGTAATTGTTTCCTCGCTCATACAATGATGATTATATATACATGTGATATTGGGTGATTACCTGTTTACTTATGGTACTATGTACCTCATAGACAATTATGGAAAGTTATCTAATCCATCCCATGCTTTTGACAGAAAAGAATACCACCCAGACGTGACACAAACACCAGTACGTTACCGAGAACAGAAGCCGAGCTTCAAGAACGAATCTCACAGGAAATTGCATGACATGAAGCCCTCCGCTCTAAGCACAGCGATGGCATTACCGGAAATAACCCTCCAACTGGCTGCACCTACAAACAATTCCTGGACTGCAAGCCATTAAACTTTGACGGCACAGGAGGCGCTGTTGCGTTTGTTCATTGGACATAAAAGACTGACTCCGTTCTAAGAATGAGTAACTGTTCACCCCAGCAGAGAGTTACCTTTATCTCAGGGTTATTTTTAGATGGCGCACTCTCCTGGTGGAACCTTCAGGTTCAGACCCTTGGTGCAGATGCTGCTTATGCACTGAGCTGGGACGAGCTCAAAGAAATGATGGAGAAGAAATATTGTTCTAGGGCTGAAATCCAGAAGCTTGAGGTGGAGTTCTGGAATTTGAAAATGGACGGACCAAAGATTCCTGAATACGTCCAGCGATTTCACGACTTGTCTAGAGTCGTCCCCTACTTAGTCAAACAAGAATTCAAGAGGGTTAAACGATTCATTTGGGGACTTGCACCTCAAATTAGGAGCATTGTTACTACCTCAAAGCCCTCGACCATCGCAGAGGCTATCGATTTGAGTGTCACTCTTACTGAAGAAGCTCTGCGCATGGGAAAATTTTTGGAATCTGAGGATAACAAGAAAGAGACTCATGTGGAGTCGTCAGGCAACAAGAAGAGGAAGTCCTCAAACCTAAAGATGAGCACCCAAGTCAGCTATGGAAGCTCTAAAGCAAACAAAAGAAATAAAGTGAACCCGCCGCATGACAGGAAAGCTTCTGGAGCCACTAATAAGTTTGGTGATAAGGTCTACTCGGGGACTAAGCCGAGATGTTGGGAATGCAATTTTCACCATGAAGGTCGATGTCTGAGGCCTAAATGCGGAAAGTGTGGAAAGGAAGGACACAGCAAGGATGCCTGTTGGGCGAAGGATCCAGACAAAAGAAATAAAGGTAGAGAACCAGGTTGCTACAAATGTGGTGAAGCAGGGCACTTTAGGAAAGATTGCCCTAGGAAGAAACAAGCAAGGAAGGGTTTTCACGATCGAAACTCGTGAAACACGCCAAGATCCAGATGCGGTTACAGGTACGTTCCATATTAACCAACCCTATGCATCTACTTTTAATTAATACTGGTATCAACTTTAACCTTGTATGCTTAGAACTTAAGAAACTGCTTGGCCTAGTTTCGAGTAAAATAGACGTCCCGTATTCTTTAGAAATGGGCATATAGAAGGCTAGTTTAAGCAGACGAAGCAATTAAGGATTGTATTTAGGGACTCAGAAGATCGGAACCTTCTGTTACCATTGACTTGGAAAGTCATGATATGATAGTCAGCATGGATTGAAAATCCAAGTATAGAACTGAAGTCGTTCGTTATAAGGAAAAATCAGTCGCATCCCTCTTGCGAATGATAAAACATTATAGTACACAACCTTCTTGCGATAGGTGCAAGGGTGCTAGACCCCACAAGGCAGCGGATCTGCGACATCTCTCATTGGTTGAAGAGACACAGAAACGCCTCTGAGTAGACTGCGGAGCCTGAAAACATCCCAGTGACGGAAGAAGTTCCAGTAGCCGTTTCTAAAGACTTGCCAGGGATACCTCCACAACGCCAAGAGGAGTCTGGGATAAATCTCGTGCCAGGAGCAGCACCAGTGCCGAATGACACCTTACCGACTAGCTTTGTTCGCGAAGCATGAGCTTCCGGTATAACTACAAGAGCTGCTAGATAGAAGGAATTAAGGACATGACATCCTTAGTTAAGGACACGAGGAGAAAGTTGACAGTTCCATTTTGCATAAATTCTAGAGAATTGAGAATCAGAATCCTTTGCCAAGGACTGATAACATGAACAGACAAATCGTCAGGTTATAGTTACCACTCAAAGATCAACTTGAGGACAAGATGTCCTCCACTGTGAATACAAGAAGGAAATATCCCTAAAATGACCTTTAGGACTCGCTTCGAGCATTACGAGTTCCTTGTCGTACCATTTGGCTTAACACATGCATCGACAATATTCATGGACCTCATGAATCGAACGTGTAAGCCATACCTGGATAAATCATGATTATACTTATTGACTACATTCTTATATGGCCAACGACCAAGGAAGGTCGTGAGCAACAGCTGCAATTTACCTTGCAACTCTTAGAGAAAAGAACAGTTATATGCTATGATGACGAAAAGCGGATTTCGAATTCGTGAAGTGAGAACTTTAAGATACATGGTGGATAAGAACGAAATTCATGCCAACCCTGCAACCAAGAGCTAGAGTTGCAATTATGTGACGCTTCTCGACAAAGTCTCGATTGTACGTCGATGCAACGAGACCACAACATTGCATACGCGGCACATTGATTAAGGAATCATAAGAAGAAACCTTGAGCTAGATACAGTAATTGCGCGCCGCAAATTTGACGTCATTACCTGAAAGAAAACGCTGCACGATCTTTACTGATCACAAAGATTGCAGCACACCGTTCATCGTAAGAACTTAAATATTAACGTAGATGGACTAATCTACTAAACGATGCAAACTATATGGACATGATACGTATTTGTGTCATAAACTTTGATGAAAAGTTGGAACACTCACTTGCCCTTAGTGGAGTCTTCCTACAACAGTATTTATCACACCGCCGTTCAAACCGCTTTGTGTGGAGCTTAGACGGAACATAATAAGTCGATCCCCGTCGTGTTGAACGGAGACCGGAGATAAACAATCTACTGGCCCGAGTTGGTCCAGGAAAAACTAGAGGCAAGATTGTTCAGATATGTGATCATATCGAGACAGCCGCGGAATACAGAAAGATTGCGCCGATGAGCGGCAGAAATCGTAAGAATTTGAGATAAGAAGTATGACTTAAATGGGAGCCTCGCCTAGAGAAGGCATGGTGTGATTTGAAAAACGTAAAGGCTGAATCCCCGATGTAGGGATCATAACCATTGTTCACAAGATGAAATTTCCAGAAAAAGATCAGTAGTGATCGCGACACATTCATGTGTCTAGTCTTTAGAGGAGTCTGACTCAAGGAACAGTCGTTGTTCCCACAAATAAGATTCACGTCAATGACAAACGACAAAATTACTATAGAACCTGTTAAGGTTTCGGACCAAGAGTCCACAATACTATAGAACCTGTTAAGGTTGCGGACCAAGAGTCTACGAGATACAGAAAAGACGTAATTGATTTACTTGAGTACATTAGAATTCATAACGTGGCCCAGAGTTACATGGGAACATGAAGACAAATTTTGAACACAAGTGACCACATTTGATTCACAACTCCCCTGCGACCGATGGCATCGCTTGAATTTCGGGACGAAATTCTTTTAACGGAGGGAGTCTGTGACAACTGTCACTTTTCCGTACATTCCGTACACTAAATGAACAGTAATCTGTGCTTTAATAACTGTGCATGATCTAGTTTACAAGACAAATGAATTTTTGATTACTATTATATACATACAATGGCATTTCATGTTGCAAGACTTTTATCGTTACTGCATGCAACACGAGATAGTTCAAATGATACACAGAACAGAATTGGCACCAATACCAGACAAACTAAAAATGCTGACGAAGTTCAGTACATAGACAGACAGTATTTTAAGGCCCAGTATGAGCCAGAGATGACGTATTACACTAGCATAGTGTGTAGGAAGTAAGGACCATAAAACTGCATGCCTAAGTGATAGATAAAGTACCGGAAAGTGCCTGAAACCCATAAAAAATGCAGAATTCTGTATATTTCAGCAATTTTCAGCTTTTTAACATGCTAGTAATGTGTAAAAATATGGCAAAATGGTCCTGTATGCTTTCCTAAGTGTCGGGAATTAAAAGTGTCACAAAAGGGTACATAAAGAACACTAAACGGAATAACTTGGCATTTTAACGAACCGGTATTTAACCGAACAACCAGACATTACCCGGGACACTAAAATATTGCTAAAAGCATTGTTTTTATTTTTCTGAGCTAGTTATGGTTCCCGAACACTTAAACATTCTACATAAAGCAAGATACACACTAAACACTAGACTTAACACTTAACCTTCAATTATTTACCTACTTACCATTTGAAGTTACAACTTACCCCCCCCCTTCACAATTTACGGTCATAAGATGATGGCCCACCATAAATCTTCATGAGATTCCACTAAATCTCACCTTGATTTGCTTTAGATTTTGACAAGATCTTGTATGTACCATTTGAAACATACTAACCATTGGACAAAACAAGATTTGAGATTATATATTGGATCACCACTTCATCATTCTTCATCACCTCAAACCTTCTCCTCCCACCTCCATTCTCGGCCGCAAGCAACTCCCACCACCACCACCATTTTTGTTTCAAGGCCACCCATTCCAAATGCTTTACAAGGTGCGAGAAGGTCGCTAAAGAAGCTCGGTGCTATTGGATCATCAAGGACCTCCATCTATTGCTTTTATCCACTCCATTTTCACCATTGTTTCTTCCTTAGCTTGAAGCTAGTAGTAAGCTTCTTGTAACTCTTGTTACTTCATATTTTTAGTGGATAAAAGATATATTATGTTGAAATAACAAGAACACTAAAGAACATACACTTGAATCTTGAAACATAAAGCATGAAATATGATGAAATCTTGTTGAAATGGTGTTATTTAGTATATGTATGGTGATTGCTTGTTGATTTCTTGAGATGATGATGTTAATCAACACATGGAACTTGCTAGATGGTGATTAAACACATAATCTAGCAAGTGGAAGGATGATTATGTAACAATATAAGATGATCATCCTCTTGATTAAACATGAACTTGAAAATAAAGAGATTTCTTGAAAAGTGATAAACAAAGTGAGCTAGTAAACTTGTAGATCCAAGATTTATGAATGATTTTCCAAGAAAACCAAGTTCCAAATTTGATTCTTGAAAGATCATAGCTTTTACTAAAACTTACACTATTTTTGGTGATGAGATAAGTGTAAGGAGACTAGAGAAACAAGAAGATGTTATAAATAAACATTTTTGTAGAATATGTTTACAAGTTGTAAACATCTAAAATTTCCAAGAATGAAGTTTACCAAGAAGTAAATATATTTTGGAAAGTAACTAAGGCTACTAAACACTTTACCAAGTTACTACGCGTTTTGTGAAAGATCAAGTTCATGTTATTACGTATAGTGTATTGTTTTACACTTGGTAAGTATAATATTGTTTAGAGTTGATTATTGATTGTTTGAATGAATTTTTGAAAAGAAAATGATATGCTAAATAGCATGGACACCTCCATTTTCAAAGGAAACTATGGCGAAATTTTCTAAAAATGCAAACACTTAGAAAATATTTTCTAGACAAGTATTTACAAGTATGATTTTAACTTTGGTTTTCCCATATAAACTTTGCCATAGATTTCGCACAAAAATACAAACATTGGAGGTTGGTTTTTGTAAATAAAAATGGATAAATATATTTAGAATATATATTTTATATTAAAGACACTTGTGTGGATATGTGTATACTTTGTGTATATTTATATTATTTTTGGATTTAAAATAATATGACTTAACAAAATACCAAGAAGTTACGATCCAAAATAATACCAAAAAAAATCACAAGGAATAAAGTATATAAGTTACACACTCAAATATTGGCAAACCGAACAAGAACGCAACTTATAAAATATTCCGGAAAATAACGTTACAAATATATTTTTGGCAAACATTGTTTTGGATACAAAAGAAATGAAAGTATGATTTTATTATTATTACAAAGTGTATCATATTTTCGACAAGTAGAAAATATATTATTTTCGGAAGTTAAAATGTATTTTCTTGAAATACATTATTGGATCAAAACAAGTTTAAATATATTTTCTAAAGTAAGACTTGAAAATATATTATTTCGGAACTACAAATACAAGAATACGAAAATACACATATATGGAATACTCCCATCCTTGGGAAGGAAATGAGAAAATAAATACTTGAGAAGTATTATAACTTCGGAAGGTATTAAAGACATAAAAGAAACGTAACACGAAACATGAATACTAAGGCAAGGCACGGCCCGCTCGTCTAATAGACCCTAGCACATTGTAGGTAGTCGTGTTTGCTGACGAGAATTGAGTTACGAGTACTGAAGATGCAAAACTGTGAGTTCATGCTCCCCCTTTTCTCTTAACTGTTTTTGGTTTTATAACTCTCGGGGGTGAAATACATGTTACAAATGCCTAAACGGTATGAAATGCCTATGAAATACTAGATCATGTGAGCATAGACTAGATACAGAAATGCCATTAAAACATTCATTAGGGACGAGGGTTAGATCTAACGGGTACGGCCGAACCCCACTCATGGTCACAACTAGTACCTAGTAGTGCTTCGGAGTCCCAGTCGAGGTTAATCGACACAGTCGAGGGTAATCGACACAGTCAAGGTAAATTGACACAGTCGAGGTTAATCGACGCAGTCGAGGAAAATCGACAAGGGTATAAGCCATTACGAGTGCTTCCTATGTCCTCACATGCCTTAAAGTCCTTGTAAAAAATTCATGTTCATACACGCTTTTCATACCTGTTTACAAAGGAGTCTCTCAAAGATTTACAAGAATTACAGTACACAAACAAGACGCATGAACTCGCTCAACTTTTTGTTGATGTTTTCCAAAATTACATGTATTTCAGGTGACAGGATGGATCTTGGGCGCGGGTGTCGTAACTAGAAGTAGACTTCAAGTTTAGATGTCATCCACTTTTGTTGGTTTGTAACCTAGACGAAGGTTGTGTTTTAAAACTTAAATAACCAGTGTTTGTAATACTCAAATTTTATGAATGGATGAACATCGTTTTGATCATGTAGTTGTTTATTAAGATTGAATGCAATGATATTAAACCAGTCACACATCATACGCTTCCGCAAAAGACAGGGTGTGACACCTCAAACCTTGGACTTGGTTGTGTTCTCATGCAACGAGACCGGGTTATCGCTTACGCGTCTCGTCAGCTTAAGATCCACTAGAAGAACTATACAACCCATGACCTCGAGCTAGGCGCCGTTGTTTTTGCGTTAAAGATTTGGCGACACTACCTGTATGGTACCAAGTGTACGATCTTCACCGATCATAGGAGCCTACAACATATCTTTAACCAGAAGGAACTTAATATGCGTCAACGCCGAAGGGTAGAACTTCTCAACGATTACGACTGTGAGATTCGTTATCACCCAGGCAAAGTAAATGTCATTGCCGACGCCCTCAGCGGACGAAGCTATCTGCTCAGCATTCGGGATATCCAAGCCCAATACGATCTCGAAACCCTCATCCGCGAAGCCCAGCATGCTTGTTTTAATGAGCGCACCTTGAAGAAGGAAAGAATCTATCATGATGGAGCCCAGCTTGTGAATAAGTCGAATGGGATATTCCATTTTCTGGACCGAATTTGGATCCCTAAGCGGACCAATTTGCGACAAATTCTGATGGACAAAGCCCACAAATCTAGGTATTCTATTCATCCCGGTGCCGATAAAATGTACCAGGACCTTCGCTACAAGTACTGGTGGCCGGGCATGAAGAGGGATATCGCTCTCTACGTCGGAAAGTGCCTGACTTGCTCGAAGGTCAAGGCTGAACACCAAAGGCCCTCTGGCTTACTCGAATAACCCCTGATCCCTATGTGGAAGTGGAGAGTATAGCTATGGACTTCATAACAAAACTTTCGCGTACGCCATCAGGTCACGACAGCATCTGGGTTGTCGTTGACCGTTTGACCAAATCTGCTCATTTTCTGCCAATACGGGAAGACTACAAGGTAGAATGATTAGCCCGAATCTACACCGATGAGATCATTTGTCGACATGAGACGCCTTGCGACATCATCTCTAACCGTGATGCTCGGTTTACCTCGCGTCTGTGGGAAACGTTTCAAGCAGCTCTCGGTACTACGCTTAATCTAAGTACCGCATTCCACCCTCAAACTGACGGTCAGACTGAGAGAACGATTCGTACCCTTGAAGACATGCTCCGTTCGTGTGTCATAGATTTCGGGGGTAATTGGGACGCTTACCTGCCATTAGTTGAATTCTCGTATAATAACAGTTATCATTCCAGCGTTCAAATGGCACCGTTTGAGGCTTTATACGGAAGAAAATGTCGATCACCTATTGTATGGCACGAGATCGGGCACTCGCAATTAACCGGTCCTGAGCTATTGCAAGAAACGAATGACAAAGTCCTCCAAATTCAAGACAATCTGCTGAAAGCTCAGAGTCGTCAGGAAAGTTACGCTGATTGACGACGCAAGCCCCTTGAATTTGACGTTGGTGACTACGTACTCCTAAAGGTATCACCTTGGAAGGGTGTGGTCAGATTCGGAAAGAAAGGGAATCTAGCGCCTCGATATGTTGAACCTTTTAAGATTCTGGAGAGGATCATAAAAGTCTCCTACAGACTCGAACTACCGGAGGAACTTGGCAACGTCCACCCGACTTTCCATGTTTCGAACCTACGAAAGTGCTTGGCTGAGCATGATTTAATTGTACCTCTAAATGACCTCCAAGTAAACGAAACACTACACTTCTTGGAGAAGCCTGTCGAAATCATGGATCGCCAAACCAAGCAGCTCAGACGCTCGCGCATTCCTATTGTGAACGTCTGATGGGAAGGCAAACGAGGCACAAAGTTCACTTGCGAACTCGAAAGCGATATGAAGGCGAAGTAGCCACAATTGTTTGTTACGACTTTGGCCTAATTTCGGGATGAAATTCCCTCAACTAGGGGAGGCTGTAACACCCCGTGTTTTGAAAGTCAAAGTCAAGATCGAAGTCAAAGGGAGACAAGACTGTTAATTGTGATCTGTCACTCCTTGCTCAATTCCTGCTTTGACTTCTTTGACTTGTAGATAGACCATTTTGTGCTTTACGTTAGTTGTATTATGTGGAGTACTTATTACTCATCGAGGTTTATTTGATATTTATCGCATGATTTATCACTTATCGCAATCGCACTCGCAACTCGAATTACGCGTTTTGGTTATTGTTCTATGTGTGTGTGTGCCTTATGTGTTACTTGTGCATGTTTAATTATGTTTATGTGTGGTGATTAATCGAAACGCAATCGCAATCGAATCGCAAACGCTAAATGAATGTGAAATAAGGATGATTGTATGTTGATATAGTAGTTGGGATTAAAAGTAATTTGACTGGGAAACTCTATCGCATCGCAACGCTCGCAATCGCAATCGAAACAGCAAAACTCGTCACGCTATGCACTCCAATCGAGTGGCCAGCCGATCGAGCTGCCACCCGATCGGGCTGCCACTCGATCGAGGTGCCACTTGATCGAGCAGTCACCCGATCGGGTTACCACCCGATCAACCAGCTTCTCCTCCCCCTTTCCTTTTATGGAAAGCCTATAAATACCCCTGTCAACATCACAAACTTACCTTTTCTGCACCTCTCGTCCGACCAGCGCTTCTTGTCCACTTTTCTTCAGATTTCTCGCGATTCTTGTAAGTATTCAACCTAAATATTGTACTTTCTTGATCTACACGCACTCCTACACCTTTCTATCTTTTGAATCTTAACTTTTAACCGTGAAATCATGAGATTTGAGGTGTTCTAGGATGATGTCATCATGGTGTTCTTAAGAACTTCATGTTTTGGCTTCAATCCACCAAGAACAACTTAGATCTGAACGATTTCCACACAAATAAACAAAGATCTTGCATAGATCTGAACATATTCACGGTGAAAATGATTGAAATATGGTTTTCCAACTTTCTTTCAACTCTTTTACACTCAATGCACTCAAAACCGATAGAATCGGAGCTTGTTCTGACCTTCTACTCTTTCTTATCGAAGTGTTGGTTCAAGATCTGGGTTCTATCCACGAGATTACCGATTTCGGGTTAAACATAAAACACCGTCTCGAACAGTTAACTGATTTGGGTGATTCCTGTCCGATCAGGTTACCAAGTATTGACGAGGTTTCTGTTGTTCAGCACATTATCAAAACATCTCGAGAAAACGACAAACCATCCAAAAAACAACCAAGTGTAAGACGATCAGGCCGACCAGGACGGAGTGCCGCCCGATCGGACTGTCGTCCGATCGGATTGTCACCCGATCGGGTTGCCACCCGATCGGCTTGCACCTTGGCCCCACACTTGACTTTTATTGCAAACTTCAAGAGTTTTGAACACCGAAGGGATTGCCGCCCGATCGGGTTGCCACCCGACCGACCGACCATCCGATCATGTGATGTTTTGAAACCTCAATACTTAAACAATTTCCAACATGTTCAATGCGCAAGGGTTGCCACCCGATCGGATTGCCATCCGATCGAGTGACCGTCCAGCTGTGAATTTGTTCTCAACTTGAGAAGACTCGCCAATCGGATTGCTGTCCGATCGGACGACCGACCTGAAAGGTAGAGATACTTCTCTGTTTTCAAAATGCTACAACAAAAACTTCAAAAGTCAAGCCATCATACACAAGCACATCCTTCCCAAACGAAGTAACAATCCACTTGAAATGTCACCCGATCGGATGACCCTCCGAGCGGATTGTCACCCGATCGACCAGCTACCCGATCGGATTGCCATCCGATCGGATTGCTGTTTGACCCACTGACACGTTGCTCCATTTTACGCGCCGCTTATCGTTTATACTATCATTCTGATCAGGCTAACATTACTCTCTAGCGCTCCCTTCAATCCATCAATCGCTGTGAGTATACTCGATCCCTTTTTGCTTTACGCACTTTTGGGTGTTACATACGTTACTTATTCTAAATCACATCAAACACACTACGCAATACTTTAAACGCTAACTTATTACTGCATGTTATACGTGACTTAATGTGTCACACCCCGAAATTTATCAGAGCTGGCGTGACTGGACTGGGATTGTCGTTACACAGCGGAAGCAAGTAAGCTAAGTCTTTCTAGGAATTGAACGCCCGCTAAGTACTCGAGTCTCCAATGGTTCTCCTATTCCAACCGTGCCTTGTCTTAGGACTGTAACCTGAGAAAGAAACATGCGAAAAATCAACATAAAGTTGAGCGAGTTCATAGTTTGTTTGTAAAAGACTTGAAATAAATCTTTTGAGTTGTGAAAGGTTTGAGATAAATCCTTTGAGTTGTGAAAGATTTGGAATAAATCTTTGGAATAACCGGTTTTTGAAGTAGTATTGAGAAAATGAATTTAAAAACCATTTTCTTGCAAAGTTATATGGAAACGTTGTGTTTGTAACACGTTATGTTCATAAAACCATGTTTTTGTAATGTTCGTAAAATCATCAATGCCCACCCTGACTTTGACCCGCATAATCCTATGCCTTAAATTTTGTATAAAACATGGTATTTAATTTGTATGAACAAGTATGTTTCGTAAGTATAAAGTTCCTGGTATGTAGCAAATAAGGGGACTTGTGATCACCAATGGTTTGCAAGGCCACTGATATATGTGAAGTGCAAATAGGGAGACTCAAACCTAGCAGATTTCGCCACGGCATTTGTATGTGGACAAAGTCACCCCAAGGTCCGTTTCTAGTTTGGCCTGGGGCTGGGCTCGCTACACCCAGATAGATCTATCGCTCCTGTCCCTCGGTCCTACCATGAGGACTAATGGCCTCATATTGCTCCTACCCACTCACATGATCTGAGTAATACACCTCCTTACGCTAACCATACCATGTATAAAATAAACCCCTGGTCACCCTGACCAGATTCCTGGTTACCCTAACCAAATCCCCGGTCACCCTGGCCGAATATCATTCACATTTCGAAAATAAGTATTTGTTTTTGTAAAAACCGGTATGTTTAGTATAAACCTTTCGTAAATCATTTGTGTTCCTTGAAATCCCTTCGTAATATGATTTAGAAATACGAGTTTTGCGTTAGTTCAAAACTTTGTATGTTTTTGCAAAACGTGCATGTCTTTCCACCCCGAAAACATTTACAAAAAATGTAAAGCAGAAAAAAGTAGGGGTTATGAACTCGCCTGAATATTCCTGTGCAAAGCTAGCTAATTTACGACTCCTTGATGTCGTTTCCAAAGTGAGACTTGCTAGCGTGCATTCTACAATATTCCTAACACGGAATATCTTATAAGTTTCTAAATAAACGCAGTATCTAAACTACGTGTCATCGAGCTCTACCAAATCGTTAATCGAACGATTCAACGGTAAATTGTTAACTTAATAAAAAAATGATTAAGTTAAACTTGTTAAGTTCCGAGAAGTCGTTTGTGTATATAGGAATATTCGTACGAAAGTAATATATAATAAACTTGTATTATATATAGCGTCTTGTGTATATTTGCCAAAAATATACGTATATGCCGTTTAGGCGTATAAAATAAATATGAAAAGTTATATTTATTTTATAAAGAAATCGTCGAGTTGTTTTGTTTGTAAATAAATATAAACCATATTTATTTTTGTAAAAGATTTCGCGTTGTACGACATTCAGAATAAATATATAACTATATTTTATTTTAGTAACACAATTGTAGTGTCGTTTGAAATACGAGATAAATATATGAGCTATATTTATTTTGTAAAAGTATACGAGTTGACGACGTTCGAAAATAAATATAATATTATATTTATTTGTAAAAGCGTTTGGAATTATCAAGGTTTGAAGTATTATAAACTCGAATTCCTTTAAACGTCGTTTTTGAAACATAATACGTGTCGTGTTTAAGGGTTTTTCTCGAAAAACGGGCAGAGTTTCCTCTGTTTTTGGACGCCCCCGACAACACAAGTTGTCGTTATTTAACAAAATCAATCAACATTCAAACAATGTAATCAATATTTATATGAATCTTGACGAATAATTTAAGGTATGAACTAATAGTTAGTCGTTTCGAGCTCGTTTCACACGTAAGTATTAAAACTAAATATAACGTAAATATTAAACACGTCGTTAGTCTTTACCAAATCTTCGTGTCGAAACGTTAACTGGGTTGACCGAGTTGACTCGGGTTTGACCGAGTCTGACCGAGTTGACTCGGTTGAGTTGACCGAGTCAACCGAGTTGCACCGAGTCGAACTGTCGACTGAGTTGACTTCCTTGACCTGCGTTGACTGTGCTTGGACTGCTGTTGACCCGAGTTGACTCGGGCGTTCACCGAGTCAACCGGGTTTGACTCGAACCATCATAGACACCACCCCTGTTGGTTTATCGAGCCGCTGCGAAACTTGAACCGAACCCGAAACCCGAACAACAGATCATTATCATCATTCAAAAAAATGAATAAAGTAAAAGAACAAGGGTGAGTTTACCGGAAATTCGTCGGACAGAATTGAAGACCGCCGGTTCAAGGAACCGACCGCCGGTTAAAGGAACCGACCACCGGTTAGACGGCCCGACCGGCACTTCCAAACAGGGACCCGTCGGATAACAATAACATCCACCGGACCGAGACGCCGACCTCCGATCGCTCACCACCATCACCGGTTCTCCCTCTCTCCTCTGTCTCTCTCTCATCTCGATCTCTTCTCTCTTTCTGTCTCTCTCTCCTGTTCGTGGCCGCCGCTCGCCACCACCGTCGGGTGGTGGCCGTTTCTTTAATCGACGAGGGGGTGGGTTGTCGGATCGTTTTGAGATGGCAGGGGGGCTCCACCGTCGGTATTTTGGCTCTGGTTGCCGGTGCCACCGGCTCCTTGCCGGCTGTTTCGTCGGAGAAGAGAGACGAGAGGGAAGGGGGTTGCTGTTTGGTTGAGTATGATGTTTATAAGCAGCAATCGAGATAGAGGAGAGACATAGTGTCTGAGTTCATGTGTGTATTTAGAGATTAGGGTTTCCTAATGTACAGGATGAAGGGTAGTGGGTTTAATTTGTTGCCTGCGTATAACAGAGAGAGGAGTGAAGCTGATGTATTGTATGTGTGTGTTTGTTTTGGTGTGTGTATATAATATGCAGACAAGAGATCCTTTATAGAGATTTAGAGGATTAAAGTTCTTTGGGTAATTATATTACATTCAGGGTATGTATTTTACCCTTAGGGTTAAAATCCTTTGTAAATCTTAGTAAATATTTTGTCAAGATTTTGGAAAGATTTGCTAAGATTCAGCAAAATCTTATAGATTTTGATGGGATTCTAACATATTATGTGTAGGTTTAGGCTTGTGGGTTTTGGGCTTGGGCCCAGGGCCCACAGGCTCAATCCCCGTGTATATATGGCCCGTAAATCCTACGAGACCCGTTGTCAAAACCCTGAACTCTGTTTAACGTCAAAAATTAAAATACACAAAAATACGGTCTGTAGTCGTTGCCCGTTCATCGATTACGATAATAATCGCGAAAAATTGTATCGTTGCCGTTTTTAATCCGTTCCTCGATCCGGTTCCGACTGTAGTCACAACAATTTCATTACGAAGCTAATATATATCGTAAAAATTTAATATTTGTCGACGTTGTCAGTATTCTGTTCGGTGTCAATCCGTTGCCGTTTAACGTTTCACCGGTTTCTCTGTAAACCACCATTCGCGCACTGTAAAGACGGATAGACGTTCCCAGGCACTCCAAAGGCCTAATTAAGTTAATCCGTGCTGTAAACACTATTTATTGTCGCGTTAATCACCTGTTAATTACGTAATTAAGAGCCGTAAATCACGGGTTGTCACATTCTCCCCCTGTTACAGAAATTTCGTCCTCGAAATTTAGACTATGTTACCCCCTCAGAATTGTGTTGTTTGCAGGTAAGTCCGAATAATAACAAAGTGAATGACCGCGTAATCGAAGCAAGACTTAATGATGCAGTCACCAGTGCGACTAAGTTAACAAGGATCCAACAATGAACAGGAACTTCGACCAATCGAATTCCATAGGAACGTTCATAACATGTAAATGAGTTCTAGAAGTAATAACATCCACTGGATGAACTGAGAATCGACAATCTCAAATATAATAGTTTGCATGAAACGCTCGATCGTGATTAGCGCAAGCTGCAAGTCATACCGACGCCACAAGGTGTCGCAATGAATGAAACAATTTAATAGTAGAGGTGATCGAACAAGTATCACCTGTGTTTTGCATAAAACGCTCAATCATGATTAGCCCAAGCTATAAGTTTGTACTGACACCACAAGGTGTCGTAGTGATTTAAATAATTCAATAATAGCGGTGATCAAACAAATCCACCGTGTTTGAAGTCAAATGAAAGCGTAATAAGGTGAATCCGAAAGTTGTTTCAAATGACATCATAGAATTTTCAATTGAAATTTGAACATCAAAGAAATAATGTTTTCGATCAAAGATGAAGAGGCAATGAATGTCGCAAAGCATTTGATCGATGTCGAAAGAACCGTTATAAGGTACACCGAAATATGAAATGAATTTGTGTACCATTGTCTTAACACACGATTGTGTTAAGACTGCTTTAATATGATAATTCAAAGCGGACTTAAAACGATTTAATAAAGAAATAATTAAATCCGTGCATGAGACGCGTAAACGAGTTTAGCGCAAGTTTCAAGTTAATAAATACACCACCACAAGATGTCGAAATCAACAATGACTTATTGGAGTCGTAGACCAAACAAGTCTACTACGACTCGGAACAAATGAAACGCTTGTCAAAATTGATGTGAATATGATGCTCCCAATACATCATATGGTGTCTTGAATCGAATATGTGTAAGGAACAAGTTCAAAAAATTGAACTTGGTTTCGGCGCAATCCGACAAAAATATATGTATTGACAAGAAAACTTTAGGCATGGTTACAACGAAAAACCATGTATGTACCTTGTAAAGAAATGATCGTGATACAATGCCCATTAAGAGGAGTAGAGATACGAAAATCTACTCAGTAAGTGTGAAATTCGAAATTTCAATAAAAGAAATTTGAGGACTTTACCTGGGGTTTCGTGTGACGACCAATTGTTAGGTGACATTACCATGGAACGTCGAACATAGCGTATTTGTCATTAATTTGGTAGGGGGGGGGGGAATGCGGAGACAATCGTCTTCTCCCTGGCGTGATTCGTGTCGTTGCAGGATCGTGTGACCAGTTGCCATTTCCTGATCGTTAGTTCTCCTGCTGACAGGGATCTAGCGTCGTCGTTAAATCTGCGTCATCGTTCCTTCTCAAAGGCCTCGCCTCGATAGTCGTATGTGACGCGCTTCAATCTCCGTTGATGTATAGCTTAAGTTTCACGTATACCTGTGCACTAGCGCTGTGTGCCGCGTAGAAGGTGATGTACCCCGACATCCGTTGGCGTAAAATTTAGTTATATGTATTCTCATGCGCTAGCGTTCTGTTATGCGTAGGATGCCTGCTCGGGAAGCTAAAATATCATAGACAATATGGATAATTGTGTGTGCCCGAGTTAATATTTGCGGTTCCTACGTGCTGACCTTTAATAAACACGCACATGCGCAAATAATCAATCAGCAATCAAATAGTCCTCCTAGTCCCACTAGGTCCCCAGCCTCCCAGACTGACTCCCTAGTCCCACTAGACAATTTTTCCCAGCCTCCCAGACTGACTCCCTAGTCCCACTAGACTATCCCTCCAGCCTCTCAGACTGAATCTCCTAGTCCCACTAGACTATCCTCCCAGCCTCTCAGACTGAATCTCCTAGTCCCACTAGCCTCCCAGCCTCCCAGACTGACTCCCTAGTCCCACTAGACAATTTTCCCAGCCTCCCAGACTGACTCCCTAGTCCCACTAGACTATCCTTCCAGCCTCTCAGACTGAATCTCCTAGTCCCACTAGACTATCCTCCCAGCCTCTCAGACTGAATCTCCTAGTCCCACTAGCCTCCCAGCCTCCCAGACTGACTCCCTAGTCCCACTAGACAATTTTCCCAGCCTCCCAGACTGACTCCCTAGTCCCACTAGACTATCCTCCCAGCCTCTCAGACTGAATCTCCTAGTCCCACTAGCCTCCCAGCCTCCCAGACTGAATCTCCTTTCCCCGAAGGTCTTAAATGCATGTTTCCTAAACTCTCAGAGTGTTGTGTACTGTATGTAATTGTTTCGTGTATCGTGTGTAAAACACAACTTTAGCGTACGTTTGAAAACGAAATTTTGACTGTTTGTTTTTCGGCAACGGTTGGAGACCATGTTGGAGACCATATTCGAGTACTGGGCGTTCTGTATGTATTCAACGTCTTAATAGTCTAAGTCCCAGAGAAAAGTGAGGTTAGAGCCTAGGTGTCACAACAGAAACCTAATTCGCTGTAACCTATAGCTCTGATACCAATCTGTCACACCCCGAAATTTATCAGAGCTGGCGTGACTGGACTGGTATCGTCGTTACACAGCGGAAGCAAGTAAGCTAAGTCTTTCTAGGAATTGAACGCCCGCTAAGTACTCGAGTCTCCAATGGTTCTCCTATTCCAACCGTGCCTTGTCTTAGGACTGTAACCTGAGAAAGAAACATGCGAAAAATCAACATAAAGTTGAGCGAGTTCATAGTTTGTTTGTAAAAGACTTGAAATAAATCTTTTGAGTTGTGAAAGGTTTGAGATAAATCCTTTGAGTTGTGAAAGATTTGGAATAAATCTTTGGAATAACCGGTTTTTAAAGTAGTATTGAGAAAATGAATTTAAAAACCATTTTCTTGCAAAGTTATATGGAAACGTTGTGTTTGTAACACGTTATGTTCATAAAACCATGTTTTTGTAATGTTCGTAAAATCATCAATGCCCACCCTGACTTTGACCCGCATAATCCTATGCCTTAAATTTTGTATAAAACATGGTATTTAATTTGTATGAACAAGTATGTTTCGTAAGTATAAAGTTCCTGGTATGTAGCAAATAAGGGGACTTGTGATCACCAATGGTTTGCAAGGCCACTGATATATGTGAAGTGCAAATAGGGAGACTCAAACCTAGCAGATTTCGCCACGGCATTTGTATGTGGACAAAGTCACCCCAAGGTCCGTTTCTAGTTTGGCCTGGGGCTGGGCTCGCTACACCCAGATAGATCTATCGCTCCTGTCCCTCGGTCCTACCATGAGGACTAATGGCCTCATATTGCTCCTACCCACTCACATGATCTGAGTAATACACCTCCTTACGCTAACCATACCATGTATAAAATAAACCCCTGGTCACCCTGACCAGATTCCTGGTTACCCTAACCAAATCCCCGGTCACCCTGGCCGAATATCATTCACATTTCGAAAATAAGTATTTGTTTTTGTAAAAACCGGTATGTTTAGTATAAACCTTTCGTAAATCATTTGTGTTCCTCGAAATCCCTTCGTAATATGATTTAGAAATACGAGTTTTGCGTTAGTTCAAAACTTTGTATGTTTTTGCAAAACGTGCATGTCTTTCCACCCCGAAAACATTTACAAAAAATGTAAAGCAGTAAAAAGTAGGGGTTATGAACTCGCCTGAATATTCCTGTGCAAAGCTAGCTAATTTACGACTCCTTGATGTCGTTTCCAAAGTGAGACTTGCTAGCGTGCATTCTACAATATTCCTAACACGGAATATCTTATAAGTTTCTAAATAAACGCAGTATCTAAACTACGTGTCATCGAGCTCTACCAAATCGTTAATCGAACGATTCAACGGTAAATTGTTAACTTAATAAAAAAATGATTAAGTTAAACTTGTTAAGTTCCGAGAAGTCGTTTGTGTATATAGGAATATTCGTACGAAAGTAATATATAATAAACTTGTATTATATATAGCGTCTTGTGTATATTTGCCAAAAATATACGTATATGCCGTTTAGGCGTATAAAATAAATATGAAAAGTTATATTTATTTTATAAAGAAATCGTCGAGTTGTTTTGTTTGTAAATAAATATAAACCATATTTATTTTTGTAAAAGATTTCGCGTTGTACGACATTCAGAATAAATATATAACTATATTTTATTTTAGTAACACAATTGTAGTGTCGTTTGAAATACGAGATAAATATATGAGCTATATTTATTTTGTAAAAGTATACGAGTTGACGACGTTCGAAAATAAATATAATATTATATTTATTTGTAAAAGCGTTTGGAATTATCAAGGTTTGAAGTATTATAAACTCGAATTCCTTTAAACGTCGTTTTTGAAACATAATACGTGTCGTGTTTAAGGGTTTTTCTCGAAAAACGGGCAGAGTTTCCTCTGTTTTTGGACGCCCCCGACAACACAAGTTGTCGTTATTTAACAAAATCAATCAACATTCAAACAATGTAATCAATATTTATATGAATCTTGACGAATAATTTAAGGTATGAACTAATAGTTAGTCGTTTCGAGCTCGTTTCACACGTAAGTATTAAAACTAAATATAACGTAAATATTAAACACGTCGTTAGTCTTTACCAAATCTTCGTGTCGAAACGTTAACTGGGTTGACCGAGTTGACTCGGGTTTGACCGAGTCTGACCGAGTTGACTCGGTTGAGTTGACCGAGTCAACCGAGTTGCACCGAGTCGAACTGTCGACTGAGTTGACTTCCTTGACCTGCGTTGACTGTGCTTGGACTGCTGTTGACCCGAGTTGACTCGGGCGTTCACCGAGTCAACCGGGTTTGACTCGAACCATCATAGACACCACCCCTGTTGGTTTATCGAGCCGCTGCGAAACTTGAACCGAACCCGAAACCCGAACAACAGATCATTATCATCATTCAAAAAAATGAATAAAGTAAAAGAACAAGGGTGAGTTTACCGGAAATTCGTCGGACAGAATTGAAGACCGCCGGTTCAAGGAACCGACCGCCGGTTAAAGGAACCGACCACCGGTTAGACGGCCCGACCGGCACTTCCAAACAGGGACCCGTCGGATAACAATAACATCCACCGGACCGAGACGCCGACCTCCGGTCGCTCACCACCATCACCGGTTCTCCCTCTCTCCTCTGTCTCTCTCTCATCTCGATCTCTTCTCTCTTTCTGTCTCTCTCTCCTGTTCGTGGCCGCCGCTCGCCACCACCGTCGGGTGGTGTCCGTTTCTTTAATCAACGAGGGGGTGGGTTGTCGGATCGTTTTGAGATGGCAGGGGGGCTCCACCGTCGGTATTTTGGCTCTGGTTGCCGATGCCACCGGCTCCTTGCCGGCTGTTTCGTCGGAGAAGAGAGACGAGAGGGAAGGGGGTTGCTGTTTGGTTGAGTATGATGTTTGTAAGCAGCAATCGAGATAGAGGAGAGACATAGTGTCTGAGTTCATGTGTGTATTTAGAGATTAGGGTTTCCTAATGTAGAGGATGAAGGGTAGTGGGTTTAATTTGTTGCCTGCGTATAACAGAGAGAGGAGTGAAGCTGATGTATTGTATGTGTGTGTTTGTTTTGGTGTGTGTATATAATATGCAGACAAGAGATCCTTTATAGAGATTTAGAGGATTAAAGTTCTTTGGGTAATTATATTACATTCAGGGTATGTATTTTACCCTTAGGGTTAAAATCCTTTGTAAATCTTAGTAAATATTTTGTCAAGATTTTGGAAAGATTTGCTAAGATTCAGCAAAATCTTATAGATTTTGATGGGATTCTAACATATTATGTGTAGGTTTAGGCTTGTGGGTTTTGGGCTTGGGCCCAGGGCCCACAGGCTCAATCCCCGTGTATATATGGCCCGTAAATCCTACGAGACCCGTTGTCAAAACCCTGAACTCTGTTTAACGTCAAAAATTAAAATACACAAAAATACGGTCTGTAGTCGTTGCCCGTTCATCGATTACGATAATAATCGCGAAAAATTGTATCGTTGCCGTTTTTAATCCGTTCCTCGATCCGGTTCCGACTGTAGTCACAACAATTTCATTACGAAGCTAATATATATCGTAAAAATTTAATATTTGTCGGCGTTGTCAGTATTCTGTTCGGTGTCAATCCGTTGCCGTTTAACGTTTCACCGGTTTCTCTGTAAACCACCATTCGCGCACTGTAAAGACGGATAGACGTTCCCAGGCACTCCAAAGGCCTAATTAAGTTAATCCGTGCTGTAAACACTATTTATTGTCGCGTTAATCACCTGTTAATTACGTAATTAAGAGCCGTAAATCACGGGTTGTCACATAATGAATGCTTGTTTGTTATGTTTACACATGGAACGCTGTCTACCTGCCTTAGCAATGGTAGTACTATTTGTTTGGACTCAGCACCTGTTCACTCAGGGGTTGTTAAGGACAATTGGTTACATGGCTCACAGTGGTGAGTGTGTATTATGAACTGCCTTGGGCAGTCAACCCGCAGTCATTGGTATCGATAGGTTCATGTCGATAACTAACATGCCTCATTTTACACTGTGTACGTGCTGGTTATGCGTAACGACTTCGAACTCTATTATATCTATTAAACTTGTATGCTCTCTTTTACACTATGTGTATTGACTTTTACTTTAACGTGTGTGGCAGGTGCTTAGGATGCTTATATGCTTAGCTTGCTGTGAAATCGAGGCTAGGAAAGGTCTAGAAACAAATAAACAATTGCCTGTATTTGAAATCTGAGTTGTCGGAACAGAACAATTTGACTAGATCTTGTCTGTAATAATTATGTTATCTTTTATGACATGGTATGGGACATGTTGCTTTAAATAATTGGTAATCATAGTTGTTATGGAAACTTCTGGATAATCTGTTTCGCTCAGTGCCACGCCCCGATGTTTCCACCATCGGTTGGGGTGTGACATGCATGTCTTTCCACCCCGAAAACATTTATAAAAATGCAAAACCGTAAAAAGGTGGGGTTATGAACTCACCTGAATTGCCTTGTGCAAAGCTAGCTAATTACGACTTCGTGATGTCATTTCCAAGACGTGACTTCTTAGCGTGCATTCTACAGTATTCCTAACACGGAACATCTTATAAGTTTCTAGGCAAATGCAGTAACTAAATTACGAGTCACCGAGCTCTACCAAATCGCTAATCGAACGATTCGGTGGTAGTTATTAACTTGAAGGAAACGAGGAAGTTGTATTCGTTAAGTCTCGTCTAATGTCGGTGATAGTTTACTAAGTCTTTGAAAAAGACTTAGTTCTCGTGAGATTTAAAATATATAGATATTTATATAAAAATATATAAATATTTCGGTAGAATCTCGTTAGTCGTCTTGAGAAGTCGTTTGTGTATATAGAAATATTCGTATGAAAGTAATATATAATAAACTTGTATTATACATATTACGTCTTGTATATATTTGCCGAAATATACGTATATGCCGTTTCGGCGTTTGAAATAAATATAAAAAGTTATATTTATTCTATAAAATTGTCATCGAGTTGTTGTGTTCGAAAATATATATATATATATATATATATATATATATAACTATATTTATTTTTATAAACGAATACGAGTCGCTTGATGTTTGAAATAAACATAAAACTATGTTTATTTTTATAAAAGAATTCGTTATTGTTTAGTACTAGAAATAAATATATAAAATATATTTATTTTTGTAAAAACGAATTCATGTCATTTGATCTTTGGAATAAATATAAAAACTATATTTATTTTATAAAATGAATCCGTGTCGTTTGGTATTTGAAATAATATATAAACTATATTTAAGTTTACAAAAGAACCGTCGTCTTGTTTGATGTTCGAAATAAATATATAAACTATATTTATTTGTAATAACGAATTTATCGTCGTTTAAAACAATATAAGTAATTATATTGATTTTTATAAAAGACTTGTAGAATTTTCAAGTTTTAAAATAAATATAATAACTATATTTATTTGTTTTAAATAATTTCCGAATAGTCGTTTTCGAAAGTTGCAAAGTGTCGTTGAAAGTAATATTCTTTTATGTTTGTTTTCATAAAAGTCGTTGAACTTAGATGGTTCTCGTTTTACAATAAACACACATTTTGTTTTCAGGTTTTCTCGAAAAACGGGCAGAGTTTCCTATGTTTTTGGACGCCCCCGACAACACAAGTTGTCGTTATTTTTCGAAATTCAATCAATGTTAAATAACCAAATAATAAATTACGTTAATCGAAATAAGAAAACGTAAGTAGTTGTTAAGTAATTCGGTTTGAGCTCGTGCTTATGTAAACAACGGAATCTATATAAACAAAATTAACACGCGCTGCTAAATCTTTACCATTTCTTTCGCGTTCGAGACGTTCGACTGAGTTGACCGGCAGAGTTGACCGAGTTGACTCAGCGAGTTTACCAGGTTTGACCGAGTTTACTCAGTTTGACCGAGTCGACCAGAACTGTTGACTGCACCCGCAACGTGACCCGAACCACAGCTGAACCGAACCGGCTGAGTCTGAAACCTGAAACCGAGCCGTTGACCAGTTGTTGACCGAACCGAACCCGAACCATAATTGAACCAAAACTTGAACCGAAGGTGAACCATACCAAAATTTTGAGCCAGACGTGACCACCACCACTACTACCATGTCGTCATCGGCCGCCACCGACATCAGTTTTCACTCCGGAATTCTCGTCGGAAACAAAGAAAGACACCACCGCCGACCCTCGCTATAGACGGCTGACATCGCCGTCGTTGGTGCAGCTCCGGTCATCGGCCGGCTGCCGACATCAATTTCAGCATCACCCCTTCATAAATCTTCTGTCAGTGCCATCTGTTATCATTGACACCACCCGGAGAGAAGCCAAAAACCCAAAAACGAACCTGAATCGAAACATTGAGACCCGTGCTCCGAACCACCGCCATAACCGCCGCCTGTCTCCATGCCTCCTTCTCTCCCCTCCTGTCTCTCTCTCTCTTTCCTCGCTTCACTCTCTCTTCGCCTTCTTGGACCAGCCGTCGCTCATCACCACCACCCGACGATGGTGGTGGTGGTCCGTTCATCCATCGAAAGGGGGGGGTTGTGACTCGAATACCAGCTCCGGCAGGCGGCCGGTGTGGCTGCTGAGCAGAGACGAGGGAGGGAAGGGGGTTTATGAGCATCCGATGATGATGATGAAGGCTCTGAGTTGAAATGTTTGTGTGTTTGTTTAGGAATCACCTTTTGAAAGAATGAAGGAGAAGAGGGGAATGTCTGGTTTTGTGTTTAGAGAATATAAGTTCTCTGTGTTTTTTTTTTTGTTTGAGTGTGTTGTGAGAACAAGAATGATGAGAATTGTGTTAAGACTTAGGCCATGTGTAGTCATAACGCCCCTTTGTGGGCGTTATGCGACATGTGGCGCGCCACGTGTGCGGGTGGGCATTATGGGGCGTTATGCATTTAAGCCCGTAGTCATAAATCTCCCCGCCTAATCATTACTCAATTATTAATTTCTAATTTTTTATAATTATTTTCTAACTTTATAAAATTAAAATTCATTTCATTAAATTAAAAAACATTACACTAAAAAAAAACATTACACTAAAAAAAACATTACAGTAAGATAAAAAAAACGGTTCCAAAAAAAAAAGTTGGACAAAAAAAACAAAAAAAACAACACTTCAAAGATTAATCTTCGGCTTCATTTCCGTTCTCTCCTTCTTCCTCTTCGTTTTCTCCAGCATCCAAACCTACGTCTTCAAAGTTCCCGTCTTCGAATTCCTCAACCTCTTCTTCCTCGGAATCTTCTTCGTCGTCATTGTTGTATCGAATTGGGCGAATCGCCCAAGCATGCTCAACCAAATCCGCCTTCAACGTGTTATGTATTTCCTTAGATCGCAATAGTTGAGCATTTGTGAGTCTCTCTTCCATTGTTGCTTGGGTTCCTTCGACTAAATCTTCCGGAATATAGTTTTGGCATATCGCTTTTCCATCATCCTCAATGATCATATTATGCAAAATGATGCAAGCATACATGGTCATTCGTATTCTATCCTTATGCCACATGCGACAAGGATTTCTGATAAAATGCCATCGTTGCTGTAGAACCCCAAAACACCTCTCGATATCCTTTCTTGAAGACTCTTGTAATTTTTTAAAATACTTTCTTTTCTCATCGAACGTTTCAGAAAATGTTTTAACAATAATCGAATACTCCGGGTATATACCATCACCCAAATAGTAGCCATGCTCGTAGTCGTTCCCGTTCGCATGAAAACCGGCCTTTGGTATAGTTCCAGAAATGTAGCTCTCTATTAATGGTGAAGCCTCTAACGTATTAATATCGTTAAAACACCCGGCTACACCAAAGAAGGCCGACCAAACCCAAAGGTCGTATGACGCAACAGCTTGTAATACCATAGTTGGCCCTTTTTTATCACCCCGTGTATGTTGACCTCGCCATGCGGTTGGACAATTATACCAACGCCATTGACGACAATCCAAGCTACCAATCATGCCGGGTATTCCATGCTTTTCTAGATGCACCTCATATATTTGTTGAAGGTCGTTCCAAGTGGGATTTCTCAAATAACGTTTTCCATATAACTGCCATATACCTAAAATATAATTTAATATATAAAAGTTTTACTAGTAAGCTACTAAAAAATCAATATATAAAAGTAAGTAAATAAATTAAAGTGATTTAAAAAATACCATAGCAAAATTGTTCCACGCAATCTCGTGTTGTTTTCTCGCCCATCTTCAAGTACTCGTCGTTGATGTCGTACGTGTTTTCGTAGGCTAATATGCGTAAAGCGGAAGTGACCTTTTGAATTGAGGTGAAGCCTAAATATCCCCGCGCGTCCACTCTTTGCTTAAAGAAATCATACTTATCTTCCAAATCATTAGTAATGCGCAAAAATAACCTTTGGCTCATCCGAAACCTCCGTCTAAAAACATTGGGTCCGTGAACCGGCGTGGGATCAAAATAGTCTTTCATCAAACGCTCGTTCGCGGCTTCACGATCTCGCAAGATAAAGGTGCGCTTCAAAATGGGGCGTGGAGGAGGAGTAGGCTGAACGTGCTCCATTGCTTGTATCACGAGAGTACACGCACTCGTAACCGCCTCTTCTTCCTCCGCGTCTTCTTCGGGTGAAAAACACCGTCGGTAAATATCGGTGAACGAATCTCCCGATTGGGAACCCATTTTTTTTAGAGTATGGTGGGAGTAATTTCTACACTTTTTTAAAAAAAATATAGAGAAGAAAGGAGTAGATGTGATGAATGGTATAAAAAATGAGAGATGTGGTGGTATTTATAGATTGGAAAATGAAAAAATAATTTTTTTTTAAATTATTTGACCGTTCAACGGTCATTTTGAAAACAAAACAATTATCACGCCGCTATGTCTATCGCGCCGGCTCAAATTTTCCGGGCTATAGCGCCCCGCGTGGCGGTGTGCATGGCGCCGTCCGGCGCTATGTGATGTTTTGGGCGCCATATGCAGCCCCATAACATGTAGTCTTATGGATTTTAAATCATCATTCATCAACATCCTGATAACTAGGCGGTATTATGTCTCCTAAAGATCATGCAAATCCATTAAACAACTAAGATAAAATCAAGGTGGTGGCCCACCTTCATAACCGTTGGGTTGGGTTTCAATTGGATAGTTAAAGAAGTTAGTTAAATTCTAAATGTTCAGTTAGTGTTTTTAGTTGTTATGTGATCATAAGGTGTGTTATGATGTTCGGGGACCATAACTAGCTCGGAAATGATAAAAAAATGCTTCTAGTGAACATTTAGTGTTTCGGATAGTTTCCGGTTGTCGTTTGTCGTGCTTGTTCGTCGATCACGGTCAAAGTCGTGTTTCTCGTTCCTGTTTGCGCTTTGCGATGTACGGAAGCGCAATAAATTCACAATATTAAATTCATAAATATAAAATATTCGTAGAAAATCCATATTTGTCGGCTTTGTCAGTATTTCGTACGACATCAGTTCGCTGTCGCTTAATATTCAGCAGATTTTTCTGTAAACCACCGTTCAAGCCCTGTAAAGCCGGTTAGCCGTTTCTAGGCACTCCAAAGGCCTAATTGAGTTAATTTGCGTCTTAAACACTATTTATTATCGTCCTAATGTTTGTTAATCGCATAATTAGGAGCCGTAAACCACCGGTTGTCACATTCTCCCCCAGTTAATGAAATTTCATCCTAGAAATTTAGACTACGTTAACTCCTTAGAGTTACGTTATGTGTAGGTAAATACGAATAGTATCAAAGTGGATGACCACGAAATCGATTCAAGACCTATTCGAATTATGTGAATTCAAGGACATACCTCAACAATAAGAACCCAACGGTTAACAGGAATTATGTTTCAGAATTTGATGTCAAAGGAAACGAGACATACTGATACAGTCACCAATGTGACTAAATTAACAGGAGTCCAACAAAGAACAGGAACTTCGACCAATCAAATTTCGTATGAACGTTCACAATATGTAAATGAGTTCTAGAAGCAATAACATCCACTAGATGAACTTAAAATCAACAGACTCAAATGTAATAGTTTGCATGAAACGCTCGATCGTGATCAGCACAAGCTGCAAGTTATACCGACGCCACAAGGTGTCGTAGAGAATGAAACAATTTCAATATAAAGGTGATCGAACAAGTATCACCTGTGTTTTTCATGAAACGCTCAATCGTGATTAGCCCAAGCTACAAGTTTGTACTGACACCACAAGGTGTCGCAGTGACTTAAATAATTCAATAATAGTGGTGATCAAACAAATTCACCGTGTTTGAAGTCAAATGAAAGCGCAATGAAGTAAATATGAAAATTTGTTTCTAACAACATCATAGGATTTTTCAATTGAAAATAGAACATCAAAGAAATATTGTTTTCGATCGAAGATGAAGAAGCAATGAATATCGCAAAACATTCGATCGAAAAAGAAAGAACCGTTAGAAGGTACATCGAAAGATAAAAATGAATTTGTGTACCATTGTCTTAACACACAATTGTGTTAAGACTGCTTTAATATGATGATTCAAAGCGGATTTAAAACAAATCAATAAATAAATAATTTAAATCCGAGCACGATATGTGTAAACAAGATTAGCGCAAGCTTCAATTTAGTGAAAACACCACCACAAGGTGTCGAGATCAACAAACGACTTAATGGAGTCGTAGACCAAGCAAGTCTACTACGACTCGAAACAAATGAAACGCTTGTTAAAACGAATTTGAGTATGATGTTTTCAATACATCATATGGTGTCTCGAATTGAATATGTGTAATAAACAAGTTCAAACAATTGAACCTGGTTTTGGCGCAAGCCGACAATAAATACATGTATCGACAAGAAAATTTTCGGCATAGTCACAACGAAAAACTATGTATGTAACTTGAAAAGAAAAGAATTTTCAAGAAAATGTGTTGACTTGATAACAAAGGAGCCAACAATTACAATAATGCAGGTCATTCGTATCACAAATCAATAATTAGATTTAGCTAAATAATGTTTGAGCTTTGATGAAACGCTTATCCGAAACGAAACCACATGCGTAACAAACGATGCATGCATAACATATGAATTTTCAGGAAATGAAGCAAATGAGTATTCACTGTAATGAAAGAAGTTATTGTGATGCAATGACCATTAAGAGGAGTAGAGATGTGAAAATCTATTCACTAGATGCAAAAGTCGGAATTTCAATGAAAGAAATTTAAGGACTTTACCTGGGGTTTCATGTGATGTCCGGTTGTTAGGTGACATTACCATGGAATGTCGAACATAGCGTATTCGTCGTTAATTAGGTAGGGGGAATGCGAAGACATTCGTTTTCTCCTTGACGTGATTTGTATCGTTGCAGGATCGCGTGCCAAACCGCCGCTTCCTGATCGATAGTTTTCGTGCTGACAGGATTAGTATCGTCGCTGAAATGCTCCATAGTGTCTTCTCGGTGACTTCACCTCGAAAGTCGTATGTGACGTACTTCAACCTCCGTTGATGTATAGCTTAAGTTTCACGTATACCTGTGCACTAGCGTTTCGTTCCGCGCAGAATGTGATGTACTCCGACATCCGTTGACGTAAAATTTGAGTTCCGTGTATTCTCGTGCACTAGCATTTCGTTATGCATAGGCCGCCTGCTCGGGAAGTTAAAATATCATAGACAATATGGATAATAGTGTGTGCCCGAGTTAATAATCGCGGTTCCTACGTAATGACCTTGAATAAATTTCAACATAAGTTTTCCGAAGGTCCTAAATGCATGTTTCCTAAACTTTCAAAGTTTAGTGTTCTCTGTGTAATTGTTTTGTGTACCGTGCATAAAACACAATATTCGCGTATGTTTAAAACAAAATTTTGACTCATTGTCTTCGGCAACGGTTGGAGACCATATTCGAGTCATAGGCATTCTGTATGTATGCAAAGTCTTAATAGTCTAAGTCCCAGATAAAGGTGAGGTTAGAGCCTAGGTATTCCTACAGAAAGCCTTATTCGCTGTGACCTATAGCTCTGATACCAATCTGTCACACCCCGAAATTATCAGAGTTGGCGTGACTAGACTGGTATCTTCATTGCACAGCGGAAGCAAATAAGCTAAGACTTCTAGAAAACGAACGCCCACTAAGTAATCGAATACAAATGGTTCTCCTATTCCAACCGTGCCATAGTTTTGAAATGCAACCTGAGAAAGAAACATGCGAAAAATCAACATAAAGTTGAGCGAGTTCATAGTTTGTTTTGAAAAGATTTAAAACAAATCTTTTTGATAACCGGTTTTAAAGTTGTTGTGTAAATACAGAAAAAACATTTTTCCTCGACCTGATATATATAAACACTGTGAGCCCCAAATAAACTTTGTAATCATTGTAAGTATGTATGCGCGAATAAACCTTTGAAATCATTGAAAGTATGTATATAAGTTTGTAAATCCCGGTATGAAAGCAACAAGGAAAAATAGATCCATTAATGGTTTACAAGGCCATTAATATGTGTGACGTGATGCAAGAAAGCTCAAACCTAGCAGACTTTGCACCGGGCTTCCGGCTGTAAGACATAGTCAACCCATGGGCCAAACCCTGGTCCAACATGGGCGGGGCTCGCTACACCCAAATAGATCTATCACTCATGTCCCTCGGTCCTACAACGAGGATTGATGGCCTTAAGCGTTATACCCACCACTCACATGATCTAGGTGTACCCTTCCTTAGCTAACCATACCAAATAATAATGTTTGTATACGGTTGTAACATGTACTTCACCCCCGAAGTTATAAAACCGAAAACATATAATCAAGAGGGGGAACACGAAACTCACTGGTGTCCCGTTCTCCAAACGCAGACCAACCCAGTCCCATTATTATAACTAAGACGATCCCGTCCCTAGTCATGAAAATCATTCACATTTCGATAATACGCAATTGTTTTGTAAAACCGGTATATTTAGTATGAATCATTCGTAAACCATTTGAGTTCCTTGAAATCCATTCATAACATGATTTAGAAATATGAGTTTTCGTTCATTCAAAAACCTCGTATGTTCTTGCAAAACGTGCTTTGTCTAAAATATGCAATCTTTGTTCATTGAAAACTTTGTATGTTTCTACAAAACATGCATGTCTTTCCACCTTGAAAACATTTATAAAAATGCAAAACCGTAAAAAAGTGGGGTTATGAACTCACCTGAATTGCCTTGTGCAAAGCTAGCTAATTACGACTTCGTGATGTCGTTTCCAAGACGTGAATTGTTAGCGTGCATTCAACAGTATTCCTAACACGGAACATCTTATAAGTTTCTAGGCAAATGCAGTAACTAAATTACGTGTCACCGAGCTCTACCGAATCGCTAATCGAACGATTCGATGGTAGTTATTAACTTGAAGGAAACGAGGAAGTTGTATTCGTTAAGTCTCGTCTAATGTCGGTGATAGTTTACTAAGTCTTTGAAAAACACTTAGTTCTCGTGAGATTTAAAATATATAGATATTTATATAAAAATATATAAATATTTCGGTAGAATCTCGTTAGTTGTCTTGAGAAGTCGTTTGTGTATATAGAAATATTCGTATGAAAGTAATATATAATAAACTTGTATTTATACATATTACGTCTTGTATATATTTGCCGAAATATACGTATATTCCGTTTCGGCGTTTGAAATAAATATAAAAAGTTATATTTATTCTATAAAATTGTCATCGAGTTGTTGTGTTCGAAAATAAATATATAACTATATTTATTTTTATAAATGAATACGAGTCGCTTGATGTTTGAAATAAACATAAAACTATGTTTATTTTTATAAAAGAATTCGTTATTGTTTAGTACTAGAAATAAATATATAAAATATATTTATTTTTGTAAAAACGAATTCATGTCATTTGATCTTTGGAATAAATATAAAAACTATATTTATTTTATAAAATGAATCCGTGTCGTTTGGTATTTGAAATAATATATAAACTATATTTAAGTTTACAAAAGAACCGTTGTCTTGTTTGATGTTCGAAATAAATATATAAACTATATTTATTTGTAATAACGAATTCGGGTTATCGTCGTTTAAAACAATATAAGTAATTATATTGATTTTTATAAAAGAATTGAAGAATTTTCAAGTTTTAAAATAAATATAATAACTATATTTATTTGTTTTAAATAATTTCCGAATAGTCGTTTTCGAAAGTTGCAAAGTGTCGTTGAAAGTAATATTCTTTTGTGTTTGTTTTCATAAAAGTCGTTGAACTTAGATGGTTCTCGTTTTACAATTAAAACACATTTTGTTTTTGGGTTTTCTAGAAAAACAGGCAGAGTTTCCTCTGTTTTTGGACGACCCCGACAACACAAGTTGTCGTTATTTTTCGAAATTCAATCAATGTTAAATAACCAAATAATAAATTACGTTAATCGAAATAAGAAAACGTAAGTAGTTGTTAAGTAATTCGGTTCAAGCTCATGCTTATGTAAATAACGGAATCTATATAAACAAAATTAACACGCGCAGCTAAATCTTTACCAATTCTTTCGCGTTCGAGACGTTCGACTGAGTTGACCAGGTCAACTGAGTTGACCGGCTGAGTTGACCGAGTTGACTCAGCGAGTTGACCTGGTTTGACCAAGTTGACTCAGTTTGACCGAGTCAACCAGAACTGTTGACTGCACCCGCAACGTGACCCGAACCACAGCTGAACCGAACCGGCTGAGTCTGAAACCCGAAACCGAGCCATTGACTGAACCGAACCTGAACCATAGTTGAACCAAAACTTGAACCGAAGGTGAACCATACCAAAATTTTGAGCCAGACGTGACCACCACCACTACTGCCATGTCGTCATCGGCCGCCACCGACATCAGTTTTCACTCCAGAATTCTCGTCGGAAACAAAGAAAGACACCACCACCGACCCTCGCCGCAGACGGCTGACGTCACCGTCATCGGTGCAGCTCCGGTCGTCGGCCGGCTGCCGACATCGATTTCAGCATCACCCCGTCATAAATCTTCTGTCAGTGCCATCTGTTATCATTGACACCACCCGGAGAGAACCCAAAAACCCGAAAACGAACCTGAATCGAAACATTGAGACCCGTGCTCCGAACCACCACCATAACCGCCGCCTGTCTCCACTGCCGCCGCCGTGAGCGGCGGCGCCGCTCCTCCGCCGTCCATGCCTCCTTCTCTCCCCTCCTATCTCTCTCTCTCTCTCTCCTCGCTTCACTCTCTCTCTCTTCGCCTTCTTGGACCAGCCGTCGCTCATCACCACCACCCGACGATGGTGGTGGTGGTCCGTTCATCCATCGAAAGGGGGGGGGGGTTGTGACCGGAATACCAGCTCCGGTAGTCGGCCGGTGTGGCTGCTGAGCAGGAGACGAGGGAGGGAAGGGGGTTTATGAGCATCCGATGATGATGATGAAGGCTCTGAGTTGAAATGTTTGTGTGTTTGTTTAGGAATCACCTTTTGAAAGAATGAAGGAGAAGAGGGGAATGTCTGGTTTTGTGTTTAGAGAATATAAGTTCTCTGTGTTTTTTTTTTTTTTTTGTTTGAGTGTGTTGTGAGAACAAGAATGATGAGAATTGTGTTAAGACTTATGGATTTTAAATCATCATTCACCAACATCCTGATAACTAGGGGGTATTATGTCTCCTAAAGATCATACAAATCCATTAAACAATTAAGATAAAATTAAGGTGGTGGCCCACCTTCATAACCGTAGGGTTGGGTTTCAATTGGATAGTTAAAGAAGTTAGTTAAATTCTAAATGTCCAGTTAGTGTTTTTAGTTGTTATGTGATCATAAGGTGTGTTATGATGTTCGGGGACCGTAACTAGCTCGGAAATGATAAAAAATGCTTCTAGTAAACATTTGGTGTTTCGGATAGTTTCCAGTTGTCGTTTGTCGTGCTTGTTCGTCGATCACGGTCAAAGTCGCGTTTCTCGTTCCTATTTGCGCTTTGCGATGTACGGAAGCGCAATAAATTCACAACATTAAATTCATAAATATAAAATATTCGTAGAAAATCCGTATTTGTCGGCGTTGTCAGTATTTTGTACGGCATCAGTTCGCTGTCGCTTAATATTCAGCAGATTTTTCCGTAAACCACCGTTCACGCCCTGTAAAGCCGGTTAGCCGTTTCTAGGCACTCCAAAGGCCTAATTGAGTTAATTTGCGTGTTAAACACTATTTATTATCATCCTAATGTTTGTTAATCGCGTAATTAGGAGCCGTAAACCACCGGTTGTCACACTTGGGTACGCCCTATTTTCATCAATCTTCTTCAATCACTCCCAAAACAGGCGATATCCGGAGAATTAAGATTTTGCTCGAAGCTTACCAGAAAACTCATCGGAGATGGATGCTTCAACGGACAAGATCAACTCTCAGTCAGAGTACGATTCATTTGAAGATCGCGAACTACATTCGCGCGAACTTAAAGCCGGTTTACATCTTCTCAAGGTATCATTTCTCAATAATTTATATTATTACGTGCATTTGCGTTCAATTATCGATTCGATTTTGCGCCTAGTATCTGATCTAGGAACAGAGCTGTAGTTTGATTATTAATTAGGTCATTTGGGAATGAACGCTGTTCAGTTATCGTTTGTTAGTTTCTGAGAAGAATTTTACGTCAGATTTGATTATTAATTAGGTTAGTTGCAATTGAAAGATGTTTAAATATCGTTTGCTAGGTTCTGAGAAGAATTTCATGTTAGATTTGTTAAAAAGTGTAAGGAAGCTATGTTAGTGAAAAGTTTACAGCAGAATTTGTGTTGAATGAGCTTCAATTTTGTGATAGAAAAGTTGAAGCAGGTTAGTTTGGATTATGTTGCTATGATTTTTATGATTTATTTGTTTATAATTTTAGTTAAATTGGATATGTTAGTACTCAGTTAAGCAGTAGTTTCGTTTGTGAAGGATAAATGATGCGATGCAAGTTTGTATTTTGGTACCACCCGGCGCACACCTGGAGTTCGTACACAAACATCATATGAAGACAACATGAAGCAGATAATGGACTTTAGCACTCCATTGAAGATGAAGATGAAGCGAAGAAGAAGTGGGTTTTTATTAATAAATAAAAACTTTTTTAATTTAAAAGTAAAAGATTTAAATGCCCTCATGTGCAAGGCATGTGAGTCCATTTAACTGAATTTTTTGACGTGGTTAGTGCTATAGGTTATAGGGTGTAATAAAACATGAACATAAAGGTTGTTTTTGCAAATTTCATAGTGAAAGGTATAAAATGCAGTTTGAGGCATACATAAAGGTTGTTTTCTGCAATTTGGTCTTTTTAAAAGTATATAATTTCAAAATATATGATGAAAGACGAACTAGAAAGTAATTACAACGCTATATACTTCAATACTTTAAGAGTTTTGTATCACTAGCAGGATGCGATGCAGCGAGAGCGACACATCGCATTGCGATACTCGTTAATGGTAGTTTTCTTATTTATATAATATTTATTGTAGCATCATTGTGATAGATATACATCAAAAGCATATAAATCGGGTAATCCATTTCATTGTGTTGTGCATGGTTTGGTCGGTTCGGTTATTATCCTCGACCGAAGTCGAAACCAAAGTCATCGGTTAGTCTATTTTATTAGTCAATCGGTTTTCGGTTAATCACTTCGGTTTATTCAGTTAGATTGACAGTTTTTGGTTGGGTTCATTTAGTTTCACTTAATAGCAAAAACTAAACTTGGGCTAAAACTTTTGCTTAGAAATATATTTTATTGAGGTATAAATAGATGAAATGAAAGTATAAATATATGAAACGGAGATATAAAATATGAAATATATGAGCCGGAGGTATAAAAGCTAGAAATGCATGAAAATATGAATGATACATTTCAGTTCAGCTAATTTGGTTAAACGAGAGTACAAAAAAATTGATAACCGGTTTTTGGTTAATTCAGTTTTCAGTTTCAGTTAATTCAGTTTTTGGTTGATTTCAGTTCGGTTTCGTTTGTTTTTTGTTTGCTTTAGGTTAATGATTTAGTTATTTCTCACCGATAAATAGTTTTGGTTAATAAACAATAATAGCGCATGATGCGGCGAGAATCACAGAGATTTCCACAGTATGCATTGTTCGATTGGTTAGATTATTATCTGTTGGTGCATATTTTGTATGTCCCCCACTGTGCGAATAGGCTAGATAGAGCGTGTGTTGAATATTGTATAGATTAGTGTGAATACGGTCCGGAACGTTTGTGTTAAAGCCCTTTCGCACGAAAGAGCGTTTCGTGCGAGCCAATAGCCCACTCGCACGAGAGAGCCCTCTCATCCCAGGTGGTTTTGCGCGAATAGGCTTTGCCTATAAATAGGGGATGAGGGCCTCTCATTTCACAAGTTTTGGAGTTCCCAGAGGGGAAACGCTGGTGAAATTTCTCCAGAATTTTGCCAGCTTGTAAAAGATGTAAACTCTTTCGGTATAAATGAAGCAAGCATTCAACCAATGATTATTCTACTTCTACTCCTTTCTTATCAATAATATTCCACTGAATTGGTTCTATCGGGGCCAAAACTCCGTCTAATCCCACTGGATTCTAGACTCTCAATTGGTATCGGAGCTATGATACCGATTCAATCGATCTAACAGTTGATTGAATCACCTACGCTCATGAATATTGGATTTTTAGGGAGTTTTAGACGTAAAACATCAAATTGAAGGTCAATTCACGGATGGAATTTGAAATTGAAGACATCATTAGTTTTGGATATGATTTTCGCACATATCTGTGAAGTTTAATCATGAAATTCGTAGAAATAAAGATTTTGGATCGAAAAATGTGATCGGGAATGTTCGTTAGATTGGATCAGCCCAGTCGCACGAAAGGACCTCCCTGTCACGCGAAAGGATCAGTCTAGTCGTTCAAAGTTATTTCGTTCTAAAATTGTCACACCCGTCTATTTGCGGAAGCGTGCGGTGTGAACTTGATTAGTTTTCATTGCATACGATAATAGTAAACAACTACATGATTAAAACAAACGATGTTCATCCATTCATAAGTTTAAAACATCACACACCATAGTTGTATAAGTTACAAACCAACATAGGTTTTAAGTTTAAGTTACACACCATCATAAGTTTTAAATTCCATAAAAGGGCTAGTTCAACAAAAGATTTAAAACAAGAGGCTTTGCATCATATATCTCATCTTTGATGAGATATATGGACCAAACCCTCCAAAAGGGATGTCATCGAAGACTTGTGACCCAAAAGCTTGAAAGTAAACGCTGGCACCAAGATTCCATCTAATTTCCTGAAATACATGTAAGTTTGAAAACAATCAACAAAAGCTCAGCGAGTTCATTCGTTTCAAGTGAGCTTCAAATAAACTTTTAAACATTCGAGAGATCTTTAAACAACAGGTATGTATAGCGTCTATGAACATATCATTAATGTTTCGCGAGGACATTAATATGTGTGGCGACATAGGAAGCAATCAACCCTAGCGAATTTACTCCGGTCCACCCGGTTGGAATAACAAAAGCACTACATGGGCCATACAAGAACCCAAGAGTGGGGCTCGCTACACCCGATAGATCTACCACTTATGTCCCTCGGTCTATACAAGATTAATGGCACTTAAGAGAGATACTATTCGCTCACATGATCTAACAGTTCATTTCCTAGCTAAGCCATACCATAGAGACATGTATTTCACCCCCGAGAGAATTCTAAATCCGAAAACAGTTAAAAGAAAAGGGGGACATGAACTCACAGTTTTGCGTTCCGTAATAGTGCGTACTCAAGATCGTTTCCCTCGGGTCATGATGAAACCTACAAACGTGCTAGGTTTAGTTAGACACTTCGGTCTTGTAACGGCTCTTAGTCTTAAATAATTATTAAGACTTGTTTTGGGATTGTATTTGTTTTGAGCTATACTTTCGATGTATGATGTCTATCTATAATTCTCTATAATTATATAAAATTCCAAGTTCGATATATTAGTTAAAATATTACATTTTAACTTATATTATTTGCATGCATCGTTTTAAATATCACTTGTGATTATGATGGATTTGATAAAAATAATATATTTTTAACCTGTATTGATATATAATTTCTCTGTATACATGTGCTTATGATATACATGACCAATTGTACCATATGTTAAGTATTATACTTGTATATTTATTCCCAAGTATAGGTATACTTGTATCATAAGTGTTCTGCGTATTTAATTTCGTATTCCCCTAATTAAGTATTGATGTGCGTAGTGCGTGATAGGTTTTTAAGTATATTTTTAGCCATTTTTAACACTTTAGTCAAGTTTTAAATTTATAAAACACGATATTTTACTAACACTAAACACACATATGGGCAAGTGCACCCATCGTGAGCGTAGTATAGCATTGGTAAGATACCGAGGTCGTCCAAGGACACAAGAGCTTTTAGTACCGGTTTATCCTCAACGTCTAATCAAATCAAAAGTTTAGAAAAAGGTTTTTAAACAAGAAAATGAAAACTAACTAAAAATGCTGAAAATAAAAATAAAATAAAAAGCAGATAGACAAGATGAATCACTTGGATCCGACTCGCCTTTAGTGTAACCTTTGATGTTTTCCGCACTTTTGCACTTTTAAGAGATTATCTTAGTTATAGTAGTAGGCCCCTCTTTTGAAGGTGACGTTACCCTCAACCCAGTAGTTTGAGTCAGCAAGGATACAATCCTAAATAGTTGGATTATTGGAAGATAATAAATTAAGTTATTAATGCGTAATGTGGTAGGCCCCTATTTTGAAGGTGACGTTACCCTCGGCTAAGTGGCTTGAGTCAGCAGGGATACAATCCCAAGTAGCCGGGTTAATGTATTAATAGTAGTTTACATATGAGGGGATCAAGAAATTCGCACCCCCGCCATCCAATACCAGTGGGTATTGAAGGAGGTCCTACTAAGCTTGACCCAGGTCCTTGCAGGATCTATACACTGAACAAGGCAAGACGCTTACCAAACAATTCCCTTAACCCCCGACCAGGTAGCCAACATATCTCCATATAGACCGTGGAGATATGAATGGTGTAAATCTTTTATTTTATATAGACAGTAAAATAACACCAAGACACCACGGACAAATGATAAGGAAGTTTCACCTTCAACATAAGAAACTAGTTATTAAAGTCATTAATACAAAACCAAATAAAAAGTGCGAAAAGATTAAAAAACAAAAGTATTACACTAAATGCTTGTCTTCACCAAGTGATGTAAGAGACTTAGGCAAACATGGCCTTTGATTGTCAAGAACTCTTACTATCAATCTTGGATCCCGAGACTACTACACACACTCTATGATGGATGATGGTGGTGGATGTGGGTTGTGAAGGTGGTGGTGGTGGTGGGTGGGTGAAGTGTGAGAGAGGTGGTTTGCCAAGGGATGCTTTTGAAGTGAACCAAGCACCTCTATTTATAGCCTGCACAGAAGCCCAGACACGGCCGCGTGCCCGCTGGGCACGGCCACGTGTCCACCCATCTTCTCTTTCTTCATTAATTGTAGTTTGTCTTCATTAGTTGACCATGCCCCTGTGTCCGCTAGGCACGGCCCCGTGTGCAGAAGCGTATCTGTACTATCAAGATTTTCTTGGATTCTGTGAATCTTAGCGTTAATCACGGCCCCGTGTCCGCTGGGCACGCCCCCGTGTTGGGAAATAGGCTACGACTGTCTTTTCTGCAGACACTTGGGCACGCCCCCGTGTTCAATGAGCACGGGGCGTGTTCAGCCTTCTGATGTCTTGTTTTTGCTTGGGAAAATGCTGTCGAGGGGTCGGGCATGCCACGTTTATTCCTTTTCTTGTATTATTGTTAGATTTGGCTGCATTTTTGCTTCTTTTGTTCATTTAATCTCAATTAACCCTGAAAATACAAAAAAAAAGACAAAAGCACACTTTTTCCAACGTTAGTACTAAAAAAGGGTTAGTTTTATGCCTCATTTGACGTAATTTATATGTTGCATTTTACACACATCAGTATAATACTTGTATAATGGTATTTTTACCAAGTGTAGGTAGTATATGTTGGCATGTATTTATACGTATAGGAATACGTATTTTCTAGCATTCTTAAAATATTCATTTTTAAGACATGTTTATAGAATTTTATTTGTATATATCTTAGGCTTGGAAAATACTTGTATTTCCATATATCTTAAAAATAATTTATTTTTAAGATTAACTCAAAAATATATATTTTTAGTTTCCACCAAAATTATATATTCTTAAAATGTTTATGAAATATATATATATTTTTTATACACTTCAAAAATGATATATTTTCTTGGTTGACAAAATATAATATATGTTTGTATCACTTGTAAAAATATATATCTTGTCACTTGTTCGGTTTGAAAATGTATCATTTACCAAGCCTTGAGATATTATAGTTTTAATCCGGAATATATATATAATTTGTCCAACATGTCCAAGTATCCGAATCGTCCAATTTTTGTGTCCAAAGCATATGAGCGAATTTATTCTTGAAATCTTTATTTGAGATTTTTATTGTATTTGTTTGTATATATTATTTCAAGTCCCTAATTTTAGTATAACTAATACAAACAATATACACATAGCACATAGAGCAAGTGACCACTAAATATATATTTCCTAAAATATATATATTTATAACCATTTTATGTCATGAAAAGCCATACCTTCTTTGCTTGCATTTTCATACAAAAATTGTGGGAATTTTTACACTTATTATTTTTAAACAAGTTCACTTGTAAGAATCTTGTAAACAATTATTTTCTAAGTGTTTGAATTTTATAAATTTTTTTTCCATAGTTTCCCTTAGAAAATGGTGTTTCCATGTTTTTAAAACATATCATTTTCTTTCAAAAATTCATCAACAATTTTCCCACAACAATTTACATCATAACATATCATCAAATACACTAAGATGAACTTGTGAACATGTATCATTTTAGTATGGTTTTTAAGTATGTTTATTTGTTTAAAAATCATACTTACCTTATAATTTTTCCAAAATTTTTAGAAAACTATTCTTGAGTTCACCCATCTTCCAAAAGACCATAATCTTGTATGTAACAAATTATAAATTTTCACAACTTCAAACTTTCAAGTTCTTCCATTTTCAAGAAAACCATACTTTGTATGTTGTAAATCTTACACTTTAACAACTTCAAACCTTCAAGTTCATTTATTTTTCAAGAAACCATACTTGGTATGAACCAAGTTCTACATTTTAACCACTTCATTTTTCAAGTTCATCATCTCATACAACATGTTCAACATGGATCTTTCAAGATCCTCATGTTTACTTGTTAGATCATGTTTCTAGTCATTATCTAACAAGTCTTTATGTGATGTTCATCATCATAAACATAAACAATCAACTAAACAACTTCATAACACATCATAAACGTCTTGTTTTCTTGTGATATTTAGCTTGATTTAAAGTCTTCATAATCTTGGTTTTGTAAGATGTTTTAGATGTTGAGTTATACTTAAGCTACATCTACATAAACAAGATGAAAAATGGGTGTTCAAGAGACTTATTACTAGCACAAGTGTGACAACTGTGCTCTGTAATCGATGTACAATGTAAAACAATGTTAATTATCAATAAAACAATGTGCTTTGGTGTTATTATATGTGTTTTGGTGTTATTATATGTGTAATTGTGTTTGATGATTTTACAATTTGATTCGATTCCGATTTCAAGCTTTGAATCGCTTTCTGGAAGGTTATACGCAAACTGGTGCATAAACGCAGTCAGTTTAACGCAACAAACACTCCGGAATAGTGACATAGGCTTAACGTACCTTAAATAACCTCCACATAACTTAGAAATAAATTTTGGATGGTTTGGTGTGTTGAAATCAAGTTTGTTCGATCGCAGGGACTAATTGTGTCAAACTATGAAACTATATCGATTTGTATAGTAACGAACATTCCGAAACTTGATCATAAGTTAAACATACCCTAAATATCCTTTACATAGCTTAGAAATAGGCTTTGAGGGGTTCGGTATGCTAAAATAAACTTTATTGATCAATAGGGACTAAAAGCGTCAAAAAGTGCACAAGTTTGCATTTTCGCGCATATCTTACGTTCTGAATATATCCGGACATAAAAAAATTTATGTAATCATTAAAATATTTTATTTTAGTGATTGGCTTGATAAAATTCCATTCGTCGAGTAATTTGGATCGTTTTTGCGTTCGTTACGACTTCCGTCGTATTTAACCAAACAACGCAACCGTACGACCAAACGAGCCGACATCCGAGATATTCTTGAGCATGTTTTGAGTTCCCTATACTTTAACTTCATTTTAGAGCTTTGAAATGGGGTTAACGGGGCTTAAACGCATCGAAAATGGCTTAAACGGGCTGCAGAGACCATTTCTGCCATTTTTGAAACTTTTCTGACCTGGCACCTGGTGGCGCTGCGCGAGCACCAACTATCTTCCCCGTGGCACGGCGCGAGCACCTGATCTGGACAAAAACTTGAATTTTAGCATTTTTCAGCAATAGGATTGAACTTGGGGGTCTTTTTTGTTACTTTTTCAATACCATTTGCTGGTTTTGGGGGCACCCCTAGTATTACAAATCAATGGGCATGAGGTGTACGGCCATGATCGAAGCTCATTTCCCGATAAACGATCCTAACGGTGGTCCATTTCCTATAAATACCCACCATAGTTCTTTGCAATCTTCACACAAATCTGATCTATTTGCTCTAAGTTGAGGCTTAGCACCTCATACCTGAGCAAGTTGATCCAGATTTTCCATTCTTGGACCCTTTGTAAGTCCTCTTTCGTTCTTGTTTCGTTTTTCAAGCATGAAAGTTAAACAGAGTTTGACTTTCAGCTTTGACCAGTCAATGGTCAACACAAAGTTCATTTGAACTTTGCAACGTGAGCGTAATCACGATGGTTATAGTCCCTAGTGACTATACCTACTGATTACCAAGTTGACTAGGCGTAGTGACGAGTCGTAGTTTCGGCCAAAATACGTATTTATACGTATTTTGTAACCAAACTACTCTTGGGTATCAAAACCGTTTGTTTTGATATCAAAACCTGTTTTCTAACTAAACTAAACATGTCTTAACATGTTTAGCTCGTCACTTTTAGTTTAGTGCTTGTGTAGAGTCGTAAGTCAAGCGGACTAAACACCCGCTTAGACTTTCGAACTCGACCCGTTTGGTCGATCATTAGGATCCGACCAAGCATGTTTAGTGACTATAGTTGTATAGGGAATAACCTCCTGAGGTTATACCTTATGGTCACTTAGGTTTAATTAGTTGTATGATAGGTAGTTTATATGCCTTAGGTAAATGACCAAAATGCCCTTTTTATGCATAATTGGTAATTAAGCATATGTAACATAAACTTTTGTCACTTAATTGATTATGCAACATGTTTAGGCATATAATACTTGTCATAGGACTAGTTAGACGTCTCGAACGCGCTTATGCGCGCACGACGCGTTAAAATAGCGTAAGCTACCTTAATGGGTCGAAAGCACTTAGGTTAGGTTCCGATTTAGGATGTAGGCTTTGTTAAACCATATTACATGAGTTTCAACACTCATTTGGTTTACAAGACCTCATTATGTCCGATCTTCTGATTTAGGTGTCGATTGTTTGACTAGTGATTCGATTACTAGGTGCTGCTTGATTTCTCTGGTTTACTTGAGTTTGTTGAAGTTCTATTGATTGAGGATACTTTGCACTTCATGTGAGTACATAGTTCCCCTATTTTACTGTTTTCAATTGTTTTGGGGTGATTCATATGTATCAAAACGATTTTCGATATTATAACGATGATTTCAAAAATGATTAAGATGGTTTATACTAAACTAATAACGATTTCGATAATGTGAACGAACTTGTTGGTTGTAGTTACATAACGGATGATATTCATTAATTTTGGCCGAACCGACCAGTATTAGGTTATGGTACCATAGGATCTGACAAATCCCGTTATCAGACTGCATCCATGGTTATGTGTGGGTTAGGTGGGTAACGACTGAATCTGTGATTATTAACTTACCCTTTGGTGGTTTGTTAATGCGAGAAGCGAGATAGTTGAGTCACGAAGGTTTGAATGTTATTAGCGAGACGACCAAAAATAGTTTTCACAATTAAAACGAGGATGATTTAAACGATTTAAACAAGTTAACGATTTGGAAACGATTTGAACAAGATTAAAAGAGTTGGATAAACGATTGGTTTTTGGTTAAGTGTTTAGATAACAGGACGGGTGTAATATGGTGAAAACATGGTAGATACGCCGCTGGTACTTCTTATATATAAGTGTTTTCAACATATTACATACCGTGGCGTTATTTAGTTCACTTGGGTAAACGATTTTGAAACGATGTCACATAACGATGTTTTCGAAAGGATATAAACCATACGAGATTTATTAAACGAGTTAATACGAAATGTTTTACAATTTGGTTTACTAAAACAAATGTTTTTGGGTTAAGAATCATGGCTACGAGGTTTTATAAATTATAACCCGCTTGATTTGAGTTGGTTAATTTCGTTGCAATATTATACTATTTTCAAAACAAAGCTTTTAATAAGGTATTGCAACATGTAAACTAGCCATGAATCCGACACTCTTATAAACCCTATGTGCTCTCCAGCATTTCTTTGCTGACTTTGTTTTTACATATGTTTCAGGTGATGTTGCTTGATGTTGATTGCTAGGATGCATGAGTCACATAGGATCTGGACGAGGCCTTAGTGACATAATAACAGTGATAGTCGATATGTAACTCGTTTGTTTTGTGTTAAAACAATGTAAATTACTTAATGAATAAATAAAACGAAACTCTTTTTGTATCCATGGTTGTGAAACAATAATTCTGTTACAACACTCTCTGACGTTTCCGCCATGATTTGTTGTTTTACGTGGTCGGGGTGTGACAGAAGAGTTAGTATCAGAGCCAATGGTTATAGGGAATTAGGTTATTAGTAATGCTTTGACCTAGACTATAACTTTCTAGGACCCCAACGTAAGTTTTCTTGCGTTTAGATTTTTAAAACAAAATCGTCACCTACCCTTAGGTGATAACCACAACGAGAACACAAATTTCGAATCTGCTTCGAAAATTAATCATCCGTTCTAGAATGATTGATTACTAGGTTTTGAACCCTTCCAGTTTGACTCATTTTTGGGTTAGTGCCTTATGAATTTTCAAAATCTCGTCAAAGTTTGGGTCTAAATAATGTGAACACGTGCAAACTGGAAGAGTGAATGCCTGTACCCTGAGTTTTCTGTCTAAGGCTAGAGTGTTCGTACAAATCCACATAATCGGACCAGTCACTCTTACTTGGGAACTCTTGGGGTGAGTGTTCACTTATAGGCGAGCATGTCTTCGCGATACGTTATTTTGACCCATTTACTTTGATTAGTCACTGCGTGTCGTTTGTTTGTTCGAGGTAATGAACAAATGATCGCCTTCCTTGTGTTTTGTTGATGTTTTCAATACCTCTTTTGTTTTTCCAATTGTCAATCTCACTTGATTCCCCTGTTTCCTTTTAGACAATGCCTCCTCGACGTGATGCACAATCTTTTACTGCTGAAGAAGTCGCAGCCCTTGTCTCTCAGCAAATGGCTGCTGTGCTTCCAGGCGTTGTGACCCAAATCCATGAATTATACAACAATAATAATAACAATGCTCAGTGTAATTTCAAGAATTTCAATTCTGCTAAGCCGCTAAAGTTTTCTGGGTCGCAAGGAACAACTGCGCTCCTGCAGTGGTTCGAGAGTATCGAGAGCACATTCAGACATGTGCAATGTCCGAATGGGCGTAAGGTTGAATTTGCATCAAGTGTGTTTGAGAAACGTGCTCTTACGTGGTGGAACGGAGTGATGCACGATAGGGGTGCCGAAGTGGCATTGGCACAAACATGGGAAGAGCTTCGAGCTCTCATGATGAAAGAGTTTTGTCCCCGTCACGAAATTCGAGCTTTGGAACGAGAGTTTGACGATCTAAAGCAAGATGGGGGAGAACACCGTGCATATATGGATCGTTTTGAGGAACTCAGTCTTTTGTGTCCTACTATGGTTACCCCGTTGGAGAAAGCGATAGAGAGGTATATCGATGGTTTACCCGATTCCATACAGGATATTGTGACTGGCATTAATCCTACTACTGTTCGTCACGTGATCGAGTTATCTACTACCCTGACTGAGTCTCAAGTCCGGAAGGGTAAACTTACCCGCAAAGGTGATAAGAAGAAGTCGACCGATTCTATCAAGGAAAAGGGTAAGGGTAAGAAAGGTGAGTCATCGAAGAAGTCGAAAAAGCGAAAGGGTGCTCAGAATTTTGCAATAACAGCTCAGAACCCTCAGAACCCACCGGCTTAACCGCCTGCGAAGAAAGTATATGCTGGTACCACACCTCATTGTGCTCGCTACAACGGTCATCATGTTGCACAACAAGCTTGCAAGCAATGCACTACGTGTGGTAAACTTGGGCATCTGGCCAACATTTGTCGTTTGGGTCAGAATCAAGCAGCTCAGGTTCAAGCTTCAGTTCAAGGGAATGTTGCTAGATTCCCACCTGGTTCATGTTTCAATTGTGGAGAGTTTGGTCACTTCCGTAACAACTGCCCGAGGTTGGTGAACGCGAATGCAAATGTCAATGCAAACGCGAATGTGAATCCCGCTCGTGGACGAGCATGCAATCTGAACGCTAACGAGGCACGAGCTGACATCCTCGTTGTCAATGGTACGTTTCTTGTTAACAATCGACCTGCATCTATTCTTTTTGATTCTGGTGCCGATAGAAGTTTTGTTTCGTTATCTTTTGAGCCTTTACTTGCGATACCTAGAACTAAACTGAGGAAACCCTTATCTGTCGAAGTTGCTACTGGTAAACCTCTTGTTCTCGATTTTGTTATTCGTGATTGTCAGTTGAACCTCGATAACCATCTTTTCCTATTGACCTCACACCGATGCAACTTGGGAGTTTCGATATTATCGTGGGGGTGGATTGGTTAACCAAACATCATGATGAGGTGGTTTGTTGCGACAAGATCGTTCGTATTCCTCTTCCGTCTGGCGATGTTCTGGAAGTTCGTGGCGAGAAACCATCTGGTGGTTTGAAGCTTATGTCGTGTACAAGGCCCAAAGTTATTTGCGAAAAGGATATGTTGCTTTTATGGCACATTTCACCGAGGAGAAAAGCAAGAGCAAGAATATTCAGGATATTCCGATTGTTCGGGATTATCCAGAGGTGTTTCCTGATGAACTGCCTGGTTTGCCTCCAGTTCGTCAAGTCGAGTTTCATATTGACCTTGTACCCAATGCCAACCCGATTGCGAAAGCACCTTATCGTCTTGCACCATCTAAGATGCAAGAGTTATCGAAACAGATTCAAGAGTTATCTGATAAAGGATTCATCCGTCCGAGCTTTTCACCATGGGGCGCTCCTGTCCTCTTTGTGAAAAAGAAAGATGGATCTTTTCGAATGTGTATTGATTATCGTGAGCTTAATAAGCTTACCATCAAGAATCGATATCCCCTACCTCAAATCGATGATCTCTTTGATCAGCTGCAAGGTGCTTCATGCTTTTCCAAGATCGATCTGCATTCTGGGTGTCATCAACTTCGTGTTCTCGAAGAAGATATTCCCAAAACTTCCTTCCGCACAAGATATGGGCATTACGAGTTCACTGTCATGCCTTTTGGTTTGACGAATGCCCCAGCTATCTTTATGGACTTAATGAATAGGGTCTGTAAACCTTATTTAGACAAGTTCATTATTGTGTTCATAGATGATATTCTCATTTATTCGAAGTCTCGAGCCGATCACGAGCAACACCTTCGTTTGACATTGGAACTCCTAAAGAAGGAACAATTTTTTGCTAAATTCTCCAAGTGTGAATTCTGGCTTAAAGAAGTTCAGTTTTTGGGTCATATAGTCAACAAGCAAGGTATTCATGTAGATCCATCCAAAATAGCTGCTATTAAGGATTGGAATACACCGACGACACCTACAGAGATTCGATCTTTTCTTGGTCTTGCTGGTTATTATCGTCGATTCATTTCTAATTTCTCAAAGATCGCGGTTCCACTCACTGCTTTGACTCAGAAGAATAAGCCTTTTGAGTGGGGACCTAAGCAAGAAGAAGCGTTCCAAACGCTGAAACGAAAGCTCTGTGATGCTCCTGTTTTATCTCTGCCTGAGGGAAACGATGATTTCGTTGTCTACTGTGACGCATCTAAATTAGGCCTTGGTTGTGTTCTTATGCAACAAGGTAAAGCTATAGCTTATGCGTCAAGACAGCTGAAGTTCACGAGAAGAACTATACGACTCATGATCTTGAGTTAGGAGCTGTGGTTTTCACGCTTAAAATCTGGAGACATTATCTTTATGGCAAAAAGTGTGTGGTTTTCACAAACCACTAAAGTCTCCAGCATATTCTTAATCTGAAGGAGCTGAACATGAGGCAACGACGTTGGGTTGAGCTCTTAAGTGATTATGATTGCGAGATTTGCTACCATCTTGGTAAGGCGAATGTCGTAGCTGATGCGCTTAGTCAAAAAGAGCGAGTCAAGCTTCATTCTGTTCACACTCTATCTGATCTTCAAACTCGTGTCCATCAAGCTCAACAATTTTGTGTTACACAAAATTTGATAGGTAAGGAATTACCACATTAGCTTGAGCTTAAGCTCGAAAGGAAAGACGATGGTTTACTCTACTTCAAGGATCGTTTGTGGATTCCGAAACAAGACGATCTTCGCACCTTGGTAATGGACGAATCTCACAAGTATCGATATTCTATCCATCCTGGTGCTGATAAAATGTACAAGGATCTTCGTACTCAGTACTGGTGGCCTGGTATGAAAAAGGATGTTGCCCTGTATGTTTCAAAATGCCTGACTTGTCTCAAAGTCAAGGCTGAACATCAACGACCTTCTGGTTTGCTTGTACAACCAGAGATACCGGTTTGGAAGTGGGAGAACATTGCAATGGATCTCATCACTAAGTTACCACGTACGTCTAAAGGTCATGATGCTATTTGGGTTGTTATCGATCGTTTAACGAAATCAGCTCATTTTATTCCGATTCGCGAAGATCTATCTGCTGATAAACTTGAAAAGATTTATGTTGATGAGATTGTATCACGACATGGTGTTCCTTTGGATATCATTTCCGATCGTGATGCTCGATTTTCATCTCATTTCTGGAAGACCATGCAATCTGCTTTGGGAACCCAACTAAATCTAAGCACTGCTTATCATCCCCAAACAGATGGACAATCTAAGAGAACGATTCAAACTTTGGAGGATATGCTTAGAGCATGCGTGATAGACTTTGGTGGTAATTGGGATTCTCATCTTCCACTGATCGAGTTCTCTTACAACAATAGTTATCATGCTAGTATTAATATGGCACCATTTGAAGCTCTCTACGGTCGAAAATGTCGTTCACATGTCTGTTGGAATGAGATCGGTGAAGCTCAGCTTACTGGACCTGACCTCATTCTAGAAACAACAGACAAAATCAAGAAAATCCACGATAATCTTGTGACAGCTCGAAGCCGTCAAAAGAGTTATGCGGATATGCGACGCAAGCCCTTAGAATTTCAAGTCGGAGACCGTGTCCTACTCAAGGAGTCACCTTGGAAGGGAGTGGTGAGATTTGGAAAGAAAGGAAAACTTGCACCCCCGATATGTTGGACCATTTAAGATTGTGGAAAGGATTAGGAAGGTTGCCTATCGACTAGAGCTACCTCCAGAGCTTGGAAATATTCATCCGAATTTTCACGTGTCCAATTTGCGAAAGTGTTTAGCTGATGCTGATCTTCACATTCCTCTCGACGAGATTCAAATCGATGAAACGATGCACTTTGTCGAGAAACCTGTGGAGATAACGGACCGTGCATTCAAAAAGTTGAAGAACAAATGAATTCGATTAGTCAAAGTTCGCTGGGAATCCAAATGTGGCCCATAGTTCACTTGGGAACATGAGGACCAGTTGAAGATGAAGTATCCGCATTTGTTTTCACAAGCTTCCTCTAGTTAAAATTTCGGGACGAAATTTCCTGAAGTAGGGGAGACTGTGACAACTGTGCTCTGTAATCGATGTACAATGTAAAACAATGTTAGTTATCAATAAAACAATGTGCTTTGGTGTTATTATATGTGTTTTGGTGTTATTATATGTGTAATTGTGTTTGATGATTTTACAATTTGATTCGATTCCGATTTCAAGCTTTAAATCGCTTTCTGGAAGGTTATACGCAAACTGGTGCATAAACGTAGTCAATTTAACGCAACAAACACTCCGGAATAGTGACATAGGCTTAACGTACCTTAAATAACCTCCACATAACTTAGAAATAAGTTTTGGATGGTTTGGTGTGTTGAAATCAAGTTTGTTTGATCGTAGGGACTAATTGTGTCAAACTGTAAAACTATATCGATTTGTATAGTAATGAACATTCCGGAACTTGATCATAAGTTAAACATACCCTAAATATCCTTTACATAGCTTAGAAATAGGCTTTGAGGGGTTCGGTATGCTAAAATAAACTTTATTGATCAATAGGGACTAAAAGCGTCAAAAAGTGCACAAGTTTGCATTTTCGCGCATATCTTACGTTCTGAATATATCCGGACATCCAAAAATTTATGTAATCATTAAAATATTTTATTTTAGTGATTGGCTTGATAAAATTCCATTCGTCACGTAATTTGGATCGTTTTTGCGTTCGTTACGACTTCCGTCGTAATTAACCGAACAACGCAACCGTATGACCAAACGAGCCAACATCCGAGATATTTTTGAGCATTTTTTGAGTTCCCTATACTTTAACTTCATTTTAGAGCCTTGAAATGGGGTTAACGGGGCTTAAACGCATCGAAAATGGCTTAAACGGGCTGCAGGGACCATTTCTGCCATTTTTGAAACTTTTCTGACCTGGCACCTGGTGGCGCTGCGCGAGCAACAACTGTCTTCCCTGTGGCGCGGCGCGAGCACCTGATCTGGACAGAAACTTGAATTTTAGCATTTTTCAGCAATAGGATTGAACTTGGGGGTCTTTTTTGTAACTTTTTCAATACCATTTGCTGGTTTTGGGGGCACCCCTAGTATTACAAATCAATAAGTTGAGGCTTAGCACCTCATACCTGAGCAAGTTGATCTAGATTTTCCATTCTTGGCCCCTTTGTAAGTCCTCTTTCGTTCTTGTTTCGTTTTTCAAGCATGAAAGTCAAACAGAGTTTGACTTTCAGCTTTGACCAGTCAATGGTCAACACAAAGTTCATTTGAACTTTGCAACGTGAGCGTAATCACGATGGTTATAGTCCCTAGTGACTATACCTACTGATTACCACGTTGACTAGGCATAGTGACGAGTCGTAGTTTCGGCCAAAATACGTATTTATGCGTATTGTTGGTGCATTACGTCTGTCAACTTCGTCTTGTATCGAGTCTTGTTCTAGAATTGTTAGATCAGGGCACGTTGTACGAGAAATAGGTTTTAGGTGTGTTTGAGCTAATTTCGCTTGAAATGGCCAGTGCCACTTTCAAGCGGAATCACCTCCACTATATATAGGGTTCAAACGAAATCATTTGTAACATTCATGTTTCCGGTACTGAACTGCTGCCGACGTGTCTACTGATCTGAAATCTTGTTATATCAATAATACAAGATAATTAATTGTGAAACAAGCTGTTTTCCAAGTCTATTTCATTGTTTCCGCCTTTGAAATAGATAAGAACTCTTCTGATTGACTCGTTTGGGTCACAAAACGATCCTATAAATGGTATCAGAGCTCAGGAATAAGATTTCTTGCCAAAACAACCATAATTTCTGACTTCTACACCTTCTTTTACAAAATTCACAAAATTTTATGGTCAAAATGATCTGAATTTCACATATTATAAGCGAAACAGTGTTTTAACGGATCCTTGAAAATATTGGACCTTAATTCAGCTTAAAATTGGTAAAAACTGTAATTCCGTTTGAAAACCAGATCGAAAAAGATGACATCAGCAGCATTTCAAACGAGATTAGCACTTGATTCCGCTTGAACTTGCTATTTCGCTTGAAAAGTTCAACTAATTCCGCTTGAAATTACCTGATTTCGTTTCTGGGTGTAATTCCGTTTGAGAAGGTTCAAACGAAATTAGTGATATCGCTTCAAGTAGTGATTCCGCTTGAACTGATTTCGTTTGAGACAGCTATTCCGCTTGAAAAGGGATTCTGTTTGAAAATTGATTCAGTTTGAAAGGTGATTCCGTTTGGGAGGGAATTCCATTTGTGAATTGATTTCGTTTGAAATATTAAGTCCGTTTGAAACTGTATTTTTGAGACTTGTGTTTGTGAAACAATTTTCCGAAACATGAAAGAGGAATTTTACAATGCTTTTGCTACACCAATTGCACCGGTTACAGCTGCTGAAACATTGTACAGTGAGAATGAAATGGGAATGCATCAAAAACCGCCAAAACTTATGTACATTGAAGATTTTAAAGGATGGCAAAATCGATTTGAGAACTGGGTGCAAGCTTATAAGTTTGATGCATGGTGTTCATTAGAGAAAGACTACGAGAAACCGAAAAATGAACGTGGACTTGAAAAAGCATTTTTTGACTTTTCAGAGATTGATAAACTGAAATATACAAGTGAAAAAACGATGATCAGTATTCTTCAACAAGCGATTAAGGAAGATATCTTTGTTTTACTTCAACATGAGGGTACTGCTAGGTCAATTTGGACGGCATTGGTTCAAAAGTTCAAAGGAAGCGCATATATGATCAAGAACAAAAAGGCTTTACTGAAGAAGTCATTTGATATGTTTGTAGCCTTTGACCATGAAACAACACAGATGACTATTGATAGATATTGTCATTTAGTCTTGGAAATGGGAAGATTGGATATAAAGAAAGACGATGATGAATGGGTTGATAAACTTGCTGATGCATTACCACAGCAGAAATGGGAAACTTATCTGTTGATTGTGAAACACATGAGAAAATCAGAAAATATGAATCTGGCACAGTTTATTCAAAAGATTGAAGAGCACGAGTTGGATATCCAGAAAACAGCAATTATGAAGAATCCAAATGCTCAACAAGATGTCAGTTTGTATTACAGAGGAAGCAAATTTGAAACCACTCCAAGCCCAAAGATACAAACTGGTTTTAGTGCTGATACTTCATCTGGAACAAAGAGTAGTAATTTGATACAGAGTGGTGGATCTTCGTCTTCGTATTCAAGCTTTGATCCAAATCATACAACATTAAGTTCTCAAAGACAGAACTCAACAAATCTGCAGTGCAATGTCACTTTGAACATTCAAAATGGTCAAAATTTGTCTCCAGAAATAGCCAAGCAACACATGGCATCACTCGTTGCTATGTTGGAATCTTATGAAAGTTTAATTGCTGGCAAGATTGGAAATCCGATGCTTACAAAAGAAGATTATGACCAAATTGATGTAGAGGAACTTGAGTTGATGGATGTGAAGTGGTGTTTAGCCAGTGCTGTTGATGTGCGTGAGTGTTATTAGTTTTTACTCTATATATTAAGCCCTTTTACACTTTTTTAGCCAAGTTTTAAATTTATAAAACACGATATTTACTAACACTAAACACACATATGGGCAAGTGCACCCATCGTGAGCGTAGTATAGTGTTGGTAAGATACCGAGGTCGTCCAAGGACACAAGAGCTTTTAGTACCGGTTTATCCTCAACGTCTAATCAAATCAAAAGTTAGAAAAAGGTTTTAAACTAGAAAAATAAAAACTAAATAAAATGCTGAAAATAAAAATAAAATAAAAACAGATAGACAAGATGAATCACTTGGCTCCGACTCGTGTTTAGTGTAACCTTTGATTATTTCCGCACTTTTGCACTTTTTAAGAGATTATCTTAGTTATTGTAGTAGGCCCCTCTTTTGAATGTGACGTTACCCTCAACCCAGTAGTTTGAGTCAGCAAGGATACAATCCTAAAGGGTCGGATTATTGAAAGATAATTAATTAAGTTATTAATGCATATTGTGGTAGGCCCCTCTTTTGAAGGCGACGTTACCCTCGGCTAAGTAGTCTGAGTCAGCAGGGATACAGTCCTAAGTAGCCGGGTTCAAATGTTAATAGTAGTTTAACTTATGAGGGGATCAAAGAGTTTGGACCCCCGCCATCCAATACCGTTAAGTATTGAAGGAGGTCCTACTAAATTTGACCCAGGTCCTTTGCAGGATCTATACACTGAACAATGGCAAGACTCTTACCAAACCGTTCCCTTAACCCCCGACCAGGTAGCCAACATACCTCCATATAGACCGTGGAGATATGAATGGTGAAAATCTTTTATTTTATATAGACAGTAAAATAATGCCAAGACACCACGGACAAACGATAAGGAAAAATCACCTTCAACATAAGAAACTAGTTATTAAAGTCGTTAATACATAACCAATCAAAAAGTGCGAAAAGATTAAAAATAAAAAGTATTACACTAGACACTTTGTCTTCACCAAGTGATGTAAGAGACTTAGGCAAACATGGCCTTGATTGTCAAGAACTCTTAGGATCAATCTTGGATCCCGAGACGACTCACACACTCTATGATGGACAATGGATGATGGTGGTGGATGATGGTGTTATGGTGGTGGTGGGTGGTGGGTGAAGTGTGAGAGAGGTGGTGTGCCAAGGGATGGTTTGAGCTTGAGCCAAGCACTCCTATTTATAGGCTGAACAGAAGCTCGGGCGCGGCCCCGTGTCCATCCTCTTCTATGTCTTCATTAATTGCTCTTGTCTTTATTAGTTGACCACGACCCCGTGTCCGCTGGGCACGACCCCGTGTGCAGAAGCATATCTGTACTATCAAGATTTGCCTGGATTCTGCGAATCTTGTAGTTGACCACGGCCCCGTGTCCGCTGAGCACGGCCCCGTGGTGGGCGATGGAAGCTTCTACAACTTTGTCTTTTATGCTGACACTTGGCCACGCCCCCGTGCTCATTGAGCACGGGGCGTGTTCAGCCTTCTGTTCTCTTGTTTTGCTTGGGAAGATGCTTTCAGGGAGGTCGGGCATGCCACGTTTGTTCCTTTTCTTGTATTTATGTTAGATTTAGTTGCCTTTTTTCTTCTTTTGTTAATTTGAGCTCATTTAATCCTGAAAATACAAAAGGAAGACAAAAACACACTTTTTCCAACATTAGTACTAAAAAAGGGTTAGTTTTATGCCACAATTGATGTAATTTATATGTTGCATTTTGCACACATCAAATACCCCCACATTTGAATCTTTGCTTGTCCTCAAGCAAAACTCTCTATAATGTGGCTTTACACTCCCAAATGGAATGGGTAGAATAGAAGGTTTTTGGGCTTGTCATAGAGTGTCGGTATTTCCAAGATTCTTTATTACGTTTTATTTTTATTTATTTACAATCCTATTCGTCATGATTTATTTTAAACTTTTCATAAGATAAATTACTTATTAGGGCATAACATGCCTCTTTAAAATTCTATTTATATACAAGTTCACATACCTCACGGGGGATTACTCAACACTCGGCCGAAGATGTATTTTAGTGAATCACTCGAGAACGGCATGGAACTTACTCCTACCATAGGCTTGCCAAGCAATCAATCCTCCTCCTTTTTATCTATATACCTTTTGTAAATATCAAGAGGACTTTTGGGTGAAGGGTTAGGCTTGGGTTAAAGGTTGGTGGTTGGGTTAGTGGTTAGTAGAAAAGGGCGAAAAAACGTAAAAAGTGTCGGTTTTCGAAAGATTTTTTATTTTTGCAATTTTTTTATTTTGATGAAGCTATTATTCAAACAAAGTTATTTTTGATGAACTTGTTTGTTTATTTCTTTTGCTTCATCATAAATTTTTTTTTTGAAAGTCATACGGAAAGCCGAGCTTGTTACTAAAACAAAGGGTTAAAAATAAAAAAAAGGTTTTGGTGGGTGAAAGGGTGTTTGGTTTGGGTTAAGAAATGAAAAGGTTTAGGCTCAAAGGGGTTAACTAGGGGGATTTTGGGTAGGTGGTAAAAAAAAGAAAAATAATGGTGTAGAAATAAAAAAGGTTAGTCCTAATGCCTCCATCATTTACTTACTCGGGTTTAAGTTGGTAAGGACCGGGAATGTATCGTCGTGGCAAGTTCTAGAGTTGTAAGAACCAAGCGGCTATTCACACAAGAAACGAAAAATGAGCATTTAATTTAAAGATATGTATTTGTATGCTCAATAAAGGCTCAAAACTCACTTTTGTGGGAATGGGTTTTTATGTGATCAAGTATATATAATCAAATTTTAACTAAGCTTGTCATGCCTTTTCATAATTTTCTTATGTTGGTTTTTTTTATCACGACGCTATCGGTTGTAAATTTGTAAAAATATAACCTTTTTAGAATTTTGAAATTCCCAAATTAAACCTAGACAAGTAAAAAAATGAAAATTTTTGAAAAAAATTTGGGGTGATTAGCGGTTCCAATAGAGTTTTGTGTAAGGCTTGTTATTAGGACTTGCAAGATTCAAGGTTTTAGCATGCCCCCCCCCCACACTTAAATTACACATTGTCCTCAATGTGTCCCAAAAATAAGTTTTTAGGTTGATTGAATGTGTAAAAGGTGTGAAAAAGCAAAAATTTGTGTTACTGGGCGCTGGACACGACCCCGTGTTCGTTGGACACGACCCCGTGTTCAGGTGCCAGTAACGAAAACTTACAGAAGGTGGACACGGGGGCGTGTCAGCTTGACACGACCCCGTGTCTGGCAAAATTCTGCAAATTTAGACAAACAGCAGGTCTGGGGAAGTGGGCACGGGGGCGTGTCGGCTGGACACAACCCCATGTAGACAATCTGCAGGGTTGAAAAACAGGTTTCTGGCTCTAGTTTTCCTGCCCCGGCTTTAGTAGCACTAAGGCTTAGTGCTCTAAGCCTCGTATTTACCTGTGGGATCACCAACCAACCGCTTCCGCCTCCGCTCCTCCCGCCTAGTCCATGTCCTCATCCTCATCATCATCATCTCCACCATGTCCCGCAATGTACTCCCGGATATTTCCAATATCGTCTTGGATATCGGATATGTTTCTCTCGATTGCTCCAACCCGGTTGTACGTGTTGCTCGCCATGTTATAGGTGTTCCTGGTGCACATGAGGTTTTCCTACAACAAATCATGTAAACTTTGGAAATTAGGAAAACCGCCTCCTGAGGAGGATTGGTCCGGATCACCGTGGGGTTGGTACTGGTACTGATGATGTTGTGGGGCGTGAAGGACAACTGCCTCTTGCGGGTTCCATGCATGCCCCTGCATCCTTTGGAAGCTAACCGTCCCATCTTCAGCCTCATAAATTAGGTTCATTGAACGGCAAATGTGTATATCTACCCTTCCCGACCATGGCCTCCTTTCTAGTGACCTAGGTATGTTGGTGAAGTGCTTGAAGAGACGGTATACCCATCCTCCAAAGAAGATAGGGGTTGGTGCAGTAGCAAGTCGGTTCAGATGCATGTTTCGGAGCAGGAGGAAAGGAACATCAAGGTGTCTGCGGTTATGGATGCAGTAGAGGACAACCAAATCTCTTAACCCAACAACGCCACCGCAATCATGCCTTTGGCCAAGAGAGTAGCCGAGGAGCCTATGGATGTATCGGTAGAGCGGATCCCTCAACTTAGTGCTCTTAGTGCTGCTCGGATTGTAGTACCCTTCACCAATCTGAGCCCATGCGGCTTGGCGATCGTTCTCATCTATCTCTCGCATCCCTCTAGTATTTTCCTCGTAACCCGCATCTTCCTCCTCATACTACCCGACAATCGACCCAAATTGTGCCATTGAAATTGAGTACCTAGTTCCACCACATCGGAATGCTACCCCATTGTTGTCAAATGGGTCGCACCTTGAATTGAACGTAAAGGTGCTATAGAATTCCAAAGTGCACTCGTGGACGGAACGAAGTCGAGTGGTTAAAGAGACTCTTAATGGGCCGGTGACAAGGTTGTTGAAACGGTCAAGTTGGTTCACCAATGCTAACAAATCCATACATGCTTGTCTTGGGTATTCCTCTGGTCTTGTTTGAAGTACTTCGTATCTAGCCCTAGCATCGAGCTCATTTGCGTTAAACCTCGTGAACTTCCTAGCCATCTGAAAGAATACACCAAAAGTTAGCACGAAACATTAGAATTTTCGGACAAAATTGCAAACAGCGTGCTGGACACGACCCCGTGTTCAGCGGACACGGCCCCGTGTCCAGGCGTCTGTTACACAAAAATATCATTTTTCGACCCGGTTTTGAAAACTTGAAAATTTTTGGTCCAATAGGTGCGGTTTCCCCCGAAAATGAAACCCCAAGTGCCGTTTTTCCCAAAACAACCTGTTTACCCCTTCAATTTTATCCTTTTCGGCTCAAAAACAAGGGTTTGGGGTTTTTGTGAGAAATCGGGCGAATCTATGAACAATACAAGTGGATTTACTTCCTTTAACTCTAATCTAACTAAATGCTAACAGATTAAAGCAAAAATTTTAGGTTCGATCCGGGTGTAGTTCAAGAACCCTAGATTTTTCCCCAAATTTTTGGAGTTTTAACTACATGCAAATGCTTAATCTAACTAATAATAATTCTAGAATCATACCTTGATGTTGTTAGAATGATAGAAGACGTCGAAAATCTGTGGAAAATCGCCTGGAACTAGAGCGTTTTCGGGGAAACGGGGCGTATGGAATGAAGTAACTGTTATGAAATGGGGAATATATCCCGACAGTAGCGCGGACACGGCCCCGTGCCGAGCAAAGTTTATATATATATATATATATATATATAGTGCTCGTGTGAGTGCCCTTTGTTTCCCAAAAACTTGGTTAGAAGACTTACCGATTTAGATGTCGTCCCAATCGTTCGTAACTTACTAGGTATGATGTTGTTGCCTTTACTCATCGACCGTTTGAAGCGAGATTTCTTCCTCTTCATCCTCAATAAATCCTTGATAGAGTTTCAGCCGTTGGCCATTGACTTTGAATGGAGGTCCATTTCGAGATTTAATTTCTACTGCACCGTGTGGGAAAATATGGGTGATGGAAAAAGGTCCTGACCATCTAGACTTTAATTTACCAGGAAACAATCGAAGTCGTGAATTAAACAAAAGAACTAGATCTCCCACTCGAAATTCATTAGGTTTAATATGTTTGTCATGCAAGTTTTTCATTCTTTCCTTGTAAATTTCCGAGTTTGAGTATGCATAATTCCTAAGCTCGTCTAATTCATTTAATTGACAAAATCGATTTTTACCAGCAAATTCTAAATCTAAGTTTACATTTTTAATTGCCCAGTAGGCTTTGTGTGCAATTTCTACTGGCAAGTGACAGCTTTTTCCATAGACTAGCTTATATGGGGTTGTACCTATTGTTGTTTTATAAGCAGTTCGAAAAGCCCATAAAGCATCATCTAATTTATCTGCCCATTCCTTTTTATTTAACCCTACGGTTTTTTCGAGTATTCGTTTTAAACCTCTATTAGTCACTTCGGCTTGTCCGTTTGTTTGAGGGTGATATGCTGTTGAGACCCAGTGATAGACCCCATATCTTGTTAAAAAAATTTCAAGTTGATGGTTGCAAAAATGGGTACCTCTATCACTTATTAATGCTTTAGGTGTGCCAAAACGAGAGAATAATTTTTTCAGAAATCTTACCACTACTCTTCCATCATTTGTTGGAAGTGCCTCGGCCTCGGCCCATTTAGACAAGTAGTCTACTGCCACAAGTATATATTTGTTTCCTTTCGACGGTGGGAAAGGTCCCATAAAGTCGAGTCCCCACACATCAAAAATTTCACAAACAAGAATGCCATTTTGTGGCAGTTCGTTTTTGGAAGAAATATTACCTGTTCTTTGGCAAGCATCACAAGTCTTGACAAGACTTTGGGCGTCTTTGTAAATGGTTGGCCAATAAAATCCTGAATTAAATATCTTTCGTGCGGTACTCGCGGCACCATGATGTCCTCCATATGGACCTTCGTGACAATGGCGGAGAATTCTTCGTGCTTCACTACCATGTACGCATCGTCGGATGAGTTGGTCGGCACACATTTTGAAAAGATATGGATCTTCCCAAAAACAGAGTTTCACATTAGCAAAGAATTTTTTTCTTTGATGATGTGGCCAACCCTTAGCGACTATACCGCTAGCTAGGTAGTTAGCATAGTCGGCGTACCATGGTTCTTCCTTGTATTCCACCATTTCTAGGGACTCCGTTGGAAATTTTTCGTTGATTTGCTCGTCCTTGGTTGCCTCCAAAGCTGGGTCTTCTAAGCGTGAAAGATGATCTGCTGCGGTATTTTCTGCTCCTCTTTTATCTTTGATTTCAATATCAAATTCTTGGACGAGTAGAATCCACCGAATCAAACGTGGTTTTGCGTCCTGCTTTTTTAAGAGATATCGAATGGCTACATGATCTGTATAGACTATAGTTTTAGAAAGAACAAGATAAGAACCAAATTTATCAAAAGCAAATACCACAGCTAGTAATTCTTTTTCAGTTGTTGTGTAATTTTCTTGTGCATCGTTAAGTGTTTTACTAGCATAATAAATTGGGTGAAAATGATTTTCTTTTCTTTGTCCCAAGACAGCTCCAACTGCAAAGTCACTAGCATCACACATGATTTTGAAAGGAAATTTCCAATCAGGCGCAATCATGATAGGTGCATTGACTAGCATTTCCTTTAAGGTTAGAAATGCTTGATTGCAATCCTTGTCAAAGATGAAAAGAGCATCTTTTTCAAGTAATTTTGTTAGAGGCCTTGATATTTTAGAAAAGTCTTTGATAAACCGCCTATAAAATCTGGCATGCCCTAGGAAACTTCTGATAGCTCTAACAGAGGATGGGGGTGGTAGTCGAGAAATGGTATCTATTTTGGCTCGATCCACCTCCATTCCTTCGCTTGAGATTTTGTGACCGAGTACTATTCCCTCTGTTACCATGAAATGGCATTTTTCACAGTTAAGGGCGAGGTTAGTTTCCTCACATCGGGATAGCATTCGTTCAAGGTTATCGAGGCACTGGTCGTATGAATCCCCAAAGATAGAAAAGTCGTCCATGAAGACTTCCATTGTCTTTTCTATCATGTCATGGAAGATGGCTACCATGCAACGTTGGAATGTTGCGGGGGCATTACATAGACCAAACGGCATGCGTCGATAAGCAAAAGTTCCATAGGGGCATGTGAAGGTTGTCTTTTCTTGGTCTTCGGGTGCTATCGGGATTTGAAAGTAACCTGAAAAACCATCCAAGAAACAGTAAAATTTATGACCGGATAATCTTTCTAGCATTTGATCAACGAAAGGCAAAGGAAAGTGATCTTTTCATGTCGCTTCATTTAATCGTCTATAATCTATACATACTCTCCATCCTGTGACGGTTCTCGTTGGTATTAGTTCATTTTTTTCATTAGTTATTACCGTCATACCTCCTTTCTTTGGAACTACTTGGACGAGACTTACCCAAGGACTATCGGAGATAGGATAAATAAGTCCGGGGTCAAGTAATTTGATGACTTCGTTTTTAACCACTTCTTGAACATTTGGATTTACTCGACGTTGTGGTTGTATTACGGATTTGTAATCATCATTCATTAAAATTTTGTGCGTGCACATGGAATGACTTATTCCCTTAATATCTACAAGCTTCCAAGCGATCGCATTTTTATGTTTTTTTCAAAAGACTAATTAATTTTTCTTTTTCTAAACTATCTAATTTAGATGAAATAATTACAGGTAATTTACCATCTTTGTCTAGAAAAGCATATTCCAAACCCTTTGGAAGTTCTTTGAGCTCAAGAGGTGGGTCTTTAGGAGACTCCTTATTTGGTTGCCCATTTTGATCAAGAACCTTAAAAGTTTGTTCTATGGCAACCTCTTCTTCAACAAAGTGGTCAAACTTTTCACTTGTATTGGGTGGTTCATCTTCATCTTCAATTAGGGGGTCATCATTGCCGAATGGATATTTCATTGACCGCTCAAGATCGACACTCTTTTTAAATGCCCCTAATTGAAGAGGTAGATTGTTGAACTTCCGGTTTTTCAAAGCTTCGTGAGTTTTTACAAATGGTCGTCCCAACACTAGAGGAGCGTCATCGAGGATGACAAAGTCGGTGGGGACTACCATTTGATTTGTTTGAACCAAGACATCCTCAACTACACTGATTGATTTTATTACCTTCCGATTGGATAGAAAAATGGGTATTTGAAGTGGAGAAAAATCACTAATACTTAATTTTTCGAAAATGTAGTTAGGCATTATGTTAACACAAAGATCTTTATCGATTGTAACTTTACTAATAAATGAATTTTGAAAGAAACATGGAACTGGTGTAATGTTAATTTCAAATGGGTCTTCTTTTATTAGTGAGGTTTGATCAATAGTTAACTTAACACTTACCGTTTCGTCAATTTTAGTGTTAGTGTTTAACTCTTTTAAAAACTTAGCATGAGTGGGTACTAAACAATGATTTTCAAAAGAAGGTGACAAGAGATTAATTTCTTCAAAATTAGACTCTTCTTGAATTTTAACGTTGTCGGACTCACCTTTTTCGTTGTCTAACTCATGTGTCGGTTTTTCACTTATTTGTTCTTCCATTTTTACACTTTCAGCTATCTCTTCTTTATTTAATTGTTCTCTTGCGCGGGACTTATCTTCCCTTGCGCGAGATTCTTTTATATAGCGATCGATAACTCTAAGGTGTTCTAATATCCTATCGGTCACTTCGGTGATAGAGTAAGGATCGGGATTTTCAGAGCTTGAATCCGGTTGTTCGATCCTTTGTTCCTCATAATACCCATATGAAGTAGATGGTTCACACCATTGTTCTTCATTGTAAGCATATGATGGATAAGGGTCGTAATCTTGTTTTTCATAATACTCATATGAGGTGGGTTGTTCACGCCATGGTTCCTCATAATAAACATACGAAGGTGGTGGCTCATATCTTGGTTCCTCAAAGTATGAGTAAGAAGGCTCATACCTTGGTTCATCAAAATATGAGTATGAGGGAGGATGTTCATACCTTTGGTCTTCATAGGATGTGTATGAAGTTGATGGCTCGTACCTGGGCTCCTCATAGTAGGTGTATGAATTGGATGGTTGATATGAGTGACAATATTGAACCGAGTGCGGATTACTACAATTAGTGCAATAGTTACTCCTATAATCATCCTCCTCATAGGTGTAGTTGTAACCTCCTGAGTATTGATCCATAAGAATCACTCAGCAGACCACAACCAAGTCTCGAGATTAGAAAACAAAAATAAAAACGGAAACAGAGGCTGGACACGGCCCCGTGTACAGAATCTGTATCTGGGCGTTATAATTAAAGTTACTGATTTCGTTGAGCACGGGTGCGTGTTCAGTGAGCACGAACCGTGTTCAAGCTACTGTTACTGGGTGTTTTATGAAAATATGCAGCACAGCCCCGTGTTCAGCGAGCACGGCCCGTGTTCAGGTTACTGTAAATGCAAAACTAAACTAAAATGCAGAAAAATGTGCGCGCATTTTAAAAAGGTTTTGAAGAAAAAAAAATTGATTAGGCCGTCGATTTTAAGCTTTCTTAAAATCCTTGTGTCCCCAGCAACGGTGCCAAAAACTTGATGTGCGTGAGTGTTATTAGTTTTTAATGTATATATTAAGCCCTTTTACACTTTTTTAGCCAAGTTTTAAATTTATAAAACACGATATTTACTAACACTAAACACACATATAGGCAAGTGCACCCATCGTGAGCGTAGTATAGTGTTGGTAAGATACCGAGGTCGTCCAAGGACACAAGAGCTTTTAGTACCGGTTTATCCTCAACGTCTAATCAAATCAAAAGTTAGAAAAAGGTTTTAAACTAGAAAAACAAAAACTAATTAGAATGCTGAAAATAAAAATAAAATAAAAACAGATAGACAAGATGAATCACTTGGCTCCGACTCGTGTTTAGTGTAACCTTTGATTATTTCCGCACTTTTGCACTTTTTAAGAGATTATCTTAGCTATTGTAGTAGGCCCCTCTTTTGAAGGTAACGTTACCCTCAACCCAGTAGTTTGAGTCAGCAAGGATACAATCCTAAAGGGTCGGATTATTGAAAGATAATTAATTAAGTTATTAATGTATATTGTGGTAGGCCCCTCTTTTGAAGGCGACGTTACCCTCGGCTAAGTAGTCTGAGTCAGCAGGGATACAGTCCTAAGTAGCCGGGTTAAAATATTAATAGTAGTTTAACTTATGAGGGGATCAAAGAGTTTGGACCCCCGCCATCCAATACCGTTAAGTATTGAAGGAGGTCCTACTAAATTTGACCCAGGTCCTTTGCAGGATCTATACACTGAACAATGGCAAGACTCTTACCAAACCGTTCCCTTAACCCCCGACCAGGTAGCCAACATACCTCCATATAGACCGTGGAGATATGAATGGTGAAAATCTTTTATTTTATATAGACAGTAAAATAATGCCAAGACACCACGGACAAACGATAAGGAAAAATCACCTTCAACATAAATTAAAGTCATTAATACATAACCAATTAAAAAGTGCGAAAAGATTAGAAATAAAAAGTATTACACTAGACACTTTGTCTTCACCAAGTGATGTAAGAGACTTAGGCAAACATGGCCTTGATTGTCATGAACTCTTACGATCAATCTTGGATCCCGAGATGACTCACACACTCTATGATGGACAATGGATGATGGTGGTGGATGATGGTGTTATGGTGGTGGTGGGTGGTGGGTGAAGTGTGAGAGAGGTGGTGTGCCAAGGGATGGTTTGAGCTTGAGCCAAGCACTCCTATTTATAGGCTGAACAGAAGCTCGGGCATGGCCCCGTGTCCAGTGGGCACGGCCCCGTGTCCATCCTCTTCTCTGTCTTCATTAATTGCTCTTGTCTTTATTAGTTGACCACGGCCCCGTGTCCGCTGGGCACGACCCCATGTGCAGAAGCATATCTGTACTATCAAGATTTGCCTGGATTCTGCGAATCTTATAGTTGACCACGGCCCCGTGTCCACTGAGCACGGCCCCGTGGTGGGCGATGGAAGCTTCTACAACTATGTCTTTTATGCTGACACTTGGGCACGCCCCCGTGCTCATTGAGCACGGGGCGTGTTCAGCGTTCTGTTCTCTTGTTTTGCTTGGGAAGATGCTTTCGGGGAGGTCGGGCATGCCACGTTTGTTCCTTTTCTTGTATTTATGTTAGATTTAGTTGCTTTTTTTGCTTCTTTTGTTAATTTGAGCTCATTTAATCCTGAAAATACAAAAGGAAGACAAAAACACACTTTTTCCAACATTAGTACTAAAAAAGGGTTAGTTTTATGCCACAATTGATGTAATTTATATGTTGCATTTTGCACACATCAGCTGTTCGAAGAGCAGAAAAATTCACACAAGTTACTGGAAGAAATGATCTTCATGAATTGTCTACTTCACCGTTAGGTTTTGACAAATCTAAGGTTACATGTTTTCGTTGTCATGAAAAAGGTCATTTTAAGCGTGAATGCAAAAACAAAGAAGCTGATGGAAGACAAGATCAGTCTGGAAAGAATAATTATTATCAGAAATCAATTTTTCATCAGATTACTCAACAAAAGGAATCAAAAACTGCTCATGCTAGAATGATCGAAGATGCAAATAAGAAAGCTTATTTTGGTATAATTGATCAAGATGATGAATTTGTTGCAGAGGGTTTTAGCTGGGATAAATACATTCCACCTGGTTCAGGTCTTGTTGCCAGAATTCTAGAAGAAGATGAAGTCAAATCTAGTTCGAAAAGAATACCGATTTTTCCAGATCTTGGAAGTGATATAGATACTGATGATGAAGAAGAATACATTAATAAAACCAGAAAATGTATAGATCCTGATAGTTTTAATTTGTTCTTTGCAGATAAAGTTGAGATGCTGAATGAGAAGAAGATTGCAAGATTGAAGAGAGAGTTGGAAGCAGTAAGAAAAATAGTTGATGTAAAGGCAAAGATGGGAGCTGAAGAAGCTAATGTTGAACCAGTAATTGAGAAAGTGGTAGAGAAAATTGTTGAGATCGAAAAAATAGTCGAAGTTGAAAAACTCGTCGAAGTTGAGAAAATCGTCGAGGTAGAAAAAATTGTTGAAATTGAGAAGGTTGTCGAGGTTGAAAAGATAGTTGAGGTTATTAGACATTGTTCGAAATGTTTGGAATATTGCAAAGATTGTGAGGAGAAAGACAAGAAGATTAGTGAACTGGAAGAATTGAAAGAAAATTTGTTGTCTGATGTGAAGTATGTGAAGGAATCATATGATGTCCCGAAAAACACAGTAAATGGTTTGAAAAAGACAAATTCAGAAATTGAAGCTGCTATGACAAAGATGAACTCAACATTAATGTCAAAGCAGAAGGTCATTAATGAGTACAATGAAGATTGTGCACAGTTGAAGAAAGAATTGGAACTCGAAAAGATTGAGAGTGAAAGAATCAAAAGGTTACTGTAGAGTTATACAACATGTGATTATTTGATTGATCGAGTTTATCCAACTGTTGCAGGTCTTGAAGCGTTTAAAGATAAAGAGATGGAAGACATAGATGCTGGTAAGAAACAAAGTGTCAAGTATAACAAGTGTCCGCCTCCAATCTATGAGAGTTATTCCCCCAGGAATCCTAACGAGGAGCGTCTAAAAAAGGCAGTCAACATAAAGTTAAAGTCTGAAACCATTGATGAGTTACCAGACAATATTGATGTCACATTCACAACATCTGACACTGATCATGAGTCTTAGTTGTTAAAGAAAGTTGTCAATCAGGTGTTGGATATGGATGAAGAGTCAAAGTCAGAGTCTAAATCTGAAAGTCCGAGTTTGTCAGAAAAGAGTCCGAGTTCACCGGTTAAAAGGGTTTACAATAAAGAATTCCTGTTATCAAAATCTAATTTGAATGACGGACCAATCAAAGTGGCATATACTTTGATTGATTCAGACAAATTATATTCTGATGAGGAATTTCCAATAAGAAGTGTCAAATCTGAAATGATCAAACAGGTTTTCAAATTAACAGAAATTAATATTTCTGAAATAAAAGATTTAAATCTTTCTAAAAAACCAAGACTTTACACTTCAAGAGTTCAACAGAGATTGAACAAGAAAAAAGGTTACGGTTCTGGTTATGGTTTTCAAAAGAAACCAAACCATAACAGTAATTTCAAAAAAAAAGGTATGGGTTTTAGTTCTTCAGAAAATTATAAAAATGAGAAAAATTATAAACCAAAAACAAAATTTGTTGCAGGAGAAAGTTCTGAAGAAGAGCAGAAGAAACCATTCTGGAAACAGTCAAATCAAGAGTTTCTTGCTGAAATAAAGAAGAATGTGAAGAAATTTGCTCCAAGAGTTGACAAAAGAACGTGTTTCAAATGTCACAAGATTGGACACATTGCTTGGAACTGCAAACAGTCCAACAACACAAAACAGGGAGTTTCTTTTAACTCAAAATTGAAAGAAAAATGTGTTGATGAAAAGAAACAATCAACTGAGAAATCTAAAGTGTTTGAAAATTCAACTTTCGAAACTGGTGATGTTTCAAAACGTTTTTACAAAAGAAAAGTTGATTTAAACAAACAAAGATGGGTTGTGAAATCTGAGAGTATTTCTGACAATGAATCTGATTCCATAAAATCAGAGGAGTCATTTGTTGAGAAAAAGGTTGAGAATTCTGTTCCAGAGTTGAACGAGGAAAACTTTGCGCCATTGTCAAAAGATAATTTGAAATCAAAAGGTAGGTTTGAGATTTCAGGTCAATTCTTTGCTGGTAAAAAATAATTTGATGCTGAAAAAGTGTTTAATGGAAAAGTTAAATATATTTTTGGGAAGATGGTTGATGGGAAGGTTAAAAGTGCAAAAGATTTTTATCAATAAAAAAGATGGTGGGATAGATGTTTGCCAAAATCACCCAAGGCTGGTCAAGCTTGGGTGACACCTTTTTCAAACTGAAAATTCGGACTTGCCGGAGCTTCCAAGTTGGTAATCGTGGAGCAGGAATCGGCATCATTCTTGTAAAGGTTTTGGTTGATAAGTGAACATACAAGTGATTGAAGAAGGTTTTCACTTACAAGTGGTAAAGCAAGGACATTAAATTGTACTTGTTTTTCCTACAAATGATTGAGAAAACAAAGTGATGATTATAATCCCTAACCTACAAGTGGTTTATGATGAAAACAAAACTTATTTTCCGGAAAAACCATTTGATTAAAACAAACTTAAGTGCTTTGAGATCACAATGGGAAAATGTTTTGTTGTGAGGGGGAGTTCTGATTGTTTATGCCAAGAGGATGGCGAATTGAAGTGATTCGATATCAGTTGTCACTTTACTTTGTACAGTTTGTTTTCAAATTTCTTTAAATGATTTTGAATTTTAGGGGGAGTAAGAATTTTTCAGAAAATCCAAAAACATTAGAAAATTTGAAAAAAGGCAAAAACATGATAAAATCAAAAATGAGTTTTGTTGTGAAAAAGAGGAAATGATAGTACATCAGTAGACGATCACATCATGCTAAAGAATTGGAAAGAAAAATGTGATAAACGGTCTCACTGATGATGTGCCAGTAGGTTTTTGCACATTTAGTAGATTTTGACGAGATATAAACTTAAATTTCAAACTTGCTTATATCGTGGGAAACATCTCTCGGATATATGGGTAACCCCTGAAATCTTGTTTGAAAGGTCCCTCTTTCTGAGATACTAGGTCTTTATGCTTAGTGATATCTGGGGTATTATCCCGGGACTTCTGATTTTGCGGAAGCAATGGCCTAGTCCCCGGAGAATACTTTATGCTGCTTGAAATATAGCCTGCCCTCAACATAAAAAATGATGAAACATTGAAAAATGCTAATCATGTGCTATTGTAAAAAAGATCCTCTAAAGGGGACCCACCAAAAGTCAAAGCCGTCATCTCTCTGCTGAACGGAAGTTCTGACCTGAGCTCTCACGGCCCTCGCATTTAACCCTTCACAGATATCATCTAGGTATATTCACCTGTAAGACTGAATATTGGGATCTGGATACGGGAGTATATTCTGAGGTGGGACAAGCGAATAAGTTTAAGTCTCTAAAACATTAATCTCATATCTCGAAACAGTTGAACTTTGTGTGAGAATTTAAGTGGATCAGTATACTGACAATCTAAGTTAATCGTTTAGTACTTAAAATGTTTAAAGCTTAACGGTGTTGGTGATTTATCTCAAAAACTGATATGATCCTCTTACGCAAACTCACAAAAATATTGTATGTAAATATTTCTTTACTGCATTACTTTAATGTCATAAATCCAAAAAGATTTTTGGTGTGTTTTAGCATAAAATTTTGAAAAATTCAAAAAGATTTTAGACAACTGATGTTGAAAAGCTGATTTTCAAAATTCCGAGTGCTATACATGACGAAAAGGTTTGGTAGTGTGTAGTTTTGAAAAATGATATTCATACAAGTGGTCATTAGAAATTAAAATTGTTATATCATTGATTGATGTTCTGAATTAAATTTATCAAGTGATTTGCAGGGTTTATAAATTGGTTATATTTTATCTTTTATGAAACTTATGTTTTGGGTAGAGAATATGCAGGTGAACCAGGAATCGATCCTGAACCTGTAAACATGTGAGCAGAGTAAAAGCCAGACTACGATCCCAGCACAATTCAAGGGGGAGTCTGCTGATAGATCAACATTCAAGAAGGAGAAGAGTCTGTAGATGCAAGAGCCAGAATCGAATCCTGATGATAAGAGAGAGAGTAGAGGATAAAGATTGAGGATGCTTTCTCTGTCAGATACTTTGAAACGAGCCCGAAGACTGATAAAGACTGAAGACGTTGAAGACTCGACACTTAAGACTCGTCAACATCCGAGGGGGAGTCTGTTGGTGCATTACGTCTGTCAACTTCGTCTTGTATCGAGTCTTGTTCTAGAATTGTTAGATCAGGCCACGTTGTACGAGAAATAGGTTGTAGGTGTGTTTGAGCTAATTCCGCTTGAAAGTGGCATGTGCCATTTCAAGCGAAATCAGCATGTCTAATTCCGCTTGAAATGGCCAGTGCCACTTTCAAGCGGAATCACCTCCACTATATATAGGGCTTAAACGAAATCATTTGTAACATTCATGTTTCCGGTACCGAACTGCTGCCGACGTGTCTACTGATCTGAAATCTTGTTATATCAATAATACAAGACAATTAATTGTGAAACAAGCTGTTTTCCAAGTCTATTTCATTGTTTCCGCCTTTGAAATAGATAAGAACTCTTCTGATTGACTCGTTTGGGTCACAAAACGATCCTATACGTATTTTGTAACCAAACTACTCTTGGGTATCAAAACCGTTTGTTTTGATATCAAAACCTGTTTTCTAACTAAACTAAACATGTCTTAACATGTTTAGCTCGTCACTTTTAGTTTAGGGCTTGTGTAGAGTCGTAAGTCAAGCAGACCAAACACCCGCTTAGACTTTCAAACTCGACCCGTTTGGTCGATCATTAGGATCTGACCAAGCGTGTTTAGTGACCATAGTTGTATAGGGAATAACCTCCCGAGGTTATACCTTATGGTCACTTAGGTTTAATTAGTTGTATGATAGGTAGTTTATATGCCTTAGGTAAATGACCAAAATGCCCTTTTATGCATAATTGGTAATTAAGCATATGTAACATAAACTTTTGTCACTTAATTGATTATGCAACATGTTTAGGCATATAATACTTGTCATAGGACTAGTTAGACGTCTCGAACGCGCTTATGCGCGCACGACGCGTTAAAATAGCGTAAGCTACCTTAATGGGTCGCAATGGGTCGAAAGCACTTAGGTTAGGTTCCGATTTAGGATGTAGGCTTTGTTAAACCATATTACATGAGTTCCAACACTCATTTGGTTTACAAGACCTCATTATATCCGATCTTCCGATTTAGGTGTCGATTGTTTGACTAGTGATTCGATTACTAGGTGCTGCTTGATTTCTCTGGTTTACTTGAGTTTGTTAAAGTTCTATTGATTGAGGATACTTTGCACTTCATGTGAGTACATAGTTACCCTATTTTACTGTTTTCAATTGTTTTGGGGTGATTCATATGTATATAAACGATTTTCGATATTATAACGATGATTTCAAAAACGATTAAGATGGTTTATACTAAACTAATAACGATTTCGATAATGTGAACGAACTTGTTGGTTGTAGTTACATAACGAATGATATTCATTAATTTTGGCCGAACCGACCAGTATTAGGTTATGGTACCATAGGATCTGACAAATCCCGTTATCAGACTGCACCCATGGTTATGTGTGGGTTAGGTGGGTAACGACTGAATCTGTGATTATTAACTTACCCTTTGGTGGTTTGTTAATGCGAGAAGCGAGAAAGTCGAGTCACAAAGGTTTGAATGTTATTAGCGAGACGACCAAAAATAGTTTTCACAATTAAAACGAGGATGATTTAAATGATTTAAATGAGTTAACGATTTGGAAATGATTTGAACAAGATTAAACGAGTTGGATAAACGATTGGTTTTTGGTTAAGTGTTTAGATAACGGGACGGGTGTAATATGGTGAAAACTTGGTAGATACGCCGCTGGTACTTCTTATATATAAGTGTTTTCAACATATTACATACCATGGCGTTATTTAGTTCACTTGGGTAAACGATTTTGAAACGATGTCACATAACGATGTTTTCGAAAGGATATAAACCATACGAGATTTATTAAACGAGTTAATACGAAATGTTTTACAATTTGGTTTACTAAAACAAATGTTTTTGGGTTAAGAATCATGGCTACGAGGTTTTATAAATTATAACCCGCTTGATTTGAGTTGGTTAATTTCGTTGCCATATTATACTATTTTCAAAACAAAGCTTTTAATAAGGTATTGCAACATGTAAACTAGCCATGAATCCGACACTCTTATAAAACCTATGTGCTCGCCAGCATTTCTTTGCTGACTTTGTTTTTACATATGTTTCAGGTGATGTTGCTTGATGTTGATTGCTAGGATGCATGAGTCACATAGGATCTGGACGAGGCCTTAGTGACATAATAACAGTGATAGTCGATATGTAACTCGTTTGTTTTGTGTTAAAACAACGTAAATTACTTAATGAATAAATAAACCGAAACTCTTTTTGTATCCATGGTTGTGAAACAATAATTCTGTTACAACACTCCCTGACGTTTCCGCCATGATTTGTTGTTTTACGTGGTTGGGGTGTGACAACAAGGCTAGGAGAGCAACAAGAAGATGAAGAAAAGTGATGGATAATAGCTCCCAAGAGAGGTCCTTCAATTCCTATTGCTTGACACCTTCTTGAATATAATTGATACACCTTGTGAAACACTTGAAATAGCTTGGGATTGATTGGAAGTGAAGATGGGGGAGGGTATGTTCGACCGAGAGTAGGGAAGGGGAGAGGAGATGTTATGATTTGTTTGGTGTGTTGAAAATGAAGATGATGGTGATCTAGATAAGGAGTTGTGACTCTTGGATTATAAATTAGGGGGTGGGTCCCCTTGGGGACGGTCACAATAGGGGGGGGGGGGGGCTAATTTGTTTAAAATATGTTAAGTGTTCAAATGTGAAGATGTATCACTAAGTTAGGGGTTGTTATATGTTTAGGGGTTTTAGTTGTAATTTATGACATATGTTGAGTTATACTAGCTTAACATTGCTAAACAACATTAACTAGTATGAATTTTTGTGTCGAGATAGTAATCGGGTGTTTATTTTGTCATCGGATCATTAAAAGATCAATATTTGTGACTTGTATAGCATGATGTGCTTTTATGTCTTGATAATGTTCCCAATACCTTTTAAGTTATTCTGGGCATTGAAACATTATTTCTCAATATTACATGAACTAGTGAATGCTGAATTTCTGCTGAATTATGCTGATTTTGTTATTTTTAGCTAGTTTCGGGTAGTTTTTATTGTTTGTTTGTCTCCCGGAAAGTATTAGCATAATCCCTTATTTCCTCACATGAGATTTAACATAATATTGACTCAGGAACTCAATATGTGTCCTAAATGTGTCGTTTATCCGAGTACTGAACCCATGTCAGCACTACTAGTCTAACTGGTAAGTGTACTAGTCACTCCTGAGCACTGTCTAAACTGTTTCAACTCGCGACCAATAAAAATGAATAACATGCATCATAAAATGTATTTGTGAGTTCTCTATATGCACTTCAGATGTTCAAAACACATAACCACATAATATTAAACATTGTTTTAATGGTACGGAAATTACCCGAAAAAGGCCAGTTTGTTTTGGTACTAAAATAATGGGTTTAAAATGAAAAAGGGTTTTGGTGGGTAAAGGGTGTTTGTTTTGGGTTAAGAAATGAAAAGGTTTAGGCTCAAAGGGGTTAACTAGGGGGATTTTGGGTAGGTGGTAAAAAAAAAAATAATGGTGTTGAAAGAAAAGGGGGTTAGTCCTAATGCCTCCATCATCTACTTACTTGGGTTTAAGTTGGTAAGGACCGGGAATGTATCATCATGACAAGTTCTAGAGTCGTAAGAAACCAAGCGGCTATTCACACAAGAAACGAAAAATGAGCATTTAGTTTAAAGATGTGTATTTGTATGCTCAATAAAGGCTCAAAACTCACTTTTTGTAGGAATGGGTTTTTTAATGTGATCAAGTATATATAATCAAATTTTAACTAGATTTGTCATGCCGTTTCATAATTTTCTTATATTGGTTCTTTTTATCACGTCGCTATCGGTTGTAAATTTGTAAAAATATAACCTTTTTAGAACTTGTTATTCCCAAATTAAACCAAGACAAGTAAAAAAAATGAAAAGTTTTTGAAAAAATTTGGGGTGTTTAACAGTTCCAATAGAGTTTTGTGTAAGGCTTGTAATTAGGACTTGCAAAATTCAAGGTTTTAGCATCCCCCCCCCCCCCCACACTTAAATTACACATTGTCCTCAATGTGTCCCAAAAATAAGTTTTTAGGTTGATTGAATGTTTAAAAAGGTGTGTTAAACAAAAATTTACGTTACTGGGCATCTGGACACGTCCCCGTGTCGAATGAACACGGCCCCGTGTGCAGATTACCAGTAACGAGAACTTACATAAGGTGGACACGGGGGCATGTCGGGTGAACACGACCCCGTGTTGGATAAAGGTCTGCAACATTTTGACAAACAGCAGGACTGGGTAATGGGCACGGGGGCGTGTCGGCTGAGCACGACCCCGTGTGGACAAACTGCAAAAATGTAAAACAGGTTCCTGGCTTTGGTTTTGTTGTCCTGGATTTTGTAGCACTAATGTTTAGTGCCTTAAGCCTCGTAGGTATCTGTTTTACTAATAAATACCACACCAAACAATAACAAACATCCTAAATTACCAAAGTTTAATCATCCACACCACAAGTTAAAAAGAAAAGAAATGCAGAAAATTAAAAAGTGTTAAGGAAAGTAAATTGTTCAACAAATGGCACGCAGGCCATGCAATTGTTCATGAGATAGGGGGGTTAACCTGTTAGGAAAACCGCCTCCTTGTGAGGAGGATTAACCCAGATCACCCTGATGCTGGTAGTGGTACTGGGGAGGAGGACGGATGTGTGGAGCGTGTAAGACGAGTGCTTCTTGCGGGTTCCATGCATGCCCTTGAACCCTTTGAAAACTGACCGTCCCGTCATCTGCTTCATAAATCAAGTTCATGGAGCGGCATATGACCATGTCTACTTTCCCCGACCATGGTCCCTTTTGAAAGGACCTCGGCATCCTATCAACAAAGTGTTTGAAAAGGCGGTAAATCCACCCTCCAAAGAAGATAGGAGTCGAGGGAGTAGCAAGCTGGTTCAGGTGCATGTTTCGGAGTAGCAGGTGTGGAACATCAAGGTTGATACGGTTGTGGATGCAATGGAGGACTGGCAGATCCCGTAACCCTACAACACCACTGCTGTCGTGTCTCTGGCTAAGAGAGTAGGTGAGGACCATGTGGATGTAGCGGTAAAGAGGGTCTCTCAACTTGGTGCTCTTAGTTCGGCTCGGGTTGTAGTTGCCCTCTCCGATTTGAGCCCAAGCAGCTTGGCGTTGATTTTCTTGAAGCTCGCGGAGACCACTGGTGTTCTCTTCATCCCGAGAATCCTCTTCCGAGTACAACCCCACCAGAGCCCCAAATTGAGCGAATGAGATCCTGTACGTGGTCCCTCCACAACGGAACTCTACCCCTTCATTATCATACGGATCAGCTCTTGTCTTAAAGACGAACATGCTGTAAAATTCCATGTTGTATTCATGCACGGAGTGAAGCCAAGTGCAAAGGGCAGCTCGTAGTGGGCATGTGACAATGTTGTTGAATCGGTCTAATTGGTTCACTGCCTCAAGAGTGTCCATGCACACTTGACTGGGATTCTCTTCGAGCCTAGTCCTTAACACATCATAACGTGCTTGAGCCGCCAACTCGCTTGCGTTGAACCTGGTGAATTTCTTGGCCATCTGAAAGAGAACACACCAAACAATCAGTACGAAACAGTGAAATTTTTGAAGAAAACTGAAAACAGTCGGCTGAACACGCCCCCGTGTTCAGCGGACACGCCCCATGTTGGACTAAATTTGGCTGGACACGACCCCGTGCTCGCAGAACACGACCCCGTGTCCAGGCGTCTGTTTCTCCAAATTCCCAATTTTCAACCCGATCTTGAAAACTTGAAAATTTTTGGTCCAGTAGGGGCGATTTTCCCCGAAAATGAAACCCCAAGTGCCGTTTTTCCAAAACAAACTGTTTACCCCTTCAATTTTATCTTTTTCGGTTCAAAAACAAGGGTTTGGTGTTTTTGTGAGAAATCGGGCGAATCTTCAAACAATACAAGTTGATTTACTTCCTACAACATGTACCTATACTAATGCTAACAGATTTATGCAAAAATTTGAGGTTCGATCCGGTTCAAGTTGAAGAACCCTAGATTTTTCCCCAAATCTTGATGTTAAACTACATGCATGAACTTAATCTAACTAATTATAAGGATATATTCATACCTTGATGTTGTTAGAAGGAGGGGAAACGTCGAAATCTGCAGAAAAAATCACCGGAACCAGAGAGTTTTTGGGGAAACGTGGCGTGTGGAATGAAGAAACTGAATGAAAAGGGGGTTTTATCTCGACAGTTGCGCGGACACGGCCCCGTGTTCGCTGAACACGGCCCCGTGGGCGGGAAATTTTGAATTTTTTTAAGTGCTCGTGTGAGTGCCCTGTTTACCAAAACTTGGTTTTAGAGATCTTACCGATTCAGATGTTTTCCCGATTGTTCGTAACTTATCAGGTATGATGTTGATGCTTCCATTCTTCGATCGTTTGAAGTGAGATTCTTCCTCTTCACCCTCAATGAATCCTTGATAAAGCTTTAGCCGTTGGCCATTGACTTTGAATGGAATTCCATTCCGAGATTTAATTTCGACTGCACCGTGTGGGAAAATATGGGTGATGGAAAAAGGACCTGACCACCTAGACTTTAATTTACCAGGAAATAATCGAAGTCGTGAATTAAACACTAGAACTTGATCTCCTACCCAAAATTCATTAGGTTTAATGTGTTTATCATGCAAATTTTTCATTCTTTCCTTATAAATTTTGGAGTTAGAGTATGCATAATTCCTTAGTTCGTCTAATTCATTTAATTGGAAAAATCGATTTTTACCGGCAATTTCTAAATCTAAGTTTACATTTTTAATTGCCCAGTAGGCCTTGTGTGCTATTTCTACTGGCAAATGACAACTTTTTCCATAGACGAGCTTATATGGGGTTGTACCTATTGTTGTTTTGTACGCTGTTCGAAAAGCCCATAAAGCATCGTCTAATTTGTCGGCCCATTCTTTTTTATTTAACCCTATGGTTTTTTCAAGTATTCTTTTTAAACCTCTATTAGTCACTTCGGCTTGTCCGTTTGTTTGAGGGTGATATGCTGTCGAGACCCTGTGATAGACCCCATACCTTGTTAAGATTTTTTCAAGTTGATGGTTACAAAAATGGGTACCTCTATCACTTATTAAAGCTTTTGGTGTTCCAAAGCGAGAGAATAATCTTTTCAGAAATCTTACCACGACTCTTCCATCATTGGTTGGAAGTGCCTCGGCCTCGGCCCATTTAGACAAGTAATCTACCGCCACAAGTATATATTTGTTTCCTTTTGACGGTGGGAAAGGTCCCATAAAGTCGAGTCTCCACACATCAAAAATTTCACAAACAAGAATGCCATTTTGTGGCATTTCATTTTTGGAAGAAATATTACCTATTCTTTGGCAAGCGTCACATGTCTTGACAAGACTTTGGGCGTCTTTGTAAATGGTTGGCCAATAGAATCCTGAATCAAATACCTTTCGTGCGGTAGTAGCGACACCATGATGTCCTCCGTATGGACCTTCATGACAATGGCGGAGAATTCTCCTTGCTTCACTACCATGTACGCATCGACGGATGAGTTGGTCGGCACACATTTTGAAAAGATAAGGATCTTCCCAAAAGTAATGCTTTACATCGGCAAAGAATTTTTTTCTTTGATGATGTGGCCATCCTTTTTGCGAGTATACCGCTAGCTAGGTAGTTAGCATAGTCGGCATACCATGGCTCTTCTCAGTATTCCACCATTTCCAGAGACTCCGTTAGGAATTTCTTGTTGATTTGCTCGTCCCTGGTTGCCTCCAAAGCTGGATCTTCCAAGCGTGAAAGATGATCTGCTGCGGTGTTTTCTACTCCTCTTTTATCTTTTATTTCAAGGTCAAATTCTTGGAGGAGTAGAATCCACCGAATCAAACGTGGTTTAGCATCCTGTTTCTTGAAGAGATATCTAATGGCTGCATGATCTGTATAGACTATCGTTTTAGAAAGAACAAGATAAGAACTAAATTTATCAAAAGCAAATACCACGGCTAGTAATTCCTTTTATGTTGTTGTGTAATTTTCTTGTGCATCGTTAAGTGTTTTACTAGCGTAATAAATTGGATGAAAATGCTTATCTTTTCTTTGTCCCAAGACGGCTCCAACTGCAAAGTCACTTGCATCACACATGATTTCGAAAGGTAATTTCCAATCAGGCGCTATCATGATAGGTGCATTGACTAGCATTTCTTTTAGGGTTAGAAATGCTTGATTGCAATCCTTGTCAAAGATGAAAGGGGCATCTTTTTCAAGTAATTTTGTTAGAGGCCTTGAGGTTTTGGAAAAATCTTTGATAAACCGTCTATAAAATCCGGCATGCCCTAGGAAACTTCTGATAGCTCTAACGGAGGATGGGGGTGGTAATCGAGAATTAGTGTCTATTTTGGCTCGATCTACCTCCATTCCTTCGCTTGAGATTTTGTGACCGAGTACTATTCCCTCCGTTACCATGAAATGACATTTTTCCCAGTTAAGGGCGAGGTTAGTTTCCTCACATCGGGATAGCATTCGTTCAAGGTTATCGAGGCATTGGTCATATGAATCTCCGAAGATAGAAAAGTCGTCCATGAAGACTTCCATTGTTTTTTCTATCATGTCATGGAAGTTGGCCACCATGCAACGTTGAAAGGTTGCAGGGGCATTACATAGACCAAAAGGCATGCGTCGATAAGCAAAAGTTCCATAGGGGCATGTGAATGTTGTCTTTTCTTGGTCTTCGGTTGCTATCGAAATTTGAAAGTAACCTGAAAAACCATTCAAGAAACAATAAAATTTATGACTGGATAATCTTTCTAGCATTAGATCAATAAATGGTAAAGGAAAGTGATCCTTCCTTGTTGCTTCATTTAATCAACGATAATCTATACAAACTCTCCATCCTGTGACGGTTCTCGTTGGTATTAATTCATTTTTCTCATTGGTTATTACCGTCATACCTCCTTTCTTTGGAACTACTTGGACGGGACTTGCCCAAGGACTATCGGAAATTGGGAAAATGAGTCTGGCGTCAAGTAATTTGATGACTTCGTTTTTAACCACTTCTTGGACATTAGGATTTACTCTACGTTGTGGTTGTATTACCGATTTATAGTCATCATTCATTAAAATTTTGTGCGTGCACATGGAAGGACTTATGCCTTTAATATTTACAAGCTTCCAAGCGATCGCATTGTTGTGTTTTTTCAAAAGCGTAATTAACTTTTCTTTTTCTAAACTAGTTAATTTTGACGAAATAATTACAGTTGATTTACCATCTTTGTCTAGAAAAGCATATTCCAAACCTTTTGGAAGTTCTTTGAGCTCAATAAGTGGGTCTTTAGGAGACTCCTTATTTGGTTGCTCATTTCGATCAAGAACCACAAAAGTTTGTTCTATGGCGACCTCTTCTTCAACAAAGTGGTCAATTTCTTCTCTTGTATCGGGTGGTTCATCCTCATCTTCAATTAGGGGGGTCACTATTGCCGAATGGATATTTCATTGAACGCTCAAGATCGACACATTTCTTAAATGCCCCTAATTGAATAGATAAGTTGTTGTACTTCTGGTTTTTCAAGGCTTCGTGTGTTTTTACAAAATGTCATCCCAACACTAGAGGAGTGTCATCAAGGATAACAAAGTCGGTTGGGATTACCATTTGATTTGTTTGGACCAAGACATCCTCAACTATCCCTTTTGATTTTATTACTTTCCGATTAGATAGAAAAATGGATATTTGAAGTGGAGAAAAATCACCAATACTTAATTTTTATCAATTGTAGTTTGGCATTATATTAACACAAAGATCTTTATCAATTGTAATATTACTAATAAAGGAATTTTGAAAAAAACATGGAACCGGTGTAATGTTAATTTCAAATGGGTCTTCTTTTATTAGCGAAGTTTGATCATTTGTTAACTTAATGCTTACTGTTTCGTCAATTTTAGTGTTAGTGTTTAACTCTTTTAAAAACTTAGCATGAGTGGGTACTAAACAATGATTTTCGAAAGAAGGTGACAAGAGATTAATTTTTTCAAAATTAGACTCTTTTGAATTTTAACGTTGTCGGACTCACCTTTTTCGTTGTTTAACTCATGTGTCTGTTTTTTACTTACTTGTTCTTCCATTTTTACATTTTCAACTATCTCTTCTTTATTATGAGTTAATTCTTCTCTTGCGCGGGACCCCTCTTCCCTTGCGCGAGATTCTTTTATGCATCGTTCGATAGTTTTAATGTGTCTATTATTTTATCGGCTATGTGGGTGATAGAGTAAGGATCGGGATCCTCAAAGCTTGAATCCGGATGTTCGATCCTTGGTTCCTCATAATACTCATGTGAAGTAGATGGTTCACACCATTGTTCCTCATTGTAAGTATATGATGGATAAGGGTCGTAATTTTGTTCTTCATAATACTCATATGAGGTAGGTTGTTCACACCATGGTTCCACATAATAAGCATATGAAGGTGGAGGCTCATATCTTGGTTCCTCAAAGTATGAGTATGGAGGTTCATACCATGGTTCATCAAAATATGAGTATGAGGGAGAAGGTTCATACCTTGGGTCTTCATAGGTTGTGTATGAAGGTGATGGCTCCTACCTGGGCTCCTCATAGTAGGTGTATGAAGTGGATGGTTGAAATAAGTCACAATATTGTACCGAGTGAGGGTTACCACAAAAGGTGCAATAGTCTTCCCTGTAATCATCCTCCTCATAGGTGTAGTTGTAACCTCCTGAGTATTGATCCATAAGAATCACTCAGCAGATCACAACAGAGTCTCGAGACAAGAAAACAAAAATAAAAACGGAAACAGAGACTGGACACGGCCCCGTATTCAGTGAGCACGGCCCGTGTTAAGGTTTTGTATCTGGGCGTTTTAATAAAAGTGACTGGTTTTGTGCAGCACGAGGGCGTGTTCAGTGAGCACGGCCCCGTGTTCAGACTCTGTATCTAGGAGTTTTGAAAAAAAATGTGCAGCACGGCCCCGTGTTCAGTGAACACGGCCCGTGTTCAGGCTACAATAAATGCAAAAACTAACTAAAATGCAGAAAAATGTGCGCGCGTTTTAAAAATGTTTTGAAAAAACTGATTAGGCCATCGATTTTAAGCTTTCTTAAAATCCTTGTGTCCCCGGCAACGGCGCCAAAAACTTGATGTGCGTAGTGCGTGATAGGTTTTTAAGTATATTTTTAGCCCTTTTTAACACTTTAGTCAAGTTCTAAATTTATAAAACACGATATTTTACTAACACTAAACACACATATGGGCAAATGCACCCATCGTGAGCGTAGTATAGCGTTGGTAAGATACCGATGTCGTCCAAAGACACAAGAGCTTTTAGTACCGGTTTATCCTCAACGTCTAATCAAATCAAAAGTTTAGAAAAAGGTTTTAAACAAGAAAATGAAAACTAACTAAAAATGCTGAAAATAAAAATAAAATAAAAAACAGATAGACAAGATGAATCACTTGGATCCGACTCGCCTTTAGTGTAACCTTTGATGTTTTCCGCACTTTTGCACTTTTTAAGAGATTATCTTAGTTATAGTAGTAGGCCCCTCTTTTGAAGGTGACGTTACCCTCAACCCAGTAGTTTGAGTCAGCAAGGATACAATCCTAAAGGGTTGGATTATTGGAAGATAATTAATTAAGTTATTAATGCGTAATGTGGTAGGCCCCACTTTTGAAGGTGACGTTACCCTCGGCTAAGTGGTTTGAGTCAGCAGGGATACAATCCCAAGTAGCCGGGTTAATGTATTAAAAGTAGTTTGCATATGAGGGGATCAAGAAATTCGCACCCCCGCCATCCAATACGAGTGGGTATTGAAGGAGGTCCTACTAAGCTTGACCCAGGTCCTTGCAGGATCTATACACTGAACAAGGAAAGACGCTTACCAAACCATTCCCTTAACCCCCGACCAGGTAGCCAACATATCTCCATATAGACCGTGGAGATATGAATGGTGTAAATCTTTTATTTTATATAGACAGTAAAATAACGCCAAGACACCACGGACAAATGATAAGGAAGTTTCACCTTCAACATAAGAAACTAGTTATTAAAGTCATTAATACAAAACTAAATAAAAAGTGCGAAAAGATTAAAAAACAAAAGTATTACACTAAATGCTTGTCTTCACCAAGTGATTTAAGAGACTTAGGCAAACATGGCCTTTGATTGTCAAGAACTCTTACTATCAATCTTGGATCTCGAGACTACTACACACACTCTATGATGGATGATGGATGATGGATGATGGTGGTGGATGTGGGTTGTGAAGGTGGTGGTCGGTGGGTGAAGTGTGAGAGAGGTGGTTTGCCAAGGGATGCTTTTGAAGTGAACCAAGCACCTCTATTTATAGCCTGCACAGAAGCCCGGAGAAGGCCCCGTGCCCGCTGGGCACGGCCCCGTGTCCACCCATCTTCTCTTTCTTCATTAATTGTAGTTTGTCTTCATTAGTTGACCACACCCCTGTGTCCGCTAGGCACGACCCCGTGTGCAGAAGCGTGTCTGTACTATCAAGATTTGCTTGGATTCTGCGAATCTTAGCGTTAACCACGGCCCCGTGTCCGCTGGGCACGCCCCCGTGTTGGGAAATAGAAGCTTCTACAACTTTTTCTTTTCTGCAGACACTTGGGCACGCCCCTGTGTTCAATGAGCACGGAGCGTGTTCAGCCTTCGGATGTCTTGTTTTTGCTTGGGAAAATGTTGTCGAGGGGTCGGGCATGCCACGTTTATTCCTTTTCTTGTATTATTGTTAGATTTGGCTGCATTTTTGCTTCTTTTATTCATTTAAGCTCAATTAATCCTGAAAATACAAAAGGAAGACAAAAGCACACTTTTTCCAACGTTAGTACTAAAAAAGGGTTAGTTTTATGCCTTATTTGATGTAATTTATATGTTGCATTTTACACACATCAGTATAATACTTGTATAATGGTATTTTTACCAAGTGTAGGTAGTATATGTTGGCATGTATTTGTACGTATAGGAATACGTATTTTCTAGCATTCTTAAAATATTCATTTTTAAGACATGTTTATAGAATTTTATTTGTATATATCTTAGGCTTGGAAAATACTTGTATTTCCATATATCTTAAAATAATTTATTTTTAAGATTAACTCAAAAATATATATTTTTTATACACTTCAAAAATGATATATTTTCTTGGTTGACAAAATACAATATATGTTTGAATCGCTTGAAAAAATATATATCTTGTTACTTGTTCGGTTTGAAAATGTATCATTTACCAAGCCTTGAGATATTATAGTTTTAATCCGGAATATATATATAATTTGTCCAGCATGTCCAAGTGTCCGAATCGTCCAATTTTTGTGTCCAAAGCATATAAGCGAATTTATTCTTGAAATCTTTATTTGAGATTTTTATTGTATTTGTTTGTATATATTATTTCAAGTCCCTAATTTTAGTATAACTAATACAAACAATATACACATAGCACATAGAGCAAGTGACCACTAAATATATATTTCCTAAAATATAAATTTATAACCATTTTATGTCATGAAAAACCATACCTTCTTTGCTTGCATTTTCATACAAAAATTGTGGGAATTTTTACACTTATTATTTTTAAACAAGTTCACTTGTAAGAATCTTGTAAAAAAATATTTTCTAAGTGTTTGAATTTTATAAAAATTTTGCCATAGTTTCCCTTAGAAAATGGTGTTTCCATGTTTTTAAAACATATCATTTTCTTTCAAAAATTCATCAACAATTTTCCCACAACAATTTACATCATAACATATCATCAAATACACTAAGATGAACTTGTGAACATGTAGCATTTTAGTATGGTTTTTAAGTATGTTTATTTGTTTAAAAATCATACTTACCTTATAATTTTTCCAAAATTTTTAGAAAACTATTCTTGAGTTCATCCATCTTCCAAAAGACCATAATCTTGTAGGTAACAAATTATAATTTTTCACAACTTCAAACTTTCAAGTTCTTCCATTTTCAAGAAAACCATACTTTGTATGTAGTAAATCTTACACTTTAACAACTTCAAACCTTCAAGTTCATTTATTTTTCAAGAAACCATACTTGGTATGAACCAAGTTCTACATTTTAACCACTTCATTTTTCAAGTTCATCATCTCATACAACATTTTCAACATGGATCTTTCAAGATCCTCATGTTTACTTGTTAGATCATGTTTCTAGTCATCATCTAACAAGTCTTTATGTGATGTTCATCTTCATAAACACAAACAATAAACTAAACAACTTCATAACACATCATAAACGTCTTGTTTTCTTGTGATATTTAGCTTGATTTAAAGTGTTCATCATCTTGGTTTTGTAAGATCTTTTAGATGTTGAGTTATACATAAGCTACATCTACATAAACAGGATGAAAAATGGGTGTTCAAGAGACTTACTACTAGCACAAGGCTAGGAGAGCAACAAGAAGATGAAGAAAAGTGATGGATAATAGCTCCCAAGAGAGGTCCTTCAATTCCTATTGCTTGACACCTACTTGAATATGCTTGATACACCTTGTGAAACACTTGAAATAGCTTGGGATTGATTGGAAGTGAAGATGGGGGGAGGGTATGTTCGACCTAGAGTAGGGAAGGGTAGAGGAGATGTTATGATTTGTTTGGTGTGTTGAAAATGAAGATGATGGTGATGTAGATAAGGAGTTGTGACTCTTGGATTATAAATTAGGGGGTGGGTCCCCTTTCAGACGGTCACAATGGGGGGGGGGGGGTTATTTGTTTAAAATATGTTAAGTGGTCAAATGTGAAGATGTATCACTAAGTTAGGGGTTGTTATATGTTTAGGGGTTTTAGTTGTAATTTATGACATATGGTGAGTTATACTAGCATAACATTGCTAAATAACATTAACTAGTATGTATTTTTGTGTCAAGATAGTAATCGGGTGTTTATTTTGTCATCGGATCATTAAAAGATCAATATTTGTGACTTGTATAGCATGATGCGCTTTTATGTCTTGATAATGTTCCCGATACCTTTTAAGTTATTCTAGCATTGAAACATTATTTATCAATATTACATGAACTAGTGAATGCTGAATTTCTGCTGAATTATGCTGATTTTGTTATTTTTAGCTAGTTTCGGGTAGTTTTTATTGTTTGTTTGTCTCCCAGAAAGTATTAGCATAATCCTTTATTTCCTCACATGAGATTTAGCATAATATTGACTCTGGAACTCAATCTGTGTCCTAAATGTGTCGTTTATCTGAGTACTGAACCCATGTCAGCACTACTAGTCTAACTGGTAAGTGTACTAGTCACTCCTTAGCACTGTCTAAACTGTTTCAAGTCGCGACCAATAAAAATGAATAACATGCATCATAAAATGTATTTGTGAGTTCTCTATATGCACTTCAGATGTTCAAAACACATAACCACATAATATTAAACACTGTTTTAATAGTACGGAAATTACCCGAAAAATGCCAGTTGTCACATTCTCCCCCCGTTAAAAAGAATTTCGTCCCGAAATTCAAGTTGCGTTATTGGTTGCAGGGGAGTCTTGAAACAAATGAGGGTACTTGGACTTAATTTGATCTTCACGTTCCCATGTAAACGCGGGACCGTGACATGAGTTCCAACGAACTTTGACTAGCTTTATACGACTTCTCCGTGTTTTGAGGACTTTCCAGTCCGTAACCTCAACAGGTTCTTCGGTAAATTGGAGTTTGTCTTTAACGTGAATCTCATCTGCTGGAATGAAAACCGTCTCTTGTGTAGGACTTTTCTTGAGATTAGAACATGTCGTGCACACTGCTGAGTTCTTCCGGTAGTTTTAACTTGTACGCAACTGTTCCGATCTTCTCCAGAATTTTGAAAGGCCCGATGTAATGTGGGTTCAACTTTTCAACGCTTACCAAATCTTACTACGCCCTTCCAAGGTGATACCTTCAACAATACCATGTCTCCAACCTCGAAAGCTAATGGTTTGCGTCGTTTGTCAGCGTAACACTTTTGTCTATCACGAGCCGCTTTAATACTGTCTGATATCTGTATGATCTTGTCTGTGGTTTTCTGTACTAATTCCGGACCTATAAGTTGTTTATCCTCGGTCTCCGCCCAACATAGCGGGGACCGACACTTTCGCCCATACAACGGTTCAAACAGGGCGGCCTGGATGCTAGTACAATAGCTATTATTGTAGGAAAAATCCACTAAGGGCAAGTGAGTATCCCAATTTCCACCCAAGTCCATCACACAAGCACGTAACATGTCCTCCAAAGTTTGTATCGTCCGCTCACTTTGTGTCACATCCCGACCGCGTAAAACAACAAATCGCGGCGGAAATGTCAGGGAGTGGAGTAACAGAATCATTGTTTCATAACACATGGTAATTGAAGTTTTATTTTATTAATTAAAATGTTTACATTGTCTAGGAATTTACAGAAACATAACAAGAGTTAAACTGTCTTTCATGGTTTTAAGTCACTAAGGCCCTCGTCCAATCCTATTTTTGCATCATGATCATCTAACAACAGCACCTGAAACACATGTGAAAATAGGTACGTCGGCATAAAAATGCCTGTGAGATACATAGGTTTTGTCAAAATAGGATTCATGACTTGTAAGTTTAAAGAAATGTTTAACAAAAGTTAGTCATGAATCTTGTAAAGTGTTTTCTTTATTTAAATCATATGAAAATCGATAAGAAATCAGATGATATAAAAGAAAGATGTATGGTTAAATGAATAACCAAGTAAAATGAGTTTGTATAAAATATGTTGTTTGTAAAACAATGCTCTGTGAAGATATGTTATTTGTGTGAAATGTAATATGTCTAAATTGAAATGTTTGAAATAACGCTACGATATGTAATATCATAAAAGCACTTATATATAGGAAGTACCAGCGGCGAATCCACCATGCTTTTATCAAATTACACACGCCTCGTTATTTAAATCACTTACCCAAACAAACTACCAAAATATCTTGTTTAAACCAAATGTCAAAATGTTTATGTGTAAACAATGTAAATCATGTAATGTATAATCAAATGTTATGTATGGCAAATAAAAAGTATCTACTCAAACCATATGTAAAATGTACAAAACAATGTATTTGAATAAATCATAGTTTAAGTCAAAAGTTATGTTCTGTAAAATCAATGCTTTACTGATATGAACATTTATGCGGTAATGTTTTACGTCAACATTCAAGCCTTGCGACTGAAGGAAAAACCCATAACAAGTTAAAGGTTTATCGAATATATATATATCGGATTCAGTAATCCCTTACGTCCAAACAAACCTAGGATTCCCGGGATGGGAGTTGTCAATTCCTATGGTACCACTACTTACTACCGAGCGGCATGATCAGTGTTAATGAACGTATTAGTTTCATTAAACAAACCAAATGTTATACCAAATGTAAGCATGTTATGTGAAAATAATGTACTAAGTATGCTAAGTGAACATACAAAGTTGAAATGTTTAATGTAAATCAATGTGTTCATATGCTGAGTGAACATATGCAACAGAAATGCAATATAAATCAATGTGTCCATATGCTGAGTGAACATATGCAACAAAAGTGTTTATGAAAATCAATGTGCTAGCATGCCAAGTAAACATACATAGCAAATCATAAATGAAATCATGTACTATATGCGTACTAATGAACATAGCAAGTATATGTCATGAAATCACGAAAAAGCACGAAAGTAACAAGCAGGCACATGTGTATCACCCCAAAATATTTGAAAACAGTAAGAGAGGGGACTATGTACTCACTTGAGATAGCTTAGAAGTCTTTGAATAACAACCAAACAAAGCTAGAAGGATCACGGAATCAATCGGCACCTAATATAGGTAACTATGTTAATAAACCGGACCTATATTGGAAGATCGGATAAAATGAGGTTTCGTAAACCAAATGAGTATTGGAACTCATGTAATATGGTTTAACAAAGCCTACATTCTAAATCGGAACCTATCCTAAGTGCTTACGACCCATTACGACTCGTTAAGGTAGCTTATGCTACTTTAAAGCGTCGTTTGCGTAAAACGCGTTCGGACCACCTAACTAGTCCTATGACAAGTATTATATGCCTTAACATGTCTAATAATGTTGCCTAATCAGTTTAGATGTCAAAATTTAGGTTACATATGCTTAAAATGAAATTATGCGCAAAAAGGGCATTTTGGTCATTTTCCTAAGGCATATAAACTACCTATCATACAACTAACTAAACGTAGTGACCATAAGGTATATGTGACAACTGTCAAAAAATTCAGGTATCCGTACAATTAATTAACCATGATTAGTGCTTAATAACTGTGCTGAATTACAACTAACTTCTCACTGATTATTTCCATATACATACATGTGCATCATATATTGCTTAATGTCATACCGTTGTTGCATGATAGCTTATTTGACTCAAATGATGCACGAAACATAGTTAGCCCAGTTATCAGATAAATCAGGAATATGCTGACAGAACTCAGAACATAGACAGACAGTGTATTGAGACACAGAATGAGCCAGAAACTAAGTCTTATACTAGTATAGTGTGTAGGAAAGTAAGGATCACAAAACTGCCTTTTTTAGGGATAGTTTAAGTACCGGAAAGTGCCTAAAACTCACATAAAGTGTTGAATTCAGCAAAATTCAGCAAAAATCAGCATTTTAACAATCTAATTTTATGGAGAAATATGGTTAAATGGTCCTGAATGCTTTCCTAAGTGTCGGGAATCAAAAGTGTCACAAAAGGGTACATAATCAATTGGCATGAGGGAATTCTGTGAATGCATTGAAGTAGTGGAGCTTATTGATGTTAAAGGCCATGGTATTCACTTCACGTGGAACCAGAAGCCAAAGGAAGGGATCGGATTGCTGAGGAAAATTGATCGAGTGATGAGTAATGTTAAGTGTTTAGATTTATTTCCGGACGCTTACGTTATTTATCACCCGTATCGAGTCTCTGATCATACTCCGTGCATTTTGAAGCTGACTAATTATTCAAAAAATTCTCGACCTAAGCCATTTAAGTTTGCAAATTTTATTGTCTCAAAACCTGAGTTTAAAATTTGTGTGGAGCAAGAATGGGCGAAAAAGATTGATGGGTTTGCTATGTTCTCGGTTGTTACTAAATTAAAAAATCTGAAGCCAGGACTCAGAAAGATCCTCTTCCAACAAGGTAACCTGCATAAAAGAGTTCTTGTGTTACGTATGAAACTAGATGATATCCAGAATATGGTTGATGCTAATCCGATGGATGAGGATATTCGGAAAATGGAGTTCGAGTGCCTTCAGGAGTTCAAAGTTGCGGCTTATGACGAGGAATGCTTTTTGAAACAAAAATCGAAGGTGGAATGGCTCTGTGCTGGGGATTCTAACACGGCTTTTTTTCACAATAGTGTTAAATGCAGAAATAATCGAACCAAAATTCAATGCATTCGGGATGTGGCTGGTAATCGGTTTGAAGGTGAGGAAGCTGTGGCCGCTCTTGTTGATCATTATTCAGCGTTTTTAGGCAAGGAGGACCTGGTTACTACCATCAATATGGATGACGTGTTTGTTAATGTTATTAATTCGGAGGAAGCAGTTAATATGATTCGCCAGGTTACGCGGGAAGAAGTAAAGAATGCTATGTTCAGTATTAGTGAAAACAAAGCTCCTGGCCCAGATGGTTATACGTCAGCCTTCTTTAAACATGCTTGGGAGATAGTGGGTAATGAGGTAACGAATGCAGTTATAGATTTTTTTGAAAATGGGAAAATTCTGAAACAGTTGAATCACACGATCTTGGCTCTTATTCCAAAAGTGGATACACCTGACTCTGTTCTTGATTATCGGCCTATTTCATGTTGTAATGTTCTTTACAAATGCATTAGCAAGATTATCACGGATAGGGTAAAAGGGAGCTTGGAGTCGTTGGTTAGTATTAACCAATCTGCATTTTTCCCGAGCAGACGGATTTCTGATAATATCCTGTTAACTCAGGAATTGATGCACAACTATTTGAATAAAGGCACTCCTAGATGTGCATTTAAAATCGATATTCAGAAGGCGTATGATACAGTTAGTTGGTCGTTTCTGGAGAAGATTCTTGTCCAGTTTGGGTTTCACAGTAAGATGGTGAAATGGATTATGGCGTGTGTTACTACGGCTACGTATTCATTGAGCATAAACGGCAATCTTCATGGTTTTTTTAAAGGTAGAATGGGTCTTCGACAAGGGGATCCAATGTCTCCGTACCTGTTCACACTCGTTATGGAGGTTCTCACCTTATTGCTCCAAAAGAATGCTGGTTCGAGCTCTGCGTTTAAGTACCATGCTCATTGTATGAAACAAAAAATAATAAATGTATCTTTTGCTGATGACCTCTTTATTTTCGTTCATGGGAATGTTCATTCGGTGAGGAAGATTAAAGCCGCTTTGGAATTATTCACGAGTTTGTCCGGTCTTGTTCCGAGTCAGGCCAAAAGCACGGTGTTCTTTTGTAACGTTCCTCAACAGGTCAAACATGAAATTCTTAATGAAATGCCGTTTCAGGAAGGTCACTTGCCAGTCCGATATTTAGGAGTGCCGTTAATCTCTTCAAAGTTGAGTGCTGGGGATTGCAAGTTGTTAGTGGACCGATTGGATAAGAAAATTAATAATTGGATGACAAAATCATTATCGTTTGCGGGTAGAGTGCAGCTTATCAATTCAGTCCTCTCGGCTATGCACATATATTGGGCCTCGGTTTTTGTTATTCCGACTCGGGTTGTCAACGAGCTGGAGAAGCGAATTAGGAGGTTCCTTTGGAATGCAGGAAGTGCGGGTAAAATAAAAGCAAAAGTGGCATGGAGTGATATCTATCTTCCTAAGTTGGAGGGTGGTTTAGGAATTCGGAGAATTGGGGATGTGAATAGAGCCCTTATCTCTAATCATATTTGGAGTATTCTTGTTAGAAGGAAATCGTTATGGGTGCAATGGATTTATGCTCACAAATTAAAGAATCAAAATTTTTGGGATGTTCAATGTAGAGGTTCCGTGAGTTGGGGTTGGAGGAAGCTTCTATCGATTCGAAATATGGTTCGCCCTTTCATTTGGAAGGTCATTCGGAGTGGATTGCAAAAAAATGCATGGAGTGACAACTGGTGTCACTTGAGCCCCCTTAGGGCATTTATTACTCCTCGACACATTGCAAACGCCGGCTTCAATCTTCAGTCTTCTGTGGCAGATATCGTAGATGATAATGGCCAATGGAGATGGCCCCAAGCTTGGTATGATATTTACCCAGTTTTAATTGGCTTGACAATAGATCAGAGTAGTTCACAATTACATGACCGCACGGTTTGGAAAGATTTGGAGGGTAATGAACGGCATTTTAGTTCATTGGAAGTTTGGCATACCATTCGGTTGCGTAGCAATCCAGTTAGCTGGGCTAATATGGTCTGGTTCAGTCAATGTATTCCGAGGCATTCTTTTCAACTATGGTTAGTAATCAAGAATAAGTTGAAGACTCAAGATCGGTTGAAAGTCTGGGAAGCGGGTAGTGAAACAAACCTAAGATTGATGTGTTGTCCCCTATGCCAGCAGGATCGCGACTCTAGAGACCATCTTTTCTTCTCTTGCAAGTTTGCTTCGCAGGTTTGGATGAATGTTAAATCTATGGTTGAGTTGAATTCTGTTAATGAGTCGTGGTATTCAGTTTTGGAGTGGATAGATCAATACTCGAACTCAAAGAGATTGGAGCAAATCGTATGCAAATTGGTGGTAGCGGCTTCGGTTTATTTTATTTGGCAAGAAAGAAATAACCGGTTATTCTCCCGTCTTCAATGCTCGGCTAATCAGGTGACGGAGAAAATTAAAAACTCAGTGCGTCTTCGGTTGATGGGCTTCAAGTTCCAAGGGCATGTTGATCACAAGAGAGTTTTGAAGAAGTGGCAGATCCCGTCAAGGGCAATGGATGAAGACCCAGGTTGAGTAGTTCGATTGTAGGGTCTAGTTAGTGTCTGTCTGATGTGGTAGTTTATTTGGGTTGTGTTTTGTTTAGCTGGTTGTGTTGGTTCTGGTTTTGTTTGTTTCTGGTTTTCCTAGTCTTGGTATGCCGAGGCTAGCTGTGTGTGTTATTTCTGGCACACCTGTACTCTTAATGGTTTCTTTATAAAATTTTACCGGGGTAACCCTTTACCCAAAAAAAAAAAAAAAAAAACTATATAGTTTAGCACTTTAACGAACCAGTAACCAACTGAACAACCGGACACTACCCGAAACACCAAATTTACACTAGAAGCACTGTTTTAACATTACCAAGCTAGTTATGGTCCCCGAACATCATAACACATCATACAAATATCTAATAACTAAAACACTTAACTTACACTTGGATTTCAACAAGTAAGTAACCAATTTAGTTTAAACCTATGCTACTACCCCCCCCCCCACCTATTTACGGCCCCAACAAGGGACCCATACTTGGATTTGTTTAAATATTATATTGGATTGTGTTTATACTTTCCTAAACATAATACACAAGAGTTAAAGTGAGAACTTGGATTATAAGAAGGCACATTGTGAACATGAGCTCATAACTTCACACACACAAACTCTCTCCTTTTCTCCTCCTTGTTCTCGGCCGAACTCAACCCCACACACATCCACCATCAATCATCCATTCTCATACAATCCAAGCTCATACAAAGGTGTTAGAAGGCATACAAAGGAGCTAGGAGCTTGTAGAAGTTGAAGGACCTCTCTCATTTGCTTTTATCCATCTCATAACTTCTCTTGATCATCCCTAGCCTTGTGCTAGTGGTAAGAACCTTGATATTGCCATTTTAGTTCCATTTTAAGTGGTTAAAAGAAGAATCATAATCATAATCTTGATGAACACTAAGAATCACAAGAAGTAAACTTGAACATAAGCATTAAATATGAAGAAATCTTGATGAATATAAGTTGTTATGCTTCATGATTGTTGATTACTTGTGAAAATGATGTTGATCATCATATGATCTTGCTAGATCATGATTAAAAACATAATCTAGCTAGATGAGAGGATGAACATGTTAGAGATTAATGGATCATCCACACAAAGATCATGAACTTGAAAGAATAAAGTTGTTTCTTGTTAAAGAATGATCAAAGTAAGTTATTAATCATGTAGATCTAAAAATTTCATGAATGATTTCTAAAGAAACCAAGTTAAAAATATAAGTTTTACTAAATCTTGGTTCTTACATAAACAAACCTTATTTTTGGTGGATAAACAAGTGTAGAAACACTTGTGTAACAAGAAAATTTCATAAAGAGACATTTTTAGAAATGATGATCACAAGTTGTAAAGATCTATCTTCTTCAAAAATAAAGTTTTCAAAGAATCAATCACACTTTAAAAGGTAACAAGGCTTACTAAGAACACTAGTAAGTCTCTACAAATTTTTACAAATATTCAAGTTAATGAAGTATTGGATTATGCTTGTTTTTGGCAAAGTTGGTGAGTGTAAGTTGTTTATTATTGAATGATGATTGATTGTGTTGATTTTTACAAAAGAAAATGATATGCCTGAAAGCTGTAGGATCGGTTTCGTGACCCAATTGAGTCAATAAGAAGAGCTCTAATCCGTTTCAGAGGCGGAAACTAAGAAACGGACAAGAAAAACAGCTTGTTTCACTTAAATTTGCCTTGTATATTGATTTCACAGCGATTACAAACAAACGGCACTTCAGCAGCAGTTCTGTACCGGAAAACAAGATCGTTACAAATGATTACGCTCGAAAGGTATTTATAGGGGAAGGGGTTCCGCTCGAACATGCTATGTGCATTTCGAGCGGAATCAGGAAATTCACTTTCAAGCGGAATCAGACCATAACCATCTCGAGCGGAATCAGACCATAACCATCTCGAGCGGAATCAGACCATAACCATCTCGAGCGGAATCAGACCATAACCATCTCGAGAGGAATCAGGACTTATGTGATTTAGCTCGAAATGACAAGGTGTCATTTCGAGCGGAATCACCCCTAAAAACCACTTTCTAGTTTTTTTATGCCCTGATCTAACTATTATAGTATAAGACTCGATACAAGACGTAGACGACAAACGGATGCACCAACAAACTCCCCCTCGGATGTTGACGGAGTCTTCAGTGTCGAGTCTTCGCATCTTCAGTCTTTATCAGTCTTCGGGCTCTTTCTTCCAGAATCTCGATCTTGCTCTTGCATCTTCAGACTCTCTCTTTCTAACAGACTCCCCCTCAACTTGTGCTGGGATCGTAGTCTGTCTTCCACAAGATCAGGATCATGACCTGACTCACCTGCATATTCTCTACCCAAAACATAAGTTTCATAAAAGATAAGATATAACAAAATTTAGAAACTTTGCTAATCACTTGAAGACACAACCCTGAATATATCATTTTCAAGTATCAAACAAAATGATTTATCATGTCAATTTCTGATGAACCACTTAAATATATAACATTTTCATTTCACACATCTTCAAACAAACTTTCCCAAACCTGTTCGTCATGTTTAGCACTCGGAATTTTGAAAATCACCTTTCCAACATCAGTTGTCTAAAATATTTTTGGATTTTTTTCAAAAATTTATGCTAAAACACACCGAAAATCTTTTTGGATTTTTGATATGACAGAAATGAAATGCAGTAAAGAAATATTTACATACAATATTTTGTGAGTTTGTATAAGAGGATCATATCAGTTTTTGAGACAAATCACCAACACCGTTAAGCTTTGAACATTTTAAGTTCTAAACGATTCACTTAGATTGTCAGTATACTGGTCCACTTAAATTTTCACACAAAGTTCAACTGTTTCGAGATACGAGATTAATGTTTTAGAGACTTAAACTCAATCGCGTGTCCCACCTCAGAATATACTCCCGTATCCAGATCCCAATATTCAGTCTTACAGGTGAGTATACCTAGATGATATCTGTAAGGGGTTAAATTGCGAAACCGTGAGAGCTCAGGTCAGAACTTCCGTTCAGCAGAGAGATGACGGCTCGACTTTTGGTGGGTCCCCTTTAGAGGATCCTTTTTACAATAGCATTGATTAGCAATTTTATTGTCTTATCATTTATGCTGAGGGCGGCGCTATTTTTCAAGCAAGCATAAAGTATTCTCCGGGGACTAGGCCATTGCTTCCGCATTATCAGAAGTCCCGGGATAATACCCCAGATATCACTAAGCATAAAGACCTAGTATCTCAGAAAGAGGGGTCCTTCAAACAAGATTTCGGGGGTTACCCATATATCCGAGAGATGTTACCCATGAATTAAGCAAGTTTGAATTTAGGTTTATATCTCGTCACAATCTACTAAATTTGCAAAAACCTACTTGCACATCATCAGTGAGACCGTTTATCAGATTTTTCTTTCCATTTCTTTAGCATGCTGTGATCGTCCACTGATGTACTATCATTTCCTCTTTTATACAACAAAACTCATTTTTGATTTTATCATGTTTTTTTTTTGTCTTTTTCAAATTTTCAAATGTTTTTGGATTTTCTGGAATTTTTACTCCCCCTAAAATGCAAACACATTTTAGGAAATTTGAAAACAAACTATACAATAAAGTGACAACTGATATCAAATCACTTCAAATCGCCATCCACTTGGCATAAACAAGCAGAACTCCCCCTTTCAACAAACTATTTTCCCATTGATTTCAAAACACTTAAGTTTATTTTAATCAAATGGTTTTTCCGGAAAATTAGTTTTGTTGATTTTTCAAACCACTTGTAGGTTAGGGGATAAAATCATCATTTTGTTCTCCAAAATACCACTTGTAAGTATGGTCCAATCAAGTTCAACTTAATGACCTTGATTAACCATTTGAAGATGAAAACCTCTTTCAACCACTTACAGGTTCATTTCACCAACCATAACCACTTGTAAATCAAAATATAACAATTTAAATATACCACCTGTACTTTACTAACTGTACCACTTGTAGGATCATTTCCTAAGAAAGATGCCGATTCCTGCTCCACTATTACCAACCTGGGAGCTCCGGCAAGTCAGGTTTTTACTCAAACATTATATCCACCCAAGCCTGATCAGCCTTGGGAGATTCTGGGACACATCTATCCCACCAACATTTTGATTTATAAAAATATTTTGCACTTTTAACCTTTCTGTCAACCATCTTACCAAAAATATGCTTGACTTTTCCATTGAAAGTCTTCTCAACATCAAATTCTCCCTTATCAGCGAAGAATTGATTTGAGATCTCTACCTTTCCCACTTTCTTCATCAAATTTTCTTTTGACAATGGAGGAAAATCCTCATCGTTCACCTCTGGAACGGAATTCACAACCTTTTTCTCAACCAAAGACTCCTCTGATTTTATGGAATCAGATTCATTGTCAGAATTACCCTCTGATTTAACCACCCACTTTTGTTTACTCAAATCACCTCTTCTTTTGTAAAACCGTTTTGAACTTTCTCCTTCCTCAGAAGTAGAATTTTCAAACTTTTTAACATTTTTTACAGGTTGTTCTTTCTTATCAACACAAGTCTTTCTCAAAACAGAGTTAGAAGAAACTTCCTGTTTTTGGGAGTTGGTCTTGGGGCAATACCAAGCTATGTGTCCAACTTCCTGGCATTTGAAACATGTTCTTCTGTCAACTCTTTGAGCAAACTTTCTCACATTCTTCTTCACTTCAGCAAGAAACTCCTGATTTGACTGCTTCCAGAACGGTTTCTTTTGTTCATCCTCTGAACTTCCTCCTGAAACAAATTTTGTTTTTGGTTTATAAGTTTTCTGATTTTTATAATTTTCTGATGAAATAAAACCAAGACCTTTCTTTTTGAGATTACCATTATGGTTTGATTTCTTTTGGAAATTATAACCATAACCGTAACCCATTTTCTTGTTAACTCTTTGTTTAATCCTTGAAGTGTAAGGTTTAGGTTTTGCAGAAAGATTTAAATCTTTTATTTCAGAAATATTAATTTCTGTTAATTTGAAAACCTTTTTGATCATTTCAGTTTTAACACTTCTTATTGGAAATTAGTTATCAGAATATAATTTGTCTGAATCATTCAAAATATAAGCCAAATTGATTGATTCATCATTGAAATTAGATTTTGATAATAAAAATTCCTTATTGTAAACCCTCTTAACCGGTGAACTCGGACTCTTTTCTGACGAACTCGGACTATCAGACTTAGACTCCGACTTTAACTCTTCATCCGTATCTAACACCTGATCGACAACTTTCTTTACTAACTCATTCTCATGATCAGTGTCAGACGCTGTGAATGTAACATCAATATTATCTGGTAATTCATCAATGATTTCAGACTTTAACTTGATGTTGACTGCCTTTTTTAGATGCTCTTCGTTTGGATTCCTGGGTGAATAGCTTTCATGGATCGGGGGCAGACATCTGTTATACTTGACACTTGGTTGCTTACCAGTATCAGTATCTTCAGTCTTTTTATCCATGAATGCCGCAAGACCTGCAATAGTAGGATAAACACGATCAATCAAATAATCACATGTTGTATAACTCAACAGTAATCGTTTAATCCTTTCACTTTCGATCTTCTCAAGTTCCACTTCCTGTTTTAGCTTCGCACAATCTTCGATGTACTCATTGATGACGCTCTGCTTTGTCATTAATGTTGCGCTCATCTTTTCCATTGCTTTTTCAATCTCTGTATTCGTCCTTTTCAGACTATCAACTGTCCTGTTCAGCACATCGTACGACTCCTTTACATATTTCACATTAGACAGTAAATCTTCCTTCGTTTTCTCTAATTCAACAATCTTCCTGTCTTTTTCTTCACAAGCTGTGCAAGATTCTGAACATTTCAAACATGGTTTTTCAACTTCAACCACTTTTTCAACTATCTTCTCAACTTCGATAGTCTTTTCTACTTCAACAACTTTTTCAACTTCAACTATCTTTTCAACAATTTTCTCAACTTCGACAAGTTTCTCAACTTCGACGATTTTTTCTACCACTTTTTCAACTTCAACAATCTTTTCTATTGTATTCTCAGTTACTGCTTCAACTTTTGTTTTACCAGCTTCTGTCTTTGCTTTTTCATCAGCGAGTAACTTTGCTGCTTCCAGCTCTCTCTTCAACCTGTCAATCTTCTTTTGATTCAGCATCTCAACTTTATCTGTATAGAAAAAATTAAAACTGTCAGGATCAATGCTTTTTCTACATTTGTTAAGATATTCTTCCTCATCATCAGTATCAACATCACTTCCAAGATCTGGAAAAATCGGGATTCTTTTCTGACTAGCTTCATCTTCCAGAACTCGGGCAACTAGAGCTGAACCAGGTATGTATTTGTCCCAACTAAAACCCTCTGCAACCTTTTCATCATCTTGATGAATGATTAAAGCTTTCTTCTTTCCATTTTCAGTGGCACTAGACGATGATGGTTGTTGCTCAATCTGATGAAAAATCGATTTCTGATAATAATTGTTCTTTTCTTGATTCCCGGTAGCTTCTTGGTTTTTACACCCCCGTTTAAAATGACCCTTTCCTTTACAGCGAAAACAGGTAACTTTAGATTTGTTAAATCCTAAAGCAGAATTTGCCAGATCACGAAAACCATCTCTGCCCGTGATTTGTTGAAACTTCTCAGCTCTTCTACAAGCACTAGCTAAACACCATTTCACATCCATCAATTCAAGTTCCTCGGCATCAATATGGTCATAGTCTTCTTTCGTAAGCATAGGATTACCAATTCTTCCTGCAACTAAGCTTTCATACGACTCTAACATGGCGACAAGAGATGCCATGTGTTGCTTAGCCAATTCAGGAGACAGGTTATGACCATTCTGAATGTGCAAAGTCACATTGCATTGTAGATTTGTAGCATTCTGCTGTTGAGGACTTGATGTTGTGCTGTTTGGATCAAAGCTTGAAAATTATGAAGAATATCCACCACTTTGAGTTGTAGTGCTAGCATTTGGACTTGAAGAACCATCTGCACTAAAAGCAGTACTAATTTTTGGACTTTGGCTGGGGGTAGCCTCAAACTTGTTCCCTCGGTAGTACAGACTGACATCCTGTTTAGCACTTGGATTTGTCATAATAGCTGTCTTTTGAATATCCAGCTCCTGCTCTTCAATTTTCTGAATGAATTGTGCCAAATTCATGCTCTCGGACTTCCTCATGAGTTTCACAACCATCAAATATGTTCCCCACTTATGCTGTGGTAACGCCTCAGCTAGTTTATCAACCCACTCATCGTCCTCTTTCTTGATGTCCAATTTACCCATTTCCAATACCAGATGACAATATCTATCAATGGTCTGTTTTGTTGTTTCATGATCGAAGGTTGTAAACATATCAAATGATTTCTTTAATAATGCCTTTTTGTTTTTGATCATATCAGCACTCCCTCTGAATTTCTGAATCAAAGCCTCCCAAATTGATCTAGCTGTCCCATTATGTTGAAGCAAAATAAAAATATCTTCTTTAATCGCTTGTTGAAGAATACTTATCATCATTTTCTCACTTGTAAACTGCAATTTATCCCTCTCTGTATAATCACTAAAAGCCTTTTCAATACCCCGTTCATTCTTTGGTTTCTCATAATATTTCAACAACGAACACCATGCATCAAATTTGTATGCTTGTACCCAATTCTCGAATCGATTTTTCCAACCTTGAAAATCTTCAATGTACATGAGTTTCGGTGGTTTCTGATGAGTACCTGTCTCATTCTCACTGTATAAAGTCTCAGCAGCAGTAACAGGAGCAACCGGTGTAGCGAATGCATTGTAGAATTCCTCAGCCATGTTTCAATAATCAGGTGATACTTCGGGAAACACCGTGAAATCTTCCTGAACTGATGAAAGAAGGTGTAGAAGATAGAAAATCCAATCAAATCCAGCTATAATCTGCAGAACTCCTCCTCCAGTGCTCTGATACCACTTGTAGGATCGGTTTCGTGACCCAATTGAGTCAATAAGAAGAGCTCTAATCCGTTTCAGAGGAGGAAACTAAGAAACGGACAAGAAAAACAGCTTGTTTCACTTAAATTTGCCTTGTATATTGATTTCACAGCGATTACAAACAAACGGCACTTCAGCAGCAGTTCTGTACCGGAAAACAAGATCGTTACAAATGATTACGCTCGAAAGGTATTTATAGGGGAAGGGGTTCCGCTCGAACATGCTATGTGCATTTCGAGCGGAATCAGGAAATTCACTTTCGAGCGGAATCAGACCATAACCATCTCGAGCGGAATCAGACCATAACCATCTTGAGCAGAATCAGACCATAACCATCTCGAGCGGAATCAGACCATAACCATCTCGAGAGGAATCAGGACTTATGTGATTTAGCTCGAAATGACAAGGTGTCATTTCGAGCGGAATCACCCCTAAAAACCACTTTCTAGTTTTTTTTGTGCCCTGATCTAACTATTATAGTACAAGACTCGATACAAGACGTAGACGACAAACGGATGCACCAACAAAAGCATGGAAACCTCCATTTTTAGGGGAAACTATGGCAAAATTTTTCTAAAAATTAAACACTTAAAAAAATATTTCCAAACAAATATTTACAAGTGTATTTTAAACTATGAATTTCTCACATAAACTTTGCCATAAATTTTGTTACAAAAATTATAATTATTGGAGGTTGGTTTTTATAAATAAAAGTGACTAAGTATGTATTTTGGAAATATATATTTAGATGACACCATGTGTGTGATTATTTTGTGTACTAGTTATATTATTTTAGGACATGAAATAATATAACACATCAAAATACCAAAAATTACAATCCAAAATATTACCAAAATTCCAAGGAATAAATATACAAGTTATACACAAAATATTGGTAAAACCGAACTATGGAATAAGACTTACAAAATATTTCAGAAAATTTATTCACAAAGTATATTTTGGTAAATAATATTTTGGACACCAAGGAAACGAAAATATGATTTATACAATTACTACAAGAATATATCATATTTTTTACAAGGGAAAAATATATTATTTTTGGCAAGTATGAATATATATTTTTCTTGAAACTTTTAGAAGATATATTATTTTTAAGAAATATATATTTTCTTACACAAACATGAAATACGATTTTTTGGGTGAAAGATATATTTTCTCAAATAAATATGAAATATAACATTTTTGGAGAAAAATAAGTTTATATATTTTCTAAGTTAGACTTGAAAATATATTATATTTGGAACTTATATGAAAATACAAATATTTTTGCCAAGGGAAAAATTATAAATAATTTTTCTAAGTAATATTTTTAAAATATATATTTTGGAAATATATGTGGACTTTTATTAAGGATATTATTCCGGAAAGGATAGTAAAACATTAAGTATAAGGATACTTAATAATTACACGAAGATACGTATTCTCATACGTACAAATACACAATGGAATACGACTCTAATACATGGCAAAAATATACAAGTGTAAGAATACGAATATAAATACACCCATCCTTGGGAAGAATAAACAATTATAAATACTTGGGAAGTATTAAGTTAAAATATATTGTTTTAACAATTATCCCAAAACTTAATAAATATAATTTAAGTTAAAATATTAATTATTTTAACAAATAATTATATAACTTGGAATAATATCAAAGATACGAAGAAACGTAACTCAAAGACATTAATACTAAGTCAAGGCACGACCCGCTCGTCTAATAAATCATAGTACGTTGTAGGTAGTCGTGTTTTATCCGAAGAAGCTTGAGTTACGGTGATTGAAGACGCAAGACAGTGAGTTTCATGACCCCCTTTTCTTTAACTGTTTTTGGTTTTATAACTTCGTGGGTGAAATACATGTTACAACTATTTACAAACATTTTGATTTGGTATGGTTAGCTAAGGAAGGGTACTACTTGATCATGTGAGTGGTGGGTACAACACTTAAGGCCATTAATCCTCGTTGTTGGACCGAGGGACATGAGTGATAGATCTATTTGGGTGTAGCGAGCCCACACCCATATGGACCAGGGTGGCCCATGAGGTGACTATGTTTTATTCCCGGAGACAAATCTGCTAGGTTTGAGTTTTCCTGCATCACTTCACACATATCAATGGCCTTGCAAACAATTGGTGATCTGTTTTCCTTGTTGCTTTCATACCAGGAGTTTACAAACATACATACATACTTTCAATGATTACAAAGGTTATTCGTTCACACAAACAAACACATGAACTCGCTCAACTTTTGTTGATGTTTTCAAACTACATGTATTTCATAGAATTAGATGTGGATCTGGCAGGCGTTCGGAAGTTCCAAGTGTGGTTTAAAAATAAAAGATGTCATCCATGATCTTAGGGTTTGGTCAGTGTGTCTTATCCTGGACGAGACACGTCTTCCAAATCCTGGTGTTATTTAATGTCTTTTGTCGCGTCTTTGTGAACTCTTAAACAAGTTGCATGTTTAGTACTCGAATTTGACTTCTATGTTTTTAAAACAATGTTCTTGTTATGTTTTTAAAATTTATTTAATGGATGACCATCGTTAGTTTTATCATATAGTGGTTGTTATGATTGAACGCAATGATATTAAGAAAGTCACACATAATCACGCTTCCGCAAAAGTCAGGGTGTGACAACTTGGTATCAGAGCTTCGATTGTAGCGAACTAGGATTCCTTTTCGAGTCTAGACTACAATCATTAGGGCTCTCATGAAAATGTTTTCACAATATGTTTTCATTTCATACACGGAATGCCCAGATCCAGGGAAACAAACATTTTTACAAACAAAAAGACGAAAAACACAATACACAGTTACTTGGTTGGTTTAGTCTGAGAGACTAGGTAGTTCAGTCTTGGAGACTGTGTGGGTTAGTCTGGGAGACTAGTTGGTTTAGTCTGAGAGACTAGGTAGTTCAGTTTGGGAGACTGTGTGGGTTAGTCTGGGAGACTAGGTGGTTTAGTATGAGAGACTAGATAGTTCAGTCTGGGAGACTGTGTGGGTTAGTCTGGGAGACTGGGTGGTTTAGTCTAGGAGACTAGGAAGGATACTTGATTACATGATTTCGTTAACTTTAATTGCATGCTTAATGTTAGTAGTTGATATATGTGCATATGTTGTGATTGCTTTGTTACAGACACTATGTCATCATCCGAGAGTGGATTGTCCGATACCGATGACCCCATGGCTGTAGTCTCAGATGACGAGATTGCACCCGAACCGGAGATCTTTACTTCTGATACAGAGAGTGACCCTGAGATGATGTTAGATGACGACGACGACTTTCAGCCATTTGCGTTGCCTGATTTTGGAGTTGATTTACCGATTGCTGATGGTATCCCAGACGAGGATCCTTTTGTTATTCCCATTCCAGTTCACGATCATCTTATCATCGGTCACCCCGATGGTGAGCATGTCGTGGCACCGATCCTCGATCCTGTTCCTCTTATGGTTATTCCACCTGAGGATTTTCCTTTTGATGATCTTTTTAACGATGATTTTGATCTGTTTGTTGATGGTCCTCTCGACGATGCCCATGGCGATGGAGAACTCGATGAGGACGTTGTTGATGTTCCACTTCTAGGGATTCCCGTTATTAAGATTTCTTTTGACTCTAGTTTACACTCTGTCTCAGATTCTTTTGCGTCTGTGACATCTTTCGCCTTACAGGCAGTTGGTTTATGACGTTATGCCACTAACACTGATGACGATACAGCCATGTCGGCTGCACCGTCTCCTCCACATGACATTGAGCTTGGACTTGAGCTTGATTTTATCCCTGTTGATCAGCCTGTTGATGCACCCGCTGATCCTGAGCCGATACCTGATCCTGAGCCTTTGCCTGATCATGATCTTATCCCATTTGGCTTACCTGACATTGCACCACTCATAACAGATCCAGATCCAGTTCCTGCACCCGCTGACCCTCCTGTTATTGAGCCAGTCACTCCCCCACTTGCACCCGCACCTACTGATGTTGCTCCTTTTCACCCAGTTGAGTCTGATGTACACCGTGTCGACCTGCCTATTGTTTTCTTGCAGGATATACCCGCACCTCGTCCAGGGGAGGGCACTTCTAGCCAGCAGCCTAGCCATGATCCTCGTGTTTCAGTAGCTTTTCCCCATATACCTCAGTCTGCACCTTCTGCTCATTTTACCTCTTCACCACTTTATGAGCCATTTTGATGGTTCCCACCGTACACCATGCCGATTTCTGATCCCTACCATCCCTCGCACTTTACTGGTTATACACGGGATGAGTTACTTTTATCACTCCAGCTTCAGTTCGAGATCATGAGTCGCAGGATTTTAGAGCTTGAGATGACACCGCGACCTTTTCCATGTCCTTGTCAGCCATCTTTTGTTCCCCCTCGTTCATCACCGTCCCTATTTTCACATCCTCCTACACCGCTTACTCCATTTCCCGAGTTTGATACTCGATTTCTTACTGTTGAGCAGCAGATCAGTTATCTGTTGCGTCACGTTTATGATCTTGAGGAGGAGCTAGCGCATGTGCGCAGCTTACTTTTTGTTCCTCCACCTCCTCCTCCACCACCATCAGCATAGCCGGTTTTTGGTTTTATGTAGGTAGCTTGCTTTTGATGAGAGCACCACTATTGAGCTGAGCTAGTGAAGCCTTTTTGGAGACCACCTTTTGACTGTATGACTTTTGTAGACTGATAGACTTGCTGGACAAGGGTAGTGTTACCCTGTGTTCCTTTTGATATGATACATTTGTAGAACATGTAACAATACTTGTGGTCGACGATTAATGCAAGCTCAATCGTAATGTTCTCATTAAATACGTTGTTAAATTACTTGTTGTGCTATGATTGTGATGATTACATGCTTACTTGTTATGATAATTACTTATATACCTATGTATATATATACACCCCCTAGGTCGTATTCGTATAGTAGATGCTTATGTGCTTAAATCTTTATTAAGACCTGACCTAGACAATCTTCTTTTAGAAGATGACTCCTCGAAGGAACACTCAGTTGCCTACAACAGAGGCAGAACTGCAAGAACGGATTTCACAGGCAATTGCACAACATGAGGCCTTGCGCTCTGCACACAGCGGAGGTACCTCAGGAAATAACCCACCTCACGGTAATGTTTAAGTCACCTAAGACACATTACAATACGTTTGGACATTCCATGTGCACTTGCTAATGCTTTTGTGAATGATGTTGGTTATACAGGTTGTACTTACAAGCAGTTCCTAGACTGTAAGCCTCTGAACTTTGACGACACTGGAGGTGCTGTAGCTTTCGTTAGATGGGCTGAGAAAACCGATTCTGTGCTGCGGATGAGCAAGTGTGCACCAGAGCACCAGGTCACCTACATTTCTGGATTGTTTCTCGATAGAGCTCTATCATGGTGGAACCTTCAGGTTCAGACCCTAGGTGAGGAAGCAGCGTATGCTATGACTTGGGATGAGATGAAAGAACTGATGCGCAAGAAGTACTACTCGAGGGCTGAGATTCAGAAGTTGGAAACCGAGTTCTGGAATCTGAAGATGGATGGACCGAAGATTGCTGAGTATGTGCAGAGATTCCATGATCTGTCTCGTGTTGTCCCCTACATGGTACAACCAGAATTCAAGCGAGTTGAACGCTTCATCTGGGGATTGGCACCCCAAATTATGAGCATGGTGACTACTTCGAAGCCCCCAACGATCACTGAGGCCATTGATTTGAGCGTGGTATTGACTGAAGAAGCAATAAGGTTGAACAAGTTTTCAAATTCTGAGGGAAAGAAGAAGGAGACTCATGTCGAGTCATCAGGAGAGAACAAGAGGAAGTTCTCGAACTTCAAGAAAGGTACCCAAGGGAACAACAACAGTGGTAACAAGAAGAGAGATGCGAACCCACCCGCCGATGTTAGGACTGGTGTTGCAAGTTCAGAGAACAAGGGAAAGGGATACATGGGCACCCTGCCCAAGTGTGATGTGTGCCAGTTCCATCATACCGGCCAGTGCAGGGTTAGGAAATGTGAATCTTGTAGAAGGAATGGTCATTCGAAGGAGACGTGCTGGGCTGGTACTAGTCGGGGAAATGGTGGCCAGAGAGGTAATGGTAATGGAAATGGAAACGGTAACCGTGGTGGAAACGGTTATGGAAATCGCAATCAAGGAGGAAATGGCAGTAATGGAAACCGTGGTGGTTCTGGAAACCAAGCTGGTAACGGAAACCATGGAGCAAACAACAACCAGGGCGGAAATGGAGACAGAAATGGTCGCGCCCAAGGATGCTTTGGTTACGGAGATGTTGGACATTTCAAGCGGGATTGCCCAAAGAACAACCAAGCCCAAGGAAGAGTCTTCAACATTGGAGCTAGGGAAGCTCGCCAGGATCCGAATGTAGTCACTGGTACGTTCCCTATCAACCAACACTTTGCATCTGTGCTATTTGATATTGGTGCCGATTATAGCTTCATGTCCCTAGAATTTAAGGATATACTTGGGTTAGTTTCCAGTAAATTAGATATTCCGTACTCGATAGAACTAGCTAATGGAAAGCTAGTAGAGGTAAATGAAGTAATTAGAGGTTGTGTGATAGAGCTTGGAGAGCGTGAGTTTACGCTCGATCTTCTATCAGTTGAGTTGGGAAGCTTTGACATGGTAGTTGGAATGGATTGGTTGTCGAGCAACCGAGCTGAGATCGTATGTTATGAGAAGATCATTTGTATCCCGATGGCGAATGGAGAGACGATTGTAGTGCATAGAGAGAAACACGATACGCCTCTAAGGATTATCAGTTGTTTGAAGGCCCGAAAGTTTATGCGGAAAGGATGTGTTGCCTTCTTGGCTCACGTTGTTGACAAGGAAGCCGAAGAACCAAAGCTCGAAGATATCCCTGTGGTAAGGGAATATCCTAAAGCCTTCCCCGAAGACTTGCCAGGATTGCCGCCTCAACGACATGTGGAATTCCATATTGACTTGGTCCCAGGCGCCACGCCTGGGGCCAAGGCACCTTATCGACTTGCACCATCAGAAATGCAAGAATTGTCGACGCAGCTTCAAGAGCTTTTGGACAAGGGATTTATTAGACCAAGCTTCTCGCCTTGGGGAGATCCAGTTCTATTTATCAAGAAGAAGGATGGTAGTTTCCGTATGTGCATTGACTACCGAGAGCTGAACAAGTTAACCATCAAGAATCGGTATCCTTTGCCGAGGATTGATGACCTCTTCAATCAACTTCAAGGTTCAAGTTACTACTCCAAGATCGATCTTTGATCAGGTTATCACCAGCTGCGGATTCAGGAAGAGAGTATACCGAAGACTGCTTTTAGAACTCGTTATGGACATTATGAGTTTCTAGTAATGCCGTTTGGTTTAACAAACGCGCCGACAGTATTTATGGATTTGATGAACCGAGTTTGCAAGCCCAATCTCGATAAATTCGTGATTGTATTTATCGATGATATTTTGATTTATTCACAGACGAAGGAAGAGCACGAGCAACACCTTAGAGCCATCTTAGAGTTGCTCAAGAAGGAGAAACTTTACGCTAAGTTCTCGAAGTGTGAGTTTTGGTTGTGTGAGGTACGATTCCTTGGTCATGTAGTGAATGAAGATGGAATCCACGTGGATCCCACCAAGATCGAGGCAATTAAGAATTGGGAAACTCCGAAGACGCCAACCGAGATCCGTCAGTTTTTGGGTTTAGCTGGGTACTACCGCAGATTCATTGAGGATTTTTCAAAAATCGCTCAATTGCTGAACTCCCTTACTCAAAAAGATAAGAAGTATGAATGGGGAGACAAGCAAGAAGAAGCTTTTCAGCTGCTAAAGAATAAGCTTTGCAATGCACCTATTTTATCCCTACCCGAAGGCACCGACGACTTCATGGTATACTGTGACGCCTCGCGTCAGGGATTAGGTTGTGTGCTGATGCAGCGACAGAAGGTTATCGCTTATGCTTCACGCTAGTTAAAAGTTCATGAGAAGAACTACACCACACATGATTCGGAATTAGGCGCAGTGGTGTTTGGTTTGAAAATCTGGCAACATTATTTGTATGGTACCCGATGCACGATCTTTACAGATCACAAGAGCCTCCAACACATATTCGATCAGAAAGAGCTTAATATGAGACAGCGACGATGAGTTGAGCTGTTAAATGATTATGATTGTGAAATCAAATATCATCCAGGAAAGGCGAATGTGGTGGCAGACGCCTTAAGTCGAAAAGAGAGGATCAAGCCCATAAGGGTTAGGGCTTTAGAAATGATCATTCAGACAGACCTTTCGTTGCGCATTCATGTTGCGCAAAGAGAAGCTCTTAAAAAGGAAAACTTGAAGGATGAATATCTCCATGGGATGGAGAAAAAGTTGGTACCCAACAAGGAAGGAACCTTGTGTTTTATGGGACGAATTTGGGTTCCCCTCTTTGGTGGTCTTAGAGATGTGATTTTTTATGAAGCTCATAAATCAAGGTACTCGATCCACCCAGGATCGGACAAGATATACCAAGATTTGAAGGATTTCTACTGGTGGCCGAGACTGAAAGGTGATGTTGCGACTTATGTTGGAAAGTGTTTAACATGTGCCAAGGTGAAGGCCGAGTATTAGAAGCCTTCAGGTCTTCTGCAGCAACCTGAGATACCCATATGGAAATGGGAGCAGATCTCAATGGATTTTGTAACGAAGTTGCTAAAGAGTCCCAGAGGTCATGATACGATTTGGGTAATCGTAGATGTCGCAACCCCCGATCCCTTATCCGTCCCGGGAACGTGCGGACGCGAGCTAAAATTTTCGGTGGTATCAGTTATTAAATCTTGCAGCGGAAATTACATCAGGACCGTAGTTAGGAAATGTTTATCAGAGTAAAACCACCATATTTGATATTAATAATAACATGGGCAAAACCCAAGTTTCTTATTACAATACATTTAGAGGGACAAACCCTATTTTATTGAATTTAAAAACATCGTTTATTAGGTAACTTTTATAGCCACATTTTCCCCAAGCCTTCAGTGCTCTCCAGCTGGCTTTTTACTAATTGGCTGTCACATTGTGTTACCTGAAACGCGTTTTAAAAACATTTGTCAGTCGGAAATACTGGTGAGTAAATCCGAGTTTAATCAAGAAACATTTTATCAATTAAACAGTATTGAGAGCGATCACATTGTTTATTTCTACACAATTACTCATTCAGTATTTGCCACTCGACCGGATCTGTGGCTATGGTCAAGTTACACATTGGCTAACTCGTTGTCCAATTGTAACGTACTGTCGTACCGACTTACTACTCGCAAGTAGTAATAAATTTTGTATACAAAACCCCAATATACTGGCAGTAATTGAAGAACTACAAAAACTTAATCACCGCTTAATCACATTATAAAACAATTAAGGTTTTGTAAAATATTCCAAAAAGGTTAACAAAAAGAGGATAAACTCACATTGTTATCTTAGACTTCGTGTAAGGGTTTCCTGGATATAATCTATAATTTATACAAATATACATTGGTTAGTATCATAACCCTTTGAAAATATTAATGATACCCTCCCTGAGACGGCATTCCAACAACTACGTCGGGCAGAACCATGACAGTTGTTACGGAACCCTAAATCAATCGGGCAGCGTAACTATTACGAAACTAGGGTTATAATACTTACAATGGAGTAGAACCTTGCTAATTAGGGGGTATTATACTTGAAAATTATGCCTATTATCAGAGATTTCGAGATTGAGAAACAGAAATGAACGAGTTGAAATGAAATCCCGAGGCCTTCTTATATAGGGCTGAAATCTGGTCCTCTCGTGGCCCGCGTAAAACATGGATTGGGCTTACGCGGCCCGCGTGGCTTAGGGGTCTAGGTGTAGCTGATTTGGGTCATGACTAGGTTCAACACGTTGCACGACACGTGTCAACACCGGGCTGCGCCACTATCTTGATCTTACGCGGCCCGCGTAAATGTAAGCTAAGGCTTATGCGGCCCGTTTGAACTAAAGAAATCAACGAAGTCAGGTTCTAGCCTTGATACCGCCCGCATAAGTGGTTGGGGTGGGTCTACGCGGCCCGCCTCAACTTAATTTTTATTGTTTTTAATTTATTTTATATGTTATAACATATTTCGGGCTCGGTTTTCACATACGGGGTGTATTATAAGACATATTGGGACTTTTTATAATATACTAAGGTGTCGGAAATATTTATGAGGGTGTTGGTTTTACCGAGGGTTGTTACATTCTCCCCAACTTGTTTTAGAGCTCGTCCTCGAGATCTACTGGAATAAATGCGGATATTTCTTTTGCATCTCTGATTCAAGCTCCCATGTGTACTCAGGTTCTCTTTTGGAGTCCCACTTTACTTTGACCAAAACTAATCTCCTATGCTTAAGATTCTTGACTTTTATGTCTTCAATTTGTAGAGGTCTTTCTACAAACTTGAGTTGTTCATTTACCTCTATATCCTTAAGAGGCACTATTAGTGATTCATCAGCTAAACACTTCTTGAGATTAGATACATGAAACACATCATGTATTCCTGCCATTTCCTCTGGCAGTTGTAGCTGATAGGCTACAGGTCCTATTCTTCTAATAATCTCAAAAGGTCCAATATACCTGGGACTTAGCTTTCCCCGTTTGATGAATCTTACTACTCCTTTCCAAGGAGAGACCTTCAACAATACTTTATCTCCTACTTTAAACTCCAAAGGTTTGCGTCGGTTATCAACAAAGCTCTTCTGTCGATCACGTGCTGCTTTCAGTCGTTCCTTGACTTGAATAATCTTATCAGTTGTTTCTTGCACTATCTCAGGTCCAGATAGTTGCTTTTCCCCAATTTCTGCCCAACAGACTGGGGTTCGACACTTTCGTCCATAAAGTGCTTCGAATGGCGCAGCATTGATACTTGTGTGATAACTATTATTATAAGAAAATTCTATTAAAGGTAAGTGATCATCCCAATTACCTCCAAAATCAATTACACAAGCTCTAAGCATATCTTCCATCGTTTGAATTGTTCTTTCGCTTTGTCCGTCCGTTTGAGGATGATAAGTTGTGCTTAGTTTTAACTTAGTTCCCATTGCCTTTTGGAAACTTGACCAAAAATGAGAGGTAAATCGGCTATCTCTATCAGAAACAATTGATAAAGGAATGCCATGTAAAGAAACACTTTCATTTACATACAATTTAGCTAATTGTTCCATATTAATTGTTTCCTTCATTGGTAGGAAATGGGCTGACTTGGTTAGCCTATCTACAATCACCCAGATTGTATCATTTCCTTTCTTTGTTTTGGGTAATTTAGTAACAAAATCCATTGTTATTAATTCCCATTTCCACACCGGCATTTCTAATTGCTGTAACAAACCTGAGGGTTTCTGGTGTTCTGCTTTAACTTGTGAACAGGTTAAACATTTAGAAACATAGGTTGCTATGTCCTTTTCATTCCTATCCACCAGAAATTTTTCCTTAAATCCTGGTACATTTTATCATTTCCTGGATGCATCGTATATTTAGACTTATGGGCTTCTTCTAATATACGATTACGCAAGTTTCCTAATTTAGGTATCCACATTCTCTTTTTATGGAATCTCCAAATTCCATCTATTCCTTGTTCCAATTCTTTTAGCATACCTTTTAATTTTTCAGTATCTTTCTTGATTACTGATTCTTGTGCTTCTCTTATCTAATCATTTAAATCTACTTGCAGATTTAATTTAAGAGAACGTACCCTTTTTGGCTTTTCATGATATTTTCGGCTTAAAGCATCTGCCAGTACATTTGCTCTTCCTTCATGATATTGGATATCACAATCATAATCACTAAGCATTTCCATCCAGCGTCTTTGTCTCATATTCAACTCCTTTTGCTTGAAAATATATCTTAGACTCTTATGATCAGTGAATATGGTAAACTTACTACCATAAAGGTAATGTCTCCAAATTTTAAGAGCAAAAATTATAGCTCCTAACTCTAAATCATGGGTTGAATAATTCTCTTCATGATTCTTAAGTTGTCTAGATGCGTAAGCTATAACTTTTTGACGTTGCATTAATACACATCCATAACCTAATTTAGAAGCATCACAATAAACTACAAAATCTTCAGTTCCTTCTGGTAATGCTAATATGGGAGTATGGGTTAATCTTTGCTTAAGAATTCTAAAGGCTTCTTCCTGTTTTGATCCCCATTCAAACTTAACAGATTTACAGGTTAATTTGGTTAAAGGAATGGCTATTCTAGAAAAATCTTGAATAAATCTTCTATAATAACCGGCTAATCCTAAGAAACTTCTAACCTCGGTTGGTGACTCAGGGGTTTTCCATTTAGTAATTGCTTCGATCTTTGTGGAATCCACATGAATTCCTTCATGATTAACTAGGTGTCCAAGGAATTGTACTTGTTCTAACCAAAATTCACACTTAGAAAATTTAGCATAAAGCTTTTCCTTTCTTAATAGACTTAAAAGTGCGTGTAAATGCTTTGCATGATCCTCTTTATTCTTAGAGTAAATTAGAATATCATCTATAAAAACAATTACGAATTTATCCAAATATGGCTTACATATTCGGTTCATCATGTCCATAAATGCAGCTGGGGCATTGGTTAAACCAAATGGCATGACAGTAAATTCATAATGGCCATACCTTGTTCTGAAAGAGGTTTTTGGAATATCCTCTTCCTGTACCTTTAATTGATGATATCCTGACCTTAAATCGATTTTAGAGAAAAATCGAGCTCCTTGCAGTTGATCAAACAGATCATCAATTCTCGGTAATGGGTACCGGTTCTTAATCGTAACCTTGTTTAATTCACGGTAATCAATGCACATACGCATTGATCCGTCTTTGTTTTTAACAAACAATATCGGCGCTCCCCATGGCGACGAACATGGTTGTATAAATCCTTTCTCCAACAATTCATCTAATTGTTTCTTTAATTCTTGCATTTCGGCAGGTGCCAAACGGTAAGGTGCTTTGGCGATTGGTGCCGTTCCTGGTAGCAGGTGAATTCTGAATTCAACTTCTCTGTCTGGAGGTAGTCCTGGTAGTTCTTCTGGAAATACATCTGAAAACTGAGATACTACTGGAATGTCTTTTAAATCCTTTCCTTTAGTGTTAGTGATTATAGAAATCAAATACACTATAGAACCTTTTCTTATATAACTTGCAGTTTTCATCACAGAGATGAACTTAGTGGACCTAGAGGGTTTATCTCCTTTAATTGTGATCGTTTTACCTTTTGGTGAATTTACTTGGATTGACTTTTGATCACATAAAATACTGGCTTTATTGGCTATTAACCAATCCATTCCTAAAACAATATCGAATCCTGCCAGATTCATGGGATAAAGATTTGCAATAAATTTCTGATCTAAAATTTCTATTCTTGCTCCCTGCAAGATTTCAGAAATCCTAACGGTTTCTCCATTAGCTGTCTCTACTAGACATTCTTGTGGTAGTTTAGTTAATGACTGATTTAGAAATTTGCAAAATGATGTATTAATAAAACTTTGGTTTGCACCAGAGTCAAATAATACTTTAGCAAAAATATCATTAACTAAAAACTTACCAGCTATGACATCTAGAATCATCTTGGCTTCATCTGCAGTCAGAACAAATGCTCTAGCATTTTTAGTATTCTTGTTGTCTGTGGCTGGAGCTAATTTCGGACAATTAGGCTTGATATGGCCTTATTCTCCGCAGTTGTAACATATCCGGATGTTAGCCTTCTTCCTGTAATTTTCTTCCTTGTGTCCCGATATTTTGCAAACGTTACAGTATATGGAGCATCTTCCTGAATGCTTTCTTTTGCAATACCTACAGTAAGGTGCAGAGGTAGAACCTATATTTTTCCCACGATTAAAATTTCCAGAACGAAATTCTTGTCTGAGCTTCTGAGTTAGGTTCCTTCTTTGATCCTCTTCTCGGGTACGGACTAATTCATCTGTCAAGGTATTTGCTAGTTCTACAGCTTCTTCTATGGTTTGAGGTCTAGCTGCCTTGACTACGTGTCTTATCTCTCCAATTAATCCCCAAATATAACGGGAGATTAACACTGGTTCTGGTGAAGCAAGAGTTGGCACTATTCTGGCATATTCAAAGAATATTTTAGTGTAACCCTTACTATCCACACTAGTCATTCTAAGGTTTAGGAATTTGTTTGCTATCTGTTCTTTTTCATTGGGTGGGCAGAATTTTCTTTCTACCTTGTTCTTAAATTCTTCCCATTCCATATTGTAGATTCTATCACTTCCTCTTGATTGGAGGATAGTATTCCACCATTCTAGTGCTGCATTCTTAAACAGATTAGAAGCAAACAATATCTTATCTTCTTCAGCACACTTACTTATCCTTAAGACTGCCTCAGTCTTTTCTATCCAGCGTAGAGTTACAATGGCCCCTTCGTTGCCTGATAATTCCATTGGTTTACAAGACCAGAATTCTTTATAAGAACAACCATAAGACACGGTTCTTCTTCTTTTGGGAATAGGCATTTGAAGTACTGGTCCATTGTTCACACTGTGTTCCGGTTCAATTGGTTGCTTACTACTATGTTTACTTTTATTATTCGCTTCTTGAACCGTTTGAAGAATAAATGGCATTGCATCTATAATTCCTTGTGCCACTATATGTTGAACAACACTATTATCCATTTGGTTTCCATTGTTATTGATGCTTGGATTCTCATTAACCACGTTAATGTTACTCTGGTTATCATTATTCAGATTTCCTTGATTTTCTTCGTCGGCCATCTAAATTTTAAACATTTATCCCATGTTAATATCACAAGATAATAGGAAATATAGTTAATCACATGACATGCAATCTAGCCAAAAACGTCGATCATTGCGACTTTTACTCTATTTCCTTATACTATTATGCATCTATTACATTCTAGTACTGAAATAAAAACTACAATACCAACAAAATAGAATCATACTAATAGTATTATGCATCCGTACACACATATTTTATTTTATATTTTTTTTATTTTATTATTACTACTACCATCTCCTGTCATCACATCACGGATATGGATTTATCCAAAAATCCATATTGCGCTCATCGTATTTCCATACGAGACGATCTCCCACCTGACGCATTCTCTCACTGCTCTCTAAAATTTCCTCCCCGAAAGTCCTAAGTTCTTGGATGTTTTCTGCACTCATTGGGGGTGCAGGTTCTCGGACTGGGTTTGGAATCTGGGGTGCGGGTTCCTGATATGGGGGTGAAAGTTCCTGAAATTGGTAAGGATCCTCTAAGATCTCCCTAATATAATCATCTTGGTAATAGGGATCTAAAGGGTCCATACCTGGGTAGGCTTCTATGGGTGTATCTTCATGGATAGAGTAACGTTGCACAAAGTCCCTGTTATCGTCCCACCAGGGGTCGTAATTTGGGTCTAGGGGGTTTGGTGCAGGTATCCTAGGGATTTCTTCTGGGTTAAAGTCATGCATCTCCACTTGGCTGTCAGGATTTTCTATCTCCATAGGTTGTTCTGGGTTTTGTGGTTGTGGGGCTACTAGTTGTTCCAGACTCGGGTCTGCAGCAGTTGTAGCTAGGATATGGAAATTGGCTAAGCTTCTATTAAGCATATCCTGCGTATGGGCATCTGTCTTTCGCTTAGCGGCTGCTAAAACTCTTTGTTGTTGCAACTTTCGCATTCTTTTCCTACGAGCAAAAGCTTCCTTACTGAACCATCCTCTCCTTTTGTGATGGAATGGCTCTTCTGATTGAGCTTTAAAGGCAAACATTCCTTCTTCCTGATCAGCAGTATACCCAGAAAGGGCAGGCTGTGACGAGGTACCTTCACTCCTAGGTGATTCAGACAACTGACGACTCATGTCTGAGGGTCCTTGATCACTCATACTGTACACTAACAAATAGTTAAATAACACATAACAAATAAATACAGTTATGCACGTATTTCCATAATTTATTTCCTAACACCAAATTTAAATTTGAAGTGTCAGCAGAACACTTCTTTGGCTCAGACCAGTGGCTAGGCTCTGATACCACCTTCTGTCGTAACCCCCGATCCCTTATCTGTCCCGGGAATGGGCGGACGCGAGCTCAGATTTTCGGTGGTATTAGTTATTAAATCTTGCAGTGGAAATTACATCAGGACCGTAGTTAGGAAATGTTTATCAGAGTAAAACCACCATATTTGATATTAATAATAACATGGGCAAAACCCAAGTTTCTTATTACAATACATTTATAGGGACAAACCTTATTTTATTGAATTTAAAAACAACGTTTATTAGGTAACTTTTATAGCCACATTTTTCCCAAGCCTTCAGTGCTCTCTAGCTGGCTTTTTACTAATTGGCTGTCACATTGTGTTACCTGAAACGCGTTTTAAAAACATTTGTCAGTCGGAAATACTGGTGAGTAAATCCCAGTTTAATCAAGAAACATTTTATCAATTAAACAGTATTGAGAGCGATCACATTGTTTATTTCTACACAATTACTCATACAGTATTTGCCACTCGACCGGATCTGTGGCTATTGTCAAGTTACACATTGGCTAACTCGTTGTCCAATTGTAACGTACTGTCGTACCGACTTACTACTCGCAAGTAGTAATAAATTTTGTATACAAAACCCCAATATACTGGCAGTAATTGAAGAACTACAAAGACTTAATCACCGCTTAATCACATTATAAAACAATTAAGGTTTTGTAAAATATTCCAAAAAGGTTAACAAAAAGAGGATAAACTCACATTGTTATTTTAGACTTCGCGTAAGGGTTTCCTGGATATAATCTATAATTTATACAAATATACATTGCTTAGTATCATAACCCTTTGAAAATATTAATGATACCCTCCCCGAGATGGCATTCCAACAACTACGTCGGGCAGAACCACGACAGTTGTTACGGAACCCTAAATCAATCGGGCAGCGTAACTATTATGAAACTGGGGTTATAATACTTACAACGGAGCAGAACCTTGCTAATTAGGGGGTATTATACTTGAAAATTATGCCTATTATCAGAGATTTCGAGATTGAGAAACAGAAATGAACGAGTTGAAATGAAATCCCGAGGCCTTCTTATATAGGGCTGAAATCTGGTCCTCTCGCGGCCCGCGTAAAACATGGACTGGGCTTACGCAGCCCGCGTGGCTTAGGGGTATAGGTGTAGCTGATTCGGGTCATGACTAGGTTCAACACGTTGCACGACACGTGTCAACATCGGGCTGTGCCACTATCTTGATCTTACGCGGCCAACGTAAATGTAAGCTAAGGCTTATGCGGCCCGTTTGAACTAAAGAAATCAATGAAGTCAGGTTCTAGCCTTGATACCGCCCGCGTAAGTGGTTGGGGTGGGTCTACCCAGCCCGCCTCAACTTAATTTTTATTGTTTTTAATTTATTTTATATGTTATAACATATTTCGGGCTCGGTTTTCACATACGGGGTGTAGTATAAGACATATTGGGACTTTTTACAATATACTAAGGTGTCGGAAATATTTATAAGGGTGTTGGTTTTACCGAGGGTTGTTACAGTAGACCGTCTGACAAAGTCTGCGCACTTTCTGCCAATGAGAGAAAAGGATAACACTGGTAAGCTAGTTGAGCTATACCTAAGGGAGATAGTCGCATGTCATGGAGTGCCTATCTCGATTATATCTGATAGAGATGGGAGATTCGTGTCCAGGATTTGGCAATCTTTCCAAGAAGCGTTTGGTTCACAGTTGAATCTGAGCACAGCATTTCATCCAAAGACGGACGGTCAAAGTGAGAGAACGATTTAGACGCTTGAAGATATGTTACGAGCTTGCGTAATGGACTTGGGTGGCAGTTGGGACACTCACCTGCCTTTGGTTGAGTTATCCTATAATAACAGCGACCATACAAGCATTCAAGCTGCACCATTCGAAGCCCTCTACGGACGAAAGTGTCGATCACCGTTATGTTGGGCAGATGCAGGTGATAGACAGCTGGTAGGTCCCGAATTAGTCCAAGAGACGACAGATAAGATTATTCAGATCTGAGAGCGCATCAAGGCGGCTAGTGAACGACAAAAGAGTTATGCGGACCAAAGAAGGAAGCCTCTGGAATTCGAAGTGGGAGATATGATTCTGTTAAAAGTCTCACCTTGGAAAGGTGTGGCATGCTTTGGGAAGCGTGATAAGTTAAACCCACGATATATTGGACCGTTCAAAATCCTGGAAAGGATTGGTCCTGTAGCTTACAAGTTGGAGCTACCGACAGAACTTAATGGTGTTCATGATACATTTCATGTATCTAATCTGAAGAAGCGTCCAACTCAAGAGACCGTGGTTATTCCTGCTGATGAAGTTCACATAGACGACACACTCCACTTTACCGAAGAGCCTGTTGAGATTACAGATTGGAAGGTTAACAAGACTCGGAGGAGTAGTGTTAAGCTTGTCAAGGTTCGGTGGAATGCGCGTCACGACCCAGAGTTTACTTAGGAGCGTAAAGACTGCATGAAAGCTAAATACCTGCATTTATTCCCTAACTCCCCTGCTGCTAGTAGTAAGGATTAAAATTTCGGGACGAAATTTTCTTAACAGGGGGAGAATGTGACAAATGTCAAAAAATTCAGGTATCCGTACAATTAATTAACCATGATTAGTGCTTAATGACTGTGCTGAATTACAACTAACTGCTCACTGATTATTTCCACATACATACATGTGAATCATATATTGCTTAATGTCATACCATTGTTGCATGATAGCTTATTTGACTCAAATGATGCACGAAACATAGTTAGCCCAGTTATCAAATAAATCAGGAATATGCTGACAGAACTCAGAACAAAGACATACAATGTATTGAGACACAGAATGAGCCAGAAACCAAGTCTTACACTAGTATAGTGTGTAGGAAAGTAAGGATCACAAAACTGCCTTTTTTAGGGATAGTTTAAGTACCGGAAAGTGCCTAAAACTCACATAAAGTATTGAATTCAGCCAAATTAAGCAAAAATCAGCATTTTAACAATCTAATTTTATGGAGAAATATGGTTAAATGGTCCTGAATGCTTTCCTAAGTGTCGGGAATCAAAAGTGTCACAAAAGGGTACATAAAGCACACTAAACTATATAGTTTAGCACCTTAACGAACCAGTAACCAACCGAATAACCTGACACTACTCGAAACACCAAATTTACACTAGAAGCACTGTTTTAACATTACCAAGCTAGTTATGGTCCCCGAACATCATAACACATCATACAAATATCTAATAACTAAAACACTTAACTTACACTTGGATTTCAACTAGTAAGTAACCAATTTAGTTTAAACCTATGCTACTACTGTAGGTCCCCTTGGTTCGTATGGATCGTAACAGAATTGTCAATCCAATCAAGAGTGCGGAATCCTCTTGATCAGAATATCACATAATTGAGTAGAAACAGAAATTCACAATCAACTGGGTTTCTATTGATTATCAAACACAAGTATTACGATCAATCAAACCCTAATTTCGTCCAAGCTAGAGCTCTCACGAAAATTCTCTCTCAAAAACGTTTTGGCTGATTAACCTAAACCCTAAAGCAAAGCCTTATTTATATAACACAAGGTTGCTACTTGGGCTAAGGTTTCCTACATGGGCAAAGCCCAATTCATCCCCCTTGACCCAATGTGGGTTTTGTTTAGCCCAAACTCTATTATTCCACTAATACAAAGCTTAACCCGCTAACTGTTTATCGTTTTACTAACTACAAGATATCCAAAGACCAAATCTAAGCTGTTGTCACAAATATGCACCAACAAGCTCCCCCTTGACAATAGCTTCATAAAATAACTTTGTCTTCAGTCATCTAGCATTCTTCATGTAATCTTGCACTGTCTTTGGTCTTTGGATAGCTTCAGCTTTAACAGCTTCTGTCAGCAACAGACTCCCCCTAAGCTGATGCATCCAATTACCAAATCTTTAACACGTTAGCACTTGAGTAAACTCCAGTTCAGCATTTGTAAAGCAATCTTCAAACTCTTCAACTTTGTCTGCAATGTAGAAAGGAGGTTCTACCATGCATCCAATCAAACTCTCATCTTCTCAGCAACTTCTCAGCAACATACAGCTTCAATCTGTATACTATAAAAAAAAATCTCGAGAAAGCATAAGAATTTTTCAACACAGTTGAATAAATTGTTATTATTCAAGAGATTATATCACAGATTAAGCATTTTCAATTTATCACCAACACGCAAAACTTTTTGTCCAACACACAAGACCCTGTATGATTTAAAAATTTTAAACCCACTTTCTAACAGTGTCTTCCCCTATCAGTAACAATTCCTCCAAGAATAACAGTTTACCGTGCGTTAAGAATTTTAACAGAAAAGACACTATTTTTGGATTTTTATATTTTTTGAAAGCAACTAAATAACAAAAACAATAAACACTCTATTTTTGTGAGAATCACTGGTAAGAAGATCATATCAGCACATTCAAACTGTTTTCACACAATTAGATAATTCTTTATTTAATTTTTCGTGAAAAGTAGTCCAAGACGATTACCAGTATGTTTGTCCACTTAAACAAAATGCATGAACATTTCAAGTACCATTACCGTATGATACGTTAAGGTAATTTTATTACTGATATACTAGTGTGTCCCACTTCAGGATATACCCCCGCGATCAAGGTATGCACAAAGATTCATCGTAGTAGGTGAGTATACTGAATTCATCCGTTTTATTTTTCAACGTTTAGATAATTGGTGATCAGTTCAGTACTTCCGTACAGCAAAGAGACCAAAATATCTAACGAGGGCTATGACAAATACCATTTTTGGTACGATTTATGCTTTTTGCACATTTTGAATGACTCTCTAGGAGAGCTTCTTCATTTTCAGGGTTTTGGCATTTTTAGCTCTTTTAAGATATCCTGGTTGTGCCTAGGTCAGCATGTATCTGGATGCAGCAGAAGGACAACCCTGATATCCCCAGATGAAATAACAGTATAAAGACCCAAAACCTTAGATTTTGGCAATCTATCAACGCAAGATTTAAGGTCATTAAACCATACACCACTGATGTGTTCCCCACTCATATTCAGTTCATTTAGGTTTATATCACATTGGTAAGTTGATTATTTCATGCTTTTGCCTACTGGTACATCATATGATGAAGCTGCTATCACACTTAAGCAATTTAATTTCAGTTTCAGTGTGACAGTCTAACTTGCTGATGTACTATCATTTCTTCTTTTTCACACAGTGATAACTCATTTTTTATTTTCTTTTTTTTTATTTTTCCATTTTTCAATGTTTTTGGATTTTTGTGGTTTTCTTTTTTTTTTTTTTTTTTAAGAAAACAGTAAACTATTTACAAAATTCTTATGAAAACCAGTTATTCAGGATTCCTCATCCCGTTGAGTTCGACTAAATGTTCAAAGCGAGCCCTGTCAAAAGCTTTTGTATAAAGATCTGCCAGGTTATCTAGTGTGTCGATTCAGTGTAATTCAATTAGTCTCTTTTCAGCACAATCCCTTATAAAATGATGACGTATATCAATATGTTTTGTGCGACTGTGTTTCATGGGATTATTTGTTATACAAATTGTGGCATTATTGTCTATCATAATAGGAGTACGAGTGAAATCCAAACCGTAATCATGCATTTGCTGCTGTATCCAGAGAACCTGAGAGCAGCAGCTACCCGCAGCAATATATTCAGCTTCACACGTAGAGGTAGACACACAAGATTGCTTCTTGCATTGCCAAGACACAATCCTGCCTCCTAAGAACTAACAACCATCTGTTGTAGACTTCCTGTTAGACTTGCATCCTCCAAAGTCTGAGTCAGTGTAAGCGACAAAATTCAGATCACTATCAGCTGGATAACACAACCCAAGTTTAGGTTTCCCCTTCAAGTAACGAAGAATACGCTTCACTGCTTTCATGTGTGACTCTTTTGGATTAGCCTGATATCTGGCACACAGACATACGGCAAACATGATGTCTGGTCTTGAAGCATTCAAGTACATTAGAGAACCAATCATTGCCCTGTATTGAGTTGGATCAACATCTTCAGTACTTTCATGATCTGGGCCAAGATTGTGATTTTCACATATGGGTGTGTTGAAAGTAGCGCAATCCTCCATTTTGAATCGAGACAGATTGTCATACACATACTTTGTTTGATGAATAAACATCCCATCCTCCTTCTGTTTAACTTGTAATCCTAGAAAGTAAGACAACTCACCTATAGCACTCATTTCGAACTTGCTCTTCATCACCTGCTCTAACTCTTTACACATGTTTTCATCTGATGACCCAAAGATGATGTCATCCACGAATACTTGTACCAGCAGAAAATCTTCCTTCTTCCTCTTGATGAATAGTGTACTGTCAATCTGACCTCTTTCAAAACCATTCTTGATCAGATGTGTAGACAGTGTCTTGTACCACGCCGTGGGAGCTTGATGTAATCCATACAAAGCCTTATCAAGTTTGTAAACTCGATCTGGATAGTCTGGATCAACGAACCCATCTGGTTGTGAGACATACACCACTTCTTGGACTTTCCCATAAAGAAATGCACTCTTCACGTCTAGTTGATAAACTTTAAATCCCTTGAATGAAGCAAAAGCCAGAAACAAACGAATTGCCTCCAACCTTGCCACTGGTGCAAACACCTCATTATAATCAATCCCTTCCTGCTGATTGAACCCTTTGACAACCAATCGAGCCTTGTTTCGCGTTACTATCCCTCTTTCATCCTTCTTGCACTTAAACACCCACTTAGTGCCAATCTCTCTTTCACCTTTAGGAAGGTCAACCAACTCCCAAACCTTTAACTTAGCAAACTGGGCCAATTCCTCTTACATAGCTTCAACCCATGAATTGTCTTTAAGAGCCATATGAATGTTCTTCAGCTCCTCTTGGGAAATAAAGCAACTATACAAGCACTCATTCACTATCCCAGTCTTCTCAATCGACACAAATAAACCTGTATTCGCTGCTATACTTCTCCTTGTCTGAACACCTGCAGTAGGATCTCCAAGTATCATGTCAACTGGATGATCTCTATTTGCTCGTGTAGTAGCAATAGCATCGACTTCTAAATTGTCACCCAGGTTCGATCCAACCTCCCCCTGAATGTTCTGATTCACAGACGGATTAATGAAATCCTCCCCCTGATTGGGTTCAGAGTCACTATCGCTTGAATCAAGATCAGTAGCACCTTGGGAAGTTTCCGTAGCATCTGTCATATCAACATTCGATCTAGGTATGAACTCGCCTTCATCGTCTTCACTTATCACTGCTTGAATCAACTGAGAATCATCTACATCAGAAAACTCAGGAATATTAAATGATTTAAAAACGTTTTCATAATCATATAATATAGCAGGTTCATTCGTTGATTGTTGAGGTTTGTAGGTAGTAATTTCTACATTAAAAACAACCTCAATTTTACCAGTTTTTAGATTAAAAACCCTTTTATTCGGTGTGCCAGGTACGTAACCTAGAAAGTAGCCTTTGTCAGCCACCTCACTGAATTTTTGTTTATCTTTGTTTCGCACAATGGTGCAGGGTAATCCAAATGGTTCAAAGCCTTTCAAGTTTGGTTTTTCGTTAAACATTAATTCATGACAAGTTTTGTTAAAACGTTTAACGGTCAAAACTTTGTTTAGGACGTAGCAAGCGGTATTCACAGCTTCTCCCCAGAAAAGAACTGGTAGCTTTGAATCTGAAAGCATAGTCCTAGAGGCTTCAATCAATGTCCTGTTTTTCCTCTCAGCGACTCTATTCTGTTGAGGTGTATAAGGAGCGGAATATTGATGTTCAATTCCCTTTCGAATACAATAGAGATCCAGAATCTGATTCTTGGACTCCGTATCACTCCTTATCCTCTTGATCCTTGCATCATGAACGTTTTCCAATTTTGTAAAAAGATCTATCAGCATCTCTGCTGTCTCATATTTTGAACCTAAAAAGAAAACCCATGAATACCGTGAGTAATCATCTGTGACAACTAAACAATAGTACTTTCCACCTATGCTCCTCACGTTCACTGGACCGAATAAATCCATGTGAAGTAATTCATAAGGGGCATCTATGGAATTTACTGTTTGAGACTAATGAGGTTTCTTGTGTTGTTTTCCCTTTTGACACGGAAGACATTTATCTTCCACTTGAAACCTCTGCATTGGAACCCCTTTCACTAGCTCAGTTTTAACAAGGTAATTCATTTTTCGATAGTGAATATGGGCCATGCGTCTGTGCCACAACATCGATTCAGCTTCAGATGCTTTTGATAGTAAACACGCCACCACAGCATTCGGATCCTTAGCACCCATGTCCATGACATAAATGTCATTTCTCCTTAGCGCTCTCATCACTATCCAATCGTCCGGAATCACCAAACCTGGTTTCAACACTAATGCTTCATTCTTGGTAAAATGGACCGAGTGACCCTTGTGCAGACTTGTGACACGCTCATCAGATTGTGTTTAAGCTGCTCAACATAGTTCACTTTGTCCAGTGTGATCTTCCCATTGGTCACTTTTCCTCGTCATGTAATTCTACCACCTTTAGCACCCGCAAAATTCACATGTCCACCATCATATTCTTCAAATTCAGTCAACAATCTCACATCCCCCGTCATGTGCCTGGAGCAACCACTATCAACATACCATAAGTCGATAATCCTCCTTAGCAGCTCCTGCACACACCAACTAAGAAATTAGTTAGATTGAGGGACCCAAGCCTTAATGGTCTTGGGTCGTCCAAATTCACCAACTACTGGAACATCCATCCAATATCCATTACTCCTAATTGGAGTCTTGGATCTTAGACCTGTTGAGGGAATTTGATTCGTATTTCCACTAGGTCTATGGTCCTGAGGGTTCCTATACGTGTTTGGACTATTTGACCTTTGAAAATTTTGGTTTTGATACCTTGAGTTTTGATTCCAAGAAGCTTGATTGTTATAATTTCTAAAGCCATTGTTATAAAAAGTTCGACCACCATTATTTTGGTATCGATTTTGATATTGACCTTGACTCCTAATATTATTTGAATTATAATTGTTCATTCTTGGTGAACTGCTTCTAGGTCTGTCATATCTGCCTGATGTAGATTCAGGCTGAATTCTTGGTTGATTTCTTTGAAAACGAGGAACTTGTGGAGTTCCTTTGTCAGCCTTATCTACACCAACAGCAACATTCTCTGGTTGCTTAGGAGCAGATTTCTTTGGAGAATTTGCAACTTTCTCCTCATTTTCACCTTTCTTCTCAGGTGATTTCCCTCTCTGTTTCTCACTCACTTGTGCTTCACTCCTTTTGTTAGGACAGTAGCTAGCTACGTGTGTGACACTTGAAGCACGATCTCCTTTTCGAAGACTTCTTATCTGAAGCCTTTGAACTAGATTCACGTTTTGATGATGATGCCTTAGAAGGATTTGGTTCAGTTTGCTTAGTTTCAGAATTTTCTTTGTTCTTGTTTTTAGCAAACGCTGCATTAGATTCGTTTTCAATAACAGTTGTTTCCTTTTTCATGTCACTTCCTTGAACAAAATTAACCCTTTTAACAAAAGTTGGATTTTTATTCTTAGGATGTGAAGTTTTCTTTTTCAAAACAGGTTTGCTGTTATTATCCTTCTCAGCATCATCACTCTCAGACACATCACCTTGACTTGATGTGGAACTACTTGGTGAAGTTGACACAAAGTCTATGAGCTCATCTTCATCAGGCAAGAAAGAATAGTCATGACTAATAGGAGGTGGTACTTCATTGAAACCATGGAATCCCACACTGGTTTTGTCATTACTTTTCTTCAAGCCACCCATCATATGTTTCATTACAAAAGTAGAGTCCCTGAATTAACCTAATTTCTTTTCAAGTTCAACAATTTTGAGTTGTGCATCTGACAACTCTTTGCATTTTTCAGAAATCTCTTTTGTTTTCTCAGCCATCATGTCATGAGCTAAGTCTATGACTTGAAGTTTTTTGTTTAGTTTGCAGGTTAAAGCTTCAATTTCACTTTCATAACCTTTTATCTTCTTCAAGTATAAAGATTCGTTTCTTTTAGCAAAAAAGTTTGATTCTTTTATGTTGGACATCTCGCTTACCAGACTTTGGTTTTGTGTTGACAACCTGTCAACCTCACCTTGTAATTTACGACATCTTAAGCAAACATATTTTGAACTTACTTCTCCAGTTTGTTTGTCTAAGTTGGCCATTAGAGCTGCAAGTTGAGCTTCCATTCTTTTGTATTTAGCTTCCTTTTCTTCAGCTTCCTTTTCATGGTCAGACTTTTGCTTTTCCTCTTCAGCATCTGTTGTCTGATTACCCTTTATTTCTTCAGCTTTACTCTCTATCTTCACCTTAGCATCCACTTTTGCTTCAGCATCTCCCATAGTAGCTTCATCATCATCAACTGGCACTATCTCTGCCATGAATGCCTGAGTGGCATTCTCATTATCTTCTAGATGAATACTCCAATCATATGAACCTTCTCGTGCTGTAGAGATCAAAGCCTTTGAGCTAGAATTGTTTGAAGCATTCCTGTTGTTTGAACTCTGACTCGAAGTCTCTTGCTTTTGTTTTTGACATTCCCTAGCGAAATGCCCATAACTTTTACAGTTAAAGCACCTCACTTTGGTCTTGTCAAAACCAACACTCCTCCCTACAAACTTCCTTCCTGTTCTGTTCATGAACCTCTTGACTCTTCTGGAAATCATGGCCATCTGCCATTGTAAATCCATCTCTTCTAGATCACCAGGGTCAATCTGATCATAATCTTCATCTAAAGTGGCAGGATCGGATATCTTCCCCTGAATGTAGTTCTCATAAGAGGCAACGAATGAAGCAAGTAGAGCAAGATGCTCTTCTGCAGACTTAACACTCATAGGCATCGACTTTGCACTACTACTCTGCTTAGAAGCTGATGTTCTTTTGGCTCCTGTTGATCCTCCTGAAGCGGCTACAAAACACACATCACCATCCACATTTACTGTGACCTGCTCATTCTCACATGATAGAAACGCAGTAGCAGAGTCGCTAGAAGCGTTGTGAGATGAAGAAGATGTAAGCCCATTGTAAATCCCTGGATCTTGAACCTGATCATATCCAGTGTCTTTCTTCTTCATACTAAGCTCATAAGCTCTCAGCTTGCCAACTACTTCTTCCAGCTCCTTTGTCTCATAATCTACTTCTCCCTTGATCATGAGAGTGTAGATATCCCATTTAGTAGGTAAGGCATCGAGCAGCTTGTCATTCTTCTCTACGTCAGAATAGCAATCTATCTCATAATTTTCCATTTCCAACATCAGATGGTAGTATCGAGTAATGATGTCCTCAAGTGACTCATGTTTCATGTACTTGAAAAAAGCGAACTGCTTCTTCAGTAGATCAACTTTGTTTTTCTTGACATCTACATTTCCCTGATATCGCTTTTCTAATGCATCCCACATATCCTTTGAATTAGTGTACTTCTTGAAGGTATGCTTGATGCTATCAGGTAAGGACATTTTTATTGCAGTCAAGGCCCTCTTTTCAGCCTCATACATCTTTGTATCAGCCTCTTGCATGTTCACATAGGCTGTTCTACGTGGTATGCCCTCAAATTCATGTGTTGGGTTTGTGTACCCATCTTTAATACATATCCACATGTGTGTGTCCTGATATTCAATGAAGGATTGAAAACGATCCTTCCATGTCAAATAATTTTCCACCTTCATCATCTTAGGCGGTTTGTTGGTAGTGCCAACTTCATGCTACATTTTCAAAAGCTCATTCAAAGTAGACATGTTTGACATTTTAAACGTTGCAGACTGATAAAACCGTACAAAATTTCTCCGAAAACAGTTTTTACCAACTTACACCGTTAGAATCGTCTCGAAAAGACGAATCCAATGATATATAATGTCAAAAATCGAATTTTGGATTTTCCAAAGTTTTTTTTGTCCTAAAAATCCAACGAGTTCAACAGTACAAACGGTTTCGTCAGATGAGCTACGGATCAAATTCTATTCACGAAAACGTTAAATCCTCTATACGTATCTAATTCCTCCACGAAAATAAATACTCCAACTTTTAATTATGCTAGGTTTTAATTCCTCTGACTTAACTTCGCTGGTTAATAAGCTGGTTAACTTCAATTCGCTGACAGGTCAAGTTCGCTGTCAATTTCGCTACCAAGTTCGCTGATTAATTTCGTTCCCAAATTCGCTGGTTAATTTCGCTATTACGACGACCAGTAAAGTTGCCGAACACCGTGATATTTTCGTTGAGGAAAATTATACGGTTACCAAAGTCGCCTTTGGATTTAATTTCGCCGATCACCAAGTTATTAAGTCACAAATTCGTTGGTTTGTTAATTTCGCTGGTCCAGTAAATTCGGAAACTCAATCTGTTTGAAATTCTGAAGATTTCCAGATCCTTTTCTAACAGAAACCTGCAAGATTAAACAGCCAAATCAGCACAATTTTTCGAAAATAAGAAGAAAACGAAGAACAGTCTTTGAATCTTCAATTCTGTCCAGCCGAATTTCTCAACTAAGCAACAAGAACAATCACGAAAACCTGCAAATCAGCAAAATCAAACAAGGCAAACTGATCAGAACACAAACAAGAACGCACAAATAAATCAGAAAAACAAAATTTCGAAAACCCTAATTTTTCAGGTTTAAAATTTTCGAATTTTTTTCACCCAAATCTGCAGACACAATTCTGAACCGAGCTTCTTCAAGAGCCTAACGCTCTGATACCAATTGTAGGTCCCCTTGGTTCGTATGGATCGTAACAGAATTGTCAATCCAATCAAGAGTGCGGAATCCTCTTGATCAGAATATCACAAAATTGAGTAGAACAGAAATTCACAATCAACTGGGTTTCTATTGATTATCAAACACAAGTATTACAATCAATCAAACCCTAATTTTGTCCAAGCTAGAGCTCTCACGAAAATTCTCTCTCAAAAATGTTTTGGCTGATTAACCTAAACCCTAAAGCAAAGCCTTGTTTATATAACACAAGGTTGCTACTTGGGCTATGTGACAACCCTCGTAATTCCGTGTACCCGTACAATTTATTAATGATAATTAAAGTGCTTGACGACAGTGTGGAATTACTTAACTGCTCTCTGATTACTGTGTTATACTTACATGTGCTTGTTAACATACTAGTAGTATACAGAAAAGTTACTAAATAGTCCGGTATGTTTTCTGAGTGTTGAGAATTAAAAATGTTACAAAAATATATATAGGACACGTTACGGATTAATTAAGCACTTTAACGGAACAACACCCAACCGAACAACCGGACTTTACCCGGAACACAAAAATATTGTCAAACACATTGTTCTTATTTTCTGAGCTAGTTAGAGTCCCCGAACACCCTAACCCACAATATATTATATAACACACTTATGGCACTAACTAGACACTTAAAACCTAACTAATTCACTAACCATCTAGTTGGAACTCAACCAAACCAAACCCCCCCCCCCCCCCAAATCGGTTAGGAGACAAAGAAGGACACCCCATGATTTTTTTGAATTGTTTAGTTGATTGTGTTGGCTCCATTGAAACACATTACACATAGGGTATTCAAGTGTTGGAGGATAATTACTTAAGGACCTCAAGACATAACCATCTCTCATTCAACACATTCCACACTCAAACTTCTCCCTCCCTCACTTCTCTTGATCGCCCGTGAGCCACCACAACCGCCACCACCATCATTCAAGCTTCTTCAAACATTCCAAGGGCATCAAAAGGTGTTAGTGATCATACAAACATGCTTGGTGTGTTCGGAAGCTCAAGGACCTCTCCCGTCTTCTTTTAACCACCACTTTTCTACACTTGAACTCTCCTAGCTTTAAGCTAGTGGTAAGTCTCTTAGATCTACTCATTTTACATCCTATGGAGGTGGTTAAAGTATGAATCATAATGGTAAATGTGAAGAACATCAAGAACACTAAAGAACATAAGGTTAAAACTTAAACATAAGCTTTAAATATGAAGAAATATTGTTGAAATATGATGTAGTAATGTTAGTATGAAGTTGTTTTGGTTATGTTACTGATTACTTGATGATTTACTGGTTAATATTGATGATTAAGGTCGTTGTTGATCACTAGACATGTTAACGGAGCAAATAGAACATGCGTGCGTTAGAACACCACAAGCTGAAAACAACTTCTGTCCAACTATTACAGCCAACTTCAGTTGGCTGTAACCACATCGTAACTTAACAAAAACTTGATTTTTTTAAGTCTATAACGTGTTATTATGAAATACGGTTCTAATGGCACTAGAATCATAATTTTTGGACTTTGTTTACTATTTTTAAAGCGTCGTTTTGTAACAGCAGCTAGAGCTGCATTTTTGCTGCTGAAAATATGCGTTCTGTTTTCCATCATAACTTGAATTCTGTGTAGAGTTAGATCATGAAATTTGTACTGTAGATGACCACCGATGTATTTGTAATTCTCTCACTGGAATTTCGTAAATCGGACTCTCGATGAATTTTAAATAAATTATTCCGTGGACTGTAGTCAGAAAAAGATAAATCTGATTTCAGTCCGGAAAATGAATTTTTATAAAATATTGGTGATGAATTGGATCCCGAGATTTTTACACAATAATATTTGGATCATTTAAGATCTTCTGTAAAAAGTTGGGAATTTTTGGAACAAGTTAACTATTTTATTAAAATCTCCGAAAACAGCCCAGTTTTGAATATAAAAGCTGAAATGACATAAGTCGTAAATTGCGTGTCTAAATGTCGAGTATGTTATATGAGGATGATCTAACATGTTATATGTCAATGAAAGTAACATGTGCAATATCGTATGCTTGTTCTTGAGTAGCTATAGGTGGAATGTTTATATGAGCGTGAACTATTAAAGTGTGTACATGTTATGTGGTAGAAGTAATGTGTAAATAAACCGTACGTAGGATACGTGTTAAGCATGAGAAACTGATTGTTATCCATACCTTATTAGGACGTGATTGACCGACCTTGACTGTTAACTATATTTGAGAATCTAACCGAGCAAACCGAGGTGAGTTCACACTTTTCTACAAAGCATGGTAATTCCCGGTGGGAATGGGTTTAGGAATAGGGATTCCTCGTCCTTTGGGACGTGTTCAGGAATGTAAATTCCTCATCCTGTTGGGACGGATTAGACTTACTGGACTAGAACTCTATCAGCGAAGTCCCTCCCTTTTTGTATCGACTTAATCGCCGAGGCTATGGCGAGCGGGTCATTAGTTAATAGCGCTATTAGGTTTAACGAACTTCACACCATGTGGGTGTGTACTAATGGACTATGGCACGTCGGTGATGATAGACACCGACGCTAGGGCACAAGAAAGTTTGGTTAGTAGTCGATATGATAAACGAGTCTGGTAGTTTAAATAATGGGGTAGTCCCCACGGCCGGAGTGCCGGGCTGGATAGCCAGGGAAGGTGAACATGGGATGGTTAACTAATAAACGTTTTCGAACTATGGGGTGGCCCCCACGGCTGGATAGCTGATTAAGTTTAAACTACGTTTTTGGAAACAACTCTAAAATGGACAACCAACCGTGAACTCACTCAACTTTGTTGTTGACTCGTTATTACATGCTTTGCAGGTCGTTAGATGCTATGGAGCTTGCGCGAGGAGAAGGTCGTTGTGGGATACGGACCGTTATGTTATGTGCTTAATATTTAAATCCTTATGAACTTATTAAACCTACGTTTTGGACTTTAAACTTATGAACTATGGAACTTATGTTTTGGACTTACGTTTTATGCTTCCGCTATTAACTTAATGTTGGTTACCTTCTTCAGGTCACCAATTGTATTATGGTTGGTTTTATTAACTTAATTATGTTGTTCAATATGATTGGTGGCTCGATCCTGGTCATGTCACGCCTCCAAGCGGTGATACTCCGCATGGTGGATTTTGGGGGTGTGACAGATTGGTATCAGAGCCATTGGTTATAGTGAACTTGGATTTAAAAAAAATGGGGAAAAGCTTTTTGATAAACCAGACTATAACCTGTACAGTGCTCAACGATCCACAACGACGCTTTGCTCCACGTGCAAGACTCAACATTATAGGTAATATGGTTTATGTTCGTATTGCCTACCTGCTAGTAGCACATTTGATCATAGTATGCATTAGTTAGTGTGATAACTGCTATTTGAACCTTGTGTGCTTACTCTCTTCTATCACCCCACACTTACGCACCTTGCGACACCTTTCTTACGTGTGTTCCTTCGATGAGAAGATCATGAGTGGATGTCTCGACATGACCCAGGGTCAGCTGACGACCTTGATTAACGAACGGATTGCTGAAGCCTTAGCAACCCAAACAGGGAGTCAACCCATGCACCTTCAAACATGCATGGGCACCTTCAAGGCGTTCCTGGAATGCAAACCTCCCACTTTCGACGGCACTGAAGGGACAATCGGCCTTCTACACTGGATCCGAAGAATCGAATATACATTCGAAGAGAGTGAAAGCCCTACCAGCAAACGAGTAGAGTACGCTACTGGCATGTTGCAAGGGAAAGCGTATTCTTGGTGGAACGCACAGGTTCAGATGCTCGGGTTGGCAGACGCGAATGCCATCCTCTGGAGCGACTTCAAGGATTGGATTAAGGAAGAGTTCTGCCACCTGGACGACATTCTGAAACTTGAGATAGAGTATTATGGTTTGAAGATGGAAGGATCAGAGATTGAGGCATACACAAAGAGGTCCAACGACTTGGCTGCCTTATGTCCTAACATGTCACAGCCCATATCTAGGCGAATCAAGCTATACCTCAGAGGCTTAGTCCCGGAAATCCATGGGTCTGTAAGTGCGGCCAACCTTCCCACAATCCAGCAAGTCGTTCGTTTGGCACACCAGCTCACCGCTCAGGCGGTGGAAGAGGGCAAGCTGCCCAAGCGTATTAACGCTACTACTACTGATGCTCCCAGTAACAACAAGCGCAAGTGGGATGGAAATTCGGGTGAGGGTTCTACTCTAGTTCAGTCTCAGTCCCAGCAGTGAAGGACAGATGAACACAGGAACCCCAGTCAGCAGCCTTCTGGAAATCAAGGTCAGGGTAGATAAAGGGGAAATCACCCTAAGTGCAATCGATGTAGTTTGCACCACAGCAGGCCGTGCAACAAGGGTCGTTGTCAGAGATTTAACAAGTTTGGACATGAAGCCAAAGATTGCCGGAGCTCACGACCCGCGAAACAGAATCGACAACAGCAGCCACAAGCTCCCCAAAACCAACAGCAACACCAGCAGGGTAATAAGGGATGCTTCCAGTTCGGTGCTGAGGGTCACTTCAAGAGGCACTGTCCACAGCTAAATCAAAATCAGAATCAGAACAACAACCAAGGAAATGAGAATAACAATGGAGGCAAAAACGGGAGTAACAATAATGGCAATGGCGCCGTAGGTCGCACCTTCGTGATTGGTCAGGCTGACGCAAGGAACGATCCCAACGTTGTGATGGGTAAGTTTCTTCTGAATGACTTCTTTGTTACTGTTTTATTTGATTCGGGTGCCGATACTAGTTATATGTCCTTAAAAGCTAGCCAAATGCTTAAGCGCACTCCAACACTTTTGAACACCAAACACATGGTAGAACTAGAAAACGGTAAAAGTCTTGAAGCCACACACGTAGTTAAAGGTTGTAACCTCGTCTTAGCTGGTCAGACTTTCTCTATCGATCTCATCCCTGTCACACTTGGTAGTTTCGACGTCGTTATTGGGATGGATTGGCTATCTAATCATCAAGTGGAGATTGTTTGGAAGGAGAAAATCGTCCGCATTCCTCGTTCTGGTGAAGAACCTCTCGTGATTCATGGCGACAAGAGTGGTGCTGTCGTAGGCATTATCTCTTTCCTTAAGGCCCAGAAGTGTTTGCGAAAGGGCCACACTGCCATTCTGGCACTCGTTACTGACACATCAACAGAAGAGAAGAGAATTGAAGACATTCCTATTATGCGTGACTTTCCTGAGGAATTACCTGGTCTTCCGCCTCATCGCCAAGTTGAGTTTCAAATCGAGCTAGCCCCTGGAGCAGCACCAGTAGCTCGAGCTTCATATCGTCTAGCTCCATCAGAACTCGAAGAACTGTCTACGCAACTACAAGAACTCCTGGAAAAGGGTTTCATACGTCCTAGTTCTTCGCCTTGGGGAGCTCCAGTGTTATTCGTGAAGAAGAAAGACGGTACCTTTAGAATGTGTATTGACTACCGCGAACTCAACAAGGTGACCATGAAGAATCGTTATCCTCTTCCACGCATTGATGACTTGTTCGACCAGTTGCAAGGGTCGAGTTATTACTCTAAGATTGACTTGAGATCGGGATACCATCAGCTGAGAGTCCGAGAGGAGGACGTCTCCAAAACAGCGTTCGGAACTCGTTACGGCCATTACGAGTTTCTGGTCATGCCTTTCGGGTTGACGAATGCACCAGCGGTCTTCATGGATCTCATGAACCGAGTGTGCAAGCCTTACCTGGATAAGTTTGTCATAGTGTTCATCGACGACATCCTGATCTATTCCAAGAGTCAGGAGGAACACGAGCAGCATCTGCGGCTTATCCTGGAACTTCTTCGTAAAGAGCAGTTGTATGCCAAGTTTTCGAAATGTGACTTCTGGCTTCGCGAAGTCCACTTCCTAGACCATGTGGTAAACAAGGATGGGATTCATGTGGATCCATCCAAGGTTGAATCGATCAAGAACTGGCCTGCACCCCGTACACCAACATAAATCCGCCAATTCTTGGGTTTGGCAGGATATTACAGAAGATTTATCAAGGATTTCTCAAAGATTGCGCAACCTCTCACTTCACTGACTCAGAAAGGTGTCACCTATCATTGGGATGATGCACAGGAATCTGCTTTTCAGCACTTAAAAGATAGACTTTGTAGCGCGCCTATTCTTTCATTGCCTGAAGGCAGATGATTTTGTGGTTTATCGCACGCTTCCATCCAAGGACTTGGTTGCGTGTTGATGCAACGCGATAAGGTCATTGCTTACGCATCGCGCCAACTTAAAGTTCACGAAAGGAACTACACTACGCACGACTTGGAGTTGGGAGCAGTTGTTTTCGCGCTTAAGATATGGAGACATTACCTGTACGGTACCAAGTGCACCATTTACATCGATCACAGGAGTCTCGAGCATATCTTCAAGCAAAAGGAGTTAAATATGCGACAACGCCGATGGGTCGAGCTCTTGAATGATTATGAATGCGCTATCAAATACCATCCGGGCAAGGCCAATGTTGTGGCCGACGCTCTCAGTGTAAAGGATACTATACCGAAGCCTGTACGTGCGTTACAGCTTACCATCCAATTTAACCTCCCCGCTCAGATTCGCGATACTCAGGTTGAAGCATTAAAGGCAGAAAACATCAGGGCTGAGTCCCTACGAGGATCGAGGCAACGGCTAGAATAAAAGGAAAACGGTGCCTACTATGTTAACGGACGCATCTGGGTTCCACTTTATGGAGGCTTACGCGAGCTTGTGATGGATGAAGCACATAAGTCTCGTTATTCAGTGCATTCTGGTTCGGATAAGATGTACCACGACCTAAAGACTACATACTGGTGGCCTGGTATGAAAGCCAGCATAGCAACCTATGTTAGCAAATGCTTGACTTGTGCTAGGGTCAAGACCGAATATCAGAAACCCTCAGGCCTACTTCAACAACCAGAGATACCTAAATGGAAATGGGAGCAAATTTCCATGGATTTCGTTTCGGACCTACCGAGATCTCAACGCGGAGACAATTCCATTTGGGTGATCGTGGATCGACTGACTAAGTCTGCACATTTTCTGTCTATCAAGAAAACGAATAAGTTTTCTACCCTATCAGACATCTACCTAAAGGAAGTAGTATCGAGGCATGGAGTGCCAATCTCCATCATTTCTGATCGTGACTCACGTTTTACGTCCGAATTGTGGCAAGCTATGCACAAGTCCTTTGGCTCCCGATTAGACATGAGCACGGCATATCATCCAACAGTCCGATGGGCAATCTGAACGTACCATCCAAACCCTTGAAGACATGCTTAGGGCATGTGTAATCGACTTTGGTAATGGCTGGGAAAAGCACCTCCCGTTAGTGGAGTTTTCGTATAACAACAGTTACCACACCAGCATCCAGGCCACTCCGTTCGAGGCATTGTACGGACGAAAATGCCAATCACCTCTTTGTTGGGCAGAGGTTGGTGACAGCCAAATCACAGGCCCAGAACTTGTAGTAGACACGACTGAGAGGATTGCTCAGATACGACAGCGAATGGCGGCAGCTTGTGACCGTCAGAAAAGCTATGCCGATAAGCGAAGAAAGCCACTCGAGTTCCAGGTTGGGGATCGAGTGCTACTCAAGGTCTCACCTTGGAAAGGTGTAGTTCGTTTTGGCAAACGAGGCAAACTCAACCCGCGATACGTTGGACCCTTTGAAATCATTGAGAAGATTGGCAAGGTGGCCTACAGGCTGAATCTACCGACAGAACTCAGCGGAGTTCACAACGTATTCCACGTGTCAAATCTGAAGAAGTGTCTGTCAGATGAGACCCTAATAGTTCCCCTCAAGGAGCTCACAATCGACGACCAGCTGCGATTCATCGAGGAACCAGTAGAGATTACCGATCGAGATGTTAAAATTCTCAAGCGCACCAGGATACCTCTCGTTCGAGTTCGTTGGAATTCCCGTCGTGGCCCAGAGTATACCTAGGAACGAGAAGACCAAATGAAACTCAAATATCCCCAGCTGTTTAAGAAAAGTGCAACCACTACTGAGGCTGAAGCTACTGCAGAATTTCGGGACGAAATTCCAAATCAACGGGGGGATGATGTGACACCCCAGGAAAACCAGGAAACCAACGCAACATAACTAGCTTCCTCAGTAACCACGAGCTAAATTTCGGGACGAAATTTTCTTAACAGGGGGAGAATGTGACAACCCTCGTAATTCCGTGTACCCGTACAATTTATTAATGATAATTAAAGTGCTTGACGACTGTGTGGAATTACTTAACTGCTCTCTGATTACTGTGTTATACTTACATGTGCTTGTTAACATACTAGTAGTATACAGAAAAGTTTCTAAATAGTCCGGTATGTTTTCCTGAGTGTTGAGAATTAAAAATGTTACAAAAATATAAATATAGGACACGTTACGGATTAATTAAGCACTTTAACGGAACAACACCCAACCGAACAACCGGACTTTACCCGGAACACAAAAATATTGTCAAACACATTGTTCTTATTTTCTGAGCTAGTTAGGGTCCCCGAACACCTTAACCCACAATATATTATATAACACACTTATGGCACTAACTAGACACTTAAAACCTAACTAATTCACTAAACATCTAGTTAGAACTCAACCAAACCAAACCCCCCCCCCCCTAAATCGGTTAGGAGACAAAGAAGGACACCCCATGATTTTTTTGAATTGTTTAGTTGATTGTGTTGGCTCCATTGAAACACATTACACATAGGGTATTCAAGTGTTGGAGGATAATTGCTTAAGGACCTCAAGACATAACCATCTCTCATTCAACACATTCCACACTCAAACTTCTCCCTCCCTCTCTTCTCTTGATCGGCCGTGAGCCACCACAACCGCCACCACCATCATTCAAGCTTCTTCAAACATTCCAAGGGCATCCAAAGGTGTTAGTGATCATACAAACAAGCTTGGTGTGTTCGGAAGCTCAAGGACCTCTCCCATCTTCTTTTAGCCACCACTTTTCTACACTTGAACTCTCCTAGCTTTAAGCTAGTGGTAAGTCTCTTAGATCTACTCATTTTACATCCTATGGAGGTGGTTAAAGTATGAATCATAATGGTAAATGTGAAGAACATCAAGAACACTAAAGAACATAAGGTTAAAACTTAAACATAAGCTTTAAATATGAAGAAATATTGTTGAAATATGATGTAGTAATGTTAGTATGAAGTTGTTTTGGTTATGTTACTGATTACTTGATGATTTACTGGTTAATATTGATGATTAAGTTCGTTGTTGATCACTAGACATGTTAACGGAGCAAATAGAACATGCGTTAGAACACCACAAGCTGAAAACAGCTTCTGTCCAACTATTATAGCCAACTTCAGTTGGCTGTAACCACATCGTAACTTACCAAAAACTTGATTTTCTTAAGTCTATAACGTGTTATTATGAAATACGGTTCTAATGGCACTGGAATCATAATTTTTGGACTTCGTTTACTATTTTTAAAGTGTCATTTTGTAACAGCAGCTAGAGCTGCATTTTTGCTGCTGAAAATATGCGTTCTGTTTTCCGTCATAACTTGAATTCTGTGTAGAGTTAGATCATGAAATTTGTACTGTAGATGACCACTGATGTATTTGTAATTCTCTCACTGGAATTTCGTAAATCGGACTCTCGATGAATTTTAAATAAATTATTCTGTGGACTGCAGTCAGAAAAAGATAAATCTGATTTCAGTCCGGAAAATGATTTTTTATAAAATATTGGTGATGAATTGGATCCCGAGATTTTTACACAATAATATTTGGATCGTTTAAGATCTTCTGTACAAAGTTGGGAATTTTTTGAACAAGTTAACTATTTTATTAAAATCCCCGAAAACAGCCCAGTTTTGAATATAAAAGCTGAAATGACATAAGTCGTAAATTGCGTGTCTAAATGTCGAGTATGTTATCCGAGGATGATCTAACATGTTATATGTCAATGAAAGTAACATGTGCAATATCGTATGCTTGTTCTTGAGTAGCTATAGGTGGAATGTTTATATGAGCGTGAACTATTAAAGTGTGTACAAGTTATTTTTTTTTTTTTGGGTAAAGGGTTACCCCGATGAATTTTATAAATGTAACCAATAATACAAGGGTGTGTCAGCGTGACACACCAACTAGACTTGACATACCAAGCCTAGGAAACACAAACAACAGCCAAAGAAAAACAACCAAACTAAACGACACACAACTCAAACAACCAGATCACTAGACAAACAAATAACAGACATTATCCTCTAGCCCGGATCCGCTCCATTATCTTCAATCTTCCAGCACTTGAAAATCCTTCTCTTAGTCGAATCGGTCCGAAATCTGAATCCCATGAGCCGCAAACGCACCGAGCATTTAATCACCTCAGCCACTTGATTTACCGTCCTCTTATGATTCTTGAAGAGCCTGTTGTTCCTTTCTTGCCATATATAATAAGATGAAGCAGCAATCAACAACTTACACACAATATGATCCGCATTCTTGGACTTAGCATGCTGCTCCACCCAAGATAAAAGCGAAGACCATGAATCATCCACATTACCCAAACTAACCAACTTCTTGACTTCATTCCAAACTTGAGTCGCAAAAGCACATCGGAAAAATAGATGATCCCGACTATCCCGATCAAAATTACACAACGGACAACACATCAGGTTCCAGTTAGTTTGACTACCTGCTTCCCACACAGCCAATCTATCCTGCGTTTTAAGTTTGTTTCTAAATACGAGCCATAGATGAAACGAATGCCGCGGTATACATTGAGAATACCAAACCATATCAGCCCATAACACCTGATGTTCCCGATTCCGAATAGTATTCCACACAAGAGCCGATTTAAAGTTACAAGTTTTTCCCTCCAAGTCTTTCCACACCAGCCTATCAACGCTATTATGAACAATACGAGGAGCCGCTATAGTGATTAGCACAGGAAAAAGATCTAGCCAAGCTTGTGGCCATCGCCAGTTACCGTTCTGATCAACCATATCCGCAACCGTTGACTTAAGAGAAAACCCAGCATTAGCAATAGTTCTCGGAGTGATAAACGAGCTGAGCGGACTTACCGAGCACCACATGTCACTCCAAATATTAGTTTGAGCCCCGCTTTTAATAGAAGTAATGTGTAAATAAACCGTACGTAGGATACGTGTTATGCATGAGAAACTGATTGTTATCCGTACCTTATTAGGACGTGATTGACCGACCTTGACTGTTAACTATATTTGAGAATCTAACCGAGCAAACCGAGGTGAGTTCACACTTTTCTACAAAGCATGGTAATTCCCGGTGGGAATGGGAATGGGTTCAGGAATAGGGATTCCTCGTCCTTTGGGATGTGTTCAGGAATGTAAATTCCTCGTCCTGTTGGGACGGATTAGACTTACTGGACTAGAACTCTATCAGCGAAGTCCCTCCTTTTTTGTATCGACTTAATCGCCGAGGCTATGGCGAGCGGGTCATTAGTTAATAACGTTATTAGGTTTAACGAACCTCACACCGTGTGGGTGTGTACTAATGGACTATGGCACGTCGGTGATGATAGACACCGACGCTGGGGCACAAGAAATTTTGGTTAGTAGTCGATATGATAAACGAGTCTGGTAGTTTAAATAATGGGGTAGTCCCCACGGCCGGAGTGCCGGGCTGGATAGCCAGGGAAGGTGAACATGGGATGGTTAACTAATAAACGTTTTCGAACTATGGGGTGGCCCCCACGGCTAGATAGATGATTAAGTTTAAACTACGTTTTTGGAAACAACTCTAAAATGGACAACCAACCGTGAACTCACTCAACTTTGTTGTTGACTCGTTATTACATGCTTTGCAGGTCGTTAGATGCTATGGAGCTTGCGCGAGGAGAAGGTCGTTGTGGGATACGGACCGTTATGTTCCGTGCTTAATATTTAAATCCTTATGAACTTATTAAACCTACGTTTTGGACTTTAAACTTATGAACTATGGAACTTATGTTTTGGACTTATGTTTTATGCTTCCGCTGTTAACTTAAAGTCGGTTACCTTCTTCAGGTCACCAATTGTATTGTGTTGGTATTATTAACTTAATTACGTTGTTTAATATGATTGGTGGCTCGATCCTGGTCATGTCACGCCTCCAAGCAGTGATACTCCGCATGGTGGATTTTGGGGGTGTGACAGGCTAAGGTTTCCTACATGGGCAAAGCCAAATTCGTCCCCCTTGACCCAATGTGGGTTTTGTTTAGCCCAAACTCTATTATTCCACTAATACAAAGCTAAACCCGCTAACTGTTTATCGTTTTACTAACTACAAGATATCCAAAGACCAAATCTAAGCTGTTGTCACAAATATGCACCAACAACTACCCACCCCCACCTATTTACGGCCCCAACAAGGGACCCACACTTGGATTTGTTTAAATATTATATTGGATTGTGTTTATACTTTCCTAAACATAATACACAAGAGTTAAAGTGAGAACTTGGATTATAAGAAGGCACATTGTGAACATGAGCTCATAACTTCACACACACAAACTCTCTCCTCTTCTCCTCCTTGTTCTCGGCCGAACTCAACCCCACACACATCCACCATCAATCATCCATTCTCATACAATCCAAGCTCATACAAAGGTGTTAGAAGGCATACAAAGGAGCTAGGAGCTTGTAGAAGTTGAAGGACCTCTCTCATTTTATTTTATCCATCTCATAACTTCTCTTGATCATCCCTAGCCTTGTGCAAGTGGTAAGAACCTTGATCTTGCCATTTTACTTCCATTTTAAGTGGTTAAAAGAAGAATCATAATCATAATCTTGATGAACACTAAGAATCACAAGAAGTAAACTTGAACATAAGCATTAAATATGAAGAAATCTTGATGAATATAAGTTGTTATGCTTGATGATTGTTGATAACTTGTGAAAATGATGTTGATCATCATATGATCTTGCTAGATCATGATTAAAAACATAATCTAGTAAGATGAGAGTATGAACATGTTAGAGATTAATGGATCATCCACACAAAGATCATGAACTTGAAAGAATAAAGTTGTTTCTTGTTAAAGAATGATCAAAGTAAGTTATTAATCATGTAGATCTAAAAATTTCATGAATGATTTCTAAAGAAACCAAGTTAAAAATTAAAGTTTTACTAAATCTTGGTTCTTACATAAACAAACCTTATTTTTGGTGGATAAACAAGTGTTGAAACACTTGTGTAACAAGAAAATTTCATAAAGAGATATTTTTAGAAATGATGATCACAAGTTGTAAAGATCTATCTTCTTCAAAAATGAAGTTTTCAAAGAATCAATCACACTTTAAAAGGTAACAAGGCTTACTAAGAACACTAGTAAGTCTCTACAAATTTTTACAAATATTCAAGTTCATGAAGTATTGGATTATGCTTGTTTTTGGCAAAGTTGGTAAGTGTAAGTTGTTTATTGTTGAATGATGATTGATTTTGTTGATTTTTACAAAAGAAAATGATATGCCTGAAAGCATGGAATCTTCCATTTTTAGGGGAAACTATGGCAAAAATTTTCTAAAAATTAAACACTTAGAAAAATATTTCCAAACAAATATTTACAAGTGTATTTTAAACTATGAATTTCTCACATAAACTTTGCCATAAATTTTATTGCAAAAATTATAATTATTGGAGGTTGGTTTTTATAAATAAAAGTGACTAAATATGTATTTAGGAAATATATATTTAGATGACACCATGTGTGTGATTATTTGTATATTTTGTGTATTAGTTATATTATTTTAGGACATGAAATAATATAACACGTCAAAATACCAGAAATTACAATCCAAAATATTACCAAAATTCCAAGGAATAAATATACAAGTTATACACAAAATATTGGTAAAACCGAACTATGGAATAAGACATACAAAATATTCTGGAAAATTTATTCACAAAGTATATTTTGGTAAATAATATTTTGGACACCAAGGAAACGAAAATATGATTTATACAATTACTATAAGAATATATCATATTTTTTACAAGGAAAAATATATTATTTTTGGCAAGTATGAATATATATTTTTCTTGAAACTTTAGAAGATATATTATTTTTAAGAAATATATATTTTCTTACACAAACATGAAATATGATATTTTTGGGTGAAAGATATATTTTCTCAAATAAATATGAAATATAACATTTTTTGGAGAAAAATAAGTTTATATATTTTCTAAGTTAGACTTGAAAATATATTATTTTTGGAACTTATATGAAAATACAAATATTTTTGCCAAGGGAAAATTATAAATAATTTTTCTAAGTAATATTTTTAAAATATATATTTTGGAAATATATATGGACTTTTATTAAGGATATTATTCCGGAAAGGATAATATAACATTAAGTATAAGGATACTTTATAATTACATGAAGATACGTATTCTCGTACGTACAAATACACACCGGAATACGACTCTAATACATGGCAAAAATATACAAGTGTAAGAATACGAATACAATTACACCCATCCTTGGGAAGAATATACAAGTATAAATACTTGGGAAGTATTAAGTTAAAATATATTGTTTTAACAATTATCCCAAAACTTAATAAATATAATTTAAGTTAAAATATTAATTATTTTAACAAATAATTATATAACTTGGAATAATATCGAAGATACGAAGAAACGTAACCCAAAGACATTAATACTAAGTCAAGGCACGACCCGCTCGTCTAATAGATCATAGTACGTTGTAGGTAGTCGTGTTTTATCTAAAGAAGCTTGAGTTACGGTGATTGAAGACGCAAGACAGTGAGTTTCATGACCCCCTTTACTTTAACTGTTTTTGGTTTTATAACTTCGGGGGTGAAATACATGTTACACCTATTTACAAACATTTTGATTTGGTATGGTTAGCTAAGGAAGGGTACTACTTGATCATGTGAGTGGTGGGTACAACACTTAAGGCCATTAATCCTCATTGTAGGACCGAGGGACATGAGTGATAGATCTATTTGGGTGTAGTGAGCCCACACCCATGTGGACCAGGGTGGCCCATGAGGTGACTATGTCTTATTCCCGGAGACAAATCTGCTAGGTTTGAGTTTTCCTGCATCACTTCACACATATCAATGGCCTTGCAAACCATTGGTGATTTGTTTTCCTTGTTGCTTTCATACCAGGAGTTTACAAACATACATACATACTTTCAATGATTACAAAGGTTTCGTTCACACAAACAAACACATGAACTCGCTCAACTTTTGTTGATGTTTTCAAACTACATGTATTTCAGGGAATTAGATGTGGATCTGGCAGGCGTTCGGAAGTTCCAAGTGTGGTTTAAAAATAAAAGATATCATCCATGATCTTAGGGTTTGGTCAGTGTGTCTTATCCTGGACGAGACACGTCTTCCAAATCCTGGTGTTATTTAATGTCTTTTGTCGAGTCTTTGTGAACTCTTAAACAAGTTGCATGTTTAGTACTCGAATTTGACTTCTATGTTTTTAAAAACAATGTTGTTGTTATGTTTTAAAATTTATTTAATGGATGACCATCGTTAGTTTTATCATATAGTGGTTGTTATGATTGAACGCAATGATATTAAGAAAGTCACACATAATCACGCTTCCGCAAAAGTCAGGGTGTGACAGTATAACCTCGGAAAATTATTCCCTATACAACTATGGTCACAAAATATGTTTGGTCGGATCCTAATGATCGACCAAACGGGTCAGGTTCAAAAGTCTAAGCGGTGGTTTAGACCGCTTATCTTACGACCCTAAATAAGCACAAAACTAAAAGTAACGAGTTAAACATGTTAAAACATGTTTAACTAAGTTAGAAAACAAGTTTGATATCAAAACAAAGTGTTTTGATACCCAAAGATAGCTTCATGGCAAAATACGCATAAACACGTATTTTGACCGAAACTATGACTCGTCACTACGCCTAATCAACGTGGAAATCAGTAGGTATAGTCACAAGGGACTATAACCATCGTGATTACGCTCACGTTGCAAAGTTCAAATGAACTTTGTGTTGACCAAAGACTGGTCAAAGCAGAAAGTCAAACACTGTTTGACTTTCATGCTTAAAATGCATAAAAATCATGAAAGAAGCTTACAAGAGGTCCAATGCTTGAAGAAAGAAGAAGAAAACTTGAAGATTGGGACCTTCAACCAGAAGGGATAGTCCCAATTGTCTAGAAATGAGAGGAAAACTGATTTGATCAAGTGTGAAGTGAGTTTGGGGTGGGTATTTATAGATTTCGGACAACCGTTAGGATCGTTTCTCGGTTATTGAGCTTCAATTTTGGCCCTCCATGTGTTACCCACTGAATTTGAATACTAGGGAGCCTAAATACCAGTATATGGTATGATAAAACCATGCACAAAACCCAGAAACCAGCTGCTGATTGAAGTAAACTGTTTTTGCAGAACTGGGAGTCTGTCGCGGGCCGCGTAGACCCACACATGGTCTTACGCGCCCCTCCTAGACAACTTTCACAGATTGTCAAGTTTAGTCCCTGCAAGTCTAAAACTCAGTTTTTGATGCATTTTCGACACGTTTAAGCTCTGTTAAGCCATTTTCAAGGCTCTACAATGATGCCAAAGTGTAGGGGACATGAAATATGCTTGAAAACATCTCGGATGTCGGTTCATTTGGTCGTACGGTCACGTTATTCGGTTAATTACGACGAAATACAAACGGACGCGAAAAACGATCTAAATTACGCGACGAATGAAATTTTAGCATTCCAAACACTAAAATAAAATATTTTAATGATTAAAAACTTTTTTGGATGTTCGGATATGTTCAGAACGTAAGATATGCACGTAAATGCAAACTTATGCACTTTTTGACGCTTTTAGTCCCTGATTGACCAATAAGTTTATTTTCGCATACCGAACCCCTCAAAGCCTATTTCTAAGCTATGTAATAGATATTTAGGGTATGTTTAACTTATGATCAAGTTCCATAAGGTACGTTACTATTTGATTTGGTAAACTTTTGCAGTTTGACGCAAATAGTCCCTGTGAGCGAATAAATTTTATTTTTGCCATACCAAACCCTTTAAAACTTACTTCTAAGTTATGTAAAGGTTATTTAAGGTATGTTAAGCATATGTCACTATTCCGGAGTGTTTATCACATTAAACTGATTAGGTTTATGCATCAGTTCGCGTATAATTTTCCAGAAAGCGATTTAGAGCTCGAAATCGAACGATAATCGAAATGAGAAATTGTTAAACACAAATAAACAAATATAGGGATCAAAATACATCGTTTCATTGATAATTGAACTGTTTAGAGTTCAAATAATGATTACTAAGCACAGGTGTCACAGTCTCCCCTACTTTAGGAAACTTCGTCCCAAAATTTATTTAGAGGAAACTTGTGAGAGTAGATGTGGATGTTTTGCTTTCAGATAATCCTCCATTCCCTAAGTAAAATCTCTGGGTCACATTTGAATTTCTTGCAAGCTTTTGATATCTATACCAATCGGTTGCTAATTGGGAAGGGTTTAGATCCGAAGATTTAACTCCACCCTGATGAGTTTGTGTATGGGTGTACTAAACCTCAAGGGTGCCATGGAATTGTCGAAATGACGTTCTTGTTATATCGAAATGTAGAGAGCGTGTGAATTCGATGAGAAGTTGGAGTTTCAAACAATGGATAGAGAGAATGCTTCTCGTGAATGTTATTATAGGAAACTTTATGTGAGCTCGAAACTTGAAGTCGAAAAGATAAAACAACATTGGTTAAGGTTCTGAACTTCTTGTAACTTAAATAACGTCATGCTTGCAATGTAAGAGGGACACTTATATAAATATATGAAGCGCCGTCGGTGCATCCACCGTACCTCCATTACATTGTTCACGTTTCGTTATTTTTGCCACTATAGGTTTTTACACATGACAAATCTTACTATGGTTTATGTGCACTGAATTTCATAATTATGTATGCATCCATAATTATGTATTTCCTTGCACAGTCCGTACAATACATTTTATAATGTGTAGGGGAAGAAAAATCAAACGAATAAACCTTCGATGACTGTGGCTAGACTGCCAAAGGGTCCTTTCTAGTTAGATTAACAAATGATCTTTTAAAATAGATCACTAAAAGGGTCTTTTCAACTACATCATCTCATGATATCATTAACCAGGTTAACGAATCAATCTTTTTAACTAGACCACCCAAAGGATCTCTTTTGAATTATGGAATAGTACTTTATAATCCAGGGGTCTTAACTATTACGTATAAGCCCATTAAGGATTTAAGGTAGTACCTTTGGATATCCTACTATGAATCCCTCATATGAAGATATGGAAGATTTTACGAGGATTTGGATATCGAATATTTGGATCATACAAAAACACATAAACATATAATCACGTAATCACATAATTGTTTAACATGGTCTCTAAATTTGTTATTAATTTTGTTCATCAACTTGTTATCGATTTGTACACGCGTATTTAAAGTACACCAGGAATCCAATCCATGGACTTCAATTGATATTCTCAAGAATCTAACTATGAAGATAGGAAGATTCTAATAGGAATTCGGCTTTGTCCTTATCGAATCGTAATGTACGTATTAAAGCATACAAAGACTCCAATTAAGGACTCCGATTTTGAGCTTAAAATACCCACAAGGATCTAATTATGAGGATATGAAGATCCTATATTGTGACAACCCGAGTTTTCAAGGTCTTTCCTCGACACGTTACTCGTTTGGCAAAGTGTTTTCATAATTCGTTGTGGTGTAACTTGTTCATGTTTGATATATGTTTGAAGTATTATATTATAGTTTGGGTTAAATAATAAACTTGTGAACTGTTTGATATATGTTGGTGTATTATTCATGCATGACGAAACATATGACTTTCGCCATCTCCCTCACTCGACGAAACATGGTGTTTCGCCACACACACCACGACGAAAGATGGATATTCGCCGTGTGGGCTTTTGGCCTAGGTGAGGCCCATATGTGGCTCGGCTATAACCACCCTATATTCGCATAACTATACGTAAGTTAAAAATTAACGAAACCCTAGCTCTCTATCTCTCAACGAACTGTCGGCAGCACCCATCTGTTTCCTTCGAAGATTCCTTGCACTTTCGTGATCACCCCATCGATCGGTTAGCATCCCACCACACTTTACACTGATTGATAATTGTTGTGATGATCTACTGTGAATGTAGGGTTTTATTAGAAACTGTAATCTTATGTTGTGATTAACTAGGGTTTGGATATTTCGTGTTAATCAAATAGATTAGATCCTGCATAAGGAGAATTCGGTGTCTCGTATTCATTCATGATTCACTACATGGATCTAATGATTCTGTTTGCAGTATGTATATTATGTTATCTTTTGTGCATGATTACTGGGTAATCTAGTTGGTGATATGTGTGACAATTGTGTTCTGTAATCGATGTACAATGTAAAACAATGATGATTATTAATAAAACAATGTGCTTTGGTGTTATTATATGTGTTTTGGTGTTTTTATGTGTGTATTTGTGTTTGGTGATTTTTCAATTCGATTCAATTCCGATTTCAAGCTTTAAATCGCTTTCTAGAAGGTTATACGCGCACCAATGCGTAAATATAACCATTTTAATGCAACAAACACTATGAAATAGTGAAATAGGCTTAACATACCTTAAATAACCTTTACATAACTTCGAAATAAGTTTTGGAGGGTTTGGTGTGGCGAAATCAAGTTTATTCGCTTATAGGGACTAATTTCGACAAACTGTGAAAGTATGCCGATTTGTACTAAAACGAACATTCCGAAACATGACCATAAGTTAAACATACCCTAAATATCCTTTACATAGCTTAGGAATAGGCTTTGAGGGGTTCGGTGTGCTAAAATAAACTTTTTGGTCATTCAGGGACTAAAAGCGTCAAAAAGTGCATAAGTTTGCATTTTCGCGCCTATCTTACGTTCTGAATACATCCGGACATCCAAAACTATATGTAATCATTAAAATATTTTATTTTAGTGTTTGGCATAATAAAAATCCATTCGTCGCTTAATTTGGATCGTTTTTGCGTTCATTACGACTTCCGTCGTAATTAAGCGAATAACGCGATCGTACGACCAAACGAACCGACATCCGTGATATTTTTGAGCATTTTTTGAGTTCCCAATACTTTAACTTCATTTTAGAGCCTTGAAATGAGGTTAACGGGGCTTAAACGTGCCAAAAATGAGCCGAAATGCAAGATTCTCAAGTGCAGGGACCATTTTGCAATTTCTGGAAACTAAGCCCACACGGGCCGCGTAAGACACCCTTGTCTTTTACGCGGGCCGCCTGAGCCACCCAGATCAGCAAAACTGTTTTTCTTGCTGTTTCCAGCTGTTCCAGCTGTTATACACCTTGGGTTTGTAAATCTGTGGGCACGAGGTGTACGGTTGAGATTAAGGCTCGGGAATCGATGAACGATCCTAACGGTTGTACGAAAAATATATATAGCCCACCCCATTCACTTGCAAAACCCACTTGATTTTCTGAGATTTCTCTAAGTTGGAGTGTGAACCACTTCATACCTGAGAATACTTGGGAAATGAAAGCTTGCGGGGACCCTTTGTAAGTATTCATTCGTTCTTTTCATTCGTTTTTATCATAAAAGTCAAACTGCATTTGACTTTCTGCATTAACCAGTTTATGGTCAATGCGAAGTTCGTTTGAACTTCATAACGTGAGCGTAATCACGATGGTTGTAGTCCCTAGTAACTATACCTACTTATTACCACGTTATCTAGGCTCAGTGACTAGTCGTAGTTTCGGCCAAAATGCGTTTTCTCGCGTATTTTCTAACCAAACTACTTTTAGGTATCAAAACCGTTTGTTTTGATACCAAACCTGTTTTCTAACTTAACTAAACATGTTTTAGCATGTTTAGCTCGTCACTTTTAGTTTAGTGCTTGTGTAGAGTCGTAAGTCAAGCGGACTAAACACCCGCTTAGACTTTCGAACACGACCCGTTTGGTTGATCATTAGGATCTGACCAAACATGCTTAGTGACCATAGTTGTAAAGGGAAGAACCTTCCGAGGTTATACCTTATGGTCACTTAGGTTTAATTAGTTGTATGATAGGTAGTTTATATGCCTTAGGTAAATGACCAAAATGCCCTTTTCATACATAATTGGTAATTAAGCATATGTAACATAAAATTTTGTCGTATAACTGATTATGTAACATGTTTAAACATGTTTTGGCATATAATACTTGTCATAGGACTAGTTAGACGTCTCGAACGCGCATTTGCGCGCACGACACGTTAAAGTAACGTAAGCTACCTTAATGGGTCGCGATGGGTCGAAAGCACTTAGGTTAGGTTCCGATCTAGAATGTAGACTTTGTTAAACCATATCACATGAGTTCCAACACTCATTTGGTTTACAAGACCTCATTCTATCCGATCTTCCGATTGATGTGTCAATTTATTTACTAGTGATTCGATTAATAGGTGTGACACCTGTGTCACTTCAACCATCAAACAAATGCCAAACCAATGAAATATTGTATTTCATACTTGGGATTTGTAAAAATATGTGTATCGTTTACACATATCAACCCTTGTTCGATTTCAAGCTTTAAATCGCTTTCTGGAGGGTTATACGCGCACTGATGCGTAAATATAACCAGTTTAATGCAACGAACACTCTGGAATAGTGAAATAGGCTTAACATACCTTAAGTAACCTTTACATAACTTAGAAATAAGTTTTGAAGGCTTTGGTATGGCAAAATCTAGTTTATTAACTTACAGGGACTAAACTTGACAAACTGCGAAAGTATGCCAATTTGAACTGTAACAGACATTCCGGAACATGAACATAAGTTAAACATACCATAAATATCCTTCACATAGCTTAGAAATAGGCTTTGAGGGGTTCGGTGTGCTAAAATAAACTTTTGGGTCATTCAGGGACTAAAAGCGTCAAAAAGTGCACAAGTTTGCACTTTCGCGCATAACTTACGTTCTGAATACATCCGGACATCCAAAAATTTATGTAAGCACTATAATATTTTATTTTAGTGTTTGGCATAAGAAAAATCCATTCGTCACGCCATTTGGATCGTTTTTCACGCTTATGCGCATTCCGTCGTAATTAACCGAACAACGCAATCGTACGGCTAAACGAACCGACATCCGAGATATTTTTGAGCACATTTTAAGTTCCCTATACTTTAACTTCATTTTTGAGCTTTGAAATGGGGTTAACGGGCCTTAAACGCGTCGGAAATGACCTTATAGCACAACAGGGACCTAAATGGTAAATCTGCCAAACTTGGCCCTTGCGCACCGTAAGGGTTATTTGTTACGGTGCGCAAGCATAGGTCAGATGCAGCAACTCATTTTTCAGCTGCTGTTTCCTACCCTTAACCCCTTCCAAAGGCCAATTCCATGTGTCCAACTCTTGTGGTGGGTCAATATCAGCTACCACAACCTTCCGACAAGTGTACGGGCGAGATCATTCCCTCTTTTCCAAGAAACGATCCTAACGGTGAACCGAAAACTATAAATACCCCCATACCCCAACTTCATTTCTCACTAGAATCTGATCATTTGTGTTCTAAGTTGAAACCTTTGTTTCATACCTGAGCTATTTTGATCTAGATTAGCATTCGGAGACCCTTCGTAAGTGTTCCTTCGTTCTTTTATTGCTTTTCGAGTCCGAAAGTCGAACTTTGTTGACTTTCTGCATTGACCAGTTTATGGTCGATGCGAAGTTCGTTTGAACTTCATAACGTGAGCGTGATCACGATGGTTATAGTCCCTAGTGACTATACCTACTGATTACCACGTTATCTAGGCTCAGTGACGAGCCGTAGTTTCGGTCAGAATACGTATTCTTGCGTATTTTGTAACCAAACTACTTATGGGTATCAAGACCATTTGTTTTGATACCAAACCTGTTTTCTAAACTTAGTTAAGCATGTTTTAACATGCTTAGCTCGTCACTTTTAGTTTAGTGCTTATTTAGGGTCGTAAGGTAAGCGATCTAAACAATCGCTTATACTTTCGAACCCGACCCATTTGGTCGATCTTTAGGATCCGACCAAACACATTAGGTGACCATAGTATATAGGGAATAACCTTCCGAGGTTATACCTTATGGTCGCTTCGTTTAAGTAGTTGTATGATAGGTAGTTTATATGCCTTAGGTAAATTACCAAAATACCCCTTTGATGCCAAAATTCGTTTTAAACATATGTAACATAACTTTTGACATCTAAACTGATTTGACAACCATATTAGACATGTTAAGGCATATTTTACTTGTCATAGGACTAGTTAGGCGTTCCGAACGCGTTTTACGCGAACGACGCGTTAAAGTAGAATAAGCTACCTAAACGGGTCGTAATGAGTCGTAAGCACTTATGTTAGGTTTCTTTTAGTATGTAGGCTTTGTTAAACCATACTACATGAGTTCCCATACTAATTTGGTTTACGAACCCTCATTCTATCCGATCTTCCGATTTAGGTCCGGATTATTAATGTAGTTACCTATATTAGGTGCCGTTTGATATTCCGTGATCTCTAGCATTGCTTGGTGGTTATCTTAGGACTTCTGAGCAATCTCATGTGAGTACATAGACCCCTCTTTTACTGTTTTCAAACTGTTTTGGGGTGAAACACATGTGCCTACTTGTTACTTTCATGCTTTCCTGTTTTCACATCATATACCGGCTATGTTTGTTAGTACATTATAGTACATGATTTCATTACATTTCACGCTATGTATGTCCATTGTGTGCATACTTAGTACATTGTTTTACATGACATTAGTTGCATATGTTTACTCAACATATGGACACATTGTTTTACATTGCATTTTGTTGCATATGCTCATCCAGCATATGAACACATTATATTACATTTTGAACCGTTTATAACTATTTGACTATGTGAACCGTTGTAATCATTTGACTATGTGAACCGTTTTTATCTGTGAACCGTTTGTATCTGTGAACCGTTTGTATCTGTGAACCGTATGTATCCGTGAACCGTGTGAACCGTATTTGATCATACATAAACATTTCTACAATTGTTAAACATTACTTTGGTGGTTTGGTTTGATTAAGTGATTAAGTAACGATGCGTGTGTAATATGATACAAGCATGGTGGATACGCCGCTGGTACTTCCTATATATAAGTGTTTGTACGATATTACATATCGTAGCGTTATTTGAATCATTTCAGTTTGAGACATATAACATTTTATACAAATATCATACTTTTTACAAGACATTGATTTACAAACAACTTATCTTATACAAACACATTTTTACATGGTTATTCATTTAACCTGATAATTATTTATACATATCATCTGATCTTATCATTTTTCAAATGATTTACAAGACGAAGCAAATTACAAGGTTCATGACTAAACATTTTCTCAAACATAAGTCATGAAACCTATTTTCATAAAACCTATGTATCTCACAGGCATTTTTATGCTGACGTACCTATTTTCACATGTGTTTTTCAGGAGTTGTTGCATAAGATGATCAAGATACACATAGGCAGACTTGGGCTTTAGTGACAATAAAAGATGCAAGACTAGTTAATTATGTTGTATTTCTTTGTTTGTTAAGACATTGTAACACTTTTAATCAATAAAACGAAACTTCAATTGCCATGGATTTGAAACAATTAATTCTGTTACAACACTCCCCGATGTTTCCGCCACGTTTTGTATGTTCCACGTGGTCGGGGTGTGACAATAGGTGCTGCTTGATTTCTCTAGTTTACTTGAGTTTGTTGAAGTTCTATTGATTGAGGATACTTTGCACTACATGTGAGTACATAGTTCCCCTATTTTACTGTTTTCAATTGTTTTGGGGTGATTCATATGTACAAAATGATTTCAAGGTTTAAACGATGTTTTCGAAAACAATTAAGATGGTTTATACTAAACTAATAACGATTTCAATAAAGTGAACAAACTTGTTGGTTGTAGTTACATAATGAATGACATTCATTAGCACTGATCAAGCCGACCAGTATTAGGTTATGGTACCATAGGATCTGACAAATCCCGTTATTGCACTGCACCCATGGTATGTGTGGGGGTTATGGGTAACGACTGAATCTGATGTTAGTTAACTTACCCTTTGGTGGTTTTTTAATGCGAGAAGCGAGAAGCGAGGTAGTCGAGTCACGAAGGTTTGAATGTTATTAGCGAGACGACCATAAATAGTTTTCACAATTAAAACGAGGATGATTTTAACGATTTAAACGAGTTAACGATTTGGAAACGATTTGAACAAGTTAAACGAATTGGATAAACGATTGGTTTTTGGTTAAGTGTTTAGATAACGGGACGGGTGTAATATGGTGAAAGCATGGTAGATACGCCGCTGGTACTTCTTATATATAAGTGTTTTCAACATATTACATACCGTGGCGTTATTTAGTTCACTTAGGTAAACTATTTTGAAACGATGTCACACAACGAAGTTTTCTAAAAGACATAAACCATATGAGTTTTATTAATGAGTTTTTACGAGATGTTTTACAAATTGGTTTTCTAAAACAAATGTTTTTGGGTTAAGAATCATGGCTACGAGATTTTATAAACTATAACCAACTTGATTTGAGTTGGTTAGCTATGTTGCAATATACTTTTCAAAACAAGGTTTGTATTTTGACTCTTGTAGTCTAATAAAGTACTACAACATGTAAACGAAGCCATGATTCCGATACTCTTATAAAACCTATGTACTCGCCAGCATTTCTTTGCTGACTTTGTTTTTACATATGTTTCAGGTGTTGTTGCTTGATTGATTTCTAGGATGCATGCGTCACATAGGATCTGGACAAGGCCTTAGTGACATAATAATAATGATAGACGATATGTACTTGTTTGTTCTATGTTAAGACAATGTTAATGTTTAATATTATCAATAAAACGAAACTCTTTTGTATGGTTGTGAAACGATAATTCTGTTACAACACTCCCCGACGTTTCCACCACGTTTTGTTGTTTTACGTGGTCGGGGTGTGACAGAAGAGTTGGTATCAGAGCCAATGGTTATAGGGAATTAGGTTATTAGTAATGCTTTGACCTAGACTATAACTTTTAGGACCCTAACACAAGTTTACTTGTGTTTAGATTTTAAAACAAAACCGTCACCTATCCTTAGGTGATAACCACAATGAGAACACTAAGTTTGAATCCGCTTTGAAAACCAATCATCTGTTCTAGGATGATTGATTACTAGGTTTTGAACCCTTTGTTATAAGGTTTTGAACCCTTTAAGTTTTCAAATCTCGTTAAAGTTTGGGTCTAAATAGTGTGAACACGTGCAAACTGGAAGAGTGAGTGCCTTTACCCTTAGTTTTCTGTCTAAGGCTAGAGTGTTCGTACAAATCCACATAATCGGACCAGTCACTCTTACCTGGGAACTCTTGGGGTGAGTGTTCACTTATAGGCGAGCATGTCTTCGGCGATACATTATATTGACCCATTTACTTTAATTAGTCACTCCGTGTCGTTTGTTTGTTCGAGGTAACGAACAAATGATCGCCTTTCTGGTGTTTTGACGGTATTTTCAATACCTCTTTTGCTTCTCAACCTCACTCGTTTCTCTTGTTTCCTTGTTAGACAATGCCTCCTCGACGTGAAGCACAATCTTTCACTATTGAAGAAATTGCAACATTGGTCTCTCAGCAAGTGGCTGCTATGCTTCCAGGCGTTGTGACCCAAGTCCACGAGATATACAACAACAATAATGCACCGTGTAACTTCAAGAATTTTAATTCTGCTAAGCCTCTAAAGTTTTCTGGGTCGCAAGGAGCAACTGCTCTCCTGCAGTGGTTTGAGAGCATCGAGAGCACGTTCAGACATGTGCAGTGTCCGAATGCGCATAAGGTTGAATTTGCTTCAAGCGTGTTTGAGAAGCGAGCGCTTACCTGGTGGAATGGTATTATGCGCGATAGGGGTGCCGAAGTGGCATTGGCACAAACATGGGAAGAGCTTCGAGCTCTCATGATGAAAGATTTTTGTCCCCGTCACGAAATTCGGGCTTTGGAGCGAGAGTTTGACGATCTAAAGCAAGAAGGGGGTGAACACCGTGCGTATACGGATCATTTTGAAGAACTCAGTCTGTTGTGTCCCACCATGGTTACCCCTCTGGAAAAAGCAATCGAGAGATATATCGATGGTTTACCCGATTCCATACAGGATATTGTGACCGGTATTAATCCTACTACCGTTCGTCACACGATCGAGTTGTCGGCTACCCTGGCTGAGTCTCAAGTCAGGAAGGGTAAACTCACCTGCAAGGGTGATAAAAAGAAGTCAACCGATTCTGATAAGGAAAAGGGTAAGGGTAAGAAAGGCGAGTCGTCGAAGAAGTTGAGAAAGCGAAAGGGTGCTCAGAATTTTGCTGTTACAGCACAGATTGCTCAGAACCCGCAGAACCCACCAGCACAACCGCCTGCGAAGAAGGTGTGTGCAGGTACCGCACCTCATTGTGCTCGCTGCAACGATCATCATGTTGCACAACAAGCTTGCAAGCAATGCACAACGTGTGGTAAACTTGGGCATTTGGCCAATATTTGTCGTCTGGGACAAAATCAGGTTGCCCAGGTTCAAGCTCCGGTTCAGGGGAATGCTGCGAGATTCCCACCGGGTTCATGTTTTAATTGTGGAGAGTTTGGTCACTTCCGTAACAATTGTCCGAGGTTGGTGAACGCGAATGCTAATGCGAACCCGAATGCGAATGTCAACGCAAATGCAAATCCCGCTCGTGGATGAGCATACAACTTGAATGCCAACGAAGCAAGAGCCGACAACGAGGTGGTTAATGGTACGTTTCTTATTAACAATCGACCTGCATCTATTCTTTTTTATTCTGGTGCCGATAGAAGTTTTGTTTCATTATCTTATGAACCTTTACTTGCGATACCTAGAACTAAACTGAGGAAACCCTTATCTGTCGAAGTTGCTACTGGTAAACCTCTTGTTCTCGATTCTGTTATTCGTGATTGTCAGTTGAACCTTGATAACCATCTTTTTCCTATTGACCTCACACCGATGCAACTTGGGAGTTTCGACATTATCGTTGGGATGGATTGGTTGACCAAACACCATGCTGAGGTGGTTTGTTTTGATAAGATCGTTCGTATTCCTCTTTCGTCTGGTGAAGTTTTAGAAGTTCTTGACAAGAAACCATCTGGTGGATTGAAGCTTATGTCGTGTACGAAAGCCCAAAGTTATTTGCGAAAAGGATATGTTGCTTTCCTGGCACATGTCACTGAGGAGAAAGGCAAGAGCAAGAGTATTCAGGATATTCCGATTGTTCGGGATTATCCAGAGGTGTTTCCTGATGAACTGCCTGGTTTGCCTCCAGTTCGTCAAGTTGAGTTTCATATTGACCTTGTACCCAATGCCAACCCGATTGCGAAAGCACCTTATCGTCTTGCACCATCGAAGATGCAAGAGTTATCTAAACAGCTTCAAGAGTTATCTGATAAAGGATTCATCCGTCCGAGCTTTTCACCATGGGGCGCTCCTGTCCTCTTTGTGAAAAAGAAAGATGGATCTTTTCGAATGTGTATCGATTATCGTGAGCTAATAAGCTTACCATCAAGAATCGATATCCCCTACCTCGAATTGATGATCTCTTCGACCAGCTGCAAGGTGCTTCATGCTTTTCCAAAATTGATCTGCATTCTGGGTATCATCAACTTCGTGTTCTCGAAGAAGATATTCCCAAAACTGCTTTCCGCACAAGATATGGGCATTATGAGTTCACTGTCATGCCTTTTGGGTTGACGAATGCTCCAGCTATCTTTATGGACATAATGAATAGGGTCTGTAAACCTTATTTAGACAAGTTCATCGATGATATTCTTGTCTATTCGAAGTCTTGAGCCGAACACGAGCAACACCTTCGCCTAACATTGGAACTCCTGAAGAAGGAACAACTTTTTGCTAAATTCTCCAAGTGTGAATTCTGGCTTAAAGAAGTTCAATTCTTGGGTCATATAGTCAATGAGCAGGGTATTCACGTGGATCCATCCAAGATTGCTGCTATTAAAGACTGGAATACACCGACGACTCCTACAGAGATTCGATCTTTTCTTGGTCTTGCTGGATATTATCGTCGATTCATTTCAAACTTCTCAAAGATCGCGGTTCCACTCACTGCTTTGACTCAGAAGAATAAGCCTTTTGAGTGGAGACCCAAGCAAGAAGAAACGTTCCAAACCCTGAAACAAAAGCTGTGTGATGCTCCTGTTCTATCTTTGCCCGAAGGAAATGATGATTTTATTGTCTATTGTGATGCATCGAATCTAGGACTTGGTTGCGTTCTTATGCAACGAGGTAAAGTGATAGCTTATGCGTTAAGACAGCTGAAAATTCATGAGAAGAACTACACGACTCATGATCTTGAGTTAGGAGCTGTGGTTTTCGCGCTTAAAATCTGGAGACACTACCTCTGCAGAACGAAGTGTGTGGTTTTCACAGACCACAAAAGTCCCCAGCATATTCTTAATCAGAAGGAGCCCAACATGAGGCAACGTCGTTGGGTTGAACTCTTAAGTGATTACGATTGTGAGATTCCTACCATCCTGGTAAGGCGAATGTCGTAGCCGATGCGCTTAGTCGCAAAGAGCGAGTCAAGCTTCATTTTGTTTAAACGTTATCTGATCTTCAAACTCGTGTTCTTCAAGCTCAGCAGTTTTGTGTTTCATAAACTTTGATGGGTACGGAATTACCACGTCAACTTGAGCTTAAACTCGAAGCGAAGGACGATGGTTTGCTCTATTTCATGGATCGTTTGTGGATTCCGAAACAAGACGATCTTCGCACCTTGGTAATGGACGAATCTCATAAGTCTCGATATTCTATCCATCCTGGTGCTGATAAAATGTACAAGGATCTTCGTACTCAGTGTTGGTGGCCTGGTATGAAAAAGGATGTTGCCTTGTATGTATCGAAATGCCTAACCTGTCTCAAAGTTAAGGCTAAACATCAACGACCTTCTAGCTTGCTTGTACAACCAGAGATACCGGTTTGGAAGTGGGAAAACATTGCGATGGATCTCATCACTAAGTTACCGCGTACGTCTAAAGATCATGATGCTATTTGGGTTGTTATCGATCGATTAACGAAATCAGCTCATTTTATTCTGATTCGTGAGGATCTATCTGCTGATAAACTTGCAAAGATTTATGTTGATGAGATTGTATCACGACATGGTGTTCCCTTGGATATCATTTCTGATCATGATGCTCGATTTTCATCTCATTTTTGGAAGACCATGCAATCTGCTATGGGAACCCAACTAAATCTAAGCACTGCTTATCATCCCCAAACAGATGGACAATCTGAGAGAACGATTCAAACTTTGGAGGATATGCTTAGAGCATGCGTGATAGACTTTGGTGGTAATTGGGATTCTCATCTGCCACTGATTGAGTTTTCTTACAACAATAGCTATCATGCTAGTATTAATATGGCGCCATTCGAAGCTCTCTACGGTCGAAAATGTCGTTCACCTGTCTGTTGGAATGAGATCGGTGAAGCTCAGCTTACTGGACCTGATCTCATTCTGGAAACAACAGACAAAATCAAGAAAATCCGCGATAATCTTTTGACAGCTCGGAGCCGTCAAAAGAGTGATGCGGATATGCGACGCAAGCCCTTAGAATTTCAAGTCGAAGATCGTGTTCTACTCAAGGTTTCACCTTGGAAGGGAGTGGTGAGATTTGGAAAGAAAGGAAAACTTGCACCTCGATATGTTGGACCATTTAAGATTGTTGAAAGAATTGGGAAGGTTGCCTATCAACTAGAGCTACCTCCAGAGCTTGAAAATATTCATCCAACTTTTCACGTGTCCAATTTGTGAAAGTGTTTAGATGATGCTGATCTTCACATTCCTCTCGACAAAATTCAAATCGATGAAACGATGCACTTTGTCGAGAAACCTGTGGAGATAGTGGACCGTACATTCAAACAGTTGAAGAACAAACGGATTCGATTGGTCAAGGTTCGCTGGGAATCCAAACGTGGCCCAGAGTTTACTTGGGAACGTGAGGACCAGATGAAGACGAAATATCCGCATTTGTTTTCACAAGCTTCCTCTAGTTAAAATTTCGGGACGAAATTTCCTGAAGTAGGGGAGACTGTGACAACTGTTTTCTGTAATCGATGTACAATGTAAAACAATGATGATTATTAATAAAACAATGTGCTTTGGTGTTAATATATGTGTTTTGGTGTTTTTATGTGTGTATTTGTGTTTGGTGATTTTTCAATTCGATTCGATTTCGATTTCAAGCTTTAAATCGCTTTCTGGAAGGTTATACGCGCACCAATGCGTAAATATAACCAGTTTAATGCAACAAACACTTCGGAATAGTGAAATAGGCTTAACATACCTTAAATAACCTTTACATAACTTAGAAATAAGTTTTGGAGGGTTTGGTGTGGCGAAATCAAGTTTATTCGCTTACAGGGACTAATTTCGACAAATTGCGAAAGTATGCCAATTTGTACTGTAACGAACATTCTGGAACATGACCATAAGTTAAACATACCCTAAATATCCTTTATATAGCTTAGGAATAGGCTTTGAGGGGTTCGGTGTGCTAAAATAAACTTTTTGGTCATTCAGGGACGAAAAGCGTCAAAAAGTGCATAAGTTTGCATTTTCGCGCCTATCTTACTTTCTGAATACATCCGGACATACAAAACTTTATGTAATCATTAAAATATTTTATTTTAGTTTTTGGCATAATAAAAATCCATTCGTCGCTTAATTTGGATCGTTTTTGCGTTCATTACGACTTCCGTCGTAATTAAGCGAATAACGCGATCGTACGACCAAACGAACCGACATCCGTGATATGTTTGAGCATGTTTTGAGTTCCCTATACTTTAACTTTATTTTAGAGCCTTGAAATGAGGTTAACGGGGCTTAAACGTGCCAAAAATGAGCCGAAATGCAAGATTCTCAAGTGCAGGGACCATTTTGCAATTTCTGGAAACTAAGCCCACACGGGCCGCGTAAGACACCCTTTTCTTTTACGCGGGCCGCTTGAGCCACCCAGATCAGCAAAACTGTGTTTCTTACTGTTTCCAGCTGTTCCAGCTGTTATACACTCTTGCAAATGGTTTTTGGCAATCCTAGGGGCTCCCTTGGGTTTGTAAATCTGTGGGCACGAGGTGTACGGCTGAGATTAAGGCTCGGGAATCGATGAACGATCCTAACGGTTGTACGAAAACTATATATAGCCCACCCCATTCACTTGCAAAACCCACTTGATTTTATGAGATTTCTCTAAGTTGGAGTGTGAACCACTTCATACCTGAGAATACTTGGGAAATCAAAGCTTGCGGGGACCCTTAGTAAGTATTCCTTCGTTCTTTTCATTCGTTTTTATCATAAAATTCAAACTGCGTTTGACTTTCTGCATTAACCAATTTATGGTCAATGCGAAGTTCGTTTGAACTTCATAACGTGAGCGTAATCATGATGGTTGTAGTCCCTAGTAACTATACCTACTGATTACCACATTATCTAGGCTCAGTGACGAGTCGTAGTTTCGGCCAAAATGCGTTTTCTCGTGTATTTTGTAACCAAACTACTTTTAGGTATCAAAACCATTTGTTTGGATACCAAACCTATTTTCTAACTTAACTAAACATGTTTTAGCATGTTTAGCTCGTCACTTTTAGTTTAGTGCTTGTGTAGAGTCGTAAGTCAAGCGGACTAAACACCCGCTTAGACTTTCGAACACGACCCGTTTGGTCGATCATTAGGATCCGACCAAACATGCTTAGTGACCATAGTTGTATAGGGAATAACCTTCCGAGGTTATACCTTATGGTCACTTAGGTTTAATTAGTTGTATGATAGGTAGTTTATATGCCTTAGTTAAATGACCAAAATGCCCTTTTCATACATAATTGGGAATTAAGCCTATGTAACATAAACTTTTGTCACATAACTGATTATGTAACATATTTAAACAAGTTTTGGCATATAATACTTGTCATAGGACTAGTTAGACGTCTCGAACGCGCATTTGCGCGCACGACGCGTTAAAGTAAAGTAAGCTCCCTTAATGGGTCGCGATGGGTCGAAAGCACTTAGGTTAGGTTCCGATCTAGAATGTAGACTTTGTTAAACCATATCACATGAGTTCCAACACTCATTTGGTTTACAAGACCTCATTCTATCCGATCTTTCGATTGATGTGTCAATTTATTTACTAGTGATTCGATTAATAGGTGCTGCTTGATTTCTCTAGTTTACTTGAGTTTGTTGAAGTTCTATTGATTGAGGATACTTTGCACTACATGTGAGTACATAGTTCCCCTATTTTACTGTTTTCAATTATTTTGGGGTGATTCATATGTACAAAATGATTTCAAGGTTTAAACGATGTTTTCGAAAACAATTAAGATGGTTTATACTAAACTAATAACGATTTCAATAAAGTGAACAAACTTGTTGGTAATAGTTACATAACGAATGACATTCATTAGCACTGATCAAGCCGACCAGTATTAGGTTATGGTACCATAGGATCTGACAAATCCCGTTATTGCACTGCACCCATGGTTATGTGTGGGGGTTGTGGGTAACGACTGAATCTGATGTTAGTTAACTTACCCTTTGGTGGTTTGTTAATGCGAGAAGCGAGAAGCGAGGTAGTCGAGTCACGAAGGTTTGAGTGTTATTAGCGAGACGACCACAAATAGTTTTCACAATTAAAACGAGGATGATTTTAACGATTTAAACGAGTTAACGATTTGGAAACGATTTGAACAAGTTAAACGAATTGGATAAACGATTGGTTTTTGGTTAAGTGTTTAGATAACGGGACGGGTGTAATATGGTGAAAGCATGGTAGATTCGCCGCTGGTACTTCTAATATATAAGTGTTTTCAACATATTACATACCGTAGTGTTATTTAGTTCACTTGGGTAAACGATTTTGAAACGATGTCACACAACGAAGTTTTCTAAAAGATATAAACCATATGAGTTTTATTAACGAGTTTTTACGAGATGTTTTACAAATTGGTTTTCTAAAACAAATGTTTTTGGGTTAAGAATCATGGCTACGAGATTTTATAAACTATAACCAACTTGATTTGAGTTGGTTAGCTATGTTGCAATACACTTTTCAAAACGAGGTTTGTATTTTGACTCTTGTAGTCTAATAAAGTACTACAACATGTAAACGAAGCCATGATTCCGATACTCTTATAAAACCTATGTACTCGCCAGCATTTCTTTGCTGACTTTGTTTTTACATATGTTTCAGGTGTTGTTGCTTGATTGATTTCTAGGATGCATGCGTCACATAGGATCTGGACAAGGCCTTAGTGACATAATAATAATGATCGACGATATGTACTTGTTTGTTCTATGTTAAGACAATGTTAATGTTTAATATTATCAATAAAACGAAACTCTTTTGTATCCATGGTTGTGAAACGATAATTCTGTTACAACACTCCCCGATGTTTCCACCACGTTTTGTTGTTTTACGTGGTCAGGGTGTGACAGAAGAGTTGGTATCAGAGCCAATGGTTATAGGGAATTAGGTTATTAGTAATGCTTTGACCTAGACTATAACTTTTAGGACCCTAACACAAGTTTACTTGTGTTTAGATTTTAAAACAAAACCGTCACCTATCCTTAGGTGATAACCACAATGAGTTGAATAACTGTTTATGTGCTATTTGGTGATTGTTGCTTGAACACACAATATGATTACAATTTATACGCGAGTCATGTGAATGTAAACTGATTACGTCTACATGAACTCCATAGGCTTCGATTAACTAAGTGTGAACAAGTAACTAATCATACCGAGCAAACCAAGGTGAGTTCACTTCTCTCAAAACAAGCATGCGTCCGGTGGGGACAATCAAACTGACAAAACTTGTAAACAGATTTTCGTAAACCCGTATCCTTGTAGGGGATATGAGGCGGTTTTCAAATACCCACATCCTTGTAGGGGATGTGAGGCGGACTTCACAAACGCATATCCTTGCAGGGGATATGCAACGGTTTTCAGTAAACATTAATGTTGGATGATACACTTACTTTCTATCACTTAAGTCTCATCATACTACCGGGTTAGTTGCTTGTAGGGCAACGGGGTTATTAGTTGATAGCGCTACTAGGTTTGGCACCCTCACGATGTACCTGGATAGGACGGGCGTGAACTAATAACTTTAAATCATGACCAATGTTTGATATAGCATTGAAGAAGGGCAAAAAGGGCCGTCAACGGAATCGAGTTATTATCAACTTAACAAATCATAAATCACTACTTGGTATTAAACGGTTAAAGCAAACTGTGAACTCACCAGCCTGTCTAATACACTTTTTCTGCATGCTTGCAGGTCCTTAGGTTCATGGATTGGAACTTGCTATCTGGGAGTGCTGGAGTGGTCATGGGTCGTAGCTCTTGGATACAAGTTTAATGATTATTGCACACTTGTTTTGAAACACTTGAAATAACTACGTATCTTATGCTTCCGCTGAACGTATTTGTCTTGGATTGTGTTTGAATTTACTTTATGAAATACATGGAAACTTGTTGGACTCTGTATGCCCAAGACACATATTAAATTGATGTGGCTAGTACGTTATGATCCAAGTCGAGTCATACCCAAATACAAGCTACACAAACACTTATATTATTTATTTGTGATATGATCAAACAAATGAATATTAACACTTAGAGTATTTAGAAATTGGTTTTCTAAATAATTGCACTTGACAAACTAATAAATTATATGGATAATTTATTTTGAGAGAATATTTTATTTTGTTATTTAATGGGTTAAATAACTTAATAAAAGTTGTATAAAGTCTTGTGAATATATGATGTTATATTTTATAAAAGTTATAAAATACAAGAATTATATTATTTAAAAGATTTTTTTTTAAATAAAGCAAGGCCGCCACCCCCCCCCCCCATGGTGTTCTTCCCTAAAATTTTAGTCCAATAGAAATGCATGCAAATGCATGTGCTAGAGAAGATTTGATTGGGTGGTCTAACCAAGACCATTTTGGTCCAATCACACTACATGCATGTCTTACAAGTTAGATGGGTTGTGATTGGGTGATCTTCCCAAGCAATTTTGTCCAATAGCATTTCATGCACTTGCATGTGTAAGTTGGCACATGAGTGGTCAAGGTGGGTTGCAATTCTCTCTCATGGTTCTATAAATACCAAGATGTCAAATGCAAGAACTTGCAAGACTTATGAAATTGAAAGAAAACTAGAGAATTTCTTCTCTAAATTTTGGCCAACAAGTGTTGGTTCAAGAGTTTTTCAAGTTTGTAATTCAAGTGCCAAGAACTCTCATATTCCCTAGTGGAATTTTCGGCCAAGGGTTGGCTTCAAGAAGGAAGTTTTAGTGAGTTCACAAGTGTTCAAATCCTAGCTAAAACATAAGGTGTTTGTTGGAAGGCTTGGGGTATACAAGCTTGAGGTCTTCTACACTTGAAGGCAACCGTTCAAGAATCATCATCATCTTCATGTCCTTTACTACTTGGAAGGTAGTATTCTAAACACTCTATGGTTGTGTTTCATTTTGATAGCATGCATGTCCATATATGGACCCGGGATTAGGTTTTACATATAAAATGAGTTTTATGTCTTGTAAGTAACATGTTTTAAACAATTATTTCCGCTGCGTTTTTATTTTATATGGATAAAATACTTTGATAAACATGTGAAAAACCCAACAAAACTTTTATTAAATACTATGTTATGGTTCAATGTGATTGGTGGCTAGATCCTGGTATGTCACACGCCTCGTGGGGGTTTCCGCTTGGGGTATTTTTGGGGGTGTGACAGTTTGGTATCAGAGCCACTGGTTATAGTGAACTAGGTTTTAAAACGTTTTCATAAAACCAGACTATAACCCGACAGTAACGAAGTGACCATGACACTCAGCTCCAGATTGCAAGGTTCGTCCTCTATTTACTTTGTGCATTACTTGTTTAGTAGTCACACACTCACGATTTGCATGAAACTACATACTAGATACCATGATGTGATTACTTGGGCAGCATGTTTTAGTGAAGTTCGATAGTGTGACACTACTCTTCGACTGTAGTGATTATTAATCGTGCGATGGCTTTTGTTTTGCTATTTGAATGTGGGGGAAACTTTTAGCGCAATTTAAGAGGCACTGAGATAAACATGTAAATTGCCTTATTATTATGGGTGCACACATAATAATAACTTGAGGTGCATGTGAGTCCCAGTGAGGCTTAATGAGTGTGAAAAGGGTTCGCCCTGTTATTTGGTATAAACTTTGTAGTTTGTAGATGTCAACGTGAGGTTTGACTCCTACCTTGTCTCGAACTTAAACTTGTTCCCTCTTCTTATATAGAATCATGAGCGGACGAGGCCATGGACGTGGACACATTGCGATGACTCAGGCTGAGTTGACAAATCTGATTAACACCCGTGTGGCTGAGGCTTTGGCAGCCTATCAAGCTGGTACGATATGTGCCAATTATTCACTATTCTTGTGTCGCGTACCCAATTCTTACCCGTGTATTGTAATTTCTTTCGTCCTTAGGTCTCCAAGCGAATCAAAACCAGAACAATCCACCTGTGTGTACGTTCAAAACGTTCATGGATTGCAAGCCCCAAACTTTCAGTGGAGCTGAAGGTCCTGTGGGACTACTCCGTTGGTTCGAGAAAGCCGAATCCGTTTTTGCTATGTGTAATTGCCCAGAGGGGGACAGGGTGAAGTTTGCTTCTGGTACCTTGGAGGATGGTGCTCTGACTTGGTGGAATGCTCAAGTGCAGATGCTGGGCGTCGAAATGGCAAACGTGACCACTTGGGATGATTTCAAAGATCTGATTCGGGAGGAGTACTGCCCTCAGGATGACATTCAAAAGTTGGAAAATGAGTACTATAATCTGAAGATGGAGGGATCTGAGATCGAAGCTTATACGAAACGGTCTCACGAGCTGGCAAACAGGTGTCCTAACCTATCCCGACCACCACCTCGCAGGATCGAACTCTACATTAAGGGATTGGCACCAAAAGTCAAGGGATTAGTCACTGTAGCAAATCTCAACGACCTACCCAGGATTATCATATTGGCTCACAAGATCACTGATCAGGAGGTGGAGCGTAGCTCGCTGCCACCCCGTATTGCTGCTACTACTACTGCTGCTACAGTTACCACCACAGATAACAAGCTTAAGTGGAGTGACGCGGATAAGGCAACGAACTCAAATCAGTCGCAAAAGAATCCTGATAACAACAGCACTCGTAGTTTCAGCCAATCATCTTCTGTCAACCAGAATCAGAGCCATAGCCAGACTTCCGGTTACGCAGGGAAACAGCCGAAGTACAATAAGTGTGGTTTCCATCACTATGGTCAGTGTAGCCGAGCATGTCAAAGGTGTGACAAGATGGGTCACATGGTGAAAGATTCTAGAGCTACACACCCCAAGCAGCAACAGCAACAGCAACAGAGGCAACAACCCCAGCAAAATCGGGGTAATCAGAGGGGATGCTATCAGTGCGGCAATGAAGGGCATTTCAAGAAGGATTGCTCGCAATTGAATCAGAATGCCAACAACAACAATGGGGGTAACCGCCAGAATAAAAACAACAATGCAGGGAATAACAACAATGGGAATAACGGTGGGAATGGCACTCGCGGTAGGGCATTCACTATTGGGGCAGGCGATGCAAAGAACGATGGCAACGTCATGACCGGTACGTTCTCTGTTAATGGTATTATTGCTTCTGTTTTATTTGACTCCGGTGCCGACTGGAGTTATGTGTCTTTGGGGTTCAGTCGTCAGCTAGGATTAACTCATGCGTCTCTTGTGAACAAGCATGTAGTGGAATTAGCTGATGGCAAGTCGATAGAAGCCACACATGTATTCTTAGGGTGTAAACTCGATCTCCTAGGTCAAGTGTTTGACATTGACCTTCTCCCCATCACTCTTGGTAGTTTTAATATAGTCATTATATGGATTGGTTATCCAAACACGAAGCAGACATACTTTGCAAGGAGAAGATCGTGCGTGTACCTCTCCATAGCGAGGAATCATTATCTATCCAGGGTCATCGAAGCGGTGCAACCGTCAACATCATTTCATCCATGAAAGCCCAGAAATGTTTACGGAAGGGCTACCCTGCTATTCTTGCGCTTGTTACTGATACTCGACCCGAAGAGAAGAAAATCGATGATTTACCAGTCGTACGGGAGTTTCCTGACGTTTTTCCCGAGGAACTTCTAGGTTTACCTCCACATCGTCAGGTGGAGTTCCACATTGATCTTACACCAGGAGCAGCTCCGATTGCTCGCGCACCATATCGTCTTGCACCTGGGGAGTTGCAAGAATTATCCAATCAACTCCAAGAACTGTTGGATAGAGGCTTTATCCGACCCAGTTCTTTGCCTTGGGGAGCCCCAGTGTTGTTTGTAAAGAAGAAGGACGGATCCTTTCGCATGTGTATTGATTATTGCGAACTCAACAAGGTGACGGTCAAGAATCGTTATCCTTTACCATGCATCGACGACATGTTCGACCAGTTGCAAGGGTCGAGCTTCTACTCGAAGATTGATCTAAGATCGGGCTATCATCAGATGAGAGTTCGAGAAGAGGATGTTCCAAAAACAGCTTTTCGCACGCGGTATGGCCATTACGAGTTTTTGGTCATGCCATTCGGGTTAACTAACGCACCAGCGGTATTCATGGATCTCATGAACCGCGTATGTAAACCATATCTTGACGATTTTTTCATCGTGTTTATCGACGACATTCTGATCTATTCTAAGAGCAAGGAGGACCACGAACGGCATCTGCGTCTTATTTTGGAGCTCCTGAGGAAGGAGCAGCTCTACGCGAAGTTTTCTAAGTGTGACTTCTGGATTCGAAAAGTACACTTCCTCGGCCACATAGTTAACGAAATGGGAATACACGTGGATCATGCTAAGATCGACTCAATCAGGAATTGGGCAGTACCAAAGAATCCTTTGGAGGTGCGACAATTTCTTGGTCTCGCTGGGTACTATCGAAGATTCATTGAAGGCTTTTCAAAGATTGCTCAACCTCTCATTGCTCTGACACAGAAGGGTGTAGTGTACACTTGGGGAATGAAACAGGAAGACGCTTTCCAGCTTCTAAAGCAAAAGCTTTGCAGTGCACCGATTTTGTCTTTACCTGAGGGTACCAAAGATTTTGTAGTGTATTGTGATGCCTCTATTCAGGGTCTCGGTTGCGTGTTGATGCAACGCGAGAAAGTTATAGCCTACGCCTCTCGACAGTTGAAGGTCCATGAAAAGAATTACACGACTCACGACTTGGAGTTGGGGGCCGTGGTGTTTGTGCTCAAAATCTGGAGGCATTACTTGTACGATACTAAATGCACTATTTATACCGACCACAAGAGCCTTCAGCATATATTCGATCAGAAGGAATTGAATATGCGATAGCGTCGCTGGGAGAACTCTTAAACGACTACGAGTGTGCAATCAAGTATCATTTAGGAAAGGCTAACGTTGTAGCTGATGCCCTTGGTCGAAAGGAAACGAAACCCAAACGTGTTCGCGCCTTGCAACTCACCATTCACTCAAACCTCCCAAATTAGATTGGGTCTGCACAAATTGAAGCGTTGAAAGAGGAAAACATTGAAGCAGAATACTTAAGGGGCATGGGAAAACGGCTTATAGAAAGATTGGATGGTATTCTCTACTTCATGGAGCGTGTATGGATTCCTTTGTTTGGTAACCTTAGGGAGCTTGTGATGGACGAAGCGCACAAGTCTCGGTACTCTGTCCATCCGGGTTCGGATAAAATGTATCAGGATCTCAAGGTTTTGTACTGGTGGCCGAAGATGAAGGCCCACATCGCAACTTATGTAAGTAAATGTTTGACTTGTTCAAAGGTCAAGGTGGAGTATCAGAAACCCTCAGGCCTACTTCAGCAACCAGATATACCCATGTGGAAATGGGAACAAATCGCTATGGATTTTGTCACTAGGATACCTAGAACTCAAAACGGGAATGATACCATCTGGGTGAGATGAAGGCCCACATCACAACTTATGTAAGTAAATGTTTGACTTGTTCAAAGGTCAAGGTGGAGTATCAGAAACCCTCAGGCCTACTTCAACAACCAGATATACCCATGTGGAAATGGGAATAAATCGCTATGGATTTTGTCACTAGGATACCTAGAACTCAAAACGAAAATGATACCATCTGGGTGATCGTTGACCGTCTCACGAAAATGACACACTTCCTCGCAATCAAAGAAACGGACAAGTTCTCGCAGCTGGCTGGTATCTATCTAAAGGAAGTGGTTTCCAGGCACGGGGTGCCAACCTCCATTATCTCCGATCGTGACCCGCGTTTCATATCCGATTTGTGGTAAGCGATGCATAAATCATTTGGCTCACGTCTCGACATGAGCACTGCCTATCACCCTCAAACGGATGGTCAGAGTGAGCGAACCATCCAGACATTGGAAGACATGATGCGAGCATGTGTTATCGACTTTGGTAAAGGTTGGGAAAGACACTTGCCCTTGGTGGAGTTTTCTTACATTAACAGTTACCATACCAGTATCCAGGCAGCCCCGTTCGAGGCTTTGTAAGGGCGGAAATGTCGATCTCCTCTCTGCTGGGCTGAAGTGGGTGACAGCCAAGTCACAGGCCTGGAGCTTATGCTCGAAACTTCTGAGAAGATTGTGCAAATCAGAAATCGTATGGCGGCGGCGCGTGACCGACAGAAAAGCTACGCTGACAAGCGTAGGAGACCTTTGGAGTTTGCTGTGGGCGATCGCGTGATGTTAAAGGTCTCACCCTGGAAGGGTATGGTATGTTTTGGGAAACGTGGCAAGCTTAATCCGCGTTATATCAGGCCATTCAAAATTCTGGAACGAATTGGTAAGGTGGCATACAAGCTCGAGTTACCTGCGGAGGTGGGTAAGTCCATGATGTTTTCCATGTTTCACAGTTGAAGAAGTGTTTATCAGATGAAACACTTGTTGTACCGTTTCAAGAGCTCAAAATTGACGTCAAGTTTCAGTTTATCGAAAACCCAATTGAAATTATGGACCAGGAAGTCAAGGTTCGTAAGCATGGCCGAATTCCAATCGTGAGAGTTCGTTGGAACTCAAGACGTGGACCGAAGTTCACGTGGGAACGCAAGGATCAGATGAAGCTCAGGTATCCTCACCTTTTCCCAAAGAAGCAATCTAAACCTGGTGCAACTAATGAATTTCGGGACGAAATTCCCCTTCAAGTTGGGGATGATGTGGTACCCGAGGAAAATCCACGGTCATCCTGATTTGACACTTCGCCGCTTTTGGTTTACTTATTAAATTTTGAGACAAAATTTCTTTCAAGTTGGGGATGATGTAACAACCTGAGTTTTCAAGGTCTTTCCTCGACACGTTACTCGTTTGGCAAAGTGTTTTCATAATTCGTTGTGGTGTAACTTGTTCATGTTTGATATATGTTTGAAGTATTATATTATAGTTTGGGTTAAATAATAAACTTGTGAACTGTTTGATATATGTTGGTGTATTATTCATGCATGACGAAACATATGACTTTCGCCATCTCCCTCACTCGACGAAACATGGTGTTTCGCCACACACACCACGACGAAAGATGGATATTCGTCGTGTGGGCTTTTGGCCCAGGTGAAGCCCATATGTGGCTCGGCTATAACCACCCTATATTCGCATAACTAAACGTAAGTTAAAAATTAACGAAACCCTAGCTCTCTATCTCTCAACGAACTGTCGGCAACACCCATCTGTTTCCTTCGAAGATTCCTTGTACTTTCGTGATCACCCCATCGATCGGTTAGCATCCCACCACACTTTACACTGATTGATAATTGTTGTGATGATCTACTGTGAATGTAGGGTTTTATTAGAAACTGTAATCTTATGTTGTGATTAACTAGGGTTTGGATATTTCGTGTTAATCAAATAGATTAGATCCTGCATAAGGAGAATTCGGTGTCTCGTATTCATTCATGATTCACTACATGGATCTAATGATTCTGTTTGCAGTATGTATATTATGTTATCTTTTATGCATGATTACTGGGTAATCTAGTTGGTGATATGAGGGTGCATAATCTTGGTTTGATCGGAATAGAAACTGTCAAATTGTTAATGAGGGCAATCGGATTGATTATGGTTTTCAGTAATATGATTAGGGTTATATGAAACTGTTAACATCTCGACGAATAACCTGGGAGTTTCGTCACTCACATTGTCGACGAAACACTTGGTCTTTCGTCACTCACATTGCCGACGAAAAACTTGGTCTTTCATCACTTGCATGTCGACGAAACACTTGGTATTTCGTCGTTAGCGCACAACAGACTGTAGTTAGAAGGTGAATGATTTCTTATTGATGAAACCCTATCAAATGCATGTCAACGATGATTAATTATGATTGAGGAGACACGATTTGATTGTGTAGCACACTTAACTATTAAGTACTGTTACGAAGCATACATGTGAATTTCGGATTCGTTTGAGTTGAATAACTGTTTATGTGCTATTTGGTGATTGTTGCTTGAACATACATTATGATTACAATTTATACGCGAGTCATGCGAATGTAAACTGATTAGGTATACATGAACTCCATAGGCTTCGATTAACTAAGTGTTAATAAGTAACAAATCATACCGAGCAAACCAAGGTGAGTTCACTTCTCTCAAAACAAGCATGCGTCCGGTAGGGACAATCAAACTGACAAAACTTGTAAACAGATTTTCGTAAACCCATATCCTTGTAGGGGATATGAGGCGGTTTTCAAATACCCACATCCTTGTAGGGGATGTGAGGCGGACTTCACATACGCATATCCTTGCAGGGGATATGCAACGGTTTTCAGTAAACGTTAATGTTGGATAATACACTCACTTTCTATCACTTAAGTCCCATCATACTACCGGGTTAGTTACTTGTAGGGCAACGGGGTTATTAGTTGATAGCGCTATTAGGTTTGGCACCCTCACGACGTACCTGGATAGGACGGGCGTGAACTAATAACTTTAAATCATGACCAATGTTTGATAGAGCATCGGAGAAGAGCAAAAAGGGTCGTCAACGGTATCGAGTTATTATCAACTTAACAAATCATAAATCACTACTTGGTATTAAATGGTTAAAGCAAACTGTGAACTCACCAGCCTGTCTGATACACTTTTTCTGCATGCTTGTAGATCCTTAGGTTCATGGATTAGAACTTGCTATCTGGGAGTGCTGGAGTGGTCATGGGTCGTAGCTCTTGGATACAAGTTTAATGATTATTGCACACTTGTTTTGAAACACTTGAAATAACTACTTATCTTATGCTTCCGCTGAACGTATTTGTTTTGGATTGTGTTTAAATTTACTTTATGAAATAAATGGAAACTTTTATTAAATACTATGTTATGGTTCAATGTGATTGGTGGCAAGATCCTGGTACATCACACGCCTCGCGGGGGTTTCCGCTTGGGGTATTTTTGGGGGTGTGACATATATGGGTTTTGGTATTTGTGTAGCGAGAGAATGTTTCGAAACTTTATACTAGACATGCTTAAGTCAAGACATGAGGTAAAATGTTCATGAAGTTGAGGTGCTAGATATGCCAAGGCAACATATGAAGCAGAATTTGAAGGTCGTGTACTACGTACGTTAAATCAATCATATGAGCAGAATGTTTTTGAAAACTATGCATGGGGTTCTTTAGAAATGTGTTTAATGCTTTTGAAACCTTACGTAATACTTTTGAAATCATACGGTAGATGTATTAGGTAAATATGTTTATAAATTGTTTTAAAATCATGTGAGATGAATTTTGAAATCATGTTTAAGGTTTTTGTAAACATGGATAATGCTTTTGAAATCATGCACTTGATATATTAAGTAAATATACTGTGTTAACATGTTTTTAAACTATATGAAATATTTTGAAATCATGAAGGATGTTTTTTTTTAAAAAAAAAACATATACTATGTATGTTGTTATGGAAACTAGAATGTAATGATATGGGTATGAGATTGAAAAATACCCTTAGTTATCTAACCAAGGATTTAAAGTGATATTTTGACTGTTCATCCGAAGTTGTAACTTGTATCTTGTACTTCGTTTTCTTAAAAGGAAACGAGTACTTAGGACTTTTCGTGAACGATCACATAAATGGGAGAACTACGAGAGTAGTTTGTTTTGCAAAGAACAAAGTTCCTTGGTGTAGGTATCGTAGGGGTATGCCATACACATATGTAACTACATTTGTTTTTGTACATCAGAATTGTGAACAACTATTTATTTATAAACCAACCAAATTATTCTCGAAGTTCAAGAAAACTTAAAGAAATAAAAACATAAGATTCTAGTTATTTCAAAACAGCATCATCTTCCAGTCAGCCCGATGCTCATTCATGGGTTAGATTTGCATTGACAAGCTTTGGGCATTTGTTCCTGAAATAACCCATCTCGCCACAGTTGTAACAAGTACCCGGCGGAAATCGAGCTTGAGCAGGGTTGTCTTGAGGTTGGTTTGGACCTCCTTGGTTTGGGTTGAATCGACAAGCAATTGCAAGGTGACCAAGTCGCCCACATGATGCACACAGACGACACTGTAGGTGAGCTAGGTGGTGTGCATTACATTTGTTGCATATTGGTGCAGTACCAGCATAAGGTTTCCTTGCAGGAGGTTGAGCTAGTTGGTTGGGAGTGTTTTGGTTGGGTTGAGCAGCAGTAGGATTTGTAGTAGCTTTGTTTTGGATAGAAAAACGGCATGCGTTAACCAAATGTCCCCATCGTCCACAGTGGGTACATTTGAAACATGGTGTTTGATCTGGATGATGCCCATTGCATTGATTGCACAAGGGAGCAGTTCCCTTGTATAGCTTCTTAGCTGGTGGTGCTGCCACCTGGCTAGGTCCTGTTTGATTTGTTGCAACCGCTGTGGGATTCTTTGAAGCTTTATGCTTTCTTGATTTTCGTGAAGGCTTGGCTTTTGTTTCCTTTGGTGTCTCTTGGGTGGTTTCGTCCTTGAGGCGAGTCATGGTAATAGCTAAGTCAACGGTCCTCTGGAGCACTACGCCTATTTGTTGGGCAATTGTAGTACCCAGTTCGGACATTTAAGTGTTGTTGCGACGAAGAGGCATCCTAAAGATAATGGAAGACATGAGAGGAAACAAGTGAGATGTTATCAGATAATCGAAACAGAATGTTTAGATATATCGATAACACATAAAGATTGTGATCATTTGTTTGTTACCTAAGGCAAACAAATGACACGGTGACTAATCAAAGTAAGCGGGTCATAATAATGTATCGCAAAGACATGTTTTAGCCTATAAGTGGACACTCACCCCAAGAGTTCCCAGGTAAGAGTGACTGGTCCGATTATGTGGATTTGTACGAACACTCTAGCCTTAGACAGAAAACTCGGGATACAGGCACCCACCCTTCCAGATTGCACGTGTTCACATTATAAGACCCAAACTTTGACGAGATTTTGAAAACTTTGAAGGTTCAAAACCTTATAATAAGTCATCCTAGAATAGATGATTGGTTTTCAAAGCGGATTTGAAATTTGTGTTCTTGTTGTGGTTGTCGCCTAAAGATAGGTGACGGTATTGTTTTAAGACTAAACACAAGATAACTTGTGTTAGGAAGGTTATAGACTAGGTCAAAGCATTACTAATAACCTAATTCCCTATAACCATGGGCTCTGATACCAACTCTTCTGTCACACCTCGATTGCGTAAAACAACAAATCGCGGCGAAAATGTCGGGGAGTGGAGTAACAGAATCATTGTTTCATAACACATGGTAATTGAAGTATTGTTTTATTAATTAAAATGTTTACATTGTCTAGGAATCTACAGAAACATAACAAGAATTAAACTGTCTTTCATGGTTTTAAGTCACTAAGGCCCTCGTCCAATCCTATGTTTGCATCATGATCATCTAACAACAGCACCTGAAACACATGTGAAAATAGGTACGTCAGCATAAAAATGCCTGTGAGATACATAGGTTTTGTTAAAATAGGATTCATGACTTGTAAGTTTAAAGAAATGTTTAACAAAAGTTAGTCATGAATCTTGTAAAGTGTTTTCTTTATTTAAATCATATGAAAATCGATAAGAAATCAGATGATATAAAAGAAAGATGTATGGTTAAATGAATAACCAAGTAAAATGAGTTTGTATAAAATATGTTGTTTGTAAAACAATGCTCTGTGATGATATGTTATTTGTGTGAAATGTAATATGTCTAAATTGAAATGTTTGAAATAACGCTACGATATGCAATATCATAAAAGCACTTATATATAGGAAGTACCAGCGGCGTATCCACCATGCTTTTATCAAATTACACATGCCTTGTTATTTAAATCACTTACCCAAACAAACCACCAAAATATCTTGTTTAAACCAAATGTCAAAATGTTTATGTGTAAACAATGTAAATCATGTAATGTATAATCAAATGTTATGTATGGAAAATAAAAAGTATCTACTCAAACCATATGTAAAATGTACAAAACAATGTATTTGAATAAATCATAGTTTAAGTCAAAAGTTATGTTCTGTAAAATCAATGCTTTACTGATATGAACATTTATGCGGTAATGTTTTACGTCTACATTCAAGCCTTGTGACTGAAGGACAAACCCTTAACATGTGACAACTCGAAATTTAGAACCTTTTATTTGTATCTCGATGTAACATGCTTAAACGTGTGACTAGTTAACTATGTTGGTTTAATGAGATAAGCAAACATTCTATGCGATTATGTGTTATGTTATGTGTCGTGCTTGTATGTATGTGCGTATTATTATGACCCGAGATATAAGAACCCGACTCGAGACCATGTGGTCTCGAGTGAACAATGCAACATATGGGCCGGTTGGGCCACACACACACCCTTAGCCTATTCGAAGACCCATTAGGGTGCACTACTTGGGACGGGTATATAACCTTAGTGATTATCCATATTTGCCATTTTGGACAACACACTCACTCTCACACACACCTTCTCCTACACTACCTCACTCTAGAAAAGCCTTAAGCCATAGATCTCCTCTCCTTCCTTTCGGATTCAACCGGCGATAACAAGAGCCCTCGGATTGGGAGCTTATTCATCGACTTTCTCATATCCTTGCACCTTAAAAAGCTAACCGGTTAGTGACTCTCGTTATGTATTATGTTTTGGTTGATGATAATGTGTGATATTTTGGTTGATGATAATGAATAATGAAGTTATTTGATAATATGTTTGCCTTATGCATGATGAACATACCCCACTTGAATAATCGGTACTAGGATTGTTGTTGTTGTTCATCTATGATGTTGATATTTGGATTCTAGATAAAGTCATGGTTAGTAAGAATAGATTGGTTTGTTAAGAATCATGCTAGTTTGACATATGAATAAGTAGAGATATGTTTGAATATGGTGCTATTATGTTCTCGGTTGAATGTGTGAATGATAAGGATCGTTGGTGCATTAAACTAAGTAGATTATGTTGACATAAATCGGTTTAATGAGCTTGTTTGTTCAAAGGATGAAAACCCTAAAATGAAGAACATGATGAATATGTGAAGAACTTGTTGAATGTGTTATGGATATTTGAAATTGCCATGTTTGATCCATTTTGGTTAATTGTTAGACAATTAGACATGTTTGTAGAACCTCATTGGATAGTACATAAAATCACAACAGTGAAATCCCATTGGCCAAGTACAATATTGAATTCAGCAAATGTTCCCAGCCGAGACCTTCTGTCTCGACTCGAGACCACCGCATGACAAGTCGAGATCTCCGGTTTCGACACAGGTTGCGAGTCGAGAACCTATAGTCTCGACTCGAGACCATACTTCATCAACACACACATCATGACTTGAGAATGGGGTTGCGAGTCCGGTTGCGACTCGAGACATGACCCGAGACCTTCACGTTTGCGACTCGAGACCGTCTGTCTCGACTAATGCACAAACAACTCGGAACCGCACAGTCTCGACTCGAGATCTCTAGTCTCGACTCGAGACCATGTACACGGACTCGCTGTTTTGGACTTGCATGTTTTGGACTTGCATGTTTCGGGCTTAGTTGATGGGCCGGACCTTGGGCTTTGTTTACTTATATGCTACTGTGCAACCCGTAGGCATTATTACAAACTGCCATGTTCATACATGTATGCCATGATTATTACTTGAGTACAATACGTGTAGAACATACGTGCACAACTTGGATACGAACCTGACTTGTATGATACAACTATGTTAGGACGTGAGTGACCACAATATTGCTTGTTTGACCTTTCTATGTATCTGCCGAGCAAACCAAGGTGAGTTCACACCCTCTACAAAGCATGGGATTCCTAGGGGTCGGGAATTGGGGTTAAGGAACGTGGGTTCCTCGTCCTCCTTGGGTAGGACAGTATTGGTTCAGGAATGCAATTCCTCGTCCTTGTGGACAGATAACTCGTACTAGACCAAAACTCTATCACGAAGTCCCTCCTTTTTATATCGACTTAATCGCCGGGCCAATGGCGAGCGGGTCATTAGTTAGATAGCGCTATTTAGGTCTGACAAACCTCACACCGTGCCGCAGAGGACGGGCGTGAACTCATGGATCTGGGGCACGTCAATGATGATAGACATTGACAGTTTCAGGGCACATAAACATGACTACAGTCAGCAGTCGATATGGTAACGAGTCTAGTGGATACATGGGGTAGCCCCCACGGCCGAAATGCCAGATAACTAACACGGGGTAGCCCCCACGGCTGGATAGCCAGAGTAACCGGGAACAAACAAGTCACGTTTTCAACTATGGGGTAACCCCCACGGCAGGATGCCAGATAAAGGAAACTGTTTTCGAAACAACTTAAAATGAACACCCAACCGTGAACTCACTCAACTTGTTGTTGACTCGTTACTACATGCTTTGCAGGTCATTAGGTGCTTAGCTGGAGCTTGCATGGAAGAGAGTCGTTGTGGGATATGGACGGCTGTGTGCCATGTTAAACTTTGAAACAATTAAACTCATGTTTTGATTTAAGACTTATGCTTCCGCTTGCAACTTAATCTTTGTTTTGTTTGAACACCAATTGTATTGGTTGGATTTTTATAACTACTTATATGCTTGTTCAATATGATTGGTGGCTGGATCCTGGTCAGTCACTCCTCCAATCGGTAGTACTCCGCAGGTGGATTTGGGGGTGTGACAGATTGGTATCAGAGCCATTGGTTATAGAGAACTTGGTTTTAATAAAGGAGAAACGTTTTTGTTAAAACCATACTATAACATGTACAGTGCTCAACGGTCCACAACGACGCTTCACTCCACATGCAAGGCTCGACATTCTAGGTGATATGATATGTGTGTATTGCCTACTTGCTAGTTACATAGTACATTGCTCATGGTATGCTTGGTTAGTATAACAACTGTTGCTTGAACACGTACGTGCTTACTCCATCCTATCGTAGTACTTTCGCGAACCTCTCTCACTCGTATTACTCTTGATATGAAGATCATGTCTGGACGCGTTAACATGACACAAGCCCAGTTGACGGCTCTGATTAACGAACGAGTTGCCGCAGCACTTGCAGCTGCACACGCAGGAGGTATATCCTGCAGTCTGAACTCATTCTAGGATCTTTAGATCCTACTCTCGTGAACCAACTTTTGTGTTAAACCCTGTCTTTTCTTTCGCCCACGCTAGGTCAACACGCTCAACCACCCGTGTGCACTTTTAAGACTTTCATGGACTGCCGACCAACTACTTTTAGCGGCACTGAAGGAGCAGTAGGTCTCCTACACTGGTTTGAGAAACTAGAATCTGTCTTCGAAATGTGTGAATGCCCTGAGGCGCGCAGGGTGAAGTATGCTACCGGTACTCTCGAGGGTTTAGCCCTCACATGGTGGAACGCTCAGGTTCAGATGCTGGGGTTGGTTGCTGCCAACGCCACCCCATGGGAAACTTTTAAGGAGATGATCAAGGAAGAATACTGCAGTCGTGACGACATTCATAAGCTGGAAGTCGAGTTCTTCAACCTCAAGATGACGGGGTCAGAAATTGAGGCGTACACTAAGAGATCGAATGAGCTTGCCTTACTGTGTCCTACTATGGTGGACCCTCCATTTAAGCGTATTGAACTCTTTCTCAAGGGCTTGGTGCCAGAGATCCAAAGCCATGTGACTTCAGCAAACCTCGCTACTATCCAGCAAGTTGTCCAGTTGGCTCACCGTCTTACTGATCAGGCGGTGGAGCAGAACAAGTTACCAAAACGCATAGGTGTTGCAACTACTTCTGGTACCTCTAGTGACAACAAACGGAAATGGGATGGAACTTCAAGTAAGGGGTCGACTTCTGTTCAGTCCCAGTCTCAGCAGAGAAAGACTGATGACTACAAGAGCCCTAGTCAGCAATCATCTGGTGGTCAAAGTCATGGTGGGTACAAAGGGAATCACCCCAAATGCAATCGCTGCAGCCTGCACCACAGTGGGCCATGCACCAGGGGCAACTGTCATCGGTGCAACAAGCCTGGTCACGCTGCAAAGGATTGCAGGAGCTTATACCCCGCCAATCAGAATCGTCAGCCAGCTCAACAGAACCAGCGCCAGCAGCAGCAGCAGGGTGATAACAAAGGGTGCTTTCAGTGTGGAGCTGAGGGCCACTTCAAGAGAGATTGTCCCCAACTGAACAGGAACCAGAACAACAACAACAACAACCAGGGGAATGGTAACAATGGGAACAACAACAACAATGGAGCCAGGGGGCGGGCGTTCGTGATCGGCCAAGGTGAAGCGAGGAACGACCCCAATGTTGTGGCGGGTAAGTTCCTTCTCGACGACTTTTATGTTACAGTTTTATTTGATTCGGGTGCCGATACTAGCTACATGTCACTAGAAGTTAGTCGAATGCTTAAGCGTATTCCAACACCTTTGAACAACAAGCACACTGTAGAGCTAGCAAACGGTAAGAGTTTAGAAGCCACACACGTAGTCAAGGGTTGTAAACTTATTCACGCTGACCAGACCTTCTCTATCGACCTTATTCCTATCGTCTTGGGTAGTTTCGACGTTGTCATTGGGATGGATTGGTTATCCCAACACCGAGCAGAGATTCTTTGCAATGAAAAGATTGTCCGTATTCCAGGCTCCGGTAGTGAACCCCTCATGATTCGTGGCGACAAGCGGAGTGCCGTTGAGAACGCCATCTCCCTCCTTAAGGCCCAGAAGTGCTTGCGAAAGGGCCACACTGCCATTTTGGCTCTCGTTACTGACACCTCAGAAAAGGAGAAGAAGATAGAAGATTTTCCAGTTGTACGCGATTATCCAGAGGTATTTCCTGAGGAATTACCTGGTCTTCCACCTCATCGCCAAGTCGAGTTTCAGATCGAACTAGCTCCTGGAGCTGCGCCTATAGCTCTTGCACCTTATCGATTAGCTCCATCAGAGTTGGAAGAACTCTTTACGCAACTACAAGAACTCTTGGATAAGGGTTTTATTCGTCCTAGCTCATCGCCCTGGGGAGCTCCAGTACTATTTGTAAAGAAGAAGGACGGTACCTTCAGAATGTGCATCGACTACCGGGAACTCAACAAAGTGACGGTGAAGAATCGTTATCCTCTACCACGTATTGACGACTTATTCGACCAGCTGCAAGGGTCAAGCTACTATTCGAAGATTGATTTGAGATCGGGTTATCACCAGCTGAGAGTCCGGGAAGAGGACGTCTCCAAAACGGCTTTTAGAACGCGTTATGGGCACTATGAGTTTTTGGTCATGCCTTTCAGTCTGACAAACGCACCGGCAGTTTTCATGGACTTGATGAATCGAGTGTGCAAGCCTTACCTGGACAAGTTCGTTATAGTCTTCATCGACGACATCCTGATCTATTCTAAGAGTCGGGAAGAGCATGAGCAGCATCTCCGACTTATTCTGGAACTCCTTCGAACCGAACAGCTTTACGCAAAGTTCTCGAAATGTGACTTCTGGCTTCGAGAAGTCCATTTCCTAGGCCATGTGGTAAACAAGGATGGGATTCATGTTGATCCATCCAAGATAGACTCGATTAAGAACTGGCCTGCACCTCGCACACCAAAGGAAATTCGCCAATTCTTGGGATTGGCAGGTTACTATAGGAGGTTCATAAAGGATTTTTCTAAGATCGCACAGCCTCTCACCTCGCTAACGCAGAAAGGCGTTGTTTATCGCTGGGGAAACGCACAGGAATTAGCATTCCAACATCTAAAGGATAGACTCTGCAGCGCACCTATCCTTTCGTTACCAGAGGGCACAGATGATTTTGTGGTCTACTGCGACGCATCAATTCAAGGTCTTGGTTGTGTATTGATGCAACGAGACAAGGTTATAGCCTACGCCTCACGCCAACTTAAAGTTCATGAGAAGAATTACACTACGCATGACTTAGAGTTGGGAGCTGTTGTTTTTGCACTTAAGTTATGGCGGCATTACCTGTATGGTACCAAGTGCGCCATCTACACCGACCACAGGAGCCTCGAACATATCTTCAAGCAGAAGGAACTGAATATGCGTCAACGGCGATGGGTTGAGCTACTGAATGACTACGAGTGCTCAATCAGGTATCACCCGGGCAAAGCCAATGTTGTGGCTGACGCCCTCAGCCGAAAGGACACTGCGCCTAAGCGCGTGCGAGCGTTACAACTCACGATCCATTCTAGCCTTCCTTCCCAAATACGAGCTGCTCAGATAGAAGCATTGAAACCAGAAAACGTTAGGGCTGAAGCCCTACGCGGATCAAGGCAACGCTTAGAACAGAAGGAAGACGGTGCTTACTACGTAACGGGACGCGTTTGGGTCCCACTCTATGGAAACTTACGAGAGCTTGTGATGGACGAAGCACACAAGTCTCGCTACTCAGTACACCCTGGTTCGGACAAAATGTACCACGATATCAAAACCACGTATTGGTGGCCTAGCATGAAGGCCCACATCGCAACTTATGTCAGCAAGTGTTTGACTTGTGCGAGAGTCAAGTCTGAATACCAGAAACCCTCAGGCCTACTCCAACAACCAGAGATACCACAATGGAAATGGGAGCAAATTTCCATGGATTTTGTTACTGGCCTACCTAGATCCCAGCGCGGGAACGATACTATTTGGGTGATCGTGGATCGACTCACAAAATCTGCACACTTCTTAGCTATCAAGGAGACGGATAAGTTAAGTTCTCGCAGAAATATACCTCAAGGAAGTTGTTTCGAGGCACGGGGTGCCCACCTCCATTATCTCAGATCGAGATGCACGATTCACTTCAGAGCTGTGGCAAGCAATGCACAAATCCTTCGGCTCACGATTAGACATGAGCACAGCGTATCACCCTCAGACGGACGGGCAGTCCGAGCGCACTATTCAAACCTTAGAAGACATGCTCCGTGCATGTGTAATCGACTTTGGCAACCGCTGGGAAAAGCACCTACCACTTGTGGAATTCTCGTATAATTACAGCTACCACACCAGCATTAAAGCTGCTCCATTTGAGGCATTGTACGGACGTAAATGCCGGTCACCTCTTTGCTGGGCAGAGGTGGGAGATAGTCAGATCACTGGTCCAGAACACGTGGTAGACACGACCGAACAAATTGCTCAAATACGAAAACGCATGGCGGCAGCTCGTGACCGTCAGAAAGTCTACGCCGATAAGGGCAGGAAACCGCTTGAGCTCCAGGTTGGGGAGCAGGTACTACTCAAAGTTTCACCCTGGAAGGGTGTGGTTCGTTTTGGTAAACGCGGCAAACTCAACCCACGATACGTTGGACCTTTCGAAGTCATTGAGAAAATAGGCAGGGTGGCCTACAGACTGAACTTACCAGCAGAACTCGGTGCAGTTCACAACGTTTTTCACGTGTCAAATCTGAAGAAGTGTCTGTCAGAGGAGACCCACGCAGTTCCTCTGAAGGAACTCACTATCGACGAGCAGTTACGATTCGTCGAGGAACCAGTTGAAATCACGGACCGGGATGTTAAGGTCCTCAAGAGCACTAGAATACCTCTTGTTAGAGTTCGTTGGAACTCACGTCGCGGCCCAAAGTTCACCTGGGAGCGCGAAGATCAGATGAAACAAAAGTATCCCCAACTGTTCGCAAACAGTACACCCACTACTGAGGCCGAAGCTACGGAATTTCGGGACGAAATTCCAGATCAACGGGGGGTGGATGTGACACCCCAGGAAAACCGGGAAAACCATACAACTTAACTAGCTTCCTCAGTGAGTGCCTACCAAATTTCGGGACGAAATTTCTTTCAACTTGGGGATGATGTGACAACTCGAAATTTAGAACCTTTTATTTGTATCTCGATGTAACATGCTTAAACGTGTGACTAGTTAACTATGTTGGTTTAATGAGATAAGCAAACATTCTATGCGATTATGTGTTATGTTATGTGTCGTGCTTGTATGTATGTGCGTATTATTATGACCCGAGATATAAGAACCCGACTCGAGACCATGTGGTCTCGAGTGAACAATGCAACATATGGGCCGGTTGGGCCACACACACACCCTTAGCCTATTCGAAGACCCATTAGGGTGCACTACTTGGGACGGGTATATAACCTTAGTGATTATCCATATTTGCCATTTTGGACAACACACTCACTCTCACACACACCTTCTCCTACACTACCTCACTCTAGAAAAGCCTTAAGCCATAGATCTCCTCTCCTTCCTTTCGGATTCAACCGGCGATAACAAGAGCCCTCGGATTGGGAGCTTATTCATCGACTTTCTCATATCCTTGCACCTTAAAAAGCTAACCGGTTAGTGACTCTCGTTGTGTATTATGTTTTGGTTGATGATAATGTGTGATATTTTGGTTGATGATAATGAATAATGAAGTTATTTGATAATATGTTTGCCTTATGCATGATGAACATACCCCACTTGAATAATCGGTACTAGGATTGTTGTTGTTGTTCATCTATGATGTTGATATTTGGATTCTAGATAAAGTCATGGTTAGTAAGAATAGATTGGTTTGTTAAGAATCATGCTAGTTTGACATATGAATAAGTAGAGATATGTTTGAATATGGTGCTATTATGTTCTCGGTTGAATGTGTGAATGATAAGGATCGTTGGTGCATTAAACTAAGTAGATTATGTTGACATAAATCGGTTTAATGAGCTTGTTTGTTCAAAGGATGAAAACCCTAAAATGAAGAACATGATGAATATGTGAAGAACTTGTTGAATGTGTTATGGATATTTGAAATTGCCATGTTTGATCCATTTTGGTTAATTGTTAGACAATTAGACATGTTTGTAGAACCTCATTGGATAGTACATAAAATCACAACAGTGAAATCCCATTGGCCAAGTACAATATTGAATTCAGCAAATGTTCCCAGCCGAGACCTTCTGTCTCGACTCGAGACCACCGCATGACAAGTCGAGATCTCCGGTTTCGACACAGGTTGCGAGTCGAGAACCTATAGTCTCGACTCGAGACCATACTTCATCAACACACACATCATGACTTGAGAATGGGGTTGCGAGTCCGGTTGCGACTCGAGACATGACCCGAGACCTTCACGTTTGCGACTCGAGACCGTCTGTCTCGACTAATGCACAAACAACTCGGAACCGCACAGTCTCGACTCGAGATCTCTAGTCTCGACTCGAGACCATGTACACGGACTCGCTGTTTTGGACTTGCATGTTTTGGACTTGCATGTTTCGGGCTTAGTTGATGGGCCGGACCTTGGGCTTTGTTTACTTATATGCTACTGTGCAACCCGTAGGCATTATTACAAACTGCCATGTTCATACATGTATGCCATGATTATTACTTGAGTACAATACGTGTAGAACATACGTGCACAACTTGGATACGAACCTGACTTGTATGATACAACTATGTTAGGACGTGAGTGACCACAATATTGCTTGTTTGACCTTTCTATGTATCTGCCGAGCAAACCAAGGTGAGTTCACACCCTCTACAAAGCATGGGATTCCTAGGGGTCGGGAATTGGGGTTAAGGAACGTGGGTTCCTCGTCCTCCTTGGGTAGGACAGTATTGGTTCAGGAATGCAATTCCTCGTCCTTGTGGACAGATAACTCGTACTAGACCAAAACTCTATCACGAAGTCCCTCCTTTTTATATCGACTTAATCGCCGGGCCAATGGCGAGCGGGTCATTAGTTAGATAGCGCTATTTAGGTCTGACAAACCTCACACCGTGCCGCAGAGGACGGGCGTGAACTAATGGATCTGGGGCACGTCAATGATGATAGACATTGACAGTTTCAGGGCACATAAACATGACTACAGTCAGCAGTCGATATGGTAACGAGTCTAGTGGATACATGGGGTAGCCCCCACGGCCGAAATGCCAGATAACTAACACGGGGTAGCCCCCACGGCTGGATAGCCAGAGTAACCGGGAACAAACAAGTCACGTTTTCAACTATGGGGTAACCCCCACGGCAGGATGCCAGATAAAGGAAACTGTTTTCGAAACAACTTAAAATGAACACCCAACCGTGAACTCACTCAACTTGTTGTTGACTCGTTACTACATGCTTTGTAGGTCATTAGGTGCTTAGCTGGAGCTTGCATGGAAGAGAGTCGTTGTGGGACATGGACGGCTGTGTGCCATGTTAAACTTTGAAACAATTAAACTCATGTTTTGATTTAAGACTTATGCTTCCGCTTGCAACTTAATCTTTGTTTTGTTTGAACACCAATTGTATTGGTTGGATTTTTATAACTACTTATATGCTTGTTCAATATGATTGGTGGTTGGATCCTGGTCAGTCACTCCTCCAAGCGGTAGTACTCCGCAGGTGGATTTGGGGGTGTGACATAGCAAGTTAAAGGTTTATCGAATATGTATATCGGATTCAGTCATCCCTTACGTCCAAACAAACCTAGGATTCCCGGGATGGGGGTTGTCAATTCCTATGGTACCACTACTTACTACCGAGCGGCATCATCAGTGTTAATGAACGTATTAGTTTTGTTAAACAAACCAAATGTAAGCATGTTATGTGAAAATAATGTACTAAGTATGCTAAGTGAACATACAAAGTAGAAATGTTTAATGTAAATCAATGTGTTCATATGCTGAGTGAACATATGCAACAGAAATGCAATATAAATCAATGTGTCCATATGCTGAGTGAACATATGCAACAAAAGTGTTTATGAAAATCAATGTGCTAGCATGCCAAGTAAACATACATAGCAAATCATTAGAGGTGGCAAAATGGATGTGTTGGATTGGAATGGTTGTTGGGTCAGGATGGGTTTGGGTTAGAATGAGTTTGGGTTAAGATGGGTAAAAGAAAGAAGAAGGTCAGGATGGGTTTGGGTCGGGATGAGTTCGGGTAAAGATTGGTTTGGGTCAGGATGGGTTGAGAATAAATCAATAATAATAAAAACTGAAAAATTATAAAAAATGAAAAAAAATTATAAAAAAAACGAAAAAAAAAATTAAAAAAAACGAAAAAAAACGAAAAAAAATTAAAAAAAATAAAAAAAAACGATTTGCACTTTTCCCGCATAGCTTGATTGGACACATGTAGCATTCCGATCTATATTCCGAGTTAAAGATGGTACCTATGATGGTACATATAAAGTATGTTGGTAACCTGTCAAAAGTGCTTGGTTGGGTTTAGTCATTGGCCTAACTGAGTGATTTTATGTGTCTTTTCAACTTTGTTTAGTTTACAATATGGTAATGTCACATTCATGCCAACCCTACTGTTATGCCACCATATAAAAATGCAACCATGCTGTTATGCCAATCCTATAAAAATGCAAAGGGTTACTTGCAGTCCAACTCCAAGTTACCAACAACCTAAACAATCCTACTATCATAACAGCAGTTGTTTGAGAAAGTATCATAGATTGTTAGTAAAGTACATTCATCAACATACGAAAAAACAGCCATGAAAGCAATAAAATCATATGTCAAAGATTTAGATTCAAAGGCAATCCCAAATCTTTCTCGCTCAAGTTTCCGACACAATCACTGTGTTCGTTAATCTTAACCACGGAAGAATGTTTGCCCGAACTAAATGAATTAACTTCATCTTCGTGATCATTGTTACCCGACATATTTAATCTACAATAAAATGAGAAAACATAAATTAATAGTAACCAAAACGAATCCAAAAAATATTGTAACTAACAAAATGGGCCACCAAATAATTATAAAAGCAACTGACCTGAACCATGAAAAAAGTATCAAATACATTTCAAATACAAATCTCAATTCTAATCGCAAACCGAACAAATTTAGACTTAAATTAAACCAAGCACCTACGCAGACAAATATACAATCTAACAACGTCAAGAACAAACTATGCTGAATCTGAGTTAACTATGCTGAATCCGAGTTAACAAAAATTAACTATGCTGAATCTGAGTTAACAAAAATTGACTACAAATATACAAATATACAAATAACTATCTAATCGACAAGAACAAAAATTAACTATGCTGAATCTGAGTTAACTCACTGTGTGATAAATGGATTGATACTAAATCGACGAAGAAGATGAATTGTAGCAGGAAGATCAGTGCGTCACTGCGTGAATTGCAAAGAAGTATCGACCAAGAATCAGTGCGTCACTGCGTGAATTGCAAAGACCTATGGAGAAGAAGATAACCCATCCTGACCCGTTCCTCTTTTTTGTTAAACCCAGTTTGACCTACTAGGTTTTTTTATTAACTTTAGAAGGGCCCATCCTAACCCATTGGAAAAAAAACCATTAAACCCAAAATAACCCATTGTGTTTAAATAATAGCCCAAATGAACCCATAATTAGCTCCTTGGGTTAAAATTGCCAGGCCTACAAATCATAAATGAAATCATGTACTATATGCGTACTAATGAACATAGCAAGTATATGTCATGAAATCACGAAAAAGCACGAAAGTAACAAGTAGGCACATGTGTATCACCCCAAAATATTTGAAAACAGTAAGAGAGGGGACTATGTACTCACTTGAGATAGCTTAGAAGTCTTTGAATAACAACCAAACAAAGCTAGAAGGATCACGGAATCAATCGGCACCTAATATAGGTAACTACGTTAATAAACCGGACCTATATTGGAAGATCGGATAAAAAGAGGTTTCGTAAACCAAATGAGTATTGGAACTCATGTAATATAGTTTAATAAAGCCTACATTCTAAATCGGAACCTATCCTAAGTGCTTACGACCCATTACGACTCGTTAAGGTAGCTTATGCTCCTTTAACGCGTCGTTTGCGTAAAACGCGTTCGGACCGCCTAACTAGTCCTATGACAAGCATTATATGCCTTAACATGTCTAATAATGTTGCCTAATCAGTTAGATGTCAAAATTTAGGTTACATATGCTTAAAATAAAATTATGCGCAAAAAGGGCATTTTGGTCATAAAGGCATATAAACAACCTATCATACAACTAACTAAACGTAGTGACCATAAGGTATAACCTCGGAAAGTTATTCACTATACAACTATGGTCACAAAATATGTTTGGTCGGATCCTAATGATCGACCAAACGGGTCGGGTTTGAAAGTCTAAGTGGTGATTTAGACCGCTTATCTTACGACCCTAAATAAGCACTAAACTAAAAGTGACGAGTTAAACATGTTAAAACATGTTTAACTAAGTTAGAAAACAAGTTTGATATCAAAACAAAGTGTTTTGATACCCAAAGATAGCTTCGTGGCAAAATACGCATAAACACGTATTTTGACCGAAACTATGACTCGTCACTACGCCTAATCAACGTGGAAATCAGTAGGTATAGTCACAAGGGACTATAACCATCGTGATTACGCTCACGTTGCAAAGTTCAAACGAACTTTATGTTGATCAAAGACTGGTCAAAGCGGAAAGTCAAACACTGTTTGACTTTCATGCTTAAAATGCATAAAAAGCATGAAAGAAGCTTACAAGAGGTCCAATGCTTGAAGAAAGAAGAAGAAAACTTGAAGATTGGGACCTTCAACCAGAAGGGATAGTCCCAATTGTCCAGAAATGAGAGGAAAACTGATTTGAGCAAGTGTGATGTGAGTTTGGGGTGGGTATTTATAGATTTCGGACAACCGTTAGGATCGTTTCTCAGTTATTGAGCTTCAATCTTGGCCCTCCATGTGTTACCCACTGAATTTGAATACTAGGGGAGCCTAAATACAAGTATATGGTATGATAAAACCATGCACAAAACCCAGAAACCAGCTGCTGATTGAAATAAAGTATTTTTGCAGAACTAGGAGTCTAGCGTAGACCCACACATGGTCTTACGCGCCCCTCCTAGACAACTTTCACAGATTGTCAAGTTTAGTCCCTGCAAGTCTAAAACTCAGTTTTTGATGCATTTTCGACACATTTAAGCCCTATTAAGCCATTTTCAAGGCTCTATAATGATGCCAAGGTGTAGGGGACATGAAATATGCTTGAAAACATCTCGGAGGTCGGTTCGTTTGGTCGTACGGTCACGTTATTCGGTTAATTACGACGAAATACAAACGGACGCGAAAAACGATCCAAATTACGCGATGAATGAAATTTTAGCATTCCAAACACTAAAATAAAATATTTTAATGATTTCAAAATTTTTTGGATGTCCGGATATGTTCAGAACGTAAGATATGCACGTAAATGCAAACTTATGCACTTTTTGACGCTTTTAGTCCCTGATTGACCAATAAGTTTATTTTCGCATACCGAACCCCTCAAAGCCTATTTCTAAGATATGTAAAGGATACTTAGGGTATGTTTAACTTATGATCAAGTTCTGGAAGGTACGTTACTATTTGATTCGATGAACTTTTGCAGTTTGACGCAAATAGTCCCTGTGAGCGAATAAATTTGTTTTTACCATACCAAACCCTTTAAAACTTATTTCTAAGTTATTTAAGGTATGTTAAGCATATGTCACTATTCCGGAGTATTTGTCGCGTTAAACTGATTACGTTTACGCATCAGTTCGCGTATAATTTTCCAGAAAGCGATTTAGAGCTCGAAATCGAACGAGAATCGAAATGAGAAATTGTTAAACACAAATAAACAAATATAGGGATCAAAATACATCGTTTCATTGATAATTGAACTATTCAGAGTTTAAATAATGATTACACAAGCACATGTGTCACACTTTGGCAGTCCGTTTGCGGGTGAAAGGCCGTACTAAGATTCAGTTGGGATCTAAAGGCCTTCTGAAATGATTGCCATATCCTTGACATGAACCGACCATCTCAGTCCGATATAATAGAAACGGGCACTCCATGACGTGCTACAATCTCCTTGAGATATATCTCAGCTAGTTTCTTAGTGCTATCCTTCTCACTGATCGGTAGAAAATGCGCGGATTTTGTAAGTCGGTCAACAGTAACCCAAATCATATCATGGCTTCTTTGGGTTCTGGGTAACTTAGTAATGAAGTCCATCGAGATTTGTTCCCATTTCCATACAGGAATCTCAGGTTATTGTAACAACCTTGATGGCTTCTGATATTTTGCCTTAACCTTGGCACATATAAGGCAATTTCCCACAGAAGTAGCAATATCGGCTTTAAGCTTAGGCCACCGATAAAATTCCTTCAAGTCTTGTTACATTTTATGTCACACCCCAACCGATGGCGAAAACATCGGGGCGCGACACTAAGCAAAACAGATTGTCCAGGAGAATCCATAACAACTATAATTACCAAATATTTAACGTCATGTCCCATACCGTAACATATAAAGTAAAACAGTTATTACAGACATAGTTTCTCAAAGACAATTAAATTGTTCCGACAACTCAGATTTAAATGTGACGTTTCTAGACATCCTAACTTGATTCCATGACAGCAAGCATAGCATAGCATCCTAAACACCTGTCACATACGTTAAAATAAAAGTCAATACACATAGTGTAAATGTGAGCATATAAGTTTTATAGCATATAGTATAGCGAAAGCGAATTTACGCATAACCAGCATGTAACACGTTGAAATGTGAAACAAGTAAGTTATCGACAATGAGATATGCACAGACGTGAATGTGAGTTGTAGAATGCACAACACATATCACCACTGTGACACGTGAAGAAATACCTTTAACAACCCTTGTCCACGACAGGTGCTGAGTCCAAACTATAGTACTATCGTTGCTAAGGTATCAGGCAATAATCATTGTGTAAACATAACATACAAGCATTCATCGAATAACACGTATAACATGCGAGAGCGGTTAGCGTATAAAAAGTGTTTGTGTTGTGTGTCGATGTGATTTGATTTGATATAAGTAACGTATGTAACACCCAGAAGTGCTTTAAGAAAAAAGGGATCGAATATACTCACAGTTCGTGTTTAATAAATAAATACAAGCTTGGAATGAAGGGAGCGCTTGAGAGATTAGCTTGATCACAGTACGATGGTATAAGCGTTGAACAGTGCGTAAAACAGTGCATCGGTGAGATGAGGGATGGATGGTGATCGGATCGGATGACCGTCCGGAAGGATGGTCATCCGGATGGATGACCATTCGGTCGGAGGGCCATTCGATGGACAGTGTGTGTTTGTGAAATGTTTGAACTATGAAGTTTTCATTGTAGCATTTTGAAAGACATGAAGTGTTTCTACATATCAGGTCATCCTGTCGGATGGTCATCCGGACGGATGACCGTTCGGTCAGATGGCTATTCATTTAAACTGATATTCTTTGAAGTTTTAAAATTGCTTAGGTGTTTGAGATTACAAGTCACCTGGTCGAATAGTCGTTCGATCAGATGGTCGTCCGATCGGACGGCTATTCGTTTGAGCGACTGTTTTGTTGAAAACTTCATGAAATCAGTTAAGTTGAAAAGTTTGCGGTTTGACGGAGACGTTATGACGGCATGTTAAACAACAAAAACCTCATCAAGTCCAACTCATCCACTCGGACGTGAACCACCCCGTTCGATCCGAACCAACTGTTCTTGACGGAGTTTCATATTCAACCCGGAAATCAGTCGTCTCTTCGGTAGAATCCGTTCTCAAATCGGTTCTCCACTAGAGAATGAGTAGAACACCCGAACGAGTCCAGATTCCATCGATGCTTGATAAAAAGTGAAGGATGTTTGAAGAAAAGTTTGAAACACTTGAAATATGTTTAGATTTAGCTGAAATTAGTGTAAAAATGCGTAGAAATCCATTAGATCCGCACCGTTCTTGACGAGATGAGGTCACACTTCAATATTCATAAGAACTCCATGATGACATCACCCTAGAACAACCCAGATCAGACGATTTCATGGTGAAAAGTTGTGATTTGATGGAGAAGATGATGAAAAAGTGTTTGCTGATTCTGAAAGTACAAGATTTAAGGTGAAAACTTACAAGAATCGCGAGTAATCGAGAGAAAAGAGGTTGAGAGTGCACGGGTCGGAGGGAGTTGTCACATCAATGAACAGTGATGTGACAGGATGGGTATTTATAGTCTGAGGGAAGGAAAGGCGGTGCAAGGTTGACGGGCGAACGGCCTTTCGATCGGATGGTCATCCGGTTGGATGACCATTCGATCGAATGGTCGTTCAATCGGATGACTCGAGTGAGTTTGTTTCCGACTTCCGTTTCGTGCGTTGAGCGTTGCGTTGCGTTTGAGTGAGTTGCGAGTAAGCGATAAGATAGTATTACACATTAGTTACACAAATAACATAACTCCTAAAAGACATAAAAAGTAAACTTGCGTTTCCAGTTCACGATGAGATTTCGTTGCGATAAAGTTGCGATTGCGTTTGCGAATAACATCCCACAACATATAAGCACACACAAGCAAAGCACATAATAACATGCACACGTAAAACAATATCCATAACTGCGATTCAAGTTGTGATGCAGTAGCGAGGTGATTGGCATTAAGTAGATTAGCGTTTAGTTACGTTTATCGCATTGTTACTTCACATATTACAGATCGTAAAACAAAATAGCGGTAACTAACATTCATCGATTATCGAGTTGAGAGTACAAGCAATAATTAAGCCAGAAATGACAGATCTGAATAGCAATCTTATCTTCCTTTGACTTTGACTTGTACTTTGACTTCAAAAGTCGGGTTGTTACATTTTATCCGATCTCGGATGTATGGAGTACCTTGACTTATGAGCGTCGTCCAAAATAAGCGCGCGTAGGTCGCCGAAGAACGGAACCCAAATTCGTCCCATGAAGTACAATGTTCCATCCTCCTTTGGCACCAATTGCGCCTTCATTCCCCGTAAGGATTCGGCTTGTATATTATCCGGTTTAAGCGCTTCTTGTTGAGCATCGTGAATCCGAGAAGTGAGATCAGTTTGTATGGTCATTTCTAAGGCTCGCACCCTTAGAGGTTTTGCACGTTCCTTGCGGCTCAAGGCATCCGCTACAACGTTCGCCTTGCCTGGGTGATACTTTATCTCACAATCATAATCATTCAATAACTCGACCCATCGTCGTTGCCTCATATTTAAGTCTTTCTGATCGAATATGTGCTGCAAACTCTTGTGGTCTGTAAAGATTGTGCAACGAGTACCATACAAGTAGTGACGCCAGATCTTCAACGCGAATATCACTGCACCTAGCTCAAGGTCGTGCGTGGTATTGTTTTTCTCATGCACCTTCAATTGACGAGACGCGTACGCGATAACCTTGTCCTGTTGTATCAACACGCAACCAAGACCTTGTCAAGACGCATCACACTAGATCACGAAGCCATCGGTACCGTCAGGTAAGGATAAAATAGGTGCGTCACAAAGTTTATCTTTTCATAGTTGAAAAGTTGTCTCTTGTTCCTCACCCCAATCAAATCTCTTATCCTTTTGGGTTAGGGACGTTAGTGGTTGAGCAATTTTCGAGAAGTTCCCTATGAATCGTCTATAGTAGCCCGCTAATCTAAGAAATTGTCGTATCTTAGTTGGGGTCTTAGGCGCTTCCCAGTTTTTAATCGCCTCAATCTTGGTCGGGTCGACATGAATTCCTTTTTCATTTACCACATGTCCTAGGAATTGAACTTCGCGAATCCAAAATTCACACTTTGAAAGTTTCGCATAAAGTTGTTCCTTCTTTAAGAGTTCCAAGATAGCTCGCAAATGCTGCTCATGCTCCTCCTTGGTTCGCGAGTATATTAGGATATCATCAATAAACACAATCACAAACTTGTCCAAATATGGCTTACACACGCGATTCATGAGGTCCATAAATATTGTCGGTGCATTGGTTAAGCCGAACGGCATGACACGAAACTCGTAATGTCCATAATGAGTCCTAAAGGCCGTTTTGGGGATACTTTCCTCTTGTATTCTCAACTGATGGTAACACGATCTCATGTCGATCTTAGAGTAGTAGCTGGAACCTTGTAGTTGATCGAACAAGTCGTCAATTCTTGGTAATGGATATCGATTCTTGATAGTCAGCTTGTTCAACTCCCTGTAGTCGATGCACGTGCGAAAACTGTCGTCTTTTGTCACACCCCCAAAACCCACATGCGAAGTATCACCGCAGGAGGCATGACATGACCAGGATCAAGCCACCAATCATATTGAACAATGTATATAAGTGAATAAAATCCAACCACACAATATAATTGGTGTTCAAACATAAGTTATCAAATTCCAGTTAAACAGCGGAAGCATCAATTGTAAAACCAAAACATAAGTTATAAGTTTAGTAAGTTTAACATGGCACACGCTGTCCATGTCCCACAACGACTCCTCCCGCTCGTGCAAGCTCCATAGATACCTAACGACCTGCAAGGCATGTAACAACGAGTCAACAACAAAGTTGAGCGAGTTCACAGTAGGTGTTTGTTATAAAGTAGTTTTTCAAGAACTATGAGTTTGTTTGCAACTACCAGTTAAATCAGCTTTCCTTGTTTTCCAAACCATAAACGGTGGGGGCTACCCCATGTTGTGAACCACTAGACTAGATGTATATATAAGTATCCTTCCCAATCCGAGGACAGAGGTACATATTAAATACGTAGGTTTAGCGTTGGTGCCCTTCCCAATCCGAGGACAGAGGTACGTATAAGAATACATAGGTTTAGCGCAGGTGCCCTTCCCAATCCGAGGACAGTGGTACGTAGTGAATACGTAGGTTTAGCACTGGCGTCCTTCCCAATCCGAGGACGGAGGTAAGTAGTCTAGTAGTGTTGAAAGCACAAGTTCCGTCTTAGCTATTTAATCCCATTCCCAACCCACCGGGAATCCCATGCCTTAAGAGTGTGAACTCACCTTTGGTTGCTCGATTGAACTCTTAAAGTAGCTAACAATAGGTGTTGGTCAATCACGTCCTAGTATGGTTACCATTTAGTTTATTAGTGACTACAAATAAGCAAGAAGTTCCTACACGCATCTATCACATAACATGTACTCACTTTAACAGTTCACGCCCATATAAACTTCCCCATCTATTACCATTCAAAAGCAAGCATACGATATTGCACATAACACTTTCATTGATATATAACACGTTAGATCATTCTCAGATAACATAGCCAACATTTAGACATGCAAATCACTAGTTATATTGTTTCAGCTTGAACATCCAAAACTGGACTATTTTCGGGTATTTTAATAAAATAGTTAACTTACTCCAAATATTCCCAAACTTTTACAGAATGTTTTAAACAAACCAAATATTACTGTGTAAAAATATCGGGATCCAATTCATTACCAATATTTTATAAAAAAATCATTTACCGGACTGCAACCAGATTCGTCACTTTCTGACTACAGTCCACGGAAAAATTCATTTAAAATTCATCATAAGTCCGATTGATGAAATTCTAGTGGGAGAATTACAACGACATCAGTGGTCATCTACAGTACAAATTTCATGAGCTAATTCTACACAGATTTCAAGTTATGACGAAAAACATAACACATATTTTCTGCAGTAAAAACGCAGCTTTTGCTGCTGTGAAAAACGGCCCTTTAAAAATAGCAAACGAAGTCCAAAAATTATGATCCCACTGCCATTAGAACCGTATTTCGAAATAACACGTTATAGACTCAAGAAAATCAATTTTTCGTTAAGTTATGACCTGGTTACAGCCGACTGAAGGCGGCTGTAACAGTTTGACAGCTTCCTGTTTTCAGCTTATAGCGCTCTAACGCAAGTTCTATTTGTTCCGTTAACATGCCTAGTGATCAACAACGACATTTAATATCACTTCCAGCAGGTTATCATTTATTTAACTCAGATTTATCATGTCAAGTACCATCGTTCATATCAGATTTCCAGAGTACAAGTTTTCATCAAGTAACCAACATAAACAAGACAACATCATACTAGCATTATTTCATCATAATACATCCTTTAACTACTAAAAATCGGAATTAACCAAGAGTTAACAAGAAGCTTACAACTAGCTTAAAGCTAGGGAAGATCACTAGGGAAAATGATGAAGAAGATGGTGAATGAAAGCAATGTATGAAGTTCCTTCAAGTTCTTCAAGCTTCAACCTTCACAAGACATCTTCTAATACTTGAATGGAGCTTGAAAGTGGATGGATATGGTGGTTGTATGGTGGTGGTGGTGGTGGCGGCCTTAAAGTGAGCCGAGAGGGAGAGAGAGAAGTTGAGGGATGTGGTGTGATCTTGAGAAGATTATGAAATGATATGGAAGATCTAGGGAACCATACATATAATCTTTCCCTTACAATATTTTGTCAACACAAGCAAGCAAGATCTAAAGAAATAAAATCTAGAGTATGGTGGTGATCTTGGTGGGTCCCTTGTGGGCCGTAAATCATCAAGGGGGGGGGGGGTTAATTGTGATTTTGTGGGTAAGTGGGTAAATGGTTAGGGTGTTGAGTGTAATATCTAGTGTATTATTTGTATGACACTTTATATAATGTGTTGTGGTATTCGGGGACCATAACTAGTCCAAAAATAATAAAACAATGTTTCTGACAATATTTTGGTGTCCCGGGTAATGTCCAGTTGTTTGGTTAGATACCGGTTCGTTAAAGTGCTAAGTTGTTCAAGATAGTGTCTTTTATATAATTTTTGTAACACTTTTAATTCTCAACACTTAGGGAAAACATTCAGGACCATTTAGTCAATTTTTCTGCACAAGACTAGTATGTGATGCATATGTACGTATGATGCAGAAATCATAAAGCAGTTACGTCATCAGTTGTAATTAAGCACAGTCATTAAGCACAATTTAATATAAATTAATTCTACGGATACATGTAATTATGAGTGTTGTCACATTCTCCCCCTGTTAAGAAAATTTCGTTCCGAAATTTAGCACGTGGTTACTGAGGAAGCTAGTTACGTTGCGTGGTTTACTGGTTTTTCCTGGGGTGTCACATCATCCCCCCGTTGGTTTGGAATTTCATTCCGAAATTCCGCAGTAGCTTCAGCCTCAGTAGTGGTTGCACTTTTCTCAAACAACTGGGGATACTTGTGTTTCATTTGGTCTTCTCATTCCCAGGTATACTCTGGGCCACGACGGGAGTTCCAACGAACTCGAACAAGAGGTATTCTGGTACGCTTGAGAATCTTAACGTCTCGGTCTGTGATTTCAACTGGTTCCTCGACGAATCGCAACTGGTCGTCGATTGTGAGCTCCTTTAAGGGAACTATGATGGTCTCATCTGACAGACATTTCTTCAGATTCGACACGTGGAATACGTTGTGAACTCCGCTGAGTTCTGCAGGTAGATTTAGCTTGTAGGCGACTTTGCCAATTTTCTCTATGATTTCGAACGGTCCGACATAACGCGGATTGAGTTTGCCTCGTTTGCCAAAACGAACTACACCTTTCCAAGGTGAGACTTTGAGTAGCACTCGATCCCCAACCTGGAACTCGAGTGGTTTCCTGCGCTTATCAGCGTAGTTTTTCTGATGGTCACGAGCTGCCACCATTCGTTGTCATATCTGAGCAATCTTCTCGGTTGTATCTACTATAAGTTCTGGGCCAGTGATTTGACTGTCGCCAACTTCTGCCCAACAGAGAGGTGATCGGAATTTACGTCCGTACAATGCTTCGAACGGAGCGGCCTAGATACTGGTGTGGTAACTGGTGTTATACGAAAACTCCACTAACGGGAGGTGTTTTTCCCAGCCATTACCAAAGTCGATTACACATGCCCTAAGCATGTCTTCAAGGGTTTGGATGGTGCGTTCAGATTGCCCATCCGTCTGTGGATGATATGCCGTGCTCATGTCTAATCGAGAACCAAAGGACTTGTGCATAGCTTGCCACAATTCAGATGTAAAACGTGAGTCACGATCAGAAATGATGGAGGTTGGCACTCCGTGCCTTAATACTACTTCTTTTAGGTAGATGTCTGCTAGAGTAGAAAACTTGTCGGTTTCCTTGATAGCCAAGAAGTGTGCAGACTTAGTCAATCGATCCACTATCACCCAAATGGTGTCATTTCCGCGTTGAGATCTAGGCAGGCCAGTAACGAAATCCATGGAAATTTGCTCCCATTTCCATGTTGGGATCTCTGGTTGTTGAAGTAGGCCTGATGGTTTCTGGTATTCGACCTTGACCCTAGCACAAGTCAAGCATTTACTTACATAGGTTGCTATGTTGGCTTTCATGCTAGGCCACCAGTATGTAGTCTTTAAGTCGTGGTACATCTTATCCGAACCAGGATGTACTGAGTAACGAGACTTGTGCGCTTCATCCATCACAAGCTCGTGTAAGTTTCCGTAAAGTGGAACCCAGATGCGCCCTGTTACGTAGTAAGCGCCGTCTTCCTTTTGTTCTAACCATTTCCTTGATCCTCGTAAGGACTCAGCCCTGATGTTCTCTGCTTTCAATGCTTCAACCTGAGCATCTTGTATCTGATTAGGAAGACTAGATTGGATGGTAAGTTGTAACGCACGCACACGCTTAGGTGTAGTATCCTTTCGACTGAGGGCGTCGGCCACAACATTGGCTTTGCCCGGATGGTACTTGATCGCACATTCGTAATCATTCAAGAGCTCGACCCATCGACGTTGTCGCATGTTTAGCTCCTTTTGCTTGAAGATATGCTCGAGACTCTTGTGATCGGTGTAAATGGTGCACTTGGTACCGTACAGGTAATGTCTCCATATCTTCAGTGTGAAAACAACTGCTCCCAGTTCCAAGTCGTGCGTAGTGTAGTTCCTTTCGTGAACTTTAAGTTGGCGCGATGCATAGGCGATGACCTTGTCACGCTGCATCAACACGCAACCAAGTCCTTGGATGGAAGCGTCGCAATAAACCACAAAATCATTTGTGCCCTCAGGCAATGAGAGGATAGGCGCGCTACAAAGTCTATCTTTTAAGTGCTGAAAAGCAGATTCCTGTGCATCACCCCAACGATAGGTGACACCCTTCTGAGTTAGCGAGGTGAGAGGTTGCGCAATCTTAGAGAAATCCTTGATAAACCTTCTGTAATATCCTGCCAAACCCAAGAATTAGCGGATTTCTGTTGATGTACGGGGTGCAGGCCAGTTCTTGATCGAGTCAACCTTGGATGGATCCACATGAATCCCATCCTTGTTTACCACGTGGCCTAGAAAGTGGACTTCGCGAAGCCAGAAGTCACATTTCGAAAATTTGGCATACAATTGCTCTGTTCGAAGAAGTTCGAAAATAAGCCTCAGGTGTTGCTCGTGTTCTTCCTGACTCTTCGAATAGATCAGGATGTCGTCGATGAAAACTATGACAAAGTTATCCAGGTAAGGTTTGCACACTCGGTTCATGAGATCCATGAAGACCGCAGGTGCATTCGTCAATCCGAAAGGCATAACCAGAAACTCGTAATGCCCATAACGAGTCCTGAATGCTGTTTTAGAGATGTCCTCATCTCGGACTCTCAGCTGATGATAGCCCGATCTTAAGTCAATCTTAGAGTAGAAGCTCGACCCTTGCAGCTGGTCGAATAGGTCATCAATACGTGGAAGAGGATAACGATTCTTCACGGTCACCTTGTTGAGTTCGCGGTAGTCAATACACATTCTGAAGGTACCGTCTTTCTTCTTCACAAATAACACTGGAGCTCCCCAAGGCGAAGAGCTAGGGCGAATAAAACCCTTGTCCAAGAGGTCTTGCAATTGAGTGGACAATTCTTCTAGTTCTGATGAGGCTAAGCGATAAGGTGCTCTAGCTATGGGCGCTGCTCCAGGAGCTAGATCGATTTGAAACTCGACTTTACGATGAGGCGGAAGGCCAGGTAATTCCTCAGGAAATACCTCAGGAAAGTCGCGTACAATAGGAATGTCTTCTATCTTCTTTTCTTTCGAAGATGTATCAGAAACGAGGGCTAGGATAGCAGTGTGGCCCTTTCGCAACCACTTCTGGGCCTTAAGGAAAGAGATGATGCCCACAACAGCACCACTCTTGTCGCCACGGATTACGAGGGGTTCTTCACCGGAACGAGGGATGCGGACAATCTTCTCATTGCAAAGAATTTCCGCTTGCTGATGAGATAACCAATCCATCCCAATAACAACGTCGAAACTACCCAGAACGATAGGAATGAGGTCGATAGAAAAGGTCTGATCAGCAAGAACAAGATTACAACCCTTAACTATGTGTGTGGCCTCAAAACTTTTACCGTTTGCTAGCTCTACCATGTGTTTGGTGGTCAAAAGTGTTGGAGTGCGCTTAAGCATTTGACTAACTTTTAAGGACACATAACTAGTATCGGCACCCGAATCGAATAAAACAGTAACAAAGAAATCATCCAGAAGAAACTTACCCATCACCACATTGGGATTGTTCCTTGCATCACCCTGACCCAGCATGAAAACACGTCCCCTGGCACCATTGCCATCATTGTTACCCCCGTTGTTGCCTCCATTGTTACCTCCATTGTTGTTCCCATTTCCTTGGTTGTTGTTCTGATCCTGATTCTGATTCAGCTGTGGACAGTGCCTCTTGAAGTGACCCTCAGCACCGCACTGGTAACATCCCTTATTACCCTGCTGGTGTTGCCGTTGGTTCTGTGGAGCTTGTGGCTGCTGTTGTCGATTCTGATTCGCAGGACGTGAGCTCCTACAATCTTTGGCTTCATGTCCAGGCTTGTTACATCTCTGACAATGACCCTTGCTGCATGCCCCGCTATGGTGCAAATTACATCGATTACACTTAGGGTGATTTCCCCTGTATCCACCCTGACCCTGATTCTGACCGCCCGAGGATTGCTGACCAGGGCTCTTGTAATCGTCTGTCTTTCGCTGCTGTGACTGGGACTGAACAGAAGTAGAACCCTTACTAGGATTTCCATCCCACTTGCACTTATTGTCGCTAGTAGTTTCAGAAGTAGTGCTAGCACTAATACGCTTGGGCAGCCTGTGCTGCTCTACTGCCTGATCAGTGAGGCGATGTGCTAGACGAATCTCTTGCTGGATAGTGCCAAGGTTAGCCGCAGTCACATGACTCTGGATTTTTGGCACTAGACCCTTGAGGTACAGCTCGATACGCTTGATAGGAGGATCCACCATAGTAGGACACAAGATAGCTAATTCATTTAATCTCTTCGTATATGCCTCAATTTCGAACCCCGTCATCTTCAAATTGAAGAATTCCACCTCTAGCTTGTGGATGTCATCACGATTACAGTACTCTTCTTTGATCAAGTCCTTGAAGTCGTTCCATGGGGTGGCATTAGCAACCGCCAGCCCTAGCAGTTGAACCTGTGCTTTCCACCAGGTTAGTGATGCACCTTCGAGTGTCCCAGTAGCAAACTTCACCCTACGAACCTCAGGGCATTCACACATTTCGAATACATACTCGAGCTTCTCGAACCAGTGAAGGAGACCTACCGCTCCTTCCGTGCCGCTGAAGGTACTGGGTCGGCAATCCATGAAGGTTTTGAACATACACACAGGAGGTTGAGCAGGTTGACCTGTCGTGTAAGAAAGGATAAATAAGATTAAGCACGAGAGTTGGTTCGCGAGAGTAGGATCTAAGCATCCTAGGATAGGTCGAATTGCAGGTTATACCTCCTGCAGGGGCTGCTGCGAGTGCCTCTGCAACTCGTTCATTGATAAGAGCCGTCAGCTGGGCTTGAGTCAAGTTCAAACGTCCACTCATGATCTTCACATCAAAGAGGGTATAAGTGAGAAAGGTGTCGCGAAAGTGTGTATGTGTGGAGTGACAGAAAAAAGTAAGCACACATAGTTCAAACAACAGTTGCTACTTTAACTAAGCATACCATAAACAATGCACTACTTAGACTAACAGGCAGGCAATACTAACATAAACCATATTACCTATAGTGTTGAGTCTTGCACGTGGAGCGAAGTGTCGTTGTGGATCGTTGAGCACTGTACAGGTTATAGTCTGGTTTTGTCAAAAAGCTTTTCCCTTTTTAAAACCAAGTTCGCTATAACCAATGGCTCTGATACCAATCTATCACACCCCCAAAACCCACATGCGGAGTATCACCGCAGGAGGCGTGACATGACCAGGATCAAGCCACCAATCATATTGAACAATGTATATAAGTGAATAAAATCCAACCACACAATATAATTGGTGTTCAAACATAAGTTATCAAATTCCAGTTAAACAGCGGAAGCATCAATTGTAAAACCAAAACATAAGTTATAAGTTTAGTAAGTTTAACATGGCACACGCTGTCCATGTCCCACAATGACTCCTCCCGCTCGTGCAAGCTCCATAGATACCTAACGACCTGCAAGGCATGTAACAACGAGTCAACAACAAAGTTGAGTGAGTTCACAGTAGGTGTTTGTTATAAAGTAGTTTTTCAAGAACTATAAGTTTGTTTGCAACTACCAGTTAAATCAGCTTTCCTTGTTTTCCAAACCATAAACGGTGGGGGCTACCCCATGTTGTGAACCACTAGACTAGATGTATATATAAGTGTCCTTCCCAATCCGAGGACAGAGGTACATATTAAATACATAGGTTTAGCGTTGGTGCCCTTCCCAATCCGAGGACAGAGGTACGTATAAGAATACGTAGGTTTAGCGTTGGTGCCCTTCTTAATACGAGGACAGTGGTACGTAGTGAATACGTAGGTTTAGCGTTGGCATCCTTCCCAATCCGAGGACGGAGGTAAGTAGTCTAGTAGTGGTGAAAGCACAAGTTCCGTCTTAGCTATTTAATCCCATTCCCAACCCACCGGGAATCCCAAACCTTAAGAGTGTGAACTCACCTTTGGTTGCTCAGTTGAACTCTTAAAGTAGCTAACAATAGGTGTTGGTCAATCACGTCCTAGTATGGTTACCATTTAGTGTATTAGTGACTTCAAATAAGCAAGAAGTTCCTACACGCATCTATCACATAACATGTACTCACTTTAACCGTTCACGCCCATATAAACTTCCCCATCTATTACCATTCAAAAGCAAGCATACGATATTGCACATAACACTTTCATTGACATATAACACGTTAGATCATTCTCATATAACATAGCCAACATTTAGACATGCAAATCACTAGTTATATTGTTTCAGCTTGAACATCCAAAACTGGACTGTTTTTGGGTATTTTAATAAAATAGTTAACTTACTCCAAAAATTCCCAAACTTTTACAGAATGTTTTAAACAATCCAAATATTATTGTGTAAAAATATCGGGATCCAATTCATTACCAATATTTTATAAAAAAAATCATTTACCGGACTGCAACCAGATTCGTCACTTTCTGACTGCAATCCACGGAAAAATTCATTTAAAATTCATCGTAAGTCCGATTGTTGAAATTCCAGTGGGAGAATTACAATGACATCAGTGGTCATCTACAGTACAAATTTCATGAGCTAATTCTACACAGATTTCAAGTTATGACGAAAAACATAACACACATTTTCTGCAGTAAAAACGCAGCTTTTGCTGCTGTGAAAAACGGCCCTTTAAAAATAGCAAGCGAAGTCCAAAAATTATGATTCTAGTGCCATTAGAACCGTATTTTGAAATAACATGTTATAGACTCAAGAAAATCAATTTTTCGTTAAGTTATAACCCGGTTACAACCGACTGAAGGCGGCTGTAACAGTTTGACAGCTTCATGTTTTCAGCTTATAGCGCTCTCACGCAAGTTCTATTTGTTCCGTTAACATGCCTAGTGATCAACAACGACATTTAACATCACTTCCAGCAGGTTATCGTTTATTTAACTCAGATTTATCATGTCAAGTACCATCGTTCATATCAGATTTCCAGAGTACAAGTTTTCATCAAGTAACCAACATAAACAAGACAACATCATACTAGCATTATTTCATCATAATACATCCTTTAACTACTAAAAATAGGAAGTAACCAAGAGTTAACAAGAAGCTTACAACTAGCTTAAAGCTAGGGAAGATCACTAGGGAAAATGATGAAGAAGATGGTGAATGAAAGCAATGTATGAAGTTCCTTCAAGTTCTTCAAGCTTCAACCTTCATAAGACATCTTCTAATACTTGAATGGAGCTTGAAAGTGGATGGATATGGTGGTAGTATGGTGGTGGTGGTGGCGGCCTTAGAGTGAGCCGAGAGGGAGAGAGAGAAGTTGAGGGATGTGGTGTGATCTTGAGAAGATTATGAAATGATATGGAAGATCTAGGGAACCATACATATAATTTTTCCCTTACAATATTTTGTCAACACAAGCAAGCAAGATCTAAAGAAATAAAATCTAGAGTATGGTGGTGATCTTGGTGGGTCCCTTGTGGGCCGTAAATCATCAAAGGGGGGGGGTTAATTGTAATTTTGTGGGTAAGTGGGTAAATGGTTAGGGTGTTAAGTGTAATATCTAGTGTATTATTTGTATGACACTTTATATAATGTGTTGTGGTATTCGGGGACCATAACTAGTCCAAAAATAATAAAACAATGTTTCTGACAATATTTTGGTGTCCCGGGTAATGTCCGGTTGTTCGGTTAGATACCGGTTCGTTAAAGTGCTAAGTTGTTCAGTATAGTGTCTTTTATGTAATTTTTGTAACACTTTTAATTCTCAACACTTAGGGAAAACATTCAGGACCATTTAGTCAATTTTTCTGCACAAGACTAGTATGTGATGCATATGTACGTATGATGCAGAAATCATAAAGCAGTTACGTCATCAGTTGTAATTAAGCACAGTCATTAAGCACAATTTAATATTAATTAATCGTACGGATACATGTAATTATGAGGGTTGTCACATCTTTCTTCTTAACAAACAATACCGGAGCTCCCCAAGGTGAGAAACTCGGTTGGATGAATCCTTTATCCAGCAGCTCCTGCAGTTGCGTAAATAACTCTTGCATTTCTGACGGGGCTAACCGATATGGTGCTTTCACCACGGGTGCCGCTCCTGGAACCAAATCAATCTGAAACTCCACTTGACATTGTGGAGGTGTCACACCCTGATATTTCCACGTATTACCGGTGGGGAGTATCGTGACGTAGTTGATATCTTCATAGTCAAATAATCATAGTTTAATGCACAGCGGAAGTCTAAAATATTAATACAAACCGAATTGAAAGTATAATAAAATATTACACAACGGTTGTAAGTGGATCCACAGGCGGATCTAAAACAGAAAGAAATTATTGTTCAACAGACTTTAAGTATTAAAAGCTTGTAAGACTCTTTATTTAATACTCAGGAGTTTCCAGCCCATTACGCGTAGTACCTGCACTTAATCTTTTTGAAAAATACGTCAGTTTACACTGGTAAATACAATTAACTGACTCTTTTGAAAAGTATTTATAAAATTGATTTGGATGCACAAGGCATAAAATCTTTTATCACTTGGGACAATTATATAAAATAATCTTGTATACAGATTTATATGTTTGTCGTACGTTCAGGACTGGAATAGAAGAGTCGGTACAAGATTAATAGACACACCACAAGTATAGGCCCACAAGAAGTTTCCTCACGAGTGAGATACCGTTTATGCATACGCAACTGTCAGGTGTATGCCTACACCCCGTGCTTAAGCCGTGGCCATTTCAAATGAATGAGCCGAGGATATCCAGGACACGGTCATATTAACCCCCAAAGGCTTTGTATCAAACAAAACAGATTAAAACAGGTTATCTCAATGATTTAACCACTAATCGATTAATTATTCAATACCCGACCAAACGGTAATAATTTACCGTATCCCAAGCCCGTATAAGGGAAAATAAGTTAAAAGTATTTACCTGAGCTAAAATGAAATTTTATTCTCAGCCGTATATTCTAATCAGCAAGTGCAAGTAGCTTTTACTGGGCTCCTAATCTGGAACGAAGGTTTATAATAACCTATTAGATTCCTAACGGGTCTTATTTAAGTTATAACTTAGACCGGTTAGTTTTTAAGAAAGGTTTACGGTTCAAAACGCAAGATTAAGCGAAGACCGGATTAGAATGTGATTTAGACCCAACAAGTATGAAGACTTGTATAAAATGGGTAAACTAAATACATTCTGGATTTTGAAGTAAAAGTGATATGGTTTGACCCGTTTCGGCTAATTTATGCAAACTAGTTACATAAACCATACCGAATGCGTATATGCATAACGTGTAACCGAATGAGTCATGTACAAGTTCCACAAGTTAATATGCTTATATATGATATGATATCAGCAGGATATCTTCCATTATGTCCAAAACGAATTTAAAACCAATTTAAGCCCCTTAAGGGTATTTTGGTCATTTTAAAGTTTATAAAAGAGGTTAAATAGCAAACTGAGGTTCTGGTCTAAAATATACAGTAAAAATATTAATTTTATCAAGTTACAACAGTAAGATATCATACATATGTGAGGTTTATCATTTATGGCTAAACTATGCACCGTAGGAGCATTTTGGTCATTTCATATATGCGTTTAAGGTTAAATTTGGAAATCTGAGTTCAGGACTTATACTTACTGTTAAAGTATAAAAATTTATTTATAAAATCATTAGGTAACAAGTCTTAGGCGTTAAATATGGTTTTAAACCATACTATGCGCCTAATTAGCGTAGAAGTCGGTAATTGACGGTATTCAAGGTGTTTATAAAATTCTGAAGTTTGATCAGTCTCTAAAGCTTAAAATATTTTATTTAACATATGATATCAGTAGAAAAAGGTTTGGTATGCAATTTATATGTTAAACTCATTTTATTAACAAAAATGGCATTACAGTCATTTACCGAATTTATGCTAGAACTCTATGTTATGATTAGTGTAAAATTTGACAAAAAATTCCAAAAATCCCTAAATATTATATCATAGCAGTGGTTAGCAAGTTTGGTGCCAAAAATTGGGTTTAAATATCATTTATGCTGAAAATGTCATTTAATTAACAAAAAGCTTTTGTTTTACGATATCTTGCATAACTTTCATTGGAGACTAGAAACGGATGTCAAATTTTTATGACTCACAGATAAAATAGTAATAAAGATTTTTTTCCTCTCACATTCTCAAAAATCTCGTTTTTTATAACATAAGGGCAAAATGGTCAACTTTTAAGCATTTAACGGAAACATGTAAATGATTCAGATTTCTATGGGACCATGTTGTATAACCTCAGAGGGTTATACTTACATATAATATGGTCACAAAGGAACCCTAAGGCATAACTAAACTAAGCTAATTTGGGTCAGAACTGAAAGTCAAAGCAAAAGTCTACTTTTGCGACTTTCGGTTGCGAACCGAGCCTAATACTCAAAATTGTCGGGTTGAACATGCCTAAACATGTTCTTATATTAATTACCAAGTTGTTTAAGTGATAAAATGTATTTTATAACTTCTACATTATCAGTTATGATTTATTTTGCAAAAACTGACTCGTTTGACTTTTCTGTTAAGTAGTTTGACCCGACAATTGACTGAGATAATGTGATAATTAGAAGTTTCCCTCTTAAGGGTTTATCACATACTTAATTACCAACACATAGCAATTTTCAATTCGAATAATGGCTGGACCATTAGTGATTAATCACCAAGTCAAAGTTTAATTACGATATCTTTGACTTTCGGTCATTAGGCTAATAAAACCTTAACTATAGAAGCTAAGAACACATACAAGAGTCCTTAGCATGAATATTGAACTTGAGAAAGCTTCTTAGATATCCAGGATGCTTCAGAGATCAATTGAGAGCTTTAGAGATTGAGAGTATGAAAATTTTGAACTTGTGCAAATGAAAGAACAACTCCAAGCCCCTATTTATACTACAAGAGGTCATCACCAGATCAATCCAGGTATTTTGTGATGTTCTCTGATGATTACAGGTGTCCCAAGTGGTTTTGAATACCAGCAAATAGTCCCTAGTATCGATTTATGTAAGTGTATGGCTGAATTGAAGAAGAGAGGTGCAGTAACCTGCACCTGCACCTGTGCATGTTTCTGTCCATTTTGAGCCGTCGCATCGCACGACGGCAGGAGGGTGGAGGTGTGGTGCGATGCCACCCCTATGGTGACCAGCAAAACAAGTTTCAAACATGGCAGTTTCAGCCCCTGGACCTTTTAAAACGTAATAACTTTCATTTCAAGCACTTTTAACCCATAAAATTTATATTTTGATGATCCATAGAATATAACCAAACATCATTAGGTCCGGTTTCGTTAAACGATAACCGAAAACACAGGTTTTGCCTCGTTGACGCTTTTAACCCTTTATTTACGAAAGTTAACGTATTTAATATCAAACGATATCGAAACCTCGTGATTTTTTCGTCTCTTGATCTTGAGAGTATAATTAATCGTTACAAAGCTCCGGGTTCGTTAAAAGGTCACTCAGAGGTATTAATTTAACATGTTGACACATTTAACCCTCGCGTCTTGTAAACTTTCACTTTCTTTCACAAACTGCTTCATACGTTTCCCAATTCTTTCGTTTAAGAGTATGAACATTATATGGGGTTAATAAAAGGCAAAATTTTTGAGTGTCGATACTTTGGATCCTTTCACACATATCCTTTCCTTGTTTGTCAACTTTAGTCCCTCGAAATCAATTTTTAACACGTTTAAAGCTTTTCGAACAAATATTCCTTCCTCAGGATCTACTGAGTATCTTGAGGAATTTGATCGGGATGAACTTCCCTTTTCTTTTGGTGAAGTATCTAATTTATGGTAGATATCCGAAAGTCTTTTCTTACTGTAAACAATATTCAAATAATAAAACATATAATCACAAAATCACAGATTTGGTAATCAGGAAAATTTAAGTATTTTGAAATACTTAATAGGCTTGAATCAGTGGCTTGTTCAGTGGCTCTGATACCACCTTTTCCTGTCACGGCCCCAGCCCCGGTTTGACCCGGTCAGGAGCCGCGGGACAGGAACCCGTGGTATCAATGATGCGACAGCGGAAGATTTTTAACAGGATCTTGTTAAACTCAAAATGCCCAATTATTTTATTCCATAATTTTGGGATAAACCCCGTAATTTACAACAGAGGAATTTAACTAGGAAATTCCCTGATTTATTAAAACATATTTTATTCATTTTAACTGAGCCACCTCTTCAAGCTTGTTAGTGCTCCGTAACACGTTTCCTTGATTTACAGTAGGTCGCCTGAAACATGTTTTAAAAATATTTTATCAGCGGGGAAATGCTGGCGAGTCACTCAATTTAATAAAATGACACATAGTTATCAATTACAGCATAAGGGCGATTACAATGGCTTCTATCTTATTTTTATCTGGCGCTGTGTCACATTGCGTGACGATGGTCATACCACTATTGGGTCTTTCCCCAAGTAGTGACGATCACTGTTAGGATATATTAGCCTAACCAGTGAAAATAGTAATGTGCACAATACCCCACTAGTCAGTGATTAAGATAACCACGACTTACTCCCTGTAATTATAACATTTAAAAATAATTTTAGGTATTGTAAAACAGTTGATAAAAAGAGAATGACTCACATTGCAAGTTTAATTGGACAGAGCTTAGCCTACTGATTAGCCTTTTTGACCTAAATTAAATAACATGCACACGAACTGGGTTAGTAACTAATACAGCATTTACGATAACTCACGAGATTAAACCCTCGCAACGAATGACAAAGTGCGATACTTAAACATCCATCGAATTCACGACGAATGACAAAGCATAACCCTAATGTGGGCAGCACTTAAAATCCATTGGATAGTTTTAATCGATCGGACATTGAATCGTAGCAGTGATTATGTTAATACCCGGTATCGGAGCAGTGCCTCGCTAATATTGAAAGTAAATTCGACTTCAAAGTGATATACTTTCGTTTTTGAAAGTTTGTTTCGACACCAGTGGACTGTGCATGCAACAAGCTATTTATAGCTGAAATTGAGGCCTCACGCGGCCCGCGTAAACCATCCATCATAACTTACGCGGCCCGCGTGGCCGCCTAGTCTACGTATAGGTATGCATGGTCATGCATAGGTTGGCCAGGTGGGTGATACGTGGATCCGGATACTTATCCGGTCAAACCAAAGGTTGACGCGGCCCGCGTAAAGTATGCTTAACCTTTACGCGGCCCGCCTGAAGACCATATTTCTTGTTTTCTTAGTTTATCATGCACAGTATGGTTTCAGGGGTCCAGGATTATACTTACGGGTATTTTTAGGAAATTTTTGAGAGTCCTTACATCCTCCCCACCTTGTTTATAATCTCGTCCTCGAGATTTATTGGAATAAGTGAGGATACTTTCGCTTCATTTCTGATTCCAGCTCCCAAGTGTATTCAGGTCCTCTCCTTGAATCCCACTTGATTTTGACAAGTACTAATCGTTTATGTTTGAGAAATTTCACCTTTCTGTCCTTTATCTGAAGAGGTTTCTCAACAAATTTTAACTTTTCGTTTACCTCTATATCTTGGAGAGGTACAACCAAAGATTCGTCTGATAGACATTTCTTGAGATTGGTTACATGAAAAACATCATGTACTCCTGCTAATTCTTCTGGTAGTTGTAAACGATAAGCAACTAGTCCTATACGTTGCATCATTGGAATGGTCCTACGTATCTTGGACTTAGCTTTCCTTTCTTACCGAATCGAACTATTCCTTTCCAAGGAGATACTTTCAAAAGTACTTTGTCTCCAACTTGAAACTCAAGTGGCTTGCGTCGATTATCTGCATAACTCTTCTGGCGATCTCGAGCCTTCTTTAGTCTTTCCTTGACTTGAGTGATCTTATCGGTAGTTTCTTGCACAATCTCTGGTCCTGATAATTGACTTTCTCCTATTTCTGCCCAGCAAACTGGAGTTCTGCACTTACGTCTGTATAGTGCTTCGAATGGGGCAGCTTCGATACTTGAATGATAACTATTGTTATAGGAGAATTCAATTAAAGGTAAGTGATCGTCCCAGTTTCCACCAAAATCTATTACACATGCTCGGAGCATGTCTTCCAAAGTTTGGATTGTTCTTTCACTCTGCCCGTCTGTTTGTGGATAATATGCAGTGCTTAATTTTAGTCGGGTTCCCATAGCTTCCTGGAAACTTTTCCAGAAATGGGAAGTGAAACGACTATCTCTATCCGATACAATGGAGAGTGGAACTCCATGTAAGGATACTATTTAATCCACATACAGCTTTGCAAACCTTTCCATGCTAAAGGTTTCTTTCATGGGTAGAAAATGAGCTGATTTGGTTAATCGATCCACAATTACCCAAATAGCATCATTACCTTTTCTGGTTTTGGGTAACTTAGTAACAAAATCCATTGTTATGAGTTCCCATTTCCATACAGGCATCTCTAGTTGTTGAAGTAACCCTGAAGGTTTCTGGTGTTCTGCCTTAACTTGTGAACAAGTAAGACACTTAGAAACATATCTAGCTATATCCTTTTTCATACCTATCCACCAGAAATTATTTCTTAAATCTTGGTACATTTTGTTGTTACCAAGATGCATGGTATATCTAGATTTATGGGCTTCCTCTAGAATTTGATTCCTTAATTCTCCCTGCTTAGGTACCCAAATTCGTTTCTTATGGAATCTCCAAATTCCATCACTTCCTTGTTCCAATTCTTTTATTCGTCCCTTCATTCCTTCAGCATCGTCCTTGATTGCTATTTCTTGAATATTCTTTATTTGTTCCATTAAATCTAACTGTAGATTTAATCTAAGAGCACGAACTCTTTGTTGTTTCTCATGATACTTACGACTTAGGGCATCGGCAACTACATTTGCCTTTCCTTCGTGATATTGAATATCACAGTCGTAGTCACTTAAGATTTCCATCCATCTTCTTTGCCTCATGTTTAATTCTTTTTGCCCAAAGATATATCTTAAACTTTTATGATCTGTATAGACAGTAAACTTACTTCCATACATATAATGTCTCCAAATTTTAAGGGCAAAAATTATGGCTCCTAATTCTAAGTCGTGAGTTGTATAATTTTCCTCGTGCTTTTTCAATTGCCTTGATGCATACGCAATTACCTTCTTGCGTTGCATTAACACACATCCTAATCCTAGCTTTGAAGCATCACAATATACTTCAAAATCTTCTGTTCCTTCTGGTAAGGCTAGAATTGGAGCATTTGTTAATTTTTTTCTTCAAAATCCTAAAGGCTTCTTCTTGTTTAGTTCCCCATTCAAACTTAACTGATTTACAAGTTAGCTTAGTTAATGGTATGGCTATCTTAGAAAAATCCTTAATAAACCGTCTATAATATCCAGCTAAACCTATAAAACTTCTAATTTCCATTGCTGATTGCGGAACCTTCCATTTGGTGATTGTTGTAGGATTGTTTTCTGACCCGAACAACACTTCAGAATATTCCTGATAAATCATTTTCAATAAAGACATATGGCTTTTTGCTAACTCTTCAGAATATTCCTGATCATTTTCAATGTTCAATACAATGTTGCATTGAAGCTTTTTTCCATTTCTTGTTGTTGAAACGTTCGGATCAAAAGATGGAAATGATGAGAAACTCGTGTTGCTGTTTGATCCTTTTGATGAACTACCAGATGAATTCTTTGCATTGTATGCGGTTTCAACTTTCGGTGACAAGTTGGTTGTTTTCTCATTCAAACCTCCTTTGTAGTACAACCCGATGTCTTGTTCACCATCGAAATCTTTCATTCGAATAATCTTTCGTTGCTCCATCTCTTGAGCTTCTAACTTCTCAATGAACTTGCTGAGTGTCAAACTGCTAAAACCTTTCTTGTTTCTAAGCATCATGAGATATGTGCCCCAAGTCTCGTGTGGCAAAGCATCAACAAGCTTCTCGATTAACTCTTCATTGTCTTTCTCAATACTCAATCTCTTCATGTTTGCTAGCAGATTGCAGTATCTCTCAATGATTTGCCTTGTGCTCTCATTCTTCAAACCACGAAACAAATCGAACTCTTTCTTCAAAAGCGATTTCTTGTTTTTAACCATCTCTTGGCTACCATGGAACTTTGATCTTAATGCTTTCCAAATCGAGTAGGAAGTTCCATTGTGTTGCAAAAGCACCAAAATATCTTCTTTTACAGCTTGTTGTAAAAGACTTAGCATTATTTTCTCATCTTTGTACTTCTTTCTAGCATCGGCACTTAGATCTTTTATCGGAACCACTTCTTCATCATCATTCGTCGGTCGAATGTATTTAGTCTCCACACATTTCCAAGCATCTAAGTAGTTTGCTTGAACCCAGTTTTTGAAACGACCTTCCCAACCTTTATACTCTTCGATGTTCATTAGTTTGGGCGGTTTTTGCATTGTTCCCATTTCGTTTTCCAACATCGTGTTTTATGCAAGAGAAATTTGGGTTACTGGGGTAGCGAATGCGTTGTAAAAATCCTCGTCCATGTTTCGGATTTTCAAATGAGCTGTTTCACCTTTTAACAATACCTGACAACACTTCGGCAGCACTTCGTTGCTCTGGCCAGAAAGTTACAAATGATGAAAGTTTGAAGGCTATTTATAGGAGATGACCCTGACCGTTTGAAGGTGGCATAAGACTCTTCAAATGGTCACACTCTTCAAACGGTTACAAGTTCAAACTATCACCTCTCAAACGGTCATGCTCACTCAAACGGACAACTATAAATTTCATATTTACATGTAATTCATTTTGTCTTTTAGTGTTGTAAGCTTCCATGATGTCATATGTGATGTCATTTGGTTGATGTCATCTTCAAGAATGATGACATCATTCTTGTTTCGAACCGCAATGTATCCAAGACTCGATATAAGACGAAGACGACAGATGTATGAACCAACAATTGCTTCTATCTTAGCAGGATCTACGTGAATGCCTTCGTGATTTACCATATGTCCTAAGAATTGCACTTCTTGTAGGAAAAATTCACGCTTCAAGAATTTGGCGTACAACTTCTCTTTTCTTAACAAAGTTAAGAGTGCATGCAAGTGCTCACAATGTTCATCCTGACTTTTGGAATAAATAAGTATATCGTCAATGAAGACAATTACAAATTTATCCAAATATGGTTTACAGATCCTGTTCATCATGTCCATAAATGCTGCTGGAGCATTTGTTAACCCAAAGGGCATGACTGTAAACTCGTAATGACCATACCTAGTTCTGAAAGCAGTTTTAGGTATGTCTTCTTCTTGTACCTTTAATTGATGATATCCGGAGCGTAAATCTATCTTAGAAAAGTATCTAGCTCCCTGGAGTTGATCAAAGAGATCATCAATCCTAGGTAATGGGTATCGATTCTTAATTGTAACCTTATTTAATTCTCTATAATCGATACACATTCGCATCGAACCATCCTTCTTCTTTACAAACAACACTGGCGCTCCCCAAGGGGATGAACTAGGTTGTATAAATCCTTTGCTTAGTAATTCATCTAATTGCTTTTTCAATTCTAACATTTCAGTGGGTGCTAACCGATATGGTGCCTTGGCTATCGGTGTAGTTCCAGGAATTAGATGAATTCTAAATTTTACCTCCCTATCAGGTGGTAATCCAGGTAGTTCTTCTGGGAATACTTCCGAGTATTCTGATACTACTGGAATGTCCTTAAGTTCTTTTCCTTTAGTGTTAATGATTACTGAAATCATATACACCATTTCTTGTTTTCTGGAATAACAAGCCAATTTCATTTCTGAAATGAACTTCATTGGCTTTCGTGGCTTATCTCCTGTAATCACTATTAATTCTCCGGTGGGTGTATGAATTTCTATGGAATTCTTATCACAAAGAATTCGAGCATGGTTATTTACTAACCCATCCATTCCTAACACCACATCGAATCCGGCTAATTTCATAGGTAACAAGTTTGCAGAAAATTTATGGCCTGAAAGTTCTATCTTTCCTTCTTGCAAAACTTATCTATGTTAACCGAATTTCCTTCTGCCGTTTCGACTGTGAAAATCTGCCTAAGTTGGGTTAAGGGTAAATTAAGTGCTTGGCAGAATGAAGTATTTATAAAACTTTGGTTTGCACCAGAGTCAAATAATACTTTTGCATAAATGTTGTGAACTAGGAACGTACCAGCTATCACATCCAGAATTAGCTCTGCTTCCTGAGTAGTCAGTTGGAAGGCTCTTACATTCTTCTTGGTAGTTCCTTCTGCAGGTTTGGCTTTGTTATCAGCTGGTTTAACCAATTTAGGGCAGTCTGGCTTAATATGTCCAGCTTCTCCATAGTTGTAGCAAACTGTGAATTTTTTTTCCTGCAGTCTTCTTCTTGATGCCCCGGAATTTTGCAAAAATTGCAATATCCCTTGCATCTTCCAGAATGCTTCCTTTTGCAAGTATTGCAAAATGGACCAGTGGAAGATTGCCCAGTCCCCCTTCTTTTGAAATTGTTACGGTTACCCATACAGAATCCTTGGGTAATCTTTTGGGCTACTTCCTTTTTTCCTGGTTTCTTCTCGTGTACGTACCAGTCCGTCAGTTAGGGTGTTAGCTAATTCCACAGCATCATCAATAGTGCAGGGTCTCGCAGCTTTGACAATGTCACGGATTTTGCCAATTAATCCCCAAATATAACGGGAAATAAGTACTGGTTCTGGCGAAGCCAGAGTTGGTACTACTCTCGCATATTCGAAGAATGTCGAAGTATACCCTCGACAGTCTATATCCACCATCCGATGGTTCAAGAATTTATTTGCCATTTGCTCTTTTTCATATTCGGGACAGAATTTTCTTTCCACAAGACTCTTAAATTCTTCCCAGTTCATGGCATAAGCCACATTTCTTCCTTTGGCTTGTAGTACTGTATTCCACCATTCTAGCGCCCCTTCTTTGAAAAGATGTGACGCGTACATGACTTTGTCGTCCTCGGCACATTTACTTATGGTAATCACTGCCTCGGTTTTCTCTAACCAACGCAGTGCTGCAGTTGCCCCTTCATTACCTGCAAACTCAGCCGGTTTACAGGCAAGAAATTCTTTGTAAGTGCAACCAGGTGTTGCAGCTTTCATTTTCTTAAGGAGCGGAGCTTGCATCCCATCGTTGTTGTTATTAATATGATTGCCACCTCCATTTACACTATTACTGAAATTATCTTCCTGAGTTCGTTTACTAGGAACAATTTGTAGAGGTTCGATTGGATTTCGAGCAGCAGCAAGGATTGCTGGAATAGCATTGGCTATTCCCTGAGCAACGATATTTTCGATATATTGCCTATTTAGAAATTGATCCTCATTGTTGTGCTCGGATTGATTACCCTCGTTAACTTGTTCATTACCAGCGTTTGCCATCTGGTAATAAATTTTATATAAATAATTAGTATTAATAAGAAACAACCAAATGTAACAATTTAATTGCACATAATCATATAAACAAATACACATCTAAATTGTCAATTTCTTAACTTCTATGTTTATATAATATAATATACTTCAATACAAACTGTTATTTTACAACTGTTTTATTGTTTATTTTACACATACTGGTTTTTATTATTTATACAAACACAGTTTCATAATCCCCTTTTTCCCTTGTCAGCTAACATATTAAAAACGATGTTCCCTCTCATCATATTTCCAGGAGATTTGTCCTCCTATCTCCCGAATCCTATTCCCTGCATCCATCAACTCTTCACCGAAGTGGCGGAGTTCAACTAAATTCTCATTACTCATTGGTGGATTTGGTATAGGTTCTGGGTCGAACTGAGGGAAAAAGGTATTGGGGCTGTTGAGAAGGTTTTGAAACTGCCAGTCGTTAGTCCACCACTCATCCATTTGTCCTAAAGGATGGGTGTGGATCAAAGGGTCTGGAATAGCTGGTTCTAGGTTTATTGGGATTTGAGTTTCAGCAGGATAGGTAAAAATATTTTCATTGACAGGCTTAATGGTATAACAGCTTGCCAGTATGAAATCTAGCTCTTCTTGTAATGTCATTTCCTCGGTTGGCTTAGATCTTTCTCCAATCTCTTGCTTAGAACCTTCCCCAATTTCCATCCTTGCTTGCCTTGATTCTTCCTCCATTTCTATCCCTTTTCCTTTATCCATGGGATTCTCTATCTTAGGAATTCTTCTAGTTGCTGGTTTTCTTCTGCGGACACGTCTCCAACCTACAAATCTTCTTCTTTTCTTAGGTTTTGCTTTCTCCAAAGGTGGAGCTTGAAATTCTATAGGTTTTTCCACCTCAGCAAAATAACCAGTAAATTCTTTAGAAACTTCTATGTTCACAGGGTAGAGGTTGAGATTCTCTAGGGCTCCAGATAATTCATTCATGCTGTTTAACATATATGTAAAAATATTAAGTTTAAAACAAAATTTCACAGATAACTTTTAAGTATTATTGCATACCGTGTGACTAATTTAATACAAATGATAACTGATAAAAACATACTAGGGTTTATTGTAATTTATTTATTTACTGGGTAAAGTTTCTGGTTTGTAAATGATAAGGTTTGCTAGAACTGAATTAGGATATTTAAAGATTTGTATTTACTGCTACAGTGGCTAGCATATAAAGATGCGCCCATTTTTCATCTAATTTATCTTCCCATGGTGGGTTATTGCCTAGTTCCTGGGTTTCTTGATTAACTCTCATTTCTTTTGGTTGTGACTTCTTTCTTTTCTCCTGACTTTTTCTAATAATAAGGCTTCTTTTCTTAGGAGAAAGTGGTTCCTCATATTGTGCTTTTCGAACAAATATTCCTTCCTCAGGATCTACTGAGTATCTTGAGGAATTTGATCGGGATGAACTTCCCTTTTCTTTTGGTGAAGTATCTAATTTATGGTAGATATCCGAAAGTCTTTTCTTACCCATACTGTAAACAATATTCAAATAATAAAACATATAATCACAAAATCACAGATTTGGTAATCAGGAAAATTTAAGTATTTTAAAATACTTAATAGGCTTGAATCAGTGGCTTGTTCAGTGGCTCTGATACCACCTTTTCCTGTCACGGCCCCAGCCCCGGTTTGACCCTGTCAGGAGCCGCGGGACAGGAACCCGTGGTATCGATGATGCGACAGCGGAAGATTTTTAACAGGATCTTGTTAAAACTCAAAATGCCAAATTATTTTATTCCATAATTTTGGGATAAACCCAGTAATTTACAACAGAGGAATTTAACTAGGAAATTCCCTGATTTATTAAAACATGTTTTATTCATTTTAACTGAGCCACCTCTTCAAGCTTGTTAGTGCTCCGTAGCACGTTTCCTTGATTTACAGCAGGTCGCCTGAAACATGTTTTAAAAATATTTTATCAGCGGGGAAATGCTGGCGAGTCACTCAATTTAATAAAATGACACATAGTTATCAATTACAGCATAAGGGCGATTACAATGGCTTCTATCTTATTTTTATCTGGCGCCGTGTCACATTGCGTGACGATGGTCATACCACTATTGGGTCTTTCCCCAAGTAGTGACGATCACTGTTAGGATATATTAGCCTAACCAGTGAAAATAGTAATGTACACAATACCCCACTATCCAGTGATTAAGATAACCACGACTTACTCCCTGTAATTATAACATTTAAAAATAATTTGAGGTATTGTAAAACAGTTGATAAAAAGAGAATGACTCACATTGTAAGTTTAATTGGACAGAGCTTAGCCTACTGATTAGCCTTTTTGACCTAAATTAAATAACATGCACACGAACTGGGTTAGTAACTAATACAGCATTTACGATAACTCACGAGATTAAACCCTCACAACGAATGACAAAGTGCGATACTTAAACATCCATCGAATTCACGACGAATGACAAAGCATAACCCTAATGTGGGCAGCACTTAAACATCCATTGGATAGTTTTAATCGATCGGACATTGAATCGTAGCAGCGATTGAGTTAATACCCGGTATCGGAGCAGTGCCTCGCTAATATTGAAAGTAAATTCGACTTCAGAGTGATATACTTTCGTTTTTGAAAGTTTGTTTCGACACCAGTGGACTGTGCATGCAACAAGCTATTTATAGCTGAAATTGAGGCCTCACGCGGCCCGTGTAAACCATCCATCATATCTTACGCGGCCCGCGTGGCCGCCTAGTCTACGTATAGGTTTGCATGGTCATGCATAGGTTGGCCAGGTGGGTGATACGTGGATCTGGATACTTATCCGGTCAAACCAAAGGTTGACGCGGCCCGCGTAAAGTATGCTTAACCTTTACGCGGCCCGCCTGAATACCATATTTCTTGTTTTCTTAGTTTATCATGCACAGTATGGTTTCAGGGGTCCGGGATTATACTTACGGGTATTTTTAAGAAAATTTTGAGAGTCCTTACAAAAACTCTTCCACGAGCCTGATTCTCCTTCGGGCAATCCTTTCGATAGTGCCCTTTGTCACCACAACCATAACAACCTTGGCCTCTGTCATTCCCATTTCCGCCTTGATTATTGTTATTGTTTCCACCTTGATTTCCATTGCCCCCTTGATTTCCAGTTCCACCTCGGTACCCATTTCCACCCTGATTCCTATTACCGCCTTGGTTTCCATTACCACCCTGATTTTCGTTACCACCTTTGTTTCCATTTCCTCCCTGGTTTCTATTTCCACGTCCCGTACCAGACCAACACGTATCCTTGCTATGCCCAATCTTCCCACAATTATCACACTTACTACTTTTGCACGGACCTGCATGGCGGTATCTACACTTATCACATTTGGGCAGAAAGCCCACATAACCTTTACCACCGGTTTCATTGTTTGTTGCACCAGTCCTAGCCTCGACTGATGGATTAGTTTCCCTTCGTTTGTTGGAATCATTGTTCGCCCAAGTGCCTTTCTTAAGGTTTGAAAACTTCCTCAAGTTATCACTTGAAGACTCCACATGAGTCTCCTTCTTATTAGCACCAGACTTTGAGAATTTCCCCAAACGAAGCGCTTCCTTAGTGAGTGCAACACCCAAGTCAATAGCCTCACTGATGGAAGGAGGCTTAGAAGAAGTGACCATGCTCAGAATTTCTAGGGCAAGTACCCAAATAAACCTCCCAACCCTTTTGAATTCTGGTTCCACCAGATATGGAATAACCCTCGACAAATCATGGAAATGTTGCGTGTATCCAGCGATATCAGCTCCGATTATTTTTAAGTTCCAAAACTCAGCCTCAAGTCTCTGAATCTCAGCCCTTGAACAGTACTTCTTCCTCATCAGTTCCTTGAGCTCTTCCCAGCTCATAGCATACGCAACAGCTTCCCCTTTGGTCTGAACCTGTAGGTTCCACCATGAAAGCGCACCGTCCAAGAACAACCCAGAGATGTAAGTGACCCTTTGCTCGGGAAGACATTTGCTCATCCTCAGGACTGAGTCTGTCTTCTCTGTCCATCGCACAAACGCGACAACACCTCCAGTGCCATCGAAGCTCAAGGGTTTACAATCCAAGAACTGTTTGTATGTGCAATCTGTAACATTTGCAACAACAAACCACGAGTGAGCATTGACAAAGCATGAATAGACTACACGAGAGTATTGTAATGTGTCATAGACGACTTAACATTACCGGTAGGGGGATTGTTTCCTGATGTGCCACCGCTTTGTTTGGAGCGGTTGGCTTCGTACTGCGCGATCGCCTGAGAGATGAGCTCATTCAGTTCAGCCATTGTCCTTGGTAGTAGGTTCGTGTTGGTGTTTCGTCTTGGCAGCATGGTCTTCTAACAAGAAGTATCGAGCAGATTAGACAAATATTCACCAAATAAGTGTCTATATATGCAACACCGTAGTAGACACTTATGTTATATATATATAACACAAATGATCATCACATCATCCAAACATGCAATCACATAAGCAAAACATACCTTTCCAAAAAAAACATAAGCAACACATGCACAAATATAAGCAACAATGTATAATAAAGAAACAAACTACTGAGCTTTTATATATCAGACAACTTGTTACATTGTTTTGTAGAAGAAAAACAAAAGGGATTCAAGCTTACATCGCCTTGGTCGTACAAGTCATAATACACAAAAGTAGTAAGTCTTTTCTCCTACATTGGTCTTCCATGGTCTTCAAGTGTCTTTAGGTCTAACTTGGTCTTCATATGCACATGAAAGTGGGTCTGCAACTCCCACACAAAAGTACCTGCAAACAAAAGATGACTAGGGGGCTGGAGGAGATAGAGGTGGGGCAGGGACAACCAAACTGTGGAGATGATCCATCTCATCCAGTACATGACTCATACGAGTATCTGAAAGGTTGACTCGCTGCTCCAAAGTGAGCACACGAGCCTCAAGACTGTCAAGTGGATGTGAACATGGTGGAGATGGTGATGGTGGTGAAATAGATGGTGGAGGGTACGCTGGTGGCGGTGGTGGTAACGAATCTCTAAACTTTTCTAACTCCCTAACCCGACGGGAGAGAACCTGGAATTGTAGCTGTAAAGAGAGAGTAACATCATCGGAAGTGAAGGTAGGATGGTGGCAGGGATGGTAAGGATCTGACTCAGACATATGTGGTGAGGGGGTACAAGGTGGACAAGTGATCGGCTGGCATACGAGTGTCAGGGTAAGTCGGCTGTCGAGAGGTGCCCTCCCCAGGGCTGGGTTCTGGAATTCCATGAGTGAATATGATAGGTGTGACAGTACGGTGAGGGTCAGCAACATGTGATGAAAGTGGTTGTCTAGTAGTGGAAGTAACGGGGGTAGGGAGAGGAGTTGGCGTATCAGATGAAACAACGACAGGACACTACTAGAAAATCTGAAATTTCTTACACCGGTTTTCGTAGGAAATGCGTTACAAAACAGGCTTTCCCACACATTTGTGACAAATACATGATGTAGGAAAATGCCTCGTAGGAAACCTGTTTCCAACGCATTTCCTACGCAATTTCCTACCCATTTCCTACAAAATCGCCGTGTCACAAACTGCTACAGATCTCCTACAACAATTCATAGTTATTTTTAATATATTATTTATGATAAATATTAATTATTATATTTTCGGAATTTTTTTAGCTACACATTTCCGACAAAAAAAATTAAAAAATTTCATTCAGCATTATTCGTGACAAATTTCTGACAGAAAAATAAAAATAGTTGTTACAAATTTCCGACAAAAGCATTATTCGTGACAAATTTCCGACAAAAATATAAAAATAGTTGTTACAAATTTCCAACAAAAGCATTATTCGTGACAAATTTCCGACAGAAAAATTTTTAGAAACTACAGGGACTACTTTTGTAAAAACTGAAACTTCAGGGACCAAAGTGTAAATATTTAAAAAATCTGTTAAAAAGGGGGTTCTTCCTTAAAGAACCGGCCCTTTGCAAGGATCGAACTCCTGACCTATCGTTTAGAACGGCAACGCCTTAACCAGTTTATCCTCCTACTAGGAGCTGTTAGAATATGAAACTTAATTCCTTTTATACACTAACTAGATTTAAACTATTTGTCGGAAATGTGTCACAAGTTGTGACACAATTCTGACGGAACGATTAAATCAACTAAAAAATAAACTGTTTGTCGGAAATGTGTCACAAGTTGTGACACAATTCTGACGGAACGATTAAATCAGCTAAAAAATAAATAATTTGTCACAAATGTGTAGGAAATATAATAATTTTTAATTATTATACAAATTTTACTATTATATATAAATATAGAAGTGTATATCCTTGTATTTATTTTTAAAAAAATTAAGTAATATGACTTAGTTGTCGGAAATGTGTCACAGGTTGTGACACAATTCTGACGAAACGATTAAATCAACTAAAAAATAAACTGTTTGTCGGAAATGTGTCACAAGTTGTGACACAATTCTGACGGAACGATTAAATCAGCTAAAAAATAAATATTTTGTCACAAATGTGTAGGAAATATAATAATTTTTAATTATTATACTAATTTTTATATATAAATATAGAAGTGTATATCCTTGTATATATTTTTAAAAAAATTAAGTAATATGACTTAGTTGTCGGAAATGTGTTGCAACTTGTGACGCAGTTCCGACGGAATGTTTAATTAAACTAAAGAATAAATATTTTGTCACAAACTTGTAGGAAATGATTTAATAATCAACCTTTTGTAGATTATTTCTAACAGATCTGTGACGCAACTATCAATTAATTAGGGTTTTTTTATTTTCTGTCATTGTTGCGTCAAAAATTTGACATAGAACTTTGGAAAAAAATTCGTAGGAAATTTGTCACAAATGTGTTTGAATCTGTGACAAAAATAATTGTGTAGGAAATTTCCGTAGGAAATTATGCACTTTTCTAGTAGTGGGAGTAGCGGTGGGGGCCGAAATAGGTGCAGGGGTATGAACAGGAGACTATGTCGCAATGTGTGACAACTCGTATTTTAGAACCTCCTTGCTATGCTTTGATGCAACTTATTTGAACATACGTGACTAGTTAATGTACTTGGTTTCAACAGAATGTTACGTTTATCATGCTATGTGTTATATATGTGATGTGAATGTATGTATAAGGTATCGCACAACGCTATTCGAATCGCACAAGCCTTTGGGCTTTGGTCCTTCACCACTCTCGGCCCACTTGTTCCGATTAGATTTGCATATATGGACCTTCCTATGTATTTTGTATGTTAGGAACTAATGCTTCTCGGCCCATTGTTTTCCAACTAATGTTAATTGGATCCTGGCCCAACTATTTTATCTAATTGGCTCTATAACTAAGAATACGTATTATGCTTATATCTCACAAGTTACAACAAAACAAAACCCTATTTCCCCCTTGATTCGTGAACGGCAGGAGAAACCCCCCCCCCCTGTTCGAGAAAGTACTTGGATCAATCGAGTTCTGGTTAGTATTACCTCGTGTTCGTTTACTTTGATTGATTGTTTGCGATCATGTATTGATGTATCGATGATTGCTTGTGATCCGATCTAAACGTGTTAACTATATTTTGATATGATATGTCTGTGCTAACAATGATGTGATGCATGACTTCGAATTGTCTGATAATAGATAGCAGCAAGTGTTTGTAAATATGATGTATGTGCATGTCAATAATGCTGAACTAAAAAGAGCACGTGATATGGCTGGTTAGTGTAATCATGTCTGCTGATGATAGATCATGTAGTTATTGATTGTTGTGATGGCCCATGTGCATTGACTGAACACTATTGTTTTGGTCCAATAGAGGTTACACACTTCACATGAATCACTTTGACTTTATAAATTGATGGCCATGTGTTTGAATCTAATAAAATAAAATGGTATTTTGATAAAGTTTGTCAGAATGTGATAATGATAGTAGTATTTTGGAGCGCATGTGTATTGACATATTCGGGTATGGATTTTCGTTGGTTGTTTTCTCAAGAAGTGGCACATGGCAAAATCCATCATTCTCCTCTCTATTTGGCGGCAGTAGTGGTCCAATTGTAATAGGGTTCCATGTGGTATCTTACATATCTAAATTGATTATTCCTATGTCAATTATTAAATTGTGGGTCATGTGTATGGGCATAATTTCATGAATCTAGGCATTATTTATATATGATTGTTATTTATATGATTGTTGATTTAGTTGTGTAATATTATGTGTAGTTATGTGATTGTGATCTTGATTGATACTAGTCATCGGAATGATCAGGGGACGAATAAGTTTTGAGTTATGGCATATAATTGAAACACAATTCTTGGGCCAGTCAAGTTGGGCCGCGGACGATCATATGAATCACACACTGTTACGATTTATGATTTATAAATATGGTTGTATAAGCAAACTGACAATGAGGGATTTAAGCGCCCTACTATGTGATAATATGATGTGTGTTACCGATTGCGTTGTATGGGTAAACTGTTACAAACTATATGATAGTATACGTGTTACAATGCATTAGACTGCATGATGTGTGATTAGGGGGTATGTGAATCGATCATACGTGAAATACCTAGTGTATGTGCACTCGGAACTGATTGTTACTGATACCCATGTTAGGGCGTGCTTGATCAACTGTTAAACAAGAAACTAATCTAACCGAGCAAACCAAAGGTGAGTTCACACTTTCTACAAAGCATGGGATTCCCAGGGGTTGGGAATGGGGTTAAGGAACATGGATTCCTCGTCCTTTCTTGGGTAGGACAGTTCTGGTTCAGGAATGTAATTCCTCGTCCTCATGGACAGTTAACTTTTACTAGACCAAAACTCTATCACGAAGTCCCTCCTTTTTATATCGACTTAATCGCCGGGCCAATGGCGAGCGGGTCATTAGTTAGATAGCGCTATTTAGGTCTGACAAGCCTCACACCGTGCCGCAGAGGACGGGCGTGAACTAATGGATCTGGGCACGTCAATGATGATAGACATTGACAGTTCAGGGCACATAAAGATGACTACAGTCAGCAGTCGATATGGTAACGAGTCTAGTGTAAACATGGGGTAGCCCCCACGGCCGAAAAGCCAGATAACTAAACATGGGGTAGCCCCCACGGCCCCACGGCCGAAAAGCCATAACTAAACATGGGGTAGCCCCCACGGCCGAAAAGCCAGATAACTAAACATGGGGTAGCCCCCACGGCTGGATTGCCAGAGTAAATGGGTTAAACAAATCACGTTTTCAACTATGGGGTAACCCCCACGGCAGGATGCCAGCTAAAGGAAACTGTTTTCGAAACAACTTAAAACAAACACCCAACTGTGAACTCGCTCAACATTATTGTTGACTCGTTACTACATGCTTTGCAGGTCAATAGGTGCTTAGCTGGAGCTTGCATGGGGAAGAGTCGTTGTGGGACATGGACAGCTGTGTGCCATGTTAAACCTTTGGATATTTAAACTTATGTTTTGGTTTTAAACATTATGCTTCCGCTCATAACTTAAACTATGTTTGTTTTGGACACTAACTGTGTTGGTTAGATTTTTACAATTAATTACTTGCCTGTTCAATATGATTAGTGGTTTGATCCTGGTCAGTCACGCCTCCAAGCGGTGATACTCTGCGTGTGGATTTTGGGGGTGTGACAGATTGGTATCAGAGCCATTGGTTATAGTGAACTTGGTTTTAATAAGGGAAAACGTTTTTGTTAAAACCAGACTATAACCAGTACAGTACTCTACGATCCACAATGACGCTTCGCTCCCCGTGCAAGGCTCGACATTCTAGGTGGTATGGATTATGTTTATGTTGCCTACTTGCTAGATTGCATAGAACTTTGCTCATGGTATGCTTAGATAAACGTAGCAACTATAGTTTGAAAACACATTTGTGCTTGCTCCCTACTGTCACTACACACTTACGCACATTCACGACACCTTTCCTACTTGTGTTTCTTTCGATGTGAAGATCATGAGGGAACGTGAGAACCTAACTCAAGCCGGCTGACGGCTCTTATCAACAAACAAGTTACGGCAGCACTCGCAGCCGCTCAGGCAGGAGGTATAACCTGCTATTACGAACCTACCCTAGTATGTTAGATCCTACTCTCATGACCCAACTCTCGCGCTTAACCCTGTCTTTTCTTCCTCGCGCAACAAGGTCAGAACGCTCAGCCGCCTGTATGCACATTCAAGACGTTCATGGACTGTCGCCCTAGTACTTTCAATGGCACTAAAGGAGTTGTAGGTCTCCTCCACTGGTTTGAAAAGCTCGAATCTGTTTCGAGATGTGTGAATGCCCTGAGGCTCGCAGGGTGAAGTATGCTACCGGTACTCTCGAGAGTATAGCGCTCACGTGGTGGAACGCTCAGGTCCAAATGCTGGGGTTGGTTGCTGCTAATGCCACCCCATGGAATGATTTCAAGGAACAGATCAAAGAGGAATATTGCAATCGTGATGACATTCATAAGTTGGAGGTAGAGTTCTTCAATCTCAAGATGACGGGGTCAGAAATAGAAACGTATTAATACTGCAACAATTACTTCAGATGCTCCCAGTGACAACAAACGCAAGTGGGATGGAATTCGAGCAAGGGTTCCACTTCGGTTCAGTCTCAGTCGCAGCAGCGAAAAACGGATGAGTACAGGAGCCCCAGTCATCAGTCTTTTGGTAATCGAAATCAGGGTGGATACGAGGGAAACCACCCTAAGTGCAATCGATGTAATTTGCACCACAGCGGGAAATGCAACAAAGATCGTTATCAGAGATGCAACAAGCTTGGTCATGGAGCCAAAGATTTTAGAATCTCACGTCCTGCAAACCAGAACCGACAATAGCAGCTACAAGCTCCACAAAATCAGCAGCAACATCAGGGTAACAAGGGATGCCATCAGTGTGGTGCTGAAGGTCACTTCAAGAGACACTGTCCACAGTTGAACCAGAACCAGAATCAGAACCACAACCAAGGAAACAGGAACAACAATGGAGGCAACAACGGGGGTAATAACGACGGCAATGGTGCCAGGGGTCGAGTGTTCGTGATTGGTCAGGGTGATGCTAGGTATGACCCCAACGTTGTGACGGTTTCGACATCGTTATTGGGATGGATTGGTTACTCCAACAACCAGCAGAGATTCTTTGCAACGAGAAGATCGTCCGTATTCCTCGCTCAGGGGATGAACCACTCATGATTCGTGGCGACAAGAGGGGTGCTGATGAGAGCATCATCTCTTTCCTGAAGGCCCATAGTGTTTGCGTAAGGGCCACACTGCTATTTTGGCTCTCGTTACTGACACCTCGAAGGAAGAGAAGAAGATAGAAGATTTTCCAATTGTACGCGACTATCCTGAGGTATTTCCTGGGGAATTACCTGGCCTTCCGCTTCATCGCCAAGTCGAGTTTCAGATTGAACTAGCTCCTGGAGCTGCACCAATAGCTCGTGCACCGTATCGCTTAGCTCCATCAGAGTTGGAAGAACTCTTTACACAACTACAAGAACTCTTGGATAAGGGTTTTATTCGTCCTAGCTCTTCGCCCTGGGGAGCTCCAGTGCTATTTGTGAAAAAGAAAGACGGTACCTTCAGAATGTGCATCGACTACCGTGAACTCAACAAGGTGACCGTGAAGAATCGCTATCCTCTTCCACGCATCGACAGCCTATTCGACCAGCTGCAAGGGTCGAGCTTTTACTCAAAGATTGATTTGAGATCAGGATATCACCAGCTGAGAGTCCGAGAAGAGGACGTCTCCAAAACAGCCTTTAGAACTCGTTATGGACACTTTGAGTTTTTGGTCATGCCTTTTGGGCTGACAAACGCACCTGCGGTCTTCATGGACTTGATGAATCGAGTGTGCAAGCCTTACCTGGACAAGTTCGTTATTATTTTCATCGACGACATCCTGATCTATTCTAAGAGTCAGAAGGAACACGAGCAGCATCTACGACTCATTTTGGAACTCCTTCGAGCAGAACAGTTGTACGCCAAGTTTTCAAAATGCGACTTCTGGCTTCGTGAAGTCCATTTCTTAGGCCATGTGGCAAACAAGGATGGGATTCACGTTGATCTATCCAAGGTAGACTCGATTAAGAACTGGCATGCACCTCATACACCAACGGAAATTCGCCAATTCTTGGGATTGGCAGGTTACTACAGGAGGTTCATTAAGGATTTTTCCAAGATTGCACAGCCTCTCACCTCACTAACGCAGAAAGGCATTGTTTATCGATGGGGAAATGCACAGGAATTAGCATTTCAGCACTTAAAGGATAGACTTTGCAGTGCACCTATCCTTTCATTGCCAGAGGGCACAGACGACTTCGTGATTTACTGCGACGCATCAATTCAGGGTCTTGGTTGTGTATTGATGCAATGGGATAAAGTTATAGCCTACGCCTCACGCCAACTTAAAGTTCATGAAAGGAACTACACAACGCATGATTTAGAGCTGGGAGCTGTTGTTTTTGCACTCAAGATATGGAGACATTACCTGTACGGTACTAAGTGCGCCATCTACACCGATCACAGGAGTCTCGAACATATCTTCAAACAGAAGGAACTGAATATGCGACAACGACGATGGGTCGAGCTACTGAATGACTACGAATGCTCGATCAGGTACCACCCAGGTAAAGCCAATGTTGTGGCTGACGCCCTCAGTCGAAAGGACTCTACGCCTAAGCACGTACGAGCTTTACAACTCACTATACAGTCTAGTCTTCCTTCCCAGATACGAGATGCTCAGGTAGAAGCATTGAAACCAGAAAACACCAGGGCTGAAGCCCTACGCGGATCAAGGCAACGATTAGAACAAAAGGAAGACGGTGCTTACTACGTAACAGGACGCATTTGGGTCCCACTTTATGGCAACCTACGAGAGCTTGTGATGGATGAGGCACACAAGTCTCGCTACTCAGTACATCCTGGCTCGGATAAGATGTACCACGACCTCAGAACTACCTACTGGTGGCCTAGCATGAAGGCCCACATAGCAACTTACGTCAGCAAGTGTTTGACTTGTGCGAGAGTCAAAGTCGAATACCAGAAACCTTCAGGCCTACTCCAACAACCAGAGATACCACTATGGAAATGGGAGCAAATTTCCATGGATTTTGTTACTGGCCTGCCTAGATCTCAACGCGGTAATGATACTATTTGGGTGATCGTGGATCGACACACAAAGTCTGCACACTTCTTGGCTATCAAGGAAACGGATAAGTTCTCCACTTTAGCAGACGTATATCTTAAGGAAGTTGTCTCGAGGCACGGGGTGCCCACCTCTATTATCTCGGATCGTGATGCACGTTTTACTTCTGAACTGTGGCAAGCTATGCACAAATCCTTTGGCTCACGATTAGACATGAGCACAGCGTATCACCCTCAGACGGATGGGAAGTCTGAGCCCACTATTCAAACTTTAGAAGTCATGCTTCGGGCGTGTGTAATTGACTTTGGCAACAGCTGGGAAAAGCATCTGCCACTTGTGGAATTTTCGTACAATAACAGCTACCACACCAGCATTAAAGCTGCTCCGTTTGAGGCATTATACGGGCGTAAATGCCGGTCACCTCTTTGTTGGGCAGAGGTGGGGGATAGTCAGATCACTGGTCCAGAACTTGTGGTAGACACAACAGAACGAATTTCTCAGATATGACAACAAATGGCGGCAACTCGTGACCGTCAGAAAAGCTACGCCGAAAAGGGCAGGAAACCACTCGAGCTCCAGGTTGGGGAGCGAGTACTACTCAAAGTTTCACCCTGGAAGGGTGTGGTTCGTTTTGGTAAACGAGGCAAACTTAACCCACGATACGTTGGACCATTCGACATCATAGAGAAAATAGGTAGGGTGGCCTACAAACTGAACCTACCAGCAGAACTCAGTACAGTTCACAACGTTTTCCATGTGTCAAATCTGAAGAAGTGTCTGTCAGATGAGACCCTCATAGTTCCTTTGAAGGAGCTCACTATCGATGAACAGTTACGATTCGTCGAGGAACCAGTTGAAATCACGGACCGGGATGTTAAGGTCCTCAAGCGCACTAGAATACCTCTCGTTCGAGTTCGTTGGAACTCACGTCGCGGCCCAGAGTTCACCTGGGAACGCGAAGATCAAATGAAACAAAAGTATCCCCAACTATTCGCAAACAGTACAACCACTACTGAGGCTGAAGCTACTACGGAATTTCGGGACGAAATTCCAGATCAACGGGGGGAGGAAGTGACACCCCAGGAAAACCATGCAACTTAACTAGCTTCCTCAGTGAGTACGTACCAAATTTCGGGACGAAATTTCTTTCAACTTGGGGATAATGTGACAACTCGTATTTTAGAACCTCCTTGCTATGCTTTGATGCAACTTATTTGAACATACGTGACTAGTTAATGTACTTGGTTTCAACAGAATGTTACGTTTATCATGCTATGTGTTATATATGTGATGTGAATGTATGTATAAGGTATCGCACAACACTATTCGAATCGCACAAGCCTTTGGGCTTTGGTCCTTCACCACTCTCGGCCCACTTGTTCCGATTAGATTTGCATATATGGACCTTCCTATGTATTTTGTATGTTAGGAACTAATGCTTCTCGGCCCATTGTTTTCCAACTAATGTTAATTGGATCCTGGCCCAACTATTTTATCTAATTGGCTCTATAACTAAGAATACGTATTATGCTTATATCTCACAAGTTACAACAAAACAAAACCCTATTTCCCCCTTGATTCGTGAACGGCAGGAGAAACCCCCCCCCCCTGTTCGAGAAAGTACTTGGATCAATCGAGTTCTGGGTAGTATTACCTCGTGTTCGTTTACTTTGATTGATTGTTTGCGATCATGTATTGATGTATCGATGATTGCTTGTGATCCGATCTAAACGTGTTAACTATATTTTGATATGATATGTCTGTGCTAACAATGATGTGATGCATGACTTCGAATTGTCTGATAATAGATAGCAGCAAGTGTTTGTAAATATGATGTATGTGCATGTCAATAATGCTGAACTAAAAAGAGCACGTGATATGGCTGGTTAGTGTAATCATGTCTGCTGATGATAGATCATGTAGTTATTGATTGTTGTGATGGCCCATGTGCATTGACTGAACACTATTGTTTTGGTCCAATAGAGGTTACACACTTCACATGAATCACTTTGACTTTATAAATTGATGGCCATGTGTTTGAATCTAATAAAATAAAATGGTATTTTGATAAAGTTTGTCAGAATGTGATAATGATAGTAGTATTTTGGAGCGCATGTGTATTGACATATTCGGGTATGGATTTTCGTTGGTTGTTTTCTCAAGAAGTGGCACATGGCAAAATCCATCATTCTCCTCTCTATTTGGCGGCAGTAGTGGTCCAATTGTAATAGGGTTCCATGTGGTATCTTACATATCTAAATTGATTATTCCTATGTCAATTATTAAATTGTGGGTCATGTGTATGGGCATAATTTCATGAATCTAGGCATTATTTATATATGATTGTTATTTATATGATTGTTGATTTAGTTGTGTAATATTATGTGTAGTTATGTGATTGTGATCTTGATTGATACTAGTCATCGGAATGATCAGGGGACGAATAAGTTTTGAGTTATGGCATATAATTGAAACACAATTCTTGGGCCAGTCAAGTTGGGCCGCGGACGATCATATGAATCACACACTGTTACGATTTATGATTTATAAATATGGTTGTATAAGCAAACTGACAATGAGGGATTTAAGCGCCCTACTATGTGATAATATGATGTGTGTTACCGATTGCGTTGTATGGGTAAACTGTTACAAACTATATGATAGTATACGTGTTACAATGCATTAGACTGCATGATGTGTGATTAGGGGGTATGTGAATCGATCATACGTGAAATACCTAGTGTATGTGCACTCGGAACTGATTGTTACTGATACCCATGTTAGGGCGTGCTTGATCAACTGTTAAACAAGAAACTAATCTAACCGAGCAAACCAAAGGTGAGTTCACACTTTCTACAAAGCATGGGATTCCCAGGGGTTGGGAATGGGGTTAAGGAACATGGATTCCTCGTCCTTTCTTGGGTAGGACAGTTCTGGTTCAGGAATGTAATTCCTCGTCCTCATGGACAGTTAACTTTTACTAGACCAAAACTCTATCACGAAGTCCCTCCTTTTTATATCGACTTAATCGCCGGGCCAATGGCGAGCGGGTCATTAGTTAGATAGCGCTATTTAGGTCTGACAAGCCTCACACCGTGCCGCAGAGGATGGGCGTGAACTAATGGATCTGGGCACGTCAATGATGATAGACATTGACAGTTCAGGGCACATAAAGATGACTACAGTCAGCAGTCGATATGGTAACGAGTCTAGTGTAAACATGGGGTAGCCCCCACGGCCGAAAAGCCAGATAACTAAACATGGGGTAGCCCCCACGGCCCCACGGCCGAAAAGCCAGATAACTAAACATGGGGTAGCCCCCACGGCTGGATTGCCAGAGTAAATGGGTTAAACAAATCACGTTTTCAACTATGGGGTAACCCCCACGGCAGGATGCCAGCTAAAGGAAACTGTTTTCGAAACAACTTAAAACAAACACCCAACTGTGAACTCGCTCAACATTATTGTTGACTCGTTACTACATGCTTTGCAGGTCAATAGGTGCTTAGCTGGAGCTTGCATGGGGAAGAGTCGTTGTGGGACATGGACAGCTGTGTGCCATGTTAAACCTTTGGATATTTAAACTTATGTTTTGGTTTTAAACATTATGCTTCTGCTCATAACTTAAACTATGTTTGTTTTGGACACTAACTGTGTTGGTTGGATTTTTACAATTAATTACTTGCTTGTTCAATATGATTAGTGGTTTGATCCTGGTCAGTCACGCCTCCAAGCGGTGATACTCCGCGTGTGGATTTTGGGGGTGTGACACAATGGGTATCGTGTCAAAGCTACTATCGGTGGTATCCGCCCGCAATCCAGCACGGCGAATGGCTGAGGAAGACGCGTCGTCATTAGCATTAGAAGAGGAGATAACTACTACAGAAACGACCGGTGACGAAACCTCTAAAATGGCTATGTCAAGGATCTCTCCATGACCGGTCTCATCATCCAAGTGATCAACGTGGATGATGGGGACCTCGTCGTCATCTTCAGGTAGCTCCATAAACGGGACAGCAGCAAGAGGCATTACGTCCAGTGGAATGTAGTCGACGATGTGTGCACCGTCGGGATAACCAATGATAACAAACTCGTTTAGCTGTGGCCCCACAGCTAAAACATCATCCTCCATAGGCTCGCCATCAAGGATAGGATCAAGTAGCGCGAATGGCTGGAAATCCTCTGCATCCTCATCATCAGAAGAAACGATCTCCACAACATGTGGGAACTCGTCGTCCGACGCTATCTCCATAGGATCCACATCGTCGCAGATGCCACTACTCGCAGATGAAGCCATGGTACCCTGGAAAAACAATCCGTACAACATATATATATACATCAACAATTAACAACATTACTTATTATACATATATGTAAGTAAAGGTAACATGTCAAATGTAATCACATTATTTTGTGCGAATCAACCTAGCTCGGCAATTCTATCCCATATAGCCTAAGCCCCAATTAATGTCCTCGCATTGTTTTCCTTGAAAAGAGTTTTGTTAGGGGGGGACTTGGATTTTTTTGGTATATGTAATGAAAAACATTTCTCTGTTGTTGTAAAAATGTTTTCGTGAGAGGATCCTAGTGATTGTAGACTATACTCGAGAAGGAATCCTAGTTCACTACAATCGAAGCTCTGATACCAATATGTAGTACGATAATAGTAAACAACTACATGATTAAAACAAACGATGTTCATCCATTCATAAGTTTAAAACATTACACGCCATAGTTGTTTAAGTTACAAACCAACATAGGTTTTAAGTTTAAGTTACACACCATCATAAGTTTTAAATTCCATAAAAGGGCTAGTTCAACAAAAGATTTAAAACATGAGGCTTTGCATCCTATATCTCATCAAAGATGAGATATATGGACCAAACCCTCCAAAACATCATCGAAGACATGTAACCCAAAAGCTTGAAAGTAAATGCCGGCACTAAGATCCATCTAATTTCCTGAAATACATGTAAGTTTGAAAATAATCAACAAAAGTTGAGCGAGTTCATGCGTTTTAAGTGAGTTTCAAATAAACTTTTAAACATTTGAGAGATCTTTGAACAACAGGTATGTAACGCGTCTATGAACAGATTATTAATGTTTCGCGAGGACATTAATATGTGCGGTGACATAGGAAGCACTCAACCCTAGCGAATTTCCTCCAGTCCACCCGGTTGGAACAACAAAAGCACTACATGGGCCATACAAGAACCCAAGAGTGGGGCTCGCTACACCCGATAGATCTACCACTTCTGTCCCTCGGTCTATACAAGATTAATGGCACTTAAGAGAGATATTATTCGCTCACGTGATCTAACAGTTCATTTCCTAGCTAAACCATACCATAAAGACATATATTTCACCCCCGAGAGAGTTCTAAATCCGAAAACAGTTAAACAAAAAGGGGGACATGAACTCACAGTTTTGCGTCCGTAATAATGCGTACTCAAGATCGCTTCCCTCAGGTCGTGATGCAACCTACAAACGTGCTAGATTTAGTTAGACACTTCGGTCTTGTAACGACTCTTAGTCTTAAATATTTATTAAGACTTGTTTTGGGATTGTATTTGTTTTGAGTTATACTTTCGATGTATGATGTCTATATATAATTCTCCATAATTATATAAAATTCCAAGTTCGATATATTAGTTAAAATATTACATTTTAACTTATATTATTTGCATGCACCGTTTTAAATATCACTTGTGATTACGATGGATTTGTTAAAAATAATATAGTTTTAACTTCTATTGATATATAATTTCTCCGTATACATGTGCTTATGATATACATGACCAATTGTACCATTTATTAAGTATTATACTTGTATATTTATTCCCAAGTATAGGTATACTTGTATCATGAGTGTTCTGCGTATTTAAGTTCGTATTCCCCTAATTAAGTATAATACTTGTATAATGGTATTTTTACCAAGTGTAGATAGTATATGTTGGCATGTATTTGTACGTATAGGAATTCGTATTTTCTAGCATTCTTAAAATATTCATTTTTAAGATATGTTTATAGAATTTTATTTGTATATATCTTAAGCTTGGAAAATACTTGTATTTCCATATACCTTGAAATAATTTATTTTTAAGATTAACTCAAAGTATATATATTTTTAGTTTCCACCAAAATTATATATTCTTAAAATGTTTATGAAATATATATATTTTTTTATACACTTCAAAAATAATATATTTTCTTGGTTGACAAAATACAATATATTTTTGTATCACTTGTAAAAATATATATCTTGTCACTTGTTCGGTTTTGAAAATGTATCATTTACCAAGCCATGACATATTATAGTTTTAATCCGGAATATATATATAATTTGTCCAACATGTCCAAGTGTCTGAATCGTCCAATTTTTGTGTCCAAAGCATATGAGCGAATTTATTCTTGAAATCTTTATTTGAGATTTTCATTGTATTTGTTTGTATATATTATTTCAAGTCTCTGATTTTAGTATAACTAATACAAACAATATACACATAGCACATAGATCAAGTGACCACTAAATATATATTTCCTAAAATATATATTTATACCCATTTTATTTCTTGAAAAACCATACCTTCTTTGCTTGTATTTTCATACAAAAATTGTGAGAATTTTTACACTTATTATTTTTGAACAAGTTCACTTGTAAGAATCTTGTAAACAAAATATTTTCTAAGTGTTTGAATTTTATAAAAATTTGGCCATAGTTTCCCTTAGAAAATGGTGTTTCCATGTTTTTAAAACATATCATTTTCTTTTAAAAAAATTCATCAACAATTTTCCCACAACAATTTACATCATAACATATCATCAAATACACTAAGCTGAACTTGTGAACATGTAACATGTAACATTTTAGTATGGTTTTTAAGTATTTTTATTTGTTTAAAAATCATACTTAACTTATAATTTTTCCAAACGTTTTAGAAAACTATTCTTGAGTTCATCCATCTTCCAAAAGACCATAATCTTGTATGTAACAAATTATAATTTTTAACAACTTCAAACTTTCAAGTTCTTCCATTTTCAAGAAAACCATACTTTGTATGTAGTAAATCTTACACTTTAACAACTTCAAACATTCAACTTCATTTATTTTTCAAGAAACCATACTTGGTATGAACCAAGTTCTACATATTAACCACTTCATTTTTCAAGTTCATCATCTCATACAACATGTTCAACATGGATCTTTCAAGATCCTCATGTTTACTTGTTAGATCATGTTTCTAATCATCATCTAGCAAGTCTTTATGTGATGTTCATCATCATAAACACAAACAATCAACTAAACAACTTCATAACACATCATAAACATCTTGTTTTCTTGTGATATGTAGCTTGATTTAAAGTGTTCATCATCTTAGTTTTGTAAGATCTTTTAGATGTTGAGTTATACATAAGCTACATCTACATAAACAAGATGAAAATAGGTGTTCAAGTGGCTTACTACTAGCACAAGGCTAGGGAAGTAACAAGAAGATGAAGATGAAAAAAAGTGATGGATAATAGCTCCCAAGAGAGGTCCTTCAATTCCTATTGCTTGACACCTTCTTGAATATGCTTGATACACCTTGTGAAACAGTTGAAATAGCTTGGAATTAATTGGAAGTGAAGATGGGGGAGGGTATGTTCAACCGAGAGTAGGGAAGGGGAGAGGAGATGTTGTGATTTGTTTAGTGTGTTGAAAATGAAGATGATGGTGATGTAGATAAGGAGTTGTGAATCTTGGATTATAAGTTTCCTCCAAACATTAAACCAATGGATCATTAGTAAGGATCTTTGACCAACAAGAAGATTAGTCAACAAAAATTAGGGGGTGGGTCCCCATGGGGACGGTCACAATTGGGGGGGGGGGGTAATTTGTTTAAAATATGTTAAGTGTTCAAATGTGAAGATATGTATCACTAAGTTAGGGGTTGTTATATGTTTAGGGGTTTTAGTTGTAATTTATATCATATGGTGAGTTATACTAGCTTAACATTGCTAAACAACATTAACTAGTTTGTATTTTTGTGTCAAGATAGTAATCGGGTGTTTATTTTGTCATCAGATCATTAACAGATCAATATTTGTGACTTGTATAGCATGATGCGCTTTTATGTCTTGAAAATGTTCCCAATACTTTTTAAGTTATTCTGGACATTCAAACATTATTTTTGAATATTACATGAACTAGTGAATGCTGAATTTCTGCTGAATTATGTTGATTTTGTTATTTTTAGCTAGTTTCGGGTAGTTTTCAGTGTTTGTTTGTCTCCCGGAAAGTATTAGCATAATCCCTTATTTCCTCACATGAGATTTAGTATAATATTGACTCTAGAACTCAACATGTGTCCTAAATGTGTCGTTTATCTGAGTACTGAACCCATGTCAGCACTACTAGTCTAACTGGTAAGTGTACTAGTCACTCCTGAGCACTATCTAAACTGTTTCAAGTCGCGACCAATAAAAATGAATAACATGCATCATAAAATGTATTTGTGAGTTCTCTAAATGCATGTCGTGAAATTATGCACTTCAGATGTTCAAAACACATAACCACATAATATTAAACACTATTTTAATGGTACGGAAATTACCCGAAAAATGCCAGTTGTCACAAAAATCAGCCCATTCGCATGAATGGGTCAAATACCTAAAAAAGGCATTTTTTGATCGTAGTGACAAGACGAGTGTCCATAAAAAAATTTGGTGATTAAATTTTTTTTGAGTTTTTAACGACCAAGATGGGTTGTTCGGGGACACCGTCCGGAGCTTCAGAGAACAGATTTGATGATGCGATCACAGATTGTAGAAAATAGTGGGGTAGTCATGATACCTATGCTGAATGATGATCATCTGGGTTATCTGACTATTAATGGGCCTTAACGAAAAATCCGCATTGATGAAAAACTGACTTTTGGAGGCCAAAATGACACATTTTTGGTATAGTTGAGTTTTTCAGAGATAAGAGAGGATTGAATTGCCTAGTTTGAGAGGGAATTAAGTGTTAAAGATTAGAGAAGTCAGAATTTGCAAAAATGACGGGGAAAAAAATTTCATAGAATATATTGAAATTCCGGCATTTTTGAAATTCGTGACATGCAACAGTATTCGGGTGGTTTCGACTTCAGAGTTTCCGGGGATGCATAGATCTGGATTTGTTAGTTCGTGATCATAGGAAGTTCAGACTCTACAGATCAGGGTCATATTGACGTCTTAGGGTTTGAGTCTCGGGTCTTCGTTAAGCCGGTCAGCAGGAATAACGTCAGGAGATGCAACAGTATTGTCGATACTTAAAAGATATCAAAGCTTTGTGATAGTCTAAAGTGCCAAAATGGTTAATCTTCTAGCAAAGTAATTGTTTTTCGGACTAACCGCTGGGGAATGACGATGTTTGTTGATTAAGTTGTTGTCGGAACTAGCGGAGAGGACTATATATCTGTTATTCTGTATGAAAAGGAAGAATGTGAATCTGATTGTGGAAGAATGTTTCTAAGATCTGAATGCTTTACTAAATGATTTGTTATCCGATGAAGATTTGCTGATTGTGGAGACTACCGTTTACACTGATCAATCATTCAGGAGGGTGCTTAAAGATGATTATGGAAAACGTGATTTCAGATTTTTGTGGGTAATCATAGACTTGAAGTTAACTGGTGTGGTGTTCGAAGTTTCTATCAATTACCGGTTGAGTTTTTGAAGATCAGAGAATCATGTAGGCGGAATGCTAGATGGAGCTGAAATGGTAAATAAAAAACCAAATGCGGAGGAGGTTAAAGCCGAAACAGAGAAGCTGCATGGATTAGTTTCAAGTTGGTGGTTAATTGTGAGGATTGCAGTATAGCAAATCAAAGGAGGGCGGGAACTGTGCATACAAAGACCTAAAGATTTATTTCAGGGAGAATTTGTGCATATTGAAGATAATGCAAGCCCGAATCATCAACCAAGGGGGAATCGATTGAAGATTTCAAGATGCCTGATTGAAGTTGCATAATATTCAAAGCACGACTCTCGTTTTCAAAGATCAAGATTCGACAGTGACGGCCAAGGGGGAATTTATTGGTGCATATTTTGTATGTTCGCCACTGTGTGAATAGGCTAGATAGATCGTGTGTTGAATATTGTATAGATTAGTGTGAACACGGGCCGGAACGTTTGTGTTAAAGCCCTTTCGCACGAAAGAGGGTTTCGTGCGAAAGGAGCCAATAGTCATCTCGCATGAGAGAGCCCTCTCGTTCCAGGTGGTTTCGCGCGAATACGCTTTGCCTATAAATAGGGGATGAGGGCCTCTCATTTCACAAGTTTTGAAGTTCCTAGAGGGGAAACGATGGCGAAATTTCTCCAGAATTTCGCCAGCTTGTAAAAGATGTAAACTCTTTTGGTATAAATGAAGCAAACATTCAACCTATGATTATTCTGCTTCTACTTCTTTCTTATCAATAATATTCTACCGAATCAGTTCTATCTGTGACAACTGGCCCAAACCGGTAATTTCCGTACACATTAATTATTGCTTAATGAATGCAATTATGTGCTTAACTGTCAGCAATATCTGATTTCCTACTAAACAAGTGAATTCATGCACGTTGTATACTACAAAATATTGCTTTATGCATAAACGAGAGCGTTGTGTCAAAAAAATACTAGTAGACTCACCGGTAAGACACACTGTGTCAACAGAACTGCAGAAAGCAGTCAGACAATAAAATTGGAGCCTAGGTGTAGGTCCGACAACAAGAATGCATTAAAACCCAAGAGTACATACAAGGGTTTAATATATATGCAAGGCGAAAGCAAAATTAAGCACTAAAAAGCACCCGAAACGCACTTTAAGTGCAGAATTTATATAATTCAGCAATAATTCAGCATTTAGACATATGAATATTTTGCAGAAATGTCGTTTTATTATCCAGAATATTTCCCTAAGTGTTGGGAATCGATAGTGTTACAAAAAGATACTTATTAAACACTAAAAGGTGCAATTTAGCACTTTAACGAATCGGTATGTAACCGAACGACCGGACTTTACCCGGAACATAAAAATATTACCAATAACATTACTTATCTTTTTCTGAGCCAGTTAGGGTCCCTGAATACCCTAACACCCGTCATAACACACGACACACAACTAACCGGGTTAAGCACTTAACTAACTTACTTAACCTAACTAATATCCAACTAATTAGTTGGAATCGAACTAGACCCCCCCCCCCCCTTTAGAAACCGTCCCCATCTAGGGGACATACCTTGTCCTTGGATGATTATTATAATCTAGTTTGTTTAATATCAAGGCTACACAAGACCTCTTGGATAATAAACATATGATTAGCCTATAAGATCAAGACTTGGACTATCATTCTTTCACAACACAACTCAACACACCCACTCTCCCTCTCTCTCTAAGAAGCTACGGCCAAACACCCCTTGAACACACAACCATTGCCAAGCTTTGATCTTGCCATTTCAAGTTCATACAAGTGCTAAGGGTCGCATATAAGGAACCTTGGAGCAAACGGAAGGCGAAGGACCTCTCTACTTTGCTTTTATCCACCCTATTTGCGCTTAGATTCTCCCCTAGCCTCGAGCTAGTGGTATGTTGCTTAAATCACCTTCTCGAACTATTTTAAAGTGGTTAAAATGATTTGTAACGGTTAAAACTCGTAATCTTACAAGTTGAAGCTTAAAAGTCTACTAAAAACACTAAAAGTGATGGTTAAAAGCTCATATGTTGTGTAAAAGTTGTAGTAATTGATTTGTGTGATTATTTGGACCCGATCTATGTTGTGGTAGCTTGGATCGTCATTTAACCCGGATGGTCATGATCATGGATCATGACATAAGGTTGTTTTGGAAGTAACAAGGGTTAAATGATGAAACTCTACCACACACGAATCATGAACTTGTGTAAAAGCGATTTAACTTGTGAAATAGTGTTTAAAACTAGTAGATCTACGTATCTACAAGCGGTATTTTCAAAGGACCAAGTGTCCAAGAAATCATATTTTCTAAAGCCGAGTCTTACATGAAAAAGAATGATTTTAGCAAACACACGAGTATGTAAACACTTGTGTAACACAAAGTTTCGACAAAATAACTATTTTTGTAAATGTTGACCGGAAGTTGTAAAGATGTAACTTCTTTAAAAGCGAGACTTTCAAGAAACAAAGTTGATCTATACAAAGATCCACTAAAAATAATGGAAGGATACTACCTATTTTGGAAAAACCACAAGTTCATGTATTTCTGTGATTATATCTATTTTAACTAGTTGCATATTGTTTATTGTTGAATGAGGAGATTGTTGACAATTTAAAAGAAGATAAACACATGTTTTGAAAACATGGGGAACCTCCATTTTTAGGGGAAACTCTGTCAAAATTTTATAAATGTTGACACTTAGAAAAAAATATAAGTTTTTGAGAAACTTATTCCCTAAAAATGTGTTTAAAAGCATTACCAAGGTTTCTCTAATTTTTGGTGATAAGAAATGAGGACTTCTTCAAAAATAAAGATGGATATTAAGTATGTATATATTTTTGAGAAAAATATATATATTATTTTATCACCAACTTATGTGCTAAGTGTATATAGTATGTGTTATACGTGCTAGCGTATTAAGACTTAAAAATACACTAAATACTCGTGAGGAGTATAAACATAAAAATACACATACAAAATACAAGATACATAATTCGGGTGCGAAGTGCAAAACACAAAAGACTTATATTTATTTTAGAGGAAATAATATAAGTAAGATACGTAGTTAAAAAAAATGGAACATTTTTAACAAAACAATACAAATACAAAAGAGAGTGACTGTACTTGTGCGATACAAGTTTAGTGACTAACGTTAAGAAAACGCGTATAGGTTACGACGTTAAGTAAGCAAATCCGGTGAAGTTTACGACGCACAGGAACGCAAAGTTGTGAGTTCATGCTCCCCCTTTTCTCTTAACTGTTTTCAGTTTTATAACTTCGGGGGTGAAATACATGTTACAAATATTACAATGTTTACAAATGCTATGATGGATACAAGAATGATACGAGAAATCGTGTCACGAATAGGGTACCATAAGCACCATTAATCGTGTACATACTTAGACCGCAGAACAAAAGGTTAGATCTAATGGGTTCCGGGCAGCCCCACTCTTGGCCACTCTTTTACCAAGCAGTGTTTTTGTGTCTCAGTCGTAAATCGACTACAGAAAAATGCCTATGGTTTGGTGACTTCCTATGTCGTGTCACATGTTAATGGCTTTGCAACCCATTAACACTTGATACATACAGAAATATTTGATTCATACATGAGTACGTGGTGTACACAAAAGACTTGATTCATACAAAATACAAATTATGTTTTCATACAAAGTATACAAACGTGAAATACAAAAATTGCATGAATTCACACCAACTTTATGTTGACGTTTTTCCAAAACTCACATGTATTTTAGGTAACTAAATTGGATGTGCGCGTGGTCTTACTCATGCTCGTGGATGTCGCTTTGTCTATCTTTAAATAAAGTTGTGACTTTTAAGACAATATGTTATCTCGTGTTGTAAACACTTGACATATGTTTTCAGTAATGTAATATTTGAAGATATTTTTGAGCATGTAGTATGTTTACTCTTCGTATGCAATGAGAACCTTTCATGATCACACCTCGTGCTTCCGCCGCAGAAAGGGGTGTGACACTATCGGGGCCAAAACCCCGTCTAATCCCCCCGGATCTTGGACTCTCATTATCATTAACCGAAATCAAGGTCATCAATTAGTCTATTTTATTAACCAATATGTTTTCAGTTAATCGGATTGGTTTATTCAGTTAGATTGACGGTTTTTGGTTTGATTCATTTAATTTTGGTTAGTAGCCAAATCCAAACCTGGGCTAAAACTTTTGATTAGAAATACTTGAAATTTAGGTATAAATGCATGAAATGGATGTCCACATGAAATGGAGGTATAAATATATAGGCTAGGGGGTATAAATGCTTAGTACAATTTCAAAATGATTCCGCTGAACGTATACTTGTTTTAAATCAGATGTTTTGAAATGCACTTATCACGTTGAATGAGATTTCGAATTTATTATCTTACTGTTAGTTCAATGTGATTAGTGGCTACATCTTGGTATGCCACACGCCTCGCGGTGGATTCCACATGTGGTATTTTGGGGGTGTGACACACGGGGTCGTGTCTCTATTTTGGGGGTGTGACACACGGGGACGTGTCTGAGAGACACGACCCCGTGTGAGGCTACTGTTTGTTTTTGAAAACAGAGGTTAAGGTGTCGAGCTTCTTGTTTTGGGTTCAAGGTATCGTATGCTTGGTGGATCCAAGCATTCCAAGGTACTTGTAAGCTTCTTCACCCCACAACAACAACAATCTAACACGAAAAAATAAAAATCCTAAAGGAAAAATTACACTTTTCGTCCTTTATGTTTGTAGGTAGTTGCAATGGATGACCTTTACCTTTAATAATTACAGCCACAGTCCTTTGTTTGGAAAACTCGTACACTTTACGTCCTTTGGCCCTAACCTTATTAAAAAAATTCAGTTAAGTTGGCATGTGCCTTGCACATGAGGGTAAACTGGTAATTTTATTCATTTATTTATCTAAAATAAATTTAAACAATAAAAGAAATCAGATTTAAAAAAAAATATACAGTATATATAAAAAACACAAAGCCATCTCTCTCATAAATTTACATCAAAGAACCCTAAGGAAAACCTTGGATCAAAATTCACAAAAAAGGCAGATGATTCAGGATCGCATTTTATGATAAAAGCGAAAAAGCACCAAAATTAGAAGATGAAAATCAAAAAGGAGGATCTGGAGATTGAGTATTAAGATTATCGCATAGAAATTGGGGGGTTTTTGTTGTTGTTGTGGTACACAACATAAACCTGCAGATTCAAAGCACAACCATATCCCATCTCCATTACCACCACCACCCCAACCCTTCGACAACCACGAGCACCACCACCACCCAAACCCATAGATCTGAAACTATTGTAGACGTTAACCTCCGATCTGCTCAACTTCCAGTTCATCAAGAAACCCCCCACCTTTTCTCCCCGGGAAGTAACGCCGGTATCAACCTAACCACTGTCAACAACCTCTCCGACTGCCGCCGCCGCCGCCACCACCACAGTTGAAAACAATAAAAAGATTAAACAAAAATGGGGTGGCAATGGATGGAAGAACACCTGGATCTCATCCTGGTGCCATTAGGGTTCTTGATTCTGGCAATTCTTTAACCAAGCACAACCCCTTCATCGGAAAACCTTGACCCGCCATCGTCGAATCTGCTTCACAATCACCGGCTTCTTGGAAACCCTAGGCCATCGTCAACCAGTTTTCTTTCATTCCCAACTTATTCTCCATCCAAGATAACGAAAACCCCCAATTTTTGAACTTCGTTTCAACAAAGCCCCTCGATTGTCACGGACGATGATGATGATGTGGAGGAGGAGGAGCAATCGCGAGAATACAGCGGCGTAGGGTGGTCGTCAGTGGCCGGAGTGGTGGCATTCATGAGCTTTACGGACGGTGGTTGTGAGGAGGAAGAAACTAATGTTTCTGCAGGTGAATATGATGAAGATACAACTAGGGTTGGTGATGGTATAATCTATAAGTTTTTAATTTTGTTTTTGTTTTATTTATAATATATTTTAATTAGATTGGTAAAAAGACCAAAGTGCCCTTATATAAATAGACTTAACTAAATTTTTTAACCTAGTTAGTGCTAAAGGACGAAAGATGTAACGAGTTTTCCAAACAAAGGACTGTGGCTGTAATTATTAAAGGTAAAGGTCATCCATTGCAACTACCTACAAACATAAAGGACGAAAAGTGTAATTTATCCAAAAAATCCAATCCTAAATTACGAATGTTTAAAGTTAATCATCCATCACACCACAAACATAAAAGTAAAATGTAGAAAAGTAAATTGTTCAAAACGGGTTGCAACCCGCAATCCTCATCATTGTTCAAAGGGATGAGAGATTAAACCTCCCCAAAGCTCAAGTCTATAAATAAAAAGTCATGTGTTCAAAGTTCATAGGTTTTAGGAAAAGATGGAGAGACCTCAGATTTCTTTCCAGCTTGTAAAATGATGTATGATTTTTCGGTATTAATGGAAACTTCTACAATCTTGTTAATCTAAATGTTATGATGCCGAAATTTCTACCGAACTAGCTTTGTCTTATCCAAATATTCGTCTAAACCGTCGTTCCGGATCCTAACACTACGGGTAAAAGATAATGATAAATTTAATGTTTGATACGAAATAAGTAAATACATGCTTACCTCGTTCAGGTATGGCAATAACAGTTCCTTATAATAAGAACTAAAGCCAGACACGATCTCCTTTGCGTGATCATCTTTTACTCTCTCATCGTAAGAATAAGGGACAACAGACCTCTCTTAAAACAACTAAATGGTAAGTATTTCGTAAACAAAAACAAACAAAACAAGTTAATAAATACTATACCACACTGCTTTCCGGAATAAACATGCTCGTGTTGTTGCCGGACGACTCGCCAAAAACGTAATTTAGGTCGAACCAAGACATGGTGGAATTCGATTGTCGAACGAAAGAAAAAGAAGAGAAAAAGAAACGAAGTTCCAGTCGTCGTTTATAAAGGTAGAAAGTTGATTTCATTTTTTACAAACCAATACGGGTCATATATCCATGTACGATCCATATAGGGCTGCAATCTATCACTATTGAGTGACTGAAGGACGACCTTGGGTTTGCATGTGATGTGACAACCATGTTAGTCTTTGACTGACCATAGGACCCGTATTGTGAAGCTGCCGATTTGCCGTTAAAAAAAAAAAAAAAGAAGTTGTCCCGGTTATCGAGACCCTTAAATATAGATTATAGATGTAGACGCAATAATAATAAAAATAAATTCGAAAGCTAGAAAAACCCTAGCGCCATTCTGGATCACGGAAGAAGAGGTTGTAGTAGATCTTGGCTGAGATGGAGGACGCATTCGCTAGATCTGTTCCTGAGGTATGTTTCATTTTGTCAAGTTAAAAGAAGCAAATTAGGCTACTATGTCTATGTATGTGTTTGTTGCTGCAGGTGTTGGATTTTTTCCGAGTGGATCCCAGTAAAGGTCTCACCGATATCCAGGTATTAGTCACTGCTGCTGCTAACTCAATCCATTTTCTCTGTAACTCTCACTCATTTTGCTCTTTTAGGTCACAACTCATGCTCGCGTTTATGGCACAAACGGTATTTCCAAATCTTAATAATAATAATACTTTAATTTAAACCATTTTCTGCAACTAACAACAAACTTGCTCTTTTTCTTTGTTGCAGTGCTGCCTCATCAAGAAAGTAAGTCTTGTTACTAACTAACTAACCAACCAACATTCATTATTTTTCTGCTCCTCTTACATTAATTAGTCTATGATTATTCATTCATATACAGGCACCCCTTTTTGGAAATTGGTTCTTAGTCAATTTGATGACTTGCTTGTTAAGATATTGATAGCCGCTGCTGTTGTTTCTTTTCTTTTGGCTTTGGTTAATGGAGAAACTGGCTTAACGGCTTTTCTCGAGCCTTCTGTAAGATCCATACACTTGATTCTGTGGAAATAAGTCATGGCGGCTTACAAATAACTTGTTATCATACTGGCTTTCAGGTTATATTAATGATATTGGCCGCAAATGCTGCCGTAGGAGTAATTACAGAAACAAATGCTGAAAAGGCTTTGGAGGTACGCCAATGTGGATATATAATTAATTATTAGCTAACTCTGCTTCTGTTTCAATGTTTATTGTGTGTTGCAGAACAACACATTAAGTTTATTTTTGTTGTTTTATGAGCTAATACTTGTTGCAGGAGTTGCGTGCCTATCAAGCAGATGTTGCAACAGTCATGCGTAATGGTATATATTTGATGCTACCATTTCTATATCTTCTACGTTTAGCTTTCAATTCTCATCATTTTTTTCTCATTTGTAGGTTGCTTCTCCATCCTTCCTGCGACAGAGCTAGTTCCGGGGGATATTGTAGAAGTTAGTGGTATGCTTTATTTTATATTCTCAAGGAGTCAAATGTACCTTCAAAACTTACAATGCCATCAATGGATGATGTATACATATTTTATTTTCTTGTGGGTTTTCCAATGAATAGTGGGTTGCAAAATTCCAGCAGACCTGAGAATGATTGAGATGTTAAGTGATCAACTGCGTGTTGATCAAGCCATTCTTACAGGTATACTCTATACTTGTTTTTATCATTTTGTCATGCTTTCGTTAATAATTTCTTAAATCTTTACTCTGGTTTTGTTGTTGATCGTCTTTTGCCGTTCGCTGTAATTATGTTACTTGATTTTGCTTAAAGGCGTCAGCCGGTAATGGGTCATTGGGTCTCTGTACAAAATGTTTGCTAATTATTTTGTATGTTAGTGATTATGCTCAATTTGCAACAATGCTAATTATTTTGATGACACTAAATTAGAGGTGGGATTATTGACCCATTTGAATATGATTGCCCACTTCAGGTTATGTTTTTCCTTGTCATGGTTGTTTGTAGAGAAATAATAAAGCCAACACGTTCTAATTTTGACAACAGGTGAGAGTTCTTCTGTGGAAAAAGAGCTCGAGTCCAGGATAACAACTAATGCGGTGTACCAAGACAAAACTAATATCCTCTTTTCGGTATGCGTCTAATTGTACCTGACGCATGGTTGACGGCAATATAATTAAGGAGAGATGTTTTTCTATTAGCTTAATATATTCTATGAGCTGTCTTTTTCTCATGCTTTTTATGAGAGGATGAGGTAGCCTAAAAGTTTAGAAATAAGTTAGTTTCATAGGAGAGAATTAATGAATGGATGATGTTATGCCCAGGGAACAGTAGTGGTTGCTGGTAGAGCAAGAGCCGTTGTGGTTGGAGTTGGTTCTAACACTGCAATGGGTAGCATACGTGATTCTATGTTGAAAACCGAGGACGTAAGATTGTGTGTGTGTGTGTGTGTGTATGTAATATTTATATAATACTAAATTGTAATTGCATTACAACGCAGGAAGCAACACCGCTCAAAAGGAAGCTTGATGAATTTGGTACTTTCTTGGCCAAGGTTAAAGACTTTTTGTATATACATTCTTGTCCACTCTAATACATCCATGTGGATCACTTAAATAACTTTTAAGAATACATTTCAAAGTAAACCGAAACTTGTCTCTTTTTAGGTCATAGCTGGTATTTGTATACTGGTATGGATCGTTAATATTGGCCATTTTCGTGATCCTGTACATGGAGGCTTTTTTCAAGGTGCTGTTCACTACTTCAAGGTAAATTATCATGGTAAATACCTGTATAATTATATGCTAGAGGTGTTTAGTATGCCTAAGCTTTGAAGTTTATAGAAGTCTAATTACTGAAGATTATAAATGCTAAAACATGGAATAGTAGCAAAGGTAATGGAAAGTAATACGGGTTTAAATCCTAATACTTAAGTTTGCTGCTCTTTAATCTAATAGAAACTTGGGGTTGAAAACATATATGAGTGAAATGCAAATTTACGGCCTTCAAGTTTTAACCAAATTTCAGGCGGTGTCTTTTAACTAACGAACTGATGATGGATGTCCTTTATGTTTTAACCAAATCCCGAATCTCATCTCTATGGTCTACAACCTTCTGCTCTTTACGTCGTCCTCGACATCTCCGCCGCCGCCCCGATGGTAACAACTACTTCCCTAGCAGCAATATTGACTCTTCTTCGATTTCTATTGATTCGAAGCTTCACATGGTATTCGATCTCAAACAATACATACCGGATAGAGCATCTATATTTGCGGACTATAGGGTTTCGAATATTTGTAATCTTTGGGGTTACGAATCACCGGTAAAGGGGCTTTCGAACAACCGCCATAGGGTTTGAAGGTACGAGTAATTGATGATAAAAAAAATTGAGAAATAATAACAGAAGGACATCTGATGTAAATTCGCCAGTTAAAGGACAACACTAGCAATTTGGCTGAAAGTTAAAGCACGTAAAATGAAATTCACTCAAACATTTAATTGAAAGATAATTGATTTGGAAATATTGAAGCTTTAAGGAACACAAGAATGCTAGCAATGAGAAAACGGTTTTTTAAATTCATTATGTAGAAAACTCCCACAATAAATCGATTCCTCTTCACTTAGGATAACCCATTCATGCAATTAAATAAAGTTGATTATAGATAAAAACTGGTCAAGTTTGTCAATGTCACTATTTAATACCCCCTTCCTGTTATTATCACTAAACTAATTAACAAAGATTGAAATCTATTAAGTATCAATCATGTTTTCCAACTTAGTTGCATAATAATGGGTGGGAGACTAACTCAGAGTTTTGTCTTGCTAATCGCCAAAATAAGATGGATTTTATGTCAAACAATTAATTGACAACAATAGTTCTTTTGTCAAGCCATAACCTAACCATGGACAGCTAGTCACAATCTACTATTGAATACTCAAAATACTGACTAGTTAGTTGTAAAGTTTCACTAATACAAACAAGTGGAAGCGATAGGAAGCCTCTCAACTTAGGTTTAAAGGCGGGGTGCTTGATAATCTTATTTTAATAAAATACTCAATTCTGCTCCAGTTGGATTATCCACAAATTACAAAAAAAGCATTATAGCCTGTTTGGTTCGCTACCTGCAATAATTGATTTTCCCTTGACTAGATTGCAGTTGCCCTTGCTGTTGCTGCAATTCCAGAAGGTCTTCCAGCTGTTGTTACAACGTCAGTGCTTTGCTTTTTTTTGTGTACACTAAATGTAATTAGTAACGTGCAGTGAATTTGTTTTGTGAGCCCAAGAATTTGATCTACAGCTCTGATGTTAACAACAGGTGTTTGGCTCTTGGAACAAAAAGAATGGCCCGTTTGAATGCTATTGTGAGATCCTTGCCTTCTGTAGAGACGTTGGGCTGTACAACAGTAATTTGCAGTGACAAAACTGGTACTCTGACCACTAACATGATGTCAGTTTCTAAGGTGGTTTCTGTTTCTACTTGTTTTGTTTACCTTTTTGACATCTTTGAAATTACATAAATATCCCTGACCGTTTGAAGGAATGTTATTTGTCTATCCCTGTTTTCTTGTTCTTTGACGATTTAACATGCCACATAGTCTAATGCCTCTGAACTTGTTGAGTAATATGTAATTTATTAAGTACTTGTTCTTTTTTTTATATTTGTTTCTCTCTAGATCTGTGTGCTTCAATCTGCTAGCCATGGAGTTATAGCTGCAGAGTATAGTGTTAGTGGTACGACGTATGCACCAGAAGGTTCTATTTTTGATGGCATGGGATTGCAGGTAACACACACACACACACACACACACACATATATATATATATATATATATATATATATATATATATATATATATATATATATATATATATATATATATATACCATCCTCTCCCTTCCTTGTCAAACAATACATAAATAAATATATATTATGTCTTTGCAGCTTGATTTTCCTGCTCAATTTCCTTGTCTTCTTCACATTGCAATGTGTTCAGCTCTGTGCAATGAGTCAGTTATACAATACAATCCTGACAAGAAAAAATATGAAAAAATTGGGGAGTCAACAGAAGTTGCTCTTCGTATACTAGCAGAAAAGATTGGTCTTCCTGGTTTTGACTCTATGCCTTCTGCTCTCAATATGTTGACCAAGCATGAACGGGCGGCTTACTGTAATCATTATTGGGAGAACCAATTTAAGAAGGTTCGTTTACTTTATCTGTATTATTATATTCTTGGCTTATGTGTACCATGATATTTGTTAATATAATATATGCTTGGGCAGATATCTCTTTTGGAATTTTCTCGTGATCGCAAGATGATGAGTGTTCTTTGTAGTCGAAAACAGATTGAGATTATGTTTTCCAAAGGTGCCCCAGAGAGCATACTTTCTAAGTGCACAAGTATTCTTTGCAACGATGATGGTTCCACTGTTCCGCTGACTGGAAATATCAGGAATGAGCTTGAATCCAGATTTTCCAGGTTCACTATTTTTCTGTTGGACTTTATCTGTTAATATCTAGGAAAGGTTGCATGCCCACATTAAGTATTAAGTTGTCTGGTTTTAGTCATTATTTTGAATCATTTGTTCTCTTCTATTTCTTTGTGTTTCAGCTTTGCAGGAAAAGATACCTTAAGATGTCTTGCACTTGCCTTAAAAAGGATGCCAACAGGTCATCAGAATATTTCTTTAGATGACGAAAAAGATCTTACCTTTATTGGGTTGGTAGGCTTTCTTTCCAAAACAAACAAAAACTTAAATTGAGGGTCTTGTGTTGTCTTATCATTGGTATTTTTGGATTATTTTTACTTTTTTCAGTAGATTGATTCATTTGTATAGGTTGGAATGCAAGATCCACCAAGGGAGGAAGTAAGAAATGCTATACTTGCATGCATGACAGCTGGCATACGTGTTATGGTGGTGACTGGGGATAACAAGGTAACTAAATCACTTTTTTTGTCCTCAGAATGAATAAAATTTTGTAATTGGAGATGGAACTTCTTCTAGGCTACTGCAGAATCAGTGTGCCTAAAAATAGGTGCTTTTGATCACTTGGAAGATTTTAGGGCGCGCTCATTCACCGCATCTGAGTTTGAAGACCTTCCAGCTTCTGAAAAGACAAGCGCACTGCAACAGATGACACTTTTTACTAGGGTTGAACCATCCCACAAAAAGATGTTGGTGGAAGCACTACAACACCAAAATGAAGTGGTTGCGATGACTGGAGATGGGGTGAATGATGCACCTGCATTAAAGAAGGCAGATATAGGAATCGCCATGGGATCAGGAACAGCAGTTGCCAAGGTAATTACTGGCTGGCTTTCTCATTTAATAACCTAACCCAACCCAACCCTGGCCTCCTTTCAAATCAACTAACTGGGTGGGATTATTTGTTCAGAGTGCTTCAGACATGGTTCTGGCTGATGATAATTTTGCTACTATTGTCGCAGTAAGCCTCTTTCTTTCTTTCTTTCTTTCTTTCTTTCTTTCTTGCTTTTTTCCATAAAATTCTTAGAGTTGATTCATACATTCTCCTTTTCAAAGGCTGTTGCAGAGGGCAGAGCTATATACAATAACACAAAACAGTTCATAAGATATATGATTTCTTCAAACATAGGAGAAGTTGTTTGTATCTTTGTTGCTGCTGTACTTGGAATACCTGACACCCTTGTCCCTGTAAGCAATGGAATCTTAATTGATGAATTCCAAAGAAAGATATTTAGCTAGCTAGCTGTTTTCCAGGTGCAACTTCTATGGGTGAATTTGGTTACCGATGGATTACCTGCTACAGCTATTGGTTTCAATAAGCAAGATTCTGATGTTATGAAGGCTAAACCAAGAAAGGTTAATGAAGCTGTCGTCACCGGCTGGCTATTCTTTCGTTATTTAGTCATTGGAGGTAGGTACTCTTATTTTATTATTTTATCTTTTTGCATTCTCAAATAAAAAAAAAAGTGGATTGATATATGCAGCTTATGTTGGACTTGCAACTGTCGCTGGTTTCATATGGTGGTTTATTTATTCAAACACTGGTCCAAAGATTCCATATAGCGAACTTGTAAAGTTTTATTCTTTAATCTTATTCAGTGCTTTTTTTACATAGTGAGATTCTGAAATGCATGTATGTTTCTGATGATGCAGATGAATTTTGACAGTTGTTTGAAACGTGAAACTGTATATCCTTGCAGTATCTTCAGCGACCGACACCCCTCAACTGTGGCAATGACAGTTCTTGTTGTTGTTGAGATGTTCAATGCTTTGAATAATCTGAGTGAAAACCAGTCCCTCATGTGAGTTACTACTACTATTCTTGTGCTCTTCATTTATTAATTTTTATTTTAGTTAATAAGTGAAAAACTTCAGTGTTATACCTCCTTGGAGTAACTTATGGCTTGTTGGGTCTATCGGGTTGACCATGTTACTTCACTGCCTCATTTTGTATGTGCCACCGCTTTCCGCTCTCTTTTCTGTAAGTAGTAGTATTTATTTCAAGGAATAGATAATGTTTTCTTTTCTGGTATGGTATGGGAACTTGGAACATTGAACTTTCCATTGCCAGGTGGTGCCATTAACATGGGATGAATGGACTACTGTTTTGTATTTATCTTTTCCTGTAAGTTGTTTCATCCACTAACTGCCCCAAGTCTTTAAATAACAATACAAAGACAATTTTAAGGTTATCAAGCTGCCTTTTGCATATATACAGGGGAAGGTTTAAATGAGAACGCTAAATATTGCGAGAACGAATGAAAAAATCACGAGAACTTTGTCAAAAACAATTCAAATTCAATTTTTTTTTACACCTATCATTATTATTTGAATACCATATTAGAAATTTAATTTACATGTTTAAATTTACATGAATTCATAAATAAAGAAAATTTACACGTGTAAGTTTGCCATTTACACGTGTGTAAATTTGTTATATTTACACATGTGACATGTGTAAAAAATCTGATAAGAGTGATTTTGAGAGGAGAAATGAATTATTTGATGTTGTATTTTAATTACAATGAGGTTTGTATTAAAAAAATTGGTTTTGATTGGTTTTTTCATTCGTTCTCACGGTTCTCGCAATATTTACACACAGGATAACCCTCCCCTATATATATATGTATATATATATACACACACAGGGGAGGGTTCAAGCGAAAACTCCTTTTATCGTGAGAACTCGAAAACTCCTAGAAAAACTTAAAAACACACCAATTTTTTTTAAACATTTTTTGGCTGTAAATCTAGCAATTTTAAAACACAAAAAGTTTGAAAAAATAAAATAAAATATAATTAGTATTACACATGTGCAACACTACGAAAAACTTAAACTGGCCAACCTCCTTCATTAAAAGCCCCTTCCCTTCATTAAGGAGGAGTTTTCGAGTTTTCTGACTATGGGTTTTTAATTGAACCCTCCCCTATATCATGGTGTTTATATGGTTTTGTATTATTAAACTATATACCAGATCTAACATCAACATTTCTTTGCACAAGAGTAATTTTTTTATTTTTGATGCTTAGGTAATTATTATCGACGAGATATTGAAACTTTTTTCGCGAAAAACTACTGGTATGTTTCTAATAACCTTTTTGTTACATGTTGGCCATATAGAGTCAGATGAAGCATATTTTAGGGTGTTTATAAATCGTCTGACCCTTCTAAACCATAGTTGTTAATTGTGAGCATAGCGAGTAGCGTGAGTTTCCTGCTAAATGCTGTTTAGTAGCGCCTAAATAGCGTGAAAATACTAGAGTTAGGTTTTTTTTTGATAAATATAGATAGAGATTGAAAGCAAGAAGCATATTTAGTTTTTTATTTCAGGAATGAAAAAAGAAGCGTATTTCTTCCGTATTGATAGGAATTTTAATATAACATATATGTAAAATATTTCTAAAATTTTCTTCTAGTGTATCGCTAAACATGAAATAGCACCTGCTATTTTATCGCTATCGCTACGTAGAGTATAATGTTCTAAACCGAAAAAAGTCGGCCGGTTTGAAATTTGTACGGTCTTGTTCACGGTTCGGCTTTAGTGGTTTGTAGTTAACTTTACGTTTTTTTAACTTGGAACCAACCGTGACCGAACTGGCCGTTTAACATTTATTATTTGTTTTTTTTTTTCCATTTTAGGAAGACAATTACATTTGTGTATTATATTTCATGAACAATGCTCGTCATTCGGTTTGTTCTTATCCAAAGCCATAGTTAGCGGTTTGTCCAAATACGGCTGAATTTTTTTTATGATATTAGGGTGAATATGAAGATATATTATTTTATTAACTTTAGCTGATTTGGTTTGATATGTGCTATGAACTGATCTGAACATATTATTATAGGGTTGAGATTCAATTTGAGACCGAGGAGGAAAAGGGAAGTACGTGATAAATGAGGAGTCGCATCCCTGTGTTGTATACAGAAGGTGTAGCAAAATATGGTAGAAATATAGATATATGCTTTGATTAATTTAAATTTTGAAAATACATGTTACCAGCCCTTTTTTTTATTTATGCATTTGATAATGAATTATAATGATGTTTTCCGGGATTTGTTCTTAGCTACAATATTTAATCATCTCATTTATTATTATGCAACGAAGTGAACCGTAATTATATTTTCTTTTATTTTTATCATCTCTTATACTAAATATAATTTGTGTTTCTAACTCATCTAGCTTTTTTCATTTTTTATTTTTCTGATTTGTTTTTTTTATAACATGAGCTTTTTGAGAAAACTGAATATGCAGATGTGTTCTAATTTTTTGTGACATTTCGGTATAAATCCTGTTAAAAATGCAATTGTGTTCGCAATAAAGTTGTGGGCTATATCAAGTGTTTTTATCGTATCATAAAATCCAATACCATAAAATCCACTGGGTAGTAGTCCAATACCATAAAATCCACCGGGTAGTAGAATTCGCCCTGTTGGATCATCATGTTCTTCACAGCCCCACGGGGTTGTTTCCAACTCGCATCAACAAACATCGTCATGCTATCAACTGCATGCAGGGGACCAAAATCATACTAGTCATACAGGCTACCTGGAAGAACACTCATCCCCGCTCCATAATCCAACAGAGCTCTATGGATCTTGAATTTCCCAACTCAGATTGGAATGAATGGTTCTCCTGAGTCGCTTCCATTTTCTTCCCTTGTTTCAGTTACTCCTGCAATCACTTGAGAAGTAGAAGAGGTTAAAAATTGATCACTAAATTCATTTTTAGGAAAGATACTTACCCCATTGATTGGTATGTTCTTCACACTCTTGGGGTTGGTTTGAGTGTCACTCGGCAACTTCCCATTCTGCTGCTTCAGATTAGCTACCTCCCCAGCTAACTGTCCCATCTGTGTTGTCAACAATTGGATGACCTTGTCACATATCTCATCCTTTTGTCTTCTTGCTTCATCCAACTGATTTCTCTTCTGCATCTCTTGCTGCATGGCTTTTAGCATTTCCATGATCTCACTATTGCCAGTAACATTAGGAGATTTAGATGATCCTCCTTGATTGTTGTTCTGGTTATGGGATTGGCTGAAGTTCCTTTGCCCACTAGTTTGATTGTTACCCTGAAATCCCGGATTGATCTGATTGTTTGCATTCCCGTAACTAAAATTGGAATGACTTGTGAGCCCCGGGTGGTAGGTATTTGTCACACCCTGGCTTTGCGGAAGTGTGATTAATTTTGGTGTGACTTCTTAATACCATGGCTTAACCATAACAAAGCTATATGAAATAAAATCATGCAAGATCATCAATTTGATTAAGTTTTAAAACCAGAGTAACACAACATTGTCTTAGAGACTTACAACCTCATAACATAAAACATTGTCTTGAATAACATAAACACCGTCATGAAATAAACGCAGTTTAAGATTTGTGACTTGTCCAGGAAAGAGTCACATTTCCTAAACTGGGATGACCTTGGAACCCTTATGCAGCGGGAAAACATAACATACCGCGCCAGATCTTTAATTTCCTGAAATACATGTAAGTTGAAAAATCAACAATAATGTTGAGCGAGTTCATGTGTAAGTGAGTAAGTAAACCTGCGTGAGTATAAAAATAGTCTTGGTATGTAGCAAATAAGGAAAAAGAGATCACCAATGGTTTGCAAGGCCATTGATATATGTGAAGTGCAAGTAGGAAGACTCAAACCTAGCAGATTTAGCGTTGGGTACAAAGTCACTCCAAGGTCCGTTCTGTTGGGCCTTCCAGAGGTCCGTTCTGTTGGGCCTAGAGTTGGGCTCGCTACACCCAGATAGATCTACCGCTTACGTCCCTCGGTCCTACAATGAGGATTAATGGCCTCCAGTTTCTGCCTACCCACTCACATGATCTAAGTAATAAACCTCCAAGTGTTAGGTTTTTAGAAAAATTTCGCCAGAGTTTCCTCTGTAACTGGAGGTGGCCACGCTTTCAAGCGTATCATTTTCTTTTATAAATCAAACCAACAATCTTCTTATTCAATCAAAACCATGTTCAAATCACAAACTAGTCAAAATATGTATATAAATCGCATAAACTTCATGAACTTGTGGTTTATCCAAACTGTGAAGTAAATCTCATTACTTTTAGTGGATCTTTATATTAAACAATCCGATTTTGTAAAAACCTCGTTTTTATGGAAGTTCCGTCTTTACAACTTCTCGTCCACTTTTACAAAAATAGTTATTTCGTCGAAACTTTGTGTTACACAGGTGTTTACACACTTGTGTGTTCTAAAAACCATTCTTGTTAGTGTAAGATCCGTCTTTTAAAGTATGATTTCTTTAACGCTTGGTCCTTTGAAAATACCACTTGCAGATACGTAGATCTGCTAGTTTTAAACGCTATTCCACAAGTAAAACATTTTTACACAAGTTCATGATTCGCGTGTGGTAGAGTTTCACCCTTTAACCCTTGTTCTATTCAAAACAACCTTATGTCATGATTCGTGATCATGACCAAACCGGGTTAAGTGATGATCCGAGCTACCACAACATAGATCGGGTCTAAATAATCACAAATTTCAATTACTACAACATTTACACAACATATGAGCTTTTATCCAACACTTATAGCATTTTTAGTAGACTTTAAAGTATCATCTTGTAAGATTTCGAGTTTTAACCGTTACAAATCGTATTAACCACTTTAGAATAGTTCAAGAAGGTGATTTAAGTAACATACCACTAGCTCGAGGCTAGGGAAGAATCTAGACGAAAAACGCGTGGATAAAAGCAAGATAAAGAGGTCCTTCAAACTCCGAGTGCACCAAGCCTCCTAATACGTGATCCTTGAAGCTTGTAGATGATTGGAATAGCTTGAACAAGATCGAAGGATGGATGGATGGTTGTTGTTGTTCTCGGCCGTGAGGAGCAAGGAGAGGGAGAGAGAGTTTAGTTGTGAGTTGTGTGAGTGTGTGTTATGTTGGGTTAACCTTGCATCTTATAGATAATTTTCAACATGTTTAACCAATGGTTCATATGCCTCCTAGATATTAAACACTAGGATTAAATTAATCAAAATTGTACCAAGTGTGTCCCCCCTTAGTTGGGGACGGTTAGCAAGGGGGGGGGGGGGTCTTGGTCCATTTCCAACTAGTTAGTTAGGTATTAGTTAGGTTAAACCAAGTTAGTTAAGTGTTTAACCCAGTTATTAGTGTGTCACGCGTTACAGTGGGTGTTAGGGTGTTCAGGGACCCTAACTGGCTCAGAAAAAGATAAATAATGAAAATAACAATATTTTCATGTTCCGGGTATAGTCCGGTTGTTCGGCTGGATAGTAATCCGTTAAAGTGCTTAACAAAGCTTTAAGTGTCGTTAATACCCTTTTTAGTGACACAACTCATTTCTGACACTTTGGAAAGTGCCTAGTAATATTTTTCTCATGTTTTGGCACTTTATTAGTTAGCTAAAAGCTGAATTGTTATGTAAAGTGCTGAGTTTTGTACTTAGAGTACGTTTTAGGCACATCCAGTCATTGTGACTTATTCCTAGAGACGCAGTTCTACAACCCTTATATCCCTACACTCACCACTAGTGTAGCAAAATATTTCTGGCTCATACAGGCCTTAGAGGCAGTGTTTGCCAGATGCTGGCTTTATCAGCATGTTCAATAGGTTATCCGTTATAGTGCTACTGTGTTTTTTATGCATCATGTTTGTCACTAAGGTTCAGTCATGTAAATAATGTAGTGACAGCAAGTAAAGTATGATGCAAGTAAGTACATGTATCAGTGTTCAAGTAGCAGTTTATTCACAAGTTCAAGCAAGCACAGTAATTAAGCAATAATTAATTATTAATTAAGTCGTACGGATACCTGGTTTAGTGAGGGTTGTCACATTCTCCCCCCGTTAAATAAATTTCGTCCCGAAATTTTAAGTTCTGCTTGTAGATGCAGGGTTCTTAGGGAATAAGTGGGGGTACTTCTCTTTCATCCGGTCCTCACGCTCCCAGGTGTACTCAGGACCGTGTCTGGCATTCCAACGAACTTTGACGAGCTTGACACTGCTCCGGCGGGTCTTGTTTACTTTCCAATCCGTAACCTCCATCGGTTCTTCAACGAAATGGAGCGTGTCGTCTACATGGATCTCGTCGATGGGAATGGCAATGTCATCTTGAGTTGGACTTTTCTTCAGGTTGGATACATGAAATGTATCGTGGACTGAATGGAGTTCAGCAGGTAGGTCCAACTTGTATGCTACTAGTCCTATTCTTTCCAGAATTCTGAAAGGACCAATGTAGCGCGGATTTAACTTCCCACGCTTTCCGAAGCGTGCCACACCCTTCCCGGGTGAAACTTTCAATAACACCATTTCTCCAACTTGGAATTCCACATGTTTCCGGTTTGGATCCGCATAGGCCTTCTGTCTGTGGCGAGCTGCTTCGATGCGTTTAAGAATCTGCGCAATCTTGTCTGTCGTCTCTTGGACGATTTCGGGACCAGCAAGCTGCCTATCACCTGCGTCAGCCCAACATAAGGGTGATCTGCACTTGCGTCCGTAAAGGGCTTCAAATGGCGCGACACCAATACTGGTGTGGTAGCTGTTGTTGTATGAAAATTCGACCAAAGGCAAATGTTTGTCCCAGCTACCGCCCAAATCCATAACACACGCTCTCAGCATGTCTTCCAAAGTCTGTATCGTTCGCTCGCTCTGACCGTCAGTTTGCGGATGAAACGCAGTGCTCAGATTCAATTGTGAGCCAAAGGCTTCTTGGAAGGATTGCCATATCCTTGTCACAAACCTTCCGTCTCTATCAGAGATGATTGAGAGAGGTACTCCATGGCGCGCGACGATCTCTCTCATGTAAATTTCAGCCAATTTGCTCGTATTATCCTTCTCTCTGATAGGTAAGAAGTGTGCTGACTTCGTTAATCGATCCACTATTACCCAAATAGTGTCATGGCCTCTTGGCGTTCTTGGCAATTTCGTAATAAAATCCATGGAGATTTGTTCCCATTTCCACTTGGGAATCTCAGGTTGTTGCAGAAGTCCTGAAGGCTTCTGGTATTCGACCTTAACCTTGGCGCATGTTAGACATTTGCTCACATAAACAGCAATGTCGCCTTTCATCCTAGGCCACCAATAGTAATCTTTGAGATCCTGGTACATCTTATCCGCTCCAGGGTGGATAGAGTACCGCGACTTGTGAGCTTCATCGAAAATAACCTTCCTTAAACTTCCAAACAAAGGAACCCAAATCCTTTTCTCAAAACATAACGTTCCTTCCTCGTTTGGTACCAGTAACTTCTCCATCCCACGGAGGTATTCTTCTTCAAGGTTTCCTACCTTGAGAGCTTCCTTCTGCGCGGCACGAATGCGCAAGGAAAGATCGGTTCGGATAATCATTTCTAATGCCCTAACCCTTATGGGTTTGATCCTCTCCTTTCGACTTAGGGCATCGGCGACCACATTCGCCTTCCCTGGATGATACTTTATCTCACAGTCGTAATCGTTCAGCAACTCAACCCATCGTCTTTGCCTCATATTCAGCTCCTTCTGGTTGAATATGTGCTGTAGGCTCTTGTGATCTGTAAAGATTGTACACTTTGTACCATAAAGGTAGTGTCTCCAGATCTTTAATGCAAAAACCACTGCGCCAAGTTCCAAATCATGCGTGGTATAGTTCTTTTCGTGCACTTTCAGTTGACGCGATGCGTAAGCAATAACCTTTTGGCGTTGCATCAACACACAACCTAATCCTTGACGTGAAGCGTCACAGTATACCACAAAATCATCTGTACCTTCCGGTAGTGCTAAGATTGGCGCATTGCAGAGCTTATCCTTCAGTATCTGGAACGCTTCTTCCTGTTTGATTCCCCAATCAAACTTCTTATCTTTCTGGGTGAGGAGCGTCAATGGTTGAGCGATTTTTGAGAAATCCTCAATGAACCTTCAATAGTAGCCAGCCAAACCCAAGAATTGTCGAATCTCGGTTGGCGTCTTTGGCGTTTCCCAATTCTTGATCGCTTCGATCTTGGTTGGATCCACGTGGATTCCGTCTCCATTTACCACGTGTCCAAGAAATTGAACTTCACGTAGCCAAAATTCGCACTTGGAGAATTTGGCGTACAAATGTTCTTTCTTCAGCAGCTCCAAAATAGTTCTTAAATGCTGTTCGTGCTCAGCCTTTGTCCTTGAATAAATCAAGATGTCGTCGATAAACACAATCACGAACTTGTCCAAGTACGGCTTGCAAACTCTATTCATCAAGTCCATAAAGACTGCCGGTGCGTTTGTCAAACCAAACGGCATAACAAGGAACTCGTAGTGTCCATAACGAGTTCTGAAGGCTGTCTTCGGGATACTCTCCTCTTGTATCCTTAACTGATGGTATCCAGATCGCAAGTCGATCTTTGAGTAAAAGCTTGAACCTTGCAGTTGGTCAAACAGATCATCAATCCTTGGCAGAGGGTATCTATTCTTGATCGTCAGCTTGTTCAGCTCCCGGTAGTCGATGCACATACGAAAACTACCGTCCTTCTTCTTGACAAACAGGACCGGAGCTCCCCAAGGCGAGAAGCTTGGTCGGATAAAACCCTTGTCTAACAGCTCTTGAAGCTGTGTCGACAGTTCCTGCATCTCAGACGGAGCAAGTCTATAAGGTGCCTTAGCCACAGGCGCGGCGCCTGGAACTAAATCGATGCGGAAATCTACTTGCCTCTGAGGTGGCAGTCCAGGTAAGTCTTCTGGGAAGACTTCTGGGTATTCCCTCATGACAGGGATGTCTTCGATTCTTGGCTCAGCAGCCTTCTTATCCACAATGTGTGCCAGGAAGGCAACACACCCCTTCTGCAAACACTTTCGCGCTTTCAGGCAGCTGATAATCCTCAATGGCGTATCACGCTTCTCCCCGTGAACCACAATTGTTTCGCCATCTTCGGTTGGGATACGAACAACCTTTTCGTGACAAACTATCTCAGCTTTGTTGCCTGATAACCAATCCATTCCTACCACCACGTCGAAGCTTCCCAACTGGACTGGTAGTAGATCCAAAGCAAACTCGCGCTCTCCCAATTCGATCACACAGCCTCTGATAACTTCATTGGCTTCTACTAACTTCCCATTGGCCAATTCGATTGAGTAGGGAATATCTAACTTATTAGCGGCTAACCCAAGCATATTCTTAAACTCTAACGACACGAAGCTATAATCGGCACCAGTATCAAATAAAACGGATGCATAGCGTTGATTTACAGGGAACGTACCAGTAACGACATTGGGGTCCTGGCGCGCTTCCCTTGCTTCGATTTGGAACACTCTTCCACGGGCTTGGTTCAACTCTGGGCAGTTCTTCTTAAAATGCCCGATATCACCGCAGTTAAAGCATCCAAGTCTTTGCCCGTTTCCACCAGCTTGATCATTCCTCTTATTACGATTCACGGCGCCCGCTTGGTTAGCATTGTTGCCTCGATTCTCGTTACCTCCATAGTTTCCTTGTGGGCGATTTCCATTCCCACCCCGGTTGTAATTTCTGTTTCCGAATCCTCACTGGCCTCCCTGACCAGCAGTGGCCCAACAAGTGTCCTTCAAGTGGCCACGTTTCCCACATGCTTCGTATACTTTTGGCCCGCAACGGCCAGAATGGTGGCGTTGGCAGTCGTTGCACTTGGGTTGGGTGCCCATGTATCCCTTTCCTTTCTTCCCTCTACCAGTTGTAACCTGAGCTGGCGTGTCTGATCCTCCTTTCTTAACCACCACACTGGCGCCCTGCTTGAAGTTCGAGAACTTCCGTTTGTTACCTCCTGATGACTCGACGTGAGTCTCTGCCTTCTTCGTCTTGATCTCATCAAACTTGTTCAGGCGAATAGCCTCCTCAGTGAGAGCTACGCTCAAATCGATCGCCTCAGTAATGGTCGCAGGTTGGATGAGGTTACCATGCTTATGATTTGAGGAGCTAATCCCCAAATGAAACGTTCAATCCGCTTGAACTCCAGAGTGACCATGTAGGGTACCACATGTGATAAGTCATGGAACCTTTGAACGTATTCTGCGATCTTTGGACCGTCCATTTTCAAATGCCAGAACTCGGTTTCCAATCTCTGGATTTCCGCGCGAGAGCAGTACTTTTTGCGCATAAGTTCCTTCAGTTCGGTCCAGGTTAGCGCGTAGGCAGCAGCTTCACCAAGTGTCTGTACTTGCAAATTCCACCAAGAGAGGGCTCCATCCAAGAATAGCCCTGAGATATAGGTGACTTGCTGATCCAGTGCGCATTTGCTCATGCGTAGAACAGATTCAGTTTTCTAGGCCCAACGAACAAAGGCGACAACACCTCCTGTGCCATCAAAGTTGACCGGTTTGCAGTCTAGAAACTGCTTGTAGGTGCATCCATGAGGTGGATTATTGTTGTTGCCAGTGTTGCCAGAGTTGCTTCCACTAGTCCCTCCTTGAGAGGCGGCGTATTGTGCAATGGCAGCAGCGATAATTTGCTGGAGTTCTGCCTCATTGGTAGGCATGCGTGTCTCACGTCTCGGCGGCATCTTTTAAAAGATGTGTTTACGTCGGTCAGGCCATAGTTATATTACATAAGTCAGGTCATAATTTAGCGTATGTATATAACGATAGTAATAGTACATAACATCTCATGTTATAATCATATCAATCACACAACATCCCATGTCACAAACATCAATCACACAACATCCCATGTCCTAAAATACAAATAACCAAATCAAGCATCAAATATGATGAGAATACTGCGATTGCCATATATCGAGACCACATAGTAAGCGTACAAGTACATCACAGTGTCATACAAAATCAGTCGACTACGGGCTACATCACCCTAGTCCAAAAACTATATCGAATCAGTGTCAATACATCAAATACATGTCAACAAAAGTCAGAATCAAATGTAGTCTCCAAAAATGCTGTGCAATCAAAAGCATTCGCCGTCTTCTCACCAATGTCTACCTATACGGTACTGAAGAGCTCTACACGGATGGCGGTGGAGGAGGGGGAAAGTGAGTGTAAAACAAGCGGCGCAAATGGAGCCAGTCCTCCTCCATGGCTCTCTGGGTGCGTAAGAATGAAGCAACCTGCTGCTCCAGGGCAAAAAGGCGTGCAGCATAGTCTGGTGGAACAGATCGAGAGGGCTGCAACGGAGAGTGGGTCTGACCCTGGCACTGACACGGCGGCGGCTGGGCTCTCTCAAGCTCCTGAATGCGCTGCGTGTGTGCCTCGTGCTGGGCGACAAAAGACATCAAAACTTCCTCAATAGTATACCCCATGTGGAAAGAATGGTAGGGGTCAGTCGGTGGCATAGCAGAAGATGGTGTCCAAAGGAACGGCTCACTGGTGGGATCAAAAGGTGCCACATGAAATGGAGAAACAGAGGGAAAAGTAGCAGACGGTGGTATAGCAGGGATAGATACCGGTACATGTCCAAAAGGGTGAGCCGAAGAACCTTCTAGCTCCCGTGACGCGATGCCGACCTGGAGAAGGTTCTGAGCAAAAGAGAAATCAACGTGACGGGTATCAGTGATCTGAGGGGGAATAGGTGGAACCTCGTCATCAGCAGGAATCCACCCACACTGTGCGTGCTCATCTCGTGGGTCAATCTGTGTCTCAAAAAGCGCACGATCAAACTGGGCTGGCATAGGATCATGGTGAGGTGCAACAAGAGGGTCAACTGGTGCATCAGCAAAAAGTGGGGGATCAACGTGATCAGCAACAAGGACATGATCGCCCTCCAATAATGGAGCATCTATAGGATGATCATCAATAGGTGGGTCAGCAATGACAGGCTCAATAATAGGTGCGTCAGCATGAACTGGGTCATGCTCAAGTACTGGGTCAGGAGCAGGGTCTAGTGGCTGCTCGGGCTCATCAAAGGCCATCTCAAAATCAAACTCAGGGTCGATGGGATCAACTGGGTCGACTGGATCCTCCATAGGCTGATCCATGGGTATAAACTCTATATCCTCATCTGGGTCGAATCCTGGGGGAAAGACAGGATCGGAATCCTCCACATCATCGTGGTCGAAAGCAAAGCTAGGAATAGGGGCAACAGAGGATGCCTGGTCAGGATCTGATCCATGAGAAAAGTGCTGCGCACTCTGAGTATGTGAAGGTGCGGAGGCTACAGACTCGAAAGAGTCTGGGACCGGAGAGTGAGCAGGAGACTCCTCGGCGGGAGCATCTGCGATCATCAAAAGATCACCAGCAGCAAGAAGGGCCTCGCCCTGAACCTCATCCTCCAAAGGCTCGTCATCAAAAAGATCGACGTCGTCATCATCGTCGGCGTCGAGAAGCAAATCATAAGCAGGATAAACAGCTAAGGGTATGGGAGCAGGGATCTCCACTAACGGTAGGTCCCCGGCCAAAGGGCCATCAGCGAGCTCATCAGCACCATCAGGTAAGGCAAAGGGCTGGAAATCATCCTCGTCCGTGCTCGTAACGTCGGATGTGTGAACCTCACGCTCAGAAGACTCTAGGCCGTCCGATACTATAGGTCTAGGTCCTGTGGTGTCTGAATCACCAGTGCCAGAGGTGTCCATAATGTCTGTAACATAAACACAACATGCACAAACAGTCAATCATACAATCAAATAATCACATAAGTCACCAAGTAAGCATTCAAATCATTCTCCTAGTCCCACTATCCAATTCCTCCCAGTCTCTAAGACTGCTCTATCATCTACCTCGACCTCTCAGATCGAGCCTCGGTCTCCAATACCGAGCCTCAGCTTCCAAGACTGAGCCTACTCTTCCTAGTCCAACTAGCCAACTACCTCGATCTCTCAGACCGAGCCTCGGTCTCCAATACCGAGCCTCAGCCTCCAAGACTGAGCCTACTCTTCCTAGTCCAACTAGCCAACTACCTCAATCTCTCAGACCGAGCCTCGGCCTCTCAGACCGAGCCTCAGCCCTTCTAGACTGAGCCTATAAATAATAAAATGTGCTCAACATTTGTTTGTAAAAAGTTTTGGATCTGGACTTAAGTGGTATGCAGAAAAATGTTTTCGTGAGAGCCCTAGTGATCATAGTCTAGACTCGAGAAAGAATCCTAGTTCGCTATGATCAGAGCTCTGATACCAAGCTGTCACACCCTGGCTTTGCGGAAGCGTGGTTAATTTTGGTGTGACTTCTTAATACCATGGCTTAACCATAACAAAGCTATATGAAATAAAATCATGCAAGATCATCCATTTGATTAAGTTTTAAAACCAGAGTAACACAACATTGTCTTAGAGACTTACAACCTCATAACATAAAACATTGTCTTGAATAACATAAACACCGTCATGAAATAAACGCAGTTTAAGATTTGTGACTTGTCTAGGAAAGAGTCACATTTCCTAAACTGGGATGACCTTGGAACCCTTATGCAGCGGGAAAACATAACATACCGCGCCAGATCTTTAATTTCCTGAAATACATGTAAGTTGAAAAATCAACAATAATGTTGAGCGAGTTCATGTGTAAGTGAGTAAGTAAACCTTCGTGAGTATAAAAATAGTCTTGGTATGTAGCAAATAAGGAAAAAGAGATCACCAATGGTTTGCAAGGCCATTGATATATGTGAAGTGCAAGTAGGAAGACTCAAACCTAGCAGATTTAGCGTTGGGTACAAAGTCACTCCAAGGTCCGTTCTGTTGGGCCTTCCAGAGGTCCGTTCTGTTGGGCCTAGAGTTGGGCTCGCTACACCCAGATAGATCTACCGCTTACGTCCCTCGGTCCTACAATGAGGATTAATGGCCTCCAGTTTCTGCCTACCCACTCACATGATCTAAGTAATAAACCTCCTTACGCTAACCATACCATGTATAAAGTACTTGTAATCAAAGTAACATGTATTTCACCCCCGCAGTTAAGAAAACTGAAAACAGTTAGAGAAAAGGGGGACATGAACTCACAGTGGTGCGTCTCTACCAAGTATGCCTCCAAATCAATCAGCTGTATGACGACCTACACGTGCTAACTCTATTAGACGGACGGCCGTGCCTTAGCTTTATGGTTTAAGTTTTTGGGAAATAGTTAGGCAACTATTTCGTGTTTACATTCTGTATACTTGGTAGTTATTTTCCTTCCCAAGGATGGGGGATTTAATACATGTGTGTTCGTAACATTCAGATTTCACTATTAAGTCTCACTTAATATATTTTATTTCCACTTCAAAATATGAATATTCTTCTCAAAAATATTATATTTTCATACATGTGATTTTCCCCAAAATAATACTTAGTAATATTATTTTTACTCTAAAAATAATATTTACGTAGTTCACAAAATAATCATAAACACTTATACAAGTGATGTTGTGAAAAATATATACTAAATATATTTATGTATCACGTTTTATTTTGTGAAATCCCACCTCCGATATTTTATAAATAAGGCCGTGGCGAAATTCATAGTTTGAAAACAAGTCGACAAGTATCTCTAACACTTATAGTGAAAATAATTCCAAGTGTTAGGTTTTTAGAAAAATTTCGCCAGAGTTTCCTCTGTAACTGGAGGTGGCCACGCTTTCAAGCGTATCATTTTCTTTTATAAATCAAACCAACAATCTTCTTATTCAATCAAAACCATGTTCAAATCACAAACTAGTCAAAATATGTATATAAATCGCATAAACTTCATGAACTTGTGGTTTATCCAAACTGTGAAGTAAATCTCATTACTTTTAGTGGATCTTTATATTAAACAATCCGATTTTGTAAAAACCTCGTTTTTATGGAAGTTCCGTCTTTACAACTTCTCGTCCACTTTTACAAAAATAGTTATTTCGTCGAAACTTTGTGTTACACGGGTGTTTACACACTTGTGTGTTCTAAAAACCATTCTTGTTAGTGTAAGATCCGTCTTTTAAAGTATGATTTCTTTAACGCTTGGTCCTTTGAAAATACCACTTGCAGATACGTAGATCTGCTAGTTTTAAACGCTATTCCACAAGTAAAACATTTTTACACAAGTTCATGATTCGCGTGTGGTAGAGTTTCACCCTTTAACCCTTGTTCTATTCAAAACAACCTTATGTCATGATTCGTGATCATGACCAAACCGGGTTAAGTGATGATCCGAGCTACCACAACATAGATCGGGTCTAAATAATCACAAATTTCAATTACTACAACATTTACACAACATATGAGCTTTTATCCAACACTTATAGCATTTTTAGTAGACTTTAAAGTATCATCTTGTAAGATTTCGAGTTTTAACCGTTACAAATCGTATTAACCACTTTAGAATAGTTCAAGAAGGTGATTTAAGTAACATACCACTAGCTCGAGGCTAGGGAAGAATCTAGACGAAAAACGCGTGGATAAAAGCAAGATAAAGAGGTCCTTCAAACTCCGAGTGCACCAAGCCTCCTAATACGTGATCCTTGAAGCTTGTAGATGATTGGAATAGCTTGAACAAGATCGAAGGATGGATGGATGGTTGTTGTTGTTCTCGGCCGTGAGGAGCAAGGAGAGGGAGAGAGAGTTTAGTTGTGAGTTGTGTGAGTGTGTGTTATGTTGGGTTAACCTTGCATCTTATAGATAATTTTCAACATGTTTAACCAATGGTTCATATGCCTCCTAGATATTAAACACTAGGATTAAATTAATCAAAATTGTACCAAGTGTGTCCCCCCTTAGTTGGGGACGGTTAGCAAGGGGGGGGGGTCTTGGTCCATTTCCAACTAGTTAGTTAGGTATTAGTTAGGTTAAACCAAGTTAGTTCAGTGTTTAACCCAGTTATTAGTGTGTCACGCGTTACAGTGGGTGTTAGGGTGTTCAGGGACCCTAACTGGCTCAGAAAAAGATAAATAATGAAAATAACAATATTTTCATGTTCCGGGTATAGTCCGGTTGTTCGGCTGGATAGTAATCCGTTAAAGTGCTTAACAAAGCTTTAAGTGTCGTTAATACCCTTTTTAGTGACACAACTCATTTCTGACACTTTGGAAAGTGTCTAGTAATATTTTTCTCATGTTTTGGCACTTTATTAGTTAGCTAAAAGCTGAATTGTTATGTAAAGTGCTGAGTTTTGTACTTAGAGTACGTTTTAGGCACATCCAGTCATTGTGACTTATTCCTAGAGACGCAGTTCTACAACCCTTATATCCCTACACTCACCACTAGTGTAGCAAAATATTTCTGGCTCATACAGGCCTTAGAGGCAGTGTTTGCCTGATGCTGGCTTTATCAGCATGTTCAATAGGTTATCCGTTATAGTGCTACTGTGCTTTTTATGCATCATGTTTGTCACTAAGGTTCAGTCATGTAAATAATGTAGTGACAACAAGTAAAGTATGATGCAAGTAAGTACATGTATCAGTGTTCAAGTAGCAGTTTATTCACAAGTTCAAGCAAGCACAGTAATTAAGCAATAATTAATTATTAATTAAGTCGTACGGATACCTGGTTTAGTGAGGGTTGTCACAGTATTAGAGTTCATATTGAAAGTCCTACCACCATTCCCATTTCCTTGCAACATGTTCACCTCGTCAAACACACCCACAATACTAGGGAACTGATCAGCTATATGCCCCAAATCTCCACAATGCCCACACATAGGCATCTGTCCCCCAACATCTGGTGTGTTATCCACTGCCCTTACCACGGAATGTCGAGTCCTTCTCGAAGATTGATCCTTTTGCTTTGAAGTGCTCACCATTTTCTCCAAGTAATCCCAATCTATATGCTCATAATTTGTATCAAACGTGGCATTTGATATGGAACTGAGATCACGTGCATCTTCCAGTGTCAACCCTTCATGAAAAGCATTAAGTAATTCCCACATTTGTACACCATGGTGTGGATAATTATTAAACAACATTTTAAACCGATTGAAAGCTTCATAAAATAACTCGCCTGATTATTGTTGGAAATTCGTAATAACCCTTTGAGCGTCACTGGTCCTCTGAGGAGTGTAGAACTCATCTAGAAGCAACTGTTGCATGTCGGGCCATGTGAAAATAAATGCAGATGGTAAAGTGTAACATCTGAAATTTTATCATTATAATAATAATAATAATAACTTTATTGATCATAATAATTGATATATTTTAAAGTGGTAAATGAATAAAGATGTGGATCAAATAAATTTTCAAAATATATACGTGCGAATTTAAAAGTATGATAATGAAGTTTAATTATTTTAATCAAATGAATAAAGATGTGGATCAAATAAATTTTCAAAATATATACGTGCGAATTTAAAAGTATGATAATGAAGTTTAATTATTTTAATCTGTTTGATGAATTTATTATATTTTTGTAAGTTAAATGAATTACTTTTGTTTAGTATCACGAATGATGTAATTTGTTAGTTCAAAGGAAGAACTACATTATAAATATTATAAAAATATATGAAGCCCTTGGTTATTGGTGTTAAACTCATGCAGACCTAATGTTGAACCAAATTCAGTGTGCTAGGCCCAATCCAAGAAAAAGAGAAGTCTCTAAATTTGACCTACCTTCTTTTTTTCGCTCAATGCATTATCGCAAGCTTCAAATTCAAATAGCAAAACCGACCAGCCAAGGTTTACTCGTTAAACCACCGCACTGATCCTTTATCCTTCAAACACTGCAATCGTAATTGCATCCCGACTATACCGTAGCCTTGTTTCGCCTGAGCTTGTTGTCGCGCCTCATCACCCCGCCACCGTTGTCCTAAGCTTTGCCGCCACGAATCGGAGTTACATGGCCGAGACCATTGCCAAACCACAGACCTTCTGGTTCATCTCCGCTATATGGACCGGAATTTCTGAACACCAACCATGATATTCTTGTTGGTTTTTAATCACCGAATTTTCTTTTGATATGAGACATAGTTATGCGAATTCCAGTTTAGTTTCGATACTTCCGATGAGTGGATAATATATTAAGATGAAACGGGAAGTCAAACTGCATGTTTCCTAAGCAGCCGAAATCTTAAAATTGTCACCCATATGCTATTATTTATTTATTCTAGTATAACGATAACAATTTGTTAGTTTTAAACAATGATCTGATGCTTTTATTTACAAATCCCAATATTACTTTGTGTTATTATTTTAGTGATAATTATAATGTATACTTGTTTAAAACAACCACTAAGCTACGGATTGGTTTAGGGTATGGAAAAGAGATGAATATATCATTTTGTTTAAGTCAATTCCATGAGTAGCATTTTGGCTGACAGTATGGATTTTCAAAAGCTTAATATTTATACACTAACTCTTAAAAGTCTATCGTCGGAAGTCTCAAGTCAGGTAACCAACTTAATGTGTTATAAATATAATTCGGTAATAATGAATTATAGGTTGTGTTATCGTTGGAGATGAATTGTTTCGCGTTACTTGCTAACATAAGGTACGGATTCTGTTTTCTTTTAATCGTAGTATATTTCTATTTTTCGTTACTCGTTGGTACAAATTCTGTTTTCTTTTCATCGTAGTGTAATTTCCAATGCCTTATACGACATGAATTCTTGGCGATAATCTTATTTTCCGTTACTCTTTAGTACGAATCCTAGTCCTTGTTTGAGGTCTGATTGCCATGGTTTGATACCTATATTCTGTTTAATATGTGATACGTCATCTGAGTCAGTGTTGTATTTGTCTGCTTATATATTAATGTGTTGTAGCATGCCATACCTCAGACTTGTACTCATGGTCGCATGTTCCTATTAGTATTATTTTCAGTTGCCTGTAAATTATTAAGGCGTTAATATTTGTACTCTGCCACCTAAGCATGTCTGGCTTGTCGTTTGGGCGTCAACGGCAGGGCACTTATCATGACAGTGCGTAATAAAAGTTCACGGCGTCTCTAGCTCGTGCTTGTGTAGCACCTTGGCCACTAGAGGCGTATAGATCGATCTTAGCTCTGAGTCTGAGTTTGTTTGTCTGGAGATGGAATAATGGGTGAACGCCACACTCACCATCTCATCGGTGCATGGACTAGTTAGCTGTGTACCAGTTTGTTCTATTTATGGCTTTGGGTGCTTCTGTGTTACACGACTTTGTTTGTTGATATATCTGTCATGTAAGTTAGTATACGTTTCTGTATGTGAATATGTTCAGTATCTGTTCTGATATGTTTGATATTTTTGTACGCATCTGATTATGCTTCCGATCGTGTGTGGGGTTATGATTCCGATTGTGTTAAGTATCTGTTTTGATATGTGTACGCATATGGTTATGTTTCCGATCAGTATTGGGTTAAGTATGCTTCTGACTATGTTCAGTGTCCGATTCTGTTATGTATTAGTTATGTCTGTTTTGACTCAGTATCTGTACCGGGTTGTATCAGTTTCGTCTCAGTATTAGTCTTGATTTAGACTTAGATTCGGTGTTATACGTTTAGTTTATATCCATCAGTACATGTATTCAGTATTTGATTCAATGTATGTTCTATTCTTGCCGTTGGATCTGTCTTTATTTCGTGTCGATTCTCTCAATCGGTTTAAGTAATTTTGTTAGGATTTTATTATTCTACATATAAACTTAGATTATCTAAAGTATTTTGTTTACTAAGTAATAATCTCTAAAGTTATAAAAATAGTTATTTTGACTAAATAATAAGTTATGAATACTGATTAATTAAAAGATATGAATTTGAATCTAAACGTGTATTTAAAGATAGTAGTTCGACAATTCTTTTCTTTTAAAGATCATGAGATTTTAAATGGTATTTAAAATGTTTTGGCTTAGCTATTTGTTTTGTTTCTGTTTCCGATGTCGTTTTACGGAATGGTCGAAAGTGTTTCATTCGGAAATCCAGATTATTTAAATTATTCTATTTTTAGAATATAACTTTTCAAAGTTAGAAAATTAGTTCTTTTGTCCAATGATGATTTGCTATGGAATATGATAATCTATTTTATGTTGATGAAGTTCAAACGTTCAATATAAGAAAATAGCTTTGCCAAGTATCTTGTTTTAAAGATAATAGCTTTATTAAACGTTGTTCAAACTTTCCGATAGTCATTAGTTTTTGATTTGTTCAAATGTTTTATTTACAAACGATAGGTTAGAATTTTTTTTCTTGTTATACGAATACTAGATTATTTAAAAGATGTTTTAAAATAAGTCCGTTTATACAAGATAAAATGCTTTTGACATCATGGTCAACGATGTATCAGTTTCTAGTTTCTACATCGGTTTTGTGTTGGGTTCGGTAACATGTAACACCCCGAAAACGGGTTTGGTAATTAAACCCTGTTAATACTAAAGAGCGGGTATAATACCGTTAGCAGAAAAGATTAAATCAGAAATTATTAGGATTTAAATAAATAAGTTTAATAATAAATAAAACGAGGATAAATACTTTGAGAAAACAAAGTATATAGAAGGCCCGAGTTAACGAGACTTAAAATAAAACGGGTTATGACTTCCCGAACCCATTAAGTTAACTAGGAATAATTAACCTAGTTAGTAATATATGATTAAGTGATGAATAATAAATTATAGCTTTTTTGAAACAAAAAAAACATGAGGGGCCAAAAGGGTTGACTTGAAAGTTAAACTAAATAAATAACAAAAAAAAAAAACACAGTGTGTGTTCGTAGGATCGACCAGAGCCAGAGAAAAAGGGGATGAACCCTAATTCAACAAAACCTTCAAATTGGAGGATCAAACGAATGCCAAATTCAGATTGGAATATATATAAACGATTACCAAGTCAAGAGGATCGTAAGGTATGTCGAATTTTTGACATTCATGAAGTTGTGAAAATTAGTTAACTTTGCATGATGCGATCTATGTATGAATCGTAGAGGCTATGGCCGAATTAATGAAGTGTGATTGCTTAGGAACAAACCCTAAGTAGAAATATGAAGTAAATTCAGAATTGTTGATGCTAAATTCATGTATGTGATGTTTTTAGGGTTTTGATTGCTAAAACTAGTGTTATGATGTCATGAACATGCTTTAATTGAAAGCTGAATTCAAACAGCTTCTGATCAGAATTTACAGCCGACTTGTATTGGCTGTAACATGGACAAAATTTGACAAAAACATGTGTTTCTTGAGTCTAAAATGTAATTCCAAGAAATATCTTTAAAACCCCACTGGAATCGCATTTTTTCGACGAAAATTGAGCGTTTTATGAATTTTCCGTATCGAAGGTTCAAGCTGCGTTTTCTGGCAGAATTTGCAGCCCATTACGAATGTCATAACTCAATTTAGGAATTTAGTTATGATCTCAAATTTTTACTGTAGATATTTTTAAGTGATTAACAAAATTGCCAATTGGAATTTCGTCAATCGGATAAACGAGGAATTTTAGATGAATTTTTCCGTAAGCTGCAGTTAGAAGTTAAGAATCTGATTGCAGCTTAGTAAATGATTTTTTACGAATTTTTGGTAAAGATTTAGATCTTGAAATTTTAACACAAGGCCTAACCCTCCGAGAGGTACGCCACATAAAAAAATCATAATTTTTGAAGACTTGTAAACAGGTTTAACAAGTCACCAAAAACAGCCCATTTTTCAGTAATATGAAGTGCCTGAATGAAATCCCGATCTACTTGGTTGTGTGTAAAATTTGATTTCATTAAGAGTTCGGATGAAATATGCCTAAGTGAGTTCAATGAACCAAATGTGCATTTGAATATGCTGATAAGTCAATTGACTTTTAAAAAGTCAAACCGACCAATGATTAGATCGAATGATAATTTTGATATGGTTGAATGATAAATTCGACATAAAACCCGTAGGATGGAATAGTCGTAAACGATTATGACTAATCTAACCGTTTTACGAATTGTGATGATGATAGTTTGACTCTAGACAAGCTAGATGAAGACTTGGGAAAGAAGCGGGTCAAACGGATCGAGTACGCGGAAAAAGGGCATAACCGGATGCAAGGTAAGTGAAACTTACACTTTTTTGTAGAGTATGTGTTTGTTCTAAAAGTTTCTTATACGATTAAGATGATATTCATGATATGGCTCCGACACGAAACGAAACGATACGGGTCGGAGCATATCTAATGATGAAAAACCATGTTTTATGATAAAGAGGCAAAATGGTCATGAAGTGACATAAATAAAAATGGGTTTTCGAACGGCTATTTTATAAGTAAGCCTAAACGAGTAAAAAAGGGAAACGGTGATTTAGTCATGAACAAATAGGTAAAAGTTGAAATATAAAACAACACTAAGCGACATAAGTCATGTCAGGCTAAATTCGTAAGAAAAAGGGTTTAAGAGACATAGCTAAAGATGTGAGAAATCTGAATTTAGTTATTTAATGAAATGGTAAATAGATACCATTCCAATATAAGCGCAAAGTGTTTAAATCGTTTAGACCAAACGGGTCAAATGGTAATGTAGATACCATTTGACAAATAATGACTAATAAGTGCTTGTCGAGTCTTATGTGCACATGATAAAATGGTTATGATTTAGCGGTGCTATGAATTAGCATATTATGGACGCAAGGTATTAAACGGGTCAATATGTTGATCCGAGCCAGGTACGCATATTTTGTATTGTAGTTAGAAACGATATCGTGGTCAATTATTGGCGAAAGCTCTTCGTCGCAAAATGAAGGATTTAAAATTGACCAAAAAGTCATTGAGGGGTAAATAGGGAAAAACAACCTTTAAGAGTTGTTTAGAAATAAGCGTTTCGTTTAATTGAGTCATTGGGATATGTATAAAATGGAGATAGGGTGTAAGCTAAAAGAAGCGTGAATTAAGCTTAAAAGTGTTAAATACCCCGTAACGGGTCAAAATGAGTAGATATGCAAAATGGGTTAAGATTTGCATAAGAACCCGTAATTTGAACCTTGAATATTAGAAAACTGATATAATGTGATTTGCATGGCATTTTGAAGTTTAGAGTTTGATCAAAACTAGAGCTGGGCAGGAAATGCAGGTCTAAATACGGACCTGCTGGAAAAGAGCTTCCCCCGCGCCACGCGAGGGACCACCTGAAACCGGGCGCGACACGCGAAAGAACGAGTTGAGCCTCTCGCGTGGCGCGAGAGGCATAAATCTAAGAAATTATTTTTGTTTTGTTGTTTGATGCGATGTACATGTTTTAAGCTATTTATTAAGTATCGAAACTAACTTTTAGGTTGGTTTCGATCACAGGTTAATTTCAAGAGTTACCGGAGGACGATCAAGCTCAACGGAGAACCGAACACGAATAAGATAAAAGCTTCCGCACGTCGTTTCGTTGTAACTTTTAAACGACGAACTCAATTATGTTATGTTGTATTATTTTAAAATTGTAAAGTTTAAACAAACCCGTATTTTTACAAAGTATATGTAGTCATAATTACATGTTGTTTGTCGTATACTTTACAAAAACCATTAAATAATGACAAGGGTGTTACATAACAGTTATGTACATGTCAACCTTTTGTTTCTGTATCAGTTTCCATTACAATTTCAGATCGGTTCGTGTATCAGTTTTTGTGTCAGTCCTGTGCCTGCATCCATTTTCAGTATTCGTGTCAGTTGTCACACCCCTTTCTGCGGCGGAAGCACGAGGTGTGATCATGAAAGGTTCTCATTGCATACGAAAGGTAAACATACTACATGCTCAAAAAAAAAACTTCAAATGCCAAATCATTACATCACCGAAATCATAGTTTAAGCCTTTACATCAAAAGACCGCATATTGTCTGAAAGTTTACAACTTTATTCAAGCTAAAACATAAACGACATCCAAGAGCATGAGTAAGACCACGCGAACATCCATCTTAGTTACCTGAAATACATGTGAGTTTTTGGAAAAACGTCAACATAATGTTGGTGTGAATTCATGCAGTTTTGTATTGAACACGCTTGTATACTTTGTATGAAAACATGATGAGTAACTTGTGAAAATAAAGTATTCTTGTGTAAATAAAGTATTCTTGTGGTATGAACCAAATAAAGTATTCTTGTGTACGAACTTCGTACAAATAAAGTATTCTTGTGTACGAACTTCGTACAAGTAAAATATTCTTGTATAGTTAATGGGTTGCAAGGCCATTAACATGTGACACGACATAGGAAGTCACCAAACCATAGGAATTTTTCTAGTTGTCGATTCACGACGGAGACACAAAAGCACTACTCGGTACTAGTGTTCACCGAGAGTGTGGCTGCCCGGACACCCGTTAGATCTAACCTTTTGTTCTGCGGTCTAAGTATGTACACGATTAATGGTGCTTATGGTACCCTATTCGTGACACTATTTCTCGTATCATTCCTCAAAACGCATCATACTTGGTACTAGCGATCACCAAGAGTGCTTCTTGTTTATGTATTAATCATATCAAGTATCAATTCTCATTTATTATATCAAGTATCAATTCTCGTTTATTATATCAAGTATCAATTCTCGTTTATTATATCAAGTATCAATTTTCATGTGTTCGCCCCAAATTTAAACGTAAGTAAAAGATTAAAAGTGGGGACACGAACTCTCTTGTAATCATTTAGTAACATGTATTTCACCCCCGAAGTATTAAAACTGAAAACAGTTAAAGAAAAGGGGGAGCATGAACTCACAACTTTGCGTTCCTTGCGTCGTAAACTTCACCGGATTTGCTTAATTAACGTTGTGACCTATACGTGTTTTATTATCGTTAGTCACTAGACTTGTATCACACAAGCACAAGTCACTATCTTTTGTATATGTATTCTTGTGTTAAAAATAATTTATATTTTTAACTATGTGTCTACTTATATTATTTTCTCGAAAATAAATATAAGTATTTTGTATTTTGCACCGGAATTATGTATCTTGTATATTGTATGTGTATTTTTGTATTTTCACTTCTTACGAGTGTTTAGTGTATTTTCAAGTCCTAATACACTATTACATGTAATACATACTACATGCACTTAGCACAAAATCTTGTGATCAATAAATATATATATATTTTCTCAAAAAATATACATACTTAATATAAATTTTATTCTTGAAGATATCATCATTTCTTAACACAAAAATTAGGGAAACCTTGGTAAATGCTCTTAGGTACATTTTTAGGGAATAAGTTCCTCAGAACTTATATTTTTCTAAGTGTCAAAATTTATAGAAATTTTGACAGAGTTTCCCCTAAAAATGGAGGTTTCCCATGTTTTCAAAACATGTGTTTATTTTCTTTTAAAATCATCATCAATCAACTTCAACAATAATCACCAACAACATACACTAATTTCCTTATTTCATGAACTTGGAAATTTTATAAAAATGTGTAGTAACTTACTAGTGTATTTAGTAAGTCTTGTTACCCTTTAAAGTGTGGTTGATCTTTTGAAAACAACATCCTTAAAGAATTTAGATCTTTACAACTTAAGATCATATTTTCTAAAAATGTTTCTTCATGGATGTTTCTTGTTACTTACATATTTCCATACTTTATTAACCACCAAAAATAAGGTTTATTTGTTTAAGAACCAAGATTAAGTGAAACTTGTATTTTAAACTTGGTTTCTTTAAAAATCATTCACAAATATTTAGATCTATGTGTTTAACAACTTACTTTGCCATCACTTTTCAAGAAAACAAGGTGGTCTTCCAAGTTCATGATTTTTATGTGAATGACCCATCATCCTACAACAAGTCTACTTTCTCATCTTGCTAGATCATGTTTTTAATCATGATCTAGCAATACCATATGATGGTCAACATCAACTACATGTGTAAATAATAATCAACAAGCATCACAAGACATGAACATCATGATTTCTCATGGTTTTAAGCTTATGTTAAGGTTTCAAGTTCATGGTTCTTGGTGTTCTTCACATTTAACATTATGAATCATACTTTAACCACTTAAACAAGATGAGAAATGCAAGGATCTAAGTTCTTACCACTAGCTCAAGGCTAGGGAAGTTCAAGTGACGAAATGTGGTGGATAAAAGAAGATGAGAGTGGTCCTTCAACTTCCGTGAACTCCAAGCTTCGGGAATCACCTTCTAGCACCTCTAGATGAACTTGGAATTGGTGGATGAATGTTGAATGATGGAGGTGGTGTTGGGGTGGTCTCGGCCGAAGGTGGGAGGAGGGAGGAGAGAAGAAGTTGAAGTGATGATGAAGATGAACTCTAGTTTATCTTATAACCATCCAAACTCAAAGTCCATTGTGTAATATGTTCCATGAAGTACTTACAAGATCTACACAAATCTAGGAGGAAGATCATGGAAGATTTAAAGGAGATTTGTTGTGATTTTTGATGTGGGGCCACCCCTTGGGCCGTCCACTCCACATGGGGGGGGGGGGGGGTAAATTGTAACTTCCAATCCTTAGTTACATAATTAGGTTAGTTTTCAAGTATTTTTGTGTTCCGGGTAGTGTCCGGTTGTTCGGTTAAATACCGGTTCGTTAAAGTGCTAAATTGCACCGTTTAGTGTCTTTTTAAGTATCCTTTTGTGCCCATTTTAATTCCCGACACTTAGGAAGGCATTCTGGACCTACTAGTCATATTTTTACGTGTCATTAACTCGTCACAATGTTGAATTTTGCTGAACTGTATGAAGTTCAGTATTTAAAGCGTGTTTCGGGTGCTTTTTATTGCGTATTTTAGCTTTCGGAATGTCTATGTGTTAACCCTTGTATGTACTCTTGGGTTTTAATGTATTCTTGTCATTGGACCTACACCTAGGCCTTAATTCTAATGTCTGACTGCTTTCTGCAGTTCTGTTGACATACTGTGTCTTACCGGTGAGTTTACTAGTATTTCTGACGCAACACTCTCGTTAATGCATAAAACAATATTTTGTAGTATAAAACGTGCATGAATTCACTTGTGTCGTATGTAATCAGACTATGTTGACATTTAAGCACATAATTGCAGTCATTAAATAATAATTAAAGTGCACAGAAATTACCGTTTTGGTGCCAGTTGTCACAGTCTCCCCCCGTTAAAAGAATTTCGTCCCGAAATTCAGGCTGAACCAGCTCTCGCAGGAGTCTTCTTGAACAGGTGGGGATACTTTTCTTTGAACTGGTCTTCACGTTCCCACGTATACTCGGGTCCGTGCTTTGAGTTCCAACGTACTTTGACAAGTTTCACACTGCTCCTCCTGGTCTTGTTGACTTTCCAGTCGGTAACCTCAACGGGTTGTTCTGTAAATCGGAGGGCATCATCAATATGCACTTCATCCGCAAGGATGATCACGTTTTCTTGTGTTGGACTCTTCTTAAGGTTGGATACATGAAACGTATCTTGTACTCCGTTAAGTTCTTCCGGTAACTCCAATTTGTATGCCACGGTACCAATTCTTTCTAGAATCTTGAATGGTCCGATGTATCGGGGATTCAGCTTCCCACGTTTTCCGAATCTGACTACGCCCTTCCAAGGTGAGACCTTCAACAACACTTTGTCTCCAACCTCGAATTCTAATGGTTTTCGTCTTCGATCAGCGTAGCTCTTTTGTCGATCTCGAGCCGCCTTAATGCGCTCTCGGATCTGCATAATCTTGTCAGTTGTCTCTTGTACAAGTTCAGGACCAACCATACGTTTATCTCCAGCGTCTGCCCAACATAAGAGCAATCGGCACTTGCGGCCATACAGAGCTTCGAACGGTGCGGCTTTTATGCTTGTATGATAACTGTTATTGTAGGAGAACTCAACTAACGGTAAGTGAGTATCCCAGCTGCCGCCTAGGTCCATGACAGATGCTCGAAGCATATCTTCCGGTGTTTTTATAGTTCGTTCGCTCTGGCCGTCTGTTTGTGGATGGAAGGCCGTGCTTAGATCTAGCTGAGATCCAAAGGCTTCCTGAAATGATTGCCAGATTCTCGAGACAAAGCGTCCATCTCTGTCTGAAATAATCGAGATAGGCACTCCATGACGTGCCACAATTTCCTTTAAGTATATCTCAGCAAGCTTTCCAGTGCTGTCTTTTTCTCGGATTGGTAGGAAATGCGCAGATTTCGTCAATCGATCAACTATCACCCATATCATGTCGTGCCCTCTAGGGGTCTTGGGTAATTTTGTTATGAAGTCCATCGAGATTTGCTCCCACTTCCACATGGGTATCCCTGGTTGTTGTAGTAGGCCAGACGGTTTCTGATATTCGGCCTTAACCTTAGCACAGGTTAAGCACTTTCCAACGTAAACAGCAACATCGCTTTTAAGTCTTGGCCACCAGTAGTATTCTTTCAAGTCTTGATACATCTTGTCCGATCCTGGATGGATCGAGTATCTCTATTTATGCGCTTCATCAAGGATGACTTCTCGAATACCGCCATAGAGTGGAACCCAAATACGCTTCTTAAAGTATAAGGCTCCCTCTTCGTTTGGCACCATATACTTCAACATGCCTCGTAGGTATTCAGCTTTACGGTTTTCCATTTTAAGGGCTTCTTGTTGTGCAGCACGAATACGTGCAGTGAGGTTCGTTCGAATTGTCATTTCCAATGCTCGAACCCTTAGGCTCTTAACCCTTTCTTTTCGACTTAGCGCGTCTGCTACAACGTTTGCTTTTCCAGGATGGTACTTAATCTCACAGTCATAATCGTTCAGCAACTCAACCCATCTCCCCTGGCGCATATTCAATTCCTTCTGATCAAATATGTGTTGTAAGCTTTTGTGATCTGTGAAGATTGTACATCGAGTACGATATAAATAATGTCGCCAAATCTTCAAGGCGAATACCACCGCACCCAGTTCCAAGTCGTGCGTGGTGTAATTCCTTTCATGTACCTTCAATTGTCTTGAAGCATAAGCGATGACTTTCTGGCGTTGCATGAGCACGCAACCCAAACCTTGTCGTGAAGCGTCACAGTATACCACGAAGTCTTCAGTACCTTCGGGTAATGATAGTATTGGTGCATCGCACAGCTTGTTTTTGAGTAGTTGGAAGGCTTCTTCCTGCTTGCCACCCCAGTCGTACTTTTTGTCTTTCTGCGTAAGGGCAGTTAGCGATTGAGCTATCTTTGAGAAATTCTCAATAAACTGTCGATAATAGCCCGCTAAGCCCAAAAATTGTCGAACTTCAGTTGGGTTTTGGGGGCTTCCCAATTCTTTATTGCTTCGATCTTGGATGGGTCTACATGAATGCCCTTCTCGTTCACAACATGACCAAGAAATTGAACTTCGCGAATCCAAAATTCGCACTTGGAGAATTTTGCATAAAGTTTCTCCTTCTTCAGTAGTTCCAGAATAGTTATGAGATGTTGCTCGTGTTCTTCTTTCGTTGGCGAGTAAATCAGGATATCATCGATAAATACAATCATGAATTTATCGAGATATGGTTTGCATACGCGGTTCATTAAATCCATAAAGACAGCTGGTGCGTTCGTCAGTCCGAATGGCATCACAAGAAATTCGTAATGCCCATATCGTGTTCTGAATGCAGTCTTTGGCACACTTTCTTCTTGTATTCTTAACTGATGGTATCCAGATCGAAGGTCGATCTTGGAATAGTAGCCCGATCCTTGTAACTGGTCAAATAAGTCATCAATCCTCGGTAATGGATACCGATTCTTGATAGTGAGCTTGTTCAGTTCTCTGTAGTCGATACACATCCGCAGAGTTCCATCCTTTTTCTTCACGAACAATACTGGAGCTCCCCAAGGTGAGAAGCTTGGCCTTATGAATCCTTTATCCAACAACTCCTGGAGTTGTGTAGATAATTCTTGCATTTCGGATGGTGCAAGCCGATTGGGTGCCTTGGCCACAGGAGCGGCTCCTGGAACCAAGTCTATAAGGAATTCGACTTGTCGTTGCGGAGGTAGTCTTGGCAGATCTTCGGGAAAAACATTAGGGAATTCTTTCACCACAGGAATGTGTTCGAGTTTTGGCTCCACAGCCTTCTTATCTACAACGTGCGCCAGGAAAGCAACACATCCTTTCCTTAAGCACTTCTGTGCTTTCATACAACTGATGATTCGCAGAGGCGCGTCTCGTCTTTCTCCATGTACGATGAGAGTTTCATTATTCGCCAAAGGGATGCGAATGATTTTCTCGTGACAAATAACTTCAGCTTTGTTTTTGGATAACCAGTCCATTCCGACCACTACGTCGAAGCTACCCAATTGAATTGGTAAGAGGTCGATGCTAAATCTTCGTTCACCAAGTTCTAGTGTGCAGCCTCTAACAACTTCGCCCGATTTAACGAGTTTACCATTGGCTAGCTCTATAGAGTAAGGAATATCTAATCTACTAGATTCTATTCCAAGCATACGCTTAAATTCCACAGACATGAAGCTATAGTCGGCACCAGTGTCAAATAATATGGATGCAAAGTGATTGTTAATGAGAAACGTACCGGTGACCACATTGGGGTCCTCGCGTGCGTTCCTTGCCCCAATCACAAATGCTCGTGCCTGAGCGTTGTTTCCTTTTGGGCAGTCTTTCATGAAATGATCATTGCTTCCACAACTGAAGCATCCTTGGTTTCGCCCAGCTCCATTTCCATTCCGGTTATCATTGCCATTTCCATTTCCACCATTGTTGTGGTTTCCATTCCCGTTCTTTCCTTTTCCCCAACAGTCCTCAGTATGGTGACCCAGTTTTCTGCACTTGTCGCATTTTGGAACGCGACAAACCCCTTCGTGGTGACGCTTGCAATTGTTGCAAATGGGCCGAGTGCCCAGGTATCTCTTGGTAGAAGCATCATTCATGTTTGCAAGAGTTTTCGCCTCCTGAGGCGGGTTAGTGTCACGCTTCTTGTTGGAACCCTTGCTGTTGTTGCGGGTTGCTTGGCTCAGATTCACATGCTTCCTTTTCTTGTCACAAGACGACTCAGCATGCGTCTCAGTCTTTTCTGTTGGGTTCAGCAACAGCTTCTTCATTCGAACACAGTCTTCAGTAAGGCTGACAGCCAGAGTTACAGCCTCAGTGATTGTTTGAGGTTTGGCCGAAGTTACCATGCCGCGAAATTCTGAGGCCAATCCCCAAATGTAGCGTTCGACGCGTTTAAATTCGGGAGTCACCATGTAGGGAAGCACTCTAGACAGATCGTGGAACCTTCGAGTATAACCATTAATGTCAGCACCTTCCATGGTCAAGTGCCAGAACTCCGTTTCCAGACTTTGGAGTTCAGCACGGGAGCAGTACTTTTCTCTCATTTTCTCTTTCAGTTCATCCCATGTCATGCCATACGCGGCATCATCACGCAAAGTTTGGACTTGCAAGTTCCACCAAGTCAGAGCTTCATCAACAAACAACCCAGTAGCAAACGTGACTTGCTGATCCGCGGTACACTTGCTCATGCGGATAGTAGCTTCAGTCTTCTTCGTCCAGCGTACAAACGCTACTGCACCTCCTGTGCCGTCGTAGTTCATCGGTTTGCAGTCGAGAAACTATTTGAAAGTGCAGCCTGTAATTGATCCAACCAACTCACACGTGAGCATTCGAAGAAATAATGATACAATGACTGTTCATAAGTTTCTTCATGCTTAGCAAATTGTCTTAAGGTTACCTTGAGCGGCGTTGCCTCCAGATGAATCTCCATTCCCATTACGTCTAGCGTTGCTTGGCCCGCCACTGTCTTGAGTTCGGTTTGTGACAACCGGTAAATTTACGCCCTTAATTACGTGATTAACAAGTGATTAACGCAATAATAAATAGTGATTACAGCGTAAATTAACTTAATTAGGCCCTTGGAGTGCCCAGGAACGCTCATTCAACTTTACAGTGCGCGAACGGTGATTTATAAAGAAACCTGCTGAATACTACGCGACTACGAACTGTTACCGTACAAAATACTGACGACGCCGACAAATATTAAATTTTTTTTACGATATATTCTAGCTTCGTAATTAAATTTTAGCAATCGTAGTTGAAACCAGATCGAAAAAAAGATTAAAGACGACAACGATACAATTTTTCGCGATTATTACCGTCATCGATGAACGGGCATGCAAACAATGACTACCGACCGTATTTTATGTATTTTAATACAAAAATTTTATCTTTTGATAATAAATGGAGTTCGGGTTTTGACAACAGGGTCCTGTAGGAATTACGGACCACTTACACACGATATAAGCTTGTGGGCCCTGGGCCCAAGCCCAACACCCACAAGCCTAAACCTACACATACAATACTAGATCTTTCCTTAAGATCTTAAAAAAAATCTTGAAAAATCTATACTAAATCCTACAAAATCTGTACAAAAGATTTATTTGGATTACACAAGATCCCCAAGATCTACACCAAATCTCTATATAAGATCTCACAACACATAACCTCTCTACAAATAAGAAAACACAGACTTTCGTGGTCTTTCCCCCTCTCTCTCGATATTATATACACAAACAACCCACTCATAATACTCACCTTTCTTGTCTGCAAGTTATTACACACAAACAAATAACAAGTGAACTTCACATTCTCTAAACACAAAACCCACCTCAAAACTTCATCTTCTCTAAATCTACACACACAAATATATGAAGGAACCTTATCCTGAGTTCAATCAAACACATCCGCACAACATCAGCCTCCCTCCTCTCCCTCTCGATCTCCTTCCTCTCTCCGGCAAGATATCACAGCCGGTGATGACGCGGCAGAGCTCCGGTGGCCTTCTCCGACAAGCGAGACCCCCCCTGTGATATTTGACCGATGGTCACACCGACCGACCGTCGGTCGGTTCATAGATCTGACGGTCCTTGTTTTTGACCGACGGGCCTACCGATGATGAAGATGACAGTGGAGGTCCGTCTCTGGTTTCGGGTGGTCGCCGGCAAGACCTGGCGGTCGGAGACTCGAACCGACGTATTTTAGAATATTAAAACCTGAATACATACAGAACGCATAGTACTCGAATATGGTCTCCAACTGTTTCCGAAAAACAAACAGACAAGATTTTTTTTTCAAACATACGCTATTGTGGTGTTTTATACATGGTACACAAAAACAGTCGCATACAGTACACAAAACTCTGAGAGTTTAGGAAACATGCATTTAAGACCTTCGGAAACTCATGTTGAAGTTCATTAAAGGTCATCACGTAGGAACCGCGAATATTAACTGGGGCACACACTATTATACATATTGTCTATGATGTTTTAACGTCCCGAGCAGGCATCCTACGCATAACGAAGCGCTAGTGCACAGGTATACGTGAAACTTAAGCTATACATCAACGGAGGTTGAAGTATGTTACATACGACTTACGAGGCGCGGTCTTTGAGAAGACAAGATGGAGCATTTCAGCGCCGATACAAATTCTGTCAGTACGAAAACTATCGATCAGGAAGCAGCGGTTTGGCACGCGGTCCTGCAATGACACGAATCACTCCAATGAGAAGATGCATGTCTTCGCATTCCCCCTATCGCATTAACGACGAATACGATATGTTTGACATTCCATAGTAATGTCACCTAACAACTGGTTATCACATGCAACCCCAGGTAAAGTCCTTAAATTTCTTTTATTGAAATTTCGACTTTCACATTTACTGAGTAGATTTTCGTATCTCTACTCCTCTTAATGGTCATTATGTCACGATCGTTTCTTTCATTATAGCGAATACTCAATTGCTTCATTCCTTGAAAATTCATATGTTACGCATGCATCGTTTCAAAGAAGCGTTTAATTAAAGTTCAAATATTATTTCGCTAAATCTAATTATTGATTTGTGATTCGAATGACCCGCATTATTGAATTTGTTGGCTCCTTTGTAATCAAGTCAACACATTTTCTTGAAATCCCTTCTTTTCAAGTTACATACATGGTTTTCGTTGTGACCATGCCGAAAGTTTTCTTGTCGATACATGTATTTATTGTCGGCTTGCGCCGAAATCAAATTCAATTGTTTGAACTTGTTCATTACACATATTCAATTCAAGACACCATATGATGTATTGAAAACATCATATTCGAATTCGTTTTAACAAACGTTTCATTGTTCTAAGTCGTAGTAGATTTGTTTGGTCTACGAATCCATTAAGTCGTTTGTTGATTTCGACACCTTGTGGTGTCAGTATAAACTTGTAGCTTGGGCTAATCATGATTGAGCGTTTTATGTAAAACACAGGTGATACTTGTTCGATCACCGCTATATTTGAATTGTTTCATTCACTACGACACCTTGTGGTGTCGGTAGAACTTGCAGCTTGGGCTGATCATGATCGAGCGTTTCATACAAAACTATTTCGTCTGGGCTTGTTGATTCTAAGCTTCTCCCAACGAATGTTATTGATTCTAACATTCATTTGCATATTATAAACGTCTATTTGGAATTCTATTGGTTGAAATTCCTCTTTTATTGGACCCCTGTTAACTTGGTCACATTGGTGACTGTATCAGTATGTCTCGTTTCCTTTGACATTATTCGCATTTACTTACGCATAACGTAACTCTAAGGAGTTAACATAGTCTAAATTTCGAGGACGAAATTTTATTAACAGGGGGAGAATGTGACAACCGGTAAATTTACGCCCTTAATTACGTGATTAACAAGTGATTAATGCAATAATAAATAGTGATTACATCGTAAATTAACTTAATTAGGCCCTTGGAGTGCCCAGGAATGTTCATTCAACTTTACAGTGCGCGAACGGTGATTTACAAAGAAACCTGCTGAATACTACGCGACTACGGACTGTTACCGTACGAAATACTGACGACGCCGACAAATATTAAATTTTTTTTACGATATATTCTAGCTTCGTAATTAAATTTTACCAATCGTAGTTGAAACCAGATCGAAAAAAAGATTAAAGACGACAACGATACAATTTTCGCGATTATTATCGTCATCGACGAACGGGCATGCAAACAACGACTACCGACTGTATTTTATGTATTTTAATACGGAAATTTTATCTTTTGATAATAAACGGAGTTCGGGTTTTGACAACAGGGTCCCGTAGGAATTACGGACCACTTACACACGATATGGGCTTGTGGGCCCTGGGCCCAAGCCCAACACCCACAAGCCTAAACCTACACATACTAGATCTTTCCTTAAGATCTTAAACAAAATCTTGACAAATCTATACTAAATCCTACAAAATCTGTACAAAAGATTTATTTGGATTACACAAGATCCCCAAGATCTACACCAAATCTCTATATAAGATCTCACAACACATAACCTCTCTACAAATAAGAAAACACACACTTTAGTGGTCTTTCCCCCTCTCTCTTGATATTATATACACAAACAACCCACACATAATACTCACCTTTCTTGTCTGCAAGTTATTACACACAAACAAATAATAAGTGAACTTCACATTCTCTAAACACAAAACCCACCTCAAAACTTCATCTTCTCTAAATCTACACACACAAATATATGAAGGAACCTTATCCTGAGTTCAATCAAACACATCCGCACAACATCAGCCTCCCTCCTCTCCCTCTCGATCTCCTTCCTCTCTCCGGCAAGATATCACAGCCGGTGATGGCGCGGCAGAGCTCCGGTGGCCTTCTCCGACAAGCGAGAACCCCCCCTGCGATATTTGACCGATGGTCACACCGACCGACCGTCGGTCGGTTCATAGATCCGACGGTCCTTGGTTTTAACCGACGGGCCTACCGATGATGAAGATGCTGATGATGATGAAGATGACAGTGGAGGTCCGTCTCTGGTTTCGGGTGGTCGCCGGCAAGACCTGGCGGTCGGAGACTCAGACAGACGTATTTCAGTGGTTCAGGAGTCTCGTGTTAGCTTTGGTTCGAGTTACAAGGAGCAAGGGTCAGTTTCGATGCGGGTCGGTTCGGCTCAATCAACAACGCATCAGATTCGGTTCAAGATGTGGGTATCGTGAAACGGGTCAACACCGGGTCAGACGGTTCGGTTCGGGTCTCGCGAATCATGGTTCGGGTCGACTCGGTCATACCGAGTCAACTCGGTTAAACCTGGCCGGTCAACTCAGTTGACTCGGTCAACTCTTAACGTTGCGACACGAGAAGATGGTAAAGATCAACAACGCGTTTTATTTCGTTAGTTTCATAATGTTATATATCACGTGAAAAACGAGCTCGAACCGATCTATTACAAGTATAGTTTATATTTCAACTTATTCGACAAAAACTTGCATAAATATTGTTTATATTGTTTGAATCTTGATTGTATTTTGAAAAATAACGACAACTTGTGTTGTCGGGGGCGTCCAAAAACAGAGGAAACTCTGCCCGTTTTTCGAGAAAATCCGTAAAAACAACACGCGTTTTATTATATAACGAAAACAACAATTCGGAAACTATTTACAACAACAAACATAGTTGTTTTGAACTTCGGAAATTCGACGAATCCTTTTATAAAAATAAATATAATTTATATATTTATTTCAAACGTAAACTCGAATTCTTTTATAAATAAATATAGTATATATATTTATTTCAAACATCGCGTAACACGAATTCGTTTTATAAAAATAAATATAGTCTTTATATTTATTCCAAAAATCGTACAACACGAATTCTTTTACAAACTAGATATAGTTTATCCATTCAACAACTCGATGATACTTTCGCAAAATAAATACAACTTTTATATTTATTACAAGCGCCGAAACGGCATATACATATGTTATGGCACGTATATATACAAGACGCAATATATATATAATAGGTTTATTATATATTACTTTCATACGAATATTCCTATATATCAACATACGATTTCTCAAAACGAGCTCACAAGTATAACTTCTTCGTTTCTTTTAAGTTAACAACTTACCGTCCAATCGTTCGGTCAACGATTCGGTAGAGCTCGGTGACACGTAGTGTGATTACCGCAATTATTTAGAAACTTATAAGATATTCCGTGTTAGGGATATTGTAGGACACACGCTAGCAAGTCAAGTCTTGGAAACGACATCACAAAGTCGTAATTAGCTAGCTTTGCAAAGGAATATTCAGGTGAGCTCATAACCCCACCTTTTACGGTTTTACATTTTTCTAAATGTTTTCGGGGTGGAAAGACATGCACTTTTTGCAAAGCATATAAGAATTACATATTTCTAAACCATTTTACAAGCAAGTTTTAACTGACGCAAATGGTTTACGAAAAGCTTATGTTTTATACCGGTTTTTCAAACAAGCGTATTTTTTTGAAATATGCATACACATGAATTCTAGTTTTCTAAACTACGGGAAAATAAAAGTACAAAGAGATACAAGAATTGAGAAATGATACAAGAATTGAGAAATGATACAAGAATTGAGAAATGATACAAGAATTGAGGAATGATACGAGAAATCGTGTCACGAATAGGGTAACATAAGCACCATTAATCGTGTACATACTAAGACCGCATAACAAAAGGTTCGATCTAACGGGTGTCAGGGCAGCCCCACTCTTGGTGACAACTAGTACCGAGTAGTGTTTTTGTGTCTCAGTCGTGAATCGACTACTAGAAAAATGCCTATGGTTTGGTGACTTCCTATGTCATGTCACATGTTAATGGCCTTGCAACCCATTAACAACATGATACATACAAGAATACTTGATTTATACAAGAATACATGATACATACAAGAATACTTGATTTATACAAGATGCATACTATGTTTTCATACGAAGTTTCCATACAACATGACAAGAAAATGATTTTAAATTCGTTTTCTCAACAATACTTCAAAAACCGATTATTCAAAAAGATTTATTTCAAATCTTTTACAAACAAACTATGAACTCGCTCAACTTTATGTTGACTTTTCGCATGTTTCTTTCTCAGGTTACCTTTCTAAAACAAGGCACGGTTGGAATAAGAGAACCATTGGAGATACGAGTACTTAGTGGGCGTTCAAATTTCTAGAAGACTTAGCTTATTTGCTTCCGCTGTGCAATGAAGATACCAGTCTAGTCACGCCAATGCTCTGATATTTCGGGGTGTGACAGATTGGTATCAGAGCTATAGGTTACAGCGAATAGTGTTTTCTGTAGAGATACCTAAGCTCTAACCTCACTTTCCTCTGGGAACTTAGAATATTAAAACCTGAATACATACAGAACGCATAGTACTTGAATATGGTCTCCAACTGTTGCCAAAAAATAAACAGTCAAGATTTAGTTTTCAAACATACGCTATTGTGGTGTTTTATACATGGTACACAAAAACAGTCGCATACCGTACACAAAACTCTAAGAGTTTAGGAAACATGCATTTAAGACCTTCGGAAACTCATGTTGAAGTTCATTAAAGGTCATCACGTAGGAACCGCGAATATTAACTGGGGCACACACTATTATACATATTGTCTATGATGTTTTAACATCCCGAGCAGGCATCCTACGCATAACGAAGCGCTAGTGCACAGGTATACGTGAAACTTAAGCTATACATCAACGGAGGTTGAAGTATGTTACATACGAATTACGAGGCGCGGTCTTTGAGAAGACAAGATGGAGCATTTCAGCGCCGATACAAATTCTGTCAGTACGAAAACTATCGATCAGGAAGCAGCGGTTTGGCACGCGGTCCTGCAATGACACGAATCACTCCAAGGAGAAGATGCATGTCTTCGCATTCCCCCTATCGCATTAACGACGAATACGATATGTTTGACATTCCATAGTAATGTCACCTAACAACTGGTAATCACATGCAACCCCAGGTAAAGTCCTTAAATTTCTTTTATTGAAATTTCGACTTTCACATTTACTGAGTAGATTTTCGTATCTCTACTCCTCTTAATGGTCATTATGTCACGATCGTTTCTTTCATTATAGCGAATACTCAATTGCTTCATTCCTTGAAAATTCATATGTTACGCATGCATCGTTTCAAAGAAGCGTTTAATTAAAGTTCAAATATTATTTCGCTAAATCTAATTATTGATTTGTGATTCGAATGACCCGCATTATTGAATTTGTTGGCTCCTTTGTAATCAAGTCAACACATTTTCTTGAAATCCCTTCTTTTCAAGTTACATACATGGTTTTCGTTGTGACCATGCCGAAAGTTTTCTTGTCGATACATGTATTTATTGTCGGCTTGCGCCGAAATCAAATTCAATTGTTTGAACTTGTTCATTACACATATTCAATTCAAGACACCATATGATGTATTGAAAACATCATATTCGAATTCGTTTTAACAAACGTTTCATTGTTCTAAGTCGTAGTAGATTTGTTTGGTCTACGAATCCATTAAGTCGTTTGTTGATTTCGACACCTTGTGGTGTCAGTATAAACTTGTAGCTTGGGCTAATCATGATTGAGAGTTTTATGTAAAACACAGGTGATACTTGTTCGATCACCGCTATATTTGAATTGTTTCATTCACTACGACACCTTGTGGTGTCGGTAGAACTTGCAGCTTGGGCTGATCATGATCGAGCGTTTCATACAAAACTATTTCGTCTGTGTGATATCTGTGCTTGTAATCATTGTAAACGGTTTAGTTATCAATGAAATAAAGTTATTTGATCCCAATGTTTGTTTTTTTATGTTTGATGTTTTTCACGTTTTGGTTTTCATTCAATTTCAAACTCTGTATCACTTTCTGGAGAGTTATACGCAAACTGGTGCGTAAACGTCATCAGTTTAACGCGTCAAATACTCCGAAACATCATTTTATGCTTAACATACCTTAAATAACCTTTACATAACTTAGAAATAAGTTTTGAAGGCATTGGTATGGCAAAAATCGAGTTAATTCGCTTACAGGGACTAAAATTGACAAACTGCGAAAGTATGCCAATTCGAACTGTAACGGACATTCCGGAACATGGCCATAAGTTAAACACACCTTAAATATCCTTTACATAGCTTAGAAATAGGCTTTAAGAGGTTCGGTGTGCTAAAATAAACTTTATGCTCATTCAGGGACTAAAAGCGTCAAAAAGTGCATAAGTTTGCATTTTCGCGCATAACTTACGTTCTGAATACATCCGGACATCCAAAAATTTATGTAAGCATTAAAATATTTTATTTTAGTGTTTGGCATAAGAAAAATCCATTCGTCGCGCAATTTGGACCGTTTCTACGTCCGTTACGACTTCCGTCGTAATTAACCGAACAACGCAATCGTACGGCCAAACGAACCGACATCCGACATATTTTTGAGCACATTTTAAGTTCCCTATACTTTAACTTCATTTTAGAGCTTTGAAATGGGGTTAACGGGCCTTAAATGTGTCGGAAATGAGCTTATTACACAACAGGGACCAAATCTGCCATTCTGCCAAACTAGGTCCTTGCGCACCTCAACACTATGAGTGTTACGGTGCGCAAGCAGTCCCCAAAACAGCAGAATGTTGCAAACAGCCTGTTTTCAGCTGTCATACACTCTTTTCTCACTTGCAACTGGTTTCTAGCAATCCTATGGGCTCCCATGGGTTTTTAAATCAGTGGGTATGTGTTGTACGGCTGAGATTTAACGCTTGGGAAACAAGAAATGAACTTAACGGCTCTACATTTCCTATAAATACCCCCCCCATGTCTTGCTCATTTCCCTCTCATTTGAATCTGATTCAAAACTCTCTAAGTGGAAGTTTTATAAGCTTCCTACCTGAGAGTGAATCGGGTCAAATACTTGCGGGGACCTTCTGTAAGTATCCTTTCGCGCTTATCGTTCGTTTTAGCGTTAAAGTCAAACTGTGTTTGACTTTCTGCATTGACCAGTTTATGGTCAACGCGAAGTTCATTTGAACTTCATAACGTGAGCGTAATCACGATGGTTATAGTCCCTAGTGACTATACCTACTGATTACCACGTTATCTAGGCTCAGTGACGAGTCGTAGTTTCGGGCAAAATGCGTGTTCTTGCGTATTTTGTAACAAAACAACTCTAGGGTATCAAAACCGTTTGTTTTGATATCAAAACCTGTTTTCTAACTTAACTAAACATGTTCTAGCATGTTTAGCTCGTCACTTTTAGATTAGTGCTTGTCTAGGGTCGTAAAGGTAAGCGATCTAATCAATCGCTTATACTTTCGAACCCGACCCATTTGGTCGATCATTAGGATCCGACCAAATACTTTAGGTGACCATAGTAGTATAGGGAATAACCTTCCGAGGTTATACCTTATGGTCACGTCGTTTAAGTAGTTGTATGATAAGTAATTTTATGCCTTAGGTAAATTACCAAAATGCCTTTTTTTAAGCCAAAATTCATTTTAAGCCTATGTAACATAACTTTTGCCATCTAAACTGATTTAACAACAATATTAAACATGTTAACGCATATCTTACTTGTCATAGGGCTTGTTAGGTGGTCCGAACGCGTTTTACGCGAACGACGCGTTAACGTAGCATAAGCTACCTAAACGGGTCGTAACGGGTCAAAAGCACTTAGGATAAGTTTCGTTTTAGTATGTAGGCTTTGCTAAACCATATTACATGAGTTCCTACACTCATTTGGTTTACAAACCCTCATGCTACCCGATTCTCCGATTAGGTCCGTTTATTAATGTAGTTACCTATATTAGGTGACGTTTGAACCCGTGATCTTCTAACCTTGCTTGGTGGATTTCTAAAGTCTATTGAGCAATCTCAAGTGAGTACATAGACCCCTCCTTTACTGTTTTCCAAACATTTTGGGGTGAAACACATGTGCCTAGTTGTTACTTTCATGCTTTTCATGTTTTCTCATCATATACATGCTATGTTCATTAGTACATTATTAGTACATCGTTTTACATGACATTTTATGCTATGTATGTCCATTGTGTGCATACTTAGTGCATTGTTTTACATTACCTTTTCATGCTATGTATGTTCATCATACTTAGTACATTTTCATTTCATCACATGCTTACATTTTTTATATGACATTTGGCTTGTTTAAATGAGACCATATACATTCATTAACTTTGATCACGCCGCTCGTTAGTAGGTAATGGTACCATAGGAATTGACAACTCCCATTCCTAACATCCTAGGTATGTTTGGATGAAAGGAATGACCGAATTCGATAAAACATAATACAGATAGACCTTTAATTTGTTTAAAGTCTCATCACCACAGTCACAAGGCTTGGATGTATGCATTTTTACAATACCGCATAAATGTTTGTATTCAGTATAGCATGCATTTCCACAAAACATAACGTTGATTTAAACCACGTTTTACTTCATTACATTGATTTGTGCATTTTTACCTATGGTTCAGTGGATATATATATATATATATATTTCATTTGCCATACATGACATTTTGTTCACATTTGACATAGACATTTTGATATTGATATACATATTTCCTGGACTGTATTTTGACATAGATATTTTGACATGGTTTACACAAAGACATTTGACAAATGATTTGATATGGGCAAATTTACATTAGTGGTTTGTTTGGGTAAGTGATTTAAGTAACGAGGCATATGTAATATGATACAAGCATGGTGGATACGCCGCTGGTACTTCCTATATATAAGTGTTTGTATGGTATTACATATTGTAGCGTTATTTGAATCATTTCAATTTAGACATATAACATTTCATACAAATAACATGTTTTTCACAAGACATTGTTTTACAAACAACTCATTTATACAAACTCATTTTACTTGGTTATTCATTTAACCTCACATTATTCTTTTAAATATTATCTACATTATCATCGCTTTTCAAAAGATTTATATAACAAAACATTTTACAAGGATCATGGCTGACTTTTGTTAAACAACCTTTCTAAACTTATAAGTCATGAACCCTATTTTCATAAAACCTATGTATCTCACAGGCATTTTTATGCTGACGTACCTATTTTCACATGTGTTTCAGGAGCTGATGCTTAGGATGATCGTGACACTAGGGCGGGCCTGTGCCTTAGAGACTTAAAAATAAAGATAGACTTAGTTTAATTATATGATGTACTCTTTGGTTCTTGTTTTGAAACAATGTATTCCACTATTTGGTTGATTAATAAAATAAATTTTAATTACCATGGTTGTGGAACAATAATTCTGTTACAACACTCCCTGACGTTTCCGCCACGATTTGATGTTTTACGTGGTCGGGGTGTGACAGTCTGGGCTTGTTGATTCTAAGCTTCTCCCAGCGAATGTTATTGATTCTAACATTCATTTGCATATTATAAACGTCTATTTGGAATTCTATTGGTTGAAATTCCTCTTTTATTGGACCCCTGTTAACTTGGTCACATTGGTGACTGTATCAGTATGTCTCGTTTCCTTTGACATTATTCGCATTTACTTAAGCATAACGTAACTCTAAGGAGTTAACATAGTCTAAATTTCGAGGACGAAATTTTATTAACAGGGGGAGAATGTGACAACCGGTAAATTTACGCCCTTAATTACGTGATTAACAAGTGATTAACGCAATAATAAATAGTGATTACAACATAAATTAACTTAATTAGGCCCTTGGAGTGCCCAGGAACGTTCATTCAACTTTACAGTGCGCGAACGGTGATTTACAAAGAAACCTGCTGAATACTACGCGACTACGGACTGTTACCGTACGAAATACTGACGACGCCGACAAATATTAAATTTTTTTTACGATATATTCTAGCTTCGTAATTAAATTTTACCAATCGTAGTTGAAACAAGATCGAAAAAATGATTAAAGACGACAACGATACAATTTTCGCGATTATTACCGTCATCGACGAACGGGCATGCAAACAACGACTACCGACCGTATTTTATGTATTTTAATACGAAAATTTTATCTTTTGATAATAAACGGAGTTCGGGTTTTGACAACAGGGTCCCGTAGGAATTACGGACCACTTACACACGATATGGGCTTGTGGGCCCTGGGCCCAAGCCCAACACCCACAAGCCTAAACCTACACATACAATACTAGATCTTTCCTTAAGATCTTAAACAAAATCTTGACAAATCTATACTAAATCCTACAAAATCTGTACAAAAGATTTATTTGGATTACACAAGATCCCCAAGATCTACACCAAATCTCTATATAAGATCTCACAACACATAACCTCTCTACAAATAAGAAACCACTGACTTTAGTGGTCTTTCCCCCTCTCTCTCGATATTATATACACAAACAACCCACACATAATACTCACCTTTCTTGTCTGCAAGTTATTACACACAAACAAATAACAAGTGAACTTCACATTCTCTAAACACAAAACCCACCTCAAAACTTCATCTTCTCTAAATCTACACACACAAATATATGAAGGAACCTTATCCTGAGTTCAATCAAACACATCCGCACAACATCAGCCTCCCTCCTCTCCCTCTCGATCTCCTTCCTCTCTCCGGCAAGATATCACAGCCGGTGATGACGCGGCAGAGCTCCGGTGGCCTTCTCCGACAAGCGAGACCCCCCCTGCGATATTTGACTGATGGTCACACCGACCGACCGTCGGTCGGTTCATAGATCCGACGGTCCTTGTTTTTGACCGACGGGCCTACCGATGATGAAGATGCTGATGATGATGAAGATGACAGTGGAGGTCCGTCTCTGGTTTCGGGTGGTCGCCGGCAAGACCTGGCGGTCGGAGACTCAGACCGACGTATTTCAGTGGTTCAGGAGTCTCGTGTTAGCTTTGGTTCGAGTTACAAGGAGCAAGGGTCAGTTTCGATGCGGGTCGGTTCGGCTCAGTCATCAACGTATCAGATTCGGTTCAAGATGTGGGTATCGTGAAACGGGTCAACATCGGGTCAGACGGTTCGGTTCGGGTCTCGCGAATCATGGTTCGGGTCGACTCGGTCATACCGAGTCAACTCGGTCAAACCTGGCCGGTCAACTCAGTTGACTCGGTCAACTCAGTTTACTCGGTCAACTCCTAACGTTGCGACACGAGAAGATGGTAAAGATCAACAACGCGTTTTATTTCGTTAGTTTCATAATTTTATATATCACGTGAAAAACGAGCTCGAACCGATCTATTACAAGTATAGTTTATATTTCAACTTATTCGACAAAAACTTGCATAAATATTGTTTATAATGTTTGAATCTTGATTGTATTTTGAAAAATAACGACAACTTGTGTTGTCGGGGGCGTCCAAAAACAGAGGAAACTCTGCCCGTTTTTCGAGAAAATCCGTAAAAACAACACGCGTTTTATTATATAACGAAAACAACAATTCGGAAACTATTTACAACAACAAACATAGTTGTTTTGAACTTCGGAAATTCGATGAATCCTTTTATAAAAATAAATATAATTTATATATTTATTTCAAACGTAAACTCGAATTCTTTTATAAATAAATATAGTATATATATTTATTTCAAACATCGCGTAACACGAATTCGTTTTCTCATCATATACATGCTATGTTCATTAGTACATTATTAGTACATCGTTTTACATGACATTTTATGCTATGTATGTCCATTGTGTGCATACTTAGTGCATTGTTTTACATTACCTTTTCATGCTATGTATGTTCATCATACTTAGTACATTTTCATTTCATCACATGCTTACATTTTTGATATGACATTTGGCTTGTTTAAATGAGACCATATACATTCATTAACTTTGATCACGCCGCTCGTTAGTAGGTAATGGTACCATAGGAATTGACAACTCCCATTCCTAACATCCTAGGTATGTTTGGATGAAAGGAATGACCGAATTCGATAAAACATAATACAGATAGACCTTTAATTTGTTTAAAGGCTCATCACCACAGTCCCAAGGCTTGGATGTATGCATTTTTACAATACCGCATAAATGTTTGTATTCAGTATAGCATGCATTTCCACAAAACATAACGTTGATTTAAACCACGTTTTACTTCATTACATTGTTTTGTGCATTTTTACCTATGGTTCAGTGGATATATATATATATATATATATATATATATATATATATATATATATATTTCATTTGCCATACATGACATTTTGTTCACATTTGACATAGACATTTTGATATTGATATACATATTTCCTGGACTGTATTTTGACATATATATTTTGACATGGTTTACACAAAGACATTTGACAAATGATTTGATATGGGCAAATTTACATTAGTGGTTTGTTTGGGTAAGTGATTTAAGTAATGAGGCATATGTAATATGATACAAGCATGGTGGATACGCCGCTGGTACTTCCTATATATAAGTGTTTGTATGGTATTACATATTGTAGCGTTATTTGAATCATTTCAATTTAGATACATAACATTTCATACAAATAACATGTTTTTCACAAGACATTGTTTTACAAACAACTCATTTATACAAACTCATTTTACTTGGTTATTCATTTAACCTCACATTATTCTTTTACATATTATCTACATTATCATCGCTTTTCAAAAGATTTATAAAACAAAACATTTTACAAGGATCATGACTGACTTTTGTTAAACAACCTTTCTCAACTTATAAGTCATGAACCCTATTTTCATAAAACCTATGTATCTCACAGGCATTTTTATGCTGACGTACCTATTTCCACATGTGTTTCAGGAGCTGATGCTTAGGATGATCGTGACACTAGGGCGGACCTGTGCCTTAGAGACTTAAAAATAAAGATAGACTTAGTTTAATTATATGATGTACTCTTTGGTTCTTGTTTTGAAACAATGTATTCCACTCTTTGGTTGATGAATAAAATAAATTTTAATTACCATGGTTGTGGAACAATAATTCTGTTACAACACTCCCCGACGTTTCCGCCACGATTTGATGTTTTACGTGGTCGGGGTGTGACAAAAGAGTTGGTATCAGAGCCAATGGTTATAGGGAATTAGGTTATTAGTAATGCTTTGACCTAGACTATAACTTTCTAGGACCCCAACACAAGTTGTCTTGTGTTTAGATCTTAAAACATGCATTTCACCTATCCTTAGGTGATCATCAAAACGAGAACCCAATTTCCTAAAACGATTTTTGAAAATTCAATCATCTGTTTTTAAATAAATTGTTATATGGTTTTGAACCCTTTTGATTCTTTAAATTGATTTTGGAAATTTATCATTTGTTTTCGAATGATTCTTTTGGCCTTGTGCCTTCCAAGCTTTCAAAATCTCGTCAAAGTTTTGGGTTCTAAATAGTGTGAACACATGCAAACTGGAAGGGTGAATGCCTGTACCCTGGGTTTTCTGTCTAAGGCTAGAGTGTTCATACAAATCCACATAATCGGACCAGTCACTCTTACCTGGGAACTCTTGGGGTGAGTGTTCACTTATAGGCGAGCATGTCTTCGCTAAGCATTATTTTTTAACCCATTTACTTTGATTAGTCACTGTGTTTCGTTTGTTTGCTTTGTGATACGGACAAATGACCACCATCTTTGCTTTTGTTGATTTTGTTTCATCTCGCTCTTTTCATCAAATCATCTCACTCGTTTCCTTTCATGTTTCCTCTTTTAGAATGCCTCCTCGACGTGAAAATCCGCTACCAGTTGCCGAACTGGCAGAAATTATTGTGCAGCAAATGGCTGCTCAATTCCCAAACCTCTTTGCTCAATGGAACCAAGCCAACAACAACAACAATGCTCCATGCAATTTCAAGAGTTTTAACTCGGCTAAACCACTCAAGTTTAGTGGTACGGAGGGAGCAACTGGGCTTCTTCAATGGTTCGAGAGCATTGAGAATACTTTCCGTCACGTTCAGTGTCCTGATAATCGCAAAGTCGAGTTTGCTTCAAGCGTATTTCAGAAGAGGGCTTTGACATGGTGGAACGGGGTTATGAGAGATCGTGGTGCTGAGGTTTCCTTGGCACAAACATGGGCTGAACTTAGGACTCTTATGATGAGGGAGTTTTGTCCTCGTCATGAGCTGCGAACTCTAGAAAAGGAGTTTGATGATCTAAAACAGGATAGTGGTGAGCACCGGGCATATACTGATAGATTTGAGGAGCTGAGTTTGTTATGCCCAACAATGGTTACCCCACTCGACAAGGCTATCGAAAGGTACATCGATGGTCTACCTGAATCCATACAAGACACCGTTACTGGTAGTAACCCTACCACACTCCGTCAGGCAATTGAGCTATCTGCAACATTGACCGAGTCGCAGATTCGAAGGGGTAAGCTGCATAGAAAAGGTGACAAGGGTAAGAAGCAGTCGTCTGACAAAGAAGATAGCAAGAAGGGTAAGAACAGAAAGGGTAAGGATTCTGGATCCTCAAGGAATTCAAGGAAGCGTAAGGCTTCCCAAAATTACGCCGTTACTGCACAGGCAAACCAAGCTGCACCAAATCAGCCAGCGCAACCTCCAGCAAAGAAGCGGTATGAAGGGAATGCACCTTTGTGCAATAGGTGCAATAGTCATCATCAACAGCAACTTCCGTGCCGTTTCTGTACCAACTGCGGGAAGTCTGGACACCTTGCAGAAGTTTGTCGTTCTACTCGTAATCAAGCAGCTCAGAACCCGGCTCAACAAGCTGCTCAGCCTCCTGCTCAGCAACAGGGTCAAGCTGCACGACCTCACTATCCTCCTGGCTCGTGTTATAATTGTGGAGACCTGACCCATTATCGAAACCAGTGTCCAAGGCTGGTTAATGCGAATCCGAATAAGGCTCCAGCTCGAGGTCGAGTTTTTAACATGAATGCACAAGAAGCGCAAGCAGACAATGAAGTGGTGAACGGTACGTTCTCTGTTAATAATCAACCTGCATCTGTTCTCTTTGATTCTGGTGCCGATAAGAGTTTTGTGTCTTTATCTTTTGAGCCATTGCTTCGCGTGTCTAGAACGAAACTAGGTAAAGCCTTGACAGTAGAGGTTGCCAGTGGTGAACCCATTGTTCTAAATTCTGTCCTTCGCAACTACCAGTTGGACCTTAATAACCATCTTTTTCCCATCGACCTCACGCCAATGCAACTTGGAAGCTTCGACATTATAGTGGGCATGGATTGGTTAGCCAAGCATCGCGCAGAGGTAGTTTGTTTTGAGAAGATCGTTCGTGTGCCACTTTCGACAAGTGAGATCCTACAGGTTCATGGTGAGAAACCTACTGGTGGTCTCAAACTCATCTCTTGTTTTAAAGCTCGGAAGTATCTGCGAAAGAATTATGTGGCCTTCTTGGCACATGTCACAGCGGATAAAGGCAAAGGTAAGTCTATCCAAGATATTCCTGTTGTTCGGGATTATTCTGAAGTATTCCCTGAAGATTTACCTGGTCTACCCCCAGCACGCCAAGTCGAGTTCCGTATTGATCTCGTACCTGGTGCAAATCCCATTGCCAGAGCTCCATATCGTCTTGCACCATCTGAGATGCAAAAGTTGTCTAAACAACTTCAGGAACCTTCTGACAAAGGTTTTATCCGTCCTAGCTTTTCACCTTGGGGTGCTCCCGTTCTTTTTGTCAAGAAGAAGGATGGATCTTTCAGAATGTGCATCGATTACCGTGAGCTTAATAAGCTCACCATCAAGAATCGATATCCCCTACCTCGCATCGATGACCTCTTTGATCAGTTACAGGGCGCTTCTTATTTCTCGAAGATTGATCTTCGTTCTGGGTATCATCAACTTCGTGTGCATGAAGAAGATATTCCCAAGACAGCGTTCCGTACTCGTTATGGGCATTATGAGTTCACAGTTATGCCATTCGGTTTGACTAATGCTCCTGCTGTTTTTATGGACTTGATGAATAGGGTCTGCAAGCCTTATTTAGATAAGTTCATCATCGTTTTTATTGATGATATTTTGATATACTCTAAGACGAAAGCTGATCATGAGCAACATCTTCGTCTTACTCTGGAACTCCTAAAGAAAGAGCAACTTTTCGCCAAATTCTCCAAGTGTGAATTTTGGCTTAAAGAAGTTCAATTCTTGGGGCATATTGTCAACGAACAAGGTATTCATGTAGATCCCTCCAAGATCAGTGCGATTAAGGATTGGGATACACCTACTACTCCTACTGAGGTTCGTTCTTTTCTTGGTCTTGCGGGTTATTACCGCCGCTTCATAGAGAACTTCTCGAAGATTGCAGTTCCTCTAACTGCTCTAACTTAGAAGAACAAGCCCTTTGAATGGGGTTCTAAACAAGAAGTAGCATTTCAGACCTAGAAGCAGAAGCTTTGTGACGCACCTATTCTGACTTTGCCTGAAGGCAATGATGATTTCGTCGTATACTGCGATGCATCCAAATTAGGTCTTGGCTGTGTTCTGATGAAAAGGAACAAAGTCATAGCATATGCATCGAGGCAGTTAAAGGTGCATGAGAAAAACTACACCACTCATGATCTTGAGTTAGGTGCAGTTGTGTTCGCTCTTAAAATCTGGAGACACTATTTGTACGGTACAAAATGTGTGGTTTTCACTGACTACAAAAGTGTTCAGCATATCTTCAATCAGAAAGAACTCACCATGAGGCAAGGACGCTGGGTAGAGCTTCTGAACGACTATGACTGCGAAATCCGCTACCATCTTGGTAAGGCGAATGTCGTAGCTGACGCTTTGAGTCGTAAGGAACATGTCAAGCTTCATTGTGTTCGTGTTCAATCTGATATTCAAGCTCGAGCTGATATTCAAGCCCGCATTTCTCAGGCTCAACATGCTTGTGTTTCACAAGACTTGATGGGTAAGGAATTACCCTATCACATTAAGCCTGATCTTGTTTTGAAGGACAATGGATCATACTATTTCATGGACCGTTTGTGGGTCCCAAGCCAAGATGGTCTTCGCACTCTGCTTATGGATGAAGCTCATAAGTCTCATTATTCTATTCATCCTGGCTCAGACAAAATGTATAAGGATCTTCGTACCCAATATTGGTGGCCTGGTATGAAGAAAGATATTGCCTTGTACGTTTCAAAATGCCTTACTTGTCTTAAAGTCAAGGCTGAACACCAACATCCTTCTGGTCTTTTGGAGCAACCAGAGATCCCAGTTTGGAAATGGGAAAACATCGCTATGGATCTCATTACCAAACTTCCGCACACTAAGAAAGGTCATGATGCCATTTGGGTAGTTGTTGATCGTCTTACAAAGTCAGCGCATTTCTTGCCAATCCGTGAGGATTTTTCTGCTGACAAACTTGCTAAAATCTATGTGGATGAAATTGTAGCTCGACATGGTGTTCCTTTGAACATCATTTCTGACAGAGATGCTCGTTTCACTTCTCATTTTTGGAGAACCATGCAATCTGCTATGGGGACCCAACTTAATCTGAGCACAGCTTATCATCCGCAAACGGATGGTCAATCTGAAATAACAATCCAGACTCTGGAGGATATGCTTAGAGCTTGTGTGATCGATTTTGGTGGTAGTTGGGATTCACATCTTCCATTGATTGAATTCTCCTACAACAACAGTTATCACTCCAGCATCAACATGGCTCCTTTCGAGGCTCTCTATGGTCGAAAATGTCGTTCACCAGTCTGCTGGAATGAGATCGGCGAGGCTCAGCTTACTGGACCTGCCCTCATTTTAGAGCCAACTGATAAGATTAAGAAAGTTCGTGATAACCTTCAGACAGCTAGAAGCCGTCAAAAGAGTTACGCGGACCCAAAACGCAAGCCCATGGAATTTCAAGTCGGTGATCAAGTATTACTTAAGGTCTCACCTTGGAAAGGTGTGATCAGATTTGGAAAGACTGGAAAACTTGCACCTAGATATGTTGGACCATTCAAGATCGTCGAAAGAATCGGTAAGGTAGCCTACAGACTTGAGTTACCTCCTGAACTTGGAAATGTTCATCCAACCTTCCATGTGTCCAATCTCAGGAAGTGTTTAGCTGATGAGAACCTCCACATACCACTTGACGAAATTCGTGTTGATAAGACACTACATTTTGTTGAGAAACCTGTGGAAATCATTGTCACACCCCCAAAATCCACCTGCGGAGTACTACCGCTTGGAGGCGTGACTGACCAGGATCCAGCCACCAATCATATTGAACAAGCATATAAGTAGTTATAAAATCCAACCAATACAATTGGTGTTCAAACAAAACAAAGATTAAGTTGCAAGCGGAAGCATAAGTCTTAAAACCAAAACATAAGTTTAATTGTTTCAAAGTTTAACATGGCACACAGTCGTCCATGTCCCACAACGACTCTCTTCCATGCAAGCTCCAGCTAAGTACCTATTGACCTGCAAAGCATGTAGTAACGAGTCAACAACAAGTTGAGTGAGTTCACGGTTGGGTGTTTGTTTTAAGTTGTTTCGAAAACGGTTTCCTTTATCTGGCATCCTGCCGTGGGGGTTACCCCATAGTTAAAAAAAACGTGACTTGTTTGTTCCCGGTTACTCTGGCAATCCAGCCGTGGGGGCTACCCCGTTTCAGTTATCTGGCATTTCGGCCGTGGGGGCTACCCCATGTATACACTAGACTCGTTACCATATCGACTGCTGACTGTAGTCATGTTTATGTGCCCTGAAACTGTCAATGTCTATCATCATTGACGTGCCCCAGATCCATTAGTTCACGCCCGTCCTCTGCGGCACGGTGTGAGGTTTGTCAGACCTAAATAGCGCTATCTAACTAATGACCCGCTCGCCATTGGCCCGGCGATTAAGTCGATATATAAAAAGGAGGGACTTCGTGATAGAGTTTTGGTCTAGTAAGAGTTATCTGTCCGTGAGGACGAGGAATTTCATTCCTGAACCATTGCTGTCCTACCCAAGGAGGACGAGGAACCCTTGTTCCTTAACCCAATTCCCGACCCTTGGGAATCCCATGCTTTGTAGAGGGTGTGAACTCACCTTGGTTTGCTCGGCAGATACACAGAAAGGTCAATCAAGCAATATTGTGGTCACTCACGTCCTATCATACTCGTATCATACAAATCAGGTTCGTATTCAAGTAGTACACGTATGTTTCTAGCACATTGCATTCAAGTATCATTCATGGCAGCCCAAACAACATTTACATTCAACAGTAACACATAAGGTCTATGCATTAGGTCCAAAGGTCCGGCCCAATCACCTAAGCCCGTAATCATGCAAGTCCAATTCAGCGTGCACAAGTGTGTGGTCTCTACTCGAGACTGTGCGGCCTCGAGTTGTAGTCCACAAGGTTTCGAGTCGCAACTAAGGTGATCTCGGGTCATGCATGTAGTGGTCTCGAGTCGCAACTGGACTCGCAAACGTGGTCTCGAGTCAAGATGTTTGGGTGTTAATCAAGTGTGGTCTCGAGTCGCAACTGGACTCGCAACCAAGATTTCGAGTTGTGCTGTTTTGGTCTCGAGTCGAGACTATGGGTTCTCGACTCGCAACCTGTGTCGCAACCGGGGATCTCGACTTGTCCTGTGGTGGTCTCGAGTCGAGACAGAAGGTTTCGGCTGGGGACATTTGCTGAATTCCACATTGTACTTGGCCAATGAGATTTCATGGTCATGATACTATGTACTAGCCAATAACAATGCACTAACATGTTCCCTTGTCTAGTTAATTTCTGAAATGGATCAAACATGGCAATTTTCAAATATCATAACACATTCATATCACATTCATCATATATTCATCTAGTTCATCTTTAGGGTTTTCATCCTTTGAACAAACAAGCTCATTAAACCGATTTATGTTAACATAATCTACTTAGTTTAATGCACCAATGATCCTTATCATTCACACATTCAACCGAGAACATAATAGCACCATATTCAAACATATCTCTACTTATTCATATGTCAAACTAGCATGATTCTTAACAAACCAATCTATTCTTACTAACCATGACTTTATCTAGAATTCAAATATCAACATCATAGATGAACAACAACAATCCTAGTATCGATTATTCAAGTGGGGTATGTTCATCATGCATAAGGCAAACATATTATCAAATAACTTCATTATTGTAGGATCGATTTGACTGATCGAATGAGTCAATTTGAGTGTGTTTACACTATTTAGATGGCGGAAACATCTAAACAGCTTAGAATCAGACAGAAAAGAGTAGAAAACAGAATAGATTCACTTTTAACACTTGTTCTCTGTTATATATTGACTTGAAAATCCGGCAGCACCTCGTTACAACTTTTCAGAATACATACCAACTGAGAACTACACAAGCCTATTTATAGGCAACAAGATTTCGCTTCAACATGCCTCAAGCGAAATCTTATCACATGATTTCGCTTGAGGCTTACATTATACTTCCTGAAGCGAAATCTTTACAAACTAAAATAAACTTACATTTAGACCCCTACACTTTACATACTTGACATATTTAGACCCTAGACTTATGACGTAGGCTTTAGACATCGTGTATCAACAAACTCCCCCTTGGATAAAGCCGAAGTCTTCAGTCTAGATCTTCACATGGACTTGAACTTTTCTTCTCTAGGCTTAGGTTTTCTCAACAACATCTTCCTAAGCTTTTCATTATCATCAGCTCTTTTCTTTTCTTCAGCAGCTTGCCTTTGAGCAAATGTCTCCCGAAGATATCTATCTTTATCTTCTCGAGCTTTACGTTCCTTTTCAGCTTTCTTTTTGACTTTCTCCTCCAAAGCCCACCAAGATGACTTCCATTTTGTTCCAGAATTGATATTTTTCTGAAAACACACATTCACGACTCTCTGAAACTGCATCGCCTGATCTTTATCTTTTGGCGAATGATGAATCTTGTTGATGAACAGACATTCTATATCCTTTGCCGAGCAATTAACCATCCACATAGGATCAAATATACGAATTTCTCTAAGTTCACCTCCTGCTCGATAAGTGATCACTGCTTCAGAAGACAAACAACTATATACCCAATGCAAAAATCCTTTATAGAATTCTTGTTCCATTGGAGGTACTGGTATAATCTTCATTGTCTTTGGCTTCTTGATATTCAGAATTCTTTCTTCAACACCAGTTTCAGGATTAACTCTTGGAATAATCTTTGGACGATGTGGCTTCCAGAATTTGAATTCTTTCGATGATTGAAATCTGATAAAACCCCACATTTTAATGTCATTCTTCCTCACAGGATATTCCAGAGCTTTCACCTTTGATAACTCCTCAACATCCCACCATGGGAGTGACATAAGATCATATAACTTTTCAAAATACTGAACACCACATTCTCTTCTGACTGCATAAGCATTCACGTGTGGTAGAAAACCCCAGCTAATAATATCTCCCAAAGAAATACTTCGATCCCGTTGATAAAACTTCAACGGTCTTTTGAACTTTCTGTCATGATCAACCTTGAACCATTTCTTTTTCTCTTCTTTATCCAGATCTTTCTTTGTACCATCAGGATTAAAGTTTTTAATAACTTCAACAACTTTTCTCCTCAACTCATCCCGATTCTCTTCAGAGAAAAATTCCATCAGTGTGGGCAACTGAGAAGTATCTTCATGAACACTTTCATCATCTTCCCAGTCTTCAACTTCTACTCGATCATACAGATCAGCATCTTCAACATATCGATATTCATAATCATCATAGTGATCAGCATCAAACTCATTCAGCTCTCTTTCTAAATCAGAATTCATTTCTTCTTCAAAATCAAATTTGAACTCTGGATGATCTCTTCGAGTCATTTCTTTTAAGGTTTCCAGCGAATAATTATGAAAATGCTCTCCTTCTTCCCGATAAGTATCCAGTCTAAGAATCAACTTTTCAGCTTGATCAACATTTTGATCATCACCACGCTCCCCCTCACTTGTTGCACTATCATGTTCAACATTTGCATCATCTTGTAATAAATCATCAATTGCTTCTTCAGTTGTTTTCTCAGAAATTTTCAGACCAGAAGCACCTTGATCTTGATCATCATCTCCATCATCATCATCACTACTACTTGCAGAAATCACATCATCTTCTGCATCTTCTTCTTCATCTTCGTCATCATCCTCTTCATCATCCTCTTCATTCTCTTCAGTAAGAAGATCATCAATTTCAACATCAGCATCAAAAATACCAGAAACCGATGTAAGAGGACGAACATTCAGAATGATGGATTCAGAAACATCAACTAGAATAATAGCTTTTTCTTCAATTTCAGGACCCTTTCCCTTATCCTTCATTTGCTTATCAATTTCAGCCTGTTTCTTAGCTTTCTCTTCATCACGAACAATTTCATTGTATTTCAACTCTAGAGATGTACCCATCAAATTTTCCAACACTTTCTTCATCATTTTGCTTTCATGTTCATTTCGTGCTTTGATTTCCTCCAACTCTTGATTTTTCAACTCATAGTACTTGATATGTTCATCCCTATTTTTCTTTTCTTCCAGTAATTCTGCAATCTGAACTTTCATAATATCCATCTCTGCTTCATTAGATTCCAATTTCTTCAGCAAAGACTTGTTTTCAGCTTCAGTTGCCTTTAATCTCAAATCACGAATTTTCTCACGATTTTCCAACTTTTTACACTCAGCTGCTAACTTCTTGTTTTCATCAGCTACAACATCAATTCTCTTTTCAACATGTATAATTTGTTCATCTGTTGAAAAAGTAATATTTCCAATATCATCAAGAGAAACATTCTCAGGAATACCAGCAAAACCTTTAAATCCAGAAGATCCAGGTGTTGTTTGAATGCTAGGTTGTGAAGATGGTGGTGTTTGGATATTAACTTGTGGAGTAGAAATAGGTTCATGTGGTGGTGAGAGATGTGGTGGTGAATGAGGTGGAATAGGTTCAGATGGTGATATAGATTGACTGGTTCCTTCAGTTGTTTTCTTCTTCAAGACAATTTTTGGAATCTTGATTGTTGGACTAACAACTCGACTCTTCTTCTGAACAACTTTCTTTCGAGCTCCTCTCTTCTTTATACCACTATCAGGAGTTTGTGATTCAGATACATGTTCTGGTGAAGGTTCATAAGCAGCATCATCTTTCTCTTGTCTCTTTCTCTTTTTTAACAACTTTTCTTGTTCAGTTGCTTCTTTAATTCTTCTTTGACGTGCAACTTCATCAATGATTTCATCAGAAGAACTAGAAGAACTTGCATCAACATCTTCAATCACTACATTGTCAGTAGCTTTACTTTGTTCAGGAACAGATTCAGAAAGTCCTTTCAAAAACTCTGTAGATCTTGGAGAAAAACGAATATCTCCTTCAACATTTGTTTCAATTTCAGTTTCAGCTTCAACTACTACTTCATCTTCAGGTTCATCAACTAATAGCGTTTTAGCAACCTTCTTACGACACTTCTTTGGTTGTGAAGACAAACCTTCTTCAACTTGCACTTTTGGAGTTGTTTTCTTACTCCTCTTCTTTTGTTCTTTTACAAACCACACACTTCTTGATGGTTTAAACTTTATCAACCTTTCCAACTCATCAGCATAACCAGTTTCAGTTCTTTCATCTTCATTCCTCCAGTGTTCATGATTAACTGGATCAGGATCTTGATAATCTGGATTGCTTATGAAACCAAAAAATGCAACTTCCTTCTCTGGTTCAGGATGATTTGTATGATATCTTACTAATTGAGCAATAGAATCATTATTCATGTGAGCCAGAACCAACAAGTCATTCTCCATATCTCGAACAATTCCTGGATAAGCGTGATCAATCATCATTTGAATGAATCTTGGATATATCCAGCTTCTCCTTTTTGATGTCACCTCTTCCACAAGGTAATGAAATACAATATGAGAAAAATTGTACTTCTTATTTAAAACAAGAGCAACTACCATGTTCATGTGATAATCACGCATAGCATCGTAACTACCCTTTTGATGACTTAGAGCAATCAACACTGAATGAATCAAGAATTTGAACGATTTGTAAATTTTGATTTCAAAACATTAGCAGCTTTCACATCTCCAATGTATCCCATTCTAAGCAAACATCCTTTCACCATCCTTTCAGGAAATGCTTTTGGTGAATTTTCAGTATCAGGAAAATCCAGAATCTCACGAACATATGCCTCCGTTATAAGAATTTGTTTCTTTTCATCAGCAACCTTAACAAGTGAAGTAATTATTTTGTTTTTCTCATCATACACAGCATGCTTCCAAAAACGTTTGATGTGTGACTCATACACCATTCTTCTATCTGTTAACGCTTTTTGTATTGGCAATCTTCTCATAAATTCCAGAATGCTAGAGAACTCAGACAATTTTGAACTCCTTGTCACATCAAGATCACAACAAGAGTTGTGAAGAGCTTTGAACAGAATACTCGAAGGCTGCACATCATATACCACAAAATTCAAACAAATTAGACAATTTTTATAAAATTTCAAATTTACTCATTCGATCAGTGCTTGAAGCGACACTAACATATCCTTTGAAGCGACACTGTCCAAACACATCAAAATTTTTTGTAAACATATGATCAAATTGATCACACAGTCCTGTTCTACTTTCAATTCCGAGCAACATGATGTGAATTTCATTCATTTTAATCCATCCATCTGTTCTAGATCTATGATTGAAATTCTGTTCAAACGTCAATCTCATAAAGAATCAGATCTGAAACAATCAAACTACGCACAACAATCTACACATGATTCCGACTACACACATATGTTTTGATTTGATTTTTATCAAGTTAAATCCCTAAATCTATGTGTTCTAACCCTAACTGACACCGACACATCAAAAACCACCGAAAATCAGTACAAATCTCAGAAAATACTCACATTCACCATGATTATAGTTGAGTTTGCCAACTAAAATCACAAGATCTTGGTGAAATTTTGACAGAGTAACGGTAGAAAAACGAAGTTTAGATGTGTTCGCTTGAAGTCACTCTGACAGACCTTGAAGCGAAATGTTTAAAAAAAATGACTGAAGCGAAGCTTGTTATCCTTTTATACCCCTGAAGATTTCGCTTGAGACTTACTAAAAATCTCTTGAAGCGAAATCGTTAACATGAAGGTGTCGCTTGAAACAGATTTAAGCGCAATTTTGTTTCTGAAGCGAAATCCTTAAAAAAATGTTTTACTTTATGATCTTTTTCATCTTTTAATGTCACACCCAATTAACCAAGTCCAAGTTAATGACCTTGGTCAACTGACTAGTCTACCAAGTCCAACTCAATGACCTTAGCTAACCAAACTATGAAGATACCGGATTTCTTGAAAAAAAAAAATTAAGTTCAACTTAATGAACTTTTGAATCATTTTAACCTTTCAATCTCATTTTAATCAACAAACACTTGTACCAAACATTGTACTGCATCACAAGCTTACCCAAACCTCATCAAACTCAGACATGATCTGCACAAGACTTTGAACTTTCGATTCCCAATGTCAATTATCGAAAATAAATTGAGAAACTAAAATCTTTTTGGATTTTAAACTGAATAAGCTGAAACTATGTACACACAATCTTTTTGTGAGCGTGTTAAGGGATCATATCAGCTGCCGACGAAATACAAGTACCGTTAAGCTGTTATTTCATTTTAAGCATTAAACAATTCACGTAGATTGCCGATATACTGATCCTCTTAAATTCTCACAAAACTTTCAATCTGCTCGGGATACAGAATTAGTGTTTTAGGACTTAAACATCTACATGTGTCCCACCTCAGTATATACTCCCGTATCCAGACCCCAGTATTCAGTCTTACAGGTGAATATACCTAGATGATATCTGTAAGGGGTTAAATGCGAGGGCCGTGAGAGCTCAGGTCGATCTTTCGATACGCAGAGAGATGATGGCTTCGACTTTTGGTGGGTCCCCTTTGGGGATCTTCTTTACAACAGCACATGATTAACAATTTTGCAATGTGTTATCATTTTTTATGCTGAGGGGAGGCTTATATTTCAAAGCAGTGTAAAGTATTCTCCGGGGACTAGGCCATTGCTTCCGCAAAATCAGAAGTCCCGGGATAATACCCCAGATATCACTAAGCATAAAGACCTAGTATCTCAGAATATGGGACCCTTCAAACAGGATTTCAGGGGTTACCTATATATCCTGGAGGTGTTCCCCACGTAGATGCAAGTAAATTTTAAGTTTATATCCCAAACTAATCTACTGATTTTGTGAAAACCTATCGGCACATCTTTAGCGAGACTGTTTAAATTGCATTTTATACATTCCAATTCTTTAGCGTACTGCACCTGTCTAGCTGATGTACTATCATTTCCCTTTTATACACAAACTCATTTTTACTTTTTCAAATGTTTTTGGTTTTTATAGATTTTATCATGTTTTTGTATTTTTCTGCAAACTTTCTCCCCCTAAAAAGAAAAACATATTTTTGTGTTTTTGTTTTTATCGAAAAGCAGAAAATAAACTATACAAACAAAATTGACAACATGACAAAGGTTCACGTCAGATCGCCGTCCAATTCGGCATCACATTCAATAACCCTCCCAGATTGCAGATTTTTCATTCCATTCAATTTTAAAAGATAATAAAACCTCTTTTTGTCAAATGGTTTGGTATAGAAATCCGCTTTCTGTTCATCGGTGTGCACATATTCAATCCGAATTAATTTTTTCTCGTGGCAATCACGAATAAAATGGTGACGGATCTCAATGTGTTTTGTTTTTGAATGGTGAACCGGATTTTTAGTAATGTTAATGGCTGCTTCATTGTCCACAAATATTGGAGTATCTAAGAATTGCAAACCAAAGTCACGCATTTGCTGTTGGATCCAAAGGATCTGCGAACAACAGCTGGAAGCTGAAACGTATTCAGCTTCACAAGTAGAAAGCGCTACAGTGGTTTGTTTCTTACACTGCCAGGTAACGAGTCGAGTTCCTAAGAACTGACACCCGGCAGTGGTGGACTTTGCGTTCTGCTTGCAGCTTCCAAAATCTGAATCAGCGAAACCAGATAAAGTAAAGTCACCCAATCTAGGATACCACAAGCCGATGCTTGGGCAGCCTTTCAAATACCGTAGTATACGTTTCACGATTGTCAGGTGTGACTGCTTCGGATTCGACTGATATCTGGCACATAAGCATGTCAGATACATGATGTCCGGACGGGAAGCTGTGAGATACATCAAGGAACCAATGATTGATCGGTACAATGTTTCATCCATCTTCGCTCCATTCTCATCTGGACAAATCCCATGATTCTGTGCAAGGGGAGTGGATGCTGGACTGCAATCTGCCATATCAAACTTGTCTAGCACATCCTTCACATACTTTGACTGATGAATGAAGATTCCGTCGGGCATTTGTTCTACCTGCAACCCGAGGAAAAACTTCATTTCGCCCATTGAGCTCATCTCAAACTTTTTCTTCATCACTAGCTCAAACTCTTTGCACATATCGTCGTTAGTGGATCCAAAAATGATATCGTCCACGTAAATCTGCACAATCAACAAATGGTTGTCTTTTTCTTTAATAAACAAAGTGCTATCTACTGTACCTCTTGTGAACCCGTTGTCCAGCAAGTATGTCGAGAGCGTTTCATACCAGGCTCTCGGGGCCTGATGAAGTCCGTATAATGACTTGTCAAGTAGAAACACCTTGTTTTTGTGCTGTGGGTCTGTGAAACCCGGCGGTTGCCCCACATACACTTCCTCTTTGATAGTTCCGTAGAGAAAAGCAGATTTCACGTCAAGTTGATATACTTTAAAGTTCTTCCATGATGCAAAGGCCAGAAAAATCCGAATTGCCTCTAGCCTTGCAACTGGTGCGTAGACTTCATCGTAATCAATTCCTTCTTGTTGACTGAATCCTTGAACAACCAGTCTTGCTTTGTTTCTCACCACGACTCCTCTATCATCTCTTTTGCATTTAAAAACCCACTTTGTTTTAATTAACTTTTGATTCTTAGGCAAATCTATAAGTCTCCAGACGCCCAGCTTCTCGAACTGTTGCAACTCCTCCTGCATTGCATTAACCCAGCTCTCCTCGGTCAATGCTTCCCTGTACGTCTTGGGTTCTATCTGCGAGATAAAACACTTGAAAGAAATATCTTTCTGCATATCAGCAATAGTTGAATAAAAACAAGTAAGAGCTTGATCTATTTGGTGTCGAGTTTTAACACCACTTTGCAAGTCGCCGATAATTTGTTCAGAAGGATGGTAAGACAGAGTCCGTGGCATTACAGAATCAGGCACTACAACTTCCGATTCCAGATTTGAAATGTCAAGATCCACGATTTGATCAACAGCCTCTTCTGTTGTCTCATTTGGTTCCTCGTCAAAAGTAGGAGCGGGTTCCTCCTCTGAGTCGCCAGAAACATCAAATGACGGAGCTGGTTCCTCTGGTTCCTCTAGTGGTATATGAACGGTTCCACTTGGTCCGGCTTCATCATCATGAGTACCCACGTTGGGCGTAGGAACATCTAGCGGTCTAGATTCTGGCTCTGGCAAATGACTTTGTTGATACAAGTACATGAGAGCAAGTTCCTCCTCACTTGGCTCGGACGGCAGATGAAACGATTCCCAGAGTTTATCGTAGTCAAATAGGAATCTTTGTCCGGGAAGTTGTGGTGACGGAGTATGCTTCTGACAATCCACATGAAGGACCTGAATCACCTTGCTCAGACATGGTACGAACACCCTTTTTAGTGGGCTGGCGTATCCTACAAAGAAACCTTCATTTGATTTTGCCCCAAACTTTCCGTCTTCATCAATGAACGTACACGGTGATCCGAAAGGTTCCAAGAACTCAAGATTCGGCTTATACCGATGTAGTAACTCAAAACACGTTTTTCCATACTTCTTGACAGTAAGGACTCTGTTCAATGTATAGCACGCTGCAGATACTGCTTCACTCCAGAAGAAAATAGGTAGCTTGGAATCTGCTAACATTGTACGTGCTGTCTCGATTAGGGTTCTATTCTTTCTTTCAGCTACGCCGTTTTGCTGTGGAGTATACGGCGCACTGAATTCATGAAGAATTCCCTTTTCATTACAAAACTCGTACATTCTGTTGTTTTTGAATTCTGTTCCATTGTCACTCCTAATTCTCCGGATAGGCAATTTGTATACAGTTTCCATCTTCTTGAAAAGTATCATCAAAGACTCAAATGTTTGATCTTTCCGTTCTAAGCACACAACCCAAGAAAATCTTGAAAAATCATCTGTAACCACCAAGCAGTACAAATCCCGGCTGATGCTCCTAACATTGACAGGCCCAAAGAGATCCATGTGCAATCTCTCAAGAGGTAACCTGATCGAATTCATGACCTTCAAAGGATGTGACTTTCGAACCTGCTTACCTTTCTTACATGAAATACAATCATCATTTAAATGAAAAATTTTCAAGTTTACACCTTCAACTAAATCATTATGAACCAAAAAGTTCATTTTGCGAACATGAATGTGGCCCATCTTACGATGCCACATGATTGAATCTTTTTCTGTTGCTTTGTTTTTAGACACAAAACACTGTTTCTGATGAGACGTTGGCGTTGCTGTGCTCATATCAAGATAATAAAGATCATACTCCCGTGGAGCACGCAACAACACCATCTCATCAGGGATTTTAAACCCTGGTTTCAAAACCACACATTCAGTTTTTGTAAAATGTACGCTGAAATCTTTATCACAAATCTGTGAAATACTGAGTAGATTGTTTGTCAACTCCACTATGTAGTTTACTTTGTCAAAGGATATCACACCATTTGTCAAAATTCCTTGACCAACAATTCTTCCACCTTGACTCCCAGCAAACCCTACATGACCTCCATTGATGGATTTTACATCATAGAGCAAAGCAAGCGTCCCAGTCATGTGCCTTGACGCACCACTATCCATGATCCATTTTGATAGAATTGACTTGGGCAGCCCCTGCAAACATCAAAACAAATTTATTCAAACAATGAACTCCATGACTTTTTGACTTCTGAAACACTTCCAAACACTACATCACACTTTACATCAATCTTAGGAAAGTCAAATGTGACGTTTGGAACAACAGATTCCACTTTTGATTTTAACATATTTTCTTTGATAGGAGGAAACTCTGCAAGAAACTTATCAAGCTCAGATTCAAATTTGTGATTACCATTAACACCTACCTTTGATTCATAAAATTCCTTTACCCCTTTGACTTTTCTGTCAACCATTTTTCCAAAAATATTTTGAATAGTAGGATTAAAAACTTTTGAATCAAACTTTAACTCGTTCTCCATTTTCTTTATCTCAACTGATTGTGATTTGGTTTCAACAACTTTTGTTTCATTTTTCAAAATGTTTTCCATCTTTTTCTCCTCAACCGATGGTTTTGATTTTACAACCCAAAATTGATTTTCAAAAGTTTTCGTTTTTGGATAAATCTTTGAAGTCATTTGGGACTTTGAAGATTCGCCAATCTCAAATGTTGATTTCAGCTTATCTTCCGGCTTCAATGATTCACCCCTTTTCAAGATTCGAATTGGTGAAACCATCGGCTTTTTGCCCTTTGTGTTAACTGGTGACTTAGGTTGAGATTTTTTAACAAATGGTTTAATGAAAGGTTTTTCAAAAACTTTCTTGCATTGTCTTGCCATGTGTCCGATTCCATTGCAGCGATAACAAACTCTTTTGTCATACTCGACAAAAGTTGATTTGAACGACTCTTCTTTTAGTTTCTTCGCTGCATTGAAATCGTCAACTGCTTTTTGACTAAAAATGTATTCCTTCTCATCATCCACACTTGGTCCAACTACAAAAACATCATTCATTTTATCTTTTGGTTTGGCAACCTTCTTAGCCAATTTTTTCTCAAAACCAATTCCTTTGTTTTTAAAGTTGTTACCATTTTTCTTGTTACCATTACCTTCCCATTCCTTTTTCCCAAAGTTGTTGACACGTGTTGTAACAAATGATTTTTTAGGTTTCAAAAAGAATTCTTTGTTGTTTATCATATCAATGTCAATTTCAATCAATTTGAAAACTTTCTCAACATTCTCAATTTTCACATTCTGAAGAGGATACTCGAAATCGGAATAAAGTTTGTCTGTTCCAATCATAGTATATACTACCATAATCGAATCATCATTCGCACTCTTGTCTGATTTCAGTATAAACTGTTCCAAGAAATTACTCTCATTTTCAGAATCTGTAACACCTTTCTCAGATTGTAACTTCTCAGAGTTATCAATCTCTTCATCTAACACCTGATCAACAACGGTTTTGATAACCTGTGATTCATTGTCGGTGTCGGATGCAGAGAATGTAACATCGATGCTTTCAGGCAAATCATCCTTAATTGATCTCAATTTGAGATTCAAAGCAGCTTCCACCCCATCTGGATACTTTTGAGTGTAATGATTCCACATTGGGGGTGGAATACTGTTAAAGACCGGATCAGCATATGGTTGCTGTGGAACAATCTGTTCAAGGACATATGATGAAGCCACATAACTCATCAATTTTTTATCAATTCTATCATTTTCAATTTTAGCTAATTCCAATTCTTTCTTTAATGATGCTATTGTGTCAATATGAAAATTAACTTCCACTTGTTTATCAAAAAGTGTTGCTTTTGCTAATTTTGTGGCTTTATCATTTTCGACACTTTCCTCTTTAATCATTTTAACTGTTCTAGCTAGAGTATCATATGCTTCTTTGACTTGTCCTAGATCAAATTTTAACATGTCAGCATGTTCTTTCAATTCCTGAAACTTAGTGTCTTTTTCAAGACACTCCATGCACGGTTGTAAACACTTTTGGCATGGTGTTTCAGATATTGAATCTACTATCTCATTACATTCTGCTTCATAAACAGTTTCTACTTCTAGTTTACCGACATTTTTCGACTCTGACTCAGACAGATTTACTGATTCTTTTCCCTGAACTCCAGATTCCTCTTGTTTGACAGACTCATTACTGACAGACTTAGACTCCTCAGATTCTGAGTCTACCTCTCTCAGTTTCGCCATGAGAGCCTTGTCAGCAATTTCTTTCAAAGTGTCTTCGGTCATTTCCTTTGTCACATCGATCATTTCTTCAACAAATTCTTTCTTCTCATCATATCTTGGACACAATCCGGTCCTTGGTTCTTCAAAGAAACCTGCAAAAGATTCAATAATTTTAGGAGGCATGATAGATTTCAAAGAACTAGCTAATACCTCCTGCTCAGATTGAGAGTAATGAATTTCAGCAGCTATTTCTTCAAAATTGTCCACATTTTCAACAGAAATCTCTTCAACAACTGCAGAACCATTTTCAGTAACTGTTTCTGGTTCAGACACCATTTCGGAAATTTCAACAACTTCAGCCATCATTGCCTGTCCATCACTACTGGGAATATATTTATCCCAGCTGAACCCTGCAGCTACCTTCTCATCATCTTGATTCACAATCATCGCCTTTTCTAGTTTATTCTCAATTTGTGGTCTTTGAACAGTAGGCTGTTGATTTGATCGATGATAGATTGCTTGCTTGTAGTAGTCGTTGGTGAACGGGTTTTGATGATTGTTTACTTCACGATTCAGACATTCTCTCTTAAAATGACCACGTTCTTTACACTTGAAGCACGTAACTTTTGATTTGTCGAACCCTAACTTCTGATCGGGGCCTGATAAACTGTTCCGGCCTGTAATTTCCATGAAACGTTGTGCCCTTCTAACCAAACTTGCCATCCCCCATTTTATATCGATCAACTCAAGCTCTTCCGGGTCGATCTGATCGTAATCCTCTTTTGTCATATCAGGATTACCAATCCTACCCGCCACTAAGCCTTCATAAGCCTCTAGAACGGAAGCAAGTACCGCAATGTGTTGTCTCGCGGCAGTTTCAGTAATTTCATTTCCATTCTTAATATTCACCGCGATGTTGCACTGCACCCCAGAAACATAAGCCTGATTATTTGAACATGTAGAGCTTTGAGGTGAAGACTGCTCTTGAACTTTGAAATTTGGATCATAGTTCACAAATGGTGAAGGCTTGTTTGATTGTGGAGTGTTTGTAGAACCACCCAAATTTACATCAGCACTAAAACCCGTCTGTATCTTTGGACTTTGATTTGTTGCTACAGGAATACTTCCTTTGTAATACAAAGATATGTCTTGCTGCACATTTGCTGAATTCATTTGTTTGATCTTTGTTAGTTCCAATTCATGTGCCTCAATTTTCTCAATGAAACCACTCAAATTCATACTAGCAAAATTTGTATTGTTCTTCAACACCATCAGGTACGTTCCCCATTCATCATAAGGTAACGCGTCTGCTAATTTGTCGATCCACTCTTCATTTGTCTTGGTTATCTTCAATCTACCCATCTCCAAAACCAAATGACAGTATCGTTCAATCAATTGCTTTGTGGTCTCTCCTTTCATTCCCGTGAAAATGTCAAACTGCTTGTTTATCAATGCCTTCTTGCTTTTCATCATTTCTCCACTTCCTTCAAACTTTAACAACAATTTATCCCAAAGAGATTTTGAATTGTCTTCGTGATGTAACAGTACCAAGATGTCCTCCTTAATTGCTTGTTGAAGGATGCTCATCATTTTCTTTTCAGCCTTAAAGTCAGCTTGTTCCGTTTGAGTCAAACTTCCAATCACTTTCGGATGACCCATAGCATTAACAGGAGGTACATATTTATCATCAATCTTCAACCAGCTCTCAAAATGATTAGCTTGAACCCACGTTTTAAATCTTCCTGCCCAACTCGAATATTCATCGATGTTCATGAGTTTAGGAGGCTTTTGCATTGTTCCCAATTCGTTCTCCATGTTGACGTTTTGTATAACACTACCCGAGGTTTGTCCTGCTACCATACCACTGCCCGAGAAGAAGTTATAAAACTCTTGGTTTTCCATTTTTAGAAATTTACCGAGTAGTTTTAAAATTTTCACACACACACTTTTCACAAAATCAGACTATCGAACAAGTTCACGAACACTATGGACTATCAGTAATCTCAAGCGAAATCACTCAAACTTCAAGCGAAATCACAGAAGATTTCAAGCGAAACTCACAAATCAAACACAGTATGATTTCGCTTCAAACAGCAAGATCTCAAGCGAAATCAATGGTTTCGCTTCAAACCAAATTTTTATCCAAACACAAATTTTTCAAGCGAAATATACGATATCGCTTCAAACAGTCAGAATATTTCAAGCGAAATCCACAGTTTCGCTTCAAAATACCAACAATCAATCTGCCCGCTCAAGCGAAATCTGGTTTTCAAGTCATTTTTGTCAATTTTAGTCCGAATTTTAATCTGAATTTCTCAAGGCTTTGTTAAAACACACTTTTACACACACTGTGAAAGTCTTAGTCCATTTTGTCCGTGTTTTCGTCCAGAAATCAATTTTTGTGAGTAAAAACCAACTGATTCAAGTGAACACACTCATAACTGGCTCTGATACCAATTGTAGGATCGATTTGACTGATCGAATGAGTCAATTTGAGTGTGTTTACACTATTTAGATGGCGGAAACATCTAAACAGCTTAGAATCAGACAGAAAAGAGTAGAAAACATAATAGATTCACTTTTAACACTTGTTCTCTGTTATATATTGACTTGAAAATCCGGCAGCACCTCGTTACAACTTTTCAGAATACATACCAACTGAGAACTACACAAGCCTATTTATAGGCAACAAGATTTCGCTTCAACATGCCTCAAGCGAAATCTTATCACATGATTTCGCTTGAGGCTTACATCATACTTCCTGAAGCGAAATCTTTACAAACTAAAATAAACTTACATTTAGACCCCTACACTTTACATACTTGACATATTTAGACCCTAGACTTATGACGTAGGCTTTAGACATCGTGTATCAACAATTATTCATTATCATCAACCAAAATATCACACATTATCATCAACCAAAACATAATACATAACGAGAGTCACTAACCGGTTAGCTTTTTAAGGTGCAAAGATATGAAAAAGTCGATGAATAAGCTCCCAATCCGAGGGCTCTTGTTATCGCCGGTAGAATCCGAAAGGAAGGAGAGAAGATCTATGGCTTAAGGTTTTTCTAGAGTGAGGTAGTGTAGGAGAAGGTGTGTGTGTGAGAGTGAGTGTGTTGTCCAAAAAATGGCAAACATGGATAATCACTAAGGTTATATACCCGTCCCAAGTAGTGCACCCTAATGGGCTTTCGGTTGGGTTAAATGGGGTGCGTGGCCCATCCGGCCCACTGTTTCATTGTTCACTCGAGACCGCATGGTCTCGAGTCGGGTTCTTGTTGTCTCGGTTCATATACATACACGCGTACATACAATTACAACACATAATCGTAACACGTAGTCACATAGGATGTTCACATATATCATTACACCAATACTTCAACTAGTCACATAATGTTTCAAGTAGGTTACACTAAGGTACACGAAAGGTTCTAAATTTCGAGTTGTCACATCATCCCCAAGTTGAAAGAAATTTCGTCCCGAAATTTGGTAGGCACTCACTGAGGAAGTTAGTTAAGTTGCATGGTTTTCCTGGTTTTCCTGGGGTGTCACATCCACCCCCCGTTGATCTGGAATTTCGTCCCGAAATTCCGTAGTTTCAGCCTCAGTAGTGGGTGTACTGTTTGCGAACAGCTGGGGATACTTTTGTTTCATTTGGTCTTCGCGCTCCCAAGTGAACTCTGGGCCGCGACGTGAGTTCCAACGAACTCGAATGAGAGGTATTCTAGTGCTCTTGAGGACCTTAACACCCCGGTCCGTGATTTCAACTGGTTCCTCGACGAATCGTAACTGCTCGTCGATAGTGAGTTCCTTCAGAGGAACTACGTGGGTCTCATCTGACAGACACTTCTTCAGATTTGACACGTGAAAAACGTTGTGAACTGCACCGAGTTCGGCTGGTAAGTTCAGTCTGTAGGCCACCCTGCCTATTTTCTCGATGACTTCGAAGGGTCCAACGTATCGTGGGTTAAGTTTGTCGCGTTTGCCAAAACGAACCACACCCTTACAGGGTGAAACTTTGAGTAGTACCCGCTCCCCAACCTGGAGCTCAAGCGGTTTCCTGCCCTTATCGGCGTAGACTTTCTGACGGTCGCGAGCTGCCGCCATGCGTTTTCGTATTTGAGCAATTTGTTCGGTTGTGTCTACCACATGTTCTGGACCAGTGATCTGACTATCTCCCACCTCTGCCCAGCAAAGAGGTGACCGGCATTTACGTCCGTACAATGCCTCAAACGGAGCAGCTTTAATGCTGGTGTGGTAGCTGTTATTGTACGAGAATTCCACAAGTGGCAGGTACTTTTCCCAGCTGTTGCCAAAATCGATTACACATGCACGAAGCATGTCTTCTAAGGTTTGAATAGTGCGCTCGGACTGCCCGTCCGTCTGAGGGTGATACGCTGTGCTCATGTCTAATCGTGAGCCAAAGGATTTGTGCATTGCTTGCCACAGCTCTGAAGTAAATCGTGCATCTCGATCCGAGATGATAGAGGTGGGCACCCCGTGCCTCGAAACAACTTCCTTGAGGTATATTTCTGCAAGAGTGGAGAACTTATCCGTCTCCTTGATAGCCAGGAAGTGTGCATATTTTGTAAGTCGATCCACGATCACCCAAATAGTATCGTTTCCGCGCTGGGATCTAGGTAGGCCAGTAACAAAATCCATGGAAATTTGCTCCCATTTCCATTGTGGTATCTCTGGTTGTTGGAGTAGGCCTGAGGGTTTCTGGTATTCAGACTTGACTCTCGCACAAGTCAAACACTTGCTGACATAAGTTGCGATGTGGGCCTTCATGCTAGGCCACCAATACGTAGTTCTGATGTCGTGGTACATTTTGTCCGAACCAGGGTGTACCGAGTAGCGAGACTTGTGTGCTTCGTCCATCACAAGCTCTCGTAGGTTGCCATAGAGTGGGACCCAAACGCGTCCCGTTACGTAGTAAGCACCGTCTTCCTCTTGTTCTAAGCGTTGCCTTGACCCGCATAGGGCTTCAGCCCTGACATTTTCTGGTTTCAATGCTTCTATCTGAGCAGCTAGTATCTGGGAAGGAAGACTAGAATGGATCTTGAGTTGTAAAGCTCGCACGCGCTTAGGCGCAGTGTCCTTTCGACTGAGGGCGTCAGCCACAACATTGGCCTTGCCCGGGTGATACCTGATTGCGCACTCGTAGTCATTCAGTAGCTCGACCCATCGTCGTTGTCGCATGTTCAGTTCCTTCTGCTTGAAGATATGCTTGAGGCTCCTGTGGTCGGTGTAGATGACGCACTTGGTACCGTACAGGTAATGCCGCCATAACTTAAGTGCAAAAACAACAGCTCCCAGCTCTAAGTCGTGCGTAGTGTAGTTCTTCTCATGAACTTTAAGTTGGCGTGAGGCGTAGGCTATAACTTTATCTCGTTGCATCAATACACAACCAAGACCTTGAATTGATGCGTCGCAGTAAACCACAAAGTCGTCAGTGCCCTCTGGCAAGGAAAGGATAGGTGCGCTGCAGAGTTTATCCTTTAGATGTTGAAACGCTAATTCCTGTGTATTTCCCCAGCGATAGACAACGCCTTTCTGCGTTAGCGAGGTGAGGGGCTGTGCAATCTTAGAAAAATCCTTAATGAACCTCCTGTAGTAACCTGCCAATCCCAAGAATTGGCGAATTTCCTTTGGTGTACGAGGTGCAGGCCAGTTCTTAATCGAGTCTATCTTGGATGGATCAACATGAATCCCATCCTTGTTTACCACGTGGCCTAGGAAATGGACTTCTCGAAGCCAGAAGTCGCATTTCGAGAACTTTGCATAAAGTTGTTCTGTTCGAAGGAGTTCTAGAATAAGTCGTAGATGTTGCTCGTGTTCCTCCTGACTCTTAGAATAGATCAGGATGTCGTCGATGAATACTATAACGAACTTGTCCAGGTAAGGCTTGCACACTCGATTCATCAAGTCCATGAAAATTGCTGGTGCGTTTGTCAGCCCGAAAGGCATGACCAAAAACTCATAGTGCCCGTATCGAGTTCTAAAAGCTGTTTTGGAGACGTCCTCTTCTCGGACTCTCAGCTGGTGATATCCCGATCTCAAATCGATCTTCGAATAGTAGCTCGACCCTTGCAGCTGGTCGGACAAGTCGTCAATACGCGGTAGAGGATAACGATTCTTCACCGTCACCTTGTTGAGTTCCCGGTAGTCGATGCACATTCTGAAGGTACCGTCCTTCTTCTTTACAAATAGCACTGGAGCTCCCCAGGGCGATGAGCTAGGACGAATAAAACCCTTATCCAAGAGTTTTTGTAGTTGCGTAGAGAGTTCTTCCAACTCTGATGGGGCTAAACGATAAGGTGCACGAGCTATAGGCGCAGCTCCAGGAGCTAGTTCAATCTGAAACTCGACTTGGCGATGGGGCGGAAGACCATGTAATTCCTCAGGAAATACCTCTGGGTAATCGCGTACAACTGGAAAATCTTCTATCTTCTTCTCTTTCTCCGAGGTGTCAGTAACAAGAGCCAGAATGGCAGTGTGGCCCTTTCGCAGGCACTTTTGGGCCTTAAGGAGAGAAATGACGTTCTCAACGACACTCCTCTTGTCGCCACGAATCATGAGAGGTTCACTACTAGAACCAGGAATACGAACAACCTTCTCGTTGCAAAGAATTTCTGCTCGGTGTTGGGATAACCAATCCATCCCAATGACAACGTCGAAACTACCCAAGACGATTGGAATAAGGTCGATAGAGAAGGTCTGGTCTGCAAGAACGAGTTTACAACCCTTGACTACGTGTGTGGCTTCTAAACTCTTACCATTTGCTAGCTCTACGGTGTGCTTGTTGTTCAAAGGTGTTGGAATACGCTTAAGCATTCGACTAACTTCTAGTGACATGTAGCTAGTATCGGCACCCGAATCAAATAAAACTGAAACATAAAAGTCGTCGAGAAGGAACTTACCCACCACAACATTGGGGTCATTCCTTGCTTCACCTTGGCCAATCACGAACGCTCGCCCCCTGGCGCCATTGTTGTTGTTGTTCCCATTGTTACCATTCCCCTGATTGTTGTTGTTGTTGTTGTTGTTGTTCTGGTTCCTGTTCAGCTGGGGACAATCTCTCTTGAAGTGGCCCTCAGCTCCGCACTGAAAGCACCCTTTGTTATCACCCTGCTGCTGCTGCTGGCGCTGGTTCTGTTGAGCTGGCTGACGATTCTGGTTGGCGGGGTATAAGCTCCTGCAATCCTTTGCAGCGTGACCAGGCTTGTTGCACCGATGACAGTTGCCCCTGGTGCATGGCCCGCTGTGATTCCCTTTGTACCCACCATGACCTTGACCACCAGATGATTGCTGACTAGGGCTCTTGTAGTCATCAGTCTTTCTCTGCTGAGACTGGGACTGAACAGAAGTTGACCCCTTACTTGAAGTTCCATCCCACTTCCGTTTGTTGTCACTAAGAGTACCTGAAGTAGTTGCAGCACCTATGAGCTTTGGTAACTTGTTCTGCTCCACCGCCTGATCCGTGAGACGGTGAGCCAACTGAACAACTTGCTGGTAGGTGGCGAGGTTCGCTGAAGTCACATGACTCTGGATTTCTGGCACCAAGCCTTGGAGAAACAGTTCGATGCGTTTGATGGGAGGATCCACCATAGTAGGACACAGAATTGCCAGTTCGTTCGACCTTTTCACATAAGCTTCAATTTCCGACCCCGTCATCTTGAGGTTGAAGAATTCTACCTCCAGTTTGTGAATCTCATCCCGACTGCAGTATTCTTCCCTGATCATCTCCTTAAAATTCTCCCATGGGGTGGCGTTGGCAGCAACCAACCCCAGCATCTGAACCTGAGCGTTCCACCATGTGAGGGCTAAACCCTCGAGAGTACCGGTAGCATACTTCACCCTGCGCGCCTCAGGGCATTCACACATTTCGAACACAGATTCTAGTTTCTCAAACCAGTGTAGGAGACCTACTGCTCCTTCAGTGCCGCTAAAAGTAGTTGGTCGGCAGTCCATGAAAGTCTTAAAAGTGCACACGGGTGGCTGAGCATGCTGACCTATCGTGGGCGAAAGAAAAGACAGAGTTTAACACAAAGGTTGGTTCACGAGAGTAGGATCTACAGATCCTAGAATGAGTTAGAACTGCAGGATATACCTCCTGCGTGTGCAGCTGCAAGTGCTGCGGCAACTCGTTCGTTGATCAGAGCCGTCAACTGGGCTTGTGTCAGGTTAACGCGTCCAGACATGATCTTCATATCAAGAAGAACGTGAGTGAGAGGGGTTCGCGAAAGTGCGATGTCAGAAGTGAGTAAGTGCACACGTGTTCAAGCAACAGTAGTTTACTAACCAAGCATACCATGAGCAATGTACTATGTAACTAACAAGTAGGCAATATATACACAGATTATATCACCTAGAATGTTGAGCCTTGCATGTGGAGTGAAGCGTCGTTGTGGACCGTTGAGCACTGTACAGGTTATAGTCTGGTTTTAACAAAACGTTCTTCCTTTATTAAAACCAAGTTCTCTATAACCAATGGCTCTGATACCAATCTGTCACATCCCCAAAATCCACCTGCGGAGTACTACCGCTTGGAGGCGTGACTGACCAGGATCCAGCCACCAATCATATTGAACAAGCATATAAGTAGTTATAAAATCCAACCAATACAATTGGTGTTCAAACAAAACAAAGATTAAGTTGCAAGCGGAAGCATAAGTCTTAAAACCAAAACATAAGTTTAATTGTTTCAAAGTTTAACATGGCACACAGTCGTCCATGTCCCACAACGACTCTCTTCCATGCAAGCTCCAGCTAAGTACCTATTGACCTGCAAAGCATGTAGTAACGAGTCAACAACAAGTTGAGTGAGTTCACGGTTGGGTGTTTGTTTTAAGTTGTTTCGAAAACGGTTTCCTTTATCTGGCATCCTGCTGTGGGGGTTACCCCATAGTTAAAAAAACGTGACTTGTTTGTTCCCGGTTACTCTGGCAATTCATATCACATTCATCATATATTCATCTAGTTCATCTTTAGGGTTTTCATCCTTTGAACAAACAAGCTCATTAAACCGATTTATGTCAACATAATCTACTTAGTTTAATGCACCAATGATCCTTATCATTCACACATTCAACCGAGAACATAATAGCACCATATTCAAACATATCTCTACTTATTCATATGTCAAACTAGCATGATTCTTAACAAACCAATCTATTCTTACTAACCATGACTTTATCTAGAATTCAAATATCAACATCATAGATGAACAACAACAATCCTAGTACCGATTATTCAAGTGGGGTATGTTCATCATGCATAAGGCAAACATATTATCAAATAACTTCATTATTCATTATCATCAACCAAAATATCACACATTATCATCAACCAAAACATAATACATAACGAGAGTCACTAACCGGTTAGCTTTTTAAGGTGCAAAGATATGAAAAAGTCGATGAATAAGCTCCCAATCCGAGGGCTCTTGTTATCGCCGGTAGAATCCGAAAGGAAGGAGAGAAGATCTATGGCTTAAGGTTTTTCTAGAGTGAGGTAGTGTAGGAGAAGGTGTGTGTGTGAGAGTGAGTGTGTTGTCCAAAAAATGGCAAACATGGATAATCACTAAGGTTATATACCCGTCCCAAGTAGTGCACCCTAATGGGCTTTCGGTTGGGTTAAATGGGGTGCGTGGCCCATCCGGCCCACTGTTTCATTGTTCACTCGAGACCGCATGGTCTCGAGTCGGGTTCTTGTTGTCTCGGTTCATATACATACACGCGTACATACAATTACAACACATAATCGTAACACATAGTCACATAGGATGTTCACATATATCATTACACCAATACTTCAACTAGTCACATAATGTTTCAAGTAGGTTACACTAAGGTACACGAAAGGTTCTAAATTTTGAGTTGTCACATCATCCCCAAGTTGAAAGAAATTTCGTCCCGAAATTTGGTAGGCACTCACTGAGGAAGTTAGTTAAGTTGCATGGTTTTCCTGGTTTTCCTGGGGTGTCACATCCACCCCCCGTTGATCTGGAATTTCGTCCCGAAATTCCGTAGTTTCAGCCTCAGTAGTGGGTGTGCTGTTTGCGAACAGCTGGGGATACTTTTGTTTCATCTGGTCTTCGCGCTCCCAGGTGAACTCTGGGCCGCGACGTGAGTTCCAACGAACTCGAACGAGAGGTATTCTAGTGCTCTTGAGGACCTTTACATCCCGGCCCGTGATTTCAACTGGTTCCTCAACGAATCGTAACTGCTCGTCGATAGTGAGTTCCTTCAGAGGAACTACGTGGGTCTCATCTGACAGACACTTCTTCAGATTTGACACGTGAAAAACGTTGTGAACTGCACCGAGTTCGGCTGGTAAGTTCAGTCTGTAGGCCACCCTGCCTATTTTCTCGATAACTTCGAAGGGTCCAACGTATCGTGGGTTAAGTTTGCCGCGTTTGCCAAAACGAACCACACCCTTCCAGGGTGAAACTTTGAGTAGTACCCGCTCCCCAACCTGGAGCTCAAGCGGTTTCCTGCCCTTATCGGCATAGACTTTCTGACGGTCGCGAGCTGCCGCCATGCGTTTTCGTATTTGAGAAATTTGTTCGGTTGTGTCTACCACATGTTCTGGACCAGTGATCTGACTATCTCCCACCTCTGCCCAGCAAAGAGGTGACCGGCATTTACGTCCGTACAATGCCTCAAACGGAGCAGCTTTAATGCTGGTGTGGTAGCTGTTATTGTACGAGAATTCCACAAGTGGCAGGTGCTTTTCCCAGCTGTTGCCAAAATCGATTACACATGCACGAAGCATGTCTTCTAAGGTTTGAATAGTGCGCTCGGACTGCCCGTCCATCTGAGGGTGATACGCTGTGCTCATGTCTAATCGTGAGCCAAAGGATTTGTGCATTGCTTGCCACAGCTCTGAAGTAAATCGTGCATCTCGATCCGAGATGATAGAGGTGGGCACCCCGTGCCTCGAAACAACTTCCTTGAGGTATATTTCTGCAAGAGTGGAGAACTTATCCGTCTCCTTGATAGCCAGGAACTGTGCAGATTTTGTAAGTCGATCCACGATCACCCAAATAGTATCGTTTCCGCGCTGGGATCTAGGTAGGCCAGTAACAAAATCCATGGAAATTTGCTCCCATTTCCATTGTGGTATCTCTGGTTGTTGGAGTAGGCCTGAGGGTTTCTGGTATTCAGACTTGACTCTCGCACAAGTCAAACACTTGCTGACATAAGTTGCGATGTGGGCCTTCATGCTAGGCCACCAATACGTAGTTCTGATGTCGTGGTACATTTTGTCCGAACCAGGGTGTACCGAGTAGCGAGACTTGTGTGCTTCGTCCATCACAAGCTCTCGTAGTTTGCCATAGAGTGGGACCCAAACGCGTCCCGTTACGTAGTAAGCACCGTCTTCCTCCTGTTCTAAGCGTTGCCTTGACCCGCATAGGGCTTCAGCCCTGACGTTTTCTGGTTTCAATGCTTCTATCTGAGCAGCTCGTATCTGGGAAGGAAGACTAGAATGGATCGTGAGTTGTAAAGCTCGCACGCGCTTAGGCGCAGTGTCCTTTCGACTGAGGGCGTCAGCCACAACATTGGCCTTGCCCGGGTGATACCTGATTGCGCACTCGTAGTCATTCAGTAGCTCGACCCATCGTCGTTGTCGCATGTTCAGTTCCTTCTGCTTGAAGATATGCTCGAGGCTCCTGTGGTCGGTGTAGATGGCGCACTTGGTACCGTACAGGTAATGCCGCCATAACTTAAGTGCAAAAACAACAGATCCCAGCTCTAAGTCGTGCGTAGTGTAGTTCTTCTCATGAACTTTAAGTTGGCGTGAGGCGTAGGCTATAACTTTATCTCGTTGCATCAATACACAACCAAGACCTTGAATTGATGCGTCGCAGTAAACCACAAAGTCGTCAGTGCCCTCTGGCAAGGAAAGGATAGGTGCGCTGCAGAGTTTATCCTTTAGATGTTGAAACGCTAATTCCTGTGTATTTCCCCAGCGATAGACAACGCCTTTCTGCGTTAGCGAGGTGAGGGGCTGTGCAATCTTAGAAAAATCCTTAATGAACCTCCTGTAGTAACCTGCCAATCCCAAGAATTGGCGAATTTCCTTTGGTGTACGAGGTGCAGGCCAGTTCTTAATCGAGTCTATCTTGGATGGATCAACATGAATCCCATCCTTGTTTACCACGTGGCCTAGGAAATGGACTTCTCGAAGCTAGAAGTCGCATTTCGAGAACTTTGCATAAAGTTGTTCTGTTCGAAGGAGTTCTAGAATAAGTCGTAGATGTTGCTCGTGTTCCTCCTGACTCTTAGAATAGATCAGGTTGTCGTCGATGAATACTATAACGAACTTGTCCAGGTAAGGCTTGCACACTCGATTCATCAAGTCCATGAAAACTGCTGGTGCGTTTGTCAGCCCGAAAGGCATGACCAAAAACTCATAGTGCCCGTATCGAGTTCTAAAAGCTGTTTTGGAGACGTCCTCTTCTCGGACTCTCAGCTGGTGATATCCCGATCTCAAATCGATCTTCGAATAGTAGCTCGACCCTTGCAGCTGGTCGGACAAGTCGTCAATACGCGGTAGAGGATAACGATTCTTCACCGTCACCTTGTTGAGTTCCCGGTAGTCGATGCACATTCTGAAGGTACCGTCCTTCTTCTTTACAAATAGCACTGGAGCTCCCCAGGGCGATGAGCTAGGACGAATAAAACCCTTATCCAAGAGTTCTTGTAGTTGCGTAGAGAGTTCTTCCAACTCTGATGGGGCTAAACGATAAGGTGCACGAGCTATAGGCGCAGCTCCAGGAGCTAGTTCAATCTGAAACTCGACTTGGCGATGGGGCGGAAGACCAGGTAATTCCTCAGGAAATACCTCTGGGTAATCGCGTACAACTGGAAAATCTTCTATCTTCTTCTCTTTCTCCGAGGTGTCAGTAACAAGAGCCAGAATGGCAGTGTGGCCCTTTCGCAGGCACTTTTGGGCCTTAAGGAGAGAAATGACGTTCTCAACGGTACTCCTCTTGTCGCCACGAATCATGAGAGGTTCACTACCAGAACCAGGAATACGAACAACCTTCTCGTTGCAAAGAATTTCTGCTCGGTGTTGGGATAACCAATCCATCCCAATGACAACGTCGAAACTACCCAAGACGATTGGAATAAGGTCGATAGAGAAGGTCTGGTCAGCAAGAACGAGTTTACAACCCTTGACTACGTGTGTGGCTTCTAAACTCTTACCATTTGCTAGCTCTACGGTGTGCTTGTTGTTCAAAGGTGTTGGAATACGCTTAAGCATTCGACTAACTTCTAGTGACATGTAGCTAGTATCGGCACCCGAATCAAATAAAACTGAAACATAAAAGTCGTCGAGAAGGAACTTACCCGCCACAACATTGGGGTCATTCCTTGCTTCACCTTGGCCAATCACGAACGCTCGCCCCCTGGCGCCATTGTTGTTGTTGTTCCCATTGTTACCATTCCCCTGATTGTTGTTGTTGTTGTTGTTGTTCTGGTTCCTGTTCAGCTGGGGACAATCTCTCTTGAAGTGGCCCTCAGCTCCGCACTGAAAGCACCCTTTGTTATCACCCTGCTGCTGCTGCTGGCGCTGGTTCTGTTGAGCTGGCTGACGATTCTGGTTGGCGGGGTATAAGCTCATGCAATCCTTTGTAGCGTGACCAGGCTTGTTGCACCGATGACAGTTGCCCCTAGTGCATGGCCCGCTGTGGTGCAGGCTGCAGCGATTGCATTTGGGGTGATTCCCTTTGTACCCACCATGACCTTGACCACCAGATGATTGCTGACTAGGGCTCTTGTAGTCATCAGTCTTTCTCTGCTGAGACTGGGACTGAACAGAAGTCGACCCCTTACTTGAAGTTCCATCCCACTTCCGTTTGTTGTCACTAAGAGTACCTGAAGTAGTTGCAGCACCTATGAGCTTTGGTAACTTGTTCTGCTCCACCGCCTGATCCGTGAGACGGTGAGCCAACTGAACAACTTGCTGGTAGGTGGCGAGGTTCGCTGAAGTCACATGACTCTGGATTTCTGGCACCAAGCCTTGGAGAAACAGTTCGATGCGTTTGATGGGAGGATCCACCATAGTAGGACACAGAATTGCCAGTTCGTTCGACCTTTTCACATAAGCTTCAATTTCCGACCCCGTCATCTTGAGGTTGAAGAATTCTACCTCCAGTTTGTGAATCTCATCCCGACTGCAGTATTCTTCCCTGATCATCTCCTTAAAATTCTCCCATGGGGTGGCGTTGGCAGCAACCAACCCCAGCATCTGAACCTGAGCGTTCCACCATGTGAGGGCTAAACCCTCGAGAGTACCGGTAGCATACTTCACCCTGCGCGCCTCAGGGCATTCACACATTTCGAACACAGATTCTAGTTTCTCAAACCAGTGTAGGAGACCTACTGCTCCTTCAGTGCCGCTAAAAGTAGTTGGTCGGCAGTCCATGAAAGTCTTAAAAGTGCACACGGGTGGCTGAGCATGCTGACCTATCGTGGGCGAAAGAAAAGACAGAGTTTAACACAAAGGTTGGTTCACGAGAGTAGGATCTACAGATCCTAGAATGAGTTAGAACTGCAGGATATACCTCCTGCGTGTGCAGCTGCAAGTGCTGCGGCAACTCGTTCGTTGATCAGAGCCGTCAACTGGGCTTGTGTCAGGTTAACGCGTCCAGACATGATCTTCATATCAAGAAGAACGTGAGTGAGAGGGGTTCGCGAAAGTGCGATGTCAGAAGTGAGTAAGTGCACACGTGTTCAAGCAACAGTAGTTTACTAACCAAGCATACCATGAGCAATGTACTATGTAACTAACAAGTAGGCAATATATACACAGATTATATCACCTAGAATGTTGAGCCTTGCATGTGGAGTGAAGCGTCGTTGTGGACCGTTGAGCACTGTACAGGTTATAGTCTGGTTTTAACAAAACGTTCTTCCTTTATTAAAACCAAGTTCTCTATAACCAATGGCTCTGATACCAATCTGTCACATCCCCAAAATCCACCTGCGGAGTACTACCGCTTGGAGGCGTGACTGACCAGGATCCAGCCACCAATCATATTGAACAAGCATATAAGTAGTTATAAAATCCAACCAATACAATTGGTGTTCAAACAAAACAAAGATTAAGTTGCAAGCGGAAGCATAAGTCTTAAAACCAAAACATAAGTTTAATTGTTTCAAAGTTTAACATGGCACACAGTCGTCCATGTCCCACAACGACTCTCTTCCATGCAAGCTCCAGCTAAGTACCTATTGACCTGCAAAGCATGTAGTAACGAGTCAACAACAAGTTGAGTGAGTTCACGGTTGGGTGTTTGTTTTAAGTTGTTTCGAAAACGGTTTCCTTTATCTGGCATCCTGCTGTGGGGGTTACCCCATAGTTAAAAAAACGTGACTTGTTTGTTCCCGGTTACTCTGGCAATTCATATCACATTCATCATATATTCATCTAGTTCATCTTTAGGGTTTTCATCCTTTGAACAAACAAGCTCATTAAACCGATTTATGTCAACATAATCTACTTAGTTTAATGCACCAATGATCCTTATCATTCACACATTCAACCGAGAACATAATAGCACCATATTCAAACATATCTCTACTTATTCATATGTCAAACTAGCATGATTCTTAACAAACCAATCTATTCTTACTAACCATGACTTTATCTAGAATTCAAATATCAACATCATAGATGAACAACAACAATCCTAGTACCGATTATTCAAGTGGGGTATGTTCATCATGCATAAGGCAAACATATTATCAAATAACTTCATTATTCATTATCATCAACCAAAATATCACACATTATCATCAACCAAAACATAATACATAACGAGAGTCACTAACCGGTTAGCTTTTTAAGGTGCAAAGATATGAAAAAGTCGATGAATAAGCTCCCAATCCGAGGGCTCTTGTTATCGCCGGTAGAATCCGAAAGGAAGGAGAGAAGATCTATGGCTTAAGGTTTTTCTAGAGTGAGGTAGTGTAGGAGAAGGTGTGTGTGTGAGAGTGAGTGTGTTGTCCAAAAAATGGCAAACATGGATAATCACTAAGGTTATATACCCGTCCCAAGTAGTGCACCCTAATGGGCTTTCGGTTGGGTTAAATGGGGTGCGTGGCCCATCCGGCCCACTGTTTCATTGTTCACTCGAGACCGCATGGTCTCGAGTCGGGTTCTTGTTGTCTCGGTTCATATACATACACGCGTACATACAATTACAACACATAATCGTAACACATAGTCACATAGGATGTTCACATATATCATTACACCAATACTTCAACTAGTCACATAATGTTTCAAGTAGGTTACACTAAGGTACACGAAAGGTTCTAAATTTTGAGTTGTCACATCATCCCCAAGTTGAAAGAAATTTCGTCCCGAAATTTGGTAGGCACTCACTGAGGAAGTTAGTTAAGTTGCATGGTTTTCCTGGTTTTCCTGGGGTGTCACATCCACCCCCCGTTGATCTGGAATTTCGTCCCGAAATTCCGTAGTTTCAGCCTCAGTAGTGGGTGTGCTGTTTGCGAACAGCTGGGGATACTTTTGTTTCATCTGGTCTTCGCGCTCCCAGGTGAACTCTGGGCCGCGACGTGAGTTCCAACGAACTCGAACGAGAGGTATTCTAGTGCTCTTGAGGACCTTTACATCCCGGCCCGTGATTTCAACTGGTTCCTCAACGAATCGTAACTGCTCGTCGATAGTGAGTTCCTTCAGAGGAACTACGTGGGTCTCATCTGACAGACACTTCTTCAGATTTGACACGTGAAAAACGTTGTGAACTGCACCGAGTTCGGCTGGTAAGTTCAGTCTGTAGGCCACCCTGCCTATTTTCTCGATGACTTCGAAGGGTCCAACGTATCGTGGGTTAAGTTTTCCGCGTTTGCCAAAACGAACCACACCCTTCCAGGGTGAAACTTTGAGTAGTACCCGCTCCCCAACCTGGACCGTTTCTACGTCCGTTACGACTTCCGTCATAATTAACCGAACAACGCAGTCGTACGGCCAAACGAACCAACATCCGACATATTTTTTAGCACATTTTAACTTCCCTATACTTTAACTTCATTTTAGAGCTTTGAAATGGGGTTAACAGGCCTTAAACGTGTCGAAAATGAGCTTATTACACAACAGGGACCAAATCTGCCATTCTGCCAAACTAGGTCCTTGCGCACCTCAACACTATGAGTGTTACGGTGCACAAGCAGTCCCCAGAATAGCAGAATGTTGCAAACAGCCTGTTTTCAGCTGTCATACACTCTTTTCTCACTTGCAACTGGTTTCTAGCAATCCTATGGGCGCCCATGGGTTTTTAAATCAGTGGGTATGTGTTGTACGGCTGAGATTTAACGCTTGGGAAACAAGAAATGATCTTAACGGCTCTACATTTCCTATAAATACCCCCCCATGTCTTGCTCATTTCCCTCACATTTGAATCTGATTCAAAACTCTCTAAGTGGAAGTTTTATAAGCTTCCTACCTGAGAGTGAATCGGGTCAAATACTTGTGGGGACCTTCTGTAAGTATCCTTTCGCGTTTATCGTTCGTTTTAGCGTTAAAGTCAAACTGTGTTTGACTTTCTACATTAACCAGTTTATGGTCAACGTGAAGTTCATTTGAACTTCATAACGTGAGCGTAATCACGATGGTTATAGTCCCTAGTGACTATACCTACTGATTACCACGTTATCTAGGCTCAGTGACGAGTCGTAGTTTCGGGCAAAATGCGTGTTCTTGCGTATTTTGTAACCAAACTACTCTAGGGTATCAAAACCGTTTGTTTTGATATCAAAACCTGTTTTCTAACTTAACTAAACATGTTCTAGCATGTTTAGCTCGTCACTTTTAGATTAGTGCTTGTCTATGGTCGTAAAGGTAAGCGATCTAATCAATCGCTTATACTTTCGAACCCGACCCATTTGGTCGATCATTAGGATCCGACCAAATACTTTAGGTGACCATAGTAGTATAGGGAATAACCTTCCGAGGTTATAACTTATGGTCACGTCGTTTAAGTAGTTGTATGATAAGTAATTTTTATGCCTTAGGTAAATTACCAAAATGCCTTTTTTTTAAGCCAAAATTCTTTTTAAGCCTATGTAACATAACTTTTGCCATCTAAACTGATTTAACAACAATATTAAACATGTTAAGGCATATCTTACTTGTCATAGGGCTTGTTAGGCGGTCCGAACGCGTTTTACGCGAACGACGCGTTAAAGTAGCATAAGCTACCTAAACGGGTCGTAACGGGTCAAAAGCACTTAGGATAAGTTTCGTTTTAGTATATAGGCTTTGCTAAACCATATTACATGAGTTCCTACACTCATTTGGTTTACAAACCCTCATGCTACCCGATTCTCCGATTAGGTCCGTTTATTAATGTAGTTACCTATATTAGGTGACGTTTGAACCCGTGATCTTCTAACCTTGCTTGGTGGATTTCTAAAGTCTATTGAGCAATCTCAAGTGAGTACATAGACCCCTCCTTTACTATTTTCCAAACATTTTGGGGTGAAACACATGTGCCTACTTGTTACTTTCATGCTTTTCATGTTTTCTCATCATATACATGTTATGTTCATTAGTACATTATTAGTACATCGTTTTACATGACATTTTATGCTATGTATGTCCATTGTGTGCATACTTAGTGCATTATTTTACATTATCTTTTCATGCTATGTATGTTCATCATACTTAGTACATTTTCATTTCATCACATGCTTACATTTTTTATATGACATTTGGCTTGTTTAAATGAGACCATATACATTCATTAACTTTGATCACGCCGCTCGTTAGTAGGTAATGGTACCATAGGAATTGACAACTCCCATTCCTAACATCCTAGGTATGTTTGGATGAAAGGAATGACCGAATTCGATAAAACATAATACAGATAGACCTTTAATTTGTTTAAAGTCTCATCACCACAGTCACAAGGCTTGGATGTATGCATTTTTACAATACCGCATAAATGTTTGTATTCAGTATAGCATGCATTTCCACAAAACATAACATTGATTTAAACCACGTTTTACTTCATTACATTGTTTTGTGCATTTTTACCTATGGTTCAGTGGATATATATATATATATATTTCATTTGCCATACATGACATTTTGTTCACATTTGACATAGACATTTTGATATTGATATACATATTTCCTGGACTGTATTTTGACATAGATATTTTGACATGGTTTACACAAAGACATTTGACAAATGATTTGATATGGGCAAATTTACATTAGTGGTTTGTTTGGGTAAGTGATTTAAGTAACGAGCATATGTAATATGATACAAGCATGGTGGATACGCCGCTGGTACTTCCTATATATAAGTGTTTGTATGGTATTACATATTGTAGCGTTATTTGAATCATTTCAATTTAGACATATAACATTTCATACAAATAACATGTTTTTCACAAGACATTGTTTTACAAACAACTCATTTATACAAACTCATTTTACTTGGTTATTCATTTAACCTCACATTATTCTTTTACATATTATCTACATTATCATCGCTTTTCAAAAGATTTATAAAACAAAACATTTTACAAGGATCATGGCTGACTTTTGTTAAACAACCTTTCTAAACTTATAAGTCATGAACCCTATTTTCATAAAACCTATGTATCTCACAGGCATTTTTATGCTGACGTACCTATTTTCACATGTGTTTCAGGAGCTGATGCTTAGGATGATCGTGACACTAGGGCGGACCTGTGCCTTAGAGACTTAAAAATAAAGATAGACTTAGTTTAATTATATGATGTACTCTTTGGTTCTTGTTTTGAAACAATGTATTCCACTCTTTGGTTGATGAATAAAATAAATTTTAATTACCATGGTTGTGGAACAATAATTCTGTTACAACACTCCCCGACGTTTCCGCCACGATTTGATGTTTTACGTGGTCGGGGTGTGACAGTCTGGGCTTGTTGATTCTAAGCTTCTCCCAGCGAATGTTATTGATTCTAACATTCATTTGCATATTATAAACGTCTATTTGGAATTCTATTGGTTGAAATTCCTCTTTTATTGGACCCCTGTTAACTTGGTCACATTGGTGACTGTATAGTATGTCTCGTTTCCTTTGACATTATTCGCATTTACTTACGCATAACGTAACTCTAAGGAGTTAACATAGCCTAAATTTCGAGGACGAAATTTTATTAACAGGGGGAGAATGTGACAACCGGTAAATTTACGCCCTTAATTACGTGATTAACAAGTGATTAACGCAATAATAAATAGTGATTATAGCGTAAATTAACTTAATTAGGCCCTTGGAGTGCCCAGGAACGTTCATTCAACTTTACAGTGCGCGAACAGTGATTTACAAAGAAACCTGCTGAATACTACGCGACTACGGACTGTTACCGTACGAAATACTGACGACGCCGACAAATATTAAAGTTTTTTTACGATATATTCTAGCTTCGTAATTAAATTTTACCAATCGTAGTTGAAACCAGATCGAAAAAAAGATTAAAGACGACAACGATACAATTTTCGCGATTATTACCGTCATCGACGAACGGGCATGCAAACAACGACTACCGACCGTATTTTATGTATTTTAATACGAAAATTTTATCTTTTGATAATAAATGGAGTTCGGGTTTTGACAACAGGCTCCCGTAGGAATTACGGACCACTTACACACGATATGGGCTTGTGGGCCCTGGGCCCAAGCCCAACACCCACAAGCCTAAACCTACACATACAATACTAGATCTTTCCTTAAGATCTTAAACAAAATCTTGACAAATCTATACTAAATCCTACAAAATCTGTACAAAAGATTTATTTGGATTACACAAGATCCCCAAGATCTACACCAAATCTCTATATAAGATCTCACAACACATAACCTCTCTACAAATAAGAAACCACTGACTTTAGTGGTCTTTCCCCCTCCCTCTCGATATTATATACACAAACAACCCACACATAATACTCACCTTTCTTGTCTGCAAGTTATTACACACAAACAAATAACAAGTGAACTTCACATTCTCTAAACACAAAACCCACCTCAAAACTTCATCTTCTCTAAATCTACACACACAAATATATGAAGGAACCTTATCCTGAGTTCAATCAAACACATCCGCACAACATCAGCCTCCCTCCTCTCCCTCTCGATCTCCTTCCTCTCTCCGGCAAGATATCACAGCCGGTGATGACGCGGCAGAGCTCCGGTGGCCTTCTCCGACAAGCGAGACCCCCCCTGCGATATTTGACTGATGGTCACACCGACCGACCGTCGGTCGGTTCATAGATCCGACGGTCCTTGTTTTTGACCGACGGGCCTACCGATGATGAAAATGCTGATGATGATGAAGATGACAGTGGAGGTCCATCTCTGGTTTCGGGTGGTCGCCGGCAAGACCTGGCGGTCGGAGACTCGGACCGACGTATTTCAGTGGTTCAGGAGTCTCGTGTTAGCTTTGGTTCGAGTTACAAGGAGCAAGGGTCAGTTTCGATGCGGGTCAGTTCGGCTCAGTCAACAACGTATCAGATTCGGTTCAAGATGTGGGTATCGTGAAACGGGTCAACACCGGGTCAGACGGTTCGGTTCGGGTCTCGCGAATCCTGGTTCGGGTCGACTCGGTCATACCGAGTCAACTCGGTCAAACCTGGCCGGTCAACTCCTAACGTTGCGACACGAGAAGATGGTAAAGATCAACAGCGCGTTTTATTTCGTTAGTTTCATAATTTTATATATCACGTATAGTTTATATTTCAACTTATTCGACAAAAACTTGCATAAATATTGTTTATAATGTTTGAATCTTGATTGTATTTTGAAAAATAACGACAACTTGTGTTGTCGGGGGCGTCCAAAAACAGAGGAAACTCTGCCCGTTTTTCGAGAAAATCCGTAAAAACAACACGCGTTTTATTATATAACGAAAACAACAATTCGGAAACTATTTACAACAACAAACATAGTTGTTTTGAACTTCGGAAATTCGATGAATCCTTTTATAAAAATAAATATAATTTATATATTTATTTCAAACGTAAACTCGAATTCTTTTATAAATAAATATAGTATATATATTTATTTCAAACATCGCGTAACACGAATTCGTTTTATAAAAATAAATATAGTCTTTATATTTATTCCAAAAATCGTACAACACGAATTCTTTTACAAACTAGATATAGTTTATCCATTCAACAACTCGATGATACTTTCGCAAAATAAATACAACTTTTATATTTATTACAAGCGCCGAAACGGCATATACATATGTTATGGCAAGTATATATACAAGACGCAATATATATATAATAGGTTTATTATATATTACTTTCATACGAATATTCCTATATATCAACATACGATTTCTCAAAACGAGCTCACAAGTATAACTTCTTCGTTTCTTTTAAGTTAACAACTTACCGTCCAATCGTTCGGTGAACGATTCGGTAGAGCTCGGTGACACGTAGTGTAATTACCGCAATTATTTAGAAACTTATAAGATATTCCGTGTTAGGGATATTGTAGAACGCACGCTAGCAAGTCAAGTCTTGGAAACGACATCACAAAGTCGTAATTAGCTAGCTTTGCACAGGAATATTCAGGTGAGTTCATAACCCCACCTTTTACGGTTTTACATTTTTCTAAATGTTTTCGGGGTGGAAAGACATGCACTTTTTGCAAAGCATACAATAATTACATATTTCTAAACCATTTTACAAGCAAGTTTTAACTGACGCAAATGGTTTACGAAAAGCTTATGTTTTATACCGGTTTTTCAAACAAGCGTATTTTTTTGAAATATGCATACACATGAATTCTAGTTTTCTAAACTACGGGAAAATACAAGTACAAAGAGATACAAGAATTGAGAAATGATACAAGAATTGAGAAATGATACAAGAATTGAGAAATGATACAAGAATTGAGAAATGATACAAGAATTGAGGAATGATACGAGAAATCGTGTCACGAATAGGGTAACATAAGCACCATTAATCGTGTACATACTAAGACCGCATAACAAAAGGTTAGATCTAACGGGTGTCAGGGCAGCCCCACTCTTGGTGACAACTAGTACCGAGTAGTGTTTTTGTGTCTCAGTCGTGAATCGACTACTAGAAAAATGCCTATGGTTTGGTGACTTCCTATGTCGTGTCACATGTTAATGGCCTTGCAACCCATTAACAACATCATACATACAAGAATACTTGATTTATACAAGAATACATGATACATACAAGAATACTTGATTTATACAAGAATACATGATACATACAAGAATACTTGATTTATACAAGATGCATACTATGTTTTCATACGAAGTTTCCATACAACATGACAAGAAAATGATTTTAAATTCGTTTTCTCAACAATACTTCAAAAACCGGTTATTCAAAAAGATTTATTTCAAATCTTTTACAAACAAACTATGAACTCGCTCAACTTTATGTTGACTTTTCGCATGTTTCTTTCTCAGGTTACCTTTCTAAAACAAGGCACGGTTGGAATAGGAGAACCATTGGAGATACGAGTACTTAGTGGGCGTTCAAATTTCTAGAAGACTTAGCTTATTTGCTTCCGCTGTGCAATGAAGATACCAGTCCAGTCACGCCAATGCTCTGATATTTCGGGGTGTGACACGGTTTGCCTCGTATTGGGCGATAGCAGCGGAGATCCTTTCTTCCAGTAGAGCGTTCAGCTCTTCAGCAGTTCTTGGCAGTGGGGGAGGAGGAGGTTGATCATCATTGCGAGCATTCACAGCTTTCCTGGGTGCCATGTTCTGACAGAACATAACATAACACAACAGGGTCAGACATTTGTTTGATATCATCATGCGAGACAGTTGTAGTATATATATACAGGCATATACCACATAAGTGACATCAAACAATTATTACTCCAGTAGAGCATTTAATAAGCTAGTGTTCACGTTTGACATTTTCTTGCACTGAGGGAATCCATACGTGACAAGACTTGCTGTGATTTCTGTGCACTGAATTTCATAATTATGTATGCATCCATAATTACGTAACTCCTTGCACAGTCCGCACAGTTCGTTTCACCCTCGTATCTCTTCCTTCAGGTAGGCCGTTGTTTTCAGGTAAAGTCACATATACTAGTGGTATTCTATTTCTAGTATGTGTATATGAAATTATCACACATAATTGCAAGTAATTTCTCAGTCAAAGACAAGTGCTACTCTTGTGCACCCTAAGTCTCGTAGTGTCTTTTCTTGACTCTTGTAAACAGTTTCAGGTAGTGGATGTCGCGGGACGTTTTATGCAATGAAAACTCTTTGAAAAATTGTTTTCGTGAAAGGATCCTAGAGATTGTAGGCTAGACTCGAGAAGGAATCCTGGTTCACTACAATCGCAGCTCTGATACCAATCTGTCACACCCCTTTCTGCGGCGGAAGCACGAGGTGTGATCATGAAAGGTTCTTATTGCATACGAAAGGTAAACATACTACATGCTCATAAAAAATAACTTCAAATGCCAAATCATTACATCACCGAAATCATAGTTTAAGAGTTTACATCAAAAGACCGCATATTGTCTGAAAGTTTACAACTTTATTCAAGCTAAAACATAAACGACATCCAAGAGCATGAGTAAGACCGCGCGAACATCCATCTTAGTTACCTGAAATACATGTGAGTTTTTGGAAAAACGTCAACATAATGTTGGTGTGAATTCATGCAGTTTTGTATTGAACACGCTTGTATACTTTGTATGGAAACATGATGAGTAACTTGTGAAAATAAAGTATTCTTGTGTAAATAAAGTATTCTTGTGGTATGAACCAAATAAAGTATTCTTGTGTACGAACTTCGTACAAATAAAGTATTCTTGTGTACGAACTTCGTACAAGTAAAGTATTCTTGTATAGTTAATGGGTTGTAAGGCCATTAACATGTGACACGACATAGGAAGTCACCAAACCATAGGCATTTTTCTAGTTGTCGATTCACCAAGGAGACACAAAAGCACTACTCGGTACTAGTGTTCACCGAGAGTGTGGCTGCCCGGACACCCGTTAGATCTAACCTTTTGTTATGCGGTCTAAGTATGTACACGATTAATGGTGCTTATGGTACCCTATTCGTGACACTATTTCTCGTATCATTCCTCAAAACGCATCATACTTGGTACTAGCGATCACTAAGAGTGCTTCTTGTTTATGTATTCATCATATCAAGTATCAATTCTCGTTTATTATATCAAGTATCAATTCTCGTTTATTATATCAAGTATCAATTCTCGTTTATTATATCAAGTATCAATTTTCATGTGTTCGCCCCAAATTTAAACGTAAGTAAAAGATTAAAAGTGGGGACACGAACTCTCTTGTAATCATTTAGTAACATGTATTTCACCCCCGAAGTATTAAAACTGAAAACAGTTAAAGAAAAGGGGGAGCATGAACTCACAACTTTGCGTTCCTTGCGTCGTAAACTTCACCGGATTTGCTTAATTAACGTCGTGACCTATACGTGTTTTATTATCGTTAGTCACTAGACTTGTATCACACAAACACAAGTCACTATCTTTTGTATATGTATTCTTGTATTAAAAATAATTTATATTTTTAACTATGTGTCTTACTTATATTATTTTCTCGAAAATAAATATAAGTATTTTCTATTTTGCACCCGAATTATGTATCTTGTATATTGTATGTGTATTTTTGTATTTTCACTTCTTACGAGTGTTTAGTGTATTTTCAAGTCCTAATACACTATTACATGTAATACATACTACATACACTTAGCACAAAATCTTGTGATCAATAAATATATATATATATTTTCTCAAAAATATACATACTTAATATAAATTTTATTCTTGAAGAAATCATCATTTCTTAACACAAAAATTAGGGAAACCTTGGTAAATGCTCTTAGGTACATTTTTAGGGAATAAGTTCCTCAGAACTTATATTTTTCTAAGTGTCAAAATTTATAGAAATTTTGACAGAGTTTCCCCTAAAAATGGAGGTTTCCCATGTTTTCAAAACATGTGTTTATTTTCTTTTAAAATCATCACCAATCAACTTCAACAATAATCACCAACAACATACACTAATTTCCTTATTTCATGAACTTGGAAATTTTATAAAAATGTTTAGTAACTTACTAGTGTATTTAGTAAGTCTTGTTACCCTTTAAAGTGTGGTTGATCTTTTGAAAACATCATCCATAAAGAATTTAGATCTTTACAACTTAAGATCATATTTTCTAAAAATGTTTCTTCATGGATGTTTCTTGTTACTTACATATTTCCATACTTTATTAACCACCAAAAATAAGGTTTATTTGTTTAAGAACCAAGATTAAGTGAAACTTGTATTTTAAACTTGGTTTCTTTAAAAATCATTCACAAATATTTAGATCTATGTGTTTAACAACTTACTTTGCCATCACTTTTCAAGAAAACAAGGTGGTCTTCCAAGTTCATGATTTTTATGTGAATGACCCATCATCCTACAACAAGTCTACTTTCTCATCTTGCTAGATCATGTTTTTAATCATGATCTAGCAATACCATATGATGGTCAACATCAACTACATGTGTAAATAATAATCAACAAGCATCACAAGACATGAACATCATGATTTCTCATGGTTTTAAGCTTATGTTAAGGTTTCAAGTTCATGGTTCTTGGTGTTTTTCACATTTAACATTATGAATCATACTTTAACCACTTAAACAAGATGAGAAATGCAAGGATCTAAGTTCTTACCACTAGCTCAAGGCTAGGGAAGTTCAAGTGACGAAATGTGGTGGATAAAAGAAGATGAGAGTGGTCCTTCAACTTCCGTGAACTCCAAGCTTCGGGAATCACCTTCTAGCACCTCTAGATGAACTTGGAATTGGTGGATGAATGTTGAATGATGGAGGTGGTGTTGGGGTGGTCTCGGCCGAAGGTGGGAGGAAGGAGGAGAGAAGAAGTTGAAGTGATGATGAAGATTAACTCTAGTTTCTCTTATAACCATCCAAACTCAAAGTCCATTGTGTAATATGTTCCATGAAGTACTTACAAGATCTACACAAATCTAGGAGGAAGATCATGGAAGATTTAAAGAAGATTTGTTGTGATTTTTGATGTGGGGCCACCCCTTGGGCCGTCCACTCCACATGGGGGGGGGGGGGTAAATTGTAACTTCCAATCCTTAGTTACATAATTAGGTTAGTTTTCAAGTATAGAGTTTAGGGACATGAGGTGTTATTATGTTATAAGGGGTGTTATGGTGTTCGGGGACCATAACTGACTCAGAAATAACTAGACAATGTTTCTAGTAATATTTTTGTGTTCCGGGTAGTGTCCGGTTGTTCGGTTAAATACCGGTTCGTTAAAGTGCTAAATTGCACCGTTTAGTGTCTTTTTAAGTATCCTTTTGTGCCCATTTTAATTCCCGACACTTAGGAAGGCATTCTGGACCTACTAGTCATATTTTTACGTGTCATTAACTCGTCACAATGTTGAATTTTGCTGAACTGTATGAAGTTCAGTATTTAAAGCGTGTTTCGGGTGCTTTTTAGTGCGTATTTTAGCTTTCGGAATGTCTATGTGTTAACCCTTGTATGTACTCTTGGGTTTTAATGTATTCTTGTCGTTGGACCTACACCTAGGCCTTAATTCTAATGTCTGACTGCTTTCTGCAGTTCTGTTGACATACTGTGTCTTACCGGTGAGTTTACTAGTATTTCTGACGCAACGCTCTCGTTAATGCATAAAGCAATATTTTGTAGTATAAAACGTGCATGAATTCACTTGTGTAGTATGTAATCAGACTATGTTGACATTTAAGCACATAATTGCAGTCATTAAATAATAATTAAAGTGCACGGAAATTACCGGTTTGGTGCCAGTTGTCACATCAGTAACCGTCTCAGTTCTGTTATGTTGTGTTTTTCTTCCCCTGATATGACTTTACTTGTACTGTTGATTTCTCCGTTACTGAGCAATTTTTGGCTTAGCCGTATTTTTCTTTTTGTGTTTGTCTTATTTGTTTTACAGGTAATCTAGGATAATCTGGGATTTCTGTGAGGAGCATTAGGATGTTGCTGACCAAGATTCCTTATTTCAGTAATGTAATAAAGTTAGGATCTTTTAATTAATGTTATGGATTGGTTTTTAGTTTTGATACCTATAAGAGTGACACGTCAGCCCTAGAGGGGTTGGGGTGTTACAATTATGGCATCAGAGCAAAGGCTCTATCCTGTAGAAAACTTAAACCTTAAAAACTAAACCTGTGAGTTAATGGGTAGACGTTGGGTTAGGATTTCGACTTCCAATCAATATACGTACTCATAAGTTTGTGATCTTTGATTTATCCGTTAGAGGCTTTTGCCTTTAATTGACACTTTCATAGTTTGCACCCCAACTGTGTCGGATAGATTATCATATAATCATTGTAGAGTTGGTGAATGACCTGGAACATGGTGGATGACACGATTGAAGTGATGATGTTATCGATCAAACTCAAGAGTTTTTTTCAAATAAGTTTTATGTTCTAAGAGGATCGACACACCTACTTTAGTTATCTTTTTTTCATGTCTTAGAATTATAACAATTGACCATGAATCCTTTATCGTCTCTTTTCCTTCCTTCAAATCTAGATAGACATTGAGATGCATGACGGGAGGACCGTTAGGGCACTGATGTAAGATGATTGACAATTACGGTCATGAACGTAATTGTGAATTACAGGTACATACGTGCGCTTTTGGATCCCTGTTATGTAGATTGATGTCTATCTGTATGTTTGAAAATTCCTAAGATTCCATCATACTTATGTTTAAAAAAGAAGAGAATCATTGCTCGTTGTTCGATATTGCATACCTACTTGCTTATGATGCGCATATCCGATTTTCGTAGAGCCGATAACCTCTCAACTGTAGAATATCACCGATCCTGGCATATTGAGTATGTTTCGTATATGAAATTATAGTAACGTTTAAAGTATGTTTCATATATATGTTATATTTGAATTTACTCGTAAGTCATACTTGACAAATTTGATGGCGACGTTTTATTTGGGGGGGGGGGTAGATTATAACACCTGGATATATATATATATATATATATATATATATATATATATATATATATATATATAATCATATGGTAAGTAAAATCTCTAATTGTTTTTTAAATTGATAGGATATGGATGTACTAAGTGGAATTTTATTAATATGTATAAGTTGACTTTTGTGTTTAAAGAATATATATATACAAAATCTGAAAGCTAGTTTGTATTTTGAGCCATGCTAAGCATGCAGCCCAAATTTAATTTACTTATGACCAACCAAAAATCAATTTGATTTTTGTTCTCTATACTCGTTCATAGCATTATCCCTAACTCTTTTTTTTTCTTTCGAATTTTGAATTCCATGTATTGAACCAACCAACATTTAAGGGAGTTTGACTTTCACTGTCACTGACTGTTATATTTTTTAAAACCTTGGCTCCATTTGAAGGAGTATTCTGTTCATCACCTCTATTAAACATGAACCATAGCGATACCCTTAGTTCGTCGAAGATTGGCCGTCTTAACCACCATTGCAAATACTAGCCGATGTGTGCTACACCGCTGCAAAGGCCGCCACAACTAGCCACTATTCGGTCTGTTGCTTTAGCTCTGTCACCGCGCAACTCCGCCGTGATCACCACCGTGCTGGTTAGCTCAGTTTACAGTATCAGACGCGTCACCCACGTTCCGTTTAGCCATAGTTAATGCGTTCTTGTATCACCGCACTTGTCTCATTGTCCGAATATGTTTACCCATTAGTATTCCAAACTCCTAAATGTTTAATTTTTATGGTGTTCGATCTTAGATTTGTTTCGGTCCAAGTTTCTCTGTCATCTCGAAAACGCGATAGTTGGTGTGTCTTGCATCTGAATACAAAATATTCAAAGTCAATTTCATAGCCGTTATATTGGAATTTGCTCGTAATCCATACTTAGTAATTTCGAGGACGAAATTTTTTTTAACGAGGGAAGAATTGTAACATCTGAAATTTTATCATTATAATAATAATAATAATAATAATAATAATAATAATAATAATAATAATAATAACTTTATTGATCATAATAATTGATATATTTTAAAGTGGAAATGAATAAAGATGTGGATCAAATAAATTTTCAAAATATATACGTGCGAATTTAAAAGTATGATAATGAAGTTTAATTATTTTTATCCAAATTAATCTGTTTGATGAATTTATTATATTTTTGTAAGTTAAATGAATTACTTTTGTTTAGTATCACGAATGATGTAATTTGTTAGTTCAAAGGAAGAACTACATTATAAATATTATAAAAATATATGAAGCCCTTGGTTATTGGTGTTAAACTCATGCAGACCTAATGTTGAACCAAATTCAGTGTGTTAGGCCCAATCCAAGAAAAAGAGAAGTCTCTAAATTTGACCTACCTTCTTTTTTCGCTCAATGCATTATCGCAAGCTTCAAATTCAAAAAGCAAAACCGACCAGCCAAGGTTTACTCGTTAAAACACTGCAATCGTAATTGCATCCCGACTATACCGTAGCCTTGTTTCGCCTAAGCTTGTTGTCGCGCCTCATCACCCCGCCACCGTTGTCCTAAGCTTTCCCGCAGTAGTGTCACCGTTGCCGCCACGAATCGGAGTTACATGGCCGAGACCATTGCCAAACCACAGACCTTCTGGTTCATCTCCGCTCTATGGACCGGAATTTCTGAACACCAACCACGATATTCTTGTTGGTTTTTAATCAGCTGTGATCCAACGACAAAGGTAACTTCACCGAATTTTCTTTTGATATGAGACATAGTTATGCGAATTCCAGTTTTGTTTCGATACTTCCGACAAGTGGATAATATATTAAGATGAAACGGGAAGTCAAACTCCATGTTTCCTAAGCAGCCGAAACCTTAAAATTGCCACCCATATGTATACTTGTTTTAAACAATGATCTGATGCTTTTATTTACAGGTCCCAATATCACTTTGTGTTATTATTTTAGTGATAATTATAATGTATACTTGTTTAAAACAACCACTAAGCTACGGGTTGGTTTAGGGTATGGAAAAGATGAATATATCATTTTGTTTAAGTCAATTCCATGAGTAGCATTTTGGCTGACAGTATGGATTTTCAAAAGCTTAATATTTATACATTAATTCTTAAAAGTCTATCGTCGGAAGTCTCAAGTCAGGTAACCAACTTAATGTGTTATAAATATAATTCGGTAATAATGAATTATAGGTTGTGTTCTCGTTGAAGATGAATTGTTTTGCGTTACTTGCTAACATAAGGTACGGATTCTGTTTTCTTTTAATCGTAGTATATTTTTATTTTTCGTTACTCGTTGATACAAATTATGTTTTCTTTTCATCGTAGTGTAATTTCTAATGCCTTGTACGACATGAATTCTTGGCGATAATCTTATTTTTCGTTACTCTTTAGTACAAATCCTAGTCCTTGTTTGAGGTCTGATTGCCATGGTTTGATACCTATATTTTGTTTGATATGTGATACGTCATCTGAGTCAGTGTTGTATTTGTCTGCTTATATATTAATGTGTTGTAGCATGCCATACCTCAGACTTGTACTCATGGTCGCATGTTCCTGTTAGTATTATTTTCAGTTGCCTGAAAATTATTTATAAGACGTTAATATTTGTACTATGCCACCTAAGCATGTCTGGCTTGTCGTTTGGGCGTCAACGACAGGGCACTTATCGTGACAGTGCGTAATAAAAGTTCACGGCATCTCTAGCTCGTGCTTGTGTAGCACCTTGGCCACTAGAGGCGTATAGATCGATCTTAGCTCCGAGTCTGAGTTTGTTTGTCTGGAGATGGAATAATGGGTAAACGCCACACTCACCATCTCATCGGTACATGGACTAGCTAGCTGTGTACCAGTCTGTTCTGTTTATGGCTTTGGGTGCTTCTGTGTTACATGACTTAGTTTGTTGATATATCTGTCGTGTAAGTTAGTATACGTTTCTGTATGTGAATATGTTCAGTATCTGTTCTGATATGTTTGATATGTTTTGTACGCATCTGATTATGCTTCCGATCGTGTGTGGGGTTATGATTCCGATTGTTTTCAGTATCTGTTCTGATATGTGTACGCATATGGTTATGTTTCCGATCAGTATTGGGTTAAGTATGCTTCTGACTATGTTCAGTGTCCGATTCTGTTATGTATTAGTTATGTCTGTTTCGACTCAGTATCTGTACCAGGTTGTATCAGTTTCGTCTCAGTATCAGTCTTGATTTAGATTTAGATTCTGTGTTATACGTTTAGTTTATATCCGTCAGTACATGTATTCAGTATTTGATTCAATATCTGTTCTATTCTTGTCGTTGGATCTGTCTTTATTTCGTGTCGATTCTCTCAATCGGTTTAAGTAATTTTGTTAGGATTTTATTATTCTACATATAAACTTAGATTATCTAAAGTAGTTTGTTTACTAAGTAATAATCTCTAAAGTTATAAAAATAGTTATTTTGACTAAATAATAAGTTATTAATACTGATTAATTAAAAGATATGAATTTGAATCTAAACGTGTATTTAAAGATAGTAGTTCGACAATTCTTTTCTTTTAAAGATTATGAGATTTTAAATGGCATTTAAAATGTTTTGGCTTAGCTATTTGTTTTGTTTATGTTTCCCATGTCGTTTTACGGAATGGTCGAAAGTGTTTCATTCGGAAATCCAGATTATTTAAATTATTCTATTTTTTGAATATAACTTTTCAAAGTTAGAAAATTAGTTCTTTTGTCCAATGATGATTTGCTATGGAATATGATAATCTATTTTATGTTGATGAAGTTCAAACGTTCAATATAAGAAAATTGCTTTGCCAAGTATCTTGTTTTAAAAATAATAGCATTATTAAACGTTGTTCAAACTTTCCGATAGTCATTAGTTTTTGATTTGTTCAAATGTTTTATTTACAAACGATAGGTTAGAAATTTTTTTTCTTGTTATACGAATACTAGATTATTTAAATGATGTTTTAAAATAAGTCCGTTTATACAAGATAAAATGCTTTTGACATCATGGTCAACGATGTATCAGTTTTTAGTTTCTACATCGGTTTTGTGTTGGGTTCGGTAACAGTTATGTACATGTGAACCTTTTGTTTCTGTATCAGTTTCCATTACAATTTCAGATCGGTTCATGTATCAGTTTTGTGTCAGTCCTGTGCCTGCATCTATTTTCAGTACTCGTGTCAGTAACCGTCTCAGTTCTGTTATGTTATGTTGTGTTTTTCTTCCGCTGATATGACTTTATTTGTACTGTTGATTTCTCCGTTACTGAGCAATTTTTGGCTCAGCCGTATTTTTCTTTTTGTGTTTGTCTTATTTGTTTTACAGGTAATCTAGGATAATCTGGGATTTCGGTGAGGAGCGTTAGGATGTTGCTGACCAAGATTCCTTATTTCAATAATGTAATAAAGTGTAATTAGGATCTTTTAATTAATGTTATGGATTGGTTTTTAGTTTTGATACCTGTAAGAGTGACACGTCAGCCCTAGCGGGGTCGGGGTGTTACATAAAGAATGGAACTATTGTTGTGTTTTGTCCTCTAGAGTAAATATATTTATAATTGTCTTCAATGCATTAAATACTTACAAGACCCAACCTAGTTTATTCTGCCAACCAATGGATGAATGGTATGCACAACAACCGTACGTATTATGTAATACCTCTAATGGGTCAAATTCAAACAACTTAAACCGATTCTTCCAAAGCATTTTATTTAAAAGACGTTAGATTATTATTTATATGATATTGTAAATTTACTATTAAGTGACACAATATGTTCATGCATTTTTTAAGTGTATTTTTGTTGGCTTTTTTAAAGAAATTTACAATGTGTAAGCACACAACGTAAAGAAATTGAATTTGTGAAAGAAGGTGGGTAATGAAGCTTGATGTGAATATTTTGCGGTACCTATTCGAATGTGTCATGTATTACGATCAGTTTTATTCCATTTTATACCGTTATCTGATCTAATTTAATGTAATTCATTGTTGTTTTGTTTGTTTTTTTGTTACTAAAAAGATGGTTTTACTAGGTTTTCATTAGTATGAAATGATGAACTTGAAGCTTTTGTTATTTTTTTATTTGTAAGGTAAGTAGTAAGCATAATTTTGTAATGAAATGGGTCAAATGAGGACCTGTGCTTCTGTGTTATTGATAGTTGTATAGTAGAAATTGCATCTTTAATTTCTTGTGTTGTGGACCCTTGTCGTACTTAATTGGCCACGGTTCATTGTTGGCTAGCTTAATTCGATGTTATATAATTCAGGTTTCGCTCCCGTATTGCTTTGCCTCAGTTTTATTTTTTAAAATGTAGGGATACATCTTAGGAAATGGAGTTACAGATGACGTGTTTGATGGCAATGCTCTTGTTCCCCCATTTGCACACAGGTTAAGAACTGGTCCGTTTGACTTAAAAGATCAAACATAGAAGGTCAACACCCACAATGATTGTAATAACATGTCATAAAGCTTGACATGGTTAGAACATTACGTTGGACCTTTGACTTAAGAGGTCAAATTTATCTCCACTTTTCTAATTTTAATCTTATGTCATGTAAATGAGACCACAAGTATATTCTGTTAATTTTCTAAGAAATTAGTTTTATGATAATAACTTTTGTTTGCTGATTAATATATGTATGTTCCTTTCACTGGAACTGAAGTGTAGACATGATCATTAGGTTACAAAGCTAATGATGAGTGGAGGAAATGAAAGGTTGACAGTCAAGTCTCTGGGTATTTCTTTTTACTTTTTATAAAAAGTATTAAAAAGTTACTTTTTATTTAGATAAAGGTAGTCATGCAGACATGTTTCTTGTGTTTACAGATTCCTACAAGGATATGACAACAACCTCACGTTTCTCACTATTAAGGTTTGTCGTATATACATCAGATTGATGCTTTAAGACATGCACTCTTTGAGGCTTTTAATATGTGTTTAAAAACATTATTTTAGGAAAGAATTTCCAAGAATGTGGGAACCATTTAGAGTGCATGTTTTAGAGTAGTTTTTGTATATATCTTTATAATCAAGGAACATCACAAGGGATGGGATTCAATATAGAAGCAATTATATAGAAGAGCTTTTCTCGCTTGGTGTTCCATGATGTTAGGAATGCTAGGTGTCACGACCCCCGACCCACCCTGGACGGAATCGGGAGTCGCGAACAGCCCAGTGGTACCGGTGATTAATTTTAAAAACGTTGCAGCGTAAATTTCATCAGGACCGTGAGTTAGGAAAAATATCAGAGTTTAGAAAACACCGGATTTTATTTATTAAATAGATGGGATAAACCCATGTTTTACAATGGTAGCTTTAATAAATAATAAATTTGATTACATAAAATAATATTTCTTAATTTGATTTAATTAATAAAATAAGCCACTTCTTGAAGTCTTTCAGTGCCTTATCCATCTCTACTGTAATTACTTGAAACATGTTTGAAAAAGGTTTTGTCAGCGGGAAATACTGAGTGAATCATTCTATTTACTAAAATGACACATTTGTTATAATTTACAGTATTAAGAGCGATTACAATGTTTCTGATATCAAACCAACCACCCACGGTATTTGTCACTCGACCGAATCTGTGACTATGGTCATATCCCCCAATTGGCTGCCCCAATGGTGACGATTATCAAGTAATGTATACAAAACCCCACATACCGGCTGTAACTTGGTGATTACAAAGACTTAATCCCCGTAATTATAACTTTGAAAATAAACATACTTTTGTAAATAAGTTTGATAAAAAGAGAATGACTCACTTATAATCATGCAGATTCATACGGCCAAAGTTTAGTCTACAGATAAGCCTTGATATATTGTAGATACAGGCAGAGCTTAGCCTATTGATTTAGCCTTGTAGCCTAGTGCATACGAACTAGGTAGGTAACTTAATACAGCATTTACGATAACTCACGAGATCAAATTCTCACAACGAACGACAAAGTGCGATACTTAAACATCCATCGAATTAACGACGAACGACAAAGTACGATACTTAAACATCCATCGAATTAACGACGAACGACAAAGTATAACCCTAATGTGGGCGGCACTTAAACATCCATTGGATATATTGATCGGTCGGAAAATGAATCGTAATAGCGATCGAGTTAATACCCTGTATCGTAGCAGAACTCGAGCTAGTGTGTGTTTGGTAGTAATAAAAATATATATTTGTAATTTAAGTATAGTACCCCTAAATCAACCTTGTCCCAATGTCCCGAGACAGAATCCCAATAACTTAGTCGGGCAGAACCCTGACATGTGTTATGAGGCTCAGATCAATCGGAAAGGGTAGCGGTGATCGGGAGTTAAAACACTTAATACGGGCAGGGCTTTATTATTATTATGGGATGAAAATAAAATTAAAATCTATAGATATAGTTTTGAGGGAAAAGTGGCGACAGAAAGGTAATAGAAAAGAAATTCATGAACATCGTTGAGGAGTGGAAGTTCATTCTATTTATAGTAAAATTGCCCCATGATTCGTGGAGGCTGTATACCAGCTACTCCTTACACGTACAAAATTGAAATTCATTCTTATCTAACTTCTTTCATGCAAACGTACACCTGCATAGCTAGCTGTGTGCCACTAATTTCATTTGTGACTTTTTATATTTTATTTTATTTTGATTCTATCGATATGTATACATATCATTCAAATAAGATTTCATTTGTTAATTTTATTATGGTAGGTTTTTGTTTTATTATTATTATTATTATTATTTATATTTTATAATTCATTTAACTGCTTCAGTTATTTGGCGCGTATAACTTCTAAAATATAACATTTTATTAAATAAAGAATATGTCTTTAGAATGAGTATATTTTTGTCTACATTTGGGTCTAAGTTTCATTAAAAATAGAGTGGGTTCAATTATAATGTTATTTTTATAATTTAATTATTAGACGGTTCATGGGTCCGTCTAGTTACTTCATATTTCTTACAGTCGACTTACCCGTAATATACCTGTCTAATAATATAAGTTTTTATAGACTTTTATTTTATTAGAAAGGTCACTCATATCCAGGCCAATTAATTAGTATAATATTTCAACCAACTATATAAAATAGTATTTAAAAACTATTTGGGTTGAATATTTATATTAAAAATAAACTAGTTACTAGTTACTAGTTACTAGTGGTTAATAAATTTAACCAAACCTATAATTCTTATAGAAAAATAGGGATGTTACATTCTCCCCACCTTGTTTTAAATCTCGTCCCCGAGATTTGGGTTATGATATTTCTTTTAGACTTATGTGATATTTTAGTCAATAAAACAATATTAAGGTAGATGACATAGAATCAAAATATCAAATTTTGTGAATATGAGTTGTACAATAAGTAGGACTCAATGGTTCAACTGAATTAGTTCAAGAAATCGATGACAAACGAATGAGATGAAAGGATATAATTTACAAAGTGACTAGGTTCAAGCCAAAAGATATATGATCGATAGATATTTAAAATGAATGTGAAGGACTTTTTAGAATCAATAAAATTCTTTGTCAAAAGAAAGCTTACTTTGATTGAAAATTGAGGAAGATTTTAAAATTGACAGGTTCAAAATGAAATAAAAGCATGAAAAATGATTTGTCAAATATTTATGATATGAAAAAAAAAATCAAAGTGTTGAGATGAGTGAATTGCAGGGATACACCAAAAGACAATAAAGTTAGTGTATCTTTATTTTAGAGTTCGTATCTTAAGTGATGATCGTGAGATAATAGATTACGTCTAGATGATCGCGAAATCCTATAATATTGTTATACTATATTTAGATATGTTAAACTCTTATTTAGTATTTTAAATTTCCGGTCACCTTTATGTATAAATTTTGATATGATATACATATACATGATTTATACTGTATATTCACATATATTATACTGTATATTCGATTTTTCTTATATATATATATAGTTATCACAGTATAATTTATAAATAATCTTTCTTATATATAAAAATATATATATATATTTATATATAGAGAAAAATTTTACTTTATATCAAATATTTTTATAAAGAAAATTTATATAGGATTATATATATCGATTTTTTTATGAATATATGAAGATATGTTTATGTGATAAAATTCAATATAGATATGGAGTCTACGTTTCATAAGAAAATAAATTTTTTTTTTACTAAAATTTGCTAAATAAGTATGATGACTTAATTTATATACCTTAACTAGTTATTATCATGGTTAGATATTGGTTAGTGCTGCCTTGTTTAAGCATAGGTGGCCAGTCCATGCCTAACTAAGGCTAGGTTACCCAATATCTGCCCTTGACAATAACCCTAGTATTTTAAAATAATACTAACACTATTATTATTAATATTTTCTTACTAATAATAAAACTGATATTAGTATTACATAACTAAACATACACTTAAATGGAAAAAAAATTCTAATAAAAATGGTGAAACCAGCCGTCCCCAGGATCGAACCCGGGTCTAGGCCACACCCTTTCGCGCGCCTAGCCAACCGAGCTAAGTGCCTAGTTTGTGAAAATTTTCTATTTTGGTTAAATATAAGCACATGTACAATAAATTCTATACTTCTTATTATAAGTCACCCACTTATCCTCCTTATGTTGACTAATAATAATATAGTAATACTATTAGGTAATCACTTATGTAAGTTTCCATATATAAAATAAATTTTATATAATGTTTTTAGATTGAAGATGTTAAAATAATAATTTATCACGAAAGGCTAGATTGATGTTGTAAAAATCATTTAAGAGATACATTAAAATATGACAAGAATTTGTGTATCATTATCTTAATACATGATTTGTGTTAAGATAACTTTTATAAATATCCGTATATGATATATATAAATGAGATTAGTGCAAGTTTTAAATTTTATGAAAACGTTAGTACAAGGTGACCGTGATCAAAGAAATGATTTAGTGAAGTCGAAGACCAAATAATCATTTTATAGTTCTAGAGAATTGAAGTGTTTGTTGGGATTATGTTGAATATGATAGCTTTAATCCATCATATGGGAATTTGAAATGAATATGTAATGCGAACAAGTTCAAGCAATTGAACTTGGTTTAATCACAACGAGTTCATGTAATAAGAAAGTTCGGACATGGTTACAGCAAAATCATGTATGCCAAAGAAAATTGAATTTCTCAAGAAATTTATTGACTCGATATCAAAGGGTCATCGTTTTGCATTACTGCGGTATATAGTGAGTATAGCGAAATGATATTTGAGTTTGGATAACAACAAATTGGAATGAAGTCTTCCAGTAGGTTTCATAAGTTAATCGAACCATATGCGCAACCAACAATGCATGTGTAATGTGTGGATTTATTAAGAAATGAAATAAATCAATATTCGTTACTATGAAAAATTCTCATGGTATGATGACCATTAAGGAGAGTAGCAAAAAAAATCTATTCACCGAGGTCAAAATTTTACAAAAGAAATTTAAGAATTTTATTTGGATTTTCGTGTGATAACCGTTGCGAAATGACATTACTAGGGAATGTCGAATAAATGAAATAGGGAAATTATAAAGTATGTGACTTATTTTGTAGTGCTAATAATTATGACTTTGATTAGACTGTGCACCGATGATTGTGAAATATTGTTTCAAAGTACCTCAACGATATTCATTTTGTAGGATCATGTGGCAAAGTGCTCCTTTTTTATTAGTAGTTTTTTTTTCCACTAACGGGATTAGCCTTGTTGCCATTGTGCCCAATTATATTTTTCAAAGGTCTTGCCTTTAGAAGTCGTGTGTGACATACTTTAACGTCTGTGGACGTAAAATTTAAGTTTCATGTGTTTTCTTGTGCACTAGCACAACTTTACATGGTTCTTACTTGCGTTAATAGTTTATGGTAACGTGTTAGAAATTCTTTTGATGACATTTTAACTTAAAGGGTTTCCATTATTTTATTTTATCACACGAGCTACGAGACAGATGATTAAACGAAATAATGTTTGGTATCGGAAAAGAAATTCCTGATAAAGAAATCTAGACACAGATACTTGTGCTTTATTCCTATTTGACTTTTGGAATTCTTTATAGATATAACTATCTATATAATCATATATTTCACATACCCTTCATAAAGTCAATGCATTTAACAGATTCATATTTTCAAAAACCAGTCAAATATTTGGTCAAGATACTATTTAGGGAAATTTTGTCATTTGTTTGACATATTATATACCCCGTCTTATCCGATTCGCACCGGAGCGGTAATCTCATTATATCCGGACAAACTGGAGAGTCTGCTACACCATACCCAGTCTTGCCGGAGAAAATTTTCTATTTCCCATAAATAGTATCTTTTCAAAAGTGACTCTTTTATTAGGACTTTTATCCAGAACCAAAGAAAATTGTATTTCTCGTAACATATCTTATTCTAGCCCAAGTAATATCAATAAGCAATAATTACTATTAATTCTTTCTTATTTATCATATCTTGCAATATTCTAATTACCATTCTTATGGTATATCAAAACCCATCATACTTTATTTACACCAGTACTTAGCTTATCTCGAAGCTTATACTAAGGTATATTTTCTTAAGTTCAAGTCTAAATGCTATCATGTGTGCTATAAGTTAATAGCAATCTCCTAACTCTTTTATTTAGGTATTATTATTACAACACTTAAAGGCTTGAAGCAGTGGCTCTGATACCACCTTCTGTCACGTCCCCCGACCCACCCTGGACGGAATCGGGAGTCGCGAACAGCCCAGTGGTACCGGTGATTAATTTTAAAAACGTTGCAGCGGAAATTTCATCAGGACCGTGAGTTAGGAAAAATATCAGAGTTTAGAAAACACCGGATTTTATTTATTAAATAGATGGGATAAACCCATGTTTTACAATGGTAGCTTTAATAAATAATAAATTTGATTACATAAAATAATATTTCTTAATTTGATTTAATTAATAAAATAAGCCACTTCTTGAAGTCTTTCAGTGCCTTATCCATCTCTACTGTAATTACCTGAAACATGTTTGAAAAAGGTTTTGTCAGCGGGAAATACTGAGTGAATCATTCTATTTACTAAAATGACACATTTGTTATAATTTACAGTATTAAGAGCGATTACAATGTTTCTGATATCAAACCAACTACCCACGGTATTTGTCACTCGACCGAATCTGTGACTATGGTCATATCCCCCAATTGGCTGCCCCAATGGTGACGATTATCAAGTAATGTATACAAAACCCCACATACCGGCTGTAACTTGGTGATTACAAAGACTTAATCCCCGTAATTATAACTTTGAAAATAAACATACTTTTGTAAATAAGTTTGATAAAAAAAAGAATGACTCACTTATAATCATGCAGATTCATACGGCCAAAGTTTAGTCTACAGATAAGCCTTGATATATTGTAGATACAGGCAGAGCTTAGCCTATTGATTTAGCCTTGTAGCCTAGTGCATACGAACTAGGTAGGTAACTTAATACAGCATTTACGATAACTCACGAGATCAAATTCTCACAACGAACGACAAAGTGCGATACTTAAACATCCATCGAATTAACGACGAACGACAAAGTACGATACTTAAACATCCATCGAATTAACGACGAACGACAAAGTATAACCCTAATGTGGGCGGCACTTAAACATCCATTGGATATATTGATCGGTCGGAAAATGAATCGTAATAGCGATCGAGTTAATACCCTGTATCGTAGCAGAACTCGAGGTAGTGTGTGTTTGGTAGTAATAAAAATATATATTTGTAATTTAAGTATAGTACCCCTAAATCAACATTGTCCCAATGTCCCGAGACAGAATCCCAATAACTTAGTCGGGCAGAACCCTGACATGTGTTATGAGGCTCAGATCAATCGGAAAGAGTAGCGGTGATCGGGAGTTAAAACACTTAATACGGGCAGGGCTTTATTATTATTATGGGATGAAAATAAAATTAAAATCTATAGATATAGTTTTGAGGGAAAAGTGGCGACAGAAAGGTAATAGAAAAGAAATTCATGAACATCGTTGAGGAGTGGAAGTTCATTCTATTTATAGTAAAATTGCCCCATGATTCGTGGAGGCTGTATACCAGCTACTCCTTACACGTACAAAATTGAAATTCATTCTTATCTAACTTCTTTCATGCAAACGTACACCTGTATAGCTAGCTGTGTGCCACTAATTTCATTTGTGATTTTTTATATTTTATTTTATTTTGATTCTATCGATATGTATACATATCATTCAAATAAGATTTCATTTGTTAATTTTATTATTGTAGGTTTTTGTTTTATTATTATTATTATTTATATTTTATAATTCATTTAACTGCTTCAGTTATTTGGCGCGTATAACTTCTAAAATATAACATTTTATAAAATAAAGAATATGTCTTTAGAATGAGTATATTTTTGTCTACATTTGGGTCTAAGTTTCATTAAAAATAGAGTGGGTTCAATTATAATGTTATTTTTATAATTTAATTATTAGACGGTTCATGGGTCCGTCTAGTTACTTCATATTTCTTACAGTCGACTTACCCGTAATATACCTGTCTAATAATATAAGTTTTTATAGACTTTTATTTTATTAGAAAGGTCACTCATATCCAGGCCAATTAATTAGTATAATATTTCAACCAACTATATAAAATAGTATTTAAAAACTATTTGGGTTGAATATTTATATTAAAAATAAACTAGTTACTAGTTACTAGTTACTAGTGGTTAATAAATTTAACCAAACCTATAATTGTTATAGAAAAATAGGGATGTTACACTAGGTGATGACCGAATTTCCTTTTTTTCTATAATTTTCGTTTGCATTCATACTCATGTCTCAAACGAACAATGTCTTTTTATTTTCAGCTCTGTTGATGAATCTTTCAATGAGAAGCTGGGACCATTTGCATCTTTAAAGAGAAGCTAGGACCATTTACTTCTTCAAAGAAATGTTGGTTTCTACCAATCAACCGCCAACAACAACACTGGTACACTGCATTGCTGAAGGTTGTCACGCTTTGTCGTGCCGATATCAAACCAGAAGATTGTGAGGACTTCGTGAAGAAAGGGGTGGCGGTGTGGTACACAAATTTTTTGCAATAACATGAACTCTGAACAATATTGTAAACAAGACCGTTAATAAAATGTTTAATCTTGATTGTTAATATTGCAAGATGTAAGTTGCTGTTATTAATAAAAGTTTACTTGCTTTAAAGGAATGTATTGGAGCCGATAATGATCAGGTTCATATTCCTTTTAGAGGGCGTAAACTAACCGGATTGTCAGTTTATATACCATGTTCGTGTAAATGTTGTATTTTTCTTTAGTCTTCTCCTACATTTTTCCTATAGCCCTCACGTTTTTTTGCCTATCAAAGTAACCGGGTACGTGCATGCTCAGAAGTGTTTATGTTTTTGGTTTTGGTTTGAGGTTCATGTTAACTTATGCATTTGATATGAGTGAAGGCATTAGTATCATTATATTACACTCGGATCATTTCTTTCGTCTGGGTCTGGACTAATAGAAAGAGACGTGGATATTGTATTATTAACTTCTAAATATGTATGTAACTTTGAATTTACATTTGTACCTAAAAAGGTCATTCAATTTTTTTATATTGTGTGATCTATAACTTGATCTATAAGCATATTACCGAATGTTATGTGCCTTATGTCCAAGGCTTGATGCAAAACTATTATCAAGCTGGGGGTCTCACTTGTCACAGCCCAAAAACGTCGCAGCGGAATATAAAACGTAGTGGTGACGGAAGTTGGTGCCCATTAATATCTTGCTGAACGATGCATCGTAATGTTGGACATTTTAACTTAACTAAAACATAAATTTTAAAACATATAGTCTTAAACTTCGTCACAACCACACCATAGTTAAGTTGTTTTGATCCTTATGGATCTTATTACATTGGTCCCAAATAGCTTTAAAAGTTTGTCCAAAACATTTTCAAACCAAACATGCATCAACAACCACAAGATACGCCATAATTCCCGAAGCCGGACTCAAGTACCTGAAGAACACGTTAAAATCAAGTGTCAACACAAAGGAGGGTGAGTTCACATATTCAAATTTAAAATAATTTGACCCAAGGAAAAACTTTCTAATTATGTGTTTATAATAAAAACATCCATATAAGTTTCTAGAAAGTTAATTCGTTTCCTTGTAAAATAACTCAAGGGTCAGTCGTCGCAAGCATTTCCGTAGAACCTTCCGACCATAGACATCTTCCCGAGTTTACATATTAAATTGATAGAATCAAATGTTCGGACTCGTAAGTTTGCAAGACATTACGAACTATATATTTACAATGAAGGTATAATCAATGCTAGACTATTAACAGAATATCAATTCGTCGTTTGACTTGACACGGAGCGACCGATCACGACGGGGTTGTCAACCCGATAGATCTTCTAACAATTCCTCGCGTGCAGTACTTAAATGATTAAACGACATCACTTGCGCATGGCCCATATCGAGGCCATCTATGATGCCTACCTCACGTACAATACATATATCCTACTAATAATGATAAATTTAATATATGATGTTGTACGAATTTACTGAAATCCCTAGGATCAAGCAAATTCGTCCCAACTACACGGTCGTTTTCTCTGAAACACCGTAACAATCCCATTTCTCCCCGAAACATATATTCACCATAACCGTTTCTCCCCGAAACATATATTCACCAAAACCGTTTCTCCCCGAAACATATATTCACCAAAACCGTTTATCCCTGAAACATATATTTAATAAATCCATATATTTTCAATGAAAATATACATTTTATATATCAAAAGGTATGTTTTATTAAAAAACATTATTAAACCTTTTTTAGGCGTGTTCTTCCCCCAAAACATATACAAAACAGTAAAAAGAGGGGGTTTAGTGACACTCACCTTTGGGTGTGTATTTTAAATAGCGCAATCCACAAATTGATTTCTACATGCCCTATTATACGTAGTAACGATTTATCAATCAATATATCACAAAATTTCTAAGTTTCTCCATATCTTAGAATTTTCACATAACTTTGAGATTTTCTCAAAAAGTTATCATTTTAGATTATGTCGGCAAGTTAATATATATATATATATATATATATATTTAAGATTTTTGCAACTTGAACGATTTTTATTGGTGACCATTATCATGTAAATCCGTTAACACTCCCGTTTATACGTAATATATCTACGATTTGCGTGTCGTAATATATATACATAAACGTACACATAACTAAACATCATAACACGCGAAATATTGTTAACTTATTTATTTTATCATTTTCAAAGCATGCATACATAAAATAACTTATATGTATAAATTTTCATGCTCGACAAACAAGTTACACATTTAACGCGATTTTACCGATTCTACCGCTTTAAGCGTACAAGCGTACAGGCATAGTCTAAATTCCCGCTATCATGTCAACACTTAACATATTATCATATACAGATCTAAATCACATAACACATTGTAACATATAAGGTTCACTCATAAATAATCCATGCTAGTGTACATTGTAAAACACGCATTTTAGTGATTCGGTAACGTTTTCGGGCGTCGGAAGTCACGTATGACTAACCAAACACCAAGTAAACTTAATATTAGTTAAAATACTTATATTTAAACTAAAAATATCAGTTAACTTACTGATTTAAAATAGTTTTATATAAATCCTTCAAAAAACCGATTTTTAACCGTTTTACCGCATAGTTTTACGTTAAACGTTACCATAACCATCCCAACTCGTAATAACTTGATATTTTAACATAATACATGTTATTTACTGATTAAAATGATGATTATAATCAGATTAGTGCAGTTTTTGTGTAAGTCACATAAATCATGCGATTTCACGTATTTTACAACACTTAAAGCACCAAGTACAACATGCAAGGCTAGTAAACTTTATGACAAAGTTGTATACCATTTTAACACTTCAAATATTTATATTTTTAGTGTTTATAATCTGATCAAAATTTATTTTTATCAAATCATACTCAAATCGTCATTTCATGACCACCAATCATCATGCATGTTCAAGTAAATGCATCTAATGCATCCATATAACATCATCATCATTTTATATGAACTAAAATATATATCCAACATATATTCAAATCATGTTCAAGTATTCAAGAACATCATAATCTACATATGATTATTTCTCATCATTTATCATAAATGCAAGAATCATGTTCTTACATATTTATGAACTAACAACAAAATTTCATTTGTATGCATACATATACGGCCATACATGTCACACCCTGACTTTTGCGGAAGCGTGATTTGGTGTGACTTCCTTAATATCATTGCATTCAATCATAACAACAACTATATGATAAAAACCGAAGGTGATCATCCATTAATTAAGTTTAAAACATAACAACGTTGTTTGAAACATAGACATCAAATTCGAGCACTAACCATGCAACTTGTTTTTAGAGTTCACAAAAACTTGACAAAAGACATTAATTAAAACAAGGCTTTGATAGTTGTGTCTTATCTAGGATAAAACACACAATTCAAATCCTCAGACATCGGATGGCACCTTTTATTCTCAACCTCACTTGAAACATCCAAACGCCCGCCATATCCATTTTTAATTCCCTGAAATACATGTAGTTTAAAAACATCAACAAAAGTTGAGCGAGTTCATGTGTTTAGTGTGTGAGCTCGAATAAACTTGGAAATCATTGTAAGCAGGTACGTATTTGCAAACCCTGGTATGAAAGCAACAAGGAAAAACATATCATTAATGGATTGCAAGGCCATTAATATGTGTGACGTGATGCAAGAAGACTCAATCCTTGCAGAATTTTGCCACGGCTTCAGTTTGAAGACATAGTCACCTCATGGGCCACCCTGGTCCACATGGGTGTGGGCTCGATACACCCAAGTAGATCTATAACTCATGTCCCTTGGTCCTACAAGAGGATTAATGGTCTTAAGCGTCATACCCACCACTCACATGATCTAACAGTACCCTTCCTTAGCTAACCATACCACATATAAACGTTTGTAAACAGTTTGTAACATGTACTTCACCCCGAAGTTATAAAACCGAAAACAGTTAAAAGAAAAGGGGGTCATGAACTCACAATTTTGCGTCTTCGTATCACAGTAACTCAAACTTCGCCTGGCGTACACGACTACCTACAACGTACTAGGGTCTATTAGACGAGCGGGTAGTGCCTTGACTTAGAATTAATTAGTGTCTTTGAGTTACGTTTCTACGTGTCTTCAATATTATTCCAAGTTATAATTATTTGTTAAAATAATAAATATTTTAACTTAAATTATGCTTATTAAATTTTTGGAATAATAGTTAAAATAATATATTCTAACTTGATACCTTTCAAGTAGTTATACTTGTATATCCTTCCCAAGGATGGGTGTATTCGTATTCTTGTATTAGTACATTTTTGCCATGTATTGGGGTCGTATTCCGAAGTGTATTTATACGTATAAGAATACGTATTTTTATTGTATTCACTAAGTATTCTTATACTTAATTTCGTATTATTTTTTCTGGAATATTGTCTTTAATAAAAGTTCACCAATATGTATTTCCAAAATATATATACTTTAAGAAATGCTACTTAGAAAAATTATTTATAATTTTTCCATTGGGCAAAAATATTTGTATTTTCATATAAGTTCCAGAAATAATATATTTTCAAGTCTAACTTGGAAAATACATATAAACTTATTTTTCTCCCAAAAATAATATATTCCGTTTTTGTTTGAGAAAATATATATTTCTTCCAAAAAAAATAATATATCTTCTAATATTTCCAAGAAAATACATATTTTTATTCACCCAAAAATAATATATTTTCTTCTTGTCAAAAATATGATATGAGTTTGTAATAATTGTAAAAATCATATTTTTGTCTCTTGGTGTCCAAAATATTATTTACCAAAATATACTTATGAATATAATTTCCGGAATAGTTTGTAAGTTATATTCCTTAGTTCGGTTTCACCAATATCTTGTGTATAACTTGTATATTCATATTCTTGGAATTTTGGTAATATTTTGGATTGTAATTTTTTTTTTGTTATTTTGATGTGTTATATTATTTCAAGTCCTAAAATAATATAACTAATACACAAAATATACAAATAATCACACACATGGTGCCATCTAAATATATATTCCCTAAATACATATTTAGTCACTTTTGTTTATAAAAACCAACCTCTAATATTTGTAATTTTTGTAACAAAAATTATGGCAAAGTTTATGTAGAAATTTATGGTCTGAAATACACTTGTAAATATTTGTTTAGAAGTTTTTTTCTAAGTGTTTAATTTTTAGAAAATTTTTGCCATATTTTCCCCTAAAAATGGAGGTTTCCATGCTTTCAAGCATATCATTTTCTTTTGTAAAAATCAACTCAATCAATCATCATTCAACAATAAACAACCTTTACTTACCAACTTTGCCAAAAACAAACATAATCTACTACTTCATGAACTTGAATATTCGTAAAAATTTGTAGTAACTTACTAGTGTTCTTAGTAAGCCTTGTTACCCTTTGAAATGTGGTTGATTCTTTGAAAACATCATTTTTAAGGAATTTAGATCTTTACAACTTAAGATCATATTTTCTAAAAATGTTTCTTTATGAATTTTTCTTGTTACATAAGTGTTTCTTCACTTTATTAACCACCAAAAATAAGGTTTATTTGTTTAAGAACCAAGATTAAATAAAACTTGTAGTTTTAACTTGGTTTCTTGAAAAATCATTCATGAAATCTCTAGATCTACAAGTATTACAACTTACTTTGATCATTATTTTACAAGAAAACCACATATTCTTTCAAGTTCATGCTTCTCATGAGGATGATCCATTAACTTCTACCATGTTCATCCTCTCATCTTGCTAGATTATGTTTTTAATCATGATCTAGCAAGATCATATGATGATCAACATCATTTTTACAAACAATCAACAATCAACAAGTATTTCAACACATAAACATTAAGATTTCTTATGTATTTATGCTTATGTTCATGTTTCAAGTTCAAGTTTCTTAGTGTTCTTCAAGAGCATCATTATGTAACATCTTTTAACCACTTAAAATAGAAGTAAAATGGAAGGATCAAGGTTCTTACCACTAGCTCAAGGCTAGGGATGATCAAGAGAAGAAAATGATTGGTTAATAGCAAACGAAGAAGGTCCTTGAACTTCCGAAAGTTCCTAGCTTCCTTATGCAACCTCTAACACACTTGTATAAACTTGGAATGGTTGTAGGATGGGTGAATGATGGTGATGTTGGTGTGGTTGGGGTCGGCCGAGAGCACAAGAGAGGGAGAGAGGAGTGTGTGTTTTGAAGTGTGAAAGGTATGAAGTTATGATCATGATGTGCATTCTTATAATCCATTTCTTGGCTTTAACTTATGTATAATATGTTTAGGAAAGTAACAACAAGATCTATTATAAAACTAAAACAAATCATAATGTGGGGGCCATGTTGGCTGATTTCATAGGTGGGGGGGGGGTAGTAGGCTAGGTTAAACTATATAGTTAGTTAGTTGAGTTAAAATCCAAGTATTAGTTAGGATTTAGTTACTAGATATTTTTATGATGTGTTATGATGTTCGGGGACCATAACTAGCTTGGTAATGTTAAAACAGTGCTTCTAGTGAAAATTTGGTGTTTCAGGTAGTGTCCGGTTGTTCGGTTCGTTATCGGTTCGTTAAGGTGCTAAACTATGCAGTTTAGTGTGCTTTATGTTACCTTTTGTGACAGTTTTGATTCCCGACACTTAGGAAAGGATTCAGGACCATTTAATCATATTTCTGCATGATATTAGTGTGTTTAAATGTTGAATTTGCTAAATTTCTTCAGAATTCTGCAGCTTTAGTGAGTTTTCGGCACTTTCCGGAACTTAAACTATCACTAGAATGGCAGTTTTGTGATCCTCACTTTCCTACACACTATACTAGTGTAATACTTGGTTTCTGGCTCATTCTATGTCTCAATACACTGTCTGTCTAGGTACTGAACTCCGTCCGCATTTTCCTGATTTATCTGAATACTGTGCTAACTGTTCTTAGTGCATCATTCAAGTCAATGAAGTTCTCATGCAATATTGATATGACATTAAGCAATATGTGATGCATAGGTATGTATTTGGCAAAAATTAGAAAGCAATTCAAACAATTAATTATAATTCAGCACACTCATTAGCACTAATCATTATTTAATAATTGTACGGATACTTGGAATTTCGACAATTGTCACATTCTCCCCCTGTTAAGAAAATTTCATCCTCGAAATTTAAACTACATTAACTCCTTAGGGTTACCTTATGTGTGTATGGATATGAATAATACCAAAGTGATTAACATGAAACCGAAACAAAACTTCTTCGAATCAGGTGAGTCCAAGGACATATTACAACAGTCAGAACTTAGCGGTTAAAAGGTATGTGTTCCAGAATTTAACGTCAAGGACACGAGACGTGTAGGTGTATAATCTAGTGTAACCTATTTCACAGGGGTTCAATAAAAGAGGAGTCTCGACCAATAGAATTCCAAACGATCGTTCACAGTAGGCAACTAGTTCTAGAAACAATAACATCCGCTAGATGGATTCGGAATCAACAAGCTCAAAATGTAACAGTGAAATGAAAATGATCTGTCAACTTTAGAACAATTGAATGAATAAAATTAGTGTGTTGACATTAATGAATTGCGAGAATACACCGAAATGAAATACAATCGAACTTGGTGTATCATTGTCTTAACACATAGTTGCATTAAGAATGTTTAAATGACAAGTCAAACAAAAGTATGTGTAGTTTTATGTGAAACGGGTGACCATGATTAGCACAAGCTACAAGTTTGTACCGACACCACAAGGGGTCGTAATGACATAATTCAATAATAACGGTGACCGAACAAGTTCACCATGTTTGAAATCAAATGAAAGTGTAATGAAGAAATCTTGGAAATTTGGTTCAAATGGCATCGTAGGATTTTTCAATTGAACATGGAACATCCAAGAACTATCGTTTCCGATCGAAGGTGAAAAAGTAATAAATACTGCAAGGTATTCGATCGATACTGAAAGAACCGTTAGAAGGTACATTGGAATATAAACTGAATTTATGTACCATTGTCTTAACACACGATTGTGTTAAGACTGCCTTAATCATGATAAAACAAAACGGATTTAGAGCAAGTCAATAAATAATCGATTACATCAGTGTATGAGATGTGTATATGTGGTAAGCGCAGGCTTTAAATTAACGAGACACCACCACAAGGTGTTGGAACTAACAGACGACTTACTGGAGCCGTAGACCAAACAAGTCTACTACGACTCAGTACAAAAGAAACACTGGAAAAAATGAAAATGAACATGATGCTCTCAATACATCATATGGTGTCTTGAACTATAGATGCGAAATGGACAAGTTCAAGCAATTGAACTTGTTTTTAGCGAAGTTTGACAATGAATACAGGTATCGACAAAGGAATTTTTGGCATGGTTGCAAGGATAAATCATGTATGTAACTCGAAAGAAAAAAAAAGTTTCAAGAAGGTGTGTTGACTCTATAGCAAGGAGCCAACAATTACACTAATGCAGGTCATTCGAATCACAAATCAATAATTAGCTTTAGCAAACAATATTTGAACTTTGATGAAGCACTTCTTTGAAAACGAAACCACATGCATAACAAATGGTGCATGCGTAACATATGAATTTCCAGGAAATGAAACAATGAGCATTTGCTAAAATGAAGAAATGATCAAGTGCCGAGACAAGGAGTGTTTACTTTAATGAAGAAAATTGATGCGATGTAACTACCTTTAAGAGGAGTAGAGATGCAAACATCTACTCGCTAGAAGCGAAAGTGGAAATTTCAATAAAAGAAATTTGAGTACTTTACCCGTTTGGTTAACTAAAATAGCTTGCACGACGAAATGATAGGGTTTGCCCGAGTAAATAGACGATTCTTACGTGGTGACCTTTAATGAGTCCGGCCTATGCTCCTGGTAGTTGATGCACATACGAAAGCTATCGCCCTTCTTCTTAACGAACAACACTGTAGCTCCCAAGGCGAGAAGCTTGGTCTGATAAATCCCTTTTCTAGCAACTCCTGAAGTTGCGCTGACAACCCCTGCATCTCTGAAGGCGTAAGTCGATAAGGTGCCTTGGCTACAGGCGCGGCGCCTGGAACCAAGTCAATGTAGAATTTGACTTGTTGCTGAGGAGGTAATCCTGTCAAGTCTTCGGGGAAGACTTCAGGATATTCCGTTGTTTTTCTTTTCAGTGTCAGAGATGAGGCGAGATACAGTATCTTCAAGCCTTTCTCTTCCACCTTGTTGTTGAGAGAAATTTTGTGGTTGTTGAAAATTAGTTCGTTGGTTTTGTTGGTTACTACTATTGTCGGGATCTCTCCAACCAAGATTTGGGTGGTTACGCCATCCTTGGTTGTAGGTACCCGTTGGAGGACCCGACGGCCTAGGTCTATTATCAATGTAGTTTACCGTTTCTGTTTGCTCATCTAATTCTTTCATACAACTCCAATTTTCATGTGACCCACCACACCCTTCACAAGCCATAACCGAGGCCGTTTTTGTCATTTCTAGCTTTTTGATTTTTGAAGAGAGGGCCTCGATTTGGGCTTGTAAAGAGGTGCTTTCATCAACCTTATGGGCGCCCGGGGCAATAGATTTATTACCTCGGGGAGTGTGCCATTGAAAATTGGTTTGAGCAATTTCCTCAATTTGGTTATATATTTCATTTGGGCGACGATTACCTAAAAGTCCCCCGGAGCTTGAATCAAGTGTTTGTCTTGTGTGTGGCAACAACCCATTGTAGAAAGTGGATACTTGTGTTGGGTTTTGTACATGTTTATCAAAGCTAATTTTATCCGAATAAAATTAAAACGCAGCGGAATAAGGATTTAAAACATGTTACTTTACAAGATTTAAAACTCTTTTAAATGCAAAAACCTAAAATCGGATCCATATATGACATACATGCTATCAAAATACAACCATAGGGTGTTTGAGAAATCAACCTTTCTTTGGAGCAAGGAGATGGAAGAAGATGATGAATCTTGAATGGTAGCTTCCAAACGAGAAAGCCTCAAGCTAGTATACCCGAAAGCCCCAACAAACACCTTGAGATTGCTAGGATTTGCACTTGAAAACTCACTAAAAAACCTCTAACAAATCAGCTCTTGGCCGAAAACATGTTGAGAGAAAATAGAGTTTTTTACACTTGAATATCTTATGTTCTACATGAGAGAGAGAGTTGCAAACTTTTTAAAATCAAGTGCCTTGTAATTTGAGAAGTTTGCATGTAATTTTAGTGGTTGAAACCTCTTGGGAAGAGGTATAAGGGGCGGTCCAAGCCACCTCCCACTTCACCTAATCAAAATTTTAAAGCTTGTCTCCTTGTCTTTAATTTAAGTTTTATAACTTTTATAAAACTTAATATAACATTTTATAAACAATATGCAACCTTTTAATTGTTATTTAACCTATTAAATAACAAAATAAAATATTCTCTCAAAAATAAATTATCCATATAATTTATTAGTTTGTCAAGTGTAATTATTTAGAAAACCAATTTCTAAATATTGTAAGTGTTAATATTTATTTGTTTGATCATATCATAAATAAATATTGTAGGTGTTTGTCTAGCTTGTTATTGGGTATGACCCGACTTGGATCATAACGTACTAGCCACATCAATTTAATATGTGTCTTGGGCATACAGAGTCCAACAATCTCCCACTTGCACAAGATACATAGAAGATTGATGCAAGCAGTAAATGACGCCTAACAACGGTTTACTACCCCTAATACGTATGACGAAGTGCCATTCAATAACATCATCCCCTTCAAGTCCCTTACTTGAAAATGATTTAGGTGAATCTATCATTTATCCTTTCGTTATAGATGTCATGTCAAATCCAGAGACACAGTGTGATCATTCTCTGTTGATTTAACTTAAGCAGGCCTTAGACATCTTACTCTCAACGAATAAGAGGAACAAATCCCTTCTTGACTACATACGTCTCTCACAATCACCTCGTACCATACCTGAGCTTAGTCTTATGTACTATCTTATTACAGACAGCGAAGAACTAAGTCAAGGCATAATATTTGGTGAATATCAAGACCCAATATGTATCTCAGGTCAGAGGATACTATGATATTCGCCTTTCCTCAAATTTACTTATGATCAATCATAAATGATTCCATGCAGTAACATTTGAGAGCGGGTCAGTCCAATATTTGTATCCCACAAATATCTATGAACTTTGGCAGCAACACTTTGCTCTATATTCATACCTAATGAATATCCACCAATCCAAGTTCATAATAGTCTTACATTCATATTTGTTCCCACAAGTATGATCGACTACGGACATTTAGAATAATTAATTTATTCACGTATTTAAACATGCTAAAATGGAACATAACTCAAAATACCATAAAAGAGTTAAAATAACAATTGTTCCAATATCCAAATACAAAATAGATCAAATCCAATCACTAGAATACCGAAGTCCTAAGGCACAAGTATGACCCTCATGTTTTGGCCGTTCAAGGAGCTTCGTGAGTGGATCCGCAATGTTTTGATCGGTGTGAACTTTGCGAATACATATCTTTCCTTTTTCAACTTCATCCCTTATGTAGTTGAATCTCCGCTCAATGTGCCTAGTCTTTTGATGTGCACGAGATTCCTTGATTTGAGCAATCGCACCCTCGTTATCACAAAAGATCTCTAGGGGGTCTTGAATGGTAGGGACTACCCCTAGGTTGGCAATGAACTTCTTTAACCACGCAGCTTCTTGTGCTGCTAATGAGGCGGCGATGTATTCTGATTCTGTAGTGGACAATGCTACAACATCCTGCTTCGAGCTCTTCCAAGAGACTGCAGCTCCATTCAAAATGAAGACATACCCAGATTGTGATCGAGAACCATCTCGATCAGTTTGGAAACTCGCATCCGTGTAACCTTTTACAACGAGTTCATCTTCACCAGATCCATATATTAGAAACATATCCTTAGTCCTCCTAAGGTATTTCAATATGCTCTTAACAGCCATCCAATGACTGTTACCTGGATTTTGCTGGTATCTACTTGTCATGCTTAAGGCGCATGACACGTCCGGTCTTGTGCATATCATTGCATACATTATGGATCCTATAGCAGACGCATATGGGATTCCTTTCATTCTTTCTTGCTCATCCTTTGAGCTTGGACATTGAGTCACATTCAATATTGTCCCCATTTGAATAGGTACCAAACCTTTCTTAGAGTTCTCCATCTTGAACCTTTTCAAGACCTTGTCAATGTATGCACTTTAGTTTAAACCTATCAAGCGCCTAGATCTATCCCTATAGATCTTTATTCCCAAAATATAGGCAGCTTCTCCAAGATCTATAATGGAAAAACATCTTCCAAGCCATGCTTTTACACCTTCCATGGTTGGAATGTCATTTCCAAATAGTAGAATGTCATCGACATACAATACTAAGAAAGTGACAGTGCTCCCACTAGCTTTCTTATACACACAAGCTTCATCCCCGTTCTTGATGAACCCAAAATTCCTAATTTCTTCATCAAAACGGTGATTCCAACTTCTCGATGCTTGTTTCAATCCATAGATTGATTTCTTTAACTTGCACACTTTGTTAGGATGTTTTCGATCGACAAAACCTTCAGGCTGAACCATATAGACATCTTCATCAAGATATCCATTGAGGAAAGCCGTTTTGACATCCATTTGCCAAATCTCATAGTCATAATATGCAGCTATGGCAAATAATATCCTAATCGACTTAAGCATTGCCACTGGCGAGAAGGTCTCATCATAATCAACCCCTTGAGTTTGAGTGAAACCTTTTGCTACAAGTCTCGCTTTATAAGTATCCAAGTTACCATGCATATCTGTTTTCTTCTTGAAAACCCACTTACTTCCAACTACTTTGGAGTTAAGAGGTGGCACAACCAATTCCCAAACTTGGTTGTCATACATGGATTGCATCTCTACGTTCATAGCCTCAAGCCATTTGTCGCAATCGGATTTCGACATTGCATCATGGTATGTGGTTGGTTCATCTGAATCTACCACATAGCATCCATCCATGAAAAATCCATATCTTTCAGGTGGATTACTAATTCTACCAGATCTGCGAACGTTTTGTGTATGTTGATCAACCATTTGATCATTTTCAACAACCTCTTGTTGAGTGCTAGTATCAACCAAACGTGTATCGGCTTGTGGTTCTTGATCCTCATCAAGTTCCACTGTTCTACTAGTTCCTTCCATAAGGAACTTATCCTCCAAGAACTTACCCTTTCGAGCAACAAATACCTTTTGCTCTGTTGGATCGTAGAAATAATATCCTATATCATCTTTAGGATATCCTACGAAGATACACTTAATGGATCGTACTTCTAACTTGTTTGGGGTGTATTGCTTCACATAAGCATCACAACCCCATACCTTCAAATATGATAATGATGGAACCGTTCCATGCCATATTTCAAAAGGTGTCTTATCCACTTTCTTGGTTGGGGCCATATTTAATATACGAGCCGCGGAGAGCAAAGCGTAACCCCAAAATGATAGAGGCAGTGTGCTTCTAGCCATCATCGATCGAACCATATCCAATAGAGTTCGATTCCTCCTCTCAGACACACCATTATGTTGTGGTGTTCCAGGTGGAGTAAGTTGTGAGATGATCCCACAACTCCTAAGATGATCTTGAAAAGCATCACTTAGGTATTCACCTCCTCTATCGGAACGAAGAACTTTGATTGTCTTGGTGAGTTGATTTTCTACTTCGTTTTGGAAGATTTTGAACGTTTCAAAAACTTCATCTTTGTGTCTTAACAAGTACACATAACCATAACGAATGAAGTCGTCGGTAAAAGTTACGAAGTATCTTTCACCATTCCTAGTCATTGGCTTAAAAGGACCACATACATCCGAATGTATGATGCCTAATAAGTCTTTTGCCCTTTGGTTTGTGCCACTAAAGGGTTTCTTGGTCATTTTACCTTGTAAACAAGATTCGCATGTATCAAATGAACCAATTTCATTTGTTTCCAAAAGACCATTCTTTTGAAGTGTTTGCATGCGATTTCTGTTTATATGACCAAGACGACAATGCCAAAGATAGGTCTCATTCAAATCCATTTTGAGTTTCTTGGTGTTTGCTTGGTACATCGAATTATCAAATGATGTATTATCATGAACCAATTCATAAATACCATTTGAAGGCGTAGCTTTAAAGTAGAACATGTCATTCATCAAAGCATAAATTTCATTGTTCACAAACTTCAAATCAAATCCATATTGTCTTAAAAGGGAAACAGAAATAATGTTCCTAGTCAAACTAGGAGCATACAAAACATTTTTCAAACAAATTTCCAAACCACTTGGAAGTTTTAAAACATAGTCTCCTTGGGCTTCAACTTGAACCTTCGCTCCATTGCCCATGAAGAGACTAGTGTCTCCCTTCTTGTAATGCTTATTTCTTTTGAACCCCTGCAACGAATTGCAAATGTGAGTTCCACATCCGGTATCTAATACCCATGTGTTAGAAGAAATAACATTTAGATCAATATGTATCATAAAGATTGTACCTGAGGTTTGCCCTGCATCCCTCTTGTTTTTCAACTCTTTGAGATAGGTTGGACAATTCCTTTTCCAATGCCCTATCTCTCCACACTCAAAGCATGGATCGCTCGTGGCAACCTTTGCCTTCTTCTCTTTTGGTTTTGGTGGTTCTGCTTTAGCCTTTCTTTTTCCCTTCCCTTTGACGTGCCCCTTTCCTTTGGCAACATTTGCCTTGGAGTCGGAGTGATGTCCCTTCTTGCCTCCCTCATTGATCGTTAGAACGGGTAAAGCCTTTTTACCCATTCCCGCTTCGGCCGTTTTGAGCATTGCATGAAGCTCACCAATGCTCTTGTCCCATCCATTCATGTTATAGTTCATAACAAAACTCTCAAATTTCTTTGTTAAAGAGTTGAGGATCAAATCCGTAGCCAACTCTTTAGAGACGGGACAATTGAGCCTTTCGAGGCGATCAATGTGGCTTTTCATTTTTAGGACGTAAGATGAGACCGATTGGGTTTCCTCCATTCGACATGCATGAAGCGCTCGAACCGTTTCGAAGCGTTCTACCCTTGCTTGTTGTAGGAACATTTCCTTCAATTGGGTAATCATGTCGTATGCCCCATGATGTTCAAAGTCCTTTTGAATCTCGGGAATCATAGTTCCCAACATGAGGCAAGAGGCTTGCATGGAGTCCTCGGTATATTTAACCCAATCATTGTAGGCTTCTACATCTTCCTCGTCGGGTTGATCGGGAATAGGATCGTCCAACACATAGGATATCTTCTCTTGCTTGAGAACAATTCTCAAGTTTCGAAACCAATCCATGAAGTTGTTATGGTTGAGACGATCCTTTTCAAGGATGGTTCTTAGTGATAGGTTACGGACGGTTTGGTTAATCGGGTTTGCATTGTTAGCGGCCATCTACAAAATTTAACAAAGTCCAATTTTAGTATTTTTCGATATTATTAAAATTTTAATCATTAATACCCTTTTATGTCTCATAGACAATTAATAATTAAAATCTAGAATCCAACGTTATATTTAAATATTGGTTAGGTGACCTTTATCCCATTATTTAAATTAACAAGGTAGTCAACGTTTGACAATTGCAACCCTTTGCAACTTCTAGCTATATGGGATCGGTTAAACATCTTTATGTTTAGTTGGCATGTTTAATCCCATCAACACCTTTGTTCTCCATGCTTCGGTGACCCTAAGTTCATGGTTTCCAAATCAAGTCGTCTAACTTACACACACGTGTGAGTTTATACACATAAGTGGTTAGGTGACCTTTATCCCACAAACATGGTAAACCCACCTCAAATATACAAGTTTCCTCAAATGTGGTTAGGTGACCTTTATCCCACAAAGAGTTCCCAAGTAATTTGAGTGTTGTATAAAAGGATGGTGTTTGACTTGTTTTATAAAAGGGATTTTTTATTTTTCAAAATTCTAGTTTAGAAAAATTTTATGTACCATATATTTGCATGCATTCAAATCAATGGTACTTTAGTGAAAACAAATTTTCAAGGTTCTTTTAATAAAACCCATTTTATTATAAAATCATTAATTTTTTATAAACCTTTTATTAATTGTTTTAATGATTTTGTAAGAACCAATTTTAAGCTTGTTACGGGTTATTAGTTGTTAAGTATGCATATCCAAATATCATCCAAACAACCATAAATAAAATATAACCATACAAGCACACAACACATATGTTAAAAGGTGCATAACCATAGCCAACTATTTTGACCACACTTGTTAGCCGAAACAAGTGTGTCAAAAGGTCCTTCCTAAAGGGTGAATATGGACACAAAAAAAGTGTCGGTGAACTCCCACTTAATCCCGCATCCAAATGCTTCAAGTCTTCATCTTGTGTTGTGATTTCTTCACATTCTTTGAGCTTCCAAATGTCTTTTAAATTCAGCTCCAAACTCCTTTGGACTTCAAAAATGTGTTTTGGTTATTGGGCTAAAATCCCGTTAAGAACTATGAAGTCCTTTTTGCCCGAAATTGGCAAAAACCAAAACCGCATTTTTGTATGCATCTTCTTTTACATAAAAGTATCCTATTATATTTTTCTAGTAAAATGAATGCATCTAATCTATTTACTTACATACCATATGAAAATAAATAAAATACATATTTTTACAAATGGAAGACAAAATAATAATTATTACAACTCATTGAATAATTATCTAAAATCACAAACACAAACATATTCATACAAGGTCATGGCTAGGTTATGAACACCAAAATATATATCCAAATATATATAAACTTCAAGAGCAAAATGGTTTCCTTTTACAACCTACATTTTTCGGCCAAGAATGAAAAACCGAAAATTGTGGGTTTTTGTCCAAACAAAATAAATCATCCATATGATATAATTTTTTCAAGATTCCTTTATGCATGTAGGAAATAAATCTTGAAAAATAAAAGGAGAACCATGGTCAAAACTTTCGGCCATAGGGTTTAACCAAACCCAAAACCCGAAAATTTTAAATCCAATGAAGCATGCACTCATATAAGCGGCTCTAGATGCCATTGTTGGGTTTTGTACATGTTTATCAAAGCTAATTTTATCCGAATAAAATTAAAACGCAGCGGAATAAAGATTTAAAACATGTTACTTTACAAGATTTAAAACTCTTTTAAATGCAAAAACCAAAATCGGATCCATATATGACATACATGCTATCAAAATACAACCATAGGGTGTTTGAGAAATCAACCTTTCTTTGGAGCAAGGAGATGGAAGAAGATGATGAATCTTGAATGGTAGCTTCCAAACGAGAAAGCCTCAAGCTAGTATACCCGAAAGCCCCAACAAACACCTTGAGATTGCTAGGATTTGCACTTGAAAACTCACTAAAAAACCTCTAACAAATCAGCTCTTGGCCGAAAATATGTTGAGAGAAAATAGAGTTTTTTACACTTGAATATCTTATGTTCTACATGAGAGAGAGAGAGTTGCAAACTTTTTAAAATCAAGTGCCTTGTAATTTGAGAAGTTTGCATGTAATTTTAGTGGTTGAAACCTCTTGGGAAGAGGTATAAGGGGCGGCCCAAGCCACCTCCCACTTCACCCAATCAAAATTTTAAAGCTTGTCTCCTTGTCTTTAATTTAAGTTTTATAACTTTTATAAAACTTAATATAACATTTTATAAACAATATGCAACCTTTTAATTGTTATTTAACCTATTAAATAACAAAATAAAATATTCTCTCAAAAATAAATTATCCATATAATTTATTAGTTTGTCAAGTGTAATTATTTAGAAAACCAATTTCTAAATATTGTAAGTGTTAATATTTATTTGTTTGATCATATCATAAATAAATATTGTAGGTGTTTGTCTAGCTTGTTATTGGGTATGACCCGACTTGGATCATAACGTACTAGCCACATCAATTTAATATGTGTCTTGGGCATACAGAGTCCAACAACTTGTTGCCACACCGCCAGACCGTGATGAGGACACTTTCTTAGAAGCTCCTTGAACCTTTCCCAAGTTTCATATAAGGATTCCCCATCCTCTTGTGAGTATGTATTAATTTCAGTCATTAATTTAGCCATTTTAGCAGGAGGGAAATACTTATATAGAAACTTTTGGGCGAGTTCATCCCAAGTGTTTACCGAGCCCACTGGGAGGGTGTTAAGCCAAGCCTTAGCTCGGTCTTTTAGTGAAAATGGAAACATTCGAAGGCGGATGGCGTCATTTGATGCTCCATTGATCTGAAAGGTATCACATATTTCTAAGAAGTTAGTAATATGTAGATGGGGATCCTCGTCCGCAAGCCCGTGGAAGGTTGCGGAGTTTTGGAGCATTTGTATCAAATGCGGCCGAAGTTCGAAGTTATTGGCTTCGACATTCGGTGCATTGATAGCGGCACCGAGATTGCCTACGGTGGGCCGTAGGTAATCCATGAGGGTACGTTGGTCCGCCATTGGAAGTGGGTCCCCCGAAACTTTCTCTTGATTTTTGGCTTTAAGTCTTTTTCTGAGAAAGCGTTCGGGTTCTTCTAGAGGTTCTTTTATGTCTCTACTAGAACTGGAGCTCATGCACTACGTAGGAGGTTCAGATGTGGCGCCTAGGTTCCAAGTCCTGCAATAAAAACAGAAAAGAACGTTGGTCAGAATATTCACCACGGCCCCGTGCTCAGCGAACACGGCCCGTGGTCAGAGGTACAGTGATTGTTTTCTGGATCCCTGTTACTGGGAGTTGGACAGGACCCCGTGTTGCACCGACACGGCCCCGTGTTCAGCTCTCTGTAACTCAGAAAATAAAAACTGCCAGTGATGATGCTGGGCACGGCCCGTGTCTGACCGGGCACGACCCGTGCTGAGCGCTGCAGAAGCTGAAAAACTAAGAAAATCCTAAAAAATTAAAAAAAAAAATAAAATAAAAATGATTAGGCCGTTGATTCCTAACTTTCTTAAAATCCTTGTGTCCCCGGCAACGGAGCCAAAAACTTGATGCGTGTGAAGTGTTATATATATTAGGTGTATATTTTAAGCCCTTTTTAACACTTATTTTTAGCCAAGTTTTAAATTTATAAAACACGATATTTTACTAACACTAAACACACATATGGGCAAGTGCACCCATCGTGAGCGTAGTATAGCGTTGGTAAGATACCGAGGTCGTCCAAGGACACAAGAGTTTTTAGTACCGGTTTATCCTCAACGTCTAACCAAAATAAAAAGTTTAGAAAAGGTTTTAAACTAAGAAAAATAAAAACTAACTAGAATGCTGAAAATAAAAATAAAAGAAAAACAGATAGACAAGATGAATCACTTGGTTCCGACTCGTATCTAGTATAACCTTTGATTATTTCCGCACTTTTGCACATAATTAAGAGATTATCTTAGTTATTGTAGTAGGCCCCTCTTTTGAAGGTGACGTTACCCTCACCCCAGTAGTTTGAGTCAGCAAGGACACAATCCAAAAAGGGTGGATTATTGGAAGATAATGAATTAAGTTATTAATGCAGTATTATGGTAGGCCCCGCTTTTGGCGGTGACGTTACCCTCGGCTAAGTAGTCTGAGTCAGCAGGGATACAGTCCTAAATAGCCGGGTTATAGTATTAATAGTAGTTAACTTATGAGGGGATCAAAGAGTTTGGACCCCCGCCATCCAATACCGTGAAGTATTGAAGGAGGTCCTACTAAATTTGACCCAGGTCCATTGCAGGACCTCTAAACGCACAATGGCAAGACCTTTACCAAACCGTTCCCTTAACCCCGACCAGGTAGCCAACATACCTCCATATAGACCGTGGAGATATGAATGGTGAAAATCCTTTATTTTATATAGACAGTAAAATAATGCCAAGACACCACGGACAAACGATAAGGAAAGATCACCTTCAACATAAGTAACTAGTTATTAAAGTCATTAATACAAAACCAAATAAAAAGTGCAAAAGATTAGAAATAAAAAGTATTATACTAGACACTTTGTCTTCACCAAGTGATGTAAGAGACTTAGGCAAACATGACCTTGATTGTCAAGAACTCTTACGATCAATCTTGGATCCCGAGACGACTCACACACTCTACGATGGACAATGGATGATGGTGGTGGATGATGGTGTTGTGATGGTGGTGGGTGGTGGATGAAGTGTGAGAGAGGTGGTGTGCCAAGGGATGAGTTGAAATCAAACCAAGCACTCCTATTTATAGGCTGAACAGAGGGCTGGGCACGGCCCCGTGTCCGCTGGGCACGGCCCCATGCCTGTCTGACACTCTATCTCCTCATTAATTGTAATTCGCAATTACAATTAATTCGCCTGCTGTACTTTCGACACGCCCCCGTGTTCACTGGGCACGGCCCCGTGGTGGGCAATAGAAGCTTCTATAGGTTTGTCTTTTCTGCTGCTTCTTGGGCACGGCCCCGTGCTGGCTGAGCACGGGGCGTGTTCAGTCTTCTGCCTTCTCTATTTTGCTTTGGACGATGCCGTTGAGGGGTCGGGCAGTCCACTTATGTTCCTTTCCTTGTATTTATGTTGGATTTAGCTGTCTTTTTGCTTCTTTTGTGTTTTTGAGCTCATTTAATCCTGAAAATACAAAAGGAAGACAAAAACACTCTTTTTCCAATATTAGTACTTAAAAAGGGTTAGTTTTATGCCTTATTTGATGTAATTTATATGTTGCATTTTACACACATCAAATACCCCCACACTTGAACTTTTGCTTGTCCTCAAGCAAAACTCGTTAATATGTGGCTTACACTCCCAAATGGAATGGGTAGAAGAGAAGGTTTTTGGCTTTTCGTAGAGTGTTGGGAATCCAAGATCTTTTTGGGTTTTATTTTTATTTATTTACAATCCTATTCGTAATGATTTATTTAGAACGTTTCATAGAAGAAATTACTTATTTGGGCATAACATGCCTTTTTAAAATTCCATTTATATACATGTTCACATACCTCACGGGAGAAATCACTCACACTCGGCCGAAGGTGTATTTTTAGTGAATCACTTGAGAGCGGCATGGAACTTATTCCTACCATAAGCTTGCCAAGCAATCAATCCTCCTCCTTTTTAACTTTTATACCTTTGTAAATATCAAGAGGACTTTGTGGGTTAAGGGTTAGGCTTGGGTTAAAGGTAGGTGGTTGGGATAGTGGTTAGTGGTTAGTAGAAAAAGGGCGAAAAGCGTAACAAGTGTCGGCTTTCGTAAGATTTTCTATTTTTGTAACTTTTTATTTTGATGAAGCTTTTATTCAAACAAAGTTATTTTTGATGAACTTGTTTGTTTATTTTCTTTTTGCTTCATCAACAACAATTTTTTTTTTTTTTACGAAAAACCGAACTTGTTACTAAAACAAAGGGTTAAAAATAAAAAAAAGTTTTGGTGGGTAAAAGGGTTTTTGGTTTGGGTGATGAAATGAATAGGTTTAGGCTCAAAGGGGTTAACTAGGGGGATTTTTGGGTAGGTGGTAAAAGAAAAAGAAAAATAATGGTGTAGAAATAAAAAAAGGGTTAGTCCTAATGCCTCCATCATTTACTTACTCGGGTTTAAGTTGATAAGGACTGGGAATGTATTGTCATGGCAAGTTCTAGAGTCGTAAGAACCCAGCGGCTATTCACACAAGAAACGAAAAATGAGCATTTAGTCTAATGATATGTAATTGTATGCTCAATAAAGGCTCAAAACTCACTTTTGTGGGAATGGGTTTTTATGTGATCAAGTATATATAATCAAATTTTAACTAAGTTTGCTATGCCTTTTCATAATTTTCTTATGTTGGTTCTTTTTATCACTACGATATCGGTTGTAAATTCATAAAAATATAACCTTTTTGAGAACTTGAATTTCCCGAGTTAAACCTAGACAAGTAAGAAAAATGAAATTTTTGAAAAAATTTGGGGTGATTAGCGGTTCCAATAGAGTTTTGTGTAAGGCTTGTATTTAGGACTTGCAAAATTCAAGGTTTTAGCATCCCCCCACACTTAAATTACACATTGTCCTCAATGTGTCCCAAAAATAAAATTTTAGGTTGATTAGATGTGTAAAATGGTGTTAAAAAGCAAAAATTTTGTGTTACTGGGCGCTGAACACGGCCCCGTGTTATCCGGGCACGGCCCCGTGTTCAAGTGCCAGTAACAAAATTAAAACAAGAGAAACAGAAGTCTGGACACGGGGGCGTGTCGGGTGAACACGGTCCGTGTCCAGTTACCTGAACTGGGCGTTTTTCTGCAGGTGGTTCAACACGGGGCCGTGTTGGTTGGGCACGGCCCGTGTTGAACCTTCTGAAATGGAGAGAATTGTCGGGTTGCCTTGTTCTTGTGCATGAGGTCATTTTTCTCGTTCCCCTTTTCATCCATTTCCACCATGAGTGTGTTTTATTCCTGAAAATTAAAACTAACTAGAAAACATAAAAATTAATCTAAATTAAACTATGGATAGTTCCGCGGAATGCCTCCGTGGTGCGCCACGTTTATAAGGGTCCTTGGCTAGACCCAAAGCCGGTCATATGTCACCCAAGTGGGATGTATTGCATCCCATGTTACACCGTCGGAGAGCATCATCCAAGCTTGAGTCTATGACCTGCATGTAGTTGACCGGGTCTTCGTCCTCAATTCTTTTTCCACATTCAAACTTCACCTCCTTATCCCCAAACTTCAATGTTAACGTTCCGTCATTCATGTCTACCACCGCTTGGGCGGTGGCTAGAAATGGCCTCCCGAGGATGAGAGGGACATCGGTGTCTTCTTCCATGTCTAGGATGACAAAGTCGGTTGGGAAAACGAAGTTGTCAACTTTTACCAACAAATTCTCAGCGACACCTTGTGGAAATTTGACGGATCTATCGGCGAGTTGTATGCTCATCTTTGTAGGGCTTGTTGTTCCTAGGCCGAGTCGTTTGAACATTGATGTGGGCATGAGGTTAATGCTAGCCCCAAGATCGGCTAATGCATTACGGACGGGAGATTCCCCAATCGAGCAAGGAATTGTGAAACTCCCGGGATCGATTTTCTTTTGTGGGAGTTTGTTGAGCACTAAAGCGGAGCATTCTTCGCCTAAGTTAACTAATTGCAATGATTCAATTTTCCTTTTGTTTGTGAGGAAATCCCTCATAAATTTTGTGTATTTAGGCATTTGGGTTAGGACCTCGATAAAAGGAATATTAACATGCAATTGTTTTTAGTAAATTTTCAAATTTAGCGAATTGCTCATCGGTCTTTTGACGATTTAACCTACCGGGGTACGGAATTGGAGGAGTCTTGGTGGGTTCTTGAGTTGGTAGAGAAGCCTTTTCTGGCGCAGGAGGAGTCACAGGCTGGCTAGAATGGCCTCTTTCATTGGGCGGCAATGGAGCATCCTCGGGACCCACGGTTTGATTTCTTAATGTGATAAGATGTACTTGTGCCTTCGGGTTGGTTTCGGTATTACTAGGTAACGCGCCTTGTGGTCTCTCGGAGAAATTTTGAGCTAGTTGATTTAATTGTTTTTCAACGTTTTGGATGCTAGCTTGTTGATTTCTAAAATTCGATTCCAATTGTTGAAATCGATCCGAGTTTTTCTTTTCAGTGTCAGAGATGAGGCGAGATACAGTATCTTCAAGCCTTTCTCTTCCACCTTGTTGTTGAGAGAAATTTTGTGGTTGTTGAAAATTAGTTCGTTGGTTTTGTTGGTTACTACTATTGCCGGGATCTCTCCAACCAAGATTTGGGTGGTTACGCCATCCTTGGTTGTAGGTACCCGTTGGAGGACCCGACGGCCTAGGTCTATTATCAATGTAGTTTACCGTTTCTGTTTGCTCATCTAATTCTTTCATACAACTCCAATTTTCATGTGACCCACCACACCCTTCACAAGCCATAACCGAGGCCGTTTTTGTCATTTCTAGCTTTTTGATTTTTGAAGAGAGGGCCTCGATTTGGGCTTGTAAAGAGGTGCTTTCATCAACCTTATGGGCGCCCGGGGCAATAGATTTATTACCTCGGGGAGTGTGCCATTGAAAATTGGTTTGAGCAATTTCCTCAATTTGGTTATATATTTCATTTGGGCGACGATTACCTAAAAGTCCCCCGGAGCTTGAATCAAGTGTTTGTCTTGTGTGTGGCAACAACCCATTGTAGAAAGTGGATACTTGTTGCCACACCGCCAGACCGTGATGAGGACACTTTCTTAGAAGCTCCTTGAACCTTTCCCAAGTTTCATATAAGGATTCCCCATCCTCTTGTGAGTATGTATTAATTTCAGTCATTAATTTAGCCGTTTTAGCAGGAGGGAAATACTTATATAGAAACTTTTGGGCGAGTTCATCCCAAGTGTTTACCGAGCCCACTGGGAGGGTGTTAAGCCAAGCCTTAGCTCGGTCTTTTAGTGAAAATGGAAACATTCGAAGGCGGATGGCGTCATTTGATGCTCCATTGATCTGAAAGGTATCACATATTTCTAAGAAGTTAGTAATATGTAGATGGGGATCCTCGTCCGCAAGCCCGTGGAAGGTTGCGGAGTTTTGGAGCATTTGTATCAAATGCGGCCGAAGTTCGAAGTTATTGGCTTCGACATTCGGTGCATTGATAGCGGCGCCGAGATTGCCTACGGTGGGCCGTAGGTAATCCATGAGGGTACGTTGGTCCGCCATTGGAAGTGGGTCCCCCGAAACTTTCTCTTGATTTTTGGCTTTAAGTCTTTTTCTGAGAAAGCGTTCGGGTTCTTCTAGAGGTTCTTTTATGTCTCTACTAGAACTGGAGCTCATGCACTACGTAGGAGGTTCAGATGTGGCGCCTAGGTTCCAAGTCCTACAATAAAAACAGAAAAGAACGTTGGTCAGAATATTCACCACGGCCCCGTGCTCAGCGAACACGGCCCGTGGTCAGAGGTACAGTGATTGTTTTCTGGATCCCTGTTACTGGGAGTTGGACACGACCCCGTGTTGCACCGACACGGCCCCATGTTCAGCTCTCTGTAACTCAGAAAATAAAAACTGCCAGTGATGATGCTGGGCACGGCCCGTGCTGAGCGCTGCAGAAGCTGAAAAACTAAGAAAATCCTAAAAAAATAAAAAAAATAAAAAATAAAAATGATTAGGCCGTTGATTCCTAACTTTCTTAAAATCCTTGTGTCCCCGGCAACAGCGCCAAAAACTTGATGCGTGTGAAGTGTTATATATATTAGGTGTATATTTTAAGCCCTTTTTAACACTTATTTTTAGCCAAGTTTTAAATTTATAAAACACGATATTTTACTAACACTAAACACACATATGGGCAAGTGCACCCATCGTGAGCGTAGTATAGCGTTGGTAAGATACCGAGGTCGTCCAAGGACACAAGAGTTTTTAGTACCGGTTTATCCTCAACGTCTAACCAAAATAAAAAGTTTAGAAAAGGTTTTAAACTAAGAAAAATAAAAACTAACTAGAATGCTGAAAATAAAAATAAAAGAAAAACAGATAGACAAGATGAATCACTTGGTTCCGACTCGTATCTAGTATAACCTTTGATTATTTCCGCACTTTTGCACATAATTAAGAGATTATCTTAGTTATTGTAGTAGGCCCCTCTTTTGAAGGTGACGTTACCCTCACCCCAGTAGTTTGAGTCAGCAAGGATACAATCCTAAAAGGGTGGATTATTGGAAAATAATGAATTAAGTTATTAATGCAGTATTATGGTAGGCCCCGCTTTTGGCGGTGACGTTACCCTCAGCTAAGTAGTCTGAGTCAGCAGGGATACAGTCCTAAATAGCCGGGTTATAGTATTAATAGTAGTTAACTTATGAGGGGATCAAAGAGTTTGTACCCCCGCCATCTAATACCGTGAAGTATTGAAGGAGGTCCTACTAAATTTGACCCAGGTCCATTGCAGGACCTCTAAACGCTGAACAATGGCAAGACCTTTACCAAACCGTTCCCTTAACCCCGACCAGGTAGCCAACATACCTCCATATAGACCGTGGAGATATGAATGGTGAAAATCCTTTATTTTATATAGACAGTAAAATAATGCCAAGACACCACGGACAAACGATAAGGAAAGATCACCTTCAACATAAGTAACTAGTTATTAAAGTCATTAATACAAAACCAAATAAAAAGTGCAAAAGATTAGAAATAAAAAGTATTATACTAGACACTTTGTCTTCACCAAGTGATGTAAGAGACTTAGGCAAACATGGCCTTGATTGTCAAGAACTCTTACGATCAATCTTGGATCCCGAGACGACTCACACACTCTACGATGGACAATGGATGATGGTGGTGGATGATGGTGTTGTGATGGTGGTGGGTGGTGGATGAAGTGTGAGAGAGGTGGTGTGCCAAGGGATGAGTTGAAATGAAACCAAGCACTCCTATTTATAGGCTGAACAGAGGGCTGGGCACGGCCCTGTGTCCGCTGGGCACGGCCCCGTGCCTGTCTGACACTCTCTCTCCTCATTAATTGTAATTCGCAATTACAATTAATGCGCCTGCTGTACTTTCGACACGCCCCCGTGTTCACTGGGCACGGCCCCGTGGTGGGCAATAGAAGCTTCTATAGGTTTGTCTTTGCTGCTGCTTCTTGGGCACGGCCCCGTGCTGGCTGAGCACGGGGCGTGTTCAGTCTTCTGCCTTCTCTATTTTGCTTTGGACGATGCCGTTGAGGGGTCGGGCAGTCCACTTATGTTCCTTTCCTTGTATTTATGTTGGATTTAGCTGTCTTTTTGCTTCTTTTGTGTTTTTGAGCTCATTTAATCCTGAAAATACAAAAGGAAGACAAAAACACTCTTTTTCCAATATTAGTACTTAAAAAGGGTTAGTTTTATGCCTTATTTGATGTAATTTATATGTTGCATTTTACACACATCAGTTAGTGCCATTTCCGCCTTGATAGTTGTTGTTGTCGTTGCTTCCTCCGCGATTTCCGCTACCAACTTGACCTTCTTTTCCATGTCCAGCACCATACCAGCATGTCTCCTTAAGGTGACCAATTTTCCCACAAGTTTCACATTTCCTATACCTACATCGCCCAATATGATGACGTAGACAGTTGTCGCACTTAGGAAGGGTACCCAAGTACTCCCTTCCTTTTCTAGTATTGTTGTTGTTATTCATTCGAGTATCCTTCTGGAAATCAGTGAGCTTTCTTTTATTCTTTCTAGATGACTCCACCTAAGTCTCCTTCTTCTCGTCAGGGGTTAAAAAAACTTCCAGTCTAGCCGCTTCTTTATTGAGTGCCACACTTAAGTCAACCACATCGATAGTTGTTGGAGGTTTTGATGCTGATATCAAGCTCAGAATCTGAGGCGCCATCCCCCAGATGAGTTGTTCGATCCTCTCAATCTCTGGTTCCACCAGGTATGGGACAACTCGTGCCAAATCATGAAGTCTCTGTATATATTCCGCCACCTTTGGACCTTCCATCTTTAGTTTCCAGAATTCAATCTCCAGCTTCTGGATCTCCATCTGGGAACAATACTCCTTACGCATCAATTCTTTCAATTCATCCCATGTCAAAGCATATGCAATAACCTCGCCCGTTATCTGAACCCGAAGGTTCCATCGTGACAGAGCCACATCTTGAAACAATCCAGAAATGTATGTGACTTGTGCTCTGGAGTACATCCGCTCATTTGCATAATAGAATCCATGTTCTCGACCCACTTCATAAAAACTGCGGCACCCCCAGTGCCGTCGAAGTTCAGAGGCTTGCAGTCCAGAAACTGCTTGTAAGTACAGCCGTTAGGTGGGTTATTCCCTGAGATACTTCCACTGTGTCTGTAGTGAAGAACATCATGCCGAGCTATGGCCAGTGAGATGTGCGCTTGTCATTCTGCCTTGGTCAGCCGAATGATCTCTTGAGGGGGCATCTTTTTAAGAAGATGGTATGGGTCAGGTCTTATTTGTTCAGGAAGCGTATATAGTGGTATAGAGGTCGTATGTACATACACATAATAAATTATCATGTCAAACAATCAAGCAACAACATAATCATAACATAAACAACTAAATGGGAGCATATTTAATGTAATCATGTCAAACAATCAAGCAACAACATAATCATAACATAAACAACTAAATGGGAGCATATTTAATGTATACATAACAAGCAAACATGCTGTTGATTTACATGTTTAATGAGAACATGTCTATTGGGCTTTCTTTATTCATGGACCACAAAGTATTGTTACATGTTTTGCAAAGTGCATCATATCAAAAGGGAACACGGGGTCACACTACCCTTGTCCAACAAGTCTACCAATCTACATGAGTCTCACAATCAAAAGGTGGTCTCCAAAATCCTTTACAAGCTCAGCTCAAAAGTGGTACTCCCATCAAAGGTAATGCATCTGCATAAGACCAAAAACCTACTGTACTGATGGCGGAGGAGGAGGAGGGAGGAAAATCAAACTGAGAATATGTGCGAGCTCCTCCTCGAGCTTGTGCACATGACAAAGCAAATAACGGACCTGCTGCTCAATAGTAAGAAATTGAGCATCAAACTCTGGAAAAGGTGTAAGAGGAGCAGGTGGACGCGCGAATGGAGGCGGTGATGAACGAGGGGGAACAAAAGTAGACTGACAAGGACACGGTAAGGGACGCGGTATCGACTCAAGCTCAAAGATTCTGCAACTCATAACTTCAAATCAAAGCTGAAGCGAATAAAGTAACTCATCCTGTGTATAGCCAATAAAATGCGAGGGATGGTAAGGGTCGGAGGTCAGCATGGAATACGGTGGGGACCCTCGGAATGGCTCATCAGTTGGTGAAGATGTAAAATGAGCAAAAGGTGTAGACTAGGGTATGTGGGGAAAAGCTATTGAAACATGAGGATCATGGCTAGGCTGCTGGCTAGGAGTGCCCTCCCCTGGACGGGGTGCGGGTATGTCCTGCAAGAAAATGATAGGGAGATCAACACGGTGTACGTCAGACTCCACTGGGTGAAAAGGAGCAACATCAGCGGGTGTAGGTGCAAGTGGAAGAATGAATGGCTCAATAACAGGAGGGTCAACGGGTGCAGGAACTGGGTCAAGTATGAGGGGTGCAATGTCAGGTAATCCAAAAGGGATGGGGTCATGATCAGGTAAGGGCTCAGGATCAGCAGGTATCGGCTCAGGATCAGCAAGTGCAGCATCGGGCTTATCATCAGGAACAAAGTCTAGCTCAGGATTAAGCTCAAAGTCGTGTGGAGGAGATGGTGCAGCTGACATGGCCGTATCATCGTCAGAATCAGTAGCATAGCGTCGTAATCCAACTGCCTGCAAGGTGGAAGAAGTCACAGACTCAAAGGAATCCGGGACAGAGTGTAAACAAGTGTCAGAGGAAATCTCAATAACAGGGATCTCAAAAAGTGGAATAGCAACAACGTCCTCGTCTAGCTTTCCATCACCATGGGCATCATCAAAAGGAACATCAACAAACAAATCAACGTCAACATCAATCAAATCGTCAAAAGGCAAATCCTCGAGAGGAATGGCCACTAAAGGAACGGGAGCGAGGATCGGTGCCACGACATGCTCACCATCGGGATGATCGATGATAAGATGATCATGGACAAGAATGGGAATAACAAAAGGATCTTCGTCTGGAATGCCATCAGCAGTCGGTAAATCATCTCCCAAGTTGGGCAGTGCAAATGGCTGGAAATCGTCATCGTCGTCGGACATCATCTCCGGGTCACTCTCTGTATCGAAAGTAAAGATCTCTGGCTTACTCGCCCCTGAGCCAATAGCCATGGGGTCGTCAGTGTCGGATAATCCACTCTCGGATGATGACATAGTGTCTGTGATAAACAATCACAGTATATGCACATATATTAACCACTAACATTAAGTATGCAAGCAAAGTCAATGTATCATGAAATCATGTATCCTTCCTAGTCTCCCAGACTAAATCACCTAGTCTCCCAAACTAACCACCTAGCTTCCCAGACTAATCCAACTAGTTTCCCAGACTAAACCAGCCAGTCTCCCAGACTAAAACGAACTAGTCTCCCAGACTAAAACGAACTAGTCTCCCAGACTAAACTACCTAGTCTCCCAGACTAAAACCAACCAGTCTCCCAGACTAAAACCAACCAGTCTCCCAGACTAAAACCAACTAGTCTCCCAGACTAAACAACCTAGTCTCCCAGACTGAACCACACAGTCTCTCAGGCTGAACCACCCAGTCTCTCAGGCTGAACCACCCAGTCTCTCAGACTGAACCATAAACATAAACCTTGAAATGTGTTTCGTGCGTCTTTTTTTTTTGTAAAAACGTTTGTTCCCCTGGATCTGGGCATTTCATGTATGCAATGAAAACATGTTGTAAAAATATTTTCGTGAGAGCCCTAATCATTATAGTCTAGACTCGAGAAAGAATCCTAGTTCGCTACAATCGAAGCTCTGATACCAAACTGTCACACCCTGACTTTTGCGGAAGCGTGATTTGGTGTGACTTGCTTAATATCATTGCATTCAATCATAACAACAACTATATGATAAAAACCGAAGGTGATCATCCATTAATTAAGTTTAAAACATAACAACGTTGTTTGAAACATAGACATCAAATTCGAGCACAAACCATGCAACTTGTTTTTAGAGTTCACAAAAACTTGACAAAAGACATTAATTAAAACTAGGCTTTGATAGTTGTGTCTTATCTAGGATAAAACACACAATCCAAATCCTCAGACATCGGATGACACCTTTTATTCTCAACCTCACTTGAAACATCCAAACGCCCGCCAGATCCGTTTTTAATTCCCTGAAATACATGTAGTTTAAAAACATCAACAAAAGTTGAGCGAGTTCATGTGTTTAGTGTGTGAGCTAGAATAAAATTGGAAATCATTGTAAGCAGGTACGCATTTGCAAACCCTGGCATGAAAGCAACAAGGAAAAATAGATCATTAATGGATTGCAAGGCCATTAATATGTGTGACGTGATGCAGGAAGACTCAATCCTAGCAGAATTTTGCCACGGCTTCAGTTTGAAGACATAGTCACCTCATGGGCCACCCTGGTCCACATGGGTATGGGCTCGCTACACCCAAATAGATCTATTACTCATGTCCCTTGGTCCTACAAGAGGATTAATGGTCTTAAGTGTCATACCCACCACTCACATGATCTAACAGTACCCTTCCTTAGCTAACCATACCACATATAAACGTTTGTAAACAGTTTGTAACATGTACTTCACCCCCGAAGTTATAAAACCGAAAACAGTTAAAAGGAAAGGGGGTTATGAACTCACAGTTTTGCGTCTTCGTATCACAGTAACTCAAACTTCGCCTGGCGTACACGACTACCTACAACGTACTAGGGTCTATTAGACGAGCGGTAGTGCCTTGACTTAGAATTAATTAGTGTCTTTGAGTTACGTTTCTACGCGTCTTCAATATTATTCCAAGTTATAATTATTTTGTTAAAATAATAAATATTTTAACTTAAATTATGCTTATTAAATTTTTGGAATAATAGTTAAAATAATATATTCTAACTTGATACCTTTCAAGTAGTTATACTTGTATATCCTTCCCAAGGATGGGTGTATTTGTATTCTTGTATTAGTACATTTTGCCATGTATTGGGGTCGTATTCCGGAGTGTATTTATACGTATGAGAATACGTATTTTTATTGTATTCACTAAGTATTCTTATACTTAATTTCGTATTATTTTTTCCGGAATATTATCTTTAATAAAAGTTCACCAATATGTATTTCCAAAATATATATACTTTAAGAAATGCTACTTAGAAAAATTATTTATAATTTTTCCTTTGGGCAAAAATATTTGTATTTTCATATAAGTTCCAGAAACAATATATTTTTCAAGTCTAACTTGGAAAATACATATAAACTTATTTTTCTCCCAAAAATAATATATTCCGTTTTTGTTTGAGAAAATATATATTTCTTCCAAAAAAAATAATACATCTTCTAATATTTTCAAGAAAATACATATTTTTATTCACCCAAAAATAATATATTTTCTTCTTGTCAAAAATATGATATGAGTTTGTAAAAATTGTAAAAATCATATTTTTGTCTCTTGGTGTCCAAAAATATTATTTACCAAAATATACTTGTGAATATAATTTCCGGAATAGTTTGTAAGTTATATTCCTTAGTTCGGTTTCACCAATATCTTGTGTATAACTTGTATATTCATATTCTTAGAATTTTGGTAATATTTTGGATTGTAATTTTTTTTTGTTATTTTGATGTGTTATATTATTTCAAGTCCTAAAATAATATAACTAATACATAAAATATACAAATAGTCACACACATGGTGCCATCTAAATATATATTCCCTAAATACATATTTAGTCACTTTTGTTTATAAAAACCAACCTCCAATATTTGTAATTTTTGTAACAAAAATTATGGCAAAGTTTATGTAGAAATTTATGGTCTGAAATACACTTGTAAATATTTGTTTAGAAGTATTTTTCTAAGTGTTTAATTTTTAGAAATTTTTTGCCATAGTTTCCCCTAAAAATGGAGGTTTCCATGCTTTCAAGCATATCATTTTCTTTTATAAATACCAACACAATCAATCATCATTCAACAATAAACAACCTTTACTTACCAACTTTACCAAAAACAAGCATAATCTACTACTTCATGAACTTGAATATTTGTAAAAATTTGTAGTAACTTACTAGTGTTCTTAGTAAGCCTTGTTACCCTTTGAAATGTGGTTGATTCTTTGAAAACATCATTTTTAAGGAATTTAGATCTTTACAACTTAAGATCATATTTTCTAAAAATGTTTCTTTATGAATTTTTCTTGTTACATAAGTGTTTCTACACTTTATTAACCACCAAAAATAAGGTTTATTTGTTTAAGAACCAAGATTAAATAAAACTTGTAGTTTTAACTTGGTTTCTTGAAAAATCATCCATGAAATCTCTAGATCTACAAGTATTACAACTTACTTTGATCATTATTTTACAAGAAAGCCACATATTCTTTCAAGTTCATGCTTCTCATGAGGATGATCCATTAACTTCTACCTTGTTCATCCTCTCATCTTGCTAGATTATGTTTTTAATCATGATCTAGCAAGATCATATGATGATCAACATCATTTTTACAAGCAATCAACAATCAACAAGTATTTCAACACATAAACATTAAGATTTCTTATGTATTCATGCTTATGTTCATGTTTCAAGTTCAAGTTTCTTAGTGTTCTTCAAGATCATCATTATGTAACATCTTTTAACCACTTAAAATAGAAGTAAAATGGAAGGATCAAGGTTCTTACCACTAGCTCAAGGCTAGGGATGATCAAGAGAAGAAATAGAGTGGTTAATAGCAAATGAAGAAGGTCCTTGAACTTCCGAAAGTTCCTAGCTTCCTTATGCAACCTCTAACACACTTGTATAAGCTTGGAATGGTTGTAGGATGGGTGAATGATGGTGATGTTGGTGTGGTTGGGGTCGGCCGAGAGCACAAGAGAGGGAGAAAGGAGTGTGTGTTTTGAAGTGTGAAAGGTATGAAGTTATGATCATGATGTGCATTCTTATAATCCATTTCTAGGCTTTAACTTATGTATAATATGTGTAGGAAAGTAACAACAAGATCTATTATAAAATTAAAACAAATCATAATGTGGGGGCCATGTTGGCCGATTTCATAGGTGGGGTGGGGGGGGGGGGTAGTAGGCAAGGTTAAACTATATAGTTAGTTAGTTAAGTTAAAATCCAAGTATTAGTTATGATTTAGTTACTAGATATTTTTATGATGTGTTATGATGTTCGGGGACCATAACAAGCTTGGTAATGTTAAAACAGTGCTTCTAGTGAAAATTTGGTGTTTCGGGTAGTGTCAGGTTGTTCGGTTGGTTACCAGTTTGTTAAGGTGCTAAACTATGCAGTTTGGTGTGTTTTATGTTACCTTTTGTGTCAGTTTTGATTCTCGACACTTAGGAAAGTATTCAGGACCATTTAATCTTATTTCTGCATGATATTAGTGTGTTTAAATGTTGAATTTGCTGAATTTCTGCAGAATTCTGCAGGTTTAGTGAGTTTGCGGCACTTTGCGGTACTTAAACTGTGACACCTGGGTCACTGCGACCATCAAACAAATACCAAACCAATGAAATATTGTATTTCATACTTGGGATTTGTACAAATATGTGTATCATTTGCACATATCAATTCTTGTTCGATTTCGGGCTCTAAATCGCTTTCTAGAAGGTTATACGCGCACTAATGCGTAAATATAACCAGTTTAATGCAACAGACACTCCAGAATAGTGAAAAAGGCTTAACATACCTTAAATAACCTTTACATAACTTAGAAATAAGTTTTGAAGGCTTTGGTATGTCAAAAACAAGTTAATTCGCCTACAGGGACTAAATTTGACAAACTGTGAAAGTATGCCAATTTGAACTGTAACAGACATTCCGGAACATGACCATAAGTTAAACATACCATAAATATCCTTTACATAGCTTAGAAATAGGCTTTGAGGGGTTCGGTGTGCTAAAATAAACTTTTGGGTCATTCAGGGACTAAAAGCGTCAAAAAGTGCACAAGTTTGCACTTTCGCGCATAACTTATGTTCTGAATACATCCGGACATCCAAAAATTTATGTAAGCACTAAAATATTTTATTTTAGTGTTTGGCATAAGAAAAATCCATTCGTCACGCCATTTGGATCGTTTTTCGCGCTTATGCGCATTCCGTTGTAATTAACCGAACATCGCGATCGTACGGCCAAACGAACCGACATCCGAGATGTTTTCAAGCATATTTCATGTTCCCTATGTCTTAACATCATTGTGTAGCTTGAAATTGGGTTTGACGGGTGTTAGAAGTGCCGTTACGCAACGAAACAAGGTGCAGGGACTGAAACTGTAATTCTACCAAAGTTAATGGCTTACGGACCGTAAGCCATGACCCTTACGGTCCGTAAGGGGTCCCCAGAACAGCAGATCAGTTTAAACAGCTGTTGCCTCTTCAGGATAATGAGGGGCCAATTTGCACTTGCCTCTTCAGGATAATGAGGGGCCAATTTACACTTGCCCTTTCATGCTCATGAGGGGCCATTTTGATGTTACCATAAGGTTTCAACAAGTGTACGGACCAGATCAAAGCACGTTATTCGATAAACGATCCTAACGGTTCCAAGAATCCTATAAATACCCAACCCTTTCACAACTCAAAACCCACAAATCTGATCTAAAAGCTCTAAGTTGAAGTCATTGCTTCATACCTGAGCTATTCGATCGAGTTTTACTAGCGGGGACCCTTTGTAAGTGTTCCTTCGTTCTTTTATCGCTTTTCTAGACCAAAAGTCAAACTATGTTTGACTTTCTGCATTAACCAGTTTATGGTAAATGCGAAGTTCGTTTGAACTTCATAACGTGAGCGTAATCACGATGGTTATAGTCTCTTGTGACTATACCTATTGATTACCACGTTATCTAGGCTCAGTGACGAGTCGTAGTTTAGGCCAAAATGCGTGTTATTGCGTATTTTGTAACCAAACTACTCTTAGGTATCAAAACCGTTTGTTTTGATACCAAACCTATTTTCTAAACTTAGTTAAGCATGTTTCAACATGCTTAGCTCGTCAGTTTTAGTTTAGTGCTTATATAGGGTCGTAAGGTAAGCGATCTAAACAATCGCTTATACTTTCGAACCCGACCCGTTTGGTCGATCATTAGGATCCGACCAAACACATTAGGTGACCATAGTTGTATAGGGAATAACCTTCCGAGGTTATACCTTATGGTCACATCGTTTGAGTAGTTGTATGATAGGTAGTATATATGCCTTAGGTAAATTACCAAAATACCCCTTTGACGCCAAAATTCATTTTGAACATATGTAACATAACTTTTGACATCTAAACTGATTTGGTAACAATATTAGACATGTTAAGGCATATTTTACTTATCATAGGACTAGTTAGGCGTTCCGAACGCATTTTACGTGAACGACACGTTAAAGTAGCATAAGCTACCTAAACGGGTCGTACTGGGTCGTAAGCACTTAGGTTAGGTTTCATTTTAGTATGTAGGCTTTGTTAAACCATATTACACGAGTCTTCATACTCATTTGGTTTACGAGCCCTCATTCTATCCAATCCTCCGATTTAGGTCCGGTATATTAACATAGTTACCTATATTAGGTGCCGTTTGATATCCATGATCTCTAGCATTGTTTGGTTGTTACTCAAGGACTACTAAGCAATCTTAAGTGAGTACATAGACCCCTCTTTTACTGTTTTCCAAACATTTTAGGGTGAAACACATGTGACTACTTGTTACTTTCATGCTTTCATATCATATGCTTGTTATGTTCAATAGTACACTTATAGTACATGATTTCATTGTGTTTATGCTATGTATGCCCATTGTGTGCATACTTAGTACATCGTTTTACATTACATTTTATGCTATGTATGCCCATTGTGTGCATACATAGTACATCATTTTACATTACATTTTATGCTATGTATGCCCATTGTGTGCATACTTAGTACATCATTTTACATTACATTTTATGCTATGCATGCCCATTGTGTGCATACTTAGTACATCATTTTACATTACATTTTATGCTATGCATGCCCATTGTGTGCATACTTAGTACATCATTTTACATTACATTTTATGCTATGTATGCCCATTGTGTGCATACTTAGTACAACATTTTACATTACATTTTATGCTATGTATGCCCATTGTGTGCATACTTAGTACATCATTTTACATTACATTTTATGCTATGCATGCCCATTGTGTGCATACTTAGTACATCGTTTTACATTACATTTTGTGCTATGTATGTCCTTTGTTGCATACTTAGAACATTTGTTATTCATCACATGCTTACATTTTGGTATGACATCTGGTTTGTTCAAATGAGACAATGTACATTCATTAACATTAGCTACGCCGCTCGTTAGTAGGTAATGGTACCATAGGACTTGACAACTCCCATTCCTGAACCCTAGGTTTGTTTGGGTGGAAGGAATGACCGAATTCGATAAACATAACAACAAGATAGACCTTTAAATTCGTTTAGGGGTTTATCGCCACAGTCACAAGGCTTGGATGTATGCATTTTCACAATACCGCATAGATGTTTATATCAGTATAGCATGCATTTTTTTTCCACAAAACATAACTTTGATTTAAACCATGTTTTACTTCAATACCTTGTTTTTGTGCATTTTACATATGGTTTAGTTGATATATTTCACTTACCATACATAAACATTTTGACATTGATATACACAATTCATGATTTACATTAGACATAAACATTTTGACATTGATATACACATTACATGACTTGCATTAGACATAAACATTAGACATAGACATTAGACATGGTTTTCACATAAACATTTTGACATTTGATTATACATAAACATTTTACTTTGGTGGTTTGGTTTGAGTAAGTGATTTAAGTAACGAGGCGTGTGTAATACGATACAAGCATGGTGGATACGCCGTAGGTACTTCCTATATATAAGTGCTTGTATGGTATTACATATCGTAGCGTTATTTGAATCATTTCAATTTAGACATATAACATTTTATACAAATAACATACTTTTCACAATACATTGTTTTACAAACAACTTATCTAAAACAAACTCATTTTACTTGGTTATTTACTTAACCATGTATTATTCTTTTATACATATATATCATTTGGTTTATTTATCACTTTTCAAATGATTTACAAAACAAAGCAAATTACAAGGTTCATGACTAAACATTTTCTTAAACATAAGTTATGAATCTTATTTTCACAAAACCTATGTATCTCACAGGCATTTTTATGCTGACGTACCTATTTTCACATGTGTTTCAGGATATGATGCATAGGATTTATCAAGATACACTTAGGCGGAATTGGGCCTTAGTGACAATAAAAGATGCAAGACTAGTTATTTATGTTATATTTCTTTGATTGTCAAGACATTGTAACTCTTTTAATCAATAAAACAATATTTCGATTTCCATGTGTTATGAAACAATGATTCTGTTACAACACTCCCCGATATTTCCGCCACGTTTTGTTGTTTTACGTGGTCGGGGTGTGACATAAAAGTTGGTATCAGAGCTCATGGTTATAGGGAATTAGGTTATTAGTAATGCTTTGACCTAGACTATAACCTTCCTAGGACACTAACGCGAGTTACTTGCGTTTAGACATAAAACAACACCGTCACCTATCCTTAAGTGACAACCGCAACAAGAACATAAATTTCAAAACCGCTTTGAAAACTAATCATCTGTTCTAGGATGATTGATTACTAGGTTTTGAACCCTCTGTCATATGGTTTTGAACCCCTTTGAATTTTCAAAACCTCGTCAAAGTTTGGGTCTTTTAGTGTGAACACGTGCAATCTGGAAGAGTGGATTCCTGTACTCTGAGTTTTCTGTCTAAGGCTAGATTGTTCGTACAAATCCACATAATCGGACCAGTCACTCTTACCTGGGAACTCTTGAGGTGAGTGTCCACTTATAGGCTAAAGCATGTCTTCGCGATACATTAATATGACCCGCTTACTTTGATTAGTCACCGTCTCATTTGTTTGCCTTAGGTAACAAACAAATGATCGCAATTTCTATGCGTTGTCATTTTGTTTTATTTACCGATAACATTTCATTTGTTTCCTCCTATATCCTTCATTTCCTCCAGAATGTCTCTTCATCGCAACGATGCGCAGATATCCGAGCAGACTGCCAAATTTGCCCAGCGGATAGGCGAAGTAATTCTGAAGACTGTTGAATTAAGCATTGCCATGTCTCGTCTCAACAATGAAGCCACTCAAGGGCCACCAAAGGAAGCAGAAGTCAAGCCTGCACCACCAGCCAAGAAACCAATCAAGGAATCAAAGACCATGGATGAACAGACTGGATCCCCTAAGAGGTCAAAGAAGCGAAAGGCTTCTCAGAACTTCGCCGTGGTCGCTCACAATGGTCAAGCCATCCCCAACCAACCAGCTCAACCCCCTGCTAGGAAGCCATACAAAGGAACCGCTCCTTTGTGCAAACGATGCAACCGTCATCATTCAAACCTCTTACCCTACTTCAAATGTACCTACTGTGGACGGTGGGGACATCTGATTAACATATGCCGCTTTGCTATCCAAAACAAAGCTGCTATAAACATTGCTGCTACCCAACCACAAGCGAATCCTACTCAAGCTCGCTTCCCGCCTGGATCGTGCTACAACTGTGGCAAGATGGGTCATTTCGTGAATAAATGCCCGAAGCTTGCTAAGGCAAATCCAACCCACGGATGAACAGTTGGCTGTTTAGAAGATGCTGTTGTCTTATGCTTTTGTTTCTTCTATTTACTTGTAATGTGAAACAATCTGTCCCGTTCATAAATAAAAGTTGTTGTTCGCAATTCTGATATACAAGTATAGTTACATGTATGTATGGCATTCCCCTATGATGCCTATATTAAGGAACTATGTTCCTTGCAAACTACTTTTGTGAATTTTTTTCCCATTTTTGCGTTTACTCATGATTTCCTTGGTAAATTCTAAGTACTCGTTTTATTCTAAGAAACGAAGTACAGGAAATAAAGTGACATTATGAGTAATCGTGCTTCTATGCCTTTGAATCCTTGGTTAGATAACCAAGGATATTTTCAAATCTCATACCCATTACGTTCTGATTTCTTCAACATGCATAACATAAGTTTTCAAAACAACCTACATGATTTCAAAACATTCTATATATAGTTCGAAAACATTTTTAATATAGTGTATTTACTTAACATGACAAATGCACAAAGCTTTGTCTATGTTTTCAAAATCAACCCTCATGATTTCAAAATATTTCATATAGTTTGAAAACAATTTTAAGTAATATATCAAGCGCACGATTTCAAAAGCATCATTCATGTTTTCAAAAACCTTATACATAATTTCAAAATTCATCTCGCATGATTTTAAAACATTTTTATAAATATACTTACCTAGTACACCTACTTTATGATTTCAAAAGTATTATGCATAAGGTTTCAAAAACATTGAACACATTTTTTTTAAGAACCCCATGCATAGTTTTCAAAAATATTTATCCTCATACATTGACTTAACTTTCAAATTCCGCTTCATATGTTGCCTTGGCATATTGAGCATCTCAACGTCATAAGCATTTTACTTCATGTTTTGACTTAAATACGTCCAGTGCAAGGTTTCGAAACATCTTCAACTTCTAAAATCCATATGGGATCTTTTTATCTCCACAATTAGACCCTTGTGGATGATTATCATACAAATCAGAGTCCTTAATTGGATTCCTTGTGTACCTTAATTCAAACATTTCGGTTCCTTAGAATCGAAATCGAATTTTCTCTTTAAGATCTTTCTATCTTTATAGTTAGATTCTTAGAAATATTTAAAGCACCAATCAAAATCCACTGATTAGATACCTGGTGTGCTTTGAATACATGTGCACAGTTAGCAGAACAAATTAACAAAATGATAACAAATCAAGTTAAAAAATTTTGTGGTTATGTGACTATGTGTTTATGCATTTTGTGTTTTCTTTTATGCATTTTTTGTGTTTTTGTATACTCTGGATATTCGTTCTCCAAATCCTCGTAGAACCTTTCGTATCTTCATATGAGGGATTCGTAGAAGGATATTAAAAAAGGTACTACCTTAAATCCTTATTGGGCTTCTACATGATAGTTAAGACCCTTGGATTGTATAGTACCACTTCACGATTCATAAGAGACCCTTTTAGTGGTCTAGTAAAAAAGATTGATTCAAAAATATGGTTAAGAATGACATGTGATGGTATAAGCTGAAAAGACTCCTTGGTTGTCTATTAAAATCATTTATTGATTTAATAAAAAGGGACCCTATGATGGTCTAGTCACAATCATCACAGGCTCGTTCATTGTTTTCTTCCCCTACACATTTTAAGATGCACTACGTGACCATGCAAGGAATTACGTAATTATGGATGCATACATAATTACGAAGTTCAGTGCACGGAAACCACAGTAAGACTTATTATGTGTAAGAACCGATAGTGACAACCATAACGAAATGTGAACGGTGTAATAGAGGTACGGTGGACGCACCAATGACGCTTTATATACTTGTATATAAGTGTCCCTCTCACATTACAAGCATGATGTTATTGTAAAATTACTAGAAGTTCAGGACGCTAACCAGTGTTGTTTGATCTTTTCAACTTCATGTTTCAAGCTCTCACAAGTTTCCTCTGAATAAATTTCGGGACGAAATTTCCTAAAGTAGGGGAGACTGTGACACCTGGGTCACTGCGACCATCAAACAAATACCAAACCAATGAAATATTGTATTTCATACTTGGTATTTGTACAAATATGTGTATCATTTGCACATATCAATTCTTGTTCGATTTCGGGCTCTAAATCGCTTTCTAGAAGGTTATACGCGCACTGATGCGTAAATATAACCAGTTTAATGCAACAGACACTCCGGAATAGTGAAAAAGGCTTAACATACCTTAAATAACCTTTACATAACTTAGAAATAAGTTTTGAAGGCTTTGGTATGTCAAAAACAAGTTAATTCGCCTACAGGGACTAAATTTGACAAACTGTGAAAGTATGCCAATTTGAACTGTAACAGACATTCCGGAACATGACCATAAGTTAAACATACCATAAATATCCTTTACATAGCTTAGAAATAGGCTTTGAGGGGTTCGGTGTGCTAAAATAAACTTTTGGGTCATTCAGGGACTAAAAGCGTCAAAAAGTGCACAAGTTTGCACTTTCGCGCATAACTTATTGTAACAGCCCAGCGTAACCGCACCATGATATTATCCGCTTTGGCGGCCAGCACGCCCCCGGTGTCCGCCCCTCATGGTTTTCACAACGCGTCATGATGGTGAAGGTATCCAGCCCCTTATAAGGAAGCCTTTGTTCCCCTTCACAACCGATGTGGGATGTCACAATCCACCCCCCTTAAGGGGTCCAGCGTCCACGCAGGACCTGGCACCACCGGTCCGGCCCTGGCTCTGATACCATCTGTAACATCCCAGCGTAACCGCACCATGATATTATCTGCTTTGGCGGCCAGCACGCCCCCGGCGTCCGCCCCTCACGGTTTTCACAACGCGTCATGATGGTGAAGGTATCCAGCCCCTTATAAGGAAGCCTTTGTTCCCCTTCACAACCGATGTGGGATGTCACACTTATGTTCTGAATACATCCGGACATCCAAAAATTTATGTAAGCACTAAAATATTTTATTTTAGTGTTTGGCATAAGAAAAATCCATTCGTCACGCCATTTGGATCGTTTTTCGCGCTTATGCGCATTCCGTCGTAATTAACCGAACATCGCGATCGTACGGCCAAACGAACCGACATCCGAGATGTTTTCAAGCATATTTCATGTTCCCTATCTCTTAGCATAATTGTGGAGCTTGAAATTGGGTTTGACGGGTGTTAGAAGTGCCGTTACGCAACGAAACAAGGTGCAGGGGCTGAAACTGTAATTCTGCCAAAGTTAATGGCTTACGGACCGTAAGCCATGACCCTTACGGTCCGTAAGGGGTCCCCAAAACAGCAGATCAGTTTAAACAGTTGTTGCCTCTTCAGGATAATGAGGGGCCAATTTGCACTTGCCTCTTCAGGATAATGAGGGGCCAATTTGCACTTGCCTCTTCAGGATAATGAGGGGCCAATTTGCACTTGCCTCTTCAGGATAATGAGGGGCCAATTTACACTTTCCCTTTCATGCTCATGAGGGGCCATTTTGATGTTACCATAAGGTTTCAACAAGTGTATGGACCAGATCAAAGCACGTTATTCGATAAACGATCCTAACGGTTCCAATAATCCTATAAATACCCAACCCTTTCACAACTCAAAACCCACAAATCTGATCTAAAAGCTCTAAGTTGAAGTCATTGCTTCATACCTGAGCTATTCGATCGATTTTTACTAGCGGGGACCCTTTGTAAGTGTTCCTTCGTTCTTTTATCGCTTTTCTAGTCCGAAAGTCAAACTATGTTTGACTTTCTGCATTGACCAGTTTATGGTCAATGCGAAGTTCGTTTGAACTTCATAACGTGAGCGTAATCACGATGGTTATAGTCTCTTGTGACTATACCTACTGATTACCACGTTATCTAGGCTCAGTGACGAGTCGTAGTTTAGGCCAAAATGCGTGTTATTGCGTATTTTGTAACCAAACTACTCTTAGGTATCAAAACCGTTTGTTTTGATACCAAACCTGTTTTCTAAACTTAGTTAAGCATGTTTCAACATGCTTAGCTCCTCACTTTTAGTTTAGTGCTTATATAGGGTCGTAAGGTACGCGATCTAAACAATCGCTTATACTTTCGAACCCGACCCGTTTGGTCGATCATTAGGATCCGACCAAACACATTAGATGACCATAGTTGTATAGGGAATTACCTTCCGAGGTTATACCTTATGGTCACATCGTTTGAGTAGTTGTATGATAGGTAGTATATATGCCTTAGGTAAATTACCAAAATACCCCTTTGACACCAAAATTCATTTTGAACATATGTAACATAACTTTTGACATCTAAACTGATTTGGTAACAATATTAGACATGTTAAGGCATATTTTACTTATCATAGGACTAGTTAGGCGTTCCGAACGCATTTTACGTGAACGACACGTTAAAGTAGCATAAGCTACCTAAACGGGTCGTAATGGGTCGTAAGCACTTAGGTCAGGTTTCATTTTAGTATGTAGGCTTTGTTAAACCATCTTACACGAGTCTTCATACTCATTTGGTTTACGAGCCCTCATTCTATCCAATCCTCCGATTTAGGTCCGGTATATTAACATAGTTACCTATATTAGGTGCCGTTTGATATCCGTGATCTCTAGCATTGTTTGGTTGTTACTCAAGGACTACTAAGCAATCTTAAGTGAGTACATAGACCCCTCTTTTACTGTTTTCCAAACATTTTAGGGTGAAACACATGTGCCTACTTGTTACTTTCATGCTTTCATATCATATGCTTGTTATGTTCAATAGTACACTTATAGTACATGATTTCATTGTGTTTATGCTATGTATGCCCATTGTGTGCATACTTAGTACATCGTTTTACATTACATTTTATGCTATGTATGCCCATTGTGTGCATACATAGTACATCATTTTACATTACATTTTATGCTATGTATGCCCATTGTGTGCATACTTAGTACATCATTTTACATTACATTTTATGCTATGCATGTCCATTGTGTGCATACTTAGTACATCATTTTACATTACATTTTATGCTATGCATGCCCATTGTGTGCATACTTAGTACATCATTTTACATTACATTTTATGCTATGCATGCCCATTGTGTGCATACTTAGTACATCATTTTACATTACATTTTATGCTATGTATGCCCATTGTGTGCATACTTAGTACATCATTTTACATTACATTTTATGCTATGTATGCCCATTGTGTGCATACTTAGTACATCATTTTACATTACATTTTATGCTATGCATGCCCATTGTGTGCATACTTAGTACATCGTTTTACATTACATTTTGTGCTATGTATGTCCTTTGTTGCATACTTAGTACATTTGTTATTCATCACATGCTTACATTTTGGTATGACATTTGGTTTGTTCAAATGAGACAATGTACATTCATTAACATTAGCTACGCCACTCGTTAGTAGGTAATGGTACCATAGGACTTGACAACTCCCATTCCTGAACCCTAGGTTTGTTTGGGTGGAAGGAATGACCGAATTCGATAAACATAACAACAAGATAGACCTTTAAATTCGTTTAGGGGTTTATCGCCACAGTCACAAGGCTTGGATGTATGCATTTTCACAATACCGCATAGATGTTTATATCAGTATAGCATGCATTTTTTTCCACAAAACATAACTTTGATTTAAACCATGTTTTACTTCAATACCTTGTTTTTGTGCATTTTACATATGGTTTAGTTGATATATTTCACTTACCATACATAAACATTTTGACATTGATATACACAATTCATGATTTACATTAGACATAAACATTTTGACATTGATATACACATTACATGACTTGCATTAGACATAAACATTAGACATAGACATTAGACATGGTTTTCACATAAACATTTTGACATTTGATTATACATAAACATTTTACTTTGGTGGTTTGGTTTGAGTAAGTGATTTAAGTAACGAGGCATGTGTAATATGATACAAGCATGGTGGATACGCCGCATGTACTTCCTATATATAAGTGCTTGTATGGTATTACATATCGTAGCGTTATTTGAATCATTTCAATTTAGACATATAACATTTTATACAAATAACATACTTTTCACAATACATTGTTTTACAAACAACTTATCTAAAACAAACTCATTTTACTTGGTTATTTACTTAACCATGTATTATTCTTTTATACATATATATCATTTGGTTTATTTATCACTTTTCAAATGATTTACAAAACAAAGCAAATTACAAGGTTCATGACAACATTTTCTTAAACATAAGTCATGAATCTTATTTTCACAAAACCTATGTATCTCACAGGCATTTTTATGCTGACGTACCTATTTTCACATGTGTTTCAGGATATGATGCATAGGATTTATCAAGATACACTTAGGCGGAATTGGGCCTTAGTGACAATAAAAGATGCAAGACTAGTTATTTATGTTATATTTCTTTGATTGTCAAGACATTGTAACTCTTTTAATCAATAAAACAATATTTCGATTTCCATGTGTTATGAAACAATGATTCTGTTACAACACTCCCCGACATTTCCGCCACGTTTTGTTGTTTTACGTGGTCGGGGTGTGACATAAACTATCACTAGAATGACAGTTTTGTGATCCTCACTTTCCTACACACTATACTAGTGTAATACTTGGTTTCTGGCTCATTCTATGTCTCAATACACTGTCTGTCTAGGTACTGAACTCCGTTCGCATTTTCCTGATTTGTCTGAATACTGTGCTAACTGTTCTTAGTGCATCATTCAAGTCAATGAAGTTCTCATGCAATATTGATATGACATTACGCAATATGTGATGCACAGGTATGTATATTGCAAAAATCAGAAAGCAATTCAAACAATTAATTATAATTCAGCACAGTCATTAGCACTAATCATTATTTAATAATTGTACGGATACCTGGAATTTTGACAGTTGTCACAATACATATATATGCATATAATTCCAAAAATTCACTTTTCACATAAACTCATTTCAAATCAAAAAGCTTTCATATGACACCTTTTTAAACATGCATGCATTCATCTTTTTGATTCTTATCAATCAAGAACATCAAAAAAAGTCAAAACTCAAACTCCATACATATATATACATACATACGGCCACACATATACATACAAGTTCATCCATTTTATTTTTCTTTAAAAACCCATTTGTTTTAGTTTTCAAGTTTATGTTTAAATCAAAGAACAAGAGAAACTTTTTACTATCATCTTCATCACCAAGAATCAAAAACATTTTTAAAAAGAATGGTTTTATACCTTCAAGATTCAAGTGGATTTTTTAATATAAAGATGATATGATGCTTGGTTCTTGCTTGAAACTCCTTGGAATCACCTTTAAACCTTCAATTGGAGTTGAAAACACCTTGGAATGGGTTTGAATCTTCAAGAATTAAGTTGGAAATTCAAAAATGGATGATGTTATGGGGTGTTTGGCCGTAGCTTTGTTTAGGGGGAGAGAGAATGAGTTTGATTGTATTTAAGATCATATCTTGGATATTGGGAAGATTTGAAAGATTTGTTGCATGCATAATCATCACACATATCCTTATGACCAACAAGTGGAGGAGAGAGGAGAGCGAAAGAATTCTTGTGCCAACACTTGTCCCATCTCTCACACATATACCCGTATACACATATATATACATATTATAGACCAAAACTGGTATTTTACTGGATACCGGGTATTTTATCAAGCGTTTTAATCCCGTTTTATGACATTTTAAATTATTTTATTATTCTATAAAAATAAACTAGCCAAAATATTACTGAAATAATTATCAGTTGCCTCGACTGGCTGCGTTGACAGTATTTTGTCAAATACGCGCAGTATCGCGCGGTACGCGCTTAAACTCGAAAAATAGAGTTTCTTAGCGTTTTAATTTATTTTTCCTTCCGTACATGATTAAAATTACCATTCTAATCATAACAGATTATTTTTAGGATTTTAACATTGATCGGGTGGTCACCGACGTTCGTTTCGCATTTTGTTCGTTACGCGATAAGCGTTTATCTTATTGTTGCCAACATAATTTTTATCAAAGTTTGGATTTACCAACACATAAAATATCACATATAAACATCAATATCAGTTAAATACAGCCTTTTTATTTATTCATGACACGTGTTACATTTGTACGGTACAACCTAAATAGCCGGGTGTCACAGTCTCCCCCTGTTTAGGAAATTTTGTCCTCGAAATTCTACTATCCACAAATTGCACAATCAACAGATCGCATATACCGTTAGGAATCTGTAATCGTCTTTCTGGTTATCAACATAACTCTTCTAACCAAATTTACAACTTCAATAGGTACTTCAATAAACTTCTGTTTATCGCCTAAGTAAACCTCATCAAAGAATATAGTCAGTGTATCATCTATTATACACTTTTTCAGGCTGGACACATGAAACACATCATGTAAACCACTCAATCCCTATGGTAGTTTGAGCCTATAAGCGACTAATCCAACTCAAGATGGGCTCTCGAAAGGACCTAATCAATGTGGCTCAACTTTTCTTTCTTTGCTAAACCTAATAGCACATTTCCAAGGAAACACCTTCAACAAAACACAATCTTCAACCTGAAACTGCAACAATTTCCTTCGACTGTCCACGTAATTCTTCTATCGATCGAAGGCGACTTTTAACCTTCCCTTGATCTAGGCAAATCCTGTCACTGGTTTCCTGGATAAACTCGGGTCTGGTTAGTTGCCTTTTGCTAACATCAGCTCAACAACGTAGTGATCGACACTTCCTACCATACAAGACTTCAATCGGAGCGGCCTTGATACTAGCGTGACAACTACTGTTGTAGGAAAACTCAGCCAAAGGCAAATGAGTATCCCAACTTCCACCGAAATCGATCGCACATGCTCTCAACATATCCTCTAACGTCTGAATGGTTCTCTCACTCTGACCATCCGTTTGAGGATGATATGCAGTACTCATGTCCAAACAAGAACCCAGCGACTCCTGAAGAGATCGCCAAAATCTGGAGTCAAACCGGCCGTCTCTATCTGAGATAATTGACACTAGTACTCCATGATGGGCTACAATCTCGTTAAGGTACAACTGCGATATCTTCTCCGTATTGTCTGTTTCCTTAAGCGCTAAGAAATGAGCAGACATTGTTAATCGACTTGGTGATAAAGTCCATCGTAAGATGTTCCCATTTCCACTTAGGTACAACTACAATCTCATGTCCACGTGACGTACGAGGTAACTTGGTGATCAAGTCCATCGTAAGATGTTCCCATTTCCACTTAGGAATCTCTGGTTACTGCAGAAGCTCAGACGGCTTCTGATGTTCAGCCTTAACCTTTGAGCACGTCATACATTTACTCACATACACCGCAATATCTTTCTTAATATTCGGCCACCAGTATAACTCCTTGATATCCTGATACATCTTGGTAGAACCTGGGTGAATGGAATATTTGGATTTATGAGCTTCGTTCATAACCAGTTCACGTAGGTTACCTCTAAGCGGGACTCAAATCCGGTTCATGAAGTACATTACTTCATCCACTTTTGGTATCAGTTCGCATTCTAATCCTCTCAAACCTTCTCTTCTCAGGTTCTCATCCTTTAAAGCTTCTCGTTGTGCATTGCGAATTTGATCGGGCAAAATCGTCTGTATGGTCAAGCCCAAAGCACGCACACGTATACGCTTATCCCGCTCCTTCCTACTGAGCGCATCCGCAACAACATTTGCTTTACCAGGGTGATAACGAATATCACACTCGTAGTCGTTGAGTAACTCTACCCAACGTCGCTGTCGCATGTTGAGCTCCTTCTGATGAAAGATATGTTGGAGGCTTTTATGGTCCGTGTAAATCATACACTTTGTGCCATACAAATAATGTCTCCAGATCTTCAAGGCAAACACAATAGCTCCCAACTCTAAGTCATGTGTCGTGTAATTCTTCTTGTGCACTTTCAATTGTCTGGATGCATAGGCTATCACTTTGTCCTTCTGCATAAGCACGCATTCGAGGCCCAAACGTGAGGCATCACAATATACAATGAAATCATCATTTCCCTCAGGAAGGGAAAGAATAGGTGCACTACACAACTTCTCCTTCAATAACTGAAAAGCTTCCTCCTGCTTTTCCGTCCCATCAAACTTCCTTTCCTTCTGGGTCAATAGCATCAAAGGTTGCGCTAATCTTGAGAAAGTCTCTATGAATCTCCGGTAATACCCAGCAAGTCCTAAGAATTGTCGCACCTCTGACGGAGTCTTTGGCACTTCCCAATTCTTGATCGCCTCTATCTTCGACGGATCCACCTGTATACCTCTCTCATTTATGACGTGTCCGAGAAAATGAGCTTCTTGAATCCCGAATTCACATTTAGAGAACTTGGCATACAACTTCTCTTCCTTCAATAGCTCCAAAATCAACTTCAGATGATGCTCATGATCTTCTTTGGTTCGTGAATAGATAAGTATATCGTCGATGAATACTATCATGAATTTATCCAAATAAGGTTTGCATACTGTCATACCCTAAAAACGTCGCAGCGGAATATAAAACGTAGTGGTGACGGAAGTTGGTGCCCATTTCTATCTTGATGATCGATGCATTAAATTGTTGGACATATTAACTTAATTAAAGCATAAGTTTTAAACATAAAGTTTCAAAACCTTACACAACCACGACATAGTTAAGTTGTTTTGATCCTCACGGATCTTATTACATTTGTCCCAGAAAGTTTTAAAAGTTAGTCTAACACATTAAGTAACAAAACATGCATCAACAACCACAAGATACGCCATAATTCCCGAAGCCGAACTCAAGTACCTGAAGAACACGTTAAAATCAAGTGTCAACACAAAGGAATGTGAGTTCACATATTCAAATTTAAAGTAATTTGATCCCAAGGAAATACTTTCCAATTATGTGTTTATTATAGAAACATCCATATAATTTACGAAAGTCAATTTATTTCCTTAACAAAAATCCAAGGGTCAGTCGTCACAAGCGTTTCCCAGAAACCTTCGAAACAGAGCATCTTCCCAAGTTTACATATTAAATTTATAACATCAAATGTTCGGACTCGTAAGTTAGCTAGATGTTACGAAGTATATATTTACAATGTAGGGATATTCAATGCTAGACAATGAACAGAATATCAATTCATCGTTTGACTTGACACGGAGCGACCGGTCACGATGGGGTTGTCAACCCGATAGATCTACTAACAATTTCTCGCGTGCAATACTTAAATGATTAAACGACATCACTTACGCATGGTCCATATCGAGACCATCATGATGCCTGCCTCACGTACAATATATATATATATATATATATATATATATATATATATCTTACTAATATGACAAATTAATATAAACAGTTGTACGAATTTACTGAAATCCCTTGGACCAAATAAATTCGTCCCAACTACACGGTCGTTTTCTTTGAAACACCGTACAATCCCCGTTTCATCCCCGAAACGTATATTCAACCAAAACCGTTTCATCCCCGAAACATATATTCAACAAAACCGTTTCATCCCCGAAACATATATTTTCACAAAACCGTTTCATCCCCGAAACATATATTTTCACAAAACCCATATATTTTCAACGAAAATACATATTATAACAAAAAGGTATGTTTTATTCCAAAAACATTATTAAACCCTTTTTGGCATGCTCTTCCCCCAAAACATATACAAAACAGTAAAAAGATGGGGTTTAGTGACACTCACCTTTGGGTGCGTATTTTTAAATAGCGCAACCCCACAAATTGATTTCTACACGTCCTATTATACGTAGGAATGATTTATAAATCAATATATTACAAAAATCCTAAGTTTCTCTGTTTCTTAGAATTTTCACATAACATTGAGATTTTCTCAAAAAGTTATCATTTTTTGTTATGTTGGCACGTTAATATATATATGAGTCCATATATATATATATATATATATATTTAAGATTTTGCGACTTGAATGATTTTATTGGTGACCGTTATCATGTAAATCCATTAACACACCCGTTTATACGTAATATATCTACGATTTGCACGTCGTAATATATATACATAAACGTACACATATATCAACATTGTATTACGCGTAATCTCGTTAACTTATTTATTTTGTCATTTTAAGACATGCATACATAAAATAACTCATATGTATCAAATTTTCATGCTCGACAAATAAGTTACACATTTAACGCGATTTTACCGATTCTACCGTTCTAAACGTACAAGTGTACATGCATAGCCTAAATTTCCCGCTATCATGTCAACACTTAACATATTACCATGTTCACATATTTAAATCACATAACAAATTTTAACACATAAGGTTCGCCCAAAAATAACCCATACTAGTGTTCATTGTAAAACGCGCATTTTAGTGATTCGGTAACGTTTTCGGGCGTCGGAAGTCAATTATGACCAACCAAGCACCAAGTAAACTTAAAATTAGTTAAAATACTTATTTTTAAACTAAAAATATCAGTTTACTTATTGATCTAAATCAGTTCCATAAAAATCGTTCGAAAAGCCGATTTTTGACCGTTTTACCACATAGTTTTGCGTTAAACGTTACTACAACCATCCCAACTCGGAATGACTTGATATTTTAACACAATACATGTTATTTACTGATTAAAATAGTGATTATAATCAGATTAGTGCAGTTTTTGTGTAAGTCACATAACTCATGCGATTTCACGTATTTTACAACTCCTAATGCACCAAGTACAACATGCAAGACTAGTAAACTTTATGACAAAGTTTTATATCATTAAACACTTCAAAATAATCATATTTTAGTGTTTATGTTCTGATAAAAATTGATTTTTATCAAATCATGCTCAAATGATCATTTCATGCTTTCATATCATCATGCATGTTCATGTATGTGCATGTAATGCACTCATACAACATCATCATCATTACTTATGATTTAATCATACTCAAGAACATATTAAATCCATGTTCTTACAAATCATAACCTATATCATCCATCATCACATAATCATTCATACATAAATACAAGTGTTCTTACATTTATGAGTATATGACAAAAAATTACATGCATGCATACACATATACATGAAATTTCTATACTCACATGAACTTCCCAAAGTTCACTTTTTATCATGTCACTTTCAAATCTTGAAACACTTTTAGAACATTACTTTATGACACCTTTGATTCGTGTATGCATTCTACTATTCAAGTAACATGTTAATCAAGAATCTTTCAATCAAAATCAAAAGACAATCATCTACACACACATACAAACTCACGACCATACATACATATATATTCATCCATTCTTGTTTCCTTTAAAAAACCCATTTGTTTTAGTTTTAAGTTTTGTGAATATCTTAAGAATCAAGAGAAACTTCCATCATCATCAAGATCATCAAGAATAAAAAACAAGGTTTTTAAAATAAGTTTTATACCTTCAAGTTCTTGAATGATTTTTAGTAAAGATTGATGATATGGGACTTGATTGTTGCTTGAAACACCTTGAAATCACTTCTAAACCACCAAATGGACTTGTAAACACCTTGTAATGAGCTTGAATCCTCAAGAACAAAGTTGGAAAATGAAAATATGTATGTGTATAGGGGTGTTTGGCCGAGTGTATTGAGAGAGAGAATGAGAGTTGATTGTTTTTGAAATATGTCTTGGATTTAGCAAGATTTGAGAAGATATGCTTCATGCATAATCATCATGCACAATTTCTAAGGCCACCATGTGTAAGAGAGAGGAGAAAGAAGACTTGCATGGCTGCCACACATGCCCATCTCTCACCTATATATCGTATATATACATATATTTATATAATCTAGAACAAAAACTAGTATTTTAGTAGATACCGGGTATTTTATCTAGCGTTTTAATCCCGTTTTAGTGCGTTTTAAATTATTTTTATCATTCTATAAAAATAATCTCACTAAAATATTACTGAAATAATTATCAGTTGCCTCGACCGGCTGCGTTGACAGTATTTTGTCAGATGCGCGTGCAGTATCGCACGGTACGCGCTCAAACTCGAAAAATAGAGTTTCTTAGCGTTTTAATTTATTTTTCCTCAGGTACATGATTAAAATTACCATTCTAATCATAAAAGACTATTTTTAGGATTTTAACACTGATCGGGTGGTCACCGATGTTCATTTCGCATTTTAATCGTTACGCGATAAACGTTTATTTTATCGTTGCCAACATAATTTTTACCAATGTTTGGATTCACCAACACATTAAATATCACATATAAATATTAAAATCAGTCAAATACAACCTTTTTATTTATTCATGACACGTGTTACATTTGTACGGTACAACCTAAATAGCCGGGTGTCACACATACCCTGTTCATGAGATCCATGAACACCGCTGGCGCATTAGTTAAACCAAAAGGCATGACTAAAAACTCGTAATGGCCATATCGTGTTCGAAAAGCAGTCTTCGGAACATCTTCGTCAGCAACCTTCAACTGATGATATCCTGAACACAGGTCAATCTTCGAGTAGTAGCTGGATCCCTGTAGCTGGTCAAACAAATCGTCAATTCTCGGTAGGGGGTACGATTCTTGATAGTCAACTTGTTCAGCTCTCTGTAATCGATGCACATCCTGAAGGATCCATCCTTCTTCTTCACAAACAAAACAGGTGCACCCCAAGGCGAAAAGCTTGGTCGAATGAAACCTTTGTCTAGTAGCTCTTGAAGCTGATTCGAAAATTCTTTCATCTCTGACGGTGCCGATCTATAAGGAGATTTTGCAATTGGTGGAGCACCGGGTATCAGATCAATTCTAAACTCGATCTGTCTCGCAGGGGGGCAATCCAGGTAAGTCTTCAGGGAAAACTTCTGGATAATCACGAACTATAGGAATCTCTTCAATTTTCCTACCTTCAACCTTCGTATCTACTACATTAACTAAAAAGGCAGGATAACCCTACGCAACATCTTAAGCATCTTTTTAACACTAACAACACTCGACACTCGACTCGATTGGTCTTCGTGAACAACTATAGCTTCACCACCACCAGGACGAGGTATCCTCACTTGCTTCTCTGAGCAAATAATCTCAGCTTTATTCTTGGATAGCCAATCCATCCCCACAACTACATCCGAAACTACCCAGCTCCACTGTAACGCCCTGCGTTTTCATACTTTCCACATTTAGAAACCTTTGCTTGAAATTCTAATTTTGGAAATCTTGTACTCATGTAATCGTCTTCTCGTTTCAAGCCATTGTAATTCGAGACTATTGATCCTAATGAAAACGAAGCTATTTTTTTTATCATGTTCGTGTATTTATAATTAGTCTTATGTCCAACCGATACCCGACATACTGATACTCATAACTTATACATGCTTGTTAACTATTAAACATGTGGTTAAATTTAATTCTAATAATAATAATAATAATAATATAGTAAACATCACGTTGATGTTACCATGTTCAACTATTTTAAATATATTAATTCACTATAAGTTTGTCGTGAATCATCCTTCATAAACTAAAATGACCATGCCCTTTTTTTCTAATTCACTATTTATTTCTAGTTTGAAGATTAAATCAACTAACTGTATATATTATTTGATAAATGACTAAAGCATCCATCATTTGATGTTGAGTTTTAACTTCTTTTGTTTTCAACCTCAAGTCATGGAGTTGGAGCTTTTAAAACAAAGCATGACAAATAAAATGAAGTTACATAATGGCTGTTGCACAGCCATTCCTGCCGCATGTAAGGGGGCATTTAATTGTTTTTTTTAATGAATGAACCACCTAACAACATAATGGTTAGTTTTATAACTAATTAAGTTAACATAACACTACCTTATCTATGTTGCCAAACAAAAAAAAGGAGAAAGATAATGGCTGTTAACAGCCCATGCGTTCACAGCCTTTTAAGGCAGATGTTAATTGTTTTTTTTATTTAGTTTAACACCTAACTAATCACATTTAAAGCCAACCAACTTAACTCTAATCTTTCCCCCTATAAATACAACTTAATCTCAGCCTCCCTACCACTTTTGCAACTCTAAAACACTCTCAAAACTCTCTCCAAATCGCAGCTGAGTTCCATATTCGAGCAGATTCATACCCCTTCACGAAAATGAGCATAACTTCTTCATTTCTTGTCCGATTTAGTCCATTCTTTTTCCTATGTGCTTGGATTGATCTTAGCTTCGATTCCATGGGTTTTTCACAGTAAATAAGTCCCTGGAACTCCGGCAAAAAGGCTCCAAAGTTCACTGTTCATTTCTGATTTCATCTAATCTTTTACTAAACTTGTTCAACTTGAGTCCAACTCATCTCAAACCTATGTCCTTATGCATATAACCGCTTCTATGGTTAGTTAGGCTTAAAAACAAGGTTGAGACATTCAAAATCAGAGGTTAAACCTCAAATACTTTCTGTTTTATTTAGGGTTTTTAACCCACAAGTCATGTTCAAGCTTCAAGCTTGATGAAGGTGTGATTATGGACTAACTTGGGTTGTCCAACAAAGAATCCCCACATTACTTGATGATTTCTCGTAGTATAGTTGTTATTATTCTTGTATTAACATTAGTTCATGACCCTCCTTGTATTTTTTACATCAAGTGTAGTGGTGAACCATAAGAGGTACCTAAATGGAAGCTTGTTCTTCCTACCTCCTACATGAATTCTATGACACAATAGAGGTACCTAAATGAGGATTTATCTTCTACCTTATACTTGACTATAGGACTAAATAATACCTATAATACTTGTACATATATTTACTATTCGAACTCTTGATGGTGGACTTGTGTTCATTCGTCAAAGTATTAGAATACATCATCCGAGACATAAGACTTGTTACGATTCTAATGAGTATACTACTCATGAAAACATTAACCCTTGAGGTTTCATAGTGTCAAGAATAAGTACTTGGTGTTAAAGGATGATTACTTTCGAATACATATATTCTTGTGTTTTAACTTCCTAAAATCCCTAAACGAACATATTCAACCTTCTAACCTCATCAACTTCGTCACATTGGATAATCGGAAAGCACATGCAAATTTGTGAGTATACTCGCAACCCCCTTTTTATGTTTACCACTTTTGGGGTGTAACATGTTACATTATTAAATCACACTTAAACTTATTCTTTATGCAACGCATGAAAACAATCCTTATACATGAATACTATGTTATGATACTTGATGCTTACGTGGACCACACTTATGTGATATATTTTAGTCATTAGCTTTCACGAGCCTCCATTTGACATGTATAGCGCTATAGGAGTAACGCACCGCCCCCCTTAAACTTGTGTTCATGTCGAATTAACTAAACTTTCTTGCGTAAACAGAGGATTGGCTAGAAATATTGCATGCCATGTTAGGTTGATCTTGTATAAACAAAGTTGCCATGTGGATTCGTTTTTAAACTTTATACTTATACTTATTCATAAACTTGTATACTCGCCTTTGCTTTTGCATTGAATTGTATTTTAAACATGTTACAGGTTGAGGATTGATGATGCTACGAAAACGGACTAGCAAAGATGCTTAGATACTCACTTAGACGTTTAGGTTTAAAGTGTTGTATCATTTTTTTTATTATCATGTTTGAACAATGTTGTTATTTGAATTCTTGTAATGTTTTGATAATTTATCTATGAAATGAAATCGGTTGAATTAAATATCGTCACAAATAGTGTTATGAAGTCTCTTGCAATCTATTTCGTCTCACTCCAATGTTTCCGCCATCGGTTGGGGTGTGACAGATTGGTATCAGAGCCATAACTATAGGGAATTAGGAAAAGTAGGAATGCTTTTACGTAGTCTATAGTTTTAGAGTCTTATTCTTATGTTTTATTTGAAACTACACGCATGCCACTTTATGTGTTTCTTATTTGTTCTCTTTGAGCCTTTTAAACTTATGTGTCATTTTTATCCTTATGTATCATACTTGACATGCTATTCTTATGTGTTAATACATGTTTTATTACGTGTTAATATTTGTTTTAATATGTCATTATTTATGTGTCATTCTTGACATGTTTATACTTGTTTGTTTAATCTTCAACATACGCTTTTCCTCATGCATTTTACTCGACTATTCTAAATTCACAAACACTCGTAATACGCAAACGAGACGACTTCACCAAAATAGGCGTGAAACCCACAATTTGGTGAACAACTCTCAATCCATCTACTTTTCTTTCACATGAAATTCACCATCAAGTTAGGAGTGAAATCCTCACCATGATGGAGAAATTCAAATTTCAAATTCTAGTGGACCCTCGTCAAGTGTTGAAATTAAATTTTGACCCGACGAGTACCAACCACACTTAGGATACGAAATAGTCAAGTTAGGGGTGAAACCCGCACCTTGTCGACTAGTTCCATTCTTTGATTTTCATAAATCCCGCCAAGTCTCGAAATTTCAATTGAATTGGGACATGTAGTAACCGGAAGGGTAAATACCGTTAACCGACTTGTCGGCTAGAGTATTCCACCTATTAGGCCAAAGCATGCTCCTCAAATTCGAAAGACTTTTCGACCACTTTGGTTAGTCAAAAGTTCCGTTTTGGAACCATCCAAATTTTTAATCAAACATGTGTTTCTATTATTTATTTTATATGATGAAATCTTTCAAATTCGAATTTACTTTCGATATTTTCTTCTCACACACACATTGTACTAAATCTTTTTCATACACTTATACATATGCATGATTTCATATAATTTAAATTCATATTCCTTGTAACGATAAGTGGAGACATATCATCAAGATAGGAGTGATTTCCTTACCTTGACGATTAACTCCACTCCCCTTTTCTTAAAACGACCTCACCAACGAGTTAGGGGTGATTCCCTTACCTAGGCGATCGTTACCAAAACTTTCCTTCAAAATGTCTTGTTATGCAAACCCGATCATGTTTTATACCTAAATCATTTATCATTATTCAAAATACCTACTCATACCGATTTCAAAATACATTGTTTTATCAAACGTACTTCTTATCCTGCAATCTATTTTTTTTTCACACAACTCATACATACGAGATTCTTAATCATACCTTAAAACGTTTTATTACCCGAATTTCAAAAACCTTACGAGATGCTACCTATCAATTTAATCGGTCCAATGAATCTCTTGCCCATGAACTTCATATTCGACTTAATCACTAAAACACACTCACGTTATATCATCATACTAGAGACTTCTATTCTTAGCCGAAATAAAACCAACCTTTCTCAATTACTTATAAGATCTTATAGATATTATAAAACCGTCTTACCAAAGACTCTTTTCAACATCAACGAAACATTTGTCGAAACCCTTTACAATGAACACTCAGCTCTTTTGCTAAATCCCTTTTTCTAAGGATCAACGTTTTCACAAGAACCTCCTAAATTCAAAACTTCTTGTTTTGATACCAACGAAACGAACCTATTATTTTCGAAAACCTTTTTCTACACCGCTCAATTCGTCATTCATATCTAAAAACGCGTGGGCAAGAAGACTTCATGGGGACCGACAACCTTCAACTTACGTAAATTATTTAAAAAAAAGTAGCATTTCCATTCATTACAAAAGACGTTATGCATAACCATTGAGTAATTTATATCCTCTTAAATTTACAAACTACATTCTATCTTCCAAACCAAACTCAATCTATTTTGATTCGATAAACTCGATGTTTTGCTTAAACCACTATACATGCATATCATCGTACACGTTTTAGTCGATATCTCGCGACAATTTCATTTATATCGTTTGTATTTACACACTCAACCTTTTGGAACGCTTTTATACGCTTAAATATGTTATGTTCCAACACATACTATATACACAAATTTTATTATTCGTACCTACACTCATACTCATACTCATACTCATACTCATACTCATACTCATGACAATACATTTTATGCTTATACTTGAACTCATACTACTCCCACGTATTACGTTTATACTTATACTTACGTGCATATTCATACTTAAATCTAAGCTTATGCTCAAACATTCATTCATACTCATGATTCATACATTCGAACCTGTACGCGATCGTAATCCGAGGGATTCGCTTACGTGGGTCCCATACATACTTAAGCATGAACTTGCTTATATACTATATTCTTATACGTACACGTTCTTATATTTTAATTTATGTATACCCTGATTCATACACAATTAGTACAAGCTATGCGGATCATGCGACGATCAAAATAATCGCGGGTGCACACAGGATTACAGCGATAGGCGTATGAAAACCATAGAGTGTACTACTGTGTATGGTAAGACACGGAACGTAACATGACACCGAATAACGAGGCGGACGTAACATGGTCAAAACATGGTGGATACGCCGCTGGTACTTCCTATATATAAGTGTTTTCATCATGTTACCAAACTTTCGTAAGACGTGCCATGAGAAATTCAGTGTTTTGCAGACCTTTAGACTAAATTCAAACTTTAAACAACTCACAAACGCATTATATCCGATTATCCACGACGAGACTTCATTCTTAACACATCACTTTCGTCTATCCAATACTCATGCCACTCTTATACTCGCATTCGTTTATTAAAGTTCAATCGTTCACTTTGATACTCCTGTTATTCTCCATTATTCTTTTCTTTTTATACGAACCTCATACACAATCAAGTCTCTTTAAAACGTTCGACTTAACTTATCTTCTTACCTCTAAAATTATCCTTATATTCTTTATTCTTGTGCAAACATACTTAGCAGACCGTTATCACTTCATTTTAAGTACCAAACCTTCCCGTTCCTCTCAATAAACAACTTTTACAAATGTGTGATTTTGTACTATCCTTAAAACTTCCTGTACGAACTACCTCATTTTTCATCAAAATACAAACCTTTTTGCACTAATTTCTCTCCTTATACGACACATTTTAATACATCTCCAGTTAAGTTATTCAAACTTGTTTAAACTCGTTTTACCTATACACGTTTCACTCATGCTTATGCCTCAAAACCATTTTAGCCAAACGAATCATTTTACAAATCTATTTTTTCCGTTCTTCAAAATTTCATACTTTGTACGTTTCAAAATTTTCGAGTCTCAAATTTTATAGAATCACCTTTTCGCCAAAACTCTTTCAAGTCTTCCTCTTAAATAAATTTCGGGATGAAATTTCCTAAAGGATGGGAGACTGTAACGCCCTGCGTTTTCATACTTTCCACATTTAGAAACCTTTGCTTGAAATTCTAATTTTGGAAATCTTGTACTCTTGTAATCGTCTTCTCGTTTCAAGCCATTGTAATTCGAGACTATTGATCCTAATGAAAACGAAGCTATTTTTTTTTATCATGTTCGTGTATTTATAATTAGTCTATGTGCAACCGATACCCGACATGCTTGTTAACTATTAAATATGTGGTTAAATTTAATTCTAATAATAATAATAATAATAATATAGTAAACATCACGTTGATGTTACCATGTTCAACTATCTTAAATATATTAATTCACTATAAGTTTGTCGTGAATCATCCTTCATAAACTAAAATGACCATGCCCTTTTTTTTCTAATTCACTATTTATTTCTAGTTTGAAGATTAAATCAACTAACTGTTTATATTATTTGATAAATGACTAAAGCATCCATCATTTGATATTGAGTTTTAACTTCTTTTGTTTTCAACCTCAAGTCATGGAGTTGGAGCTTTTAAAACAAAGAATGACAAATAAAATGAAGTTACATAATGGCTGTTGCACAGCCATTCCGGCCGCATGTAAGGGGGCATTTAATTGTTTTTTTAATGAATGAACTGTCACACCCCGACCACGTAAAACAACGAAATGTGGCGGAAACGTCGGGGAGTGTTGTAACAGAATTAATTGTTTCACAACCATGGAAATTAAAGTTACGTTTTATTTATCAAACAAGAGAGTTACATTGTCTTAAAACAAGAAACAAAGAGTACATAAAATAATTTAACTAGTTCTTGCTTCGTTTTAAGTCACTAAGGCACAGGTCCGCCTAAGTATGTCTCGATAAGTCTTATGCATCAACTCCTGAAAACAAATGTGAAAATAGGTACGTCAGCATAAAAATGCCTGTGAGATACATAGGTTTTGTGAAAATAGGATTCATGACTTGTAAGTTTAACAAAATGTTTAATAAAGTTTAGCCATGAACCTTGTAAATTGATTTGTTTTGTAAATCGTTTGAAAAACAAGAAGATCAGATGATATGTATAAATAAATGTAAGGTTAAATGAATAACCATGTAAGATGAGTTTGTTTGTAAAACAATGTCTTGTGAAAAGTATGTTATTTGTATAAAATGTTATATGTCTCAAATTGAAATGATTCAAATAACGCTACGATATGTAATACCATACAAACACTTATATATAGGAAGTACCAGCGGCGTATCCACCATGCTTGTATCATATTACACACGCCTCGTTACTTAAATCACTTACTCAAACCAAACCATCAAGATGTAATGTTTAACAATTGTAGAAATGTTTAGGTATAGTCAAATGTCTATTGTCAAATGGTTCACATGGTTCAATAGATACAAATGGTTCACATAATGTAATATAATGTGTTCATATGCTGGATGAGCATATGCAAGAAAATGTAATGTAAAACAATGTACTAAGTATGCACACAATGGACATACATAGCATGAAATGTAATGTAAACGATGTACTAAGTATGCACACAATGGACATACATGGCATGAAATGTAATGTAAAACAATGTACTAAGTATGCACACAATGGGCATACATAGCATGAAATGTAATGTAAAACAATGTACTAAGTATGCACACAGTATGAAATGTAATGTAAAACAATGTACTAAGTATGCACACAATGGGCATACATAGCATGAAATGTAATGTAAAACAATGTACTAAGTATGCACACAATGGGCATACATAGCATGAAATGTAATGTAAAACAATGTAATAAGTATGCACACAATGAGCATACATAGCACGAAATGTAATGTAAAATAATGTACTAAGTATGCACACAATGGACATACATAGCATGAAATGTGATGTAAAACAATGTACTAAGTATGCACACAATGGACATACATAGCATGAAATGTGATGTAAAACAATGTACTAAGTATGCACACAATGGACATACATAGCATGAAATGTAATGTAAATCATGTACTATAAATGTACTAATGAACATAGCAAGCATATGATGTGAAAACAGGAAAGCATGAAAGTAACAAGTAGGCACATGTGTTTCACCCCAAAACAGTTTGAAAACGGTAAAAGAGGGGTCTATGTACTCACTTGAGATTGCTCAATAGTCCTAGGATAACCACCAAGCAATGCTAGAAGATCACGGAATCAAACGGTACAAAGGGTCCCCGAAAGCTTTGATTTCCAAATATTTCTCAGGTATGAAGTGATAGAACACCCCAACTTAGAGAAGAAATCATAATTCAAGTGGATTTTGAGTTGTGAATCAAGGGGTATTTATAGGATTTGCAAGACCGTTAGGATCGTTTATCGAATGACGTGCTTTGATCTCCACCCTACATTTGATGAATTTTCTGTGGAACAACACAATTGGCCCCTCATTATCATGAAGGGGCAAGTGCAAAAGGTGGAAAGGCCAAGTTCCAAGTTTCTACATATTCTGCTGTCTGGAGACCCCTTACGGACCGTAAGGGTATGACTTACGGTCCGTAAGCCATTAACTATGCTGAATTGGCAGATTTGGTCCCTGTTGTGTTATAAGGCCATTTCCGACGCGTTTAAGGCCCGTTAACCCCATTTCAAAGCTCTAAAATGAAGTTAAAGTATAGGGAACTTAAAATGTGCTAAAAAATATCTCGGATGTCGGTTCGTTTGGTCGTACGATCGCGATGTTCGGTTAATTACGACGGAATGCGCATAAGCGCGAAAAACGATCCAAATTGCGCGACGAATGGATTTTTCTCATGCCAAACACTAAAATAAAATATTTTAGTGCTTACATAAATTTTTGGATGTCCGGATGTATTCAGAACGTAAGTTATGCGCGAAAGTGCAAACTTGTGCACTTTTTGACGCTTTTAGTCCCTGAATGACCCAAAAGTTTATTTTAGCACACCGAACCCCTCAAAGCCTATTTCTAAGCCATGTAAAGGATATTTAGGGTATGTTTAACTTATGGTCATGTTCTGGAATGTCTGTTACAGTTCAAATTGGCATACTTTCGCAGTTTGTCAAATTTAGTCCCTGTAAGCGAATTAACTTGTTTTTGCCATACCAAAGCCTTCAAAACTTATTTCTAAGTTATGTAAAGGTTATTTAAGGTATGTTAAGTATATTTTGATGTTCCGGAGTATTTGTTGCGTTAAACTTGTTATATTTACGCATCGGTGCGCGTATAACCTTCCAGACAACGATTTAGAGCCCGAAATCGAATCAAGAATTGATATGTGCAAATGATTCACATATTTGTACAAATACCAAGTATGAAATACAATATCTCATTGATTTGGTATTTGTTTGATGGTCACGGAGGCACAGTTGTAACATGAACCACCTAACAACATAATGGTTAGTTTTATAACTAATTAAGTTAACATAACACTACCTTATCTATGTTGCCAAACAAAAAAAAAGGAGAAAGATAATGGCTGTTAACAGCCCATGTGTTCATAGCCTTTTAAGGCAGATGTTAATTGTTTTTTATTTAGTTTAACACCCAACTAATCACATTTAAAGCCAACCAACTTAATTGTTTTTTTACTGCTCGCTTCAAACAGCTCAGCATTATCTGTCCCGACCAGGTCAAGACTCCTGAGATGACCATCAAGAAGTACATCCGAGCTTTGCCCGACTGCGTTGCTGATTTCGTGCAAGCGGCTAAGACTACCACGATCGAGGAAACCTATCTGCTAGCCGCTGAAATCAATGACAAAAGGGTTAAGGCTGGGGTGTGGGATAAGACCTCCAAGCATCTGCATCAAGCCACCACTGCTGCACCAACTGCTGAAACCACTTCGTCAAGCAACAAGCGAAAGAACAAAAGAAAGAACAGCTCCACCAACAAGAACTGTGCGATTACTGCTGCACCGATCCAAGCTGTACCTGCCCAACAGCGTCAAGTAGCGGTGCCTGTGGCCAATGCACCGCCTACAAAGCGTGCATATACTGGACCACACCCGCTCTGCCCTACTTGCACCTATCATCACCCGACAGCTATTCAATGCCGCTTCTGTGCTCATTGCAATGTCTACGACCACTTTACTGCCAACTGCCGTATTCGCCAGGCTCCTGCCAATCAAGCTCTACTCGCTGCCCCACAGGGTCAACAAGCTCCTCCGGCACCCGCAGTCAAAGCCAGAGCATGCTTCACGTGTGGCGACCCGAATCACTTCGCCAACATGTGCCCGAACAGGGTAGTGAAACAAGAACCGCAACAGCAGCAACCACAGCAGCAACAGCAGCAGCAACAACAGGCCGCACGCGCCAGAACTTTCAATCTCAATGTGCGTCAAGCCCTGGCCGACAACAACGTGGTCAATGGTACGTTCCTTGTGAATGGTATTTATGCTTCATGTTTGTTTGATACTGGAGCCGATAATTGCTTTGTGTCGCTCGAATTTGAGAAACTCCTTAGTCGTAAACGTTCTCGACTCTCCTCTGCATTCGATGTTGAAGTCGCTACCGGAAGAACCGTCGCTGTAAACTCTGTTATTCGTGATTGCACTCTCGAGCTCAACAATCACATCTTCTCAATTGATCTCATTCTGATGCAACTCGGAAGTTTTGACGTCATAGTAGGCATGGACTTCCTTCGAGAAAACCATGCCGAAGTTGTGTGCTTTGATAAAATGATTCATTTTTCGCTCGCAAACGGTGATTCATTGCGCGTTTATGGTGATACTACTTCGAAGGGTCTCAAGCTTATGTCATGCCTCCAAGCTAGCAAGTATCTCCGCAAGGAATACAGGGCTTTCTTGGCTAACGTTGTAGCAGCGGAGAAGGAAAAGAAAGAGAAGAAGGAAGTAAAAGACGTACCCGTGGTCCGAGAATTTCCTAACGTTTTTCCAGAGGATCTTCCCGGACTACCTCCAAAGCGCGATATTGATTTTCGCATTGATCTCATTCCTGGAGCTAATCCTATCGCCAGAGCTCCTTATCGACTCGCGCCGTCCGAAATGCGCGAACTCTCAACCCAACTCCAGGAATTGCTTGAAAAAGGCTTTATTCGCCCGAGCACCTCTCCTTGGGGCGCACCAGTCCTTTTCGTCAAAAAGAAGGACGGGTCGTTCCGGATGTGCATCGACTACCGGGAATTGAATAAGTTGACTATCAAGAACCGCTATCCTCTGCCACGAATTGACGATTTGTTCGATCAGCTACAAGGCGCCACGTGTTTCTCAAAGATCGATCTACGTTCCGGATACCATCAGCTGCGTATACAAGAGGAGGATATACCCGAAACCGCGTTTCGTACTCGTTACGGCCATTACGAATTCGTTGTCATGCCTTTTGGCCTAACAAACGCACCAGCAGTTTTCATGGATCTGATGAATTGAGTGTGTAAACCATATCTCGACCGTTTCGTCATCGTCTTCATCGACGATGTCTTGATCTATTCCAAAACGAGAGCCGAACACGCACAACATCTACAGTTGGTTCTCGAGTTACTCCAGGGGAACCAACTCTACGCCAAATTCTCCAAGTGCGAGTTTTGGTTGGGGGAAGTTCAATTTCTGGGTCACATCATAAATAGTCAGGGTATTCACGTCGATCCTGCGAAGATTGAAGCTGTTAAGAGCTGGGTTACGCCTAAGAACCCGTCTGAAGTCCGCTCCTTTCTCGGGCTAGCGGGCAATTATCGACGATTTATCGAAGGATTCTCGAAGATTGCTGTACCACTTACCTCTCTCACGCATAAGGACCAGCCTTTTGTCTGGGGAACCAAACAAGAGTCTGTCTTTCGAACCCTCAAACACATGCTTTGCAATGCTCCTGTTCTCACACTACCCGACGGAAACAATAATTTCATTGTCTACTGTGATGCTTCTAACCTTGCTCTCGGTTGTGTCCTAATGCAACGAGACAAGGTCATAGCTTACGCATCTCGTCAGCTCAAAGTCCACGAGAAGAACTATACAACCCACGATCTCGAGCTAGGCGCAGTTGTTTTTGCATTAAAGATTTGGTGACACTACCTGTATGGTACAAGGTGTACGATCTTCACCAATCATAAGAGCCTACAACACATCTTTAATCGGAGGGAACTAAATATGCGTCAACGCCGATGGGTAGAACTTCTCAACGATTACGACTGTGAGATTCGTTATCACCCAGGCAAAGCAAATGTTGTTGCCGACACACTTAGCAGACAGAGCTATCTGCTTAGCACTCGTAATGTTCAAGCCCAGCACAACCTCGAAGCTCTCATCCGCGACGCCCAACATGCATGTTTTAACGAACGCACCTTGAAGAAAGAAAGAATCTACCACGATGGAACCCAGCTTGTGAGCAAATCAAATGGGATATTCCACTTCTTAGACCGAATTTGGATTCCCAAGCGAACCAATTTGCGACAGATTATCATGGATGAAGCCCACAAATCCCGATACTCTATCCATCCCGGTGCTGACAAAATGTACCATGATCTTCGCTATAGGTACTGGTGGCCGGGCATGAAACGGGATATCGCTCTCTACGTCGGAAAATGCCTAACCTGTGCTAGAATCAAGGCTGAACATCAAAGACCCTCTGGCTTGCTTGAACAACCTCCAATCCCCATGTGGAAGTGGGAGAGCATAGCTATGGACTTCGTAACCAAGCTTCCAACCACGTCATCAGGTCACGACAGCATTTGGGTTGTTATTGACCATTTGAATAAATCAGCTCACTTTCTGCCAATACGAGAAGACTACAAGGTAGAACGATTAGCCCGAATCTACACCGACGAGATCATTTGTCGACATGGGACGCCTCGTGACATCATCTCTGATCGCGATGCTCGGTTTACTTCACGATTGTGGGAAACATTTCAAACGGCACTCGGTACAACGCTTAATCTAAGTACTACGTTCCACCCACAAACCGACGGTCAGACTGAAAGAACGATTCGTACTCTTGAAGACATGCTCCGTTCGTGTGTTCTAGACTTCGGTGGTAATTGGGATAGACACCTTCCGTTAGTCGAATTCTCGTATAACAACAGCTACCAGGCTAGCATCCAGATGGCACCTTTCGAGGCCTCATACGGAAGAAGATGTCGATCGCCTATTGTGTGGCACGAGATCGGTCACTCGCAACTAACCGGTCCGGAGCTGTTACAAGAAACGACAGAAAAAATTTTCCAAATTCGAGACAAACTAGCGAAAGCTCGGGATCGACAGAAAGTTTATGCCGATAAAAAGCGCAAACCCCGTTAATATGGCGTTGGTGACTACGTACTCCTAAAGGTATCACCTTGGAAGGGTGTAGTCCGATTCGGCAAGAAGGGGAAACTCGCGCCTCGATATGTTGGACCTTTTAAGATTCTGGAAAGGATCGGAAAAGTCGCCTACAGACTCGAATTACCGGAGGAACTTAGCAATGTCCACCCGACTTTCCACGTGTCAAACCTCCGAAAGTGCATCGCCGACCACGACCTACATGTTCCTTTAGACGATCTACAAGTGAACGAAACATTACACTTCATGGATAAGCCTGTCGAAATCATGGATCGCCAAAGCAAAGAACTCAGGCGCTCACGCATTCCTATCGTGAAGGTCCGATGGGAAGGTAAACGAGGCGCGGAGTTCACTTGGGAACTCGAAAGCGACATGAAGGCAAAGTATCCACAGTTGTTTAATTAAGAAATTTGTAGACTTATAGATCAAGTGTTTTCGCACAACATATCCAAGTTTTAGCAATTTTATCCGTAAAAAAGTTGTTTAATTTGGCAATTTTCAGAGAAAAACGTGATGAATATGAAAGGTGAAGAAATTGATCAAATCTGAGTGTGTTTAATCATCACAATCGATCACCTGCTCAGATACCACTTGTAGGATCGGTTTTGACTCCGTTACGATTATGTTTAGTCACACACGTTCACGGATTCCGCACATCTCCGAGCCAACAATTATCCGCGCGAATAGGCTAGTCAACAAGTCAACACGGATATGTTATCCGCACGGATTGCTATCCGTCCGGTGAACACCAACAGCAACATTCAACATTTTTCTAACAAAAATTCAAATTTCTTACAAACGGCTTCGAATTAAGATTTGAAACTTTGTAGGCTTTTAGATCAGAAAATTTCGCATAACATAACCAAAAATCAGCGATTTTTATCCGTAAAAAGGTCAATTCATTTGACGATTTTCAATGGTCCAAACGAAGAACTCTCACATGTGATCCACGGTTAGTTACGGCTTTCAGCTTAATTTCGGGACGAAATTCCCTAAACAAGGGGAGGCTGTAACACCCCGTGTTTTCACAAGTGAAAGTCAAAGTCAAGGTCAAAGTCAACGACCGATTTCGCGCGACTTGACTCGTAGAAATGTTTTTATTTTATTTATATTATGTGGAGTAAGTGTCGTTCATTACAATAATCGAATCGTGGTAACCATATTTCAATCGACCTACGACTGTGAATGATAGGAAGTAACAATGCGATAAAGTTAATCAAGCTATGCTAATCAAATCGACATCGAATCGTAACTCGAACTGTGTATTTTTACTTGTTGTTTATACGTGTGTGTGTGCCTTACGTGTTACCTGTGCATGTTTATTTTATGTTACGTGGTGATAATCAAGCGAACTCAATCGAACTCGAAGTCTAACTCGAATGTAAACGAACCCGAACCCGAATTCCGAGTCGAACTATATAAGAAGTAGTTGGGACTGAAAGTAATTTGACTAGGAAACCCTATCGAATCGCTCGAAAATCGAAACCGAAGCAACATCGCGCCGAACGCACCAAATCAGGCTACATCCGCACGGATGGTCAATCCGCACGGATTGCTGTCACACCTGTGCCTTCACGGCCATCAAAAAAATACCAAACCAATGAAATATTAAAATTCATACTTGGGATTTGTAAAAATATGTGTATCATTTGCACATATCAATTCTCGTTCAATTTCAAACTCTAAATCGCTTTCTGGAAGGTTATACGCGCACCGATGCGTAAATATAACCAGTTTAATGCAACGAATACTCCAGAATAGTGACATAGGCCTAACATACCTTAAATAACCTTTACATAACTTAGAAATATTTTTTGAAGGCTGGTATGGCAAAAACAAGTTAACTCGCTTACAGGGACTAAATATGACAAACTGCGAAAGTATGCCAATTTGAACTGTAACAGACATTCCGGAACATGACCATAAGTTAAACATACCATAAATATCCTTTACATAGCTTAGAAATAGGCTTTGAGGGGTTCGGTGTGCTAAAATAAACTTTTGTGTCATTCAGGGACTAAAAGTGTCAAAAAGTGCACAAGTTTGCATTTTCGCGCATAACTTACGTTCTGAATACATCTGGACATCCAAAAATTTATGTAAGCATGACTACATTATATTTTAGTGTTCGCCATAAGAAAAATCCATTCGTCGCGTCATTTGGATCGTTTTTCGCGCTTGTGCGCATTCCGTCGTAATTAAGCGAACATCGCGTTCGTACGACCAAACGAACCATCATCCGACATATTTTTGAGCATGTTTTGATTTCCCTATACTTTAACTTCATTTTAGAGCCTTGAAATGAGGTTAACGGGGTTCAAACGCATCGAAAATCGCTTAAACGGGCTGCAGGGACCATTTCTGCCAATTTTGAAAGTTTGCTGAAACAAGGGGGCAGTGGCATAGCGCCACTGCATGTAGCCTTACCAGTCGCGCTACGCGACTGCCTATTCTGGGCAGAAAACATGCAGAAACTCAATTTTTCGCATTCGGGGCCAGATTCGACGTATTAACAGCTGTTAACAGCTGTTCTCCACTCCTTAATCCCTTGCCACATGTTGATACCCTATGGTGAGTGGCCAATTTAGTCACCATGAGTTTCCGACAAGTGTACGGGTTGGATCATGGCACGATATTCGACAAGCGATCTTAACGGTTCGGGTATTCCTATAAATACCCCAACACCCCCATTGCTAAACTTACAAGAAACTTGATTTGAGGAACTCTAAGTTGAAACATTTGTTTCATACCTGAGATTTTTGAATCGAGTTTAGCATTCGGGGACCCTTCGTAAGTATTCTTTCGTTCTTTTCCTTATTTTACTGCTTTTCGAGTCAGAAAGTCAAACTTTGTTTGACTTTCAGCGTTGACCAGTAATGGTCAATGCGAAGTTCGTTTGAACTTCGCAACGTGATTGTAATCACGATGGTTATAGTCCCTTGGGGCTATGCCTACTGATTACCACGTTGTCTAGGGTCGTAGGGTAAGCGATCTAATAAATCGCTTATACCTTCGAACCCGACCCAGTTTGGTCGATCATTAGGATCCGACCAAATACATTAGGTGACCATAGTGTAGGGAATAACCTTCCGAGGTTATACCTTATGGTCACATCGTTTAAGTAGTTGTATGATAGGTAGTTTATATGCCTTAGGTAAATTACCAGAATACCCTTTTCATGTATAATTGGTAATTAAGCATATGTAACCTAAACTTTTGTCACATAACTGATTATGTAACATGTTTAGGCATATAACACTTGTCATAGGACTAGTTAGGCGGTCCGAAGGCGCTTTGCGCGCTCGACGCGTTAAAGTAGCATAAGTTACCTTAATGAGTCGCGATGGGTCGAAAGCACTTAGGTTAGTCTCATTGTAGTATGTAGGCCTTGTTAAACCATATCATATGAGTTCCAATACTCATTTGGTTTGCCAAGCCTCATCCTATCCGATCTCCCGATTTAAGTCCGGTTTATTTATATAGTTTTAGATTGCCGACTGATTCCGTGCTCCCTCTAGCTTTGTTTGGTTGTTGTTCAAGACCTCCAAGCATTATCAGGCGAGTACATTATTCCCCTCTTTTACTGTTTTCAACTGTTTTGGGGTGACTCATATGTGCTAAATGCTTTATCAATGATTTCAATAACAATTACTATGTGGTTTCAAGAACAATAACAATTATTTCAAGAACGCTAACAATGATTTCAAGAACGAATACAATGATTTCAAAAACTAAAAACAATTTCAATAAAGTGAACGAACTTGTTGGTTGTAGTTACATGACCAATGACATTCATTAGCAATGATCAAGCCGACCAGTATTAGGTTATGGTACCATAGGATCTGACAAATCCCGTTATTTACTTCACCCATTGTTATGTGTGGGTGTTGTGGGTAGCGACTGAATCTGTAATTATTAACTTATCCTTTGGTAAGGGTTTGTTAAGAACGAGAGCGAGAGCGAGTTGGAGCGAGGAACGCGTCAAGAAGGTTTGAATGTTATTAGAGAATCGACCATTAAGTAGTTTCACAATTAAAACAAGAACGATTCGAACAATTAAAACAAGAACGATTTGAACGATTAAAACAAGATGGTTTAACGATTGGGTAAACATTTGTACATGATTGACATTTGATCATGTATTTCCCACAAAACATAACTTTGATTTAAACCAAGTTTTACTTCAATACTTTGTTTTTGTGCATATGGTTTAGTTGAGACATTTCACTTGCCATACATGGATATTTGACATAGACATTTGACATGGATATTTGACATAGACATTTGACATGGACATTTTGACATAGACATTTGACATGGATATTTGACATAGACATTTTGACATGATTTACATCTTGACATGAATACTTTGACATATTATTCAATACATTTGGCAATTGATTTAAACATAGACATTTTACATTGTTTGGTTTGGTTTGATTAAGTGATTAAGTAACGATGCGTGTGTAATATGATACAAACATGGTGGATACGCCGCTGGTACTTCCTATATATAAGTGTTTGTATGGTATTACATATCATAGCGTTATTTGAATCATTTCAGTTTGAGACATAGAACATTTTATACAAATAACATACTTTTCACAAGACATTGATTTATAAACAACTTATCTTATGCAAACTCATTTACATGGTTATTCATTTAATCATGCATTATTCTCTTATTTATACTTATCATCCGAACTTATTATTTTTCAAATGATTTACAAAGACAAAGCAAATTACAAGGTTCATGACTAAACATTTTCTTAAAACAGAAGTCATGAATCTTATTTTCACAAAACCTATGTATCTCGCCAGCATTTCTTTGCTGACCTCGTTTTCACATATGTTTCAGGTATTGCAAGATATCGTTTGATAGGATGCATGCTCACATAGAACTGGACAAGGCCTTAGTGACTCAATAACAAAGATAGACTATGTTTAGATAGTGTATTTAGATTTCCAGACGATGTAATTACTCTATGTTTAATAAAACGAAACACTTTTGATATCCATGGTTATGAAACATTAATTCTGTTGCAACACGCCCCGATGTTTCCGCCGCGATTTGTTGTTTTACGCGGTCGGGGTGTGACAGAAAGATGGTATCAGAGCCAATGGTTATAGGGAATTAGGTTATTAGTAATTAGTAATGCTTTGACCTAGTCTATAACCTTCTTAGGACCCTAACGCGAGTTTACTTGCGTTTAGTCATAAAACAATACCGTCACCTATCCTTAGGCGACGACCACAACAAGAACATAAATTTCAAAACCGCTTTGAAAACTAATCATCTCTTCTAGGATGATTAATTTCTAGGTTTTGAACCCTCTATTGTAAGGTTTTGAACCCTCTGTTATATGGTTTTGAACCCCTTGAATTTTCAAAATCTCGTCAAGGTGTTGGGTTTTAAATAATGTGAACACGTGCAAACTGGAAGGGTGAATGCCTGTATTCTGGGTTTTCTGTCTAGGCAAGCACTTTGTATACATCTCATCAGGCGCGAGACCAGTTGTGCTTACCTGGGAATTCTTGGGATGAGTGTTCACTTATAGGCGAGCATGTCTTCGCGATACATTATTTTTAACCTATTTACTTTGACTAATCACCAAGGTCGTTTGTTGCTTTGTAGTAACAAACAAATGACCACTATCCTTGCTTTCATCAGATTTGTTTCATCTCATTCTTTTCGTCTAAATTCTCTCACTCGTTTCCTTTCATGTTTCCTCTTTTAGACAATGCCTCCTCGACGCGAAAGCCAGATAGAGACTGTCGAGCTGGCAGAAATCATTGCGCAGCAAATGGCTGCTCAATTCCCAAGCCTCTTTGCTGAATGGAACCAAGCCAACAACAACAACAATGTGCTATGCAAATACAAGGATTTCAACCAGGCTAAACCACTCAAGTTTAGTGGTTCTGAAGGAGCAACTGGGCTTCTTCAGTGGTTCGAAAGCATTGAGAATACTTTTCGCCACGTGCAGTGCCCGGATAATCGCAAGGTCGAGTTCTCCTCGAGCGTGTTTCAGAAGAGGGCTCTTACATGGTGGAATGGGGTAATGAGAGACCGAGGTGCGGAAGTTGCTCTCGCACAGACCTGGGCTGAACTTAGGGCTCTGATGATGAGGGAATTCTGTCCTCGTCATGAGCAGCGAGCTTTGGAGAAGGAATTTGATGAGTTGAAGCAAGATAGTGGTGAGCACAGGGCGTATACTGATAGGTTTGAGGAGCTGAGTCTGCTTTGCCCTACAATGGTTACCCCACTTGACATAGCTATCGAAAGGTACATCGACGGCCTACCTGACTCGGTACAAGACATCCTTACTGGTAGTAACCCTGCCACACTCCGTCAGGCGATCGAGTTATCAGCGACATTGACTGAGTCGCAGATTCGGAAGAACAAGTTACACAAGAAGGGTGACAAGGGCAAGAAACAGTCAGCTGACAAGGAGGATAGCAAGAAAGGCCAAAACAAGAAGGGTAAGGAAGGTGAGACGTCAAAGAAATCAAAGAAGCGAAAGGGTGCCCAAAATTTTGCTGTTACAGCACAGACTGCACAGAACCCGCGGAACCAACCAGCTCAGCCACCTGCAAAGAAAGCATATGCCGGTACCGCACCTTATTATGCACGCTGCAACGGTCATCACGCAGTACAACAAGCTTGCTGGCAATGCACGACGTGTGGTAAACTTGGGCATTTGGCCAAGATTTGTCGTTTGGGACAAAATCAGGCTACTCAGGTTCAAGCTCCGGTCCAAGGGAATGCTGCGAGATTTCCACTGGGTTCATGTTTCAACTGCGGAGAGATTGGTCACTTCCGCCACAACTGCCCAAGACTGGTGAATGCAAATGCTAACGCAAACCCAAATGCGAATGTCAACGTCAATGTGAATCCAGCACGTGGTCGAGTGTTTAACATCAATGAGGCACTCAATGATGAAGGAGTGAACAATTAGTATTTTGTTTTTCCTCTGGTTGGTATCTTGTAACATTTAAAGACAATGCGGTTGTTATATAAATAAAAATTTGTGGTTTTATTTTCTGACTAATGCCATTGTATGAATGTTTGATTCAACCTTGTGATGTCAACACAAAGACAAAACTACTCGTGTGGTTCTGTCATTTTTACGATCACTTGAGATCTCCCTAAGAACCTCAAACACTGGTTTCTTTTAAATCTAAAGTATCTTATCGTCTTGCACCGTTCGAGATGCAAGAATTATCAAAACAGCTTCAAGAGTTGTCTGATAAAGGATTCATCCGTCCGAACTTTTCACCTTGGAGAAACTCCTGTTCTCCTTGTGAAAAAGAAAAATGGATCTTTTCGAATGTATATCGATTAACGTAAGCCTAGTAAGCTTACCATCAAGAATCGATATCCCCCCATACCTTAAATCAACGATTTCTCCGATCAACTGCATAGCGTTCATGCTTTTCCAAGATCGATTTGCGTTTTGGGTATCATCAACTTTGTATTCTCGAAGAAGATATTCCCAAAACGGTTTTCTGCACGAAGTATGGCCATTACGAGTTTACAGTCATGCCTTTTAGGTTGACAAATACTCCAGCCATCTTCAAGGACTTAATAAATTGGGTCTGCAAGCCTTATTTGGATCAGTTCGTCATTGTTATTAATGACATCTTGATCTATTCATATCCCGAGCTGGTAACGATCAACACTTTCATTGACACTGGAACCCTTAAAGAAGGAACAAATTTTTCGCTAAATCCTCCAAGGGGAAATTTTGGCTTAAAGAAGTTCAGTTCTTGGGTCATGTAGTCAACAAGCAGGGTATTCATATGGATCAATCCAAATTACCGCAATTAAGGATTTGATCCCTAGTATGCTTTAAATACCCGTGTCCAACGATAACAAATTAAACAATTAAACAAATTGAACGATTATGCGATTATATGTTATGTGTTTGTGTGTTCTCCTCTATGTTTTTGTGTGATACGATTTTCAAATCCTCATAGAATCTTTCACATCTTCATATGAGGGATTCATAGTAGGATATTCAAAAGGTACTACCTTAATCTTTATGGGCTTCTACGTTGTAGTTAAGACCCTTGGGTTATATGGTACCACTCCATGGTTCGATAAGAGACCCTTTTAGTGGTCTAGTCAAAAAGATTGATTCACAATTTAGTTAAAGAACGACATCTAGTGATGTAGCTGGACAGACTCCTTGATAGTCTATTTAGATCATTTATTGATTTAATTAAAAGGACTCTATGGGGTCTAGTCACACTCATCATAAGAATGTTCATTTGGTTTTCCCCTACACATTATAAAATAGACTGTGTGAACTGTGCAAGGAATTGTCTGATTATGGACGCGTACATAATTATGAAATTTAGTGCACAGAAACCCAGTAAGATTTATTATGTGTAAGAACCGATAGCAACAACAATAACAAAATGACAACGATGTAATGGAGGTACGGTGGACGCACCAATGACACTTCATATACTTGTATATAAGTGTCCCTCTTACATTGCAAACATAATGTTATTAAGGTTCCTAGAAGTTCAAGAACCCTAACCAATGTTGTTCGATCTTTTCAACTTCATGCTTTCAAGCTCTCACAAGTTTCCTCTAAATAAATTTCGGGACGAAATTTCCTAAAGTAGGGGAGACTGTAACACCTGTGCCTTCACGGCCATCAAACAAATACCAAACCAATGAAATATTAAAATTCATACTTGGGATTTGTAAAAATATGTGTATCATTTGCACATATCAATTCTCGTTCAATTTCAAACTCTAAATCGCTTTCTGGAAGGTTATACGCGCACCGATGCGTAAATATAACCAGTTTAATGCAACGAACACTCCGGAATAGTGACATAGGCCTAACATACCTTAAATAACCTTTACATAACTTAGAAATAAGTTTTGAAGACTTTGGTATGGCAAAAACAAGTTAACTCGCTTACAGGGACTAAATATGACAAACTGCGAAAGTATGCCAATTTGAACTGTAACAGACATTCCGGAACATGACCATAAGTTAAACATACCATAAATATCCTTTACATAGCTTAGAAATAGGCTTTGAGGGGTTCGGTGTGCTAAAATAAACTTTTGTGTCATTCAGGGACTAAAAGTGTCAAAAAGTGCACAAGTTTGCATTTTCACGCATAACTTACGTTCTGAATACATCTGGACATCCAAAAATTTATGTAAGCATGACTACATTATATTTTAGTGTTCTCCATAAGAAAAATCCATTCATCGCGTCATTTGGATCGTTTTTCGCGCTTGTGCGCATTCCGTCGTAATTAAGCGAACATCGCGTTCGTACGACCAAACGAACCATCATCCGGCATATTTTTGAGCATGTTTTGATTTCCCTATACTTTAACTTCATTTTAGAGCCTTGAAATGAGGTTAACGGGGTTCAAACGCATCGAAAATCGCTTAAACGGGCTGCAGGGACCATTTCTGCCAATTTTGAAAGTTTGCTGAAACAAGGGGGCAGTGGCGTAGCGCCACTGCATGTAGCCTTACCAGTCGCGCTACGCGACTGCCTATTCTGGGCAGAAAACATGAAGAAACTCAGTTTTTCGCATTCGGGACCAGATTCGACGTATTAACAGCTGTTAACAGCTGTTCTCCACTCCTTAATCCCTTGCCACATGTTGATACCCTATGGTGAGTGGCCAATTTAGTCACCATGAGTTTCCGACAAGTGTACGGGTTGGATCATGCCACGATATTCGACAAGCGATCTTAACGGTTCGGGTATTCCTATAAATACCCCAACACCCCCATTGCTAAACTTACAAGAAACTTGATTTGAGGAACTCTAAGTTGAAACATTTGTTTCATACCTGAGATTTTTTAATCGAGTTTAGCATTCGGGGACCCTTCGTAAGTATTCTTTCGTTCTTTTCCTTATTTTACTGCTTTTCGAGTCAGAAAGTCAAACTTTGTTTGACTTTCAGCGTTGACCAGTAATGGTCAATGCGAAGTTCGTTTGAACTTCGCAACGTGATTGTAATCACGATGGTTATAGTCCCTTGGGGCTATGCCTACTGATTACCACGTTGTCTAGGGTCGTAGGGTAAGCGATCTAATAAATCGCTTATACCTTCGAACCCGACCCAGTTTGGTCGATCATTAGGATCCGACCAAATACATTAGGTGACCATAGTGTAGGGAATAACCTTCCGAGGTTATACCTTATGGTCACATCGTTTAAGTAGTTGTATGATAGGTAGTTTATATGCCTTAGGTAAATTACCAGAATACCCTTTTCATGTATAATTGGTAATTAAGCATATGTAACCTAAACTTTTGTCACATAACTGATTATGTAACATGTTTAGGCATATAACACTTGTCATAGGACTAGTTAGGCGGTCCGAACGCGCTTTGCGCGCTCGACGCGTTAAAGTAGCATAAGTTACCTTAATGAGTCGCGATGGGTCGAAAGCACTTAGGTTAGTCTCATTGTAGTATGTAGGCCTTGTTAAACCATATCATATGAGTTCCAATACTCATTTGGTTTGCCAAGCCTCATCCTATCCGATCTCCCGATTTAAGTCCGGTTTATTTATATAGTTTTAGATTGCCGACTGATTCCGTGCTCCCTCTAGCTTTGTTTGGTTGTTGTTCAAGACCTCCAAGCATTATCAGGCGAGTACATTATTCCCCTCTTTTACTGTTTTCAACTGTTTTGGGGTGACTCATATGTGCTAAATGCTTTATCAATGATTTCAATAACAATTACTATGTGGTTTCAAGAACAATAACAATTATTTCAAGAACGCTAACAATGATTTCAAGAACGAATACAATGATTTCAAAAACTAAAAACAATTTCAATAAAGTGAACGAACTTGTTGGTTGTAGTTACATGACCAATGACATTCATTAGCAATGATCAAGCCGACCAGTATTAGGTTATGGTACCATAGGATCTGACAAATCCCGTTATTTACTTCACCCATTGTTATGTGTGGGTGTTGTGGGTAGCGACTGAATCTGTAATTATTAACTTATCCTTTGGTAAGGGTTTGTTAAGAACGAGAGCGAGAGCGAGTTGGAGCGAGGAACGCGTCAAGAAGGTTTGAATGTTATTAGAGAATCGACCATTAAGTAGTTTCACAATTAAAACAAGAACGATTCGAACAATTAAAACAAGAACGATTTGAACGATTAAAACAAGATGGTTTAACGATTGGGTAAACATTTGTACATGATTGACATTTGATCATGTATTTCCCACAAAACATAACTTTGATTTAAACCAAGTTTTACTTCAATACTTTGTTTTTGTGCATATGGTTTAGTTGAGACATTTCACTTGCCATACATGGATATTTGACATAGACATTTGACATGGATATTTGACATAGACATTTGACATGGACATTTTGACATAGACATTTGACATGGATATTTGACATAGACATTTTGACATGATTTACATCTTGACATGAATACTTTGACATATTATTCAATACATTTGACAATTGATTTAAACATAGACATTTTACATTGTTTGGTTTGGTTTGATTAAGTGATTAAGTAACGATGCGTGTGTAATATGATACAAACATGGTGGATACGCCGCTGGTACTTCCTATATATAAGTGTTTGTATGGTATTACATATCATAGCGTTATTTGAATCATTTCAGTTTGAGACATAGAACATTTTATACAAATAACATACTTTTCACAAGACATTGATTTATAAACAACTTATCTTATGCAAACTCATTTACATGGTTATTCATTTAATCATGCATTATTCTCTTATTTATACTTATCATCCGAACTTATTATTTTTCAAATGATTTACAAAGACAAAGCAAATTACAAGGTTCATGACTAAACATTTTCTTAAAACATAAGTCATGAATCTTATTTTCACAAAACCTATGTATCTCGCCAACATTTCTTTGCTGACCTCGTTTTCACATATGTTTCAGGTATTGCAAGATATCGTTTGATAGGATGCATGCTCACATAGGACTGGACAAGGCCTTAGTGACTCAATAACAATGATAGACTATGTTTAAATAGTGTATTTAGATTTCCAGACGATGTAATTACTCTATGTTTAATAAAACGAAACACTTTTGATATCCATGGTTATGAAACATTAATTCTGTTGCAACACACCCCGATGTTTCCGCCACGATTTGTTGTTTTACGTGGTAGGGGTGTGACAATTGCCAATCCGCACGGATTGCCAATCCGCACGGATTGCCAATCCGCACGGATTGCCAATCCGCACGGATGACCAATCCGGACGGATAGCCATCCGGGTTACGTGCCATCCGCACGGCTCACCCTTTCCCTTTTTAGCATCCTATAAATACACGGGTCACTCTCCAACTTTTCCACTTTTGGCAAGTGACGTCCGAACCGCACGCATTCTTCACTTTTTCTCAGATTTCTCTCAATCTAGGTAAGATCTTGCACTAATTCTTGTACATTCTTGATCTCTACACAATTCTACACCTTTCTATCTTTCAAATCTCCACTTTTAACCATGAAATCATCAAGATTTGAGGTGTTCTTGAGTGACGTCATCATGAAGTTCTTATGAACTTCAAGCTTGACTTCCACAGTTCTTATGAAGTTCATTCCACCAAGAATAACTCAGATCTAAATGATTTCCACAAGATTTCACAATAACATCACCTAAATCTTAACTATTCTAAGGATAAAAGAGTTGAAAGAAATAAACCTAAGCTCTCTCCTTCTTTTACCCTTAAGATCGGTACGAATCTGATCGGTTCTAGTCTCTACTCGATAATAGTGATGCACTAGTCCTCGATCTGGAATCCTACCGCAAGACACCTGATTTCGGGGTCAACCGGAATGACCGTTCTGAGTCGCCGACATGTCGAGTCAGCGTGGTTCCTGGCCGGCTTAGTCGTGCGGGTAAGAATACGATTCCAAGTGTTTGCCACGTAATCAGAACGTCTCGATAAACGACAACAGAAACCAAGAGTAGACGAACGGAACAATCAGACCAGTTGTCCGCATGGACAAGCTGTCCGCACGGACAAGCAGTCCGCACGGACAGGCTATACGGACGGGTTGTCACCCGGACGAGCTACCCTTTGGACCCACTTCCAAACAAGGTTTGAGTATCGACGAATGAGCAATCCGGACGGACGACCTCTGAATGAATTACACTTCGGATCATGAGATACTAAGGCCTTAAAAATAAATTCAAACAGTGTTCATTCGCACGGCCAAGTCGTCCGCACGGATTACCATCGTCCGCACGGACTACCATCCGGACGGATTGTTGTCCGCGCGACCGGCTTGAATGGTAGAAACACTTAAATGTTTTCTAAATGCTACAACGAAAACTCCAAAGCACAAGCCATCATACACAAACACATCCTTAACTTAGGAAGAAACAATCCACTTGAACGTTTATCCGCACGAACAACTTGTCCGTACGGATAAGCAATCCGCACGCATGACTAGTCCGGACGGACTACCGTCCGCACGGACCTCCCACGCGCACGGATAGCTTATCCGGATGGGTCACCATCCGCACGGATAGTTCACCCGCACGGATAGTTCACCCGCACGGATGACTTCCTCTCACGGATAGTTGATCCGCACGATCAGTTATCCTACCCACTCTCACTTTGTAATGTTTTACGCGCCACTTATCGTTATCGAATCTATTCAGGCTAACCGTACTCGCTGTAAAGCGCTCCCTTCAATCCATAATCGCTGTGAGTATACTCGAACCCTTTTTGCTTTAGCACTTTTGGGTGTTACATACGTTACGAATATTCAAACTACAACTATCACACTACTCAAGCTATTTTAACGCTAAACCATTTATGCATGTTATACGTGGCTTATGAATGCTTGTTTGTTATGTTTACACATGGAATGCTGTCTACCTGCCTTAGCAACGATAGTACTATAGTTTGGACTCAGCACCCGCTCACACGGGGGTTGTTAAGGATCTTTTACTTGCATGAATTACGGTGGTAATCATGTATTGCGAACTGCCTCGGGCAGTCAACCCGCAGTCATTGGTATCGATGGATCTATGTCGATAACTAACATGCTTCATTTCACTATGTGTACGTGCTGGTTATGCGTAAACGAATTCGAACTCTATATGCTATTATCAAACTTGTATGCTCACCTTTACATTTTATGTATTGACTTTATTTTAACGTATGTGACAGGTGCTTAGGATGCATGTGTGGTAGGAAATGGAAGCTAGAATAAGGCTTTAGAGCCCAACAAATAGTTGTCTGTAGATGACGTATTAGGGGTCTCTAGAAGCAGATAAACAATTGCTACTTATTTAAATCTGAGTTGTCGGAACAGAATATTTGTTTTGATGTTATCTGTAATAACTTGTTTGACTATTTAAGATACGGTATGGGACGTATTGCTTCAATTAAATGGTAATGATAGTTGTTATGGAAACTTCTGGACAATCTGTTTCGCTCAGTGCCACGCCCCGATGATTCCGCCATCGGTTGGGGTGTGACAGATTGGTATCAGAGCCATAACTATAGGGAATTAGGCAAGACTCGACCTAGTCCGGGTCAAAGTCTTAGAGACCTAGTCTATAGTTAAGAACCAACCGACCAACTCATGCGTATGCGTAAACTCGCCACTATCACTCGCTCCTTTCTATCACTGCACTCGAATTTTCAAGTTAGGAACAGGTAATGAGGCCGAGAATAGGTGTGAAAACCGCAAACTCTCGACTAAAAGTTGCCTAATCAGCTTGCGTTTTAGCTACAAACGAGGAGAATCATACCAAATTAGGAGTGAAATCCATATTTTGATGAATAATCTCCTCAAATTTTATCAAAAACAAGGACAGAAGTTGCAAGATAGGGGTGAAACCCTAACCTTGACAACTCGTCCTGCTTTTATACAAAAACTCCCACCAAAGTTTCGATGGACTCCAACGATCTAAAGACACAATATAACCAATGGGAATTGCGCCGACGCCCAAGAATCGAGGCAAAGGCATAGTCCTGGAGGTAATTGTGCACACAGGATCCTTGCGAATAGTCGAGCCACTTTGGTTAGTCGAAGTCTATTAGCCGCAGACAATCTACCTTTGATTTATCGACCTTTATGAAGATTTTATGTATTTTCTGCTTACTTGCTTACGTTTTGAGGTATTATTGGTTTCGACCCAACACTATTGTTTCTGCTAAGACACAAAACCCATACCACACATCGTTAACAAATCGAAAAAAGAGGCATTCAGAATGCCTTGTATGCTCGTGTATACTTTAGTAACTAGGAGCGTATATGTGTTTCTTGCTATTGTGTTTACATGTTGAGGGATACTGTGATTATGTGCTCTATGTGCTTATGTGATTTTGTGCAATTCTGTGATTTTGTGACTATATGTGTTTACATGGTACGTGTTACTGAGCTTTAGTAATAGTAGACGTGTGAGGTGAGATTCGAATACATGTGTTGAGTTCCGTGGCGATGTCTATTGCAGACAATGTCGTCTGGATCTCGTCATACACTCACTCGTCAGGAAAAGAGGGACAGACGTCTTGCTTCGATCATCGCGAAAAGTGTAGCCAAAGCCGTGAGCGATGCCTATGAGAATGCCAGCAAATCATCCGAGGAGTCGAGGACTGAAGGTCCTAAAGCTATCGCAAGACCTTTCAGTTTCAAACAATTCAAGTCATGTGGGCCGAAAGAATTCACAGGCGAAGGAGGTCCTACTGCACTATTCCACTGGTTTGACTCTATCGAGGTTACTCTGCGACAAAGTGGTTGCCCTGATGACCTTCGAACTCTGAATGCTACCGGCGTCTTCCATTCCCGTGCTCTAGACTGGTGGACGGCCGAGAGGAACAAACGAGGGAATGATGCAGCCTACGGTCTGTCGTAGGACGAGCTCAAGGAAGTCATGCTAGAGGAATTCTGCCCTCCTCACGAGCGTCAAAAGCTTGAAGATGAATTTTGGCACATACATCAGAGGGATGGGGACAATGCTGGCCTTACTGCTCGCTTCAAACAGCTCAGCATTATCTGTCCCGACCAGGTCAAGACTCCTGAGATGACCATCAAGAAGTACATCCGAGCTTTGCCCGACTGCGTTGCTGATTTCGTGCAAGCGGCTAAGACTACCACGATCGAGGAAACCTATCTGCTAGCCGCTGAAATCAATGACAAAAGGGTTAAGGCTGGGGTGTGGGATAAGACCTCCAAGCATCTGCATCAAGCCACCACTGCTGCACCAACTGCTGAAACCACTTCGTCAAGCAACAAGCGAAAGAACAAAAGAAAGAACAGCTCCACCAACAAGAACTGTGCGATTACTGCTGCACCGATCCAAGCTGTACCTGCCCAACAGCGTCAAGTAGCGGTGCCTGTGGCCAATGCACCGCCTGCAAAGCATGCATATACTGGACCACACCCGCTCTGCCCTACTTGCACCTATCATCACCCGACAGCTATTCAATGCCGCTTCTGTGCTCATTGCAATGTCTACGGCCACTTTACTGCCAACTGCCGTATTCTCCAGGCTCCTGCCAATCAAGCTCTACTCGCTGCCCCACAGGGTCAACAAGCTCCTCCGGCACCCGCAGTCAAAGCCAGAGCATGCTTCACGTGTGGCGACCCGAATCACTTCGCCAACATGTGCCTGAACAGGGTAGTGAAACAAGAACCGCAACAGCAGTAACCACAGCAGCAACAACAGGCCGCACGCGCCAGAACTTTCAATCTCAATGTGCGTCAAGCCCAGGCCGACAACAACGTGGTCAATGGTACGTTCCTTGTGAATGGTATTTATGCTTCATGTTTGTTTGATACTGGAGCCGATAATTGCTTTGTGTCGCTCGAATTTGAGAAACTCCTTAGTCGTAAACGTTCTCGACTCTCCTCTGCATTCGATGTTGAAGTCGCTACCGAAAGAACCGTCGCTGTAAACTCTGTTATTCGTGATTGCACTCTCGAGCCCAACAATCACATCTTCTCAATTGATCTCATTTAGATGCAACTCGGAAGTTTCGACGTCATAGTAGGCATGGACTTCCTTCGAGAAAACCATGCCGAAGTTGTGTGCTTTGATAAAATGATTCGTTTTTCGCTCGCAAACGGTGATTCATTGTGCGTTTATGGTGATACTACTTCGAAGGGTCTCAAGCTTATGTCATGCCTCCAAGCTAGCAAGTATCTCCGCAAGGAATACAGGGCTTTCTTGGCTAACGTTGTAGCAACGGAGAAGGAAAAGAAAGAGAAGAAGGAAGTAAAAGACGTACCCGTGGTCTGAGAATTTCCTAACGTTTTTCCAGAGGATCTTCCCGGACTACCTCCAAAGCGCGATATTGATTTTCGCATTGATCTCATTCCTGGAGCTAATCCTATCGCCAGAGCTCCTTATCGACTCGCGCCGTCCGAAATGCGCGAACTCTCAACCCAACTCCAGGAATTGCTTGAAAAAGGCTTTATTCGCCCGAGCACCTCTCCTTGGGGCGCACCAGTCCTTTTCGTCAAAAAGAAGAACGGGTCGTTCCGGATGTGCATCGACTACCGGGAATTGAATAAGTTGACTATCAAGAACCGCTATCCTCTGCCACGAATTGACGATTTGTTCGATCAGCTACAAGGCGCCACGTGTTTCTCAAAGATCGATCTACGTTCCGGATACCATCAGCTGCGTATACAAGAGGAGGATATACCCGAAACCGCGTTTCGTACTCATTACGGCCATTACGAATTCGTTGTCATGCCTTTTGGCCTAACAAACGCACCAGCAGTTTTCATGGATCTGATGAATCGAGTGTGTAAACCATATCTCGACCGTTTCATCATCGTGTTCATCGACGATGTCTTGATCTATTCCAAAACGAGAGCCGAACACTCGCAACATCTACGGTTGGTTCTCGAGTTACTCCAGGGGAACCAACTCTACGCCAAATTCTCCAAGTGCGAGTTTTGGTTGGGGGAAGTTCAATTTCTGGGTCACGTCGTAAATAGTCAGGGTATTCACGTCGATCCTGCGAAGATTGAAGCTGTTAAGAGCTGGGTTACGCCTAAGAACCCGTCTGAAGTCCGCTCCTTTCTCGGGCTAGCGGGCTATTATCGACGATTTATCGAAGGATTCTCGAAGATTGCTGTACCACTTACCTCTCTCACGCATAAGGACCAGCCTTTTGTCTGGGGAACCAAACAAGAGTCTGCCTTTCGAACCCTCAAACACATGCTTTGCAATGCTCCTGTTCTCACACTACCCGACGGAAACGATAATTTCATTGTCTACTGTGATGCTTCTAACCTTGCTCTCGGTTGTGTCCTAATGCAACGAGACAAGGTCATAGCTTACGCATCTCGTCAGCTCAAAGTCCACGAGAAGAACTATACAACCCACGATCTCGAGCTAGGCGCAGTTGTTTTTGCATTAAAGATTTGGCGACACTACCTGTATGGTACAAGGTGTACGATCTTCACCGATCATAAGAGCCTACAACACATCTTTAATCAGAGGGAACTAAATATGCGTCAACGCCGATGGGTAGAACTTCTCAACGATTACGACTGTGAGATTCGTTATCACCCAGGCAAAGCAAATGTTGTTGCCGACGCACTTAGCAGACGGAGCTATCTGCTTAGCACTCGTAATGTTCAAGCCCAGCACAACCTCGAAGCTCTCATCCGCGACGCCCAACATGCATGTTTTAACGAACGCACCTTGAAGAAAGAAAGAATCTACCACGATGGAACCCAGCTTGTGAGCAAATCAAATGGGATATTCCACTTCTTTGACCGAATTTGGATTCCCAAGCGAACCAATTTGCGACAGATTATCATGGATGAAGCCCACAAATCCCGATACTCTATCCATCCCGGTGCTGACAAAATGTACCATGATCTTCGCTATAGGTACTGGTGGCCGGGCATGAAACGGGATATCGCTCTCTACGTCGGAAAATGCCTAACCTGTGCTAGAATCAAGGCTGAACATCAAAGACCCTCTGGCTTGCTTGAACAACCTCCAATCCCCATGTGGAAGTGGGAGAGCATAGCTATGGACTTCGTAACCAGGCTTCCAACCACGTCATCAGGTCACGACAGCATTTGGGTTGTTATTGACCGTTTGACTAAATCAGCTCACTTTCTGCCAATACGAGAAGACTACAAGGTAGAACGATTAGCCCGAATCTACACCGACGAGATCATTTGTCGACATGGGACGCCTCGTGACATCATCTCTGATCGCGATGCTCGGTTTACTTCACGATTGTGGGAAACATTTCAAACGGCACTCGGTACAACGCTTAATCTAAGTACTGCGTTCCACCCACAAACCGACGGTCAGACTGAAAGAACGATTCGTACTCTTGAAGACATGGTCCGTTCGTGTGTTCTAGACTTCGGTGGTAATTGGGATAGACACCTTCCGTTAGTCGAATTCTCGTATAACAACAGCTACCAGGCTAGCATCCAGATGGCACCTTTCGAGGCCTTATACGGAAGAAGATGTCGATCGCCTATTGTGTGGCACGAGATCGGTCACTCGGAACTAACCGGTCCGGAGCTGTTACAAGAAACGACAGACAAAATTTTCCAAATTCGAGACAACCTAGCGAAAGCTCGGGATCGACAGAAAGTTTATGCCGATAAAAAGCGCAAACCCCGTGAATATGGCGTTGGTGACTACGTACTCCTAAAGGTATCACCTTGGAAGGGTGTAGTCCGATTTGGCAAGAAGGGGAAACTCGCGCCTCGATATGTTGGACCTTTTAAGATTCTGGAAAGGATCGAAAAAGTCGCCTACAGACTCGAATTACCGGAGGAACTTAGCAATGTCCACCCGACTTTCCACGTGTCAAACCTCCGAAAGTGCATCGCCGACCACGACTTACATGTTCCTTTAGACGATCTACAAGTGAACGAAACATTACACTTCGTGGATAAGCCTGTCGAAATCATGGATCGCCAAAGCAAAGAACTCAGGCGCTCACGCATTCCTATCGTGAAGGTCCGATGGGAAGGTAAACGAGGCGCGGAGTTCACTTGGGAACTCGAAAGCGACATGAAGGCAAAGTATCCACAGTTGTTTAATTAAGAAATTTGTAGACTTATAGATCAAGTGTTTTCGCACAACATATCCAAGTTTTAGCAATTTTATCCGTAAAAAAGTTGTTTAATTTGGCGATTTTCAGAGAAAAACGTGATGAATATGACAGGTGAAGAAATTGATCAAATCTGAGTGTGTTTAATCATCACAATCGATCACCTGCTCAGATACCACTTGTAGGATCGGTTTTGACTCCGTTACGATTATGTTTAGTCACACACGTTCACGGATTCCGCACATCTCCGAGCCAACAATTATCCGCGCGAATAGGCTAGTCAACAAGTCAACACGGATATGTTATCCGCACGGATTGCTATCCGTCCGGTGAACACCAACAGCAACATTCAACATTTTTCTAACAAAAATTCAAATTTCTTACAAACGGCTTCGAATTAAGATTTGAAACTTTGTAGGCTTTTAGATCAGAAAATTTCGCATAACATAACCAAAAATCAGCGATTTTTATCCGTAAAAAGGTCGATTCATTTGACGATTTTCAATGGTCCAAACGAAGAACTCTCACATGTGATCCACGGTTAGTTACGACTTTCAGCTTAATTTCGGGACGAAATTCCCTAAACAAGGGGAGGCTGTAACACCCCGTGTTTTCACAAGTGAAAGTCAAAGTCAAGGTCAAAGTCAACGACCGATTTCGCGCGACTTGACTCGTAGAAATGATTTTATTTTATTTATATTATGTGGAGTAAGTGTCGTTCATTACAATAATCGAATCGTGGTAACCATATTTCAATCGACCTACGACTGTGAATGATAGGAAGTAACAATGCGATAAAGTTAATCAAGCTATGCTAATCAAATCGACATCGAACCGTAACTCGAACTGTGTATTTTTACTTGTTGTTTATACGTGTGTGTGTGCCTTACGTGTTACCTGTGCATGTTTATTTTATGTTACGTGGTGATAATCAAGCGAACTCAATCGAACTCGAAGTCTAACTCGAATGTAAACGAACCCGAACCCGAATTCCGAGTCGAACCATATAAGAAGTAGTTGGGACTGAAAGTAATTTGACTAGGAAACCCTATCGAATCGCTCGAAAATCGAAACTGAAGCAACATCGCGCTGAACGCACCAAATCAGGCTACATCCGCACGGATGGTCAATCCGCACAGATTGCCAATCCGCACGGATTGCCAATCCGCACGGATTGCCAATCCGCACGGATTGCCAATCCGCACGGATGACCAATCCGGACGGATAGCCTATCCGGGTTACGTGCCATCCGCACGGCTCACCCTTTCCCTTTTTAGCATCCTATAAATACACGGGTCACTCTCCAACTTTTCCACTTTTGGCAAGTGACGTCCGAACCGCACGCATTCTTCACTTTTTCTCAGATTTCTCTCAATCCAGGTAAGATCTTGCACTAATTCTTGTACATTCTTGATCACTACACAATTCTACACCTTTCTATCTTTCAAATCTCCACTTTTAACCATGAAATCATCAAGATTTGAGGTGTTCTTGAGTGACGTCATCATGAAGTTCTTATGAACTTCAAGCTTGACTTCATTCCACCAAGAATAACTCAGATCTAAACGATTTCCACAAGATTTCACAACAACATCACCTAAATCCTAACTATTCTAAGGATAAAAGAGTTGAAAGAAATAAACCTAAGCTCTCTCCTTCTTTTACCCTTAAGATCGGTACGAATCTGATCGGTTCTAGTCTCTACTCGATAATAGTGATGCACTAGTCCTCGATCTGGAATCCTACCGCAAGACACCTGATTTCGGGGTCAACCGGAATGACCGTTCTGAGTCGCCGACATGTCGAGTCAGGGTGGTTCCTGGCCGGCTTAGTCGTGCGGGTAAGAATACGATTCCAAGTGTTTGCCACGTAATCAGAACGTCTCGATAAACGACAACAGAAACCAAGAGTAGACGAACGGAACAATCAAACCAGTTGTCCGCACGGACAAGCTGTCCGCACGGACAGGCTATACGGACGGGTTGTCACCCGGACGAGCTACCCTTGGGACCCACTTCCAAACAAGGTTTGAGTATCGACGAATGAGCAATCCGGACGGACGACCTCTGAATGAATTACTCTTCGGATCATGAGATACTAAGGCCTTAAAAATAAATTCAAACAGTGTTCATCCGCACGACCAAGTCGTCCGCACGGACAGGCTATCCGGACGGATTGTCTCTGCCCGCGCGCACAGACTGTCCGCACGGATTACCATCGTCCGCACGGACTACCATCCGGACGGATTGTTGTCCGCGCGACCGACTTGAAAGGTAGAAACACTTAAATGTTTTCTAAATGCTACAACGAAAACTCCAAAGCACAAGCCATCATACACAAACACATCCTTAACTTAGGAAGAAACAATCCACTTGAACGTTTATCCGCACGAACAACTTGTCCGTACGGATAAGCAATCCGCACGCATGACTAGTCCGGACAGACAACCGTCCGCACGGACAGCCCACGCGCACGGATAGCTTATCCGGATGGGTCACCATCCGCACGGATTACCATCCGCACGGATAGTTCACCCGCACGGATAGTTCACCCGCACGGATGACTTCCTCTCACGGATAGTTGATCCGCACGATCAGTTATCCTACCCACTCTCACTTTGTAATGTTTTACGCGCCACTTATCGTTACGTTATCGAATCTATTCAGGCTAACCGTACTCGCTGTAAAGCGCTCCCTTCAATCCATAATCGCTGTGAGTATACTCGAACCCTTTTTGCTTTAGCACTTTTGGGTGTTACATACGTTACGAATATTCAAACTACAACTATCACACTACTCAAGCTATTTTAACGCTAAACCATTTATGCATGTTATACGTGGCTTATGAATGCTTGTTTGTTATGTTTACACATGGAATGCTGTCTACCTGCCTTAGCAACGATAGTACTATAGTTTGGACTCAGCACCCGCTCACACGGGGGTTGTTAAGGATCTTTTACTTGCATGAATTACGGTGGTAATCATGTATTGCGAACTGCCTCGGGCAGTTAACCCGCAGTCATTGGTATCGATGGATCTATGTCGATAACTAACGTGCATCATTTCACTATGTGTACGTGCTGGTTATGCGTAAACAAATTCGAACTCTATATGCTATTATCAAACTTGTATGCTCACCTTTACATTTTATGTATTGACTTTATTTTAACGTATGTGACAGGTGCTTAGGATGCATGTGTGGTAGGAAATGGAAGCTAGAATAAAGCTTTAGAGCCCAACAAATAGTTATCTGTAGATGACGTATTAGGGGTCTCTAGAAGCAGATAAATAATTGCTACTTATTTAAATCTGAGTTGTCGGAACAGAATATTTGTTTTGATGTTATCTGTAATAACTTGTTTGACTATTTAAGATACGGTATGGGACGTATTGCTTCAATTAAATGGTAATGATAGTTGTTATGGAAACTTCTGGACAATCTGTTTCGCTCAGTGCCACGCCCCGATGATTCCGCCATCGGTTGGGGTGTGACAATTAACCCTTAAGGTTTCATAGTGTCAAGAACAAGTACTTGGTGTTAAAGGATGATTAATTTCGAATACATATATTCTTGTGTTTTAACTTCCTAAATTCCCTAAACGAACATATTCAACCTTCTAACCTCATCAACTTCGTCACATTGGATAATCGGAAAGCACACACAAATTTGTGAGTATACTCGCAACCCCCTTTTTATGTTTACCACTTTTGGGGTGTAACATGTTACATTATTAAATCACATTTAAACTTATTCTTTATGCAACGCACGAAAACAATCCTTATACATCAATACTATGTTATGATACTTGATGCTTACGTGGACCATACTTATGTGATATGTTTTAGTCATTAGCTTTCACGATCCTCCATTTGACATGTATAGCGCTATAGGAGTAACGCACCGCCCCCCTTAAACTTGTGGTCATGTCGAATTAACTAAACTTTCTTGCGTAAACAGAGGATTGGCTAGAAATATTGCATGCCATGTTAGGTTGATCTTGTATAAACAAAGTTGCCATGTGGATTCGTTTTTAAACTTTATACTTATACTTATTCATAAACTTGTATACTCGCCTTTGCTTTTGCATTGAATTGTATTTTAAACATGTTACAGGTTGAGGATTGATGATGCTATGAAAACGGACTAGCAAAGATGCTTAGATACTCACTTAGACGTTTAGGTTTAAAGTGTTGTATCAATTTTGTTATTATCATGTTTGAACAATGTTGTTATTTGAATTCTTGTAATGTTTTGATAATTTATCTATGAAATGAAATCGGTTGAATTAAATATCGTCAAAAATAGTGTTATGAAGTCTCTTGCAATCTATTTCGTCTCACTCCGATGTTTCCGCCATCGGTTGGGGTGTGACATCCACTGGCAATAAGTCGATACTAAAACTATGATCGTCTAATCGAATACTACAACCACGTACGACTTCACTAGTCTCTATCAATTTAACATTTGCTAGTTCTATCGAGTACTTTTTACTTAACTTACTTGTTGGAGAACACAGAAATGGTTCAAATTTTTTCGTAACAAAACTCAAGTCAGCCCCAGTATCAAAAAGTACGAACGCAGAATGGTTATTGATAAAAAATGTACCGGTAACAACAACAGGATCGTCACGTGCCTTTCCAGCGTTTAGCTCGAAAGCTCTACCCCTGGCATTCTGACCCTTTGCTTTCGGACAATCCCTCTTGAAATGTCCCTGTTCACCGCACTGGAAGCATCCCTCTACCTTTGCTCCCTCCGAAGTACTTTTAGCATAGCACTCGCGGGTAACATGCCTAGTTCGACCACATCTGGTGCACTTTCTCTGCTCATCCCCGTGATTCTTCTTCTCAGGACTACTCCTGCCATCACTGGCATTATCCTTTCCTAAACCACTAGAGTTAGTCACATACGCTTTCCCCGAACTGCGTTTCTTATCACGCTTCTCATCGGTATCCTTTCTCAAACTCTCACTTTCGCTGTGACACCTGTGTCACTTCAACCATCAAACAAATACCAAACCAATGAAATATTGTATTTCATACTTGGGATTTGTAAAAGTATGTTTATCGTTTGCACATATCGATTCTTGTTCGATTTCAAGCTTTAAATCGTTTTCTGGAGGGTTGTACGCGCACTGATGCGTAAATATAACCCGTTTAATGCAACAAACACTCCGGAATAGTGAAATAGGCTTAATATACCTTAAATAACCTTCACATAACTTAGAAATAAGTTTTGGAAGGTTTGGTGTGTCGAAATCAAGTTTATTCGCTTACAGGGACTAATTTCGACAAACTGCGAAAGTATGCCGATTTGTACTGTAACGAACATTCCGGAACATGACCATAAGTTAAAAATACCCTAAATATCATTTACATAGCTTATAAATAGGCTTTGAGGGGTTCGGTGTGCTAAAATAAACTTTTTGGTCATTCAGGGACTAAAAGCGTCAAAAGTGCATAAGTTTGCATTTTCGCGCATATCTTACGTTCTGAATACATCCGGAAATCCAAAACTTTATGTAATCATTAAAATATTTTATTTTAGTGATTGGCAGGATAAAATTCCATTCGTCGCGTAATTTGGATCGTTTTTGCGTTCGTTACGACTTCCGTCGTAATTAACCGAACAACGCAACCGTACGACCAAACGAACCGACATCCGAGAAATTTTTGAGCATGTTTTGAGTTCCCTATACTTTAACTTCATTTTAGATCCTTGAAATGAGGTTAACGGGACTTAAACATGTCAAAAATGAGCCGAAATGCAAGATTCTGAAGTTCAGGGACCAAAATTGTCATTTTGCCATAGTTATCTGAGGAAGGGGCCAAAATGAAAATTCTAAATTCCAGCTTGTTCCAGCTATTCCCCTCATTTGCACATGGTTTTAATGAAACTATGGGCTCCCATGGTTTCACAAAACCATGGGCACATGTGTACGGATGAGATCGAAGCTCGTTTTACGATGAACGATCCTAACGGTTCTAGTGTTCCTATAAATAGCTACCCCCATTCACTTGCAAAACCCACATTGATCTGATTTTGGCCCTCTAAGTTGGAGTGAACACTTCATACCTGAGGGTAAATCGGATCAAAGCTTGCGGGGACCTTCTGTAAGTATTCTTTCGTTCTTTTATCGCTTTTCATGTCTGAAAGTCAAACTGCGTTTGACTTTCTACATTGACCAGTTTATGGTCAATGCGAAGTTCGTTTGAACTTCATAACATGAGCGTAATCACGATGGTTATAGTCCCTAGTGACTATACCTACTGATTACCACGTTATCTAGGTGTAGTGACGAGTCGTACTTTCGGCCAAAATGCGCATTCTTGCGTATTTTGTAACCAAACAACTTATAGGTATCAAAACCATTTGTTTTGATACCTAATCTATTTTCTAAATTTGTTAAACATGTTTTAACATGTTTAACTCGTCACTTTTTAGATTAGTGCTTATGTTGAGTCGTAAGTCAAGCGGTCTAAACAACCGCTTAGACTTTCGAACTAGACCCGTTTGGTCGATCTTTAGGATCCGACCAAACATGTTTAGTGACCATGGTTGTATAGGGAATAACCTTCCGAGGTTATACCTTATGGTCACGTCGTTTAGCTAGTTATATGATAGGTAGTTTATATGCCTTTGGAAAATTACCAAAATACCCTTTTTATGCATAATTGATATCTAAGCATATGTAACCCAAACTTTTGTCACTTAACTGATTATGCAACATAATTAAACATGTTTAGGCATATAATACTTTTCATAGGACTAGTTAGGCGGTCCGAACACGTTTTGCGCGAATGACGCGTTAAAGTAGCATAAGCTACCTAAACGGGTCATAATGGGTCGTAAGCACTTAGGTTAGGTTTCCTTTTAGTATGTAGGCCTTGTTGAACCATATCATATGAGTTCCCACACTCATTTGGTTTACGAGACCTCATCCTATCCGATCTTCTATTTTAGGTCCGGTTTATTTATGTAGTTATCAATATTAGGTGTCGTTTGATTCCGTGCTCCCTCTAACTTGCTTGGTAGTTGTTCAAGACTCCTAAGCACTCTCAAGTGAGTACATAGTCCCCTCTTTTACTGTTTTCAAATGTTTTGGGGTGAAGCATGTGTACATATTTGTTATGTTCTTGTTTTCAAAAGTATAATTGATTATACATATTAGTACTTATCTTTTTACAAACTAAATGATTATTTATGTTTAAACTCTAATTTTTTTCCAAAGATTTTAAAAATGAATTGTTGGATAGTACTTATTTTATGTTCACCAGACCGGTTGGTAGTATGATATAGCGCTATAGGATTTGACACCCCATTCCTGTTGTCATGGAATGTCTGAAACCAATTTATTTTTCTCCATCCAAATAGGGATTGCCTTTGTGGTATTCCTATAGTCTCAAAGGTGTATTTTGATGCACTAGGTCTGAATGAATTCTTAAATCACATTATTTTTGTATATTTAGTTATACTCCCAAAAGTATAGTTTGATATGCTCTCATATGTGATAATGTACAAAACCAACATATATTTTGTTAAATCATTAAAGTATAGTTTAATATGTTATTTATAAAACCAAAACATAGTTTAATATGTTATTTATAAAACCAAAACATATTTTAATATGTTATTTTTCAAACCAAAACATAGTTTAATATGTTATTTATTAAATCCTAAGTATACTTTTAATATACTACTGAAAATTATTATTTTTAACAACTAAAGTATATTTAATATACTAGTTGTTTAACGATTGGGTTTTGGTTAGTGTTTAGATAACGGGACGGGTGTAATGTGATGAAAACATGGTAGATACGCCGCTGGTACTTCTTATATATAAGTGTTTTCATCACATTACATACCGTGACATTATTTAGTACACTTGGGTTAACGATTTTGGAACTAAAATATATTTTAATATATTACTTATTCGACTTTCTTAAAACCAAAGTATATTTTCATATATACTATAAACCTTTTTATCAAAATATTGCTTTTCAAACAATATATTTTATACAAACTCATTTTACTTAGTTATTTAATTACCTATGGATTATTATTTTATATCATCTGATTTCTTATAAATTTTAGTATGATTTATAAAAGAAAACCTTTTTCAAGGATCATGACTACTTTTCTTAAACATTCTTTTAAACACATAAGTCATGAATCCTATCATAATAAAACCTATGTATCTCACAGGCATTTTTATGCTGACGTACCTAATTTTACACATGTTTCAGGTGCTGTTATGTGATGATTGTTGATGCGTGCTATACATAGGATGGACTCGTGCCTTAGCGACTTTAAAACTTGAAAGATAATATTTGCATTTATCTAATTTGTAATAAAACAATGAGTTCAATGATTCAATAAAATGAAATTATTTAATCCATGGTTGTGAAACAATGATTCTGTTACGACACACCCCGACGTTTCCGCCACGATTTGTTGTTTTACGTGGTCGGGGTGTGACAGAAAAGTTGGTATCAGAGCCAATTGTTATAGGGAATTAGGTTATTAGTAACGCTTTGACCTAGACTATAACCTTCCTAGGACCCTAACACAAGTTACCTTGTGTTTAGCTTTTAAAACAATACCGTCACTAATCCTTAGGTGACAACCTCAATAAGAACACAAATTTCAATCCTGCTTTGAAAACTAATCATCTGTTCTAGGATGATTGATTATAAGGTTTTGAACCCTCTAAGTTTTCAAAATCTCGTCAAAGTCGGGTCTAAATAATGTGAGCACGTTCAAACTGGAAGGGTGGGTGCCTGTACCCTGGGTCTTCTGTCTAAGGCTAGAGTGTTCATACAAATCCGCAATATCGGACCAGTCACTCTTACCTGGGAACTCTTGGGGTGAGTGTCCACTTATAGGCGAGCATGTATTCGCGATACATTATTTTTGAACCATTTACTTTGATTAATCTCTGTGTGTCGTTTGTTGCTTTGTAGTAACAAACAAATGACCACCATCATTGCTTTCATCAATTTTGTTTCATCTCATTCTTTTCGTCTAATCCTCTCACTTGTTTTCCTTCCTGTTTCCCCTTTTAGAATGCCTCCTCGACGCAAAAATCCGCTCCTAATTGCCGAAATGGCACATATTATGGCACAACACATGGCTGCTGTACTCCCCGATATTATTGCTCAAGTGAATCAAGCCAACAATAACCAGAATACTCCATGCAATTTCAAAAGCTTCAATTCAGCTAACCCACTCAAGTTTAGTGGTTCTGAGGGAGCAACTGGGCTCCTACAGTGGTTCGAGAGCATTGAAAGTACGTTTCGTCATGTTCAGTGTCCTGAAAATCGGAAAGTCGAGTTTGCTTCCAGTGTGTTTCAAAAGAGGGCTCTTACATGGTGGAACGGAGTTATGAGGGACCGTGGTGCTGAGGTTGCATTAGCACAGACTTGGGCTGAGCTTAGGGCTCTTATGATGAGGGAGTTTTGTCCTCATCATGAATTGAGAGCTTTAGAAAGGGAATTTGATGACCTAAAGCAAGACAACGGTGAGCATCGCGCCTACACTAACCGTTATGAAGAATTGAGCCTGCTATGTCCTGCTATGGTTACACCTGTGGATAAGGCGATTGAGAAATACATTGATGGTCTTCCTGACCTAGTTCAGGATATTGTCACTGCCAGCAACCCTACTACTATCAGACAAGCCATCGAATTGTCTGCCATCCTAACTGAATCCCACATCAGGAAGGGTAAGCTTTTTCGAAAAGGCGACCCAAGACCATCTGACAAGACTGCTCAAGCTGACCCAAAGGAAAAACAGGCTGAGGTATCCAAGAAGAAGAAGCGTAAGGCTTCTTAAAACTTCGCCATAACTGCTCAAGACAAACAGGTTGCACCAAACAAGCCAGCACAACCTCGCAAAAGGCAAAATTATGTTGGTACCGCACCCTTGTGCAATAAATGCAACTGTCATCACCTGGAGCAAGAGCAATGTCACAAATGTACCCATTGTGGGCGGTTGGGACATTTGATAAATGTTTGCCGTTATGCAAATCAAGCTGCTGCAAACCCTGCTGCTGTTCAAGCACGGTTCCCACCTGGGTCATGTTATAACTGTGGTGACCTTACTCACTACAGAAACAATTGCCCAAGACTTGTTAACATACCTCCAGCGCGTGGACGGGCGTTTAACATCAATGAGGCAAACGTGAACAATTATGCAGCAGTGAACAATTAGTGTTTTGTAATTTCCTCTGGTTGTTATCTTTTGACATTTAAAGACAAGTCAGTTGTTATATAAATAAAAATCCGTCGTTTTTATTTTTGAAAAACTGATGCGATTGTGTGAATGTTTGATGCAACCTTATGACAACAACACAAAGACAAACTACTCGTGTGGTTCTGTCATTATTATGATCACTTGTGATCTCCCCAAGAACCTTAAACGCTCCTTTATCTTAAGAAACAAAGCCAAACTCCTATTAAAGATCTTTCTTTCTCCATAGATAGATTCTTGAAAATGATTAAAGTGCCAAACGGAATCCACGGATTGGATTCCTGGTGTGCTTTAAATATCCGTGTCCAAAGATAACAAATTAAAGATTAAGTTAATTAATTATGTGCTTATGTGTTTTCTTATATGTTTTGTGTTTTATGTGATCCATCCAAATCCTCGTAGAATCTTCCATAACTCATATGAGGGATTCATAGTAGGATATCCAAAGGTACTATCTTAAATCCTTAATGGACTTCAACGTTGTAGTTAAGTCCCATGGGTTATAAAGTACTATTCTATAATTGGACCTCTTGAATGGTCTAGTTAAACAGATTGATTTTGAAAATCTGGTTAGGAATATCATGAGATTATATAATTGAAAAGATCCCTTTAAGCGGTCTATTTAAAAAGATTATACAACAGTCTAGTTAAGAAGATCATGTGTTGATCTAGTTAAAAAGCTCGTTCGTAGATCTAGTTAAAAAGATCCTTTTGTGGTCTAGTCAAGTCGCTTCATGTTTATTCAATTGATTTTTCCCCTACACATTATAAAATGAACCGTGCGGACTGTGCAAGGAATTACGTAATTATGGATGCATACATAATTATGGAATTCAGTGCACAGAAACCACAGCAAGTTTTGTTATGTGTTAAGACCTATAGTGACAAGAATAATGATACGGGAGAAGTCCTGGACCTTGACCGATGTCATTTTATCTTACACTCCCCAATTCTGATTTCAAGCACACACAAGTTTACTATGATAAGTCTTCATGAGAAACGTTCTCCTGTCCGTAGTTCGAAACCCCATGTTTTATTACTACAAGGACTTCACTTCGAGGGTTGACAATTTCGCTAAGAATCCTATCATGGCCCAGAGTTTTACTTAGGGTTTGAGGGATTCATTTGAAAGCAAAACCATCACAGTTGTCTTCACAAGTTTCCTCTAAAATTAAATTTCAGGACGAAATTTCCTAAAGTAGGGGAGACTGTGACACCTGTGTCACTTCAAGCATAAACAAATACCAAACCAATGAAATATTGTATTTCATACTTGGGATTTGTAAAAATATGTGTATCGTTTACACATATCGATTCTTGTTCGATTTCAAGCTTTAAATCGTTTTCTAGAGGGTTGTACGCGCACTGATGCGTAAATATAACCAGTTTAATGCAACAAACACTCCGGAATAGTGAAATAGGCTTAACATACCTTAAATAACCTTCACATAACTTAGAAATAAGTTTTGGAGGGTTTGGTGTGTCGAAATCAAGTTTATTCGCTTACAGGGACTAATTTCGACAAACTGTGAAAGTATGCCGATTTGTACGGTAACGAACATTCCGGAACATGACCATAAGTTAAACATACCCTAAATATCCTTTACATAGCTTAGAAATAGGCTTTGAGGGGTTCGGTGTGCTAAAATAAACTTTTTGGTCATTCAGGGACTAAAAGCGTCAAAAGTGCATAAGTTTGCATTTTCGCGCATATCTTACGTTCTGAATACATCCGGACATCCAAAACTTTATTTAATCATTAAAATATTTTATTTTAGTGATTGGCATGATAAAATTCCATTCGTCGCGTAATTTGGATCGTTTTTGCGTTCGTTACGACTTCCATCGTAATTAACCGAACAACGCAACCGTACGACCAAACGAACCGACATCCGAGATAATTTTGAGCATGTTTTGAGTTCCCTATACTTTAACTTCATTTTAGAGCCTTGAAATGAGGTTAACGGGGCTTAAACATGTCAAAAATGAGCCGAAATGCAAGATTCTGAAGTTCAGGGACCAAAATTGTCATTCTGCCATAGTTATCTTAGGAAGGGACCAAAATGAAAAATCTAAATTCCAGCTTGTTCCAGCTGTTCCCCTCATTTTCACATGGTTTTAATGAAACTATGGGCTCCCATGGTTTCACAAAACCATGGGCACATATGTACGGATGAGATCGAAGCTCGTTTTACGATGAACGATCCTAACGGTTCTAGTTTTCCTATAAATAGCTACCCCCATTCACTTGCAAAACCCACATTGATCTGATTTTGGCCCTCTAAGTTGGAGTGAACACTTCATACCTGAGGGTAAATCGGATCAAAGCTTGCGGGGACCTTTTGTAAGTATTCTTTCATTCTTTTATCGCTTTTCGCGTCTGAAAGTCAAACTGCGTTTGACTTTCTGCATTGACCAGTTTATGGTCAATGCGAAGTTCGTTTGAACTTCATAACGTGAGCGTAATCACGATGGTTATAGTCCCTAGTGACTATACCTACTGATTACCACGTTATCTAGGTGTAGTGACGAGTCGTAGTTTCGGCCAAAATGCGCATTCTTGCGTATTTTGTAACCAAACTACTTATAGGTATCAAAACCGTTTGTTTTGATACCAAATCTATTTTCTAAATTCATTAAACATCTTTTAACATGTTTAACTCGTCACTTTTTAGATTAGTGCTTATGTAGAGTCGTAAGTCAAGCGGTCTAAACAACCGCTTAGACTTTCGAACTAGACCCGTTTGGTCGATCTTTAGGATCCGACCAAACATGTTTAGTGACCATGGTTGTATAGGGAATAACCTTCCGAGGTTATACCTTATGGTCACGTCGTTTAGCTAGTTATATGATAGGTAGTTTATATGCCTTAGGAAAATTACCAAAATACCCCTTTTATGCATAATTGATATCTAAGCATATGTAACCCAAACTTTTGTCACTTAACTGATTATGCAACATAATTAAACATGTTTAGGCATATAATACCTGTCATAGTACTAGTTAGGCGGTCCGAACGCGTTTTGCGCGAACGACGCGTTAAAGTAGCATAAGCTACCTAAACGGGTCATAATGGGTCGTAAGCACTTAGGTTAGGTTTCCTTTTAGTATGTAGGCCTTGTTGAACCATATCATATGAGTTCCCACACTCATTTGGTTTACGAGACCTCATCCTATCCGATCTTCTGTTTTAGGTCCGGTTTATTTATGTACTTATCAATATTAGGTGTCGTTTGATTCCGTGCTCCCTCTAACTTGGTTGGTAGTTGTTCAAGACTCCTAAGCACTCTCAAGTGAGTACATAGTCCCCTCTTTTATTGTTTTCAAATGTTTTGGGGTGAAGCATGTGTACCTATTTGTTATGTTCTTGTTTTCAAAAGTATAATTGATTATACATATTTGTACTTATCTTTTTACAAACCAAATGATTATTTATGGTTTAAAATCTAATTTTTTTTCCAGAGATTTTAAAATTGAATTGTTGGATAGTACTTATTTTATGTTCACCAGACCGGTTGTTAGTATGATATAGCGCTATAGGATTTGACACCCCATTCCTGTTGTCATGGAATGTCTGAAACCAATTTATTTTTCTCCATCCAAATAGGGATTGCCTTTGTGGTATTCCTATAGTCTCAAAGGTGTATTTTGATGCACTAAGTCTGAATGAATTCTTAAATCACATTATTTTTGTATATTTAGTTATACTCCCAAAAGTATAGTTTGATATGCTCTCATATGTGATAATGTACAAAACCAACATATATTTTGTTAAATCATTAAAGTATAGTTTAATATGTTATTTATAAAACCAAAACATAGTTTAATATGTTATTTATAAAACCAAAACATATTTTAATATGTTATTTTTCAAACCAAAACATAGTTTAATATGTTATTTATTAAATCCTAAGTATACTTTTAATATACTACTGAAAATTATTATTTTTAACAAGTAAAGTATATTTAATATACTAGTTGTTTAACGATTGGGTTTTGGTTAGTGTTTAGATAACGGGACGGGTGTAATGTGATGAAAACATGGTAGATACGCCGCTAGTACTTCTTATATATAAGTGTTTTCATCACATTACATACCGTGGCGTTATTTAGTACACTTGGGTTAACGATTTTGGAACTAAAATATATTTTAATATATTACTTATTCGACTTTCTTAAAACCAAAGCATATTTTCATATATACTATAAACCTTTTTATCAAAATATTGCTTTTCAAACAATATATTTTATACAAACTCATTTTACTTAGTTATTTAATTACCTATGGATTATTATTTTATATCATCTGATTTCTTATAAATTTTAGTATGATTTATAAAAGAAAACCTTTTTCAAGGATCATGACTACTTTTCTTAAACATTCTTTTAAACTCATAAGTCATGAATCCTATCATAATAAAACCTATGTATCTCACAGGCATTTTTATGCTGACGTACCTATTTTTACACATGTTTCAGGTGTTGTTATGTGATGATTGTTGATGCGTGCTATACATAGGATGGACTCGCGCCTTAGCGACTTTAAAACTTGAAAGATAATATTTGTATTTATCTAATTTGTAATAAAACAATGAGTTCAATGATTCAATAAAACGAAATTATTTAATCCGTGGTTGTGAAACAATGATTCTGTTACGACACTCCCCGACGTTTCCGCCACGATTTGTTATTTTAGGTGGTCGGGGTGTGACGGAATCCCCAGATCTAGGCTCGGAATGCTGAATTATTTGAATGGTTGACCCACTGTGTCGGTCCGACTTCACGCATACCATTGCCACGTCATTGCATAAGGCACCAGCAAATGATCTTGGGTTACAACCCTGGATTGTTTTATGTGTACATCTATGTAATGTTCACAAGGTTAATGAAAATCAGAATTACGCTCCGATTATATCATAACAAAGGAACTACTAAAACTTTCTGATCATTATGTTACCTGGAGGGTTTCCGATCTATGCTCCACCAAAACCATGCCCATGAGTACCATGTCCACGTTCCTGGCCATTATTATGGTTAGCATCGCGCTGTTCCATGGCAGTATTAACGTGTTGGGCTATGAGTTGTGCCAACTCCTCTGGGGTGGTAGGTAGTCCAGGACCCTGTCTTGCTTTTGACGGCATTTCGTCGTTTCTATTATTACAACATAATATCAACATAAGACGATATCCAAAAATAATTCAATCATTAAATGCTAGTGGACCAAACATTGCGCATGTATAATATCCACATATTAATGAGAACAATTTAACCAAAAGTAACCCATTCGATATTTATTCCAGAAATTACAAAACTTGTCTTTAGTACATCGACCAATCAAGATTTGGCATGTCTACATCAACACCCATAACAAGTCTATATAAAAATTTCTTCAAAAATATCCAAGAATATGGCATGCAAGCCATAAACAGGGTTCATCAAAGAGGAATACAAAACAAACTACAGAAACAACCAACAACTAACGCTTCAAACCCAGGAAGTCCAGCAGTTTCCTAACAAGCTCTTCTAGCTCAACTATCCTCCAGTGCATCTGATCCCTAGCACTGTCATCCAAGTCCTTAAGCTCATCATACAAGTCCATCTGTCCTGCTAAGTCCTTCATCTTGCCCTTCGTCGTCTCCAAGTCTCCGCGTAACGTGGCGTACTGACGATCGCAGTGAGAGCGATGGACCCAAATCCCCTTCTGCTTCTTCAAAGCGGACGCTGCCTCAGCTCTCAAAATCGATGCGATCTCTCCAACGGGTCGAGTCCTCTTCCTACGACGAGTGTAGACTAAAAGAGGTGTAGCAAAACGCGTGACTCGAATAGCGGAATAGACGATTCTGTAACAACGGGCGGAGGAATCTCAAGTGTAGGCTCGACAGTATCAGTGAGCAGGACTACTAATGGCTCTAAAGGCCGAGACGTGACATAACGTAATCGTACAAAGTAAGTGTGTGTTCAAATGAAAAATAACACATAAGGCCCAAATAAACAGATAATCACGTACGCACTTAAACACGCAATGGTTTTCATACATGATAAAGATTCCATGTTTATTTAAAAATTTTGGCTTTGCGAGTTTTGGACTTTAATCTCAAAAATCTTTGGTTGAAGTCTAGAGTTTTCCCAGAAAACATCTAGTTTGCTAACAACCGTTGACTCTGATACCAACTTCTGTCACAGCCCAAAAACGTCACAGCGGAATATAAAACGTAGTGGTGACAGAAGTTGGTGCCCTTTAATATCTTGCTGAACGATGCATCGTAATGTTGGATATTTTAACTTAATTAAAACATAAATTTTAAAACATATAGTCTTAAACTTCGTCACAACCACACCATAGTTAAGTTGTTTTGATCCTTATGGATCTTATTACATTGGTCCCAAATAGTTTTAAAAGTTTGTCCAAAACATTTTCAAACCAAACATGCATCAACAACCACAAGATATGCCATAATTCCCGAAGCCGAACTCAAGTACCCGAAGAACACGTTAAAACAAGTGTTAACACAAAGGAGGGTGAGTTCACATATTCAAATTTAAAATAATTTGACCCAAGGAAAAACTTTCTAATTATGTGTTTATAATAAAAACATCCATATAATTTTCCAAAAAGTTAATTCCTTTCCTTGTAAAATAACTCAAGGGTCAGCCGTCGCAAGCATTTCCGGAGAACCTTCCGACCATAGACATCTTCCCGAGTTTACATATTAAATTGATAGAATCAAATGTTCGGACTCGTAAGTTTGCAAGACATTACAAACTATATATTTACAATGAAGGTATAATCAATGCTAGACTATGAACAAAATATCAATTCGTCGTTTGACTTGACACGGAGCGACCGGTCACGATGGGGTTGTCAACCCGTAATATATCTACGATTTGCGTGTCGTAATATATATACATAAACGTACACATAACTAAACATCATAACACGCAAAATCTTGTTAACTTATTTATTTTATCATTTTTAAAGCATGCGTACATAAAATAACTTATATGTATCAATTTTCATGCTCGACAAACAAGTTACACATTTAACGTGATTTTACCGATTCTACCGCTTTAAGCGTACAAGCGTACATGCATAGTCTAAATTCCCGCTATCATGTCAACACTTAACATATTATCATATACACATATCTAAATCACATAACACATTTTAACACATAAGGTTCACTCATAAATAACCCATGCTAGTGTACATTGTAAAACACGTATTTTAGTGATTCGGCAACGTTTTCGGGCGTCGGAAGTCACGTATGACTAAACAAACACCAAGTAAACTTAATATTAGTTAAAATAATTATATTTAAACTAAAAATATCAGTTTACTTACTGATTTAAAACAGTTTTATATAAATCCTTCGAAAAGCCAATTTTAACCATTTTACCGCATAGTTTTGCGTTAAACGTTACCATAACCATCCCAACTCGTAATGACTTGATATTTTAACATAATACATGTTATTTACTGATTAAAATGCTGATTATAATCAGATTAGTGCAGTTTTTGTGTAAGTCACATAAATCATGCGATTTCACGTATTTTACAACACTTAAAGCACCAAGTACAACATGCAAGGCTAGTAAACTTTATGACAAAGTTTTATACCATTTTAACACTTCAAATATTTCTATTTTTAGTGTTTAGAGTCTGATCAAAATTTATTTTTAGCAAATCATACTCAAATCATCATTTCATGACCACCAATCATCATGCATGTTCAAGTAAATGCATCTAATACATCCATATAACATCATCATCATTTTATATGAACTAAAATATATATCCAACATATATTCAAATCATGTTAAAGTATTCAAGAACATCATAATCTACATATGATTATTTCTCATCATTTATCATAAATGCAAGAATCATGTTCTTACATATTTATGAACTAACAACAAAATTTCATTTGCATGCATACATATACGGCCATACATATATATATGTATATAATTCCAAAAATTCACTTTTCACATAAACTCATTTCAAATAAAAAAGCTTTCATATGACACCTTTTTAAACATGCATGCATTCACCTTTTTTATTCTTATCAATCAAGAACATCAAAAAAAGTCAAAACTCAAACTCCATACATACGGCCACACATATATATACAAGTTCATCCATTTTATTTTTCTTTAAAAACCCATTTGTTTTAGTTTTCAAGTTTATGTTTAAATCCAAGAACAAAGGAAACTTTTTACTATCATCTTCATCACTAAGAATCAAAAACATTTTTAAAAAGAATGGTTTTATACCTTCAAGATTCAAGTGGATTTTTGAATAAAAAGATGATATGATGCTTGGTTCTTGCTTGAAACTCCTTGGAATCACCTTTAAACCTTCAATTGGACTTGAAAACACCTTGGAATGGGTTTCAATCTTCAAGAATTAAGTTGGAAATTAAAAAATGGATGATGTTAAGGGGTGTTCGGCCGTAGCTTTGTTTAGAGGGAGAGAGAATGAGTTTGATTGTGTTTCATATCATATCTTGGATATTGGGAAGATTTGAAAGATTTGTTGCATGCATAATCATCACACATATCTTATATGACCAACAAGTGGAGGAGAGAGGAGAGAGAAAGAATTCTTGTGCCAACACTTGTCCCATCTCTCACACATATACCCGTATACACATATATATCTATACTTTCTATAAAAAAGAGAAATCCTAATGACATAAGAAAAGCTGATGTGTCAGCCAGAGAGGCTGTCCAACAATGCTTTTCTTATGTCATTACTGCATCATAAACCGGAATATATAAATCACTTTAAAATACATTTAATTTCAAACCAGTGCCCTGTATTCAAATGTTAAAGGTCTGGCCCGCATTCAAAAGGGCAAACCACTGCCCATCTACAAGAAAGTATAACTTAGCAGATGTTTTGAAATTGCCGGTAATTTCAAATTCAAAATGCATGGGGATATGTAATTTGCACTTAATGCGTGTCACTCACTTCTGTCAATCATCTTCTTATATAAAGTGATTTATATTCTCATTTCACTCTTCATATTTACACTCTCGTGTTCTCTGCTTTTGTAATTTCAAACTACATTTCTAATGTATCTCTCCCTCAAATCCCTTCTTCTCAATACTCGACATTTGTTCATAAAGGATAAGAGAAAACGAAAGCTCCCTCTGACCCACTTTCAGAACAAATTTTGGGGATATGTGGTTTGCCTTGATGATGGTAATGTGATATATATGATTATGTTTATTTTGGTTTTTGATTTTTACTAAAGATTTTTTATCTGAGTTATGACTAAATGATGAGTGTGAATTATCTGAGCAGATGATGATGATGATTCTTCTACGGTTGTTTCTAGATCATTGTTCCAACATCATTTAAAGTATGTTTTTTTGCTACTCTAATTTTGAATTTTTATTTTTCAAGTGATCTACTCTAATTCTCGCTTTATATTTCAGTCTAATCATAGTTGTTTGAAATTCATACAATCATCTGGGGGTTATTTTAGGTTTGTATTAAACGAAGCATAAAGTTAAATTAAACACAAAGAAACATTATTAAATGTACAGTTAAAATAAATTTTGCTTATGACTAAATGATGATTAAAATTGACTTGGGCAGATGATGATGATGTAGAACCCACAGTAGTTCCTACTAAACGCAAGAAAGGATCTGCTACTGCTGTAAGATAAGATTTTAATTTACTAGAGATTTGTCCTTTCCTGCCTTTTTTGTTTTAAAAGAAGCATAAAGTTTGGTATTTTGATGTATAGAATGTATACACGTGTCCAGCCTCCGATGAAGCAGCTCTTTATGAAGCAAGTTGAGGATTAAGTATATGAGGATAGGGCTACTCTTCAACGGCTGAAGAAGTGTTTTCATGTACTGCATCTTGGTCTGTTCACGAGAGACCAGGTTTCCATAATCCTGATGGTGATGCATTCAGTACTTCCGTGGAGTTCATGGCGATTGTCGAAGATATACATTGAGAAGTTCAGTACGCGATGAAGTTGAAGCTAAAAGCACTAAATTTTCGCAAATAGATTCCTAAATTTCTTGGTGTTGTTGTTAGATTTTAAAGTTTCGTTTTCGATACTCGATGTAATTGTTGATCCTTTAATCCTCATAATTAAATTGTAATCCTATTAATGTTTGTGGAGCATTTTATTTTTACTAATTTTAAGGTGCTTAAGTATTATTATGTAATTTTTAATATCATCTGATTATTGCAGATTAGTACTTTTGATGTAGAAGTGAAATTGTCTCTGAGTTTAATTAGATTATGTTGATGTTGAATCAATTTCTGTTAGTGTATAGATCTGTCAAAGTTAAAGTTTGCCAAAAGAGAGCATCTGCTCGAAATCATCATCTGCTGATCTAACGGCTGTTTGAGTTACTACTGTTGCAACATTTGTTGTTGCCTAACAGAGCTTTTTGAAGAATTTTCTCCTCTCAATTGTAAATACTGATGCATCTGTTACTTTAAATCTCCGTCAAAGGTAAAGTCTGCCCAAAGAGAACATTTGTTTAGTGGTGATCTTCTGCTAATCTAACGGTTGTTTGACTTGCTACTGTTGGCAATATCTGTTGTTGCCTAACAGATGTTCGCAATATCTTTGTCTGCAAGAGTTGTAGAAGCATTTGTTTACTATGTAGAGTATTGTTGGTCTTTAAATGAATAGATTTTTTATCTGAGTTATGACTAAATGATGATTGCAAATGAAGCGATTTTTTATCTGAGATTTTTTATCTGAGTTAAAATACATTTAGTTTCAAACCACTGCTCTATATTCAAATGTAAAAAGTCTGGCCCACATTCAAAAGGGCAAACCACTGCCCATCTCCAAGAAAGTATAACTTAGCAGATGTTTCCTTTGACAAACGTATACCTTAGCAGATGTTTTAAAATTGCCGGTACTTTCAAATTCAAAATGCCTGGGATATGTACTTTGCAATTAACGCATGTCACTCACTCACTTCTGTCTTATGGTAAAGGCGTCTTATGGTAAATGAAGAGGTTAATTGTAATTATGATAACGTGTTTAATTTTATATTTTTCCCATGGAAACACACTTTTGAAATGTTTTGCATTAAAAACTTAACCAGTGTCGCATCATATTCTTTAACAGTAAGTTAGTCTAACGATGTATTTAGTCATAACCGCCTTCATTGGGTATATAAAATACATTGAGCAGAGGCTTTCATCATTACCGCTTTCATCCATCTACTCCATCATCTTCAAAAGTTTTTTTGTTTATCAATATCATTACAATTTCTTTGGCTTTCAAACACACATTTGTTCACTTCAAAATGGAAAACATTGGGTTTCAAGTGATTGTTGATGAAATTTTCACAAGGCTCTCTACAGAAGATATTGGTCGTTTTAAATGTCTTTCCAAGAATTTTTATAGGGAACTCTCAAGTCATGCATTTGAGATGATGCATGCTCTCTGAAGTGGAGATTCACTACAAAAGAAACTACTCTCTCTTAAAGACACGTCAATTGTCGTTGACGACGTGGTTGTTGGTAATTTGGATATCGTTAGAAGCAAAATCTTAAGTTTTGCTAACAATGTCCACCCTACCTTCTTACGTATTCTATCGTCATTTAATGGATTGTTGTTAGTTTGTAATGAAGGGATTTGTTGTGAGCTGATCCTTTGGAATCCAACTACCAGGCGCTATAAGGTTTTGTCTGACGACTACTTAAATTATATTCATGATCGAAATTCTGATACTTGGTGGAATTTATTTTGATCAATTCAATGATCAGAAAGTGCTGAACATCAGATGTTACCGTAATGTGGCTATTGCTCGTGTTTACTCTCGACGTCGTGAGTCATGGAGAACAATAAATTTCAGTAGCGTAAATAATTATGGTTCAAGCGGTTATTCATGGTCTCCGGGAATTTATGCTGATAAAACCATATATTTCATGGTTTCAAATTATTGGTATCCACTAGGTGAGAGGAACATCGTTGCTTTCGATGTTCTTTCTAACACTTTCAGAATGCTTCATTTTCCAGAGAGTATTGTAGTCAATCCTTACTAAGGGCATTTTTTGACCATTGCAAAGAGGTTGCATTTGATTGTTATTGGAAAGTCTGCTGAGCTGACTGCTGATTTGCTCAGATATGAAGAAGAAGGCTGGATCAAGGTGTTTGCTTTCAATAATCCTCGTGTAGTTGATTATACAGATAGGCGCCGAAGGACTAATATAACTGAAAACAAGTGGCTGATAACAAGCATTTGGGGGGATATGGTTGAAGTTGATCTGAACAACGAAGTTTTGAAATACCTCCAACATGTTGATAACTACAATGGTCCGAAAGGAGCTTTATTTATCGAGACTATTGTTTCGCCCATAGATTAGAAATTATTATGCTGTATTTTACTGAATGCTGTTTGCTGTTTTGAACTTTGTTTATTATATAGTTACGTCTGTTTGATACTTGTAGTTTTTATATAATTAGTTGTGTTAAAATTATTAACTATGTTTGTTATTTAAATTAATTAAATGAATATTTGGGTTTGAGAGTTTAAAAGCTTGTAATATTTTCAAATGTCTATTTAAATGATGAAAGGTCTGTTGTTGTGAACACATGTTTGAAAATAAAACAGTGGTTGATACATCTGTTGACTTTGGTCAACAGATGGATGAAAACAGATGTTTGAAACTACTGTTGGGTTAAAGCAGAGTGTTGTGGTGAAAACTGTGGTTGAAACTGCTGTTGGGTTAAAATGGTGGTTTAAAACCACTGTTGGGTTAAAATAGTATTTTGTGGAGGTTGAAGGGGATTGAAACGACTGTTGACTTAAAATATTGCTTTTTGGTGAAGGAACATGCTTGAATGCAAATGTTATGTTGTTTACAGAATGAATTATAAGTTGTATATTTTTTGTATTTTTCATACTCTAAACTTTAAGTATTTAAGGTTGAAGTTGAAGTTGGGAGGATATGGTTGAAGTTGATCTGAGCAATCAAGTTTTGAAATATCTCCCATGTTGACAACTACAATGGTCTAAAAGGAGCTTTATTTATCGAGACTACTGTTTCGCCCATTGATTAGAAATTATTATGCTGTATTTTACTGAATGGTGTTTGCTGTTTTGAACTTTATTTATCATATAGTTACCTCTGTTTGACACTTTCATATTTTATATAATAATTGGTTGTGTTAAAATTATTAAGCATGTTTGTTATTTAAATTAATTAACTGAATATTCAGGTTTGAGAGTTTAAAAGCTTGTAATATTTGCAAAGGTCTGTTTAGATGATGAAAGTTCTGTTGTTGTGGACAGATGTTTGAAAATAAAACAGTGGTTGATACATCTGTTGACTTTGGTCAACAGATGGATGAAAACAGATGTTTGAAATCACTGTTGGGTTAAAGCAGAGTGTTCTGGAGAAAACTGTTGTTGAAACCGCTGTTGGGTTAAAATGGTGGTTTATGTCACTCCCCCAGAATACCACAAGTGGAAACCCCCGCAAGGCGTGTGACGTACCAGGATCTAGCCACTAATCACATTGAACCATAAGTAAAATAGAACTTTCCATTTAACAAAATAGTAAAATTCAAACACTAGTTTAGAAAATCAAACTTGTTCAGCGGAAGCATAATAGTTTGTTCAATAAATGAAAATGTTCAAAACAATGCAACATCAAGAAGCATTCCAATTGCCACGACCCATGACCACTCCAGCTTCCCAGACAGCAAGTTCCATGACGGTGTACCTAAGGGCCTGCAAGCATGCAGGAAAGTGTATCAGCGAAAGATGGCGAGTTCACAGTTTGTTTAACCGTTTGTTACCAAGTATTGATTTATGTTATGTTGATAATAACTCGATACCGCAGACGGCTCCTTTTTACCCTTCTCCAATGCTCTATCAAACATTGGTCATGATTTTAAAGTTATTAGTTCACGCCTGTCCTATCCAGGTACGTCGTGAGGGTGCCAAACCTAATAGCGCTATCAACTAATAACCCCATTGCCCTACAAGCAACTAGTTCGGTAGTATGGTGGGACTTAAGTGATAGAAAGTGAGTGTATTATCCAACATCAACATTTATTGAAAACCGCCTCATATCCCCTACAAGGATGTGGGTTTGTGAAAGCCTTTTCGTTACTGAAAACTGCCTCATATCCCCTACAAGGATATGGGTTTACGAAAAACTGTTCGTTTGTTTTCATGTTTGATTGTCCTCACCGGACGCATGCTTGTATTGAGAGAAGTGGACTCACCTTGGTTTTGCTCGGTAAGACTTAATCAACCGGGTCCTATTTAAGTTACCCACAACAGTTAGGATCTCAACAAACTTTTCATACAAGAAATCATAACACACATCATGCATTCTTGGCCTCATATAATCTATCAGTTAATCATACAACATAGCAACACATAATCAATTTAACTCATAGGTCGTATACTTGTGCGATCGGTGTCCCGTTGTGCGACCCAACACGACTTGTGTGATTGGGCTCGAACTGTGCGGCTGTTATATTGTTCGTGGGCCTGTGCGTGTGGCCCAATGAGAAGTTCAGCCCACATAACCCTTATACGACTGGCCTATTTGTGCGATTAACATAAGCTTGTGCGACTCGTTTACTCTTGTGCGACTCAAGGTGTACCAGTGGCCCATCAGCTTGTGCGACCCATCAAAATGTCCGGCCCAAGTGTTCAGTGTGTGCGGTCCAAGTAAGGTCCGTTTGGACTTATGCGACTAGGGTGGAGCTTGTGTGACTGGTACCTAGTTTGTGGGTCAGTACGCGGCCCAATAAAAGGTTTAGCCCAATCATTCTTCTTGTGCGACTAGGCTGGACTTGTGCGATCCCAACCCACTTGTGCGATCCGTGTGTATGATCTAGGTGTACAAGTGATGCCCTCCCTTGTGCGATTGACCAAGTGACTTCTTGGTCAAATTGTAACCGTCCTAATTTGTAGGATCTGATATTAATGTGACAGTTTCTTCTTTGAACCCCAAACAATGATTATCAATTTTCCAAGAACATCAATCATCGATTAACCCATCAAATAATAAACCAATCAACCAAAACAAATCACACACTTGACAATTCAACGTTACGCGTGATCCTGGATTCATACAAATGGTTTAACCATCCCGATTAGCCCTTAGTTGTCTAATGTGCAACCTTCACGTTAGTGATTTACATGGATTATATCTCAATTCAGATTTAAAACAAGTTAACACAATTAAAACATGAAAACCATGTTATCATACGCCCGAATTGCTAACACAATACTCATGATTCATTCGTAAATCAACATAGTGCCTAACAACCCTAGATCATGTTCGGCTAGATATGTAAACACGAAATCAAGATCGGAAAAAATATAAATCAAGTAAGAGATAATTCATACTAACCGAGAGATGGTTGTTGTTAGATACAAAAGACAAGCTTCGAGAGGGTGAGGCTTCGAACCAACAAGCTGCCGTCGAATGGAGAGGGGATAGAGTTCTAGGGTTTACAATGTTTTGAAAGAAAGAATGATATGAATCCTTCATGCATATATGCGTACCAAGGGAATGGGTCTGGGCTCGGTTTGGGTTTTAAAATTTTGGGCTTCAAGAAGCTCACATGGTTTGTGCGATCCAGGACTAAACGTGACTAAACATATAGCACACACAATCTCGCAACTTCACTAACATTCAAGTATAACCAAACAATTTATTCAAATAGTTCGTTCACTCAACACGTACACATAAATATCATAGAAACTAATACATAAAGTGTCCTTGAAAATACGAGTTATCACATCATCCCCAACTTGAAAGAAATTTCATCCCGAAATTTGATAAGCAGTCTTAGAGGAGTGAGTGATATCAAGATAAGTAGATCAAGATGTCTATGGGTTTTCCTCGGGTGCCACATCATCCCCAACTTTAAAGGGAATTTTGTCCCGAAATTCACCAGTTGTATTAGGATTTGATTCAGTAGTTTTGACTAGTTGAGGATACTTGAGCTTCATTTGATCCTCGCGTTCCCACATGAACTCCGGTCCACGTCTTAAGTTCCAACGAACTCTCATGATTGGGACTCGACTGTGTTTGCGGACCTTGACTTCCCGGTCCATGATTTCAATAGGTTCCTCGACAAACTGCAACTTGTCATCGATTTTCAGTTCTTGCAACGGTACCACAAGTGTTTCCTCAGACAAATACTTCTTTAAGTTTGAAACATGAAAGACATCATGTACATTACCTAACTCATCAGGTAATTCTAGTTTGTATGCCACTTTACCGATCCGTTCCAGAATCTTGAATGGCCCTACGTAATGTGGATTGAGTTTGCCACGCTTCCCAAAGCGCACCACGCCCTTCCAGGGCGAGACTTTCAACATGACACGATCACCAACAGCGAACTCCAAAGGTTTCCTACGCTTATCAGCGTAGTTTTTCTGGCGATCATGCGCTGCCGCCATATGATTTCTGATCTGTACAATCTTCTCAGAGGTTTCGAGCACAAGTTCTGGACCTGTGATTTGACTGTCACCCACTTCAGCCCAGTAGACAGGAGATCAACATTTCCATCCGTATAAAGCTTCGAACGGAGCTGCCTGGATACTGGAGTGGTAACTGTTATTGTAAGAAAACTCTACCAAGGGTAAGTGTCTTTCCCAGCCTTTACCAAAATCGATAACACATGCCCGTAGCATGTCTTCTAAGGTCTGGATAATTTTCTCACTCTGACCATCCGTTTGAGGGTGATAGGCAGTGCTCATGTCAAGACGTGAGCCAAATGATTTATGCATCACTTGCCACAAATCAGATATGAAACGCGGATCACGGTCAGAGATAATGGAGCCACTTCCTTCAGATAGATAGCAGCCAGCTGTGAAAACTTGTCAGTTTCCTTGATTGGGAAGAAGTGCGCTGATTTCGTGAGACGATCGACGATCACCCAAATGGTATCGCTCCCGTTTTGAGTCCTAGGTAGCCCCGTGACAAAATCCATGGCGATTTGTTCCCATTTCCACATGGGTATTTCTGGTTGCTGAAGCAAGCCAGATGGCTTTTGGTACTCTATCCTGACCTTTGCACAAGTCAAGCACTTGCTCACATACATCGCTATGTGGGCTTTCATCTTAGGCCACCAATACAAGACTTTTAGATCCTAGTACATCTTATCAGAACCCGGGTGAACAGAGTAGCGGGACTTGTGCGCTTCATCCATTACAAGTTCCCTAAGATTCCCGTACAAAGGGATCCATATTTGCTCCATAAAATAGCGAATACCGTCAGATCATTCAGCAAGTTTCTTCTCCAAGCCTCGCATGGCTTCGGCTTTAAGGTTCTCATCTTTCAAAGCTTCAGTCTGGGCAGAATGAATCTGATCAGGTAGATTAGAGTGGATGGTGAGGTGCAAAGCTCGGACACGTTTAGGCTCGTTTCCTTGCGACTAAGGGCATCAACTACAACGTTGGCTTTGTCTGGATGATATTTGATTGCACAATCATAATCGTTTAAGAGTTCCGCCCAACGACGTTGTCGCATGTTCAACTCTTTCTGATCGAAGATATGCTGAAGGCTCTTGTGATCGGTATAAATAGGGCATTTAGTACCGTACAAGTAATGCCTCCAGATTTTAAGTACAAATACCACGGCCCCCAACTCTAAGTCGTGAGTCGTGTAATTCTTTTCATGGACCTTCAACTGTCGAGAGGCGTAAGCTATCACTTTCTCGCGTTGCATCAGCACCAAACCAAGAACCTGAATAGAGGCATCACAGTACACCACGAAATCTTCGGTACCCTCAGGTAAAGACAGAATCGGTGCACTGCAGAGTTTTTGCTTCAGAAGCTGGAAGGCGTCTTCCTGTTTCGTCCCCCAGGAATACACGACACCTTTCTGTGTCAGAGCGGTGAGAGGTTGAGCGATCTTTGAAAAACCCCCCAATGAATCTTCAATAGTATCCAGCGAGACCAAGAAATTGTCGCACCTCCGAAGGATTCTTTGGTGCTGCCCAATTTCTGATAGAGTTTATTTTAGCGGGATCCACATGTATTCCCAGCTCGTTGACTATATGACCAAGGAAGTGTACTTCTCGAATCTAAAAGTCGCACTTAGAAAATTTCACGTAAAGCTGCTCCTTCCTTAGGAGCTCCAGGATAAGACGCAAGTGCCGTTCGTGGTCCTCCTTGCTCTTGGAATAGATAAGAATGTCATCGATAAACACGATAACAAAATCATCAAGATATGGTTTACATACGTGGTTCATGAGATCCATGAACACCGCTGGTGCGTTGGTTAACCCGAACGACATGACCAGAAACTCGTAATGGCCATATCGCGTTCTGAAAGCTGTTTTGGGAACATCCTCCTCTCGGACTCTCATCTGATGATAGCCCAACCTTAGATCAATCTTGGAGTAGAAGCTTGACCCTTGAAGCTGGTCAAACAGATCGTCAATTCGAGGCAAGGGATAACGATTCTTGACTGCACCTTATTGAGTTCGCGGTAGTCAATACACATGCGGAAAGATCCGTCCTTCTTCTTCACAAACAGTACGGGTGCTCCCTAGGGCGAAGAACTGGGTCGAATAAAGCCTCTATCCAACAGCTCTTGGAGTTGATTAGACAGTTCTTGCAACTCTCCAGGTGCAAGACGATAAGGTGCACGGGCAATCGGAGTTGCTCCTGGTGTAAGATCAATTTGGAACTCCACCTGACGGTGCACGGTGCGATCCGTGTGTATGATCCAGGTGTACAAGTGATGCCCTCCCTTGTGCGATTGACCAAGTGACTTCTTGGTCAAATTGTAATCGTCCTAATTTGTAGGATCTGATATTAATGTGACAGTTTCTTCTTAATGATTATCAATTTTCCAAGAACATCAATCATCGATTAACCCATCAAATAATAAACCAATCAACCAAAACAAATCACACACTTGACAATTCAACGTTACGCGTGATCCTGGATTCATACAAATGGTTTAACCATCCCCATTAGCCCTTAGTTGTCTAATGTGCAATCTTCACGTTAGTGATTTACATGGATTATATCCCAATTCAGATTTAAAATAAGTTAACACAATTAAAACATGAAAACCATGTTATCATACGCCCGAATTACTAACACAATACTCATGATTCATTCGTAAATCAACATAGTGCGTAACAACCCAAGATCATGTTCGGCTAGACATGTAAACACGAAATCAAGATTGGCAAAAATATAAATCAACCAAGAGATAATTCATACTAACCGAGAGATGGTTGTTATTAGATACAAAAGACATGCTTCAAGAGGGTAAGGCTTCGAACCAACAAGCTGCCGTCGAATGGAGAGGGGATAGAGTTCTAGGGTTTACAATGTTTTGAAAGAAAGAATGATATGCATCCTTCATGCATATATGCGTACCAAGGGAATGGGTTTGGGCTCGGGCTCGGTTTGGGTTTTAAAACTTTGGGCTTCAAGAAGCCCACATGGTTTGTGCGATCCGGGACTAAATGCGACTAAACATATAACACACACAATCTCGCAACTTCACTAACATTCAAGTATAACCAAACAATTTATTCAAATAGTTCGTTCACTCAACACGTACACATAAATATCAGAGAAACTAGTACAAAAAGTGTCTTTGAAAATACGAGTTGTCACAGTTTAAAACCACTATTGGGTTAAAATAGTGTTTTGTTGTGGACAGATGTTTGAAAATAAAACAGTGGTTGATACATCTGTTGACGAGTCAACAGATGGAAACAGATGTTTGAAACCACTGTTGGGTTAAAGCAGAGTGTTGTGGAGAAAACTGTTGTTGAAACCGCTGTTGGGTTAAAACGGTGGTTTAAAACCACTGTTGGGTTAAAATAGTGTTTTGTGGAGGTTGAAGGGGATTGAAACGATTGTTGATTTAAAATATTGTTTTTTGGAGAAGGAACATCCTTGAATGGAAATGTTATTTTGTTTACAGAATGAATTATAAGTTGTATATTTTTGTATTTTTCATACTCTAAACTTTAAGTATTTACCGACTGACTTATCTATTTATAAGTCTATAAATATAACCATATTCATCATTTATATGTGTTATGGATGGTTTTCTAAGAAACCACCCGTGTTTGCACACGGGTCTTACCGCTAGTATACATATTATAGACCAAAACTAGTATTTTACTGGATATCGGGTATTTTATCTAGCGTTTTAATCCCGTTTTATGATGTTTTAAATTAATTTTATTATTCTATCAAAATCAACTCTCCAAAATATTACTGAAATAATTATCAGTTGTCTCGACTGGCTGCGTTGACAGTATTTTGTCAGATACACGCAGTATCGCGCGGTACGTGCTTAAACTCGAAAAATAAAGTTTCTTTGCGTTTTAATTTATTTTTCCTTCCGGACATGATTAAAATTACCATTCTAATCATAACAGATTATTTTTAGGATTTTAACATTGATCGGGTGGTCACCGACGTTCGTTTCGCATTTTGTTCGTTACGCGATAAGCGTTTATCTTATTGTTGCCAACATAATTTTTATCAAATTTTGGATTTACCAACACATCAAATATCACATATAAACACCAATATCAGTTAAATACAACCTTTTTATTTATTCATGACACATGTTACATTTGTATGGTACAGCCTAAATAGCAGGGTGTCACATCACCGGAAGCAGCCTCTCTATTCCTAACGGGTAGAGGTAAAGTTGTCTACATCTTACCCTCCTCAGACCCTACCTTAGCTTTGCTATTGGTGAGATTTACTTAGTATGGTGAAGATGATAACGATAATTGGAAGCATATTGTTGGATGGTGGACATTATACTTTCCTTGTACTTAATGTTTTTATTTCCGTTTTAATCTCACAATGTGTCTTTTAAACTAAGACAGTTGAATCATTCTGCATGCTTGCTTTCATGTTTGTATTAATCTGAATATATATTTATTAATTCCATCTCAATCTCCAATTGTAGCTGGAAAATAACATATTGATGGGGTATGGTATTAGACCCAACCCGAACGACCGGACATATCCGTTACTTATCGCCTTTTATTATAATATTTATTGTTATTGCGTACTAACCCGCGAAGCCTAGCGCATTGTAGTTTACATTACACTAGGTTGTGGGCTTGTAGAGATAACCCCTAACTGGGCCTGGCCCATTGAGGTTAGGGAAGGCCCATATCTCCTATATAAAGAGGTGTTCACCTCATTATTAGGGCACAAGATATGGAGCCGCCACACTTTTGTTACTGGAAACAGGGGATTCTTTCCCCTACCGGTCATCTCTACAGCTCCACTTTCTTCTATTCTCCATTGCAGATCTAGGTTCAAGAGGAAGAACAAGGTGTGATTCTCCACCCTCTCAGAGAAAGCGGTCCAATCATCCGGGCAGTGATTCCGTGTTTCAACATTGGCGCCCACCGAGTATATGCTATACTTTTGTTGATCACATCTTGTTCTATCCTCAGATCTTCAGATATGTGTTCTTAGAGGCACACTCTCGATCTTTGAATGGTGAAACCCCACAGATTTGTGTTACTTTTCTCTAGCTAACATTCTAGATCTGTGTTTTTCACTTGATCCACACAAGATTTTAGTTCCTACAACCCTTCAGATCTACATTTGTTTGAAATGGGTACACAATCTCAGCAACGAATGGGTGCAGATCTGTTTTCTTACAAGGCTTTCTCAAGCTATAATGGAAAGATTCATATACTGTTGAGTCTTGTGCCTTCGTCAAAGCAGTCATTTCTCAAGCTCTCTAGAACTGTTTGATTGGGGTTCAAAAAAAGATTTATCCATAAATGTATCCGTGGTCCCATCAGCTTAAATACAAATTTTGCGAAAAAGATCTCCAAGCCTGGTACAAATTGTTTTTATTTTATGATAATGATAAAGATGATGTAACAGTGTTTCACACACTTGTGTCCAACAATGGGGTGGGTACAATATGTGTTGCATAAAACACAACTCAAGAATGCATAGGCAAATAAATAAATAAGGGATAGCCCTTATCCAGCTGCTTTACAACTGGCAACAACTATTAAAGCTGCGAACACATGCTCACATGTCAAAAAAAACAAAAAATAAAAAAATAATAATAAAAAATATATAAGAGGGCCATCCTCGTTTTTCTTAACGATGAGGTGCAATAGTCTTTATTCTTATTTCAAAATGTTGTACATATCTTAGAGCATGAGGTACCATGTGCAAAGCTCTGACAAATTTTTGGTAATAAAATGAAAAACCAAAACAAAGTAAAACAAAAGGGAGGTACAAGCCATGTTTCGTAAGAATACAATACATAAGGCATGCATTCTCTATTGTGTTGTGGAAAAACCCTTGGACATTTTTTCAGGTTTCATAAAAGGCCACCCGCGCACACTAAAGGCGAGCTCTGCCACCCGCGCATGAAAAGCATGTCGAGCACGCCGGACATGCTCTACCCGCGCGCGAAAACCATGCTCTGCCCCCCGCGCACACAACAGGCGAGCTCCGCCACCCGCGCATGAAAATCATGTCGGACATGATCTCCCCGCGCGCGAAAGCCATGCTCCGCCACCCGCGCACGACAGGCGAGCTCCGCCACCGCATGATAGCAGTTAATGAACCTACAACCCTAAGACATGCCTCACCGCCTCGCGCGCTGGGACTGCCTTACGTCTCGCGCATGGTGAACAAGTTCCGCCACCACGGGCATGCCGGACATGCTCTACCGGAGGATGACCTCTGCTCCGCGCAACACAGGACTACAACAATGGGCGATTTCCGCCCGCGCACGCGAATATGTACTTTAAGGCGCTAGAGTTGAATCCTCTCCGCCATGATACATTTAAAAGACCAAAAGAAACTGTACTCTAAATAGTCCATAACATGGCGCCATTAAAGACCTGCTTCGAAATTTCACTTGAGAAAGAAGCTAAAAAGGTGTGGTAGTATTTAATGTTTGTGGGGGTTTATAAGGGCACGAACTTTTTTGAGGTTCACATCTCCACTTTTCCATTTTACTCCACAACTTACAACCTTTCACAGTATTGGCCCTTACAACATCATAAATTGACATGACTTTTAAGACGTTCTACCCATGCCATTTTTCAATTAAAATAATTGATATTCAGATTTGCCACAAAGTAAAAAAGCATAAAAAAGATTTTTTACAATGTAGATGTGTGTCCATGTTTTTTATATACACATATGAATATACACTTATTACTTATCTAATATCAATATTTTAATATAACGCTACTAACATTTTATTTAGTAGCAATAAACTGAGAGACTAGCATGGTGCAACGCCATTTCAAGGGTCAAAATTGCTTTCACATTTTGCGGAGTATGGATGTATAGAACAAACACCTCCTAAGGAAAAAGTTTCGGTACAATATTTTCCATATATCCAACCATTTATTACAATTTACCTTGTCAGGTTTTCTGCAGGAATGGGAATATATTCAATCGGTAAAACGAGACGAGTAATCCTCACGTACACCGATGAAATCCAAAAAAGATGCTCCTTTACTTACGAGCGAGCACACATGCGCCATACGCGCATGCTCCTCTACATACGAGCACGCAAGTCGCCATAATCGCATGCTCTTTTACATACGAGCACACATGCGCCACGCGCGCATGCTTCTTTACTTACGAGCGAGCACACATGCGCCATACGCGCATGCTCCTCTACATACGAGCACGTAAGTCGCCATACGCGCATGCTCCTCTACATACGAGCACGTAAGTCGCCAAACGCGCATGCTCTTTTACATACGAGCACGTAAGTCGCCACGCGCGCATGCTCTTTTACATACGAGCACGTAAGTCGCCATCCGCGCATGCTCCTCTACATACGAGCACGTAAGTCGCCATCCGCGCATGCTCCTTTACATACGAGCACGTAAGTCGCCATCCGCGCATGCTCCGCTACATATGAGCACGTAAGTCGCCGGCAGGCGCATGCTCTTCTACATATGAGCACGCGGGTCTCCATACAAGTCTGCTGCTCTACATATGAGCATCTTAGTCTCCATGCGAGCCTGCTGCTCTACATACGAGAATGAAAGTCTCTATACGCGCATGCTACATTACTTATGAGCACGTAAGTCGCCCACGCGCGCGTATGCTCCCTTACTTTAAGCACCTATGTCGCCCACGCGCCCATTCTGCTCTACATACGAGAACGAAAGTCGCTATACGCGCATGCTACATTACTTATGAGCACGTAAGTCGCCCACGTGCGCGTATGCTCCATTACTTCAAGCACGTATGTCACCCACGCGCGCATTCTGCTTTACATACGAGCGCGTAAGTCGCCCACGCACGCATTCTTAGTTACTTACGAACACGCTTACAAAATATAAACTGCACTACAAATGCACGCACCACTTTGGGTATACGCAAAAACACATTGGCTTCCACATCATTACCCTGACACGACTTTACGCCAATTCTCATTCGCGATAACCTGCACAAAGTGGATTAACACGTGCAAATATTGCAGACAACAGTTTCTAAAGATTTAAACACTAAGTATACGTATTCCATAAGGTTAAACACGCGCGCGCCTTGCGTCAACCAACAGAAGTCACACTAAAGGGTGAATATTTTACAGTAGCCACACGACTGTGTGCGCACCGCTAAAGCTGGGCCACACTCGAAAATCATCCGAAGGGAAGACACTCACCTAGTCCAGAATTCCACCCACTTGCCATCCGCGCGTGGGAGCAACACTGGACTAGGGGGACCTGAAGGGGTATGGTCCCAAATGCTGCATCAGTCATACGCACGTTGGGCCCTAACCACACTCAACCGTCAAAACTCAGCCAGTTCCAAGACTCGTGCACAAGACCTAACCACGTACACGCAACCTTAACAAGTTCATGGTAATGCGCCAGTACAAATGGCAACTGACTGCAACCAATCAGCATGCGCCAGGTTTACCCAACCAATTTCCATGATGAACAATCGTGGGATATTCACTGTTCCATTATCTCTACTCACAGCTGAAGACAGACGCAACAAGCATGGCCAGCAACTTTCCCGCACCCGGGCGACAGGTAAGCCTAAAACTCAATCTTTACTTTCGTGCACTCCTAACAAGTCTAGTACTCATCCCACGCTTGCACGTGGGAGCATCACTAGACTGGGGGACATGATGGGGTATGGTATTAGACCCAACCCGAACGACCGGACATATCCGTTACTTATCGCCTTTTATTATAATATTTATTGTTATTGCGTACTAACCCACGAAGCCTAGCGCGTTGTAGTTTACACTACACTAGGTTGTGGGCTTGTAGAGATAACCCCTAACTGGGCCTGGCCCATTGAGGTTAGGGAAGGCCCATATCTCCTATATAAAGAGGTGTTCACCTCATTATTAGGGCACACGATATGGAGCTGCCACACTTTTGTTACTGGAAACAGGGGATTCTTTCCCCTACCGGTCATCTCTACAGCTCCACTTTCTTCTATTCTCCATTGCAGATCTAGGTTCAAGAGGAAGAACAAGGTGTGATTCTCCACCCTCTCAGAGAAAGCGGTCCAATCATCCGGGCGGTGATTCCGTGTTTCAACACATATATAACATTATGCATTTCTATTTGTATCAATATTTCAAAATCATTGAATAAAAACTTAGAGTACTCGCAATTAGATGGATAACCACTTATGCTTCATTGTGAGTTTCTGTGACAACCCGCATAATTCCATGTATCCGTACAATTTATTAATGTTAATTAAAGTGCTTGATGACTGTGCTGAATCACTTAACAGCTTTCTGATTACTGTGTTATACTTACATGTGCTTGTTAACATACTAGTAGTGTACAGAAAAGTTACTAAATAGTCTGGTATGCTTTCCTGAGTGTTGAGAATTAAAAATGTCACAAAAATATATATATATATAGGACACTTTATGGATTAATTAAGCACTTTAACGAACCGGTATCAAACCGAACAACCGGACATTACCTGAAACACCAAAATAATGCTAGAAGCATTGTTTCTATCTTTCTGAACTAGTTATGGTTCCCGAACATCACAACACACTATATTATTTCATAACACATCAAGCACCTAACTAAGTCACTTAACTTCCAACTAAATTAACCAACTTCCATTACATTACAACTAGACCAACCCCCCCCCCCCCCAACCGCTTATGAGGTGTCCCCCACCCCCATAATTTTATTTTAATTATTTAGTTGATCTTGTTAAGTACTATGGGAACATAAGACCTAAAGGTTAAAAGGATGTTGTAGTTTACTTATAAAAACCTACTAGACTTTACACATTCATTTCATCTTCATCTTTCACAAACTCCTTCTCCTCCCTTCTTTCCTTGTCTCGGCCGACCACCACACCACACACCACCACCATTCTAAGAGTATCCAAAGATTGCGCAAGGTTTATCAAGGACTTCTCAAAGATTGCGCAACCTCTCACCTCACTGACTCAAAAAGGTGTCACCTATCGTTGGGGTGATGCACAGGAGTCCGCATTTCAGCACTTAAAAGATAGACTCTGTAGCGCGCCTATCCCCTCATTGCCTGAAGGCACAGATGATTTTGTGGTTTATTGTGACGCTTCCATCCAAGGACTTGGTTGCGTGTTGATGCAACGTGACAAGGTCATTGCCTACGCATCGCGCCAACTTAAGGTTCACGAAAGGAACTACACTACTCACGATCTGGAGCTGGGAGCAGTTGTTTTCGCACTTAAGATATGGAGACATTACCTGTAAGGTACCAAGTGCACCATTTACACCGATCACAGGAGTCTCGAGCATATCTTTAAGCAAAAGGAGTTAAACAAGTGACAACGTCGATGGGTCAAGCTCTTGAATGATTACGAATGTGCGATCAAGTACCATCCGGGCAAAGCTAATGTTATGGCTGACGCCCTCAGTCGAAAGGATACTATACCTAAGCGTGTACGTGCGTTACAATTTACCATTCACTCCAGCCTTCCCGCTCAAATACGAGATGCTCAGGTTGAAGCGTTGAAAGCAGAGAACATCAGGGCTGAGTCCCTACGAGGATCGAGGCAATGGCTAGAACAAAAGGAAAACGGCGCCTACTATGTTAACGGGCGCATCTGGGTTCCACTTTATGGAGGCTTACGCGAGCTTGTGATGGATGAAGCACATAAGTCTCGTTATTCGGTACATCCTGGTTCGGATAAGATGTACCACGACCTAAAGGCTACATACTGGTGGCCTAGCATGAAAGCCCACATAGCAACCTACGTCAGTAAATGCTTGACTTGTGCTAGGGTCAAGGTCGAGTACCAGAAACCATCAGGCCTACTCCAACAACCAGAGATCCCGAAATGGAAATGGGAGCAAATTTTCATGGATTTCGTTACTGGCCTGCCTAGATCTCAACGCGGAAATGATACCATTTGGGTGATCGTGGATCGACTAACCAAGTCTGCACATTTTTGGCTATCAAGGAAATGGATAAGTTTTCTACTCTAGCAGACATTTACCTAAACGAAGTGGTATCAAGGCACGGAGTGCCAACCTCCATCATTTCTGATCGTGACGTGCGTTTTACTTCTGAACTATGGCAAGCAATGCACAAGTCTTTCGGCTCACGTTTAGATATGAGCACCGCTTATCATCCACAGACGGATGGGCAGTCCGAACGCACCATCCAAACCCTTGAAGACATGCTCAGGGCATGTGTAATCGATTTTGGTAATGGCTGGGAAAAACACCTCCCGTTAGTGGAGTTTTCGTATAACAAGAGTTACCACACCAGCATCCAGGCCGCTCCGTTCGAGGCATTGTACGGACGTAAATGCCGATCACCTCTTTGTTGGGCAGAGGTTGGTGACAGTCAAATAACTGGCCCAGAACTTGTAGTAGATACAACCGAAAGGATTGCTCAGATACGACAGCGAATGGCGGCAGCTCGTGACCGTCAGAAAAGCTATGCTGATAAGCGCAGGAAACCACTCGAGTTCCAGGTTGGGGATCGAGTGCTACTTAAAGTCTCACCTTGGAAAGGTGTAGTTCGTTTTGGCAAACGATGCAAGCTCAATCCGCACTATGTTGGACCGTTCGAAATCATTGTGAAAATTGGCAAAGTCGCCTACAGATTGAATCTACCTGAAGAACTCAGCGGAGTTCACAACGTATTCCATGTGTCAAAACTGAAGAAGTGTCTGTCAGACGAGACCCTCATAGTTCCCCTCAAGGAGCTCACAATCGACGACCAGCTGCGATTCGTCGAAGAACCAGTAGAGATTACGGATCGAGATGTTAAGATTCTCAAGCGTACCAGGATACCTCTAGTCCGAGTTCGTTGGGATTCCCGTCGTGGCCCAGAGTATACCTGGGAACGAGAAGACCAAATGAAACTCAAGTATCCCCAGCTGTTTAAGAAAAGTGCAACCACTACTGAGGCTGAAGCTACTGCAGAATTTCGGGACGAAATTCCAAACCAAACGGGGGTATGATGTGACACCCCAGGAAAACCAGGAAATCAACGCAACATAACTAGCTTCCTCAGTAACCACGTGCTAAATTTCGGGACGGAATTCTCTTAACAGGGGGAGAATGTGACAACCCGCATAATTCCATGTATCCGTACAATTTATTAATGTTAATTAAAGTGCTTGATGACTGTGCTGAATCACCTAACTGATTTCTGATTACTGTGTTATACTTACATGTGCTTGTTAACATACTAGTAGTGTACAGAAAAGTTACTAAATAGTCCGGTATGCTTTCCTGAGTGTTGAGAATTAAAAATGTCACAAAAATATATATATAGGACACTTTACGGATTAATTAAGCACTTTAACGAACCGGTATCAAACCGAACAACTGGACATTACCCGAAACACCAAAATAATGCTAGAAGCATTGTTTCTATCTTTCTGAACTAGTTATGGTTCCCGAACATCACAACACACTATATTATTTCATAACACATCAATCACCTAACTAAGTCACTTAACTTCCAACTAAATTAACCAACTTCCATTACATTACAACTAGACCAACCCCCCCCCCCCCCCAACCGGTTATGAGGTGTCCCCTACCCCCATGATTTTATTTTAATTATTTAGTTGATCTTGTTAAGTACTATGGGAACATAATACCTAAAGGTTAAAAGGATGTTGGAGTTTACTTATAAAAACCTACTAGACTTTACACATTCATTTCATCTTCATCTTTCACAAACTCCTTTTCCTCCCTTCTTTCCTTGTCTCGGCCGACCACCACACCACACACCACCACCATCATTTGATCAATTTCAACCATTCTAAGAGTATCCAAAGGTGTTAGAGATTATACAACGAAGCTCGGTGTGTTCGGAAGTTGAAGGACCTCTCTTATCTTCTTTTATCCACCACTTTTCTTCACTTGAACTCTCCTAGCTTTGAGCTAGTGGTAAGTCTCTTAGATCTACTCATTTTACATCCTATGAAGGTGGTTAATAGTTATATTAAGATGATGTCTCAAGAACACTAAAAGATCATGTGCAAGAGTCTTGAACATAGAGCTAACCTAATGATGAAATGTTGTTGAAATGTGATGAAGTGATGTTAATATGAAGTTGTTTTGATTCTTGTTGATTACCTGATGATTTGCTTGTTAATATTGATGTTTGAGGTTGTTGTGATCACTAAACATGTTAACGGAATCAATCGAACAGGAGTTAGAAAGCTAAAAGCTGAAAAACAGCTTCTGTCCAAGCTTTTACAGCCAACTTCAGTTGGCTGTAAACAGGTCAATATTTAACGAAAAATTGATTTTCTGGAGTCTATAACATGTTATTATGAAATACGGTTCTAATGGCACTAGAATCATAATTTTTGGACTTCGTTTACTATTTTTAAAGTGTCGTTTTGTAACAGCAGCTAAAGCTGCATTTTTATTGCTGAAAATATGTGTTATGTTCTTCATCATAACTTGAAATCTGTGCAGAATCAGGTCACGAAATTTGTACTGTAGATGACCACCGATGTATTTGTAATTCTGCCACTGGAATTTCGTAAATCGGACTCTCGATGAATTTTAAATAAATTATTCCGTGGACTGCAGTCAGAAAAAGATGAATCTGATTGCAGTCCGGAAAATGAATTTTTACAAAATATTGGTAATGAATTGGATCCCGAGATTTTTACACAATAATATTTGGATCGTTTAAGACCTTTTGTAAAAAGTTGGAAATTTTTTGAACAAGTTAACTATTTTATTAAAATCTCCGAAAACAGCCCAGTTTTGAATATAAAAGCTGAAACGACATAAGTAGTAATTTGCGTGTCTAAATGTCGGGTAGGTTGTCCGAGAATGATATAACATGTTATATGCGTTATGTGCAATGTCGTATGTTTGCTTATGAACGGGAATAGATGGGAAGTTTATATGGGCATAAACCGTTAAAGTAATGCATGTTGTGTGATAGATACGTGTAGGAACTTTGTGCTCTATTTGAAAACCACTAAATGACTAACTGGTAATCATATTAGGACGTGATTGACCGACCTTGACTGTTAGCTATTTTTGAGAGTCAAACAGAGCAACCGAGGTGAGTTCACACACTTTCTAAGGCATGGGATTCCTGGTGGTTGGGAATGGGTTAAAGAATTTAAAAAGGAAATCTACATATCCTCCTTGGGTAGGATATGTACGGCCATCCTCCATAGGTAGGATGCCAATATTAATCCTGCTTATTCCCCTTGGGTAGAATACGTACGTTCGTCCACCTTGGGTAGGACAACAACCTTAAAACTTACTAGACAAAACTCTATCATGAAGTCCCTCAATTTATATCGACTTAATCGCCGAGGCCAATGGCGAGCGGGTAATTAGTTAATAGCGCTATTAGGTTTAACAAACCTCACACCGTGCCAGTCGGACGGGCGTGTACTAATGGACTATGGCAAACTGTCAGTGATGATAGACACTGATGTAGGGCACAACTTATTTGCGTTAGTAGTCGATATGGTACGATCTAGTGGTTCACATGGGGAAGCCCCCACTGATTATGGATGTGGTTTGGGTAATAAAAGGATCTGGTTAAACATACTTTCAACTATGGGGTAACCCCCACGGCAAATAAGCCAACGAAAGTCAAACCACGTTTTCAGAAACAACTTAAAACTAAACAACCAACCGTGAACTCACTCAACTTTGTTGTTGACTCGTTGTTACATGCCTTACAGGTCGCTAGATGCTTATGGAGCTTGCACGAGGAGGAGGTTGTTGTGGGATGCGGACTGTTATGTCCCATGCTTATTAATTAAACTTTATAAACTTATGGAACTTATGTTTTGGGTCTTAAAACTTATGAACTATGAACTTATGTTTTGAACTTACGTTTTATGCTTCCGCTGTTAACTTAAAACTGGTTACTGTCTTTTAGTCACCAATTGTATTGTGGTTGGTTCTACTTACTTAATTTCGTTGTTCAATATGATTGGTAGCTCGATCCTGGTCATGTCACGCCTCCAAGCGGTGATACTCTGCAGGGTGGATTTTGGGGGTGTGACAGATTGGTATCAGAGCCATTGGTTATAGTGAACTTGGTTTTAAAAAGGGAAAGGCTTTTTGACAAAACCAGACTACAACCTGTACAGTGCTCAACGATCCACAACGACGCTTCGCTCCACGTGCAAGACTCGACACAATAGGTGGTATGATTTATGTTATATTGTTGGTTAGATAGTTCACACTGTGCATTAATTAACGTAATAATTGCTATTTGAACCTTGTGTGCTTACTCTCTACTGTCGTCCCACACTTACGCACTTTCGCGACACTTTTCTCACTTACGTTGCTTCGTTGTGAAGATCATGAGCGGACGCGGAGGACGTATCAACCTAACTCAAGCCCAGTTGATGGTTGTGATCAACGAACGAGTTGCTTAGGCACTCGCAGCTGTCCCTGCAGGAGGTATAACCTGCCATATCAACCTATCTTAGGACGTTTAGATCCTACCTTCGCAAACCAACCCTCGTGCTTAACCTTGTCTTTTATTCTCGCACCACAGGTCAACACGCTCAGCCTCCTGTGTGTACGTTCAAAACATTCATGGATTGCCGACCTAGTACTTTCAGCGGCACAGAAGGAGCTGTAGGTCTTCTTCACTGGTTCGAGAAGCTCGAGTATGTTTTTGAGATGTGTGAATGCCCCGAAGATCGTAGGTTGAAATATGCCACGGGAACACTCGAAGGTGCTGCGTTAACCTGGTGGAAAGCACAGGTTCAACTGTTAGGGCTGGCGGTTGCTAATGCCACCCCATGGAACGGTTTCAAAGAACTGATTAAAGAAGAGTACTGCAGTTGTGACGACATCCACAAGCTGGATGTGGAATTTTTCAATTTGAAGATGACGGGGTCTGAGATCGAGGCATACACGAAGAGGTCAAACGAGCTGGCCATCTTGTGTCCCACAATGGTGGACCCTCCCATCAAACGTATTGAGCTATACCTCAAGGGTCTTGTACCAGAGATTCAGAGTCACGTAACCTCGGCTAATCTTGGCACCATACAGCAAATCATTAAGTTGGCTCATCGTCTCACTGATCAGGCAGTTGAGCAGAACAGGCTGCCCAAGCGTATTAGCGCTACTACTTCTGATGCTCCCAATGATAATAAGCGCAAGTGGGATGGAAATTTAGGCAAGGGTTCTGCTTCAGCTCAGTCCCAGCAGCGAAAGACAGACGAGTACAGGAGCCCCAATCAGCAGTCTTCTGGGAATCAAGGTCAGGGTGGATACAAAGGAAATCACCCTAAGTGCAACCGATGTAATTTGCACCACAGCGGGCAGTGCAAAAAAGGTCGTTGTCAGAGATGTAACAAGCTGGGTCATGAAGCTAAGGATTGCAGGAGCCCGCGACCAGCAAATCAGAATTGCCAACAACTACAACAAGCTCCACAGAACCACCAGCAGCAGCAACAGCAGGGCAATAAAGGATGCTTTCAGTGTGGCGCTGAAGGCCACTTTAAGAGGAACTGTCCTCAGCTGAACCAGAATCAGAACAAAAACAACCAGGGAAACGGGAACAATAATGGAGGCAATAATGGAGGCAACAACGGGGGTAACAATAATGGCAATGGTGCCAGGGGACGTGTTTTCGTGCTAGGACAGGGTGAAGTAAAGAACGATCCCAACGTTGTGATGGGTAAGTTTCTTCTGGATGATTTCTTTGTTACTGTTTTATTTGATTCGGGTGCCAATACTAGCTACGTGTCCTTAAAAGTTAGTCAGATGCTTAAGCGTACTCCAACACTTCTAGACACCAAACACACGGTAGAACTAGCAAACGGTAAAAGTCTTGAAGCCACACACATAGTTAAAGGTTGTAACCTCATTTTAACTGGTCAGACCTTATCTATCAATCTTATTCCTATCGTACTTGGTAGTTTCGACGTCGTTATTGGGATGGATTGGCTATCTCAACATCAGGCGGTGATTATTTGCAAGGAGAAAATTGTCCGCATTCCTCGTTCTGGTAAAGAACCTATCATGATTTGTCACACCCCCAAAATCCACATGCGGAGTATCACCGCTTGGAGGCGTGACTGACCAGGATCAAACCACTAATCATATTGAACAAGTAAATAATTAAATGTAAAAGTCCAACCAACACGATTAGTGTCCAAAACAACCATAGTTAAGTTATGAGCGGAAGCATAATGTTCAAAACCAAATCAAAAGTTTAATTATCCAAATGTTTAACATGGCACACGGCTGTCCATGTCCCACAACGACTCTTCCTTGTGCAAGCTCCAGCTAAGTACCTATAGACCTGCAAAGCATGTAGTAACGAGTCAACAACAAGTTGAGTGAGTTCACGTTTGGTTGTCCAGTTTATAGTTGTTCCGAAAACACAGTTTGCTCTTTACCAGCTATCCAGCCGTGGGGGTTACCCCATCGTTCGAAAAACGTTTATTAGTTACCCGTTCTTACGTTGGCTATTCCAGCCCGGCTCTATGGCCGTGGGGGCTACCCCATGTTTAATTCACCAGACTCGTTACCATATCGACTACTAACGTTCGTCATGTTTAAGTGCCCTAACGTCTGTGTCTATCATCACTGACGTGCCATAGTCCATTAGTCCACGCTCGTCCTCTGCGGCACGGTGTGAGGTTTGTTAAACCTAATAGCGCTATTTAACTAATGACTCGTTCGCCATTGGCCTCGGCGATTAAGTCGATATAAAAGGAGGGACTTCGTTGATAGAGTTCTAGTCTAGTATAGTTAAATCCGTCTCATACTGGACGAGGAATCTACGTTCCTGAATACGTCTCAACAGGACGAGGAATCTATATTCCTTAACCCATTCCCAACCCCTGGGAATCCCATGCTTTGTAAAGAAGTGTGAACTCACCTTGGTTTGCTCGGCAGATTACACAGAAAGGTCAAGTCTAAATGCTAGTGGTCAACCACGTCCTATCATGGTTATTATACAAGTCAGGTTTTGGTTTCAAGTATCGTACATATGTTTACACATAAGCTAACAGTTACGAACACGTATTGATCATGGCAACCACGTAAACACTTAAACAGTCAAGTCCATAAAACGCCCAACTTGTGCGGCCCCAAGAGATTGGGCTCGCACAAGTTCATTAGCCCTCTTATCTTGTGCGATCTCCCCAAAAGAAATACAATAGAGTAACCCGGTCCAACATACATGTACAGCCCAATAACAAATCAACATTTAATTTATGCAATCCATATAGCCGTGTGCGATTAGCTTTGCTACCTAGCCCAACTATCTACGGCCCAATAATTAGCATAACAGTTCTAACATATATCGGCCTAAATAGACACACAAGTCTTGTGCGATCTGATTGAGGTTGTGCGACTAGGTTTGGGCTTGGAGGCCCAACAGTTAAACAAACAATTCAACTTGTGCGATCCAACAGTTCATGTGCGACTGAGGATCTCTTGTGCGGCTGGCACTTGTGTGATTGGATCAGGTCTTGTACGACCTGATCTTGTGCGACAAGACTGCTTGTGCGAATGGATTAAATATCCGAAAATCATGCATGTCAATTATAGGAAAAATCCACAGTTACCAATCATGCATTAAATTAGTCAAAATAGTTAAACAATTTCCTATTTTTATGGTTTACCAATTAACAATTAATCAGTTTCTAAACTAAACAAAAATCGATCAAACAAGGATTCCAAACATCAATTCTTATGAACCCTAAACATGCTTCAAGAACACATCCTATTAACATTCAATCGGACCTACCCTATGATCATCACATATCATTCGAGTTCAACAAAACACAGCCGACCTTCCTACCATCGGTTCTAATCATCACTTAATGTTGTTTGATACTGATTCACATATTGATCTAAACATACACATGCAAGCCGATTTCATACACATCAACTATTAATGATTTAATACGCATCCAATCATAAGATATCATTAATGATTACCATTATCGTACATATATCCGATTCATATGAACAATATCTAACACACATATGTAAAAGCCGATTTCATGAACACTATACTCAACTCTTCGGATTCGAATCAAATACATATATGATCGATTACATTCATTTATGCTTAATCACATATTATTCAAAACAATCATAACAATACATCATCAATCATATCGAGCATATGTAACACACATCATAAAACTATCAAACAATAGTTAACATACTAACCGAATAGAATGGGAACGAGAATTGATCCGAACACTATGAACTTCGATGATATGTGTGGCTGCCTTCAAGTTCGTGAGAGAGAGAGAGATGAGAGCTAGGGTTTGTAGGTTTGTTTGTTTTGGTAAAGTGTGAGATGGGTGCTAGTGCCCCATGTGTTATTCGACTAAGGGGGGAATGGGCCGAACCCACACTTGGGCTGCCCTAAGAGTCCGAGTACAAGTTGTGTAGCCCGAATGGCTTGTGCGGTCGAGTGTGTGTTGTGCGCTTATCATACATACATTCACAAGCACGTATTAACATAACATTCACATAAATATTCACTTTCATAAAAGTCACATATCGTACACATACGTTACATCAAAGTACAAAGATCGGTTTGGAAATATGAGTTGTCACATTATCCCCAAGTTGAAAGAAATTTCGTCCCGAAATTTAGCACGTACTCACTGGGGAAGCTAGTTAAGTTGCATGGTTTTCCTGGTTTTCCTGGGGTGTCACATCCTCCCCCCGTTGATCTGGAATTTCGTCCCGAAATTCCGTAGCTTCAGCCTCAGTAGTAGTTGTACCGGTTGTGAACATTTGGGGATACTTTTGTTTCATCTGATCTTCGCGTTCCCAAGTGAACTCTGGGCCGCGACGTGAGTTCCAACGAACTCGAACGAGAGGTATCCTAGTACGCTTGAGGACCTTAACATCCCGGTCCGTGATTTCGACTGGTTCCTCGACGAATCGTAATTGCACGTCAATAGTGAGCTCCTTCAAAGGAACTACGTGGGTCTCATCTGACAGACACTTCTTCAGATTTGACACATGGAAAACGTCGTGAACTGCACTGAGTTCTGCTGGTAAGTTCAGTCTGTAGGCCACCTTGCCTATTTTCTCAACGACTTCGAAAGGTCCAACGTATCGTGGGTTAAGTTTGCCCCGTTTGCCAAAACGAACCACACCCTTCCAGGGTGAAACTTTGAGTAGTACACGCTCCCCAACCTGGAGCTCTAGTGGTTTTCTGCCCTTATCGGTGTAGACTTTCTGACGGTCACGAGCTGCCGCCATTCGTTGTCGTATCTGAGCAATTTTCTCGGTTGTGTCAACCACATGTTCTGGACCAGTAATCTGACTATCCCCCACCTCTGCCCAACAAAGAGGTGACCGGCATTTACGCCCGTACAATGCCTCAAACGGAGCAGCTTTAATGCTGGTGTGGTAGCTATTGTTGTACGAAAACTCCACAAGTGGCAGATGCTTTTCCCAGCCGTTGCTAAAGTCAATTACACATGCCCTAAGCATGTCTTCGAGGGTCTGGATGGTACGTTCCGACTGCCCATCCGTTTGCGGGTGATAAGCTGTGCTCATATCTAACCTTGAGCCAAAGGACTTGTGCATTGCTTGCCATAGTTCTGAAGTAAAACGTGCATCTCGATCCGAGATGATAGAGATGGGCACCCCGTGTCTCGAGACAACTTCCTTGAGATATACTTCTGCTAGGGTGGAGAACTTATCCGTTTCTTTGATAGCCAAGAAATGAGCAGACTTTGTGAGTCGATCCACGATCACCCAAATAGTATCATTACCACGTTGAGATCTAGGTAGGCCAGTAACAAAATCCATGGAAATTTGCTCCCATTTCCATTGTGGTATCTCTGGTTGTTGAAGTGGGCCTGAAGGTTTCTGGTATTCCGCCTTGACTCTCGCACAAGTCAAGCACTTGCTAACGTAAGTTGCTATGTGTGCCTTCATGCTAGGCCACCAGTATGTGGTTTTGATATCGTGGTACATTTTATCTGAACCAGGATGTACCGAGTAGCGAGACTTGTGTGCCTCATCCATCACAAGCTCTCGTAGGTTGCCATAAAGTGGGACCCAAATGCGTCCCGTTACGTAGTAAGCGCCTTCTTCCTTTTGTTCTAATCGTTGCCTTGAGCCGCGTAGGGCTTCAGCCCTGATGTTTTCTGGTTTCAATGCTTCTACCTGAGCATCTCGTATCTGGGAAGGAAGACTAGACTGTATAGTGAGTTGTAAAGCTCGTACGCGCTTAGGCGCAGTGTCCTTTCAACTGAGGGCATCAGCCACAACATTGGCTTTGCCTGGGTGGTACCTGATTGAGCATTCGTAGTCATTCAGTAGCTCGACCCATCGTCGTTGTCGCATATTCAGTTCCTTCTGTTTGAAGATATGCTTGAGACTCCTATGATCTGTATAGATGGCGCACTTGGTACCGTAAAGGTAGTGTCTCCATATCTTAAGTGCAAAAACAACAGCTCCCAGCTCTAGATCGTGTGTAGTGTAGTTCTTTTCATGAACTTTAAGCTGGCGTGATGCGTAGGCTTATAACTTTATCCCGCTGCATCAATACACAACCAAGACCCTGAATAGATGCGTCACAGTAAACCACAAAGTCGTCTGTACCCTCTGGCAATGAAAGGATAGGTGCACTGCAAAGTCTATCCTTTAAGTGCTGAAATGCTAATTCCTGTGCATTTCCCCATCGATAAACAACGCCTTTCTGTGTCAATGAAGTGAGTGGCTGTGCAATCTTGGAAAAATCCTTAATGAACCTCCTGTAGTAACCTGCCAATCCCAAGAATTGGCGAATTTCCGTTGGCGTACGAGGCGCAAGCCAATTCTTAATCGAGTCTACCTTAGATGGATCTACATGAATCCCATCCTTGTTTACCACATGGCCTAAGAAATGGACTTCACGAAGCCAGAAGTCACATTTTGAAAACTTGGCGTACAGCTGTTCTGTTCGAAGGAGTTCCAAAATGAGTCGTAGATGCTGCTCGTGTTCCTCCTGACTCTTCGAATAGATCAGGATGCCGTCGGTGAAAACTATAACGAACTTATCCAGGTACGACTTGCACACTCGATTCATCAAGTCCATGAAGACCGCAGGTGCGTTTGTCAGCCCAAAAGGCACGACCAAAAAAACTCATAGTGTCCATAACGGGTTCTAAAGGCCATTTTAGAGATGTCCTCTTCTCGGACTCTTAGCTGGTGATATCCTGATCTCAAATCGATCTTTGAATAGTAACTCGACCCTTGCAGCTGGTCGAACAAGTCGTCAATGCGTATAAAAGGATAGCGATTCTTCACGGTAACCTTGTTGAGTTCACGGTAGTCGATACACATACGGAAGGTACCGTCCTTCTTTTTCACAAATATCACTGGAGCTCCCCAGGGCGAAGAGCTAGGGCGAATAAAACCCTTATCCAAGAGTTCTTGTAGTTGCGTAGAGAGTTCTTTCAACTCTGATGGGGCTAGGCGATAAGGTGCACGAGCTATAGGTGCTGCTCCAGGAGCTAGCTCGATCCGAAATTTGACCTGGCGATGAGGCGGAAGACCAGGTAGTTCCTCAGGATAGTCGCGTACAATTGGAAAATCTCCTATCTTCTTCTCTTTCTTCGAGGTGTTAGTAACGAGAGCCAGAATGGCAGTGTGGCCCTTACACAAACACTTTTGGGCCTTAAGGAAAGAGATGATGCCCACTACAGCACCACTCTTGTCGCCTTGAATTTTCTAGAGGTTCTCTGCCAGAACGGGGAATACGAACAATCTTCTCTTTGCATAGAATCTCTGCTTGGTGTTGAGATAACCAGTCCATACCAATAACGATGTCGAAACCATCATACGTTGGGGTCATTCCTAGCATCACCCTGACCAATCACGAACACTCGACCCCTGGCACCATTGTCGTCGTTATTACCCCCGTCGTTGTCTCCATTATGGTTCCCGTTTCCTTGGTTGTGGTTCCGATTCTGGTTCTGATTCAACTGTGGACAGTGTCTCTTGAAGTGACCTTCAGCACCATACTGATGGCATCCCTTGTTACCCTGATGTTGCTGCTGATTTTGTGGAGCTTGTGGCTGCTGTTGTCGGTTCTGATTTGCAGGACGTGAGATTCTAAAATCTTTGGCTCCATGACCAAGCTTGTTGCATCTTTGATAACGATCTTTGTTGCACTTCCCGCTGTGGTGCAGATTACATCGATTGCACTTACGGTGGTTTCCCTCGTATCCACCCTGATTCCGATTACTAAAAGACTGATGACTGGGGCTCCTGTACTCATCCGTTTTTCGCTGCTGCGACTGAGACTGAACCGAAGTGGAACTCTTGCTCGAATTCCATCCCACTTGCGTTTGTTGTCACTGGGAGCATCCGAAGTAATTGTAGCAGTATTAATACGTTTCTATTTCTGACCCCGTCATCTGGAGGTTGAAGAACTCTACCTCCAACTTATGAATGTCATCACGATTGCAATATTCCTCTTTGATCCGTTCCTTGAAGGTGTTCCATGGGGTGGCATTGGCAGCAACCAACCCCAGCATTTTGGACCTGAGCGTTCCACCACGTGAGCGCTATACTCTCGAGAGTACCGGTAGCATACTTCACCCTACGAGCCTCAGGGCATTCACACATCTCGAAACAGATTCGAGCTTTTCAAACCAGTGGAGGAGACCTACAGCTCCTTCAGTGCCATTGGAAGTACTAGGATGACAGTCCATGAACGTCTTGAATATGCATGCAGGTGGCTGAGCGTTCTGACCTTGTTGCGCGAGGAAGAAAAGACAGGGTTAAGTGCGAGAGTTGGGTCATGAGAGTAGGATATAACATCCTAGGTTAGGTTCGGAGTAGCAGGTTATACCTCCTGCCTGAGCGGCTGCGAGTGCTGCCGTAACTTGTTCGTTGATAAGAGCCGTCAGCTGGCTTGAGTTGGGTTCACACGTTCCCTCATGATCTCACATCGAAGGAAACACAAATAGGAAAGGTGTCACGAATGTGTGTAAGTGTGGAGTGACAGAAGGAAGCAAGCACACATGTGTGTTCAAACTATAGTTGCTACGTTTATCTAAGCATACCATGAGCATAGTTCTATGTAATCTAGCAAGTAGGCAATAAAACATAAATCATATCACCTAGAATGTCGAGTCTTGCACGTGGAGCGAAGCGTCGTTGTGGATCGTAGAGCACTGTACAGGTTATAGTCTGGTTTTAACAAATACGTTTTCCCTTATTAAAACCAAGTTCTCTATAACCAATGGCTCTGATACCAATCTGTCACACCCCCAAAATCCACATGCGGAGTATCACCGCTTGGAGGCGTGACTGACCAGGATCAAACCACTAATCATATTGAACAAGTAAATAATTAAATGTAAAAGTCCAACCAACACGATTAGTGTCCAAAACAACCATAGTTAAGTTATGAGCGGAAGCATAATGTTCAAAACCAAATCAAAAGTTTAATTATCCAAATGTTTAACATGGCACACGGCTGTCCATGTCCCACAACGACTCTTCCTTGTGCAAGCTCCAGCTAAGTACCTATAGACCTGCAAAGCATGTAGTAACGAGTCAACAACAAGTTGAGTGAGTTCACGTTTGGTTGTCCAGTTTATAGTTGTTCCGAAAACACAGTTTGCTCTTTACCAGCTATCCAGCCGTGGGGGTTACCCCATAGTTCGAAAAACGTTTATTAGTTACCCGTTCTTACGTTGGCTATTCCAGCCCGGCTCTATGGCCGTGGGGGCTACCCCATGTTTAATTCACCAGACTCGTTACCATATCGACTACTAACGTTCGTCATGTTTAAGTGCCCTAACGTCTGTGTCTATCATCACTGACGTGCCATAGTCCATTAGTCCACGCCCGTCCTCTGCGGCACGGTGTGAGGTTTGTTAAACCTAATAGCGCTATTTCACTAATGACCCGTTCGCCATTGGCCTCGGCGATTAAGTCGATATAAAAGGAGGGACTTCGTTGATAGAGTTCTAGTCTAGTATAGTTAAATCCGTCTCATACTGGACGAGGAATCTACGTTCCTGAATACGTCTCAACAGGACGAGGAATCTATATTCCTTAACCCATTCCCAACCCCTGGGAATCCCATGCTTTGTAAAGAAGTGTGAACTCACCTTGGTTTGCTCGACAGATTACACAGAAAGGTCAAGTCTAAATGCTAGTGGTCAACCACGTCCTATCATGGTTATTATACAAGTCAGGTTTTGGTTTCAAGTATCGTACATATGTTTACACATAAGCTAACAGTTACGAACACGTATTGATCATGGCAACCACGTAAACACTTAAACAGTCAAGTCCATAAAACGCCCAACTTGTGCGGCCCCAAGAGATTGGGCTCGCACAAGTTCATTAGCCCTCTTATCTTGTACGATCTCCCCAAAAGAAATACAATAGAGTAACCCGGTCCAACATACATGTACAGCCCAATAACAAATCAACATTTAATTTATGCAATCCATATAGCCGTGTGCGATTAGCTTTGCTACCTAGCCCAACTATCTACGGCCCAATAATTAGCATAACAGTTCTAACATATATCGGCCCAAATAGACACACAAGTCTTGTGCGATCCGATTGAGGTTGTGCGACTAGGTTTGGGCTTGGAGGCCCAACAGTTAAACAAACAATTCAACTTGTGCGATCCAACAGTTCATGTGCGACTGAGGATCTCTTGTGCGGCTGGCACTTGTGTGATCGGATCAGGTCTTGTACGACCTGATCTTGTGCGACAAGACTGCTTGTGCGAATGGATTAAATATCCGAAAATCATGCATGTCAATTATAGGAAAAATCCACAGTTACCAATCATGCATTAAATTAGTCAAAATAGTTAAACAGTTTCCTATTTTTATGGTTTACCAATTAACAATTAATCAGTTTCTAAACTAAACAAAAATCGATCAAACAAGGATTCCAAACATCAATTCTTATGAACCCTAAACATGCTTCAAGAACACATCCTATTAACATTCAATCGGACCTACCCTATGATCATCACATATCATTCGAGTTCAACAAAACACAGCCGACCTTCCTACCATCGGTTCTAATCATCACTTAATGTTGTTTGATACTGATTCACATATTGATCTAAACGTACACATGCAAGCCGATTTCATACACATCAACTATTAATGATTTTATACGCATCCAATCATAAGATATCATTAATGATTACCATTATCGTACATATATCCGATTCATATGAACAATATCTAACACACATATGTAAAAGCCGATTTCATGAACACTATACTCAACTCTTCGGATTCGAATCAAATACATATATGATCGATTACATTCATCTATGCTTAATCACATATTATTCAAAACAATCATAACAATACATCATCAATCATATCGAGCATATGTAACACACATCATAAAACTATCAAACAATAGTTAACATACTAACCGAATAGAATGGGAACGAGAATTGATCCGAACACTATGAACTTCGATGATATGTGTGGCTGCCTTCAAGTTCGTGAGAGAGAGAGAGAGAGGAGAGCTAGGGTTTGTAGGTTTGTTTGTTTTGGTAAAGTGTGAGATGGGTGCTAGTGCCCCATGTGTTATTCGACTAAGGGGGGAATGGGCCGAACCTACACTTGGGCTGCCCTAAGAGTCCGAGTACAAGTTGTGTAGCCCGAATGGCTTGTGCGGTCGAGTGTGTGTTGTGCGCTTATCATACATACATTCACAAGCACGTATTAACATAACATTCACATAAATATTCACTTTCATAAAAGTCACATATCGTACACATACGTTACATCAAAGTACAAAGATCGGTTTGGAAATACGAGTTGTCACATGATTCATGGCGGCAAGAGTGGTGCTGTCGTAGGCATTATCTCTTTCCTTAAGGCCCAGAAGTGTTTGCAAAAGGGCCACACTGCCATTCTAGCACTCGTTACTGACACATTAATGGAAGAGAAGAGAATTGAAGACATTCCTATTGTGCGCGATTTTCCTGAGGAATTACCTGGTCTTCCGCCTCATCGACAAGTCGAGTTTCAAATCGAGCTAGCTCCTGGAGCAGCACCAATAGCTCGTGCACCTTATCGACTAGCTCCGTCAGAACTTGAAGAACTGTCCACGCAATTACAAGAACTCTTGGAAAAGGGTTTTATACGTCCTAGCTCTTCGCCCTGGGGAGCTCCAGTCTTGTTTGTGAAGAAGAAAGACGGTACTTTCAGAATGTGTATTGACTATCGCGAACTTAACAAGGTGACCGTGAAGAATCGTTATCCTCTTCCACGCATTGATGACCTATTCGACCAGTTGCAAGGGTCGAGTTTCTATTCCAAGATCGACCTGAGGTCATGTTATCATCAACTGAGAGTCCGAGATGAGGACGTCTCCAAAACAGGGTTTAGAACTCGTTATGGGCATTACGAGTTTCTGGTTATGCATTTCGGATTGACGAATGCACCTGCAGTCTTCATGGATCTCATGAACCGAGTATGCAAACCTTACCTAGATAAGTTCGTTATTGTTTTCATCGACGACATCCTGATCTATTCTAAGAGTCAGGAGGAACACGAGCAGCATCCACGACTTATGCTGGAACTTCTTCGAGCAGAGCAACTGTATGCTAAATTTTCGAAATGTGACTTCTGGCTTCGCGAAGTCCACTTTCTAGGCTACGTGGTAAACAAGGATGGGATTCATGTTGATCCATCCAAGGTTGACTCGATCAAGAACTGGCCTGCACCCCGTATACCCACAGAAATCCGCCAATTCTTGGGTTTGGCAGGATATTACAGAAGGTTTATCAAGGACTTCTCAAAGATTGCGCAACCTCTCACCTCACTGACTCAAAAAGGTGTCACCTATCGTTGGGGTGATGCACAGGAGTCCGCATTTCAGCACTTAAAAGATAGACTCTGTAGCGCGCCTATCCCCTCATTGCCTGAAGGCACAGATGATTTTGTGGTTTATTGCGACGCTTCCATCCAAGGACTTGGTTGCGTGTTGATGCAACGTGACAAGGTCATTGCCTACGCATCGCGCCAACTTAAGGTTCACGAAAGGAACTACACTACTCATGATCTGGAGCTGGGAGCAGTTGTTTCCGCTGTTAACTTAAAACCGGTTACTGTCTTTTGGTCACCAATTGTATTGTGGTTGGTTCTACTTACTTAATTTCGTTGTTCAATATGATTGGTGGCTTGATCATGATCATGTCACGCCTACAAGCGATGATACTCCACAGGGTGGATTTTGGGACTGTGACAGTTTCAAATTTCAAAATTCCCCTGCTATTTAAAAATGACACAACTCTATAGATAGCGACCATCTTGAAGGGAAAACCAAATAGTTAGACTTTAAAAATTAAAGCTCTCTGAATTAAATGTCACAGGGAGTTGAATTAGTTGACCCATTAACCGATAATTGACCAACAAAAAATCTCTTAAATCAATATATGAACAATAACCTACTTTGGTACAAACGTCGACACTTCCTTGAACTAAATATAGCAAAAAGTAGTATCGTCTATTGCATTCCTTTTTGTATGATACTAGTTGGTGCCCCGCCCGCATTACGGGGCGATTGCCGAATAATGAGCGAGTGTTAGTCACCTCATTGGCACGAAAAACAATTAAATCGAGTCAACCAATTAAAACAAAACACTTTTATAGTTTTGATTAAAAAAAAAAACTAAAACAATGGCAATATTATAATTTTTAACTGAGGGAAAGTTGTATTTTTTGACTGGGGTAAAATCGTAATTTGACAAAAGCTAAAGTAATGGCAATACTGTAAATTTGAACCTGGGGCAAATTGTAAATTTTCAAAGGGGCAAATTCGTAATTTTTAACTTGGGGTAAAACGTAATATAAATTTGAACTAAAGGCACAATCATAATTTTAAACTTGAGGCAAAAGCACAATTTTATTTTGAACCGAGGGCAAAATCGTAATTTTGAGTTGGGGCCAACAACATAATTTTATTTTGAACTGGGGAAAAACGTAATTTTGAATTGAGGGCGAAATCACAATTTTTAAACGGGGAAAAATCACATTTTTAAACAGAGTGCAAAATCGTAATTTTTAAGTAGGGGCAAAAACAAAATTTTATTTTGAACTGGAGGCGAAAAGGTAATTCTGAGCTGAGGGCAAAATCACAATTTTATTTTGAATGGAAGGAAAAATCGTAATTTTGAGCTGGGGACAAAAGCGTAATTTTATTTTGAGCTGAGGGCAAAACCGTAATTGTAAAGAGGGACAAAAACGTGATATTAGAATGGATATAAAATAATAAACTGGTTGGTCCAATGGGAGAGTGCCAGGCAAAGTCGTAATTTTGAATTGAGGGCAAAATCGTAATTTTGAGATGGAGACAAAAAACGTAATTTTATTTTGAGCTGGGGGCAAAAACGTAATTTTAAAATGGACATAAAACAATAAACGTGTTGGTCTAATGGAGGAGTGCCAGGCAACTGCCTGGCACTATTCCCCCATTTGGTTTTTGTCTGCCTGACACTATTCCCCCATTTGATTTTTGTATATGACTATTCCCCCATTTGGTTTTTGTCTGCCTGACACTATTCCCCCATTTGATTTTTGTATATGTAGGAAATGAAATCAAATTCCTCCTACCATGGAAATAATGTCATGCCAAAATGACTCAGCATTCTTGTAAACAATGTTTTTGTTCAAACATGGACATGAAGCTTTCGTCGCAACACGAACAAACCGAATTGTAAATTGTCTCCGCTGGCACATCGCGCGGGTATCCTACTAGTAATATAATATGCATTTTTTTCAACCATCTACAGACAACTCACCATGTATATATGAGAAACTGAGCTAACATTCACAATTCTATACGACATAATTTTGTGTGATTCCTTTGGTACTCTTATGAGAAGTTTAGCTAACTTCTCATTTGTAGTTGTTTGTTTAAATGTATTGATGCATTGCTACCGAAAGAATTACAACGCACTTATAAAACGTTCCAATACAAATTAACCTTCTATGATTTCATTGAAACACAGTGTTGTAATATTCTTGCTCATTTAGGATAGCATTAGAAATGAGAATACATGTGAGAAGGTTGGGATGATGCATATTGAAAAGTTGAGGCAACACTGTTTGAGGTGGTTTGTTACACCGTAAAAGATTTATGTCAACACTATTAAATAAAATATTTTATATAAAATCACCCGTAGAATATACGGGTAGTTGAACAATGTAAATATTCATAGTGGAAACTTTGAACCTATATTTCAACTTAAAAAAAAAAAAAACAAAATGACATAAATGTGTGACATATAATAGTGCAAGAAAACAAATACATCAATACTATTATATTACATCCGGTAAAAAAATAGTTATGTATGTTTGGTTCCATAGGGAAAACACTGTATAAAGATTGACAATATCGAAATACCAACCAATAAACAATTCAATCACCCTGGGTCACAAGCAACGTGCTGACAGATAACAACGTGCCACGTGTCCCTCTTCACAACCCCTCCTCCTTTTTCTCCCCCACTCTCATCACCACTGTGTTAATCACACGATTCATTTTTTTTCTTTTTCTTTTTCCTTACAATTTTTTTTCTTCATCATCAATCATACAATCGAATCTCACCAAACTTCAAATCATCTTCGTGTTTCGGTCCTCATGATTCGCTCAAGATATAGTTGTTGATCGTTGATTACGTCATCTGCTAGTGTTTTGATCTTCTAGTCCGCTATCTAATGGTGGTTTATCGTCGTCTGTTGGCGATTATTGTTGCGTTTTTGTGGTTTGTTGCTTGTATTGGCGCGAGTGATGGTGATGCTGATCCGATTTACATGTAAGTTTGACAGCTGATTTCTGTATTATAGCTCGTGATTTATGTACCTTTTGTTTAGGTTTGAGTTTGTGATTTGTATATTGTGTTTGTGTGTTTGATTGTTTTGACATTTCTAAGTTTGAAACCCTAGGGTTTACACTTCAGTTGATCTCAGTTTTGTGTAGATTTTAAGTTTACGGAGGTGAATAGTATGTAATTTGTAATTAAATCAATACCAATTAGTTATTAGGTGTTATAGAAATATTTAATCAATGTAGATTGTATGTGGAGCTGTTTGAAGTTAAAATTTATGAATTCTTTTGTGAATTTGTGTTACAGTTTGTGATTTATGTAGGTTTTGTTTAGGAATTGGAGCTGGTTTGATTTTGTGATTCGTATATCGTTTAGTTTCAATGTTTAGATTTTCTACGTTTGAAACTCTAGCTTTTACACTTCAGTCGATCTCAGTTTTGTGTAGATTTTAAGTTTATTGAGGTTAAATCAATATGAAGTCGCTACTAAGTATTCTATAAATACTTTAGTTAATGTAGATTGTATGTGCAGATTCTCTGGTTCATGAAGCATAGAAAATGACTGTTTGTTAAGCTTTCGATTAGAATTGAATGGAAATAGCCAGTATATATGCGGTCATGTTTTAGGTGTTTGAAGTTAAGATTTATGAATTGTTTTGTGAATTTGTGTTACTGTTTGTGGTTTGCCGATTGCATAATGCCACAATTTTTCATGATTGGGATGCAAATAACGCATACGCGCATGAGCGCATCAACATCCTGTTGTTATTGATATGTTAAATGATTATGAAAATCAGAATAAGAAAAAGGGAAGCTATAAAGGTTATGTGAAACAGACAGCTAAGGTAAAGTTATCTTAAATGTTAGTTAACTAGTCTCTTTGCATTACTTGACTTTGCTGTACATTCTTCAGACTTACCAAAGAAGCAGCAATCACGATGTGAACACATATTATAAGGTAACATTACTTTAATTTCCTTTTTAAAGCACTAATGTTTCCTTTACTTGAAATTTCTGGTTTAATAGAGATTGTGTCGAGCAATGCGAGAAGACGGGATGCATTGGGGCCAAATGCTTCCAACACTGCAATATGACATCTGACGGGAAATCTGTCGGTGACCCGTGGTACCTACAAGAGCCACTTTACATAAAATGGAAAAAATGGGACTGTCTTAGTGGCTGCAGATACCAATGCATGCTTGCTAGAGAGGAAGAAAGAGAGAAAGCTGGAGGCGCACCTGTTAAATATCACGGAAAATGGCCCCTGAAGCGCGCCTTTGGGATTGAGGTGCTACAAATTGTTGTACTTTATGTTGATTATTTATTACTATATGTTTATAGCTTAATAAGTAACTAAGTATTATTCTTGTATGCAGGAACCTGTGGCTGTAGCACTCGCTGCTCTTAATCTTGCTGTTCAATTTCATGGATGGGTATCTTTTTACATTCTCGTGAACTACAAGTTGCCGTTAAGGCCAACTAGACAGACATACTATGAATACACTGGGCTGTGTCATGTCTATGGGACTTTATCAATGAATTTCTTATTTTGGAGTGCTGTTTATCACAGCAGGTACGTAGCAACCCTCGCCCCCTCTTCCCCACCCAAAAAAGTAAACAGTGTATATACATTTTCTTTGGCCACTGCTTGAGGATTCCTTGGTTTGAGGGATAGATATTGATGGGAGTTAGAACTTTGTTTTCAGTAGGGGTGCAAGCAAGCCGAGCCTAGCTCAAGCTCAACTAGGCTTGACCTCGAGCTCGTTTAAATTTTAAAAGCTCGAGCTCGGCTCGTAGGTAAATTTTCAAGCTCGAGCTTGGATTGGGCTCAACTCGTTTATTATTTACTAATTAATTATATTAATTGTGTCTATTAGTTTATTTATAATATAGTTATTTTGTCATAATTTTATAAATATTATTTGTTATTATTCAAATATAAATTTAATATAGAGTAAATTGAGGTTTTGGTCCTTGTGGTTTATTGCCCATTGCAATATTTTACAAAATGCAAATGTCTTGCAATTTACATACCAAGGTTTCTATTTTATTGCAATTTCAATCCACCATGTTAAATCCATCCATCTTCTAGTTAATTCATAGTCACATGAGAGGCATGTGATGGGCAAATACATAATTAACCATCAAAATTGAAGGAAACAAATATTATTCAAGTCCTATCTTGGACCATGTCCTCAGAAAGATGCAACTCTAGTAAATCATGCCTAATCTGCTTTTGGACTTCTAGAGGATTTTACAGTAAGGTCTTGGGTGTGTTTTAGGGACGTAGGTTTTCCTATCCTTTAAGTGACTTTACCGGCGATTGCATTCTTGTGTTCATGCCCAAATGATGTTACATGCTATTATACATGATCTACATTATATTGTGTCACACTGTTCATTTTCTTGGTTTTGGTGATTTCTTTTTTTCTATTCTTTGACGTGGTGTATTGGTATGCTGTTCGTTTTGGAGCCGAGGGTCTCTCTGGAAGCAGCCTCTCTATTCCTAGGGATAGAGGCAAGGTCTGTCTACATCCCACCCTCCCCAGACCCTATAAGTAGCTTTGCTATTTGTGGGATTTACTGGGTATGGTTGTTGTTGTTGTATCACCTTAAAACCATAAAATTATAAATTGATATTTTTTTAATTAATTTTCCTAAACTATGACTCGTATACGGAATAGAGTATTATTCTATTTTTTGGTGCTCACGTTGAGAAGTCATTTAGATATTAATTTATTATTATTTTTTTCATTAAAATATTATTCGCTTGAATGTGGATAGATTTTGTATTAAAGTTAGATGTAATATCTTGTATATTGGGTCACCAACTCGTTAATTTGATCGGGTATATGGTTTTCAAGTAGTGGGTCATGAAGATTGCTAATGTTGTTCGGTTTATTTCCTGCAAAAAGAAGTCCCAATACATCATCACCATGCAGTTTCTTTTAATTTATCATGTGTTATGTGTTTACAATTATTTTATTACTGTTGCTTTGTTTAGTTATACTTCAAGCTATCAGAGTAGTACTTAGTTTTATTCTTCTTCTTCTTTCATTTGGACGTGGATAGATATTAGGAATTTAAGATCCTATATGTATTTTTTTTCTTTTATCAATTGAAGGTAGTGAATGATTATTGTAAATTCAGTTTCGCTGTTCTCTCGTTTTGTGAGTTACCAGTAATTTCCATTGGTAATCCAAGGTAGCAACTTGGGTGGTGTTCTTTGGAACATACTTTGAATTAGGTGGTGATTTTCTGTATCCTACACTCGGTTTAGGACGTTCTTCGGTTTGAATCGGGTGGTGTTTCTGTATCCCATTCGACCTGTTGTCTATCCATTCATTTGAATTTTAAATTTCTATCCGTTGCGTACTCTGATTTATATCATAATATTTTGTAGAAATAAAATATTAAACACTATTTTCTTTCATTGAAAATCTAATGAGTAGTTTTGGGACTCAAGTAAGTCAATTTATAATTGTATGCTTTTGAAGTGATATGTTAAATAGGATTGTATACGTTAATGCTTTTGGACTTAAATGACATTTGTTTCCTTCAATTTTGATGGTTAATTATGTATTTGCCCGTCACATGTCTCTCATGTGATTAGGATTTAACTAGAAAATTGATGTAGTTAATATGTTGGATTGAAATTGCAATAAAATAGAAACCTTGGTATGTAAATTGCAAAACATTTGGATTTTGTAAAATAACAGCAATTTACTCTTTAATATATTAATAAAAATTTAACAGCAGGCTCGTTTAGGCTTGCGAGCTGGCTCGAGCTCGTTTAAGCTTGGCTGGTTTGAGCTTTTCTTTGAGTCGAGCTCGAGTAGCTCGCGAGTAGATCGGCTCGTTTGCACTCATGTTTTCAGTGAGTAAGCACTGCTATATGTTATAACCAAAAATTTGACAGAAGTTGCAATGAATGTTCAATTTTTGACAAATGTTGGAAACCAAACTAACTTGGCAATTTCAGTGCTTAATAAAAGTTATACTTTGACGCCCATTTCTTTTGTCAAAAATTGAACTTTTAGTCTTTTTGTAAGAGAGAGAATTATGTTTCTGATCGATTAGCAAAATCGTCTTGCAATTTTACAAGTTGTACTGAAACTTTCTCATACGTGTGACATTGGTTATTAGCATCAAAACATGGTGAATTTTATTGTTATGACATTATTAAAGTCAGACCTTTTTCACATATTACTTAATAACGATTTGTGCTTCTTATTGTTTCTATAGTTACACAAAATTAAGAATCAGCCTTCTGATAAATTAGCAGCAGATGTTTACTGTAATTCTTATTTGGATATGGTGCAATCGGTTAAAATATTTCAGGGATGTGGAAATGACGGAAAGATTAAATTATTCATCTGCTGCTGCATTACTCGGGTTCTCCCTTATAGTGGCTACATTTAGAGCGTTTAATGTGAGAAGTGAAGCTACTCGTGTGATGGTTGCGGCTCCAGTGATCGCCTTTATAACAACCCATATCTTGTATTTAAACTGCTATCATTTCGACTATGGTGAGATATTGTTTTGAAACTGGTTTTGAGTATGTTTGGTAAAAGGGGCACAAGTTTGTTAGAACTTAGTACGAGGTTGATACCCATATAAATGGGTCCATACCCATTCTCATTCCAAGAGTTATTAAACCCATACCCATAGGCCTGTAAATGAACCAAATGAACACGAACAGAGGCATGTTTGTGTTCTTTAACCCAACTTTAACCGAATCATAGTTGTCAATAGCGAGCGCTATAGCGCGCTACGTAGCGTATAGGTCTAGACTCGCTATTAGGGTTGTAGCGACATATAGCGATAATAGCGACAATTTATTTATTTTTTTTGTTTTTCTAATATAAATAGAAATTAAATATAGCTATAAAATAGCTGAAGTTTAGGTTTTTGTTAAATATACATGTAAAATAGCATATATATCAGGGTATTTGATATAATATACATATAAATTTTCTTAAAAAATTTTCTAGCGTATCGCTATTTATAAAATAGTTGCCCGCAATTTATCACTATTCGCTATGTAGCATATAGGTGTACCTTATCGCTATTTGTCGCTATTCGCCACTAACAACTATGAACCGAATATGAACATATAATCGAACACATCTTTTTGTTACTGTTTGTTTATTAAGAAAATGGGCATGTTCGTGTTTGTTTAAAAACTAAACGAACAGTTCACGTTCGTAAACGAACATAAACAAACTTAAACGAACATAATTTAACAAACAACAAACAACACAATTTAACATAATTGAACACAAACCGTAGTCATTTTACAATTGTATTTATGTAACTAGTTAGAAAGTTCGGTTCGTTTACAGGCCTACATACCCATAGTCATTTTACAAACCAAACGTCACCTAGAAACAAATAACAACTAATATTAAGTATATTTCAGGTTTAAATATGAAGGTTTGTTTTATACTGGCGGTTGCACAACTACTCGTTTGGGTAGTTTGGGCTAGTGTTTCTAACCACCCGTCTAGTTGGAAGATTCGGTTGGTGGCGATCGAAGAATGTTTAATTATTTTCTTTCAAATGTATGACCTCCCACCTTTTTGGGGTTGTTTGGATGCACGTGCTATTTCACACGCCATTGCGATTCCGATATCCTACATCTGGTGGAGTTTCATTCATGATGACAGTGGATACAGGACATCAGCACTCCTTAAAAAGACAAAGTAGAACAGCAACATTGCCCAATATGTTTTGTTAATTAAGGTACAATGCTAATTTGCTACTGCCTTTTTGCTTGCATGCTAGTGTTTTATGTCTAAAGCGCTATACATCGCGAGTTTATGTATCAAAAGCTTGTGTCAAAGTTGGTTCGGGTTTTTTCTTCTTTTTTGAAAGCTCCAGGCCGTTGGTTTTTACGGATTTAGAAATCGGTGTCTGTACCGCTTAGTGCGGTCTTCCTTTTGGCTTTTGTATGTTTTGGAGCTTTTGTTTATGGGTTTGTTTCGGTTTGAATAAGAATTCATTTCATCCTTGTTCCTGATTGTATTTAAAATTAAATTGCAATGTTTCAGTAATCCAGTTAGGATTGTTATGGTTGTTGAGAAGTTCATGTATTTGCTTTGGTTGAGAAACAGATAAATCTTGTTTTTCAGTTTCTTATTATTGTAGTTGTAAAATACTGTGAAGAAGATAAAGTTCATAAAAGCTTCAAGAAAGAGTTTGACCAGAAATTGGCTTGAGATTTGTCATGAGAACCAAGAGAATTGCCACAAAGCTCTTGGCTTGCAACTTGCTGGTTGACTTATATAAATTAGCTCCTTGAAACTTGTTTTTATTTCATCTGAGCAATTTGTTCGTTGGCTCGTAAAATCAGCGTGTTTTCTTGTATATTGGTAGTTTGCCACCGTATTGGTTGAGATCTTTTTGGTTTTAGATTATAACTTGTTACACTAGACATCTATAAGAAACACAAATTCATTAAAATTGTGTAACCCGAGCCAACTCGTCTTCGAAATATGAGCTGGATTGAGCCAGAGATGAGTCGTATACGAGCTCGGTTTCAATAAAGGATGGAAATGTTGAGTTGGCTTGACTCATATTATTACTAGGTTGAGCACGACGTGGTGTTTGAATTTGTGCAGCTTTAGAGTCTCCTAATGGTTCATGGAATATTTCAAAATTAAATATTGGCAAATGTTGTTTTGATTGTTGATGAATTCCTATTTCAAGTTCATCCATCATTATCAATCATAAAGAAATATTTTCGAGGCTAATCATCTATAAATTATCTCAATTTACTTGTATATATATATATTTTGATTTCAATAACACTACTTTTTTACTCTACTAAATAAAACGGTTCATAGCGAAATTCGAGTCAAGTATTGTCCATAGTGGCGTTTAAGTGTTTTTAGTACCGGTGTTATGTTGAAACGCCATAGTTAAAATTTTACACCATTGTAATTAATGTTATTTTTTTTGTAGAAGTGTTAACTCGCGCGCGTATGGTGTCGTGCGATGGTCGACACACTTTGCACTTCGCACATTCACATTGCTGCTTAAGAGCTGCCTTTGCATTTTTGTTTGCGTGTGTGTTGTCAGATACATGACATGAGATGGGTCTACCTGTGGGGCCCTTGGGTGACGTAGGCGGATGACGTGGCATGGCGTTTGTCGATGTGACGTGAGCTACTCAGGCGCGTGGCGTGGCCCAATGCGAGCAAATAGTGGCGAGTCTAAGACGAAGGGCGCCCCATGTGGTGCATGACGTGTCAAGGTGCTACACGTCGACGTGGGTCTAAGCGCTTGCTTGGCACGGTTTTGACTAAACAGTGCATACGCGCACACGAACAGTCAAACTATTCTACCTGTTATTGAGTTAATGTCAAAGAGTTACAACGATGTCATGAACAAAAATGGTGATTTCCTTTTACAACATCAATTACTAGAATTAGTTGTGAATTTGGGTTTCTTCTTGGTGAGACTATAATATGAATTTGAGAGTTCATTTTGGAAACACAAGAATATAATCTCATAGAGAAATTTTTCCAACGAATTTAAAGAACATAACTTTTTATTTCATTTCCAACTTCCACTTCTTTTTTCATTTTCTTTTCTCAAAAAGTCACTATTAACTCTGTGGAACTTCGGTTGCAAGAGCTATCTCTAGCAATGCTTATTGCTTTGATTGTTGTACCCTGAGAGACAGACGTGTTCGTACAAGAGGAGATACGAAATCTATTTTAGGGGACCTGTGTCCAAAAGGATCCCCATCAAAAAATCGGCAAGCTTTTAGTATGTTGACTGTTGAAGACTCGAGTTAAGGATAGTACAAAAATGTTTGTTGAAGCACAAAGTAAAGACAAAGTTGAATCAACTTTGGTATATATAAAATCGTATTTTATATTCTTTTTTATTTAGTTCTGTAACTAGTATTGTATTTGTTGATGCAACAAATAATAGACCAAGGCCTGTAGCGATATCTCCGGGTAAAAGGGTTCAGGGGTTTCGATTAGCCTAACGCAGGTCGTGGGGTCCCCCCACGTTTGCAAGACGTGGAGAGAGGTTCATTAGTGTTATTGTTGTTCTTCTTGAATTCTAGACTGATATGAAACCAGCCCAGAACGTAATCGTTGGAGAAGATGAATTATTAGGTGTGAAGAAGAGAAGCATAAAGCTAGCACTCATGGGAGAAGAAGAAGAGAAGCAAGCATGAAGCTTGTTCTTGAGAGTGAGAAGGAGAATCAGAGAGTTAAGATAGTTTTCAGCTGATTCTGGAGTGTTTCATATGTTTGGCATGGGCTGCAATTTATAGGGGAAGAGGTTTCTCAAAGGAGAAACCTTTAACTAATGAACCTGGCTTGCAGTGAGGGACTTACCCTTTTAGGGGTTAAACGGTTTGGACCTGCGGACAAAAGGGTGTTCTCTGTGCACATGTTCTGTTTGTGCAGAAATGGTTCACACGTTAAGTGTTGATGTGACCGGACACTATGCTTGTCCTTTTTACTGTTCTCCTGAGTTTGCGCGTATTGAACCTCTCAACCTTTTAACCTTTTAAGCTGTTATGTATATTAGTCATTTTATTGAGATTTGGGCTACCCCCGTCATCAGCCCCCCAAGTCAGAGGTGTTTGGGATGTAAGCTCAAATGCTTCTGACTTTTACACATTATTTTTTATTGCTTAAAGGCTTCAGGGCTTTAAGGCGTTTGAGTTTTGAGATTTGAATTTCGGAATGATAGTAGATGTGATAGGCTTCAAGGTTTTAAGGCTTGAAGGCTTGAAGGCTTAAAGGCTTCAACTTGTCACACTCAAGAGGAAGTTGAGGCTTTTTGTAAAGAATGGGGGATCGATCTAAAGTTTAATTCGGTGGCTCTGGGTTTTGGCAAATCGAACGATTAGTGTCCCGTTGGTTCGATTGCTCTTTATTGCTGAGTTTTTCAACTTGTGTCATCCGTTTTCGGTCTTTGTTCTAAATGTTTTAGAATTATCGTGTGTCGTTTGGTCAGTTACACCCTTAAGGTCTTGCTGGGACTTTACACTTTGAGGTTTTGTGATAGGGTATGGCCCATCGTTGATGTTTCTTCCGGTTGACCAAGAACGACGATCCACGTTTGAGACATCCCCAATTGATGTTTATTTGATTTCCTCAATGGTTACTACCTTTGGTTCTTAGAAGTACCAATTTTTCTGGATTTCTGAGTCCATTGTTCCCTTCAAGCTTGTTTGGAGACACCCTGATGCTGTGTTAAACAAGCTTGAGCCATTTGAGTCTAAACTAGATAGTTGGTTGTTAAAAGCCATTTAGGAAATATCCTTCGAGGCTTCGTCCCTTTCCTGAACACCTTTTAGTGGTGATGGGTGTGAGCACCTTGTGGGACAAGCTAGATCGTGATCCTGTGCTCATCAGGGATGATCAGGGTATGATGTTTTGTTTTATCAAGAGTGATGGTACCTCTGATGTTGTGTTTGGGGATGCTGAGGCCACGCCCGGTGAATATATTGTTGCCAGGAACACTGAACATAGGTTCGAGGGTTCAGGCCACGTGAACGTCCCAAACGCCAAGGGTTTTACCAAGGTTGCTGCTTACAAAGTCTCTACTCGCCGTTCAAACCGTCGTTTGATAAAGGCTGCCAACCATCCATCGGCTTCTGAGCCAGTGGAACTGAGCGATGACATAGAGGCTTTAGATGATTTAGAAGTTGGGTTGAGGAAAATTTATGAAAGACAAAGAGTTACCATTGGTGATTGGTAAGGGGAGCAAGGCGGCGGGTAAAAAGGTTGTGAGCTTGAAGGGTTTCGGGAGGGGTGGTGAAGGTTCCACCAATGTTAATCCAGGGGAGGTTTATGTGCCGGATTGGGAGGTCACAGTTGGTGACAGCTTCAAGCCTTCATCCGTTTGTGAGGATGTTCTTACCCACTTTGATTCTCCTGTTGTTCGAGGTTCTTGCTCATCTATGGATGATGACCTGACGATTTCGAAAAATGGTAAGGGATGCTTGTAACCTTGTTGCCTTGCTTCCAGAGGGTGTATCTCGATTTCGCAGGAGGATGCGAGAATATGATGTCTTCTCAAAGAAGAGTGATGAGATGAAGGCTTCACTAGCTACTCTAAAGAAGGAGGCATAGGGTTATCCTGGGAGGGTGAAAAGCTGATGTTGAGGATTGATGAGCTTTCTTCCCAGCACAAGACTGAGATGGTTGAGTTGGAAAAACGCTTGGAAGCTGACAGGGTTCAAGTCAGGGTTGATAGGGCTGCTTTGGAGGTTCAGAAGTAGCCTCCTTGGAGGAGAAAGAAGGGTTAAAGGCTTCACTTTCCCAGGCAACTGGTGATAATAAACGGCTCATTGAGCATGGATTCCAGCAAGTGGTTACCTATCTTCTCCATTTGTCGGAGTTCAACAAAGTCTTGGGTGATGTGTACACCAAGCTTCTTGCTCATGTGAGACACCAAGGTTTGTTTGCTGGTTACAAAGCTTTGTGAACCTGGGGAGCCTTAGGAAAAGTCTTCTCTTTTTCAACCCAAAGCCTTCAAAGTCTTCAAGGGAACAATTTTTAAGATTGATCATATGGTTTACCCTTATGTGGGTGAAGTCTCCAAGTGTTGAAGTCCCTCTCGAAGAAACGTCCTTGCTCTGGAGATAGCGAGGAAACGTGTTCTGAAGGTGGTGAGGGCTTAAAGGCTTTAAGCCTTGAAGCCTCCGAGACAGCGGGTGTCGTAGGGAGGAAAAAGAGAAATCCTAAAAACACCCAAGATGATGGGGTTTCGAATAAGGATGATGCAGCAAACTCTATCATCTCTGATGCTGCCAAATGAAGAAGAAACCTTAATTTATAGCTTTTTTAGCATGTCGAACAATGTTATGGGTTGTTTGCTTAAACATCCTTTTGTTTTAAGGGAACCGTTTAGGTCCTTTGGTGGTTAAAGCCTGGAAGGCTTGTGGACAATGTTTTATGTTTGATGGCCAGTATGGCCTTTGCTATGTCTAGCTTGCTATGCTTAACTTGTTATATTTGCTTTGTTTATCTTGATGTGTTGTTCTATTTATTCCCTTGTGTTTTCATTGGTTTTGTATGTTGTCTTTGTTTTGGGCGGTGCATCTTATGTTACTTATACCTTAAAGGGTTCAGTGCTGCAGTCACTTAGCCTTAGGATATTTTTAACAAGAAGATACAACCTCTATCCTATGTATGACATTCACTTAGAGTCTTTTTGGTTCGTAAGCCAATGTTGGGGCTTAAGGAACATTTGGTGTAGGATGTTCAAACCCGTCTATGAGACATGTTTTTCAAGATTTCTACGAGTCTCATGGAGTTGTATTGATTTAGGAACTCACCCCTTATATAGGTCCATTCGACCCTTGAACCTATTGAGCGATGTGGCCTGGGAGCTCATCCCCTTACATGGCCCTTGCCATGGAGTTTCTTGCTAGGTTCTCAACCTGATTATAGGATAGAAAGACAAATTTTGATTCATCGTTCATTCATTTCAAAGTATTTTGATTACTGGGGGAATAGAACAACTATTGGGAACTATTTGTAATACGTTTTGGTTAAACATTGTCACACCCCGATTTCCACGTGTCACCGGTGGGGGATTATCGTGCCGTCATGGTTGGTAACGTAATAGTCAAACAACACAATATTTAATATGCACAGCGGAAGCAATTTAAAAGATATAATACAACCGAATTTAATATTGTAATGACAAGTGTCACAATATCCGGATGTTTATCCACAGATGGATCGGAAACAAAATATGAAATAATAGTTCAACAGACTTCAGGCATCTTAAGCTTGCGAGACTTCTAGTGATGCTAAGGAGAAATCCCAGCCAATTTCGCTTACTACCTGCATTTAATCTTTTTGGGAAAATACGTCAGTTTACACTGGTAAATACATTCAACTGACTCATTTTGGAAAATGATTGAAAATTGGTTTGGATGCACGTGGCATAAACATTTTATTTTAACTTGGGAGAATTATTTAACATATAATCTTGTGAACGAATTACATGTTCCTTGTGCGTTCAGTAGCCCGGATCTTGTCCGGGTTAAAGATCAATAGACACACCACAATGTTCTTTTGTGCACTGACGGGTGTACGCCTACACCCCGCGCTTAAGTCGTGGCCATTTCGTAAAATGATGCCAAGGATATCCGGGACATGGTCATTAACCCCCCAAAGGCTTTAAGTAACAAGACTGTTTAAACGAGCCGATCAAATTAGTCAATTACCCACTCAACGGTGGAGGATTTGATGCTCGATCAAGCGGTATGCTATATACCGTAACCCAAGCCCGTATAGGGAAAATAAGTTAAAAGTATTTACCTGAGCAATGTAGAAATCACAATAAGCAAAATGCACGTAGCTTTTACTGGTACTCCTAATCTGGAACGAAGGTTTTATAATAACCTATTAGAATCCTAACGGGTCTTTAATTAAGCATAAGCTTAGCACCGGCTAGTTTCAAAGATACGGTTCGTACGCACGATTAAGCGAAGACCGGATAGAATGTGATTCAGACCCGACAAGTTCAGAGACTTGTTTAATATGGTTTTATTATTCACATTCTGGATTTTGAGATAAAACCGTTAAGGTTTGACCCGTTTCGGCTAATTTATGTAAACTTGTTACATAAACCGAACCGTACGCGTAATAAGCGTGACGGGTATTCATGAGAGCTATAGACAGGTTTCCTAAGTTCATTATGCCTCAAATATGTTGTGACATCAGTAAGATGACTTTCATTATGCCCGAAACGTGTTTAAACACAAACTAGGCCCCGTATGGGTAGTTTGGTCATTTAAAAGTTTATAAAAGAGTTTAAGTAACAAGCTGAGTTACAGGTCTGATGTAATTAGCAAATATACTCAATTTACTAAGTTATATCAGTAGGATAAAATATATATGTGAAATTTATCAATTATAACCAAACTATGCCCCGTAGGGGTATTTTGGTAATTTCACATAAGCCGAAAAGCTCAAAACTGAAGTTTGAATTAATCAACTTTTGCTTACTGTTAAAATATCATAATTTGCCTAAAATATCAGTAGGTATCAACCCGGGTATGTTTGATATATAGTTTTTAATACATACTATGCGTTAAAAACGCTTAATAAGGCGATTAAGAGCCGTTTACGGGTTCGATACATAAGGCTGATATTTTTATACTTCCAGAAGGCTTAAAATAATTTATTTAACATATCTAATCAGTAGCAAAAGGTTTGGAGTCGTTTAGATATGTAAAACTCATTTTATGGCCCATAAGGGCAAAACCGACAATTACCGGACTAAGCCTACGACTACTAGTTATGCTCAGCCTAAAATTAATTAAAAATACTTAAAAATCCCAAAATAATATATTACATCAGTGGGTAAAATATTTGATATCAAAAAGTATGTTTAAGTAGGCTATACGTTAATTACGCCATTTTATTAACATAAAGCTTTCAATTTGCGATAATGAGCATAACTCTCAATCTACACCTCAAACTGATCTCAAATTTTGCATACAAGTTTATATATCAGTATGTAAGGTTTCTACTCTTTTACATTTCCAAAAATCACGTTTTAAGGTAATAAGGGCATAATGGTCAACATATGAGCAATTAACGGAATCATGCATATTAATTGGATAACTAATGATCCGATATGTATAATCACAGAGGGTTATACTAGCATGTAACCTGGTCCAAATAAAGCTCTAAGGAATTTCTAAAATATGCCTAAACGGGTCAGAACTGAAAGTCAAAGGGAAAGTCAAACTATGTGACTTTCGGTTCCGAACCGGGTATTTACAGGAAACTGTCGGGTTGAACATGTTTAGACATGTTCTTACACTTATTACTAAGTTATAACAATAATCAAACAGGTTGTATATGATCTACATTGCTAATTATGCATAAATTGTATTTTAAGTATCCTGTTGACTTTTTCTTAGCAAGTTTGACCCGACTTTTGACCTGGTTAGAGTGGTAATCAGGGGGAACCCTTTTAAGGATTTATTACCCACATAATTACCAACTTATAACTACTTTTAATTTGAGATTTGACTGAGCCATTATTAATTAATCTCGAAGTCAAACCGTAATTACGATGGTTTGACTTTTAGCTAAATAACTAAGCTAAACTTAATTAAAGAAGGATTAGCAAGCTTACAAGTGTCTAATGGTTGATTAGGAAGGCCTGGAGAGTGCTCTTGTGCTCCACAATTGATCAGAAGATTGTTTGATGGATGAATGATCAAGTGTTGCACATAGAAGCCTTATATAGTGAACTAAGGCACCACAAGGTGTTGACAACTTAGTCTACTACTGCCCACAACATTCCCACATGTGTCCCTAGTGTTTAGGGGTTGCTTAGAGGTCAAGAGGGATGAGGAAAACCGTTAAAAATCAGTTTCATGCGCGTAACAGTAAATCAGCAATTTTTCTGTCGCTGGGCGCTGCTTGCGCACCGTAAGACTCCTGTTGTTGCGGTGCGCAAGCGTTCATCAAGGACCAAAAATTTGTTCTTTCATGCATTCGAAAGGGCAACCATCTTTATCCGACTTTGGGGCCTCAATTATCATTTATGGACCTCCCAAAATGGCCTTGAACAGTTACATACCCTACCTTTATGAATTGTTTGATTGTATTCTTTATAAAAGTACCGAAAACTAAGGGTTACCGTAGGAATTTCTTCGTAGGAGTCCACCAATTAAATTATGAATCATTCATTGCTATAATTCACTGAACTTGAACATATACTAGATGTTTTAATATGATTTGAGTCTTGGGATTTATAACGAGGTCGTTCAGAGGTGCAAAAGTTAACATGACGACACTTTTAAATCCTGTCAAACAATTTTTTTTATAAATCCGAGTTTATAACGCTTTTTGTCTTACTTGACACGTGTCGTTATTTTATTTAACACGAATTTTCGAGGTGTTACATCCTCACCCCCTTAAAATAAATCTCGACCCGAGATTTACTGAAATAAATAAGGGTACTTTTCTTTCATGGTGGATTCAACCTCCCACGTATACTCGGGACCTCTACGGGCATCCCATTTGACCTTTACAATAGGTACATGCTTCCTACGAAGCTTCTTTACCTGTCGATCCTCAATCGAAAAAGGTTTTTCCACAAATTTTAAGCTCTCGTCTATATGCACATCTGAATGCGGTGTTACCAGTGATTCATCAGCGAAGCACTTCTTCAGATTGCAGATGTGGAACACATTGTGAATTCCACTGAGCTCTTCTGGTAAGTTCAACTTATAGGCAACTGACCCGACACGTTCGATAACCTCGAAAGGTCCTATGTATCTCGGGCTTAGCTTGCCTTTCTTACCAAATCGCATCACTCCCTTCCAGGGTGACACTTTAAGCAACACTTTATCACCTACTTCGAAGTGAAAAGCTTTACGCTTTGGATCTGCATAGCTCTTCTGCCTATCACGGGCAGCTTTGAGACGGTCACGAATCTGGACAATCTTGTCCGTTGTTTCGAAGACTATCTCTGGTCCTGATAACTGGACATCTCCAACTTCCGCCCAACAAACGGGCGATCTACACTTTCTACCGTATAATGCCTCAAAAGGCGCAACCTTTATGCTGGTGTGGTAGCTATTGTTGTAGGAGAATTCGATTAATGGTAAGTTCTTATCCCAACTACCACCCAAATCGATCGCACATGCACGTAGCATATCTTCCAACGTTTGAATAGTACGCTCACTCTGACCGTCAGTCTGAGGATGATAAGCCGTACTAAAATTCAAACGTGTGCCCAAAGATTGTTGGAAACTCTTCCAAAAATGTGACGTGTACCTAGTATCTCGGTCAGAGATAATAGACACAGGTATGCCATGTAAGGCTACAATCTTATCAACGTACAACTGGGCTAACATGTCGGAGCTATAAGTCTCCTTGATGGGTAAGAAATGTGCTGACTTAGTCAGTCTATCAACTATAAACCATATTGTATCGTTTCCTTTCCTTGTCTTGGGTAACTTGGTAATAAAATCCATAGTTACCATTTCCCACTTCCAAGTAGGAAGTTCAGGCTGTTGTAGCAAACCTGACGGTTTTTGATGCTCGGCTTTGACTTGCGCACATGTCAAGCATTTAGCTACATGAGTGGCTACAGACTTCTTCAAGCCTATCCACCAATAATTTGCCTTCAGATCCTGGTACATCTTATCGGCTCCAGGATGGACGGAGTATTTGGAACTGTGGGCTTCCTGGAGGATAACATCATGAAGTCCCCCATAAATTGGAACCCATATTCGTCCATTCAACCTTAAAATTCCGTCCTTGCTAAGAGTTAACTGCTCCTCAGTTACTCCTAACTTTTCATTAGGATAGTTAGCTTCCAACACAGCTTCCTTTTGTGCAGCTAACAACCTTTCAATCAAATTATTCTTTATCTCCATGCGCTTGGCATTGATTCGGATGGGTTTCATCCTTTCCTTTCGACTCAAGGCATCAGCGACTACATTCGCCTTGCCGGGATGGTACTTGATTTCACAATCATAGTCATTCAAAGTCTCCATCCAACGGCGTTGCCTCATGTTTAACTCTTTCTGATTAAACAGATGCTGGAGGCTCTTGTGATCAGAATAGATCACACACTTGATCCCATAAAGATAATGCCTCCACAGTTTTAGTGTGAATACAACGGCACCCAATTCCAAGTCATGGGTGGTGTAATTCTTTTCATGCACTTTTAACTGTCGTGATGCATAGGCAATAACCTTGCCTTTCTGCATAAGCACACACCCCATCCCGGTGTGTGATGCATCACAATAAACTACAAATTCTTCGATTCCATCTGGCAATGTCAACACAGGAGCATTGCTCAATTTCTGCTTGAGAACATCAAAAGCTTCTTGCTTCTTAGGGCCCCAAACGAACTTTACTTTCTTCTTGGTCAAGGAAGTTAGGGGTGCAGCAATCCTTGAAAAATTTTCAATGAAATGCCTGTAATATCCTGCCAATCCCAGGAAGCTACGAATCTCCGTAGGCGTCTTTGGTTCTTGCCAATTCATAACAGCTTCAACCTTAGCGGGATCCCCTTGGATACCACGCTCACTGACCACATGTCCAAGAAATTGGACTTCTCGTAGCCAAAATTCGCACTTAGAGAATTTGGCATAGAGTTTCTCATGATGTAGGAGTTTGAGAATACAGCGAAGATGTTTCTCGTGGTCAGCTTGGTTCTTCGAATAAATAAGGATGTCATCGATGAAGACGATAACGAATTTATCCAAGTATGGCTTGCAAACGCGATTCATGAGATCCATGAACACAGCCGGTGCATTAGTGAGCCCAAAAGGCATCACTAGGAACTCGTAATGACCATAACGAGTCCTAAATGCAGTTTTATGCACGTCTTCATCCCTAACCTTCAGTTGATGGTAGCCTGACCTCAAATCAATCTTCGAGAAATAACTGGCCCCTTGTAACTGATCGAACAAATCGTCGATTCTGGGCAAAGGATATCTATTCTTTATCGTGACCTTATTAAGCTCACGATAGTTGATGCACAGACGCATCGATCCATCCTTCTTCTTGACAAACAGGACTGGCGCTCCCCAAGGAGACGAGCTAGGTTTAATGAAACCCTTGGCTAGCAATTCGTCTAGCTGTGTCCTTAATTCTTTCATCTCTGTGGGCGCCAACCTATAAGGTGCTCTAGCAACTGGTGCTGCTCCGGGGATGATATCTATCCTGAATTCCACCTGCCTATCTGGTGGCAAACCAGGTAGTTCTTCTGGAAAAACTTCTGGGAATTCAGAGATGACTGAGATGTCTTCTATCTTCGGTCTAGGTTCATCAATAATCACCTGTGCCATCTAGATGACACATCCCTTCTTTAAACATTTGGAAGCCTTAAGCATAGTCACCTGCTCAGGCAGTCCATACTGGGTATCTCCCCGAATGGTAAGTGGTTCACCAGACGGAGTCTTTATTACCACTTGTTTCTTGTTACAGACAATTTGGGCCTGGTTATGTGATAACCAGTCCATACCCAGAACTATGTCAAAACCGGCTAACTTAAAGAGAAGTAGAGACAGAGGAAAAGAATGGTTCTTAATGGATATAACACATCCATCTAACACAGTTGAGACGGTTTCTATGGTACCATCTGCTAACTCTACCTCATAGTTTACGCTTAAGGTTTTGACAGGTAATTTCAGCAATTCACAAAATTTATGATCTACGAAAGACTTATCTGCGCCTGAATCAAAAAGTACTCTTGCAAAGACATCATTTACAAGGAAAGTACCTGTTATGACATTATCGTCTTGCACAGCCTCTTTCGCGTCCATTCTGAAGACTCTAGCATTAGTCTTCTTAGCCTCTTCAGGCTTCTTGTTGTACTTAGGGCAGTTGGTTTTAATGTGGCCCTTTTCATTGCAACGGTAGCACGTTGCGTCTTTCATCTTCTTGCAATCCAAGGTTTTGTGATCCGTGGACTTGCAAATGCCACAAGCATAAGATTTTGACTGAGTCTGTGAGTTCGACTCAAGTCTACACTTTCCAAAGTGCTGCTTCTTGCATATCTTGCATTTGGGCTTCTCACCAGAATTATGCCCATCCTTCCTCGACTCCGATCCTTTCTTGTTGTCACCGTTCCCACGGTGTTTCTTGTTCGATCTACGTGAACCATTATCTTCACGCTTTCTCTTCTCAGCCTCCTTATTCCTCAGCGATCTCTGCCTGACCGCATCCAGAGTGAGGGATAAGGAAATGTCAGCTACGGATCTAAAAGTAGCTGGCCGAGAAGCTTTCATGCTTGCCTTGATTTCCGGGGCTAAACCACCGATAAAACGAGCGATTCTTTTTGGTTCCGGGGTTACCAGATAAGGAACCAATCGGGACATCGTGTTGAAGCTCATTAGGTAAGCTTGACAGTCAAGGTTTGTCATCACCAATGATAGAAAATCAGATTCTATCTTCTCCACCTCATGCTGAGGGCAGTAATTTTCCCTGATAAGGGCATCAAATTGATCCCACGACATATTGTACAATGGGACTTTTCCGGTGGCCTGAACCAGAGATCTCCACCATGCTAAAGCTTCACCCTTGAAAGACTGCGACACAAACTTGACCACGTCTCTCTCAGCGCATCCGCTGATGTCTACAACCGTATCCATCTCATCCAGCCATGTCATACAGTCAATGGCTCCCTTCTCCCCAGTGAAATCCCGAGGTTTGCAGGAAACGAAATATTTATAAGAGCAACCCTTGTCACGGGGTCCCTTGTTTAGTATAACATGCTGAGATGGAGCACTGTGGTTCGAGGAGCGTCGATCATCATCTTTCTTTGGGTCGTCCTTCTTGGACGGTGGCTTTGAATGTCACACCCTGGCTTTTGCGGAAGCGTGGGTTTATTTGGTGTGACTTCTTAATACCATAGCAACAATCACAACAATGCTATATGATAAAAATACGAGATGTTCATCCATTAATTAAAATGAGAGAATACCACAACACCATTGTTTGAAAACATTGACACTTACTACAAGTTACAAACCATGACCTGTTTAAACGAGTTCACAAGACTCAAACAAAAGTACTTAAATAAAACCCTGAGTTTAGAATTATGTATCCCATCCCGGAAAGAAATACACCCGCTAAACTCAACAACCCTGGATAACATCTTTTATTCAACGCAGCTAGACACAATAGCACACTCCGCCAGATCCATTAATTTCCTGAAATACATGTAGTTTGAAAAATCAACAAAAGTTGAGCGAGTTCATGTAAAAGTGAGTATGTATAAACCTTCCAAGTATGAATAAAAGTCCCTGGTATGTAGCAATAAGGAAAAAGAGATCACCAATGGGTTGCAAAGCCACTGGTATGTGTGAAAAGGTGCAGGAAGACTCAAACCTAGCAAATTTGTGCATCGGGCACATAGTCACCTCTATAGGCCGCCCCGGCCTCATGGGTGTGGGCTCGCTACACCCAAATAGATCTATCACTCATGTCCCTCGGTCCTAACAACGAGGATTGATGGCCTTAAGTGTTGTACCCACCCTTCACATAATCTAGTAGTAAACCCTCCTTAAGCTACCCATACCATGTATAAAATTGTCTGTAGTAATTGTAACATGTATCCACCCCCGAAGTATAAAACTGAAAACAGTTAAGAGAAAAGTGGGAACATGAACTCACAGTGGTGCGTCTTGTACCGTAACTCAAACTCCGTCCGCTACACGACAACCTACACGTACTAATGTCTATTAGACTAACGGGCCGTGCCTTGGCTTAGAGTTAAATGTTTTGAGTTACGTTTCTTTTATTATTCCGAGTAATAATTATTTGTCAAAATAATTAATATTTCAACTTAATCATATGTCGTGTTGGAATATTTGTTCATGCAATATTCTTGTATTAATACTTCTAAAGTATTTTATATATAAGTGTTTCCTTCCCAAGGATGGGACATTTTACATACGTATGTTCGTATCGGAAATATATTTTTAAGTCCCTTTTTGAGATTATATACTTAACCATTTTTATGTATAAAACCATCTTCCGATACTTTGTACTTTGTTATAAAGTTTCTGGCGAGGTTTATCTTTTGAAAACGTAATCTAAAATATACTAGTAAACACTTGTTCAGAAAATATTTACTAAGTGTTGGGATTTTCGGAAAATTTCGCCATAGTCTCCTTTGTAAATAGAAGTGTCCATGCTTAATAGCATATCATTTTCTTTTACACATATCTCGTAGATCGTTCTCACATAGCCAACCCGACAATTAGACATGAAATAAACTACTTATGTCATTTCAGCTTAATTAATCAAAACTGGACTGTTTTCGGGCATTTTAATAAAATAGTTAACCTTCTCCAAAAATTCCCAAATTTTTATAGAATGTCATATATAGTCCAAATTTTATTGTGTAAAAATATCAGAGTCCAGTTCTTTACCAATATTTTATAAAAAATTAATTTACCGGACTGAACTCAGATCCGTCACTTTCTGATTGCAGTTCACGGAAAAATTCATTTAAAATTTATCGTAAGTCCGATTGATGAAATTCCAGTGGGACAATTATTTGGACACCAGTGGTCATCTACAGTACCAATTTCATGACCTGAATCTACACAGAATCCTAGCTATGACGGAAAACAGGACCCTTATTTTCAGCAGTAAAAATGCAGCTTGAGCTGCTGTTACAAAACGGGTCTTTAAAAATAGTAAACGAAGTCCAAAAATTATAATTCCAGTGCCATTAGAACCGTATTTCATAAAAACATGTTATAGACTCAAGAAAATCAAGTTTTTGTTAAGTTATGACCTGTTTACAGCCAGTTAAAGTCGGCTGAGAGTGCAAATCAGCAAGCTTTTTATAGGTTAAATGTTACTAAAACGCATATATACGATCACCATACTAACTTTTTAACCATGAAACAAGATGAACAAGGGTGTTCAAGTAACTTACTACTAGCACAAGGCTAGGGAAGAAATACTAGAGAAATTTGGGTGGATAAAAGCAATTGTGAGAGGTCCTTCAACTTCCGAAAAGCTCCAAGCTTCCTAACTTAGCTCCTTGCACCTCTAAATCACCATAGATTATATGGATGGAAGCTAGAAAGAAAAGTGTATGATGATGGTGGATGATCCGTGAGTTTATGAGGGAGGGAGAGAAAGGGATATCTTTTATGGTGATTAAAGATGGAAGGTAGGGTTACTAATTGATTCCATTAGGCAAATTGGTCTTAAAAGTGTGATACAAATTACACCATGTCCAAGAAAAGATTAGTGGAGGATTTTTGAAGATTTAAATCAAATCTTGGGGGCCATATGAACCGAAAATTCAGCCAAAAAGAAGGGATAATTTGTAAATTAGAGGGTGATTGATTTAGCTAGTGGGAGGTTAATTATTATGTCTAATGTTTAATGTATTATATGTATTATGAAATGTGTTAGTGTGTTCGTGAAAATAATACTAGCTCAGAAAAAGTGAGGCAATGTTTTTAACAATATTTTTGTGTTCCGGGTAATGTCCGGTTGTTCGGTTAGATACCGTTCCGTTAAAGTTCTAAGTTATATCGTAAAGTGTCTTTTATATTTATTTTTGTAACACATTTTATTCCCGGCACTTAGGAAAGTATACAGGACCATTCTGTCACGTAACCGAACTTTATTAATAATTTAAAATGCTGAATTTTATAAAAGAATGCTGAATTCTGCATTTAAAGTATGTTTTAGGCACTTCCCGGCACTATAACTATCACCTAGTGACGCAGTTTTATGGTCCTCACTTCCCTACACTCCAAACTAGTGTAGTACCTTATCCCTGGCTCATACTGGCCATAATAATACTGTCCGTCTAAGTGCTGGCATTGTCAGCATGTTTCTGAATTATCCGTTCAGTTTGTTAACTGTGATGTGTGCATCAAGTATGTCACTAATGTTTGTGAGTAATGAATAGAGTGACTGTATAAGATATGAAGCATGTGTATGTATGATATAAAAATCATAGAGCAGTTTAAATTGTTAGTTGTAATCAAGCACAGTCATTAAGCACATAATTAAAATTAATTAATTGTACAGTACCTGTAATTTTGAGGGTTGTCACATTCTCCCCCCGTTAAGAAAATTCCGTCCCGAAATTTTAGGATCTGCGTCTAGTTGCAGGGGTCTTGGGGAATAAATGTGGGTACTTGGCCTTCATACGATCCTCACGTTCCCACGTGAATTCTGGGCCGTGTCGTGCATTCCATCGAACTTTGACGAGTTTGACACTACTCCGGCGTGTTTTGTTAATCTTCCAATCAGTGACCTCAACAGGTTCTTCAACAAAATGGAGTGTGTCGTCGATATGAACTTCGTCAGCAGGAATGACAACTGTCTCTTGAGTTGGACTCTTTTTCAGGTTCGACACATGGAATGTATCATGAACACCGTTAAGTTCAGCAGGCAAGTCCAATTTGTAGGCTACAAGCCCAATCCTTTGCAGGATTTTGAATGGACCAATGTAACGCGGATTCAACTTCCCACGCTTCCCAAAGCGTGCCACACCCTTCCAGGGTGAAACCTTTAACAAAACCATATCCCCAACTTGATACTCCATGGACTTCCTGTTTGGATCTGTATAGGCTTTTTGTCTGTCGCGAGCCGCCTAGATGCGTTTTCGAATCTGTGTAATCTTGTCTGTCGTCTCTTGGACGATTTCGGGACCAACAAGCTGTCTATCACCTGCATCAGCCCAGCATAGTGGTGATCGACACTTGCGTCCGTAAAGAGCTTCAAATGGCGCGACTCCAATACTTGTGTGGTAGCTGTTGTTGTACGAAAATTCGACCAATGGTAAATGATTATCCCCGCTACCGCCTAGATCCATTACACACGCTCTCAGCATGTCCTCCAATGTCTGAATAGTTCTTTCACTTTGGCCATCGGTTTGCGGATGAAATGCAGTGCTCAGATTCAACTGTGAGCCGAAAGCTTCTTGGAAGGATTGCCAAATCCTTGACACGAAGCGTCCATCTCTATCAGAGATAATCGAGAGAGGCACTCCATGACGTGCAACTATCTCTCGCATGTAAATCTCCGCAAGTTTACTCGTGTTGTCTTTCTCTTTGATCGGCAGGAAGTGCGCAGACTTCGTTAGACGGTCTACAATCACCCAAATTGTGTCATGGCCCTTGGGTGTCCTTGGCAATTTCGTAATGAAATCCATTGAAATCTGTTACCACTTCCATTTGGGTATTTCAGGTTGTTGTAGAAGACCTGAAGGCTTTTGGTATTCGACCTTTACCTTGGCACACGTTAAGCATTTGCTAACATATACCGCAACATCGCCTTTCATCCTAGGCCACCAATAGAAATCCTTAAGATCTTGGTACATTTTATCCGCTCCTGGATGAATCGAGTACCGTGACTTGTGAGCTTCATCGAAAATAACCTTTCTCAATCCACCGAACAGAGGAACCCAAATCCTTTTCATGAAGCACAAAGTTCCTTCCCTGTTTGGTACTAACTGTTTCTCCATCCCACGGAGATACTCATTCTCAATATTCCTTTCCTTAAGAGCTTCTCTCTGCGCAGCACGAATGCGCAACGAGAGGTCCGTTTGAACAATCATTTCTAAAGCCCGAACCCTTATGGGCTTGATCCTTTCCTTCCGACTTAGAGCATCAGCAACCACATTCGCCTTCCATGGGTGATACTTGATTTCGCAGTCGTAGTCATTCAATAGTTCAACCCAGCGTCTTTGCCTCATGTTAAGCTCCTTTTGGTTAAATATGTGCTGTAAGCTCTTGTGATCAGTGAAGATTGTACATCGCGTACCGTACAAATAATGTCGCCAGATTTTTAGTGCAAACACCACCGCGCCTAACTCTAAGTCATGCGTGGTATAGTTTCTCTCGTGGATCTTCAACTGGCGTGACGCATATGCTATAACTTTCTGCCGCTGCATCAACACGCAGCCCAGACCCTGACGCGAGGCGTCACAATATACCACGAAGTCATCCGTTCCTTCGGGTAGTGATAAGATCGGTGCGTCACAAAGTTTATTTTTCAACAACTGAAACGCTTCTTCTTGCTTGTCACCCCAATCAAACTTCTTGTCTTTCTGTGTGAGTGCGGTCAGAGGTTGAGCGATTTTAGAGAAATCCTCAATGAACCTTCGATAATAACCAGCCAAACCTAAGAACTGTCGAATCTCGGTTGGTGTCTTTGGAGTTTCCCAGTTCTTGATCGCCTCAATCTTTGTAGGATCTACATGGATTCCATTTCCATTAACCACATGACCAAGAAACTGAACTTCGCGTAACCAGAACTCGCACTTCGAGAACTTTGCGTACAACTTCTCCCTTTTAAGTAGCTCTAAAATGGCTCTTAAATGTTGTTCGTGTTCTTCTTTCAACTTTGAATAAATCAGAATGTCATCAATAAACACAATCACGAACTTGTCGAGGTACGGCTTACAAACTCTGTTCATCAAATCCATAAAAACCGCTGGCGCGTTTGTCAACCCAAACGGCATCACCAGAAACTCGTAATGTCAATATCGAGTCCTGAAGGCTGTCTTTGGAATACTTTCCTCTTGAATTCTCAACTGATGGTATCCTGATCGCAAATCGATCTTTGAGTAGAAACTTGAACCTTGCAACTGATCGAATAAGTCATCAATTCTCGGCAAAGGATATCTATTCTTGATAGTCAACTTGTTCAGCTCCCGGTAGTCGATACACATGCGAAAACTACCATCCTTCTTCTTAACAAACAAGACTGGAGCTCCCCAAGGCGAGAAGCTTGGTCTGATAAATCCCTTGTCTAACAACTCTTGAAGTTGCGTTGATAACTCCTGCATTTCCGAAGGCGCAAGTCGATAGGGTGCTTTAGCCACAGGCGCGGCGCCTGGAACTAAGTCAATGTGAAACTCGACTTGTCTTTGAGGCAGCAATCCTGGCAGGTCTTCTGGAAAGACTTCAGGATATTCTTTCACGACTGGAATGTCTTCTATTCTCGGCTCAGCTGCTTCTTTATCCACGATGTGTGCCAAGAAGGCAACACATCCCTTCTTCAAATACTTTCTAGCCTTCAAGCAACTAATGATCCTCAGGGGCGTATCGCGCTTCTCTCCGTGTACTATGATCGTTTCTCCATCCGCCATTGGGATGCGAATGGTCTTCTCGTGACAAACAATCTCAGCTCTGTTGCTTGACAACCAATCCATCCCTACTACCACGTCGAAGCTCCCCAACTTGACTGGCAGTAGATCTAGCGTAAATTCGTATCCTCCTAGTTCTATCACGCATCCTCTGATGACTTCATTTGTTTCAATTAGTTTCCCATTAGCCAGCTCAATTGAGTACGGAATGTCTAACTTACTAGTAGTTAACCCAAGCATATTCTTAAATTCTAACGATACAAAGCTATAGTCGGCACCAGTATCAAATAGCACAGATGCAAAGCGTTGATTTATAGGGAACGTACCAGTGACAACGTTTGGATCCTGGCGCGCTTCCCTTGCACCAATGTTGAAGACTCTTCCTTGTGCTTGGTTCAGTTTTGGGCATTCCCTCTTAAAGTGCCCGACGTCTCCACAGTTAAAGCACCCCGGTCCCCGACCATTCCCATTTCCATTTCCACCTTGAGCATTGTTTTGGTTGCGATTTTCACTCCCAGCTTGGTTTGCAAAGTTCCCACGGTTTCCATTTCCGCCATTTCCTCCTTGTTGGCGGTTTCCATTACCATTCCCATTGCCTCGATTACTACCACGCCCAGCACCAGTTCCAGCCCAACATGTATCCTTCGAGTGGCCGTTCTTTCCACATGACTCACATTTCCTTAATCTGCACTGGCCGGAATGATGGCGCTGGCATACCTCACACTTGGGCAGAGTGCCCATGTACCCCTTTTTGTTTGAACTGCTGGTGCCTTGTTTGAAGTTGGAGAATTTCCGTTTGTTTTCTCCTGAGGATTCCTCGTGAATTTCTTTCTTCTTGGGGTCAGAGTTTGGAAACTTGTTTAGATGGATAGCTTCCTCAGTAAGTGACACGCTCAGGTCGATGGCTTCAGTAATGGTTGCAGGCTTGGACGTGGTTACCATGCTCATGATCTGGGGTGCCAATCCCCAGATGAAGCGCTCAACGCGTTTAAATTCTGGCGTGACCATGTATGGCACTACATGGGACAAATCATGAAACCTTTGAACATATTCTGCAATCTTAGGACCTTCCATTTTTAGGTGCCAGAACTCAGTTTCTAGCTTCTGTATTTCAGTACGCGAGCAGTACTTTTTCCTCATTAACTCTTTTAACTCAGCCCAAGTTAATGCATAAGCAGCGGCTTCTCCTAAAGTTTACACTTGCAGATTCCACCACGATAGAGCACCATCCAGAAACAGCCCTGAAATGTAAGTGACTTGTTGATCGGGAGCGCATTTGCTCATTCTCAGAACCGAATCTGTCTTTTCAGCCCACCTAACAAACGCAACAGCACCTCCAGTGCCATTGAAATTTACTGGCTTACAGTCAAGGAATTGTTTGTAGGTGCACCCATGGGGTGGATTGTTGTTGCCGTTGTTGTTCGAATTGTTCCCGCTAGTTCCTCCTTGGGAGGCCGCATATTGTGCTATGGCTGCGGTAATTATCCCTTGGAGTTCTGCCTGGGTAGTAGGCATGCCTGGGTCGCGTCGCGGAGGCATCTTCTAAAAGAAAGATCATATTGGTCCGTTCATAATAAGTATAGTAAGTAATATGCGTATGTAATAACACAATAACTCATAATATCTCATGTCATAACGCAAAATAAATGATGCAACAACGCATGTAAGTCACAATCAATGTAAGCAAGTAATCATGCTAGTCTTCCCCAGACTATCCCATCCAGTCTCATAGACTGAACTCCTTAGTTTCTCAAACGAACTCCCTGGTCTCTAAGACCAAACCTCCCAGTCTCTAAGACTAAACATCCCCAATCTCTAAGATTGAATCCCTCAATCTCTAAGACTGAACCTCCCTCAGTCTCTAAGACTGAACCTTCCCAGCCTCTAAGGCTAAACTCCCTCAGTCTCTAAGACTGAAATATAATTTCTGAAAAATGTATTTGTGCCTTTTTGTTTGTAAAAATGTTTGTACCCTGGATCTGGACTTTTAGTGTATGCAATGCAAAAATGTTTGATAACATTTCCGTGAGAGCCCTAGTGATCATAGTCTAGACTCGAGAAAGAATCCTAGTTCGCTATGATCGAGGCTCTGATACCAAGCTGTCACACCCTGGCTTTTGCGGAAGCGTGGGTTTATTTGGTGTGACTTCTTAATACCATAGCAACAATCACAACAATGCTATATGATAAAAATACGAGATGTTCATCCATTAATTAAAATGAGAGAATACCACAACACCATTGTTTGAAAACATTGACACTTACTACAAGTTACAAACCATGACCTGTTTAAACGAGTTCACAAGACTCAAACAAAAGTACTTAAATAAAACCCTGAGTTTAGAATTATGTATCCCATCCCGGAAAGAAATACACCCGCTAAACTCAACAACCCTGGATAACATCTTTTATTCAACGCAGCTAGACACAATAGCACACTCCGCCAGATCCATTAATTTCCTGAAATACATGTAGTTTGAAAAATCAACAAAAGTTGAGCGAGTTCATGTAAAAGTGAGTATGTATAAACCTTCCAAGTATGAATAAAAGTCCCTGGTATGTAGCAATAAGGAAAAAGAGATCACCAATGGGTTCCAAAGCCACTGGTATGTGTGAAAAGGTGCAGGAAGACTCAAACCTAGCAAATTTGTGCGTCGGGCACATAGTCACCTCTATGGGCCGCCCCGGCCTCATGGGTGTGGGCTCGCTACACCCAAATAGATCTATCACTCATGTCCCTCGGTCCTAACAACGAGGATTGATGGCCTTAAGTGTTGTACCCACCCTTCACATGATCTAGTAGTAAACCCTCCTTAAGCTACCCATACCATGTATAAAATTGTCTGTAGTAATTGTAACATGTATCCACCCCCGAAGTATAAAACTGAAAACAGTTAAGAGAAAAGGGGGAACATGAACTCACAGTGGTGCGTCTTGTACCGTAACTCAAACTCCGTCCGCTACACGACAACCTACACGTACTAATGTCTATTAGACTAACGGGCCGTGCCTTGGCTTAGAGTTAAATGTTTTGAGTTACGTTTCTTTTATTATTCCGAGTAATAATTATTTGTCAAAATAATTAATATTTCAACTTAATCATATGTCGTGTTGGAATATTTGTTCATGCAATATTCTTGTATTAATACTTCTAAAGTATTTTATATATAAGTGTTTCCTTCCCAAGGATGGGACATTTTACATACGTATGTTCGTATCGGAAATATATTTTTAAGTCCCTTTTTGAGATTATATACTTAACCATTTTTATGTATAAAACCATCCTCCGATACTTTGTACTTTGTTATAAAGTTTCTGGCGAGGTTTATCTTTTGAAAACGTAATCTAAAATATACTAGTAAACACTTGTTCAGAAAATATTTACTAAGTGTTAGGATTTTCGGAAAATTTCGCCATAGTCTCCTTTGTAAATAGAAGTGTCCATGCTTAATAGCATATCATTTTCTTTTACACGTATCTCGTAGATCGTTCTCACATAGCCAACCCGACAATTAGACATGAAATAAACTACTTATGTCATTTCAGCTTAATTAATCAAAACTGGACTGTTTTCGGGCATTTTAATAAAATAGTTAACCTTCTCCAAAAATTCCCAAATTTTTATAGAATGTCATATATAGTCCAAATTTTATTGTGTAAAAATATCAGAGTCCAGTTCTTTACCAATATTTTATAAAAATTAATTTACCAGACTGAACTCAGATCCGTCACTTTCTGACTGCAGTTCACGGAAAAATTCATTTAAAATTTATCGTAAGTCCGATTGATGAAATTCCAGTGGGACAATTATTTGGACACCAGTGGTCATCTACAGTACCAATTTCATGACCTGAATCTACACAGAATCCTAGCTATGACGGAAAACAGGACCCTTATTTTCAGCAGTAAAAATGCAGCTTGAGCTGCTGTTACAAAACGGGTCTTTAAAAATAGTAAACGAAGTCCAAAAATTATGATTCCAGTGCCATTAGAACCGTATTTCATAAAAACATGTTATAGACTCAAGAAAATCAAGTTTTTGTTAAGTTATGACCTGTTTACAGCCAGTTAAAGTCGGCTGAGAGTGCAAATCAGCAAGCTTTTTATAGGTTAAATGTTACTAAAACGCATATATACGATCACCATACTAACTTTTTAACCATGAAACAAGATGAACAAGGGTGTTCAAGTAACTTACTACTAGCACAAGGCTAGGGAAGAAATACTAGAGAAATTTGGGTGGATAAAAGCAATTGTGAGAGGTCCTTCAACTTCCGAAAAGCTCCAAGCTTCCTAACTTAGCTCCTTGCACCTCTAAATCACCATAGATTATATGGATGGAAGCTAGAAAGAAAAGTGTATGATGATGGTGGATGATCCGTGAGTTTATGAGGGAGGGAGAGAAAGGGATATCTTTTATGGTGATTAAAGATGGAAGGTAGGGTTACTAATTGATTCCATTAGGCAAATTGGTCTTAAAAGTGTGATACAAATTACACCATGTCCAAGAAAAGATTAGTGGAGGATTTTTGAAGATTTAAATCAAATCTTGGGGGCCATATGAACCGAAAATTCAGCCAAAAAGAAGGGATAATTTGTAAATTAGAGGGTGATTGATTTAGCTAGTGGGAGGTTAATTATTATGTCTAATGTTTAATGTATTATATGTATTATGAAATGTGTTAGTGTGTTCGTGAAAATAATACTAGCTCAGAAAAAGTGAGGCAATGTTTTTAACAATATTTTTGTGTTCCGGGTAATGTACGGTTGTTCGGTTAGATACCGTTCCGTTAAAGTGCTAAGTTATATCGTAAAGTGTCTTTTATATTTATTTTTGTAACACATTTTATTCCCGACACTTAGGAAAGTATGCAGGACCATTCTGTCACGTAACCGAACTTTATTAATAATTTAAAATGCTGAATTTTATAAAAGAATGCTGAATTCTGCATTTAAAGTATGTTTTAGGCACTTCCCGGCACTATAACTATCACCTAGTGACGCAGTTTTATAGTCCTCACTTCCCTACACTCCAAACTAGTGTAGTACCTTATCCCTGGCTCATACTGGCCATAATAATACTGTCCGTCTAAGTGCTGGCATTGTCAGCATGTTTCTGAATTATTCGTTCAGTTTGTTAACTGTGCTGTGTGCATCAAGTATGTCACTAATGTTTGTGAGTAATGAATAGAGTGACTGTATAAGATATGATGCATGTGTATGTATGATATAAAAATCATAGAGCAGTTTAAATTGTCAGTTGTAATCAAGCACAGTCATTAAGCACATAATTAAAATTAATTAATTGTACAGTACCTGTAATTTTGAGGGTTGTCACATTGAAGGTTGTGTAGATTGGGTCCTACTACGAGTCCCACTGTACTCTTCATACTGCCTTTCCAAAGCCTGTGTAACAGCGCCGTCTATGATCGCTTTCAATTCCGCACCCGTTAGATTAATTCCGGCGTCATTATTAACCTCCACTGGATGGCTATTACCCTCGTCCGAGTTAGCCATTTTAATTGAACTGTTGCAGAAAACAAGGACAATAGTTTATTTGGGAGTTTATTATGGAATTGCCCCTTAGGGAAATTCATTAACCATGGTAAACAGAGACCATATTTGGTTAATTTATTAATCATATTTATTTAGGATTTCTATAATAATTTATCCTAGTTATAAAACAATAACAGTTTTATTTGTGGCACAAAAGGCCTAGTCACATGGACATTTTTATTTAATCTATGATTTCAGAGAATCAAAACATTAAGGTATACTGGCACAGTAGGCCTAGTCACGAGGACATTTTGAAATATAAGCTACGATTTCAGAGAATCAAGGCTTTTAAGGTTTGAACCTAGTTCATCACCTTATCTGACAGGGAGTCATTGCTACCACCGTCTTTTTGGCTCATTTAGAAAAGAGCAAGGCCCGCAGGCATTATATTACCACGTATGGTTAAAATATGATCATCTTAATTGATGATGTAAACCCAGGATTCAGAGATCATTAAACTGGGTTAGGAATCTTCTAAAGAATTCCTTTATAAAAATGACGTATGTGATTTTCAATAAATCACGTCTGCCAGGAGTGTTAACATATTTTCAGATGTTAACGAATCTTTTAAACAGGTCTTACCATCTTGGCCAGGTCTTTATAATGACACTCAGGCTAGGTTTCACTCATAAGATTCTTATTAATATTTAAATAGGCAGATTAACGTTTAAAAGGAATGATTTTGATTTACTTATTTCATATATAATAATTATGCATATAATAGCAAAGATGAAATTTATATACATAACATTCCATTAATTACTTAGAAATTACATATTGCCCTAAACGGGTCTTTCACAAACAAATCGCCCACGCAGGAGCTTGCTCACATAAACATGCCCACGCAGGGGTCTTACAGAAAGATATAAGTCCACGCAGGGACTAACACACCGATAAATGTCCACGCAGGGACTAAACACAAATAATTTTCCACGCAGGGACTTATACAACATCATACCCTCGTAGGGGTTAACGGAAAGATAGACCCACGCAGGGGTCAAAACAAACACACATACATACCCACGCAGGGGCTTAAACAAATACACCCACGCAGGGCTTAACAATAATTGGAAGGATTCAATGATCCTTCTTGTTCTTCCCTTTGATCAAGCTTGCCAATCCTTGGAAGAAGCTCTGTCTCTCCCTACGGTCACGGTGGAAGCCTCGCTCTACTTCATCCAACCTTTGTAGGATTTCCTCCCTTTCTGGGGGAGAAAACTGTAACAACTCTAATCAAAAGTCATAATTATTAAATTAATTAGTCCAAAAGGAAACCCTAATTGAGACACCCAAGTGATTCTGAACAAACCCTAAAATTTTCATAATTTTCAGAATCAGGATTAGGGCCCCTAAAACTCAGGGGGGGTTAAACCCTATGGACGATTATCCATCTAAAACGTTGGCAGCAAGTAATTTTCGAAAATTATCAACTCAGCAAAGCTAGTGCCAAACGTGGCAACCCTATAGCTAAAAATAGGTCTCACGCAGCCCGCCTCAGGTTAAGCTTATTCTCACGCGGGCCGCCTGAGGGTAAAATTTCACCTATAAATAGTGGGGTTTGGGACTGGAATCTGGGCACAGAAACGACGTAAAAATTCATAATATACACTGAGTTACGTTCGAATTACTATACAAACACACACGGGTCTCGAAATTCTGCTGCAAAACAGGGTATTAGCACAATCGCTGCTACGATTCATTTTCCGACGATCAATATATCCAATGAATGTTTAAGTGTCGCCCACATTAGGGTTATACTTTATCGTTCGTCATTAATTTGACGGATCATCGTTAATTCGATGGATAAAGTATTATACTTTGTCATTCGTCATTAATTTGACGGATCATCGTTAATTCGATGGATGAAGTATTGCACTTTTACATTCATTGTGAGAATTTGATCTCGTAAGTTATCGTAATTGCTGGATTGATTACTAACCCAGTTTTGTGTGCATTGTTATTTAAATTAGGTTAACAAGGCTAAATCATAGACTAGACTCTGTCCGTATTAAAACAGCAATGTGAGTCATTCTCTTTTTATCAACTGTTTTACAATACTCCAAATTATTTTCAAAGTTATAATTACAGTGATTAAGTTTATGTAATCACCAAATTACAGCCGGTATGTGGGGTATTGTGCACAGTATTACATTTTTATCACTTTAGGTGGGCGAACCTAAATTTAGTGATATTCGTCATTCATTGGGGCAGCCAATGGTGATATGACCACAGTCACCGTAAAGATTCGAGTGACAAATACTGTGGGTAGTTGGTTTGATATCAGAAACATTGTAATCTCTCTTAATACTGTAAATTATAACAAACGAGTCGTTTTAGTAAAAATGAATGATTCACACAGTATTTCCCGCTGACAAAACCTTTTTCAAACATGTTTCAGGTGATCTGCTGTAATTCAGGAAAAAGTGCTGGGGAGCATTTCAAGCTTAAGATAGTGGCTCATTATAAAATTAAGGAAATAAGTTTGTAACATAAAGATTTTATAAAATCATACTTTTGTAAATTATCAGGGTTTTATCCCGAATTATGAAATAAAATAATCGGGAAAAATTTTAGCTTTAAACGATCCTGTTAAATAAACTTCTGCTGTTAAACTTAATCAATTAAATACCGCAGTATTTCTGTCCCGCGGCTTCTGAAACGGGTCAAACCGGGTCAGGGGTCGTGATAGAAAAAGGTGGTATCAGAGCCACTGAGTTAAGCTAATTAAGTATTTAGAAATACTTAATTTTTCCTGATTACTATTATGTGATTTTGTGTATTATTAACTGATTATTTGTTAGTTACAGTATGGGTAAGCAAAAGCTTTCAAGTATCTTTCTTAAATTAGATAGATCATCCAATGAGAAGGGAAGTTCATCCCGAACCAAATCCTCGAATCAGGCTGAAATTCCTGAAGAAGGAATATTTGTGCGGAAGGCACAATACGAGGAATCACTTTCTCCTAAAAGGAGGGAGATGATTATTAAGAAAAGTAAAGAGCAAATTCGACAAAAGAAAATTAAACGGGAAACCCAGGAATTAATTGATAAATCACCTTGGGAAGATAAACTAGATGAGAAATGGGCAAATTTATATATGCTAGCCACAGTAGCAGAAAATATAAATCTTTAGATATTTTAAAAGTTTAGCACCCTACCCTCACAATCTAGAAACCCTGTGTGATAAATAAAATTTCAAAACCTAAGTATGTTTTCCAGTTATCTTTGTAATAAATTACACGGTTATTTATAAATTTTAACTTAGTATTTTATGCATTTTGCATATATGCTACATCAGCATGAGTGGGATATCTGAAGCTTTTCAGAACCTTAATCTTTACCCAGTAAATATCGAAGCTTCCAAAGAATATACTAGCTACTTTCCCGATATAGAACAACCAGTAGAATTCAAGGCTCCACCCTTGAAAAAGCCAAAACCCAAGAAAAGAAGTTATGTGGGATGGAGGAAAATACGTAAGAAAAAGCCAGCTCCAAAACTTCCCAAAATAAACAATCATTTGAAAAAGGGAAAAGGAATTATAACCGGAGAAAGTTCCAAACAACCGGAAATGGAAATTGAAGACAAGGAGGAGGTTAAGGAGATAGGAATTCAGATGGAGGAATGTACAAAAGAAATTGTAACCAGGAAAAGTTCTAGACTCCAAGAGATGGAGACTGAAGCTAAAGAAGTTTCTAGGCAAATGGAGAGGCAGTTTGAGGAATACTCTAAGGACATAGAAATGGAAGTTGGGCAAGGCTCTAGACCAACTCAGAGAGAAATCGGAGAAAGCTCCAATCAAAACCAGGGAAGGACTTTTCAAGATGAGATAGATTTCCTATTGGCAAGCTGTGAAACAATTCAGCCTGTCAATAATAATAATAATAATAATATTTTTACTTATTCTCTTGAAAACCAACTCCCTATGAATTGGGAACCAGCAATTCCAGACCCAATAGTTCATTCTCAAACCATAGGAATGGACGAATGGTGGACAAACGATTGGCAATTCCAAAATATTGTCAACGATCCTTACTCTTTTCTTCCACAATTCGATCCAGAACCCCTACCTAATCCACCCATGAGTAATGAAAACATGGCTGAACTTCACCACTTTGGTGAAGAGTTGTTTGATGCTGGAACTAGAATCAGGGAAATTGGGGGACAAATTGCCTGGAAGTACGATGAGAGGGAACTGCGTTTTTAGAACGGCAAATGACGAAAGATAGTAGGATGGTAAAACAGTGTTTGTATAATAGTAATAATAAAGTTAGTCTGTAAATAACGAATAAAACTCTGTAAGATATTTGCGAGTAATGATGCATACTATAATAGATATAAAATGAAATCGAGAAATCGATTATTTTGACTATATCTGTATTATAAAATTTTCTGATTGTTTGTATATAATTGTTATTTAGCAGATACTAATAAAATTTATATATATATTATCAGATGGCAAACGTTGATAATGAACCAGTAAATGAGGTTAATCAGTCTGAACAACATTCAAGAGATCAATATATGACTCGGCAAGATATCGAAAACATTGTTGCTCAAGGAATAGCCAATGCTATTCCAGCATTCGTCGCTGCTATAAAGAATCCGATCGAACCGCAACAAATTGTTCCTAGTAAACAGATTACTGAAGATAACTTCAGTAATAGTGTAAATGGAGGCAATAATCATGTTAATCATAATAAGGAACCACATCAAGCTCCATTACCCAAGAAAATGAAAACTGCAACGCCTGGTTGCACTTTCAAAGAATTCCTTGCTTGTAAACCCACTGAATTTGCAGGCAATGAAGGAGCAACTGCATCACTGCGTTGGTTAGAGAAAACCGAAGCAGTTATTGCAATAAGTAAATGTGGTAAAGATGATCAGGTTATGTATGCATCCAATCTGTTCAAAGAAGGAGCACTCGAATGGTGGAACACTGTGTTACAATCAAAAGGAAGAGTAATAGCTTATGCTATGACTTAGGAAGAATTTAAGGGTTTGGTGGAAAGAAAATTCTGTCCCGAGTATGAAAAGGAACAGATGGCGAATAAGTTTCTAAATCATCGGATGATGGGTGTGGATTGTCGTGGGTATACCTCGACATTCTTTGAATATGCAAGAGTGGTACCAACACTGGCTTCGCCAGAACCGGTACTCATTTCTCGCTATATTTGGGGGCTAATTGGTGAAATCCGCAATATTGTTAAAGCTGCGAGACCTCGCACTATTGATGATGCGGTAGAATTAGCCAATACTCTAACTGATGAACTAGTACGCACAAGAGATGAAGATAGGAAAAAGGAACTAGCTCAGAAAATTACCCAAGGATTTCGTGTGGGTAATAATAACAGCTTCAAGAGAAAAGGAACATGGCAATCTTCAGGTCTGCCATTCTGCAGGAAATGCAAAAAGAAACATTATGGAAGATGCGATATCACTTGTAATTTTTGCAAGGGTATAGGACATCGTGAAGAAAACTGCAAAAAGAAAACCGTAATCTGTTTTAACTGTGGAGAAGCGGGGCATTATAAAACAGAATGTCCTAAATTGGTCAAACCAGTAGATAACAAACCCAAGACGACCGAAGGAACCACAAAGAAGAATGCCAGAGCATTTCAGTTGACCACTCAAGAAGCAGAACTCATTCCGGATGTGATAGCGGGTACGTTCTTAGTTCACAACGTGTACGCAAAAGTATTATTTGACTCTGGTGCAAACCAAAGTTTTATAAATACTTCATTCTGCCAAGCTCTTAATTTACCTTTAACCAATATTAGACAGATTTTTACAGTTGAAACAGCAGACGGAAATTCAGTTAAAATAGATAAAGTTTTGCAAGAAGGAAACATAGAACTTTTAGGACATAAATTCTCTGCAAAATTATTGCCAATGAAATTAGCTGAATTTGATGTTGTATTAGGAATGGATTGGTTAGTAGCTAACCATGCTAGAATCCTTTGTGATCAGAATTCCATAGAAATTCAATCACCCACCGGAGAAGTGATTAGGATTACAGGAGATAAACCACGAAAGCCCATGAAGTTCATATCAGTAATGAAAGTTGCTAATTATGAACGAAAACAAGGAATAGTGTATATGATTTCGGTAATCATTAGCACTAAGGGAAAAGATCTTAAGGAAATACCAGTAGTCTCAGAATATCCTGATATATTTCCAGAAGATTTACCGGGATTACCTCCAGACAGGGAAATAGAATTTAGGATTCATCAAATTCCAGGAACTACACCGATAGCCAAGGCACCTTATCGGTTAGCACCCACAGAAATGTTAGAACTGAAACAGCAATTAGATGAATTACTAAGTAAAGGATTCATACAACCTAGTTCATCCCCTTGGGGAGCGCCAGTGTTGTTTGTAAAGAAAAAGGACGGTTCAATGAGAATGTGTATCGATTATAGAGAATTGAATAAGGTTACAATTAAGAATCGATACCCATTACCTAGGATTGATGATCTTTTTGATCAACTTCAGGGGGCTAGATATTTTTCTAAGATAGATTTACGCTCCGGATATCATCAATTGAAGGTACAAGAAGAAGACATACCTAAAACTGCTTTTAGAACTAGGTATGGTCATTACGAGTTTACAGTCATGCCCTTCGGATTAACAAATGCGCCTGCAACATTTATGGACATGATGAATAGGATCTGTAAACCGTACTTGGATAAATTTGTAATTGTCTTCATAGACGATATACTTATTTATTCCAAAAGTCAGACAGAGCATTGTGAACATCTTCATGTACTCTTAACTTTGTTAAGAAAAGAAAAGTTGTACGCCAAATTCTCGAAATGTGAATTTTGGTTACAAGAAGTGCAATTTTTAGGACACATGGTAAACCATGAAGGTATTCATGTAGATCCTGCTAAGATCGAGGCAATTACCAAATGGAAGGTTCCACAAACAGCAATGGAAATTAGAAGTTTTATAGGTTTAGCTGGGTATTATAGACGGTTTATTAAGGATTTTTCCAAGATAGCTGTACCATTAACTAAGCTAACCTGTAAAGCTACTAAGTTTGAATGGGGACCTAAACAAGAAGAAGCTTTTAGAATTTTGAAACAGAAACTAACCCATGCTCCAATCTTAGCTTTACCAGAAGGAACTGGAGATTTTGAAGTATATTGTGATGCTTCAAAACTAGGGTTTGGATGTGTGCTTATGCAACGCAAGAAGGTAATTGCGTACGCATCAAGGCAATTGAAAAAGCACGAAGAAAACTATACGACTCATGATTTAGAATTAGGAGCCGTAATTTTTACCCTTAAGATTTGGAGACATTATCTGTACGGAAGTAAGTTTACTATCTATACAGATCATAAGAGTTTAAGATATATCTTTGGGCAAAAAGAGTTAAACATGAGGCAAAGGAGATGGATGGAAATCCTAAGTGACTACGACTGTGATATTCAGTATCACGAAGGAAAGGCGAATGTAGTTGCAGATGCCTTAAGTCGTAAGTATTATGAAAAACAAAGACGAGTTCGTGCTCTCAGATTAAATCTACAAATAGATTTAATGGAACAATTGAAGAATGTTCAAACTATAGCAATCAAGGATGATGCTGAAGGAATGAAAGGACGAATCAAGGAATTAGAACAAGGAGCAGATGGAATTTGGAAATTCCACAAAAGTAGAATTTGGGTACCTAAGCAGGGAGACTTAAGACCTAAGATTTTAGAAGAAGCTCATAAATCTAGATACACTATGCATCCAGGAAACAATAAGATGTATCAAGATTTAAGAAAGAATTTTTGGTGGATAGGAATGAAAAAGGACATAGCCAGCTATGTTTCTAAATGTCTTACTTGTTCACAAGTTAAGGCAGAACATCAGAAACCTTCAGGATTACTACAACAATTAGAAATGCCAGTATGGAAATGGGAACTTATAACAATGGATTTTGTTACTAAGTTACCCAAAACTAGAAAAGGTAATGATGCGATTTGGGTAATTGTGGATCGATTAACCAAATCTGCTCACTTTCTACCTATGAAAGAAACCTTTAGCATGGAAAGACTGGCTAAATTGTATGTAGATGAAGTTGTATCCTTACATGGAGTTCCACTCTCCATTGTTTCGGATAGAGATAGTCGATTCACTTCCCATTTCTGGAAAAGTTTCCAGCAAGCTATGGGAACTCGAATAAATTTGAGCACTGCATATCATCCCCAAACAGATGGGCAAAGTGAAAGAACGATCCAAACTCTAGAAGACATGCTCCGAGCATGTGTAATAGACTTTGGTGGAAGTTGGGATGATCACTTACCATTAATTGAATTCTCCTATAACAATAGTTATCATTCAAGCATTGATACTGCTCCATTTGAAGCATTATATGGAAGAAAATGTAGAACTCCAGTTTGTTGGGCAGAAATAGGAGAAAGTCAATTATCAGGTCCTGAAATAGTGCAAGAAACAACTGATAAGATTACTCAAATCAAAGAAAGGCTGAAGACGGCTCGAGATCGCCAGAAGAGTTATGCAGACAATAGAAGCAAGCCGTTAGAATTCCAAATTGGAGATAGAGTATTGTTAAAAGTTTCTCCTTGGAAAGGAGTTGTTAGATTCGGTAAGAAAGGGAAGCTAAGTCCCAGATACGTAGGACCATTTCCAGTGATCCAACGTATAGGACCAGTAGCTTATCATTTACAATTACCAGAAGAATTATCTGGAGTACATGATGTATTTCATGTATCCAATCTCAAGAAATGCTTATCAGATGAATCACTGGTAGTACCTCTTCGAGATATAGAGGTAAACGAAAAGTTGAAATTCGTTGAGAGACCTCTTCAAATTGAGGATCGAAAGATCAAGTTTCTCAAGCACAAACGACTAGTTCTAGTCAAAGTTAGATGGGATTCAAAGAGAGGAGCTGAGTACACTTGGGAACTGGAATCAGAAATGAAGAAAAAGTATCCTCAATTATTCCAGTAAATCTCGAGGACGAGATTTTATTAAGGTGGGGAGAATGTAACAACTCTAATCAAAAGTCATAATTATTAAATTAATTAGTCCAAAAGGAAACCCTAATTGAGACACCCAAGTGATTCTGAACAAACCCTAAAATTTTCATAATTTTCAGAATCAGGATTAGGGCCCCTAAAACTCAGGGGGGGTTAAACCCTATGGACGATTATCCATCTAAAACGTTGGCAGCAAGTAATTTTCGAAAATTATCAACTCAGCAAAGCTAGTGCCAAACGTGGCAACCCTATAGCTAAAAATAGGTCTCACGCGGCCCGCCTCAGGTTAAGCTTATTCTCACGCGGGCCGCCTGAGGGTAAAATTTCACCTATAAATAGTGGGGTTTGGGACTGGAATCTGGGCACAGAAACGACGTAAAAATTCATAATATACACTGAGTTACGTTCGAATTACTATACAAACACACACGGGTCTCGAAATTCTGCTGCAAAACAGGGTATTAGCACAATCACTGCTACGATTCATTTTCCGACGATCAATATATCCAATGAATGTTTAAGTGTTGCCCACATTAGGGTTATACTTTATCGTTCGTCATTAATTTGACGGATCATCGTTAATTCGATGGATAAAGTATTATACTTTGTCATTCGTCATTAATTTGACGGATCATCGTTAATTCGATGGATGAAGTATTGCACTTTTACATTCATTGTGAGAATTTGATCTCGTAAGTTATCGTAATTGCTGGATTGATTACTAACCCAGTTTTGTGTGCATTGTTATTTAAATTAGGTTAACAAGGCTAAATCATAGACTAGACTATGTCCGTATTAAAACAGCAATGTGAGTCATTCTCTTTTTATCAACTGTTTTACAATACTCCAAATTATTTTCAAAGTTATAATTACAGTGATTAAGTTTATGTAATCACCAAATTACAGCCGGTATGTGGGGTATTGTGCACAGTATTACATTTTTATCACTTTAGGTGGGCGAACCTAAATTTAGTGATATTCGTCATTCATTGGGGCAGCCAATGGTGATATGACCACAGTCACCGTAAAGATTCGAGTGACAAATACTGTGGGTAGTTGGTTTGATATCAGAAACATTGTAATCTCTCTTAATACTGTAAATTATAACAAACGAGTCGTTTTAGTAAAAATGAATGATTCACTCAGTATTTCCCGCTGACAAAACCTTTTTCAAACATGTTTCAGGTGATCTGCTGTAATTCAGGAAAAAGTGCTGGGGAGCATTTCAAGCTTAAGATAGTGGCTCATTATAAAATTAAGGAAATAAGTTTGTAACATAAAGATTTTATAAAATCATACTTTTGTAAATTATCAGGGTTTTATCCCGAATTATGAAATAAAATAATCGGGAAAAATTTTAGCTTTAAACGATCCTGTTAAATAAACTTCCGCTGTTAAACTTAATCAATTAAATACCGCAGTATTTCTGTCCCGCGGCTTCTGAAACGGGTCAAACCGGGTCAGGGGTCGTGACAAAAACCGTGGCGGCTGCGATTGCTTCCGGATAATAGGCCTAGGAGGTATCTGGTACCCATGTTTTGGGTACCCTACTCCCCATGGATCTCCATAGGGTCCTTGGGTGTTGTAGTTCGCCGCTACCATGTAAGGGTCGGCCTCCGCGTAACCATAATTGTGGTGATTTGGCGGTTCAAACGGGTTATACGCCATGGAACCCGTGTATGCTGGAATTGGGTTTTCAAAACCCATCGGCGGTGGCTGTGGTACAGCTGGGTTAGAAGGTCCACCCATTTGTGGGTCCTCCTGATGTGGCGGATAGTGGCTGCCACTGGATTGACGTGGGGAACTGAAATGGAACTCCCCTGCTCGTGCTGACATGCGCGCACCGGTTCTCCTTCGCCTCGGCGGTTGCGGAGGTGCCGGCTGAACTGGCGGCGGTGGAGGCGGTGGCGTAACTGCCACGAATCTGGAATCCACAGAGGGATCCTGTTCCTGCTACTGCTGCTGTTGCTGCTGATGAGGCAACGAATGGTGAGGAGGTGTATAGTACCACTCGTGCCTGGTGAACATAGCTTGAAAGCTATCTGGACCAACATAGGGTGATCCGTGAAACGAAGATCCGTCGGAGATCTCGATCGGGTGGTTCGGAGTACCACTTGCAGGTTCGATGGGGTCCGTATCCTCGTCCATGTCGTCCGCATGATCTCCTGAGAAATGATCTTCTGGACCCAATGGGTTAAAACCCACTGGTTCTTGAATGTAATTGGCCGGGTTAAACCGGCCCCTGAAAGCAGGTGTGGGGTCCCTGAAAGAATGATGCGATAAAGATCGCTGTAATGGTATATATGAGGGGTGAGGGTTGTTGGGCTCGTACTCCGGCTGAGGCCCGTAAGGGTTTTGGACCGGAGGTGTAGAGCTGTGTGATACCGATCGTCTGGCTGGTTCAAACAAGTTCCTCCTGTTCTGCCGAGGGTCGTCACTCTCGGTAGTAGACGGAGCTCGCGCATGTGATGGTCCAGCTTCATTATCATTGGGGGCGGTGATCGGCCCCTTGCCTCTTCCTCTTCTCCTGAAGAATCTTGGCGGCATTTTTTTTTTGTTAATCCTGTCAATATAGCCTGAGATAACAAAACATCTATAAAAATTTTGAAGGACAAAACAAAAACCAAATAAGGTAGAACTTGTCCTATGTTATATGTCTAGACTCGAAAGTTTAGAGTTGTGCAATTGTGTAACTGAGATTAAACACAAAAGGCTAGTGTTTAATTCACTCAGTGTTGGCTCTGATACCAACCTGTCACACCCCGATTTCCACGTGTCACCGGTGGGCCCGGTGGGGGATTATCGTGACGTCATGGTTGGTAACGTAATAGTCAAACAACACAATATTTAATATGCACAGCGGAAGCAATTTAAAAGATATAATACAACCGAATTTAATATTGTAATGACAAGTGTCACAATATCCGGATGTTTATCCACAGATGGATCGGAAACAAAATATGAAATAATAGTTCAACAGACTTCAGGCATCTTAAGCTTGCGAGACTTCTAGTGATGCTAAGGAGAAATCCCAGCCAATTTCGCTTAGTACCTGCATTTAATCTTTTTGGGAAAATACGTCAGTTTACATTGGTAAATACATTCAACTGACTCATTTTGGAAAATGATTGAAAATTGGTTTGGATGCACGTGGCATAAACATTTTATTTTAACTTGGGAGAATTATTTAACATATAATCTTGTGAACGAATTACATGTTCCTTGTGCGTTCAGTAGCCCGGATCTTGTCCGGGTTAAAGATCAATAGACACACCACAATGTTCTTTTGTGCACTGACGGGTGTACGCCTACACCCCGCGCTTAAGTCGTGGCCATTTCGTAAAATGATGCCAAGGATATCCGGGACATGGTCATTAACCCCCCAAAGGCTTTAAGTAACAAGACTGTTTAAACGAGCCGATCAAATTACTCAATTACCCACTCAACGGTGGAGGATTTGATGCTCGATCAAGCGGTATGCTATATACCGTAACCCAAGCCCGTATAGGGAAAATAAGTTAAAAGTATTTACCTGAGCAATGTATAAATCACAATAAGCAAAATGCACGTAGCTTTTACTGGTACTCCTAATCTGGAGCGAAGGTTTTATAATAACCTATTAGAATCCTAACGGGTCTTTAATTAAGCATAAGCTTAGACCGGCTAGTTTCAAAAATACGGTTCGTACGCACGATTAAGCGAAGACCGGATAGAATGTGATTCAGACCCGACAAGTTCAGAGACTTGTTTAATATGGGTTTATTATTCACATTCTGGATTTTGAGATAAAACCGTTAAGGTTTGACCCGTTTCGGCTAATTTATGTAAACTTGTTACATAAACCGAACCGTACGCGTAATAAGCGTGACGGGTATTCATGAGAGCTATAGACAGGTTTCCTAAGTTAATTATGCCTCAAATATGTTGTGACATCAGTAAGATGTCTTTCATTATGCCCGAAACGTGTTTAAACACAAACTAGGCCCCGTAGGGGTAGTTTGGTCATTTAAAAGTTTATAAAAGAGTTTAAGTAACAAGCTGAGTTACAGGTCTGATGTAATTAGCAAATATACTCAATTTACTAAGTTATATCAGTAGGATAAAATATATATGTGAAATTTATCAATTATAACCAAACTATGCCCCGTAGGGGTATTTTGGTAATTTCACATAAGCCGAAAAGCTCAAAACTGAAGTCTGAATTAATCAACTTTTGCTTACTGTTAAAATATCATAATTTGCCTAAAATATCAGTAGGTATCAACCCGGGTATGTTTGATATATAGTTTTTAATACATACTATGCGTTAAAAACGCTTAATAAGGCGATTAAGAGCCGTTTACGGGTTTGATACATAAGGCTGATATTTTTACTTCCAGAAGGCTTAAAATAATTTATTTAACATATCTAATAAGTAGCAAAAGGTTTGGAGTCGTTTAGATATGTAAAACTCATTTTATGGCCCGTAAGGGCAAAACCGACAATTACCGGACTAAGCCTACGACTACTAGTTATGCTCAGCCTAAAATTAATTAAAAATCCTTAAAAATCCCAAAATAATATATTACATCAGTGGGTAAAATATTTGATATCAAAAAGTATGTTTAAGTAGGCTATACGTTAATTACGCCATTTTATTAACATAAAGCTTTCAATTTGCGATAATGAGCATAACTCTCAATCTACACCTCAAACTGATCTCAAATTTTGCATACAAGTTTATATATCAGTATGTAAGGTTTCTACTCTTTTACATTTCCAAAAATCACGTTTTAAGGTAATAAGGGCATAATGGTCAACATATGAGCAATTAACGGAATCATGCATATTAATTGGATAACTAATGATCCGAGGTGTATAATCACAGAGGGTTATACTAGCATGTAACCTGGTCCAAATAAAGCTCTAAGGCATTTCTAAAATATGCCTAAACGGGTCAGAACTGAAAGTCAAAGGGAAAGTCAAACTATGTGACTTTCGGTTCCGAACCGGGTATTTACAGGAAACTGTCGGGTTGAACATGTTTAGACATGTTCTTACACTTATTACTAAGTTATAACAATAATCAAACAGGTTGTATATGATCTACATTGCTAATTATGCATAAATTGTATTTTAAGTATCCTGTTGACTTTTTCTTAGCAAGTTTGACCCGACTTTTGACCTGGTTAGAGTGGTAATCAGGGGAAACCCTTTTAAGGATTTATTACCCCCATAATTACCAACTTATAACTACTTTTAATTTGAGATTTGACTGAGCCATTATTAATTAATCTCGAAGTCAAACCGTAATTACGATGGTTTGACTTTTAGCTAAATAACTAAGCTAAACTTAATTAAAGAAGGATTAGCAAGCTTACAAGTGTCTAATGGTTGATTAGGAAGGCCTGGAGAGTGCTCTTGTGCTCCACAATTGATCAGAAGATTGTTTGATGGATGAATGATCAAGTGTTGCACATAGAAGCCTTATATAGTGAACTAAGGCACCACAAGGTGTTGACAACTTAGTCTACTACTGCCCACAACATTCCCACATGTGTCCCTAGTGTTTAGGGGTTGCTTAGAGGTCAAGAGGGATGAGGAAAACCGTTAAAAATCAGTTTCATGCGTGTAACAGTAAATCAGCAATTTTTCTGTCGCTGGGCGCTGCTTGCGCACCGGAAGACTCCTGTTGTTGCGGTGCGCAAGCGTTCATCAGGGACCAAAACTTTGTTCTTTCATGCATTCGAAAGGGCAACCATCTTTATCCGACTTTGGGGCCTCAATTATCATTTATGGACCTCCCAAAATGGCCTTGAACAGTTACATACCCTACCTTTATGAATTGTTTGATTGTATTCTTTATAAAAGTACCGAAAACTAAGGGTTACCGTAGGAATTTCTTCGTAGGAGTCCACCAATTAAATTATGAATCATTCATTGCTATAATTCACTGAACTTGAACATATACTAGATGTTTTTAATATGATTTGAGTCTTGGGATTTATAACGAGGTCGTTCAGAGGTGCAAAAATTAACATGACGACACTTTTAAATCCTGTCAAACAATTTTTTTTTTATAAATCCGAGTTTATAACGCTTTTTTTCTTACTTGACACGTGTCGTTATTTTATTTAACACGAATTTTCGAGGTGTTACAAACATGGAACCTTTTAAGGTTTTTGCCATTCCAATGGGGGGGACGCTTTTTGCCTTGCAGACCTGCCAGCTTGTATGATCCCCCTTTGTGGGCTTTAAGGATAGTGTATGGCCCTTCCTACTTAGGACTGAGCTTTCCTTGGCTTTCTTTCTTGCAGGCCTCATTATTTCGAAGCACAAGGTCCCCAGGCTTGAAGTGTTCATGCTTCACCCGTGTATTGTAATGAAATTCAATGTTTTGCTTGTACCTTGCTTTTTGTATGGCTGCTTAATCACGAGCCTATTCGAGTTGTTCCAAATTCAACATCGTCTCTTTCTTATTTGGCTCGAGGTCGATGTTAAATGTTATTTGTGTTGTTACTCCGATTTCAACTAGGATTACAGCCTCTGATCCAAACACTAGGCTGTAGGGTATTTTCTTGTGGCTTGTTTTTTCGGTTGTTTGAATTTCCAATAGCACATTGGGAAGCTATTCGAGCCAGTTGTTGTCGTACCTTCCCAATCGAGATTTAATCCTTTCAACAATGTTGTTGTTTATCCTATTAACTTGGCCGTTGGATTGTAGGTGAGCTACCGAGCTGAATACTTGGGTTATTCTGAACTCCTTACACCAGGAGCTAGAAGGCTTCTCGGCAAACTACTTCCCATTATCCGTGACTAGTACCCCTGGAGCCCAAAACGACAGATTATGTTTTCGTGAACGAAATCAATGACCTGTTTCCCTGAGATTTTTGCCAATAGTTTTACTTTTGGCCACTTGGTGAAGTAGTTCGCGGCTACCAATAAGAGCTTGACTCCTCATTTGGCTAGTGGGGATGGACCAACGATGTTTATTCCCTACTTGTGAAATAGCCAAGCCGAGGAGATGGGAACGGGGTCATGTTTGAGGCTTTTGGGTACCGGAGCATGTAACTGACAAGCTTCATACTTTCGCAGTTGCTCGGAGGTATCTCGATGCATGGAAGGCCAAAAGTATTCGAGGTTCATCAACTTTGACACTACCGATTTTGGGCCACAATGAGCTCCACATATCCCTTCGTGAACCTCTTTGATCAGATATTGGCTTTGTTCTGGGCCAACGCATTGAAGTAGTGGTGCAAGGTATCCTTTTTGTAAAGGATATCTCCTTGTAACACATATTGCCTTGACTTGATACGAACCCTTTTAGCCTTAGTCTGGTCATTAGGTAATTTACCATTTTGAGGAACCTTTCAATGGGAGTCATCCAATTTGGCCCTTTTTTAGTGATCACATCTTGAACCTCAAGTCTTTGGATGGATGAGGTTTTTAACACCTCAATTAGTACCTTCTTGGTGAGGTGGGCAAAACGTAGGAGATACAAGTTTGCTTAGTGCATTAGTTCTCTTGTTTTGAGATCTTGGAACTTTTTTGATGGAAAATGTTTGAAATGTGTTCATCAATTCCTTTGATTTCTCTCGGTACTAATACATGTTGGGTTCTTTTGCTATGTAGCTGTTATTGTCTTAGCTTGAGAGGGTCTGTGAGGACTTGAAGCTTTTGAACCCCCATTTCTTTGGCTGTGTAGTTGTCACTTATTTGGTTTGAAACAAGCAACGAGTCTGTGAAGACTTGAAGCCTTTTGGCACCCATATTTTTGCAAGCTTGAGCCCAACAATCAATGCTTCATACTCATCTTTGTTGTTTGTAGTCTGAAATTCAAGACGAAGGGCATACGTGAATTCCAATTCATTAGGATCAATTAGAACTAGCCCTGCTCCTGACCCTTCAATGGTTGAAGCTTCGTCGGTAAAGAGCTTCCAGGTATGGGGGTCAGAGGGTTCAGTAGAGGTTGTATTGACTTCCGTTGTGACTTTTTGAGGGACTTCTATGATGAAGTCAGCTGAGACTTGGGCTTTGACAGCTTTTTTCGGGACATAGGTGATTTTTTAAGCACATTCTTAATAGGTTAGTCAGTGACCACTTGTATCGGGTGTGACTGAAAGTACCTTCGAAGCCTTTTAGCTGTTTGGACTAGGGCTAGAGCAAGTTTTTTCGAAGAAGAATATTTGATTTCTGCTAATTTTGAAGTTTTGAAAAAGTCAATGGGTATCTGAACTTTATTTCGTTCAATGATTAGAGTCGTACTTATGGTTTTTTCAGCAATCGAAAGGTGGACAAAGAGCGTTCCTCCTGTTTCCGGAGCTGAAATGGTTGGGGGTGGAGCCAAGTGTTGCTTCATTTGGTTGAAGGCTTCCTTTTGAGGTAAAACGCTTCAAAGCTGTAAGCTTTCCATCGAAAGCCTTTCTTGTTAGCGTATCCCTTGAGGGTTAGCTTTTATGCTTTGTTTCCCAATGATATGCCCTACAAACGAGCACTTGATTGGATTAAGCCTCATGTTGATCTTTCTCGAGTTTTGGAAGGTTTCTTGTATGTTATCGAGCATTTGGTATTCCATTTTGCTCTTGATCACCAAATCGTCAAAATAAGCTTTAATGTTTTTGCTGATTTGTCTGGCAAACGCTTTGTCAACCAGACGTTGATAAGTGGCACATGCATTTATTAAACCAAAAGATATTTTTTGATAGAAAGATATACCTTCATCGGTGTGAAATGTGGTTTTTTCTTCATCTTTTTTTTTTCATTATTAGGATCTGATGGTAACCCTTTTAGGCGACAAGAAAACACTTGAATGGGAAGCCTGTGAGCGAGTTATCCTTGAGGTCTATCTCGGGTAGCGGGTAGCAATCCTTTGGGTGTGCTTTATTCAAGTCTTTAAAATCGATACACATTCTCCCAGACTTGTCGGGTTTTTGAACCATGACCGGATTGGCTACCCATGATTGATACTTGACCTCTCGAAGGATTCCGGCTAGAACAAGCTTTTCCATCTCTTGGCGTTATATAAGGCTTCTGTTAGGGGCTTGACTCCGTTTCTTTTGTATAATGGGCTTAACATCAGGTGGGATCCATAACTTCATGTTTCAACAATGCTACGAGGGATGCCGGTCATATCTTCCGGGCACCAAGCAAAGACATAGTGCAAGAGCAGCTTTTTAAGGTATGAGATGGTTTCTTTGGAAAGGTTAGTGTTTACCCTTATCCCCTGTTGAGGATATTTTGGGTTTATGTCCAACCCTTGTTCATCGTATTCGTCCTTTCTTGAGCTTTCCCCTTCAACCACAAAAGCTTCTTGGGTAGGTTGAAGGGTTGCTATCCCTTTTTCAGTGGGAAACATCACAGTTCCTTGACCAACTGAAACTGCCATTCCGAACACACTTTGACCTGGCCGTCTTGTGATGATATCATAGTTGGAAGGGATATTGATCACCGCAAAAGTGAGTTGTTCGGTTCGTCCCTTTGTTCTCTTGTTGAACAAACATTATGGGTTATTTGGCCTAAAGGCTTGATAGGTATGTCTGCGATACCTTCGATGGAGGATTCAGACTGTTGAAACTTTGAACGTTCATCGTCGCTGAGAGGGTTAAAGCATTTCTCAAACATGATTATGGTGGTTGCACCGGTGTCAATGTAAGCCTTTTGTGTCTTGATGGTTCCTATGTTGGATTATATCACCAGAGGGTTTGAAAGCAACTCTCCTTATGTTGATGTTCCCATGCCTCGAAATGATGGCGTTTCTGGGAAGCTTTGTTTTCAAGGTCGACCATGTTCACTATTATTATTATTATTATTATTATTATTATTATTATTATTATTATTATTAAACCATCTTGTCCTTGACCCCTTTAACCAACTGAGCAGTTCGGACTTGATGGCTTCTTCGATCCTATTTTTGGGTTGGAAGAAATCATTGGTATGGTGACCTTTCTATTCGTGAAACTCACTATATTGCCTTGATTTTTTCGATCTTTTGTTTTTTGGAAAAGGTTGAGGAGGGTGGAAGTTGTGTTTTACCTCTTCGGTTGCCAAGATCTCTTGCGGAGTATTGGTTAAGGCTGTAAAGTTTATGTTTTTTTCTCGGCTTGGAGGGTTCCGGCCTTCAGGCCTTCTGGAATCCGATCCTTTGAACCATTTGTCATAAGAGCCATACTGGAAGCTCCGGTTAAGAGTTTATTTTTTATTTTTATTTTTTTTTTGTTCTTTGATGTCTACAGCTTATTCTCCTCGAATGTGGGCCTCAGCCCTTTTGAGTGTTTCTTCAAGGGTTTTGGACAGGCATTTATTAAAGTCTCTTGTGAGACATTTGAAATTTATAGCATTCATGAACCCTGTAACCCTAATCTTTTCATCGGCGTAAGTTAAACCTTCCTTCTGGTACCTTTCGGTGAAGTCTTTGAGACTTTCATCGTCATGTTGTTATGGGAAACCTTTGCTAAAATCGTCAAAGGTCTGAATGCTTTGTTCAGGAAGGTCATTAAACCATATGCGTGGAGACCCTTCAAGGGTTCGTATGAACATGAGACAACATCCGGGGTTGGGCCATTTTTCAATTCTTGTTGCCCCGACGAAGATTTGTAGGTGGTTTTCAACACCGTAATAGTATCTTTATCTGGGTTTGAAACTCGTACTCAACAATTTGTTTGGGAGAAGCAAGACAAGTTGTTGGGCTTGTAAGGTTTTGAGAGGTATTTTACTACCCCTGAAGCTGGGTTACCGCTTGAGGTACCCTGGTGAGTGGTTGGCACTTGGTTGATGAAATTAAGGTTAAAGCCTTGAAGGCTTTCTGTGTCATCAACCAACTTTCACGTGCTGCAAAGGAAATTGTGCCATCATTTGTGTCATCAGCTAGGGCATAAGGTTAAATCCTTAAAGGCTTTCTGATGGTACTAATAAAAGATGCCATTATCTGTGTCATAAGGTTAAAGCCTTAAAGGCTTACTGTATAAGGCATTCCCATGGATGTGCTCATGACCGCACCTCGAGCCAAAGGCAAGGTGGCCATGGCTTGTTTTCACGAAGTAGCAATGGGAGGGGGAACACTTGAAGCTGGTGACTACCATAATTGATCAAGAGTGATTTTATGCCCCATAGGTGCACCGGTTGTAACGGGTTGGGAGGTAAATAAGGGAAAAACGGTTGGACTTGGCCTCCCCAAAAGCTAAAGGGCTTGAGTGGTTGGTCTGTCACACTAGGACCAGCTTCAAGGTAAGATGTGGCTGAATGTGAGCTGCTAAAAGGAAGAGATGGAGGGCCATGTGATAATGAGGGTTCAGACTCCTCATAATTTAGTCTTATTTTCACCCTTTTTCCCTTTTTAAACTCACATGCTAGTTGAGAAGAAATCTCAGTTGTAAGAGATTTCTAGCTACTCCCTCGGGTGTTAGATCTATGCGTTCCGGTGTACGCATTACACCGATTCGAGGAGATGCAACCCCTGATCGAGTTGGGGTTGGTGTTTGAAAAGAAGTGAATTCCGGGAACATAGTTCCCGATGGAGTACTTCCGGGAGTAGAAAGAAATGTAGATTTGACCGGTGAGATCCGACCAGAATTTAGTGTTAAATTGGTGTTGTTAGGCACCTGATTTACCTCGCCATGAGACTCGCTTTCAGACATGATGTAAATAGAAAATGGAGCTACACAACTGGTCTTTAAGATAAAGTAAGTGGCGTAGCCCCACGGTGGGCGCCAACTTGTTGATGCAACAAATAATAGACCAAGGCTTGTAGCGATATCTCCGGGTAAAAGGGTTCAGGGGTTTCGATTAGCCTAACGCAGGTCGTGGGGTCCCCCCACGTTTGCAAGACGTGGAGAGAGGTTCATTAGTGTTATTGTTGTTCTTCTTGAATTCTAGACTGATATGAAACCAGCCCAGAACGTAATCGTTGGAGAAGATGAATTATTAGGTGTGAAGAAAAAAAGGAACATAAAGCTAGCACTCATGGGAGAAGAAGAAGAGAAGCAAGCATGAAGCTTGTTCTTGAGAGTGAGAAGGAGAATCAGAGAGTTAAGATAGTTTTCAGCTGATTCTGGAGTGTTTCATATGTTTGGCATGGGCTGCAATTTATAGGGGAAGAGGTTTCTTAAAGGAGAAACCTTTAACTAATGAACCTGGCTTGCAGTGAGGGGCTTTCCCTTTTAGGGGTTAAACGGTTTGGACCTGCGGACAAAAGGGTGTTCTCTATGCACATGTTCTGTTTGTGCAGAAATGGTTCACACGTTAAGTGTTGATGTGACCGGACACTGTGCTTGTCCTTTTTACTGTTCTCCTGAGTTTGCGCGTATTGAACCTCTCAACCTTTTAACCTTTTAAGTTGTTATGTATATTAGTCATTTTATTGAGATTTGGGCTACCCCCGTCATCAATATTATTATTTTCTACGAGTATCAAAAATATAATTATATATTTATTATTATTTTAATTAAAAGTTAGCAAGTTTCTATGTAACTTTCATACAATTGTCGAAGAAGAGAGTGAGGGTCAAAGAATGTCGGGGATGATCAAGTCCTTGACTGGGGCGAACCTAGGTAGAGAGTTGGGTGGGCGTGCGCCCCCTTTGAAAAAAAAAACTAATGTATTTTATCGGGAAAAATCCCGATCGCACCTGTTGAAAATTTGGTTTAACCTCTCACTCGCTCCCTCATAAAATATTTTTGGGTCTGCCACTAGTCGCTAAACCAACTAATTGATTGTATTTTTTTTTTTTTGAACGGCAAATTTGGATCACTGACGGACCACTGGAGTATCATCGTGCCACCAGCGGAACCACCCGATCATATCCATCTCCACTAGGCATAAAGTCTATACACCAATTCAGGAGGAAACCCAATAAATATGGGAAAAACCCCCTTGTGAGAATCGAACCCAGGACCTATTGGTCCAAAGTCTTGTCCCACCCCCAAGATACCACTAGGCTATAAAGCCATGGGTTAATTGATTGTATTTTGGTGATGATAATGGATGGTGATAACGAGTCTTTTAGTTTCTTGAGTATTGGGGTAGAAGATATTTAGTTTCTTCTAGATGAAGACAAAAATGACTTTTCAAGATGACGTCACAAGTATCTAACTAGCAACCCGCAACCGTCACGACAACACGCTATTAGGGTGAAGGGAGTGGAGCGGTGAAGGGGTCGGCAAACCGGTTTGCCGAGGGGCAACACCGGCACCGTCCTTCTTTGCCGCGCGGTAAACTAAAGAACCCGGCAAAGCCAAAGTGGGACAAGACTTGTGTGTGTATATTTGACTTTAACACTTTTATATATTTTTTTTAAATGAAAAAAAAAAAGTTTACCACTTTCAAGTGTTTAACCAATGCCAACACTTTTCACAAAAGTTTAAACTCTTTAGACGTGTTGACATGGCACCCTCTCATTGGTTGATTTTAAAGTTTGCCACTTTCAAGTGTCTAACCACTCCCTTCACCCTTAGACCGCCCGTAGTGGGGCGTTTTTTTTAAAAAAATTTGCCCGAATACGCCCGATAACGCCCAACCCCCCATTACAGGGGGCGTTTTGGGGCGTGATTTTCGAAAAAAAAGCCCCCCCGCGTTTAAATTAAAACGCTCGCTCAATTTAACCAACCAATCAAACGGCTAGTTTCTAACGGGTAGTTCTTTTAATTTTTTTTCTTTTAAACCTATTATATATATATATATATATATATAAACAACCAAAACTCATCCATTTTCAACAAAAACAATCTCAAAACCTCTCTAAAAAATCCCACCATTTTTAAAAAAACTTGATGGATTCTCCTAGTTCTTCATCCATGATCAATTTTTACTACAACGAGTATTTTGCGGATGGCGATGGTTCGACCGATGAGGAGATTGAGCAAGAGGCGGTTACGAGTGCATGTCAACTAGCGGTGCGATACGTCAAGCATTCTCGTCGGCCCCAAGCACAAAAAAATAAAAGAGACTATGTTGAACGAGACCGACGCGCGGCACACGATACTTTAAAAAGGTTCAAGAGTCTTCACGAAAAGACATTGAGAGATGCTTTGGGGTTCTTAAACAACGCTGGCAATATTTGAGAAATCCTTGTCGTGCATGGAGCAAGCAAAAAATGAGAGATGCTATGTACGCGTGTATAATCATGCACAACATGATCTTGGAAGACGAAGGAAAGGCGATATGCCAGAATTATTTGCCAGAAGCCGTTCAAGAGGAGCATCCACAAGCGTCAATGGAAGAAAGAGTGAATAATGCGCGAGAGTTGCGTTACGAACCGTACCATTCCCAGTTAATGGTTGATTTGCTACACCACGCGTGGTCGGTTCGGTATGTACCACCTGAGGGAGAGGAAGAAACGGAGGACGACGAAGACGAAGTTGGCGAGGGTGAAGAAAGCGAAGATGAAAACTAGTGTTTTTTTTTTCTGTTTTTTTTTATTTTCGGTTTTTTTTTTCTGTTTTTTTTATTTTCGGTTTTTTTTTTATTTTCAGTTTTTTTTTATTTTCAGTTTTTTTTTATTTTTATTTCAAGTAATGTATTTTTTTTTAATTAATGAAGTTTTTTATGTTTTAAATTAAAATAAATAATTGTGAAATGATTGTGAAATGATTGAATGGGGCATTATGGGGCATTATACCCACTACACCACTTTTGCTATAATGCCCCCTTGCTGACTAGGACGCCACGTGTCGTATAATGCCCCATGGTGAGGGCATTATAACCTTCTACCACTACACATGGTCTTAGACCTTGCGTAGTGGGGCGGTATAAGCCCCTATAGCGCCGAGATGGCGCCGAGAACACCGGGACGAAGGGCGCTATGCCCAAAAAAAAAAACAAAGCGCGATGGCTATAGCGGCGCTATCGAACGAGAGTTTGAATTTTTTTACCGTTTACAAACGGTCATTTATTAATAAAAAAAAAATTAAATTTATTTTTCAAATTTTCCTTTAAATCATTACCTCCTCTCCTATTTTTTTTACCACAAACACTCAAAAACTCTCTCTATCTCTTCCATTTTTTTTACAATCTTTATATTTTATACAATGCATCCATACACCCGTGGCTTCATTCCTCCCCGATCAAGTGCGGACCCAAACGAAAGTGGTAATCCTACTCGCCCCGTGTTGCCGGTTCCCACTAGACCCAACCCTTTCGGCTCGGAAGAAAAAGCCGGGCGAAAAAACCCGAGTCGTCGTCGATGTCTATGGGAACGGATATGAGTAACGCATTTTCGGAGATAAACATGCGACTTCATGAGTTACACGAACTCGGTAATAAACGTTTGGAGGAGAACCACGAAGTTACGGAGATTATGCGGGATAGACAATGGGAACGGGACTTTGAGTTCTACTCGAAACCGCACGACCACCTTACCGGAAAAGCTTTGAAGATGGCGTTGGCCCAAAAGGAAAGGATCGAAAAAAAATATAATCTTTGAAGTGTTTTTTTTTTTTTTTTTTTTTTTTAGTGTAACCGTTTTTTTTTTTTTTTTAGTGTAACCGTTTTTTTTTTTTTAGTGTAACCGTTTTTTTTTTTTTTTTAGTGTAATGTTTTTATTTTTATTTTAGTGTAATGTTTTTTAATTTAATGAAATGAATTTTAATTTTATAAAGTTAGAAAATAATTATAAAAAATTAGAAATTAATAATTGAGTAATGATTAGACAGGGGCTTTATGACTACGGGCTTAAAGTGCATAAAGCCCCATAACGCCCCACGCTGACGTGGCGCGCCACGTGTCGCATAACGCCCACAAAGGGGCGTTATGACTACACATGCCCTTAGAACACTGGCAGTTGATAGCTTGCAACCGCCACTTGCCACCAGTTTCTGGGAACTAAACGCGTGTTGTTGTTATCAATCGTGGGACCCACTTCGACCGACTAATGATTTGGCCGGTTTTGTGCTCACTTTACCCAGATTTTTATTGACAAAAATATTAGTTTTCTATTTTCTATTTATTGACAAAAATATTCAAAGAGAGAAAAAAAACATTCTACCATACTATTTATTCTGCGGGTTCTAGAATTCTTTTTACAATCCACTAATATTTAGTATTTAAATGTCTAGCAGATCGATTTACAAAGTTTCAGTTGACGCCACGGTCAGATAGATTTAAGTTAGAGAAAAATGCACGATAGTCCCTGTGTTTTGCTCTTTTTTCACCTTTAGTCTCTAACTTTCTAAAATTACAGCTATAGTGTTCAACTTTTAAAATTTCATTCCCGGATAGTCCTGATGCGAATGGGGGTTAGTTTTTGGTGTTAAGTATGTTTGAAATTACTAAAATGCCCTTTCTACAAAACAAAATAATAAAAACAATAAAACATTTAAAAATTCAATAGGCCTCACCCAACCCCTCACCCAATCAACCCCTTCCAATCATTCTTTGTGTGACCCACCACTACCATCTTCAACCTACTCCACCCTCCTTTGCGGACCTCACCCTCTGGCTACCACACTCCACCAGGACCACTAGTCCACTATCGCCACCACAACATCAACCTCTCGCCACCACAACATCACCCTCTCACCACCACCCTCTCCTTCATTGCCACCACAACACCACCCTCTCACCACCACAGCACCACTACTTCTCCACAACATATCCAACAATTTTCCTAGAAACTCATAACGAAAACTCATATTAAAAGTTGATTTTAATCCATAAATCGAAAATGGAACCGTTCGATTAAACATTTCATCACTGCATCTACAACATCTAACGAAGATTTGTGACCATATCTGTTGTCTTTCAACCTACTGCCGGTTTTCGTTTTCTTTTTGGCTGGTGTTAGAGGGGTGTTCAGAGAGAGGTCGCCAGTGAGAAGAGAGGTCGACGGGGAGGGAGGTCTCTGACAATGGTGGAAGGGTGTGGACCACCGTGTGATGAATATTTAATTAGATCTTTTTAAAGTGATAAATATTTTTTTATGAACAAGGGTATTTTAGTCATTTCGCACTCACTTAACACCAAAAACTAAACCCCATCCACGCCATAGACTATCCGGGAACGAAATTGCAAAAGGTAGGGACTATAGCTGTAATTTTAGAAAGTTAGGGACTAAAGGTGAAAAATGGGCAAAAGACATGGATTATCCGAGCATTTTTATCTTTAAGTTATCATTAAAAACAAAAATAGCTACACTTTATTGTTGTTTTTTTATTAGTTTTCAGCATCTGAAAATAGGGATGATCAAATGGTTTTCGGTGTCGAAACTGAACTGGTACCATATCTTAGAGGGTCATTTTTTGATACTTACTTTTTAAGGTTTTCAGAATTAATACTTTCGGTTCGGTACTATACCAGTATGTTTTGTTGATATACTTTCAAATACCATATCGATACCGAAACCATTCGCCATTCAAAAATAAACCTAGACAAGAGAAGTAATTTAGAATAATCTGTGTGAAATTAGAATATAACATTCTACATTTAAAGAAAAGAAAAAAACTCTTATAAAGATGCCTTTATTTGAACCTTAATAAATAAATGGTATATGTACTTCATTGGCTTGTGTACAAAAAGGTTTAAGCCATCACCCTAGAGAAATAAAAAGATACATAAATCTCTCCTAAAAAGTAAAACCCTAAAAATTCCATAGAGACAAGTCAACAGAATTATCCACAAAGTTAGCATACCCCACCATCTGAGGTGGTGGTACCATCAGACCCTCCGCCATGCTGGCAATAAATTCAGGCAATTCAAACATCTCCTCCTCATCGGCGTAAAACACAACTTCCGGCACCACGAACATCTCTGCCCCCTCCGCGGCTGCCTTCTGTATATCCTTTACATTGCTAGACTCCGGTACCGGAAGCCGCCAAACCGAGTCAGCAAAATTTAAACAAGCCGAGCGCCCCCTCATGGCCAAAACTGCCACATCGTGTGCCCGGGCCGCCATTTCGGCTGTGGGATACGTCCCCAGCCACACTCGAGATTTCTTATTTGGTTCTCTCACCTCACACACCCATTTTCCCGAGTTTCTTCTTCTCACTCCCCGGTAAACCGGGTGTCGAGTCTCCTTGAACTTCTTCCTTCCGGCTCTCTTCTTGGGATTTCGAGAAGCGAGCATTAGTTCCCCGGTGCTTCTGCTACAATCAGAAGCTGAAGTGTCCATAACTACAAGCAGTTTTTGTTGTAGTTGAGCGAATTGTTTTGGTTTAGTGAGTGATATTGAAAAGATGATGTGTATATATATAGTTATTTGTATGCGTGTGTAAACTGCGGTAAGTATGGTTGGTGGGGTTATAGGATCCAGGTTGGGAGGGTGGATTAAGGAATAAGGATGGTGGTGGGCGGTGGTAGAGGAAGGTAAGCAGAAGGAGGAAGGGGGGGTTACCATGGTGGTTGTCGTTTGGTTTTATCCCGTTTGACTCGTGTAGGGACCGTGGTGGATGTATCGTATTTTATATTATCAATATTAATAATTTATTTATTACTCTTTCTAACAACTATGAAAGCGGTTATTCTATTCTCACATACCTATTTTCTTATTTTCACATTTTACACTTGTACGGGCTTTATAGAGTGTTATTTGCACACAAATAAATGCATTGGAATATTTTTTTTGTTTTACCTGTATACGGGTCATATAATATTATACGGGTCGTATACATTTGTATACGAGCAATATAATGTTATACGGTCTGAGGTGTTTTTTGGTGAGATTTTCTAAGGTTTTCGGGTTATTAACGTTTGTATACGGGCCGTATAACGTTATACGAGACGTACCAAACAACCGTTTAATAAGTTTTAGTAATTGTTTAAATAACGTTGCCGTATTATTTAGATATATCGGATTATGTTACGAATTTGTAAAACGTCTATGTTACAATAGTATTTGCCATATTATTATATATATATATATATATATATATATATATATATATATATATATCTATATATAGAGGGCAGTTAACGTACAATAGGGCTTATCGTAAGATACGTACGCGATCATCCCAACCGTACGATCTGGTGCGAATTCAATCTTCCACATGCGATTTTGTCCATCTACACACCCCATGCCATTTTTCACATTACCCCATGGTAGCCATTTTTTCACATGCGATATTCAATCTTTCACATGCGATTTTGTCCTGTCACACCCCAACCGATGGCGGAAACATCGGGGCATGGCACTGAGCGAAACAGATTGTCCAGAAGTTTCCATAACAATTATCATTACCAATTAATTTAAAGTAACATGTCCCATACCATGTCTTAAAGGGCAAACAAATTATTACAGATAATTCTAGTCAAGTAGTTCTGTTCCGACAACTCAGATTTATACATAGATAGTTTATTTATTGTTTTCTAGGACCTCTTTTCCTAGCTTCGATTTCATCACAGCACAGAGAGCATCCTAGACCTTTCCTTGCCTCAAGTTCACAGCAACCTAAGCATATAAACAACTTAAGCACCTGTCACATACGTTAAAGTAAAAGTCAATACACATAGTGTAAAGGTGAGCATACAAGTTTGATAATAGCATATAGAGTTCGAAATAGTTTACGCATAACCAACACGTACACAGAATGAAATGAGACATGTTAGTTATTGACATGAACCTATCGATACCAATGACTGTGGGTTGACTGCCCAAGGCAGTTCGCGATACATTCTCACCACTGTGAGCCATGTAGGTAATTGTCCTTAACAACCCCCGAGTGAACAGGTGCTGAGTCCAAACTAATAGTACTACCGTTGCTAAGGCAGGTAGACAGCATTCCATGTGTAAACATAACAAACAAGCATTCATTAAGTCACGTATAACATGCGGTAACGGTTAGCGTTTAAAGTATTGCGTAGTGTGTTCGATTGTGATTTTGTATAAGTAACGTATGTAACACCCAAAAGTGCGTAAAGCAAAAAGGGATCGAGTATACTCACAGCGATTGATGGATTGAAGGGAGCGCTAGAGAGTAGGGTTAGCCTGAATAGATTGATAGCATAACGATAAGGGACGCGTAAAACGGTGCCGGGTACAAGTGAGTCGGACAGCAGTTCTATCGGATGGTAATCCGATCGGACGGCCGGTCGTGCGAGTGGTAATCTGTTCGGGCAGGAGTCCGGTCGGACAGCAGTCCGGTCGGATGGCTGTTCGAGTGGATTGTTTCTTCCTTTGAGAATGATGTGTTTGTGTATGATGGCTTGACTTTTGAAGTTTTCATTGTAGCATTTTGAAAACATTGAAGTATCTCTACCTTTCAGGTCGGTCGATCGGACGGTCGTTCGATCGGATGGCAACCCGTTCGGTTGGGCACTTCAGTGAGAACAAATTCACAGCAGGGTGGTCACTCGGTCGGATGCCCATCCGACCGGGTGGCAACCCTGTTACTAACATGTTGAAAATTGTTTAAGTTTTTAAATGAATCAAGATGCAACCCGATCGGACGGTGGGTCGAGCTGATGGCAACCCGGTCGGACAGCAGTCCGGTCGGATGACAACTCGTTCCAACGACTTGATCGTGCTGTTACTTGTCACACCCCAACCGATGGCGGAATCATCGGGGCGTGGCACTGAGCGAAACAGATTGTCCAGAAGTTTCCAAAATAACTATCATTGCCATTCAATTTAAGTTAACATGTCCCATACCATGTCTCAAATCGCAAACAAGTTATTACAGACAAAAACTAAACAAATATTCTGTTCCGACAACTCAGATTTAAACATAACAATTTATTCGTTGGTTTCTAGGACTCCAGTTCCTAGCTTCAATTTCATCACAGCCCGAGAAGCATATAAACAACCTAAGCACCTGTCACATACGTTAAAATAAAGTCAATACATAGAATGTAAAGGTGAGCATACAAGTTTGATAATAGTATATAGAGTTCGAATTCGTTTACGCATAACCAGCACGTACACATAGTGAAATGAAGCACGTTAGTTATCGACATAGATCCATCGATACCAATGACTGCGGGTTGACTGCCCGAGGCAGTTCGCAATACATGATTACCACCGTAATCCATGCAAGTAAAAGATCCTTAACAACCCCCGTGTGAACGGGTGCTGAGTCCAAACTATAGTACTATCGTTGCTAAGGCAGGTAGACAGCATTCCATGTGTAAACATAACAACACAAGCATTCATAAGCCACATATAACATGCGTAAATGGTTTAGCGTGAAAATAGCTTGGGTAGTGTGATTGTTGTAGTTTGAATATTCGTAACGTATGTAACACCCAAAAGTGCTAAAGCAAAAAGGGTTCGAGTATACTCACAGCGATTATGGATTGAAGGGAGCGCTTTTACAGCGAGTATGGTTAGCCTGAATAGATTCGATAACGCAACGATAAGTGGCGCGTAAAACAGTACAAGTGAGAGTGGTTAGGATGGCTGATCGTGCGGATCAACTATCCGTGAGAGGTAGTCATCCGTGCGCGTGAACTATCCGTGCGGATGGCGATGCGTGCGGATGGTGATGCGTGCGGATGGTGATCCATCCGGATAAGCTATCCGTGCGTGCGAGCTGTCCGTGCGGATGGTAATCCGTGCGGATTAGTCGTGCGTGCGGATTGCTTATCCGTACGGATAAGTTGTTCGTGCGGATAAACGTTCAAGTGGAGTGTTTCTTCCTAAGGATGTGTTTGTGTATGATGGCTTGTGCTTTAGAGTTTTCGTTGTAGCATTTAGAAAATATTTAAGTGTTTCTACCTTTCAAGCCGGTCGCGCGGACAACAATCCGTCCGTATGGTAGTCCGTGCGGACAATGGTAATCCGTGCGGTCAGCCTGTGCGCGCGGGCAGAGGCAATCCGTCCGGATAGCCTGTCCGTGCGTACGACTTGGCCGTGCGGATGACCACTGTTTGAATTTATTTTAAGGCCTTAGTATCTCATGATCCGAAGAGTAATCCATTCAGAGATCGTCCGTCCGGATTGCTCGTTCGTCGATACTCAAACCTTGTTTGGAAAGTGGGTCCCAAGGGTAGCTCGTCCGGGTGACAACCCGTCCGGATGACCTGTACGTGCGGACAGCTAGTCCGTGCGCACATCTTGTCCGTGCGGACAGCTTGTCCGTGCGGACAGCTTGTCCGTGCGGACAGCTGGTCCGTGCGGACAGTCTCTGGTCTGATTGTTCCGTTTGTCTACTCTTGGTTTCTGTTGTCGTTTATCGAGACGTTCTGATTGCGTGGTAACCACCTGGAGTTGTATTCTCACCCGCACGACTAGACCGGTCAGGAACCACCCTAACTTGGCCTGTCGGCGACTCAGAACGGTAGTCCCGGCTGACCCCGAAATCAGGTGTCTTGCGGTAGAATCCAGATCGAGGACTAGTGCATCACTATTATTGAGTAGAGACGAGCACCGATCAGATTCGTACCGATTTTAAGGGTAAAAGAAGGAGAGAACTTAGGTTTATTTCTTTCAACTCTTTTATCCTTAGAAAAGTTTAGATTTAGGTGATGTGGTTGTGAAATCTTATGGAAATTGTTCAGATCTGAGCTATTCTTGGTGGAATGAACTTAAGCTTGAAGTTCATACGAACTTCATGATGACGTCACCCGAGAATACCTCAAATCCGGATGATTTCATGGTTAAAAGTGGAGATTTGAAAGATGGAAAGGTGTAGAATTGTGTAGTGATCAAGGATGTACAAGAATTAGAGCAAGATCTTACTTGGATTGAGAGAAATCTGAGAAAAGGTGAAGAATGCGTGCGGTTCGGACGTCACTTGCCAAAAGTGGAAAAGTTGGAGAGTGACCCGTGTATTTATAGGATGCTAAAAGAGGAAAGGGTGAGCCGTGCGCATGGCACGTAACCTGGATAGGCTATCCGCGCGGACAGGTCATCCGTGCGGATTGGCAATCCGTGCGGTTTGGCAATCCGTGCGGATTGACCATCCGTGCGGATGTCGCCTGATTTGGCGCGTTCGGTGCGCTGTTGCTTCGGTTTCGATTTGCGAGCGATTCGATAGGGTTTCCTAGTCAAATTACTTTCAGTCCCAACTACTTCTTATATGGTTCGACTCGAAATTCGGGTTCGGGTTCGTTTACATTCGAGTTAGACTTCGAGTTCGATTGAGTTCGCTTGATTATCACAACATAACATAAAATAAACATGCACAGGTAACACGTAAGGCACACACACACGCATAAACAACAAGTAAAATAGACAGTTCGAGTTACGGTTCGGTGTCGATTTGATTAGCATAGCTTGACTAACTTTATCGCATTGTTAGTTCCTATCATTCACAGTCGTAGGTTGATTAAAATACGGTTAGCATGATTCGATTATTGCAATGAACGACATTTACTCCACATAATATAAATAAAACAAAAACATTTCTACGAGTCAAGTCGCGCGAAATCGGTCGTTGACTTTGACCTTGACTTTGACTTTCACTCGTGAAAACACGGGGTGTTACATACTTGACCTTGCTTAAGTGTTGTAACTTGAGCGAGACGTTGTGGTGACTGGTTTAAACAATGGGAGCCCCATCTCGTCCCCAATGACCTGACCGAACAGGAATCACCCTAGTCCGACGGTGCATGGTCCGAGACGGTTGTTCATGTCCAACCTGGAATCACTATCTCTCGGATGGGACTTGGATCTAGCATTGATACATCACTACGAACGAGTAGACGTTCAGTAGTAGTTCCGATTCCCACCGGGTTTGAGTGCGTTGAGTGTAAAAGAGTTGAAAGAAAGTTGGAAAACCATCTTTCACTACTCTTCATTGTGAGTTTGTTTAGATCTATGAAAGATCTTTGTTTGTTTATGTGGAAATCGGTTAGATCTAAGTTGTTCTTGGTGGATTGAGGCCAAAACATGAAGTTCTTCAAGAACACATGATGACGTCATCCTAGAATACCTTGGATCTTGATGATTTCACGGTTAAAAGTTAAGATTTAAAAGATAGAAAGGTGTAGGAGTGCGTGTAGATTAAGGAAGTACAAGATTTAGGACGAGATCTTACCGGAGTCGTGAGAAATCTGAAGAAAAGTGAGGAAAACGAGCTGGTCGGACGTCACTTGCCAAAAGTAGGAAGTTTGAAAGTGACAAGGGGTATTTATAGGATGCCCAAAGTGGAAATGGGCTGGTCGGTCGGATGGCATCTCGCTCGGGTGGCAGCCCGGTCGGATGGCAATCCGGCCGGCTGGCACCTGGTTCGAGCGCTCAGCGCGACGAGTTTTGCCGTTTCGATTTCGATTGCGAGCGTTGCGATGCGCTAGAGTTTCCTAGTCAAATTACTTTTAGTCCCAACTATTCATATCTTGCACTATCTCTTCTATACCAATTATCATACTGTTTCGATTGCGATTCAATTGATTACCACACATAACATAATTTAGACATGCACAATTAACACATAAGGCACACACACACACGTATACACTAACCAAAATGCGTAAGTCGAGTTGTGAGTGCGATTGCGATAGCGATAAAGCGATTAAACATGCGATAAATAGCGATTAATATGCGATTATTAATAGATACTCCGCATAATACAACTAAAGCGAAAACAAATAGACTAATTACAAGTCAAAGAAGTCAAAACAGGAATTGAGCAAGGCGAGACAGATCGCAATTAGCAATCTTTTCTTCCTTTGACTTCAATCTTGACTTTGACTTTGACTTTCGAAACACGGGGTGTTACATGTCCATCTACACACCCCATGCCATTTTTCGCATTACCCCATGCTAACCATTTTTCACATGCGATTTCATTTGCATGGGATTTCAAACATGCGATTTCATTGCATTTTCAAGCGATGCGATTTCATTTGCCTTTTTATAACATGCGAAGATTGAATTCGCACCAAATCCGCACCAGATCGAACGGGTGGGATGATCGCGTACGTATCGTACGATAAGCCCTATTGTACGTTACACTTTTTCTATATATATATATATATATATATATCGGATGAGCAAAACATGTGTATATGATAAACAACAACATAAGAATTATTATGCACACAAGATAATAAACAATACGATAACAATTATTAAACAAACAAGATAAAATGTAAACATAAGATTAATATTTCCAATGTTTTACATCTAAAAAAACAAAAGATAAAAAATTACAGAGTTTCAAATGTAAAACAACAAAACCAAAATAAAATAAGCAGCTACGGTGGTGGTGGTGGTGGTGGTGCAGCGCCAACTCGTGGAGGTAGAGGCGCGCTAGAATACATAGCAATAATCGCCTCCACCACCCACTGCATGTCGCTCTGCATACGAGATACGTCCACACCCATACGGGATACGTTCACCCTTACAACAGCTACATCTGACTCGACCCGAGCCAGTCTCTCCTCCACCCCCTGTGGAGGAGTCACATGTGGTCTCTGTCACACCCCAACCGATGGCGGAAACATCGGGATGAGACGAAATAGATTGCAAGAGACTTCATAACACTATGTGACAATATAATTTAAATCCAATTTCATTAATGACTAAAATTTGAATACATTGTTTCAAATAAAGACAAATTGCAACAACATTGTTTATTATTGAATGAGTATCTAAGTCCATCCTAACTTGATTTCTTCATCGTCTTGTCTAACAACCTGCAACATGTATTAAAATAAAATCAACAAAAGTTGGCGAGTATACAAGTTTGAATACATAGCATAATAGTTTAAGCGTTTAAAAACTCATATCCAACATGAACATTACAAAAATAGATTCAGCCATGCTAGTTCACGCAGTCCAAGTGATAGCCCAAGTTTCCAATGCGTTAAAGTGCCTGTCCCAAAGTTTTGTTGGGAATCATGGTATCAGAATAATAGCGGAAGCGGTTTATATAATTTACCAAAAAGCCGATTATATAAATTTGATTTATTAATCCGATTAATAAATATTCCCAATCAGGATCAAGGTTATACGCGTATAAACAAATAAAATGAATAAACAACCATAGAGGGTTTTAGTAATCAACCTTTGACGACTACACCGGAATTGTAACACGCGGGTTACAACGAATCCTCGCTAGTAGGAAGTTCACAACCGAGTACAAGATACCCCAGAGTAGAACCGGCCAAGAAGAAGGCGATTATTATAAAAAGTCTAATGGGTTTCCACCTTAAACATCCTTTTATTATAAAAGGTGTCTATTGGGATTCCACCTTAAACATCCTTTTATTATAAAAAGGTGTCTCTTGGGTTTCCACTATTATTATTTCACAAATAATAATCTACCTACTCGTGAACATATACGATTCGTGTACCAACGTGTAACTCTTCGGATCGTACCGAGTTAGTTACGTTGACTTTAATTAAGGTCGGACATACATATATCCAACAATCTCCCACTTGGACGATTTTAATTAAATGAGTCAACGTGTGCAGAGTTGGACGCCTAGCTGCATCGCACTGCTCTTAACACGGCATGACACTTTACAGTCGTCAACTAGTTCTTTGCGTTCAAGTAACACTTTACTTAACCAAATACTATAGCCCTGATAATTCTATCAATAAGTCCCTTCTGTATAGAACATTCGTTGATCATAAGACATGGATCATTCATTCTTATATAGTGATCAACCATTCTCTATTCTTGTCTTTAATTCAAAGTGGTCTAACGAACTACTCTTAGTCCGAGCGTGGCCACGCGTTCATTCCAGTTTGATTTAACGAGGGCGCCAGAATGTCTAAACTTCTAATCCCATAGAAGTACAGAATTCCATCAGCACCATACAACTCCCACTTAACCTTGGATTCCTCCCAACACTACCCGGATTACTACCCATGTTTCATGACAGTGTTAGATAACATCAAAGATTGTCCTCGATCAATGTAGTTTAATATGTGCCTAAAGAAAAAGGACATATTGAACATATCAATATCAAAACATCTCATGACTTAGATCCATGGAGATCGTTTTGAAGCGAGTCACATCCAATATCATTCCCTAGTGATATCTGTGAATTTTGATTCTCAAACTCTTGAGTTATTCATCTCATGAATACAATCATCTCAATTCACAATAGTCTTACATTCAAGTTCATTCCCATGTAATTTGATCGACTACGGATATTTTAGAATACGCTTATTCAAGGATATAAACATACAAATAACGAACATAGTTACAAAATAATTAAACTTGCATTTAACCAATAAATCAAATAACTATTTCAATGTAACTGTTGTAGTTCAAAAATAAAACACCAATACTAACTACAGATCATGCCCACTGTCTAGCAAATCTAAGCCCTATTTTTCCAGCATGCTCCTCATGTTTAGCTTGAGGTAGAGGCTTAGTAAAGGGGTCAGCCAGATTTAGATCTGTATGAACTTTGCTTATTACGATGTCTCCACACTCTATTATCTCTCTAATATAGTGGAATTTTCTGAGTATATGCCTTGTGGTTTGATGCGACCTTGGTTCCTTTGCAAGAGAAATGGCACCAGTATTGTCACACAACATCTCGATTGGTTTCTTTATGCTAGGCACAACGTCGAGATCAGTAATGAACTTCTTCATCCAGGCAGCCTCCTTAGCAGCATCCGATGCAGCATTATATTCTGATTCACAGGTGGATTGAGCAACCACACTTTGCTTCGAGCTCTTCCAAGTAACAGCCCCACCATTCAGAATGAAAACATATCTAGTCTGTGATCTTGAATCATCACGATCAGTCTGGAAACTTGCATCAGTATAACACTTAACTGATAGCTCCTCATCCAGTCCTCCATATATTAAGAACATGTCCTTAGTCCTTCTTAAGTACTTAAGAATATTCTTCACTGCAGCCCAGTGGCTCTCTCCTGGATTCTGTTGATATCTACTCGTCATGCTAAGAGCATACGAGACATCAGGTCTGGTACATAACATGGCGTACATGATAGAACCGATAGCAGAAGCATATGGAACTCTTTCCATTTTCTTCTTTTCCTCTTCGGTCTTAGCACACTGCTCGCCATTAAGAATGGTTCCATGTGCCATGGGCAAGACCCCCCTTTTTGAGTCTTGCATTGAGAAGCGTCGTATGACCTTATCAATATATGTACTTTGACTTAAACCTAATAACCGCTTTGATCTATCTCTATGAATCTTTATTCCTAGAATATAAGCGGCTTCACCAAGATCTTTCATTGCGAAACATTTTCCCAACCAAGCCTTAACATCTTTTAGCATAGGGATATTGTTTCCAATGATTAGTATGTCATCTACATACAGAATTAGAAAAGTGATATAGCTCCCACTAGATTTCTTGTAAACACACGGTTCATCTTCTTTTTTAATGAAGCCAAACTCTTTAATTTTCTGATCAAAACGAAGGTTCCAGCTGCGAGATGCTTGCTTCAATCCATAGATGGATTTATTTAGCTTGCACACCTTATTAGGATTATTTGGATCGACAAAACCTTCAGGTTGAACCATATAGACATCTTCAAGTAAGTGTCCATTAAGGAACGCGGTCTTGACATCCATTTGCCATATCTCATAGTCATAATATGCAGCAATGGCAAGTAGAATTCTAATAGACTTAAGCATGGCTACTGGCGAAAAAGTTTCCTCATAATCAATTCCTTGAGTCTGAGTGAACCCTTTTGCTACAAGCCTTGCTTTTTAGGTTTGCACATTTCCATCCATGTCGGTCTTCTTCTTGAAGATCCATTTGTTTCCTACAGTCCGACCTTCGGTAGGAAGATCAACCAAATCCCAGACTTGGTTATCATACATGGATTGCATCTCTGCATTCATGGCTTCTTGCCATTTCTTGGATTCTGAATCCAACATTGCAGCTTTGTAAGTAGCAGGTTCAGCTTCATCAATCATGAAGATATCGTCATACCTTTCAGGGGCACGACGATCCCAAATACTTCTTCGAACACTTGGTGTTTCTGTTGTTTCTTGAGTCCTCTCAGGCTCAACTTCAACAACTAGATCAGTTACTTCTGGTTCTGTCTGAACAACTGGTTCAGTCACTTGTGATTCTCGAATTTCTTCAAGATCCACATGGTTTTCTCCAATCCCTCGTGCCAGAAGCTCTTCCTCCAAGAAAGTGCCTCTGCGTTTAGTGAAAATCTTATTTTCAGTGGGGTGGTAGAAAAGGTAACCGATCCTTTTAGTGTATCCTACGAAAACCACTTTTTCGCCTCTGGGATCTAGTTTATCCGAAGATTCTAGAGTGACATAAGCGTTACATCCCCAGACCTTGAGATAGGATACTTTTGGTTTCTTTCCATGCCATATCTCATAAGGCGTTTTGTCAACCTTCTTCGTTGGAGCTATATTCACAAGTTTTGCGGCAGTTTCTAGAGCATAACTCCAAAAGGAGTGTGGGAGGGTTGTTCGACACATCATTGATCGAACAATATCTAATAGAGTTCGATTTCTCCGTTCAGACACACCATTATGTTGTGGCGTTCCAGGTGGAGTGAGCTGTGAAACTATTCCATAATCCTTTAGATGGTCGATGAACTCCTGACTAAGATATTCACCGCCTCGATCTGATCTAAGCATCTTAATAGTTCTATTTAGCTGATTCTCTACTTCGTTTTGGTACTCCTTGAACTTTTCAAATGTCTCATGTTTATGCTTCATAAGATAAACATAACCATATCTACTGAAATCATCAATAAATGTAACAAAGTATCTTTCTCCATGTCTTGACATTGTTCTAAATGGACCACATACATCTGTATGTACAAGTCCCAACATATCATTAGCTCTTTCTCCAACATTTGAAAAAGGTGCTTTTGTTAACTTTCCACTTAAGCATGATTCGCATTTGCTAAACGTTTCCGAACCCTTAGAATCTAATATTCCTGCGGTTTTAAGTTGTTTAACACGGTTTCGCTTATGTGACCAAGTCTACAATGCCACATATACGTATCGTTAAAGTCCAACTTATTACGTTTATGGGAGATGTTGCATAATATGTTATTGTTTTGGATTTCTATCTCATAGATTCCATTGTTTGGTTTTGCATCAAAGTAAAATACATCATTAAAATAAGCAAAAATAAATTCACCATTAAAATGATAATTGAAACCTTGTCCATGCAAAGCAGAAACCGAAACAATATTTCTAGTAACACTAGGAATAAAATAAACATTGTTCAAAGCAAGTTCTAAACCAGAAGGAAGTAAAAGAACATATTCTCCAATCGCCTTCACAGCAACTCTTTGTCCATTGCCAACATGGACCTCCAAATCGCCTTGTTTCAGCTTCTTAATCTTTCTTAGTCCCTGCAAAGCATTACAAATGTGAAAACCACATCCTGTGTCAAACACCCATGTTTTGCCAGAAAAAGAAAAGATTTCAATAACATATATACCTGAGGACTCTCCTCCTGAAGCCTTGGCTTGCTTCAGTTCAGCTAAATACTTAGCACAGTTCCTCTTCCAGTGCCCAATTTCATTACAATGAAAACACTTGGCATCCTTTTGAGGCTTCTTGTTTGCAACTAATTTGCCTTTGCCCTGATTGCCCCTTTTCTTGGTGTTAGGTTTCTTAACATGACCCTCCTTGTGTGACACCTGGGTCACTACGACCATCAAACAAATGCCAAGCCAATGAAATATTGTATTTCATACTTGGGATCTGTATAAATATGTGTATCTTTTGCACATATCAATTCTTGTTCGATTTCAAGCTCTAAATCGCTTTCTGGAAGGTTATACGCGCACTGATGCATAAATATAACCAGTTTAATGCAACGAACACTCCGTAATAGTGAAATAGTCTTAACATACCTTAAATAACCTTTACATAACTTAGAAATAAGTTTTGAAGGCTTTGGTATGGCAAAATCAGGTTAATTCGCTTGCAGGGACTAAATTCGACAAACAGCGCAAGTATGCCAATTTGAACTGTAACAGACATTCCAGAACATGACCATAAGTTAAACATACCATAAATATCCTTTACATAGCTTAGAAATAGGATTTGAGGTGTTCGGTATGCTAAAATAAACTTTTGGGTCATTCAGGGACTAAAAGTGTCAAAAAGTGCACAAGTTTGCATTTTCGCGCATAACTTACGTTCTGAATACATCCGAACATCCAAAAATTTATGTAAGCACTAAAATATTTTATTTTAGTGTTTGGCATAAGAAAAATCCATTCGTCACGCCATTTGGATCGTTTTTCGCGCTTATTCGCATTCCGTCGTAATTAACCGAACAACGCAATCGTACGGCCAAACGAACCGACATCCGAGATATTTTTGAGCACATTTTAAGTTCCCTATACTTTAACTTCATTTTAGAGTTTTGAAATGGGGTTAACGGGGCTTAAACGTGTCAAAAATGCATCAAATAGCAAGTTTGGAGCTTCAGGGGCCTGTTCTGCCATTTTCCAAACATTCTGGTCTGCAGGTCCCTTGCGCACCTCAACACAAATTGTGTTACGGTGCGCAAGCAGGGGTCAGATATGTAGAAACTTGTTTAATCTGCTGTTAACAGCCTTTATCCCCTCCAAAGGCCAAGGCCAAGTGTCAAACTCTTGTAGTGGGAGCAATATGAGTTACCACAACATTCCGACAAGTGTACGGCTTAGATCGTGCCCCCTTTTCCAAGAAACGATCCTAACGGTGAACCGAAAACTATAAATACCCACCTCCACCCTTCACTTTTCCTCACAAGAATCTGATCTAATGTGCTCTAAGTTGAAACCTTTGTTTCATACCTGAGCTATTTTGATCTAGATTAGCATTCGGGGACCCTTTGTAAGTGTTCCTTCGTTCTTTTATTGTTTTTCGAGTCCGAAAGTCAAACTTTGTTTGACTTTCTGCGTTGACCAGTTTATGGTCAATGCGAAGTTCGTTTGAACTTCGCAACGTGATTGTAATCACGATGGTTATAGTCCTTTGTGACTATGCCTACTGATTACCACGTTGTCTAGGGTCGTAAGGGTAAGCGATCTAATAAATCGCTTATACCTTCGAACCCGACCCGTTTGGTCGATCATTAGGATCCGACCAAACACATTAGGTGACCATAGCATATAGGGAATAACCTTCCGAGGTTATACCTTATGGTCGCTTCGTTTAAGTAGTTGTATGATAGGTAGTTTATATGCCTTAGGTAAATTACCAAAATACCTCTTTGATGCCAAAATTCATTTTAAACATATGTAACATAACTTTTGACATCTAAACTGATTTGATAACAATATTAGATATGTTAAGGCATATGTTACTTGTCATAGGACTAGTTAGGCGGTCCGAACGCGTTTCACGCGAACGACGCGTTAAAGTAGCATAAGCTACCTAAATGGGTCGTAATGGGTCGTAAGCACTTATGTTAGGTTTCATTTAGTATGTAGGCTTTGTTAAACCATATTACACGAGTCTCCATACTCGTTTGGTTTACGAACCCTCATTCTATCCGATCCTCCGATATAGGTCCGGTTTATTAACATAGTTACCTATATTAGGTGCCGTTTGATATCCGTGATCTCTAGCATTGCTTGGTGGTTATCTTAGGACTTCTGAGCAATCTCAAGTGAGTACATAGACCCCTCTTTTACTGTTTTCCAAACTGTTTTGGGGTGAAACACATGTGCCTACTTGTTACTTTCGTGCTTTCCTGTTTTCACATCATATACTTGTTATGTTCATTAGTACACTATTAGTACATGATTTACATTACATTTCTGCTATGTATGTTGACTGATACCATGCTAGCACATGGATTTACATGACTTTTCTGCTTTGTATGTTAACTTAGCATACTTAGTACATCACTTTACAATACATTTTATGCTATGTATGCCCATTGTGTGCATACTTAGTACATCACTTTACAATACATTTCATGCTATGTACACCCATTGTGTGCATACTTAGTACATTGTTTTACATTGCGTTCCTGTTGCATATGCTCATCCAGCATATGAACACATTATACTACATTTTGAACCGTTGTAACCATTTGACTATGTGAACCGTCGTAACCCTTTGATTATATGAACCGTTTGTAACTATTGAACCGTGTGAACCAGTAGTATCTGTTGACATGATTTACATTTAACAATAGACATTTGACTATACATAAACATTTCTACAATTGTTAAACATTTCATCTTGATGGTTTGGTTTGAGTAAGTGATTTAAGTAACGAGGCGTATGAAATATGATACAAGCACGGTGGATACGCCGCTGGTACTTCCTATATATAAGTGTTTGTATGGTATCACATATTGTAGCGTTATTTGAATCATTTCAATTTGAGACATATAACATTTTATACAAATAACATACTTTTCACAAGACATTGATTTACAAACAACTTATCTTATACAAACTCATCTTACATGGTTATTCATTTAACCATACATTATTCTCTTATTTATACATATCATCTGATCTTATCGTTTTTCAAATGATTACAAGACAAAGCAAATTACAAGGTTCATGACTAAAGATTTTCTCAAACATAAGTCATGAATCCTATTTTCTCAAAACCTATGTATCTCACAGGCATTTTTATGCTGACGTACCTATTTTCACATGTGTTTTCAGGAGATGATGCATAGGACTTATCAAGACATACTTAGGCGGACCTGTGCCTTAGTGACTTAAAACGAGACAAGAACTAGTTAATATTTGTTATATACTCTTTTTTTCTTGTTTAAAACAATGTAACTCTCTTGTTTGATTAATAAAATGAAACTTCAATTGCCATGGGTTTGAAACAATTAATTCTGTTACAACACTTGTTAGTGCACTACGTCTATTGACTTCGTCTTGTATCATGTAACAGGATAGAATAGGATATTCAGTGCTCAAGGTTCGAGAAATTGAGAAATGTGGTTTAAGTAATGATTTCGCTTGAAGTGAACTTGTTACAAGTTCAAGCGAAATTCACTTAACAGATTTCGCTTGAACATGTTCTGGTCACCTTCAAGCGAAATTCTCACTTCTATATATAGGGCACTTGTCATTTCATTTGGTACGCGACTTCTGAAAGTGTAACGAAGTGCTGCCGGTTTTCTGTCAGGTTGTAAACATTGTTATTATCAATACAAGCAACAGATTAAAGATTACAAGCTGTTTTCGTGTCCGGTTTACTGATTCCGCCTTTAAACTGGATGTAAAACTCTTCTGAACGACTCAGTCGGGTCAAACAACGATCCAACAAGTGGTATCAGAGCTTAGGAAGAAGAGTTTAGCTTGATATCATCTATTTTCTGACTTCTACACCTTCTTTTTCAATCTGAACGAGATTTAACGGTCAAAATGGTCTGAGTTTTTCACCGAACGTGTAAAACAGTATTCTAATAAATCCTTGAAAGTTTCATGGCAAAATTCAAAGTAAAAATGACAAAAATTGGACAGAAACCAGATTTCGCTTGAAAGAGTTCGTAGATAATGGGTTGATTTCGCTTCAAATCAGATTTATGGGACTATTTCGCTTGAAACTTCTGAAGCGAAATTGACTTTGCTGGATTTCGCTTGAATACAACTGAAGCGAAATAGTTGTTTTCGCTTGAAGCTGATTTGATTGGAACTTGTATTGTTGAAGCGAAATAGATCATTTGGGATTTCGCTTGAAGGATCTAATCATCTTGAAGCGAAATTGTTGTGCTGAATTCGCTTGAAGTAGTTAGTCAAAAGATTTCGCTTGAAGTCTCATTCTGTTTCAACTTGAGATTTCGCTTGAGTTTCCTAGTTCGATTGAAAAGTGGAATTTTGTGTCGGATCATTTCACGACGATCAAGTGTCAGTCATTTTCAGTTTATTTGATATTTGATTGTACTGATTGGGTTTGTTTGATCAATCTGTCAGGTTTGCATTATGGCTGAGGAATTCTTCAATACGTTTTACAACGCATTCGCAACCGAATCGTCTGAGGCTTCAAATATTACACCAAAAACCATTTCTAAAGTACTAAATGAAAATATCAAGAATGATAACTTTTACGGAACTCATTCAAAGCCACCAGCTCTTGATAGTATTGAGGATTATACCTGGTGGAAAGAACGCTTTATCAACTGGGCAAAGGCGTATGCTCATGAAAGTTGGTTTTGCTTGGAGTATGGGTATGAAAAACCAAAAGACGATAAAGGCGAAGATCTTGTATTCAAGAAATTTACTAGAGAAGATAAAGCTGAATTTGGAGCTGAACAGAGAATGATAGCATTGATCCAGTCCGCAATCAGAAACGATATTTTTGCTTTATTAATTCATGATGGGACATCTAAGTCTGTCTGGGAAGCTTTACGTGTTAAAGCTGAGGGGGGTAAACAGATTAAAAAGAACAAAATTGCTTTATTAAAGAAAGAATTTGATCTATTTGATAACATAAAAGGAGAGTCAGTGAGACAAATGATTGAGAGATTTTGTCATCTTAAAATTGAATTGGAAAGATTACAGATAAATAAAACAAGAGAGGAATTGATAGACAAAGTGATTGAAGCGTTACCACGAGCTGATCAGTGGCAAACGTTTGTTTTTATCTTAAAAAATGATGCTTCATATGATAATATTACTCTTGATGCTTTGTTTGAAAAGATTGAAAGTCATGATTTGGAGTTGCAGAAGCAAAACAAGATGACTGATTCTTCACATCAACAGAACGTTGGCTTGTACTACAAAAGCAGTGTGTTTTCTGATAAAGGCGTTGGTTCACCAAAAACAGCATTTAGTGGTGAAAAGATGAAAGAACCACCAACAACGTCAACAAATCATCATTTTGGATATCATTCATCTTCAAAGACAAATTCTGATGAATCTGAAGAAATTCTGTGCAACATTGCTCTTAAACTGAAGAATTCTCCTGCAATGAGCATCAATGCAGCGAAGCAGCAAATGAGTTTTCTTGCATCTGTTTTGGAGTCATATGAAGGTCTAGTAGCTGGTAAAATTGGAAACTCTGAATTGACCAAAGAAGACTACGACCAGATTGATCCAGAAGAGATGGAGCTCATTGACATTCGATGGTGTTTAGCTAGTTGTATTCGAAGAGCTCAGAGGTATATGGAGATTACTGGAAAACAATCACTTGGAGGTGCTTCAACAAAGCTTGGATTTGACAAATCCAAAGTGACCTGCTTCAAATGCAAGCAGAAAGGTCATTTCAAGAGAGAATGCAGAAATTCTGAAGTTGGTGAAAGAAATGAACGTCCTTTCAACGATGATTATTATCGAAAGGCGATTTACCATCGAAGCAGAGAAGAACCAAAGTTGATTGAAGATAAACCAAAAGAAAAATCAAGAGCTTATGCTGTAATTTACGAGGATGAAGGATATGATTGGAGTGAGGTTCTTCCAATAGATGACATTGTTGATGAACAGTTCAAAGCTAAAGCCAAACAGGAAGAATTAAATAGACATTATGCTTTTGTTGCTAAGATTCAAGATGAAGACAAAAACAAAGACAAAGACATTGCTGAAGTCCATGAAGAAGAAGTTGAGATTAAAGAGAAAACTCGGGAAGAGATCTTAAGTGAGAAGACTTACAGAGAAAGAAATGTGGTTTACAACAGAATGGATGATATGCAGGAAGAGTATGAGATGGCTGTCGGTAGCAAAAGATGGGATAAAAAGAGAGAATGCTACTATAACAGAGAAGGAGAACCGGTTGTTCCCAAGAAAGACATAATCTTCGATGATGTTCTTCTTGCAGTCCCGTTAAGAGCTGAATACTATAGAAGAGTATTGAAAGATGACACATACGCTAAGAGATATGAAAAGGATATCAGATATGCCATGTTATCATGTCTAAGAAAAAGGGACGAAGAGAGAATGAAGAAGAAGGTTGAAGAAATGGTGAACAATCTGAAGAAAGATGCTGAAGAGGCTAAAACATAAACTGTTGAAGTTGAAGTTGTGAAGGAAATCAAAAGTGAAGAAGTAGTTGTGAATGAAGAGGTTGAGGAAGCTGTTACTGAAGAACAGCAGATAAAAGAAAAGAATGAGAATGAGGAAGCTGATAATGTTGGTGATGAAGTCGGTGTTAAAGAAAAGCAGAATGTTGCTGAGCAGACAGAGGTTGCTGAAAACACCAAAGTGCCAATCACTGAGGTAAATTCTGATTTTGAAAATCTAAAACTGATTGATCAGTGCAAGAAATGCATGGAACCGTGCAGAGCTTGTACTGAAAAAGATGAGCAATTTAGAACAAGAGATCTTGAGTTCAAAAAAATTGAAAATATTTTCAAAGAAAAATGCAAATAAATGCTAGAAAAAGAAAAGGGTTTTAAAGAAAATGATGAAAAACTTTCAGAAAAATGTAACAAATTAGCGAAAGAAAATGAAGTTTTGAAAGAAAATGTTTTGAAAATGACAAATGAGTGTGAACAAAAAGAAATTGCTTGTCAAGAAATGAAAAAGGAATATGACTCAATGAAATTATCATATCACATTATGAAAGAGTCATATAATAAAGTAAAAGAAGAAATGAAATATGCTCAATCAAGAATGAATTATCTTTCTGAAACAACCAAAGAGCTTAAACGAATGTATGCTATAAAACAAGATGTTGTTAATTCCTATATTGAGGATGTTGCTAAGTTGAAGCGACAGATTGCTTATTTAGAACAGGATAACAACAAGTTAAAGAGTTACCACGTGTCGTCATATGTGCTTGAACGAATTTTCAATATAAAACCGGGTGATGGTGAGTCTGAGCAAAACAAGAAAGGCATTGGTTCAGAGTTTCATCAAGTTCCACCACCGGGAAAATTTGCATTTTATGATGAGGAAAAGGTCGAAAAAGCTTTCAACATGGTTGATCAATTGCCAGACAACATTGACATAACCTATTCCAAATCTGATGATTCTCATGATTCAGAGGTGGTAGGTAAAGTCGTTGAAAGTGTGTTGAAAGAAGAGTCGGTTGATATAGGTAAATCTGAATCACAGGATGAAAATGAAGGAAATCTTCATGATGGTGATCTGAAAAACACAAAATCCGAGAAAAATTTGAATGATGATTCAAAAGGATTGGTTTATACCATGATTGGATCGGATAAATTGTTCTTAGATGTTGTATTCCCGATTCAGAATGTGATTTCAGAAAAAGTCGACAAAGTTTTCAAAATGGTTGAGATTGATAAGTCTGAAATTTCAAAGTTTGTTGGTAAGAGTCATAAAGGTTCGTATAACAAACCTGGTTTCAAAAAGAAGAACATGAAGGCTGGGTTGGGTTATAAGAAGAAACAGAATCGAAACAAAAATGAAATGCCAAATTTTCAGGCAAAAATGAGTTTTGTTCAAGGAGGCAGTTTAGAAAAAGAAAAAGAATTCAAAATGAAACAGTCTAATGATGAATTCTTTGCTAAAAAACAAAAGCAACAACCACAGGTTAAAGATGTGTCCATGAGAATATGTTTCAAATGTGATCAAAAAGGACATCTTGCACGCAAGTGTCCTAATCTAAAACCTGTGGATGTTGACAAAAAGAAGATTGATGCCGAGAAACACAAATCTGAGAATGTGAGACAAAGGTCAACCAGATTTGACTCGAAACAGACTTGGAGGTACAATACAAACAAGTTTGCTTCAAATCAAAATTGGAAATTAAACCAGAACAGGTTTGATTCAATACAGATCTGTAATTCTCACACACCCAGATTCAGAACAACACAAAATTGGAAAACAACTGTTAATATGACAAAACCTCAAGAGTTTTGGAAACCAAGAGTTGTTGTTCAAAATCAAAATGTTCAAAAAGTTTCACATTTTTACAAACGAGGCACACCAAAAGGTCAGACATGGTCTGTTAAGAAACAAGTTGATTTGGTAAAAGATGAGAAAGTTGAAGCTAAAATTGAGAAAGTTTTTGTGAAAAATGACAAAGAATTTCCAGTATTGAATGAAAATTATTGTATTGAAATGCCTAAGGTTCAACAGACCTGGGCTAAATTGTTCAAGTAATTGAGTAGTTTGTTTGTGCAGGTGCTCATGGAATTCAAAGATTGTGAAATTGGAGATTGGAGCAGCCTGGCACATCGAGAGGAGGCTGCTGGATCCTGTGTTGGTTGAAACAGGAAGTTTATATGTTTTCTGTAAATAAATAAAAAATATTTTAAAAACCCTAAAAATTGAAAAATTTGAAAAATCAAAAATATGTTTGTTTTTAATTTTTGTCAAATATTCAAAATTTAAAAAAAATATATATGTTTTGATTGAATATGCCGAAACCCTCACGGCTGAACAAACATGATTACTTTCATCAGATTGAAAAAAAAAAGTTTTCAAACTGTTAAGATCAGTGGGTTGTAAATCATGGGGGTATGTTATATTTTCTGCTAAAAGTGTTATATTTTCTGCAAAACAGAGCATGAGATGCAGAAAATGGATGGCGAGACAAAGCTATCAGTGTTGGTTGTCAAATTTTCTTTATATGATTTTGCATTTTAGGGGGAGTAATGTTGTTAGAAAATACAAAAACATTTGAAAATTTGAAAAAGTCAAAAACATGATAAAATTAAAAAAATTGAGTTTTTGCGTAAAAAGAGGAAATGATAGTACATCAGTAGACAGTTACAGTATGCTAAAGAAATGAAAAGTTTAAATGTGTTAAACGATCTCACCGTGGATATGTCGGTAGATTTTTATACATTTAGTAAACTTTTTCGGGATATAAACCTAAATTCAAACACTTGCTTATTTCGTGGGGAACACTACTTGGATATATAGGTAACCCCTGAAATCTTGTTTGAAAGGTCTCTTAATCTGATATACTAGGTCTTTATACTCAATGATGTCTGGGGTATTATTCCGGGACTTCTGCTGAACGGTAGTTCTGACCTAGTCCTTGGATAATACTTTATGCAATGCTTGAAACATAGCATTAAACCCTCAGCATGCCGATGAAACAATAAAATTGATAGTCGCTGCTGTTGTAAGCAAAAAGATCCTCTAAAGGGGACATACCGTAAAGTCGAAGCTGATATCTCTCTGCGTATACGGAAGTATCGACCTGAGATCCCTCGGCCCTCGCATACCTAATTTATGTACAGATATCATTGAAGTATACTCACCTGTAAGACTGATTATTGGGATTCTGGATACGGGAGTATATTCAAGAGGTGGGACACATGAATGGGTTTAAGTACTTAAAATACCTAATTCGTATCCTGAATCAGTTGAAATTTGTGTAAAAATTTAAGTGGATCAGTATATCGACAATCTAAGTGAATTGTTTAATGCATAATGTGATTTTAAGCTCAACGGTACGTGTGATTTGTCAAAAACTGATATGATCCTCTAACGCATACTCAAAACAAAAATATTGTCTGTAAATATGTTTGTACATATTTCGTTATTGCTTTATATTTTCAGAAAATACAAAAAGATTTTGATTTCTGCTTTATTTTCGACAACTGATGTCTGAGAACTGAGTTTTAAAATCTAAGTAAGCTGATTGTGTTTCTGAAAATAAAACAAGTTCATTAATTTGAAACTTGAAGTTTTTAAATCAAAAATTCAAAAACGGTTTGTGATATCTCCAAGGTCATTAGTTTGGACTTGGATGATTAACTGTGAGGGAGTTGGATTCTTTAACATTGCTAAATCTATGAAGTTTGTTGTTAGGGGGAGTGGATTAGAGAATTTGATTGATTGAAAATTCAAAATGCTGTTACTCATAAATGTTTGAGAAATTGCAGATGAGAGTCCAGACTACGATCCCGAGAGCTGAGTCTAAGGGGGAGTCTGAAGACAAGCTGAAAGTTAGGAACGTGTATCTGGAAAGCTAGGTGTCGATCCCAAAGCACGGAAGCTTGATGAAAGGGGGAGCCTGAAGCTGATAGAAGAAGAGAAAGATTATTAGATGCTTAAAATGTTACAATTTGAGTGAAAAGGCAGAATGATCAAGACTGAAGATGTGTCATATTGAAGAATAGTCACTGAAGACTGCGTCAATATCCGAGGGGGAGTCTGTTAGTGCACTACGTCTATTGACTTCGTCTTGTATCATGTAACAGGATAGAATAGGATATTCAGTGCTCAAGGTTCGAGAAATTGAGAAATGTGGTTTAAGTAATGATTTCGCTTGAAGTGAACTTGTTACAAGTTCAAGCGAAATTCACTTAACAGATTTCGCTTGAACATGTTCTGGTCACCTTCAAGCGAAATTCTCACTTCTATATATAGGGCACTTGTCATTTCATTTGGTACGCGACTTCTGAAAGTGTAACGAAGTGCTGCCGGTTTTCTGTCAGGTTGTAAACATTGTTATTATCAATACAAGCAACAGATTAAAGATTACAAGCTGTTTTCGTGTCCGGTTTACTGATTCCGCCTTTAAACTGGATGTAAAACTCTTCTGAACGACTCAGTCGGGTCAAACAACGATCCAACAACACTCCCCGACGTTTCCGCCACGCTTGGTTGTCCTACGTGGCCGGGGTGTGACACCTTGATCATCAGCACTGGTGCAGTCTTGCTGGGTATATTCACCTCAGCAGTTTTGAGCATCTGATGCAGCTCTACAAGTGTCTTCTCCATCCCATTCATATTGTAGTTCATAGTGAACTGATCATATGACTTAGGCAATGAGTTGAGGATGATATCCCCAGCTAATTCATTACCCAAGGGGGATTCCAGACGAGCCAAATGATCAACATATGCCTTCATTTTTAGCACATGAGCGCTAACTGATGTACCCTCTTGCATACGAGTGGTTATGAGTGATCTCATCACATCAAACCTCTCATGACAAGCCTTCTGTTGGAACATTTCAACCAGGTGCTCATTCATCTCATATGCCATCTTGTCATCCATGGTCCTTTGAAGTTCAGGAATCATGGATGCTAACATTAAACATGAGACTTTCATAGAGTCATCAAAGTGCTTTGCATAGTTTCTATATGCAACAGTTTGCTGATTGATGGGTTCATCAGGGACTGGCGTTTCAAGAACATACAGTTTGTTCTCCGCCTTGAGAACAATTTTCAAGTTGGGGTGCCAGTCCATGAAGTTGGAGTGGTTCAGTTTGTCCTTCTCTAAGATGGACTTAAGAAAGAATTGGGAGGAATTGTTTTCAGTTGACATCTACAAAATTCAAAATTAATTAATTAGTATTTTATGTTTTTAATATCTTAATTTAATTTTATGACCCAAAAACAAAATTTTTAATTAAGATGAGATCCCGATTCATCATATGACAGTGAATTGGCTTAAGCACTATCCACTGGTATGATTATGTAGGTAAACAACGATTGTTAATTGTGTCCACTACACAACTCTCCATTTGGGGTTATCGCTTAAAACGATGTATGTTTAACCCCAACTATGCCCACTTGTTGAACAAGCGATGTTTTGTCCTTTACTATTAACTGTATCACCGGCCTATGTTACACAGGAAACGCGATGATTACCTTCTTTCATGATGGACGCCCAGATGCAGGGTATAGCACTAACATTTGGGTTCGATTTAGAATGAAGTGTTAACTCGTTAAGGGTGGCATAAAACATCAATTTAAAATTTGGGATTTATTTTAATATTTACTAAAAAATATATTGAATAACTCGTAGCATGAGGCGAGTTACACAATAGTTTATAAAATCCGATTTTATATAATTCGTGATAATAGAAACTCCTTTCCACGCTCGCACGATATAGTTTTAAATACCCTATTAAACTATGTCGGTCGATTTATCGCGAATGATCTTGTTTTAAATATTAATAAAACCCTTTTATTAAGTATACTTTTCAGTTTTATAAAACTTGTTTTAATAAAACTGTTGTCTTGATTGTGAAAATTTTATTTATTTTGGGTTACCTAGATTATTTACAATAAATAAAACACAACCACAAAACACAATAATAAAAATCGAATCGAGCCCCTAATAGGTTGGCCGTTTCGTTTTAGCCAGAAACGAAACGAACTAGTCAAAAGGGTTTCAAAAGCTAATTTTTGAAAGCTCCCACTTGACCCGCGATCTCTATCTTCATGGTACCTGTTCGCCATTTATCTTGATCTTGATCTTGTACTCGATGGATTACAATAATAAATTTAAAAATACAATAAACCAAATTTATTCTAATCCTATCTATTACAACGGATCCAATATCCGAAGAAAAAATACCAATCAAAATAAAACCATAACCAATACAACCATGAGAAAAGTCATAACCTAGGGCTCGATTCACATCACAATCCATAGACAACCAAAAGCTTTTGATCTTTTGTCAAAACAAATAATTTTTGACAAATAAAACATAGATCAAAATTATAACTTTACCATCTATACGCGTGTAACCGTGGCTCTGATACCACTGTTGGGAATCATGGTATCAGAATAATAGCGGAAGCGGTTTATATAATTTACCAAAAGCCGATTATATAAATTTGATTTATTAATCCGATTAATAAATATTCCCAATCAGGATCAAGGTTATACGCGTATAAACAAATAAAATGAATAAACAACCATAGAGGGTTTTAGTAATCAACCTTTGACGACTACACCGGAATTGTAACACGCGGGTTACAACGAATCCTCGCTAGTAGGAAGTTCACAACCGAGCACAAGATACCCCAGAGTAGAACCGGCCAAGAAGAAGGCGATTATTATAAAAAGTCTAATGGGTTTCCACCTAAAACATCCTTTTATTATAAAAGGTGTCTATTGGGATTCCACCTTAAACATCCTTTTATTATAAAAGGTGTCTCTTGGGTTTCCACTATTATTATTTCACAAATAATAAAATACCTACTCGTGAACATATACGACTCGTGTACCAACGTGTAACTCTTCGGATCGTACCGAGTTAGTTACGTTGACTTTAATTAAGGTCGGACATACATATATCCAACAAGTTTCACGGGAGGTTAACATGTCTCATCCTAACAATACCCCTCGACTACAAATGGGGGAGGTGCATTACCCCTATAGCGCTACTATTGTTAAGGCGGAACTACACACAGGGATTAAACGTTCACATAGCACAAAATAGTCTCAAGTATCACAAGTTTCATGTTTCATGTTTAAATGGATAGAGTATGTTTCAAATAAGTTTCAAGTGTCACGTGTTTGAATATAGAATACATGTTGCATCCCAAAAGTGTTTAAAGCAAAAAGGGATCGAGTATACTCACAAAATTGCTAAGTCTTCCGATTATCCAATTTTTGACGAGTGTATGAGATTAGAAGGATGGAACACCGAGGTCACCCTATAAGGGCAAACGAGGGTGTATGAGTATACGGAATCATGATGGAGGGTTTGAAGTGGAAATCTAAAGTATAACTTGTTGCTATATTTGTGTATATATATCTGAATACATAGATATATATTTATATATATTTTATATAGTTTAAGTAATATTTCTAAATTAATTTTATCAAGAGTATTGTTGAAATGTTGACCAAAATAAATATACATTTATATCTATTTTAATAATAAATAATAATAATAATAATAATAATAAATCAAATCTGGTAGGTTTCATTTTAAAGAATTTAACACATTTCGTTATACCGATTTTTTCGAAAAAAAACGGGCAGAGTTGCCTCTGTTTTTAGATGATCCCGACAATACTAGTTGTCGATATATATATGTCAAAATTCAACAATTATTCATAAAATAACCAATATACATAAAAATCTGCGTTGGATACATGAATGTACTAATGGTATCGATTCGACGTTTAAAGAAATGTATATATACAAAAAGGACAAAATTAGCGTTGTTTAAATTGTACCAAATCTCGACGAGTCGCTGACCCGTCAGTTGACCGGCTGACTACTGTTGACCATTGTTGACCGAACCGAAACTAGCCCGGACTGAACACGAGCCGAAGCTGAACCAAATCCGAATCTGCTGAGTTTTAACATGAACCCGAGCTAACTGAAACAAAACCGAACTTAGACGGGCCTGAACCGAAATGAACCAACCCGGCCCAATTCACACACACTAAACCGAATCTGAATCAACGTACAAACTTGAACCGGAGCTGGAGCCAAACAAACTTGAACGAGGGTTTAAATGAATTAAAGGGGCGGGTTTGTTTGATGTGAAGACCCAGCTCATCTGGTTAGTGTGCGTGTGTGTGAGGCGGGTGACCCGGGTTCGAGTCCCGCTGTCAGTGGTTTTTTGGTGGTTATTTTCCCTTTTTTTGTTTTTGTTTTTAAAACATTAAACTTTTAGCAAATAACACAACCAGTCCCTGGACTTTAACTAATCCATGTTATGTTATATCTTAAAAGAATTAACTTTATTAATTAAACTAACTAAGTTATATTATTTTTGTTTTTTTTAAGAAGAAACTAACTTTATAAAACAAACTAACTAGGTTAGTTTACTAACTTTAAAATTTAACGAGACTTAGTTTATTATAAAAAAAATAAAATTTTGAATAGTAAAATCAATTAATTTAATTAATTAAACCACGAATAAATAACCATTTTTGCTACGAATTAGATTAAAGATAAAGGTTTTTCGACGATTATAACGAAACGACGAATACAAGGATACAAAGTTTCCAAAAATAGGAATATGAACAATGGTTTCTAAATATGGGAAGTTATGAAAACGCGGAGCGTTACAGTCTCCCATCCTTTAGGAAATTTCGTCCCGAAATTTATTTAGAAGGAAGACTTGACAGGCTTTAGGCAAACAGAAGAGGATTGTTTAAAATTTAGGCTTTGGAGTTTGAGACAACAGAGAATAATGGAGGAATAAGAGTGAACGATTGATCTAATAATGATTATGAGTGTAAGAATAGCATAAGTATTGGATAGACGAAAGTAGCGTGCTAAGAATGAAGTCTCATCGGGGATAATCGGATACAATGCGTTTGTGAGTTGTTTATAGTTTGAATTAGGTCCAAAAAGGTCTGCAAATCACTGAATTTCTCATGGCACGTCTTACGAAAGTTTGGTAACATGGTGAAAACACTTATGTATAGGAAGTACCAGCGGCGTATCCACCATGTTTTGACCATATTACGTCCGTCTCGTATTCGGTGACATGTTACGTTCCTTGTCTTACCATACGCAGTAGCACACTCTATGGTTCTCATATGTCCATTACTATAATCCCGTGTGCACCCGCGATTATACCAATCGTCGTATGATCCGCATAGCTTGTACTAGTTGCGTATGAATCAAGGTATACATAAATTTTGAAAATAAGGTTGTGTGCGTATAAAAGTGTAACATATAAGCATGTTTGCATTCCAAGTAGTATAAGACCAACGTAAGCGAATCCCTCGGGTTTCGCTCGCGCACAGGTGTGAATGTATAAATATTTGAGTAAAAAGCGTGAGCATAGTATAAGTTTAAATATGAACACGCACGTGAGCATAAACATAAAACGCATGTCAGGAGTATGAGTAAAAGTATAAGCATAACGTGTATGAGAAATGAGTATAAATGTGAGTACAAACATGAGTATAAGCATAAACACAAAGCGTATGAGTATGAATACAAGTACCAGTGTGAACATAAGATGTATGAGCATAGATGTGAACGTGAATATAGGTGTAAAACATGAAGGTTTAAGTATGAATAAAATATATGTGTATGAATAAAAGTGTAAACAAAGTTGTACAAGCGTAAATGAAACATAAAATGTCTGAACAAGAATATGAATGTAGTAAAATCATGAATGTAAGTATAACGTAAATGTATAATTGTGGGTGTATGTGTAAACGTAAAACATATGAATTTTGAATCATGAGTATAACAAAAATGTGTAAGTGTGATCATAAGTGAAGGCATAAAATGTACAAATATGGATGTAGGAAATAATGATTTTGTTTATAGTATAAATCGAAATACACGGGTTTATGCGCGTAAAAGATCAAAAGTTTTGAGTATGAAAGGAAAAAGGGAACGAGTGACACGCATGAGATTGTTGTGAGATATTGACTAAGATGTGTAAAATTGTATGCATATATAGTTGTTTGCGCAAGACGTGAAGTTAAATAGATTGAGTTGTCATGGAATGCAGAATCTAGTTTGTGAATGTGAGGGAATATAAAACAGCTATTGGTTACGTGAAACGTACTTTGTAAAAAGAATGGAAATGCTACTATGGTTTTAAAGGAGATTACATAAGTTGAAAATTTGTCGGTCCTTATGAAGTTTCCTTGCCCACGTGTTTTGAATTGAACTGACGCATCGAGTGAGGTTTTGAAAAGTTCTAGGGATTAATAATTGAATCGTCTTAAGAAATTTTGTATTAGAAACTTCGAAGTTTATTCTTGTGAAAAGTTGATCCTTATAAAAGGAGTTTGGTATACGAACTCAGTGATTGAGAAAGGTGCTCTAAAAATATTTTGTTGCTTTTGAAAAGGGTTTTGACAAACGATCGGATAATATTTGTAATATTTTGCATGAAAAGTTGGTTTGATTACCAATTGAAGAAGTAACAGTCTTTAGTATAATGATGCAAGATGAGCGTGTTTTAGTAACTACGTGGAATTCGAAATTTCTGTGGGCAATGGATTTATTAGACCAACTAGATTGGTAAGTAGCATTTCGTGAAATTTTGAAATTCAAGAAGTGAGCGTTTACGGTAATATTAAGGATTTCGTGTATGTGAGTGAACATGAAAATAGGTTGTAGTATAAGAAGTAAGTTTAAATAAACAATGTATTTTGAAACAGGTAGGAATTTGACTAATGATAAACGATTTAGATATAAATATGATCGTGTTTATATAATATAGTATATTAAAAGGAAAGTATAGGTAACGATCACCTAGGTAAGGGAATCACCCCAAATCCGTTGGTGAGGTCGTTGTAAGATGAGAAGAGAAACGGAGTTAATCATCAAGGTAAAGAAATCACTCCTATCTTGATGATATGTCTCCATTCTTTGTTACAAAAGTGTAAATAAAATTTCATGAAATTATGCATGCTAATAATGTATAATCGTATGAAGGTAAGAGTATGATGTGTGCGCAAAAGGAAATCTCAAAAATAGTTTAAAATTGACAAGATAGAATCTCATCATAAAAGATCGAAAATAATAAAGTGTAAGTTCGATTAAAACTTGGATGGTTCCGAAACGGAACGTTGACTAACCAAAGTGGTCGAAAGGTCTTTTGAAATTGAGAACATGTTTTGGCCTAATAGGTGGAATACTCTCGCCGACGTGTCGGTTAACGGTATTTACCCTTCCGGTTACTACACGTTCCAATTCAATCGAAAATTCGAGACCTGGCGGGATTTGTAAAATCAAGGAGTGGGATTAGTCGATGAGGTGCGGGTTTCACCCCTAACTTGGCGACTTCGTACCCTAACTTGATGAATTTAAATTTGAAACTTCTATTAAGATGTGGATTTCACTCCTAACTTAATGGTGAATTCCGTGCAAAAATAGAATCAAATGAAATGAGAGTCGTTTACCAAATTGTGGGTTTCACGCCTATTTTGGTAAACTCGTCTCGTTTGTATAATATGAGTGTTGTCGAATTTAGTATAGTCGAGTAAAATGTATGATAAAAGGTGTATGTTAAGGATTAGACGAACAAGTAATAACATGTCAAGAATAGCACATAAAGAATGGAATAATGAAACAATTATTAACACATAAAAAGTATGTCAACAACAACACATACAGGATAGAACAATGAAACAAATATTAACACATAATAAGACAAGTATAGCATGTCAAGTGTTAACACATAAGTGACAAATCATGCTCAAAATGTCAAAAGAGAATAAATAAAAGCAAATAAAGTAGCATGCAAGTAGTTTCAAGCAAAACATAAGAATAAAGCTCTAAAACTATAGACTAGGTTAAAGCATTCCTACTTTTCCTAATTCCCTATAGTTATGGCCCTGATACCAATCTGTCACACCCCAACCGATGGCGGAAACATGGGGATGAGACGAAATAGATTGCAAGAGACTTCATAACACTATGTGACAATATAATTTAAATCCAATTTCATTAATGACTAAAATTTGAATACATTGTTTCAAATAAAGACAAATTTCAACAACATTGTTTATTATTGAATGAGTATCTAAGTCCATCCTAACTTGATTTCTTCATCGTCTTGTCTAACAACCTGCAACATGTATTAAAATAAAATCAACAAAAGTTGGCGAGTATACAAGTTTGAATACATAGCATAATAGTTTAAGCGTTTAAAAACTCATATCCAACATGAACATTACAAAAATAGATTCAACCATGCTAGTTCACGTAGTCCAAGTGATAGCCCAAGTTTCCAATGCGTTAAAGTGCCTGTCCCAAAGTTTCACGGGAGGTTAACATGTCTCATCCTAACAATACCCCTCGACTACAAATGGTGGAGGTGCATTACCCCTATAGCGCTACTATTGTTAAGGCGGAACTACACACAGGGATTAAACGTTCACATAGCACAAAATAGTCTCAAGTATCACAAGTTTCATGTTTCAAGTTTAAATGGATAGAGTATGTTTCTGACGTGTGCGTATATATACATAATTTTGAAATGAAATTACACACGATTTGGTTTTAAATTTATAAAAGTGATTATTACTTTTACATCAAAATACACACGAAAGAGGCAAGTGTACCCCGTCATATATGTAGTAAAGTATCGGTAAGAACCAAGTATCGATCCAAGGAAATGGGCGGAGAAATAATACTAGACCTTTGTCACTAAACTACCGGTAAAAACATAAGTTGTATGATGTTTAATAAACTAAAGTAAGTATAAACAAATACATATAAAACATAGTAGAAAATAGATAAAAAGCCTTGCTTAATATACAACCAAAGTATGTCAACTAAGTCGGTTTTGGCACTAGAAGCATTCGGTCAATTTTCCATTTTAAGACAATTAGTATCCCTTTCGGGAATCCTAACATGACAATCATTCGGAAAGCTAAAACGATAAACACACTTTAACCACCTAAAATTGTTCTTTAACGTGCAATTGATAAATGTCTATGAAAATCTCTTAAAAATAAGTTAGTCATCCGTTAGGAGTTTTCTAACCTCACTTAAACAAGGAAAGCGACACCGATAAACACAATGCAACCACCGAGAAAAGCATAAACTAGATTAAATCACAACCGAGTTCATTTTACAAATCTTGCACATAAATTCACCAAGATAGCAATTTTGGCCTAAACTACTAACTAAGCTAACAAATCATGGCAAGAATTTATAACGACACCATTTAACCCGTTAAGGTCCTTACGTGAAGGCAAGCTTTCTTGATTAACAATAATTACATTTTATTAAATCACTAACCATTTCTAGTATCATGATGCACACATTTTAACCAAGCTAAACTAGTTAACCAAGTTTAAAGTTTACAAATACAAGATTAATTAAGCTTCATCTTTCAACTATCTTAACTAACCAAGCACCAATCATCCAACACAATTACTTATAATCAAGAAATCAATATCAATAACAAGGTTGCAAACTAATCATCAAAGATAATCATAGAAAATACTTCCAAATGTCATTACAAACAAAGATTAACATACTAATGGCTATAATCAAGTAAGGAATTGTTGTGTTTTTGCCCAAAGGCTACAATAATACATAAACATTAATCTAAATGCTTGAAAGATTAACAAAATCATGGAAAGATTAGAAAACCAAACCATAAAAAAGCATAAGATTAAGAATCCGGATAGTAATCGAGCTAAACGGGACAATGTGGCTTGAATCCGGGTGAAAGCAAAAGCCTCCGGAGCCTGAAAATCGCCTGAATTGCTTTCCAAAATTCCAGAGTTACGAGCAGAATGTTTCTGCAGGTTTTTTATATTTTTTTCGATCTCGCACGGTCGTGCACTTTATGGCACGACCGTTCACTTTTTGCATTATTGAATTTACTGTGCACCATACCGCATGACGTCATCAGATCTTGACCAGATTCGATCTCGCACGGGCGTGCCATATAACAGCACGGGGGTGCATCACCGAGATAGGCCTTGTTGTCGCATCCGCACGGGGGTGCCACCATTCGCACGGGGGTGCATCACCGAGATGGGCCTTGTTGTCGCATCCACACGGGGGTGCCACCAGTCGCACGGGGGCGCATCACCGAGATGGGTCTTGTTGTCGCATCCGCACGGGGGTGCCACCAGTCGCACGGGGGCGCATCACCGAGATGGGGCTTGTTGTCGCATCCGCACGGGGGTGCCACCAGTCGCACGGGGGTGCATCACCGAGGTGGGCCTTGTTGTCGCATCCGCACGGGGGTTCCACCAGTCGCATGGGGGTGCAACTTGCCCAGGTCAGAATTTTCCACAGAATGTTCGCAGTTCATTCGTTTCGCCTGGAAAATCTTCGTTTTCACTATCATCTTGTCTGGTATGCTGTTTTTGGCCTGTAAACAAAAATATACCTGATTAAGTATCTGAATAACGGTTTTACGGCCGAAAACGCATAAAATGGGGATAAAATGGGGGACTAAAATATGTATAAATTGGTGAATATCAAATCTCCCCACACTTGAACCTTGCTTGTCCTCAAGCAAGCTAAACTAAAATGCGATAAAAAACAAGAATCTAACAAGAACGAGTATTTACAAACTATTTATTGAAACAACTACAAACGGTTAGCCGGTTTTTCGAAAGACAACATCAAATGAATCAAACCAAACAAGCATATGCAAATATATGTAGATAACCAAAAAGCCGTGACTTCACTTTCAATTGACTTAACATGCTAATCTTCACACAACTCACAATGTTCACACACACTCGGTTTTATATGTGAAACATACATAAAATGTGTATGTGCAAACACTCAATGCCTCGTCAATGAAACGTGTAATATCATAAGCTTGTCATAAGATCTCGTCTCCACCAACTAACATGCTAAAAAGTGCAAATCAAGAGGACTTTACGGGGTGTAACGTTAGGCTTGGGCGAAGGGTATGGAAAGGGATATTTAAAGTGGCGAAACGGTTAAAACTCGGTAGTTACGTTTAACAAGCGTAATACAGCAAAACTATACCTACAAACGCCTTAAAAAGGCGACTTATGCGACAACGAGCTCATAAACAAGATTTCATCATTTTACCATTCAAAATTGCTCGAATTTTGTCTACTTCACCCTATTTTAGGGTGTTTTATTTTCTGTTTTTTTTTTATTTTTTTTACATACTAATGGATTTATACAATGAATAATAAATTATAACAAGTTCTAGTTAAACGATTATTTTGACCCAGTTTCAACACTAAAAGGTTTAAAACATAAAAAGGCTAAAATTTGGCTAAGTGGGCGATTATGTTGGGTAAACAAAGGTAAACGGGAAGGCTCGACATGGTTAATCCTAAAGGTAATGTAAGGTTTACGGGAAACACAACACAAAGAACAAGGCTAACAATCAAAGGGGTAATCTAAGTGCCTCTATCACTTCTACACAATTTTGCAAGTTCATGGTCTTAACAAGCATGCTAGTGACAAGTTCTAAATTACACATGACATCCGGCTCACTCCTACTCCGAAATGAACAAATATATAATAATTTCAAGGCTCAAATATGCTCACGTAACGGAAGGAATGGGTAAAAGTGTGAAAACTATCATGCAAGTCTTTCTTTGTTTGTCACGCTTTCCGGTTTTCTTTTTCAAATTTTATTTTGCTTGTCGAGTTTTTATCATGTCCGAAGCTTTCTAAAACACAACCAACCGGTTTATTTGCTAAAATATATACAAAATACTGATATTTTTGAATGATTTTTCTGATATTTTTTTTTGCATAGGACAAACAAAGTCAACAAAGTTAAACCCCTCCCCACACTTGAACTTCGCATTGTCCCCAATGCGAAACCCGAAATATAGAGAAAAAGGATAATAACACTCCCCTGAAGATGATTGAAGACGAAACGAGGCTTCACAGCCGATTCTGCCGTGTCTTTTCGGTCCAAGATATGCTTCAAAGACCTGTATGGATGTCACAAAGCAAAGAAAAAAAACAAAACAGCAGGAAAAACAATCTAGTTGCAACACAAAACATGATCTAAATAATTTGCATCATTCTTGCAAGGATTAGGGTTTCGTTTGTATTTATGAAGAGAACCCTAAAATCCTTGAAGAAATCTGAAATGCATAGGCCTAGAACAGGATTAAAACTTAAAATCGAAGAGAGAAAACATACTGTGCGAGAGGATCTGAGAAACCGTGCGAAATGTCGTGCGATTTGAGGCAAAATCGCTCTGGAACGGCTGTGTGCGGTTAGGGTTCGCGAATTGTGAATGGGGGCAGCAGATGGGGGTATTTATACTGCCAAATGACAGAAATGCCCCTAGCCTCACGCACGGTCGTGCATCACCGACATCGTTTAACCCTGCACACCGATCTCGGAACTGCACTGGGGTGCAGCTCATGGTGCCGATCAGCTCGCAACCGCATGGACGTGCGGTCCCATGGCACGGTCGTGCAATAGCTGCAGATCAGTTTTTTCTGCAGAAGCCATTTCCAGCAACTGTTTTGGCCGTTTTTCGCCATTTTTTCAACACGCAAAATGTTTTAACAATATCCCAACATAGAACCTTCGCTCGACACGTATAAAAATTGTACAAACTAACGGAAACTAACAAACACACCTAAATTACGCTAAAACTACAAAAACACAAACAAAAGACGAATTTACCCTTAAAACGCCAAAGACGCACTTGCTACATTTTTAATCCGCGAGTCAGTAGCGTAGACTCATGCTAAATTTTTGTCGGCGAGTCGATAGCAAGACTCATGCTAAATTTTTGTCGGCGAGTCGATAGCAAGACTCATGTCCCCACACTTGTTACATGTGCGGGTCATTACCACGCCTTTTTTTTGGCTGAAAAGAAACAAAATATTATTTTAAATGGGCTGAAAATTTTATAAAAATTCGAAAATGGGCCCGAGATTTTATAAAAATTACAACAATAAAAATAATCGAATCGGCTAATTTAGAAATGATTTTTCAAAGTCGAAACTTCAAAGAATAAATAAATAAATAAATCCGGATTCGAACAAATAAATGGAACAAAAATTTACAAGTGTACAAAATAATCTCGAAAATGAATAAAATGAATTAAAAGCAAGAAATATTAACAAATAAATAAACAAATAAATAATCAAGAAAATATTCACAAATATTAACAAGTATATACACCGATAAAACAATGACTCGGGTCGTTCCTAAAGCTCGCCATTTCCCCGGCAACGGCGCCAAAAACTTGACGTGTGCGTATATATACATAATTTTGCAATGAAATTACACACGATTTGGTTTTAAATTTATAAAAGTTATTATTACTTTTACATCAAAACACACACGAAAGAGGCAAGTGTACCCCATCATATATGTAGTAAAGTATCGGTAAGAACCAAGTATCGATCCAAGGAAATGGGCGGAGAAATAATACTAGACCTTTGTCACTAAACTACCGGTAAAAACATAAGTTGTATGATGTTTAATAAACTAAAGTAAGCATAAACAAATACTTATAAAACATAGTAGAAAATAGATAAAAAGCCTTGCTTAATACACAACCAAAGTATGTCAACTAAGTCGGTTTTGGCACTAGAAGCATTCGGTCAATTTTCCATTTTAAGACAATTAGTATCCCTTTCGGGAATCCTAACATGACAATCATTCGGAAAGCTAAAACGATAAACACACTTTAACCACCTAAAATTGTTCTTTAACGTGCAATTGATAAATGTCTATGAAAATCTCTTAAAAATAAGTTAGTCATCCGTTAGGAGTTTTCTAACCTCACTTAAACAAGGAAAGCGACACCGATAAACACAATGCAACCACCGAGAAAAGCATAAACTAGATTAAATCACAACCGAGTTCATTTTACAAATCTTGCACATAAATTCACCAAGATAGCAATTTTGGCCTAAACTACTAACTAAGCTAACAAATCATGGCAAGAATTTATAACGACACCATTTAACCCGTTAAGGTCCTTACGTGACGGCAAGCTTTCTTGATTAACAATAATTACATTTTATTAAATCACTAACCATTTCTAGTATCATGATGCACACATTTTAACCAAGCTAAACTAGTTAACCAAGTTTAAAGTTTACTAATACAAGATTAATTAAGCTTCAAATTTCAACTATCTTAACTAACCAAGCACCAATCATCCAACACAATTACTTATAATCAAGAAATCAATTTCAATAACAAGGTTGCAAACTAATCATCAAAGATAATCATAGAAAATACTTCCAAATGTCATTACAAACAAAGATTAACATACTAATGGCTATAATCAAGCAAGGAATTGTTGTGTTTTTGCCTAAAGGCTACAATAATACATAAACATTAATCTAAATGCTTGAAAGATTAACAAAATCATGGAAAGATTAGAAAACCAAACCATAAACAAGCATAAGATTAAGAATCCGGATAGTAATCGAGCTAAACGGGACAATGTGGCTTGAATCCGGGTGAAAGCAGAAGCCTCCGGAGCCTGAAAATCGCCTGAATTGCTCTCAAAAATTCCAGAGTTACGAGCAGAATGTTTCTGCAGGTTTTTTATATTTTTTTCGATCTCGCACGGTCGTGCACTTTATGGCACGACCGTTCACTTTTTGCATTATTGAATTTACTGTGCACCATACCGCATGACGTCATCAGATCTTAACCAGATTCGATCTCGCACGGGCGTGCCATATGTTGCACGGGGTGCATCACCGAGATGGGCCTTGTTGTCGCATCCGCACGGGAGTGCCACCAGTCGCACGGGGGTGCATCACCGAGATGGGTCTTGTTGTCGCATCCGCACGGGGGTGCCACCAGTCGCACGGGGGCGCATCACTGAGATGGGGCTTGTTGTCGCATCCGCACGGGGGTGCCACCAGTAGCACGGGGGTGCGTCACCGAGGTGGGCCTTGTTGTCGCATCCGCACGGGGGTGCCACCAGTCGCACGGGGGTGCAACTTGCCCAGGTCAGAATTTTCCACAGAATGTTCACAGTTCATTCGTTTCGCCCGGAAAATCCTCGTTTTCACTATCATCTTGTCTGGTATGCTGTTTTAGGCCTGTAAATAAAAGTATACCTGATTAAGTATCTGAATAACGGTTTTACGGCCGAAAACGCATAAAATGGGGATAAAATGGGGGACTAAAATATGTATAAATTGGTGAATATCAGTTTCAAATAAGTTTCAAGTGTCACGTGTTTGAATATAGAATACATGTTGCATCCCAAAAGTGTTTAAAACAAAAAGGGATCGAGTATACTCACAAAATTGCTAAGTCTTCCGATTATCCATTTGTTGACGAGTCTATGAGATTAGAAGGATGGAACACCGAGGTCACCCTACAAGGGCAAACGAGGGTGTATGAGTATACGGAATCATGATGGAGGGTTTGAAGTGGAAATCTAAAGTATAACTTGTTGCTATATTTGTGTATATATATCTGAATACATAGATATATATTTATATATATTTTATATAGTTTAAGTAATATTTCTAAATTAATTTTATCAAGAGTATTGTTGAAATGTTGACCAAAATACATATACATTTATATCTATTTTAATAATAAAAAAAATAATAATAAATCAAATCTGGTAGGTTTCATTTTAAAGAATTTAACACATTTCGTTATACCGATTTTTACGAAAAAAACGGGCAGAGTTTCCTCTGTTTTTAGACGATCCCGACAATACTAGTTGTCGATATATATATGTCAAAATTCAACAATTATTCATAAAATAACCAATATACATAAAAATCTGCGTTGGATACATGAATGTACTAATGGTATCGATTCGACGTTTAAAGAAATGTATATATACAAAAAGGACAAAATTAGCGTTGTTTAAATTGTACCAAATCTCGACGAGTCGCTGACCCGTTAGTTGACCGGTTGACTACTGTTAACCATTGTTGACCGAACTGAAACTGGCCCGGACTGAACACGAGCCGAAGCTGAACCGAATCCGAATCTGCTGAGTTTTAACGTGAACCCGAGCTAACTGAAACAAAACCGAACTTAGACGGGCCTGAACCGAAATGAACCAACCCGGCCTAATTCACACACACTAAACCGAATCTGAATCAACGTACAAACTTGAACCGGAGCTGGAGCCAAACAAATCTGACGCAAAATCAGCATCGCTACCACCGATTTTGTACAAGTCGAACAAACAACTGAATCGACCGACCGAAATCTAAATCGAATAAAAACAAAGCAGTACCTGGAACCGAACTGAGGATGAAGTGACCGCGAATAGAAACAAACTCGAAACAAGAAACTCGAACCTAAACTAGACTCGAATCGAACCAAACCGGGGATGAACAACTGCCGCCGCTGCAGATGACGGCAGTGCCGTCGTCTCTCCCTCTGCGTCTCTCTCTCTCTCTCTATGCGTCTTCCTCTCTCCTTTCTCGGTTTTTGTCTCGCCGCCGTGAGCCACCGCCGTAGAGGCGCCTGGTCGTCGTTTGAAGAGGAGAAGCAGGTGAGAGTGGGTATGTTGTCAGGTGAGTGCGGCCGGACTCCGGTATCGGTCGCCGGAGGACATAGAGGAGGCTGGGGGTTGCGGGTGGTTGAAGGATGGGGAAGATGGTCGTGGTGTGTGTGTATTAGCAGACAATCAAACAAAAAAGAGAGGAGAAGACCAAGTTATGTGCGGCTGTTCAAAAGAAAAAGAAGGGTTTACACAAGTTATTTATACATAGGGTTTAATTAGTGGGTTTGAGGTTGAACGAGAGTTTAAATGAATTAAAGGGGCGGGTTTGTTTGATGTGAAGACCCAGCTCAGCTGGTTAGTGTGCGTGTGTGTGAGGCGGGTGACCCGGGTTCGAGTCCCGCTGTCAGTGGTTTTTTGGTGGTTATTTTCCTTTTTTTTTGTTTTTGTTTTTAAAACATTAAACTTTCAGCAAATAACACAACCAGTCCCTGGACTTTAACTAATCCATGTTATGTTATATCTTAAAAGAATTAACTTTATTAATTAAACCAACTAAGTTATATTATTTTTGTTTTTTTTTTAAGAAGAAACTAACTTTATAAAACAAACTAACTAGGTTAGTTTACTAACTTTAAAATTTAACGAGACTTAGTTTATTATAAAAAAAATAAACTTTTGAATAGTAAAATCAATTAATTTAATTAATTAAACCACGAATAAATAACCATTTTTGCTACGAATTAGATTAAAGATAAAGGTTTTTCGACGATTATAACGAAACGACGAATACAAGGATACAAAGTTTCCAAAAATAGGAATATGAACAATGGTTTCTAAATATGGGAAGTTATGAAAACGCGGAGCGTTACAGTCTCATGCTCCATCACTCGTACGGGCGATCACCCCATGCATCCTGCACATCCAGCTGCCATCTGTTGATCACAGCATCAACTCCACCACTTCCCTCCCCATCTCCCCCGTCACCCTCACCTTCACCCTCATCCCCTCGCCCTGTGGCCCCCCGCCGCCAACTCCACCGGCAGTGGCCGTGTCACTCCTCAACCGATGGCTGAAACATCGGGGCGCGGCACTGAGCGAAACAGATTGTCAAGAGAAATTCCATAACGACTAAATTACCAAATAGTTTAAATATTATGTCCCATACCATAACCCATAACATAATCTAGTTGTTACAGATATAGATATTCTCCAAACAAAACATGTTCCGACAACTCAGATTTCAAATAAAATAAATTGTTTGTTTGTTTCTAGACTCTTCCTAACTTGATTCCACATAGCAAGCATCCTAGCAGATAGCATCCTAAATACCTGTCACATACGTTAAAATAAAGGTCAATACACATAGTGTAAAGGTGAGCAAACAAGTTTAATATAACATAATAGAGTTCGAATTCGTTTACGCATAACCAGCATGTATAACGTATAATGTGAAGCATGTAAGTGATCTACAAAGATCATATCAATACCAATGACTGCGGGTTGACTGCACGAAGCGAGTTCGCAACACAAGCTCACCACCGTGAACACGTGAAGTAATTGTCCTTAACAACCCCTGATTGAACAGGTGCTGAGTCCAAGCTATAGTACTATCGTTGCTAAGGCAGGTAGACAACAATCAATGTGTAAACATAACAAACAGGCATTCATCGAGTCACGTATAACATGCAATAGCGGTTAGCGTATAAATAGTGTTTGCGTTGTGTGATTGATGTGATTTGAATATTGATAACGTATGTAACACCCAAAAGTGCGTAAAGCAAAAAGGGATCGAGTATACTCACTGATTGTGTTTAACAAGTAAACACGCGCTTGGATTGAAGGAAGCGCTGAGAGAGATTAGCCTGAACAGTCAACGATAGCATAAAAGATAAGCGGCGCTTAAATCAGTGAATTAGACGGTACCTTGCACCAAGTGTCGGATGGCAATCCGGTCGGATGGCAATCCGGTCGGATGGCAATCCGGTCGGATGGCAATCCGGTCGGATGGCAATCCGATCGGATGGCCAGTCGATCGGATATCAATCCGTTCGGATGGTCATCCGATCGGATGGCCATTCGATTGGATTGACACCTCGTTTGGTGAAGATGTGTTTGTGTATGATGGTTTGTCTTTTGAAGTTTTCTTTGTAGCATTTTGAAAATAGAGAAGTATCTCTACCTTTCAGGTCGGTCGATCGAACGACGGCTCGATCGGACGACGATCCATTCGGCGAGACATTTCTCAGAGAATAAGTTCACAGCAGTGTTGTCACTCGATCGGATAGTCTACCGATCGGGTGGCAATCCGTTGGAACTGGTAATGCATTGAACATGTTGAAAATTGTCAAGTGTTGAAGTTCCAAACATCACATGGTTGGGTGGTCGTTCGATCGGATGGCTATCCGATCAGACGACAATCCGTTCGACGTTCAGAACCCTTAGAGGTTGAAATGATAGTTTAAGTGTGGGACCAAGTGCAAGCCGATCGGATGGCTGTCCGATCGGACGGCAATCCGATCGGACGGCAATCCGTCCCAACGGCCTGATCATCTTGATACTTGGTTGTTTTGCTAGTTTGTAGTTTTGATCGAGACGGAGTGATCTGTGACAACCGGTGATTTACGGCTCTTAATTACGTGATTAACAGGTGATTAACATGATAATAAATGGTGTTTACGACGCTAATTAACTTAACCAGGCCCTAGGAATGCCCAGGAACGTTTATACGACTTTACAGTGCGCGAACGGTGGTTTACAGAGAAACCTGCTGAATATTACACGACGACGAACTGATACCGTACAAGATACTGACAACTCCGAAAAATATTAAATTTTTACGATATATTTTAGCTTCGTAAGTAAATTCTAGTGACTACAGTCGAAACCAGATCGAAAAACGGATTAAAGACGGCAACGATACAATTTTTTGCGATTATTACCGTAATCGACGAACGGGCATGCAAACAACGACTACCGACTGTATTTTTTTGTATTTTAATTTTTAACGTTAAACGGGGTTCAGGATTTGACAACGGGTCTCGTAAGAACTACGGGCCATTTACACACGAGATGGGCTTGTGGGCCCTGGGCCCAAGCCCAAAACCCACCAGCCTAAACTTGCGCATATTATACTAGATCTATTACTTGAAGATCTATACAAGATCTCACTAAATCTAGTAAATCTATACAAAATATTTTGTGTAAGATCTCAAGATTTGCAAAATCTCAAAATCTCTATATATATAGGCCTTATGGTTTCTTCTCATTTCAAAAACATATACTCAGTCACATGACCCACAAAATCTCTTTCCCTTCTATTTCACTCCTCCTCTACAACAAACCCCAAAACACACCTGCAGATTATCACCTACCCCACCCCCACTCACTCGATCCCCTCTCTCTGAGCTATGAAGGCCGGTCGCCGGTCCGGTGTGACACTGGTGGAGCCGGCGGCTTCCCGGCGATGGTGAAAGGCCAAGACGCCGCCGCTCACGGCGGCGGTGACAGAGACTCCGACAACCAGGTGAACCAGCGAAGGGGGGGGGGGTGTACGACAGAAGAGAGAGAGAGACAGGAGGAGAGAGAGAGAGACAAGGACGACGGAGGTGCCGCTTTTCCGGCGCCGCCGTCTGTGGCGGAGCGACGGTGGGTCACGGCGACGGCAGCACGGCTGTTGGTCCGACGAGGTTCACCGGTAAACCCCCTTTCTCTTCTTTATTTTTCTGATGTTCAGATATGTTTATGGCGTCATTTTCCGATGATTGAAGGTTCATGATGGTGGTGATAGCCGACACCACTGTCGGCAACGAGTGTGGGTGATCGAGGGATGTTATCAGTTCTCCGATGACTCGTTTCGTGTCTCGGACCAGGTCCGGGTCAACACTTGTCAAGGGCGGCTTCATATATGTTCGGGTTAGCTTCAGGTTCGGTCAACAGAGGTCAACGGCTGGTCAAACTTGGTCAAAGTCAGCAGGGTTCGGGTCAGATTCGGTTCGGTCAACTCGGTCAACCGAGTCAACTCAGTTGACCCGGTCAACTCGTTCGGTGTCTCGACATGAAGACTTAGTAAATTAATGACGCGTTTAAATATTTGTGTTTTAATATAGATTTAATTTTTTTTTACGTGAACGAGCTTGACCCGACTAACGAATTTACACTTAGTGACTTGGTTTTAAATATTTAGTGTTTTGATATATTTCACGTAAACTATATAATATGTGTTGAATTGATTGAATTTTGTTAAAATAACGACAACTTGGTTGTCCGGAGCGTCCAAAAACAGAGGAAACTCTGCCCGTTTTTCGAGAAAATCCTTTAAAACTAACGCGTTTTATTAAAAGACGCAACTTTTTGTATCCGAGAAACTTTAATAAACACGAATGAATAATTATTTACAACGGCACTTTACAACTTACGAGAACAACGATTTTGGGAATCGTTTACAACAATCAATCTAGTTATTTTAAACTTCGAAAACTCGACAAATTCTTTTTACAAAATCAATATAATTACTTAGATTGTTTCAAAAGCCGATAACACGCATTCGTTTTATAAAAATAAATATAGTTTATATATTTATTTTCAAATCTCGTACAAAACGAATCCTTTCATAAATAAATATAGTTATATATTTATTTCTGACACAAACAAGTCGAATTCTTTCTAAAATAAATATAGTCATATTTATTTTCAAACACGACAACTCGACGATTCTTTTATAAAATAAATATAACTTTTCATATTTATTTTATACGCCTAAACGGCATAAACGAATATTTTGACAAAGATCATACGAAACGCGATATATAATACAAGTTTATTATATATTATTTTCATACGAATATTCCTATATACACAAACGACTGCTCGGGGCGACAAAGCTTAGTTTAGTCATTTTCGTTAAAGTAACAACTTAACCGTGGGATCGTTCGATTAACTACTCGGTAGAGCTCGGTGACACGTGGTTTAGTTACCACATTAATTAGAAACTTATAAGATATTCCGTGTTAGGAATATTGTAGAATGCACGCTAGCGAGTCACGTCTTGGAAACAACATTATGAAGTCGTATATAGCTAGCTTTCCACAGGAATATTCAGGTGAGTTCATAACCCCACCTTTTTACGGTTTTACATTTTTCTAAATGTTTTTGGGGTGGAAAGACATGCACTTTTTGCAAAGCATACAAGAAATACATATTTCTAAACCATTTTACAAGCAAGTTTTAACTGACACAAATGGTTTACGAAAAGCTTATTTTATACCGGTTTTTTTAAACAAGCGTATTTTTTTGAAATATGCATACACACGAATTCTAGTTTTCTAAACTACGGGAAAATACATGAGAATTGATACATGATATAATGAGAATTGAAACTTGATATAATGAATACAAGAACTGAGAATTGATACTTGATATAATGAATACATAAACAAGAAGCACTCTTGGTGATCACTAGTACCAAGTATGATGCGTTTTGAGGAATGATACGAGAAATCATGTCACGAATAGGGTACCATAAGCACCATTAATCGTGTACATACTTAGACCGCAGAACAAAAGGTTAGATCTAACGGGTGTTAGGGCAGCCCCACTCTTGGTGACAACTAGTACCGAGTAGTGTTTTTGTGTCTCAGTCGTGAATCGACTACTAGAAAAATGCCTATGGTTTGGTGACTTCCTATGTCGTGTCACATGTTAATGGCCTTGCAACCCATTAACAACATGATACATACAAGAATACTTGATTTATACAAGAATACATGATACATACAAGAATACTTGATTTATACAAGAAAACATGATACATACAAGAATACTTGATTTATACAAGATGCATACTATGTTTTCATACAAAGTTTCCATATGACTGGACAAGAAAATGATTTTTAAATTCGTTTTCTCAACAATACTTCAAAAACCGGTTACTCAAAAGGATTTATTTCAAATCTTTTACAAACAAACTATGAACTCGCTCAACTTTATGTTGATTTTTCGCATGTTTTTTTCTCAGGTTGCATTTCTAAGACAATGCACGGTTGGAATAGGAGAACCCTGTGGAGTCGAGTACTTAGTGGCGTTCATTTTCTAAAAGACTTAGCTTATTTGCTTCAGTTGTGAAATGAAGATACCAGTCCAGTCACGCCAGCTCTGATAATTTCGGGGTGTGACATGATCACGTGCTAAACAACAGAAGCTCATCAAGACCCTAGTGACCCGATCGGACAGGAACCACCCTAGTCCGACCAGTTAACTGTTCAAGATGGTGTTTCATGTTTAACCCGAAATCAGTAGTCTCTTGGATAGAATTTAGGTCCTGAACCAATACATCACTAAGAAAGAGTAGTAGTTCAGAACTAGCTCCGATTCTATCGGTTTTGAGTGCATTGAGTGTAAAAGAGTTGAAAGAAAGTTAGAAAACCATCTTTCAATCCTTCGCACCATGAATATGTTTAGATCTTATGCAAGATCTTTGTTCATTCATGTGGAAATCGTCCAGATCTAAGTTGTTCTTGGTGGATTGAAGCCAAAACATGAAGTTCATAAGAACCCCATGATGACATCATCCTAGAACACCTTAAATCTAGTGATTTCACGGTTAAAAGTTAAGATTCAAAAGAGAGGAAGGTGAAAGAGTGCGTGTAGATCAAGAAAGTACAAGATTTAGGTTGAAAACTTAAAAGAATTCGCGAGAAATCGAGAGAAAGAAGCTTGAGAGCGGCTGGGTCGAGTGAGAGGCTGTCACATCAAGTGATGTGACAGTTGGAGGTATTTATAGTGTTTCCCAAAAAGGAAAGTGTGCAAGGATCGAGTGGGTCACCGATCGGATGGCTGTCCGATCGGGTGGCAATCCGATCGGATGGCAATCCGATCGGTTGACCATCCGATCGAGCAGTCACTCGATCGAGTGGCTCCAACGATTCGAGTTTCGGTGTTTCGTTTCGTGCGTTGAGTTTTGCGATGCGATATAGTTTCCCATTAATCCCAACTACTATATCTAACATACAATTATCCTAACTAACTTGCTTTTATCGTCTGCGATAGAGTTTCGATTGCGTTTCGATTGATTCACCACCAAAAAATAAGTAAACATGCACAAGTAACACATAAGAGGCACACATACGTATAACAATATCCAGAACGCATAATTCGAGTTGCGAATGCGATTGCGATGCGATAAGCGATAAAGAGATAAAACATGCGATAAATATCGATCAAACCTCGATTATTGATAAATACTCCACATAATACAACTAAAACAAATAAAATAAAGATTCGATTACTGTCAAAGAAGTCAAAACAGTAATTGAGCATGGAGTGACAGATCGCAATTAGCAATCTTTTTTCTTCCTTTGACTTCAATGTTGACTTTGACTTTGACTTTTGAAACACGGGGTGTTACAGCCTCCCCCACTTAAGGGAATTTCGTCCCGAAATTAGGCCGAAGCCGTAACAAACAACTGCGGGTACTACGCCTTTATGTCGCTTTCGAGTTCCCAAGTGAACTCTGCGCCTCGCTTGCCTTCCCAGCGAAATTTCACAATGGGAATGTGTGAGCGCCTGAGTTGCTTGGTTTGGCGATCCATGATCTCGATAGGCTTCTCCACGAAGTGTAATGTTTCATTCACTTGAAGATCCTCAAGTGGCACGTACAAATCACGCTCAGCCAGGCACTTTCTGAGGTTCGACACGTGAAAAGTCAGGTGGACGTTGCTAAGTTCCTCTGGTAGTTCGAGTCTTTAGGCCACTTTTCCGATCCTTTCCAGAATCTTAAAGGGTCCAACATATCGAGGCGCGAGCTTTCCTTTCTTGCCGAATCTGACCACACCCTTCCAAGGCGATACCTTTAGGAGTACGTGGTCGCCAACGTCAAATTCAAGGGGCTTGCGTCGTCTATCAGCGTAACTTTTCTGAAGACTCCGAGCTTTCAATAGATTGTCTCGAATTTGGAGGATTTTGTCAGTCGTTTCTTGTATTAGCTCAGGACCAGTTATTGCGAGTGTCTGATCTCGTGCCACACAATAGGCGATCGACATCTTCTTCCGTATAATGCCTCAAATGGTGCAATTTGAATGCTGGAATGATAACTGTTATTGTACGAGAATTCGACTAAAGGTAATGAAGGGGTAAGGTCCCAAAAACCTCATAAAAAGGATTTGAGACCATACCACAAACTGGCCTTTCAACCTTTTAACCTTGCGCGGCCGCGCATTGGTCTTACAAAAGGGAGAAAGTAATCAGTAATTTATAGTCGCGCGCCCAAAAGAAAACATAAATCCTTGCGCCTTCTCCCATAAACCAAGAATTAAACCCTGAGATCAATACTTCCGCCCAAATATTCAGACTGGGATATCATTTTACCCAGACTTGGGATTTATTCGTCTGTGTCCACACAGTAAGGTGTCACACTAGTTACAGCAGTAATCTTCTAGAAAGAATATGATCGTGCACCACCAAGACGGTTATAACCGTCTGGACACGTGTCATTACCACAGGCATCCCTGAAATCACAACGAAAGCATGCAATTGGAGAATGATCTCCACTTAATCACTTTCCACGTGGCAATCCCCCAGCCATAGATCAAACCACGATCCGCGTGCATTCACATCGGATCGAGACAACTTGACGTTGGATCAAAGAACTTAACGGAAGAAAAATATAACCGCTACGGCGTTAGCATCTTCCGTCATCTTTTCAATAACAGGTTCTCCCTCCCAAACTCCCGGCTATAAATAAGAGAACTGTTCAGGTATAAACTCAGATCACACTCACTTCTCAAATACTTATCTTCTCCATTACCAATACTTATTCTCACGCCGGAGTCGGGTCAAGGAGAGAACCCCCTTCTCCCCTTGACGAGGCTAACGGTGTTCTTTTTTGCAGAATCACCGGAGAAGAAATCCCGTTGCAACTGAATCAACCGAGAGAGAGCTAACCCTTTTATGCGGATTCAAACCCCCTAACTATCACGGTTCCGACAATTTAGTTAGTGTTTCTTCATTGGCGCCCACCGTTTCTCAGTTTTTCTAGTTTCTATCTCGTTTCGATTCAGTTCATTCCGTTTTCTGTTTTTACACATGGCAGAAAATTAGTCTTCTCCCCGGCAACCTGGTCCTCGACCAAAAGTCGGAAACAATTTCCAAATAGAAGGATCCCCAGAACATTGGGTTAACAGATGCCAAGCTGCTTTAGACACAATGCAAATCGCCAGATCTGATTTCCCAAACATCAGATCTGGAAAAGAAATCAATACTACAAAATTGGACCCACCAACACCACGTCGGGGGGACATCCAATCCAGCCAATCCAGAGATAGCAGTTCTCAGAAACAAATACACATGGTTCAAGGAGGTCCGTCACGAAGACCAAATAAATGAAACTATGATCAACATTGGAGAGAACATCAAGTCGTGTTCCCTGTTGTTCCTGGGGGCCCTCAGGAAGAACGACCAGTGATTATTACTGGTATCTTCGGACATTACCAGACGGACTATATGTTTCCAGCATAATTTATCCAATTACGTACATGTACAACCTGAAAAGCACGTTCTACAACAAACTGCTGCACAAAAGCGCAGGGAGTTCATAACCGTTCAGATCTATTCATGGAGAAAAACTCCAGAGTACTGGTTCAACAGGTTCCAGATCGCCATGAACCAAATTTTGCACAAACACTCCAGAGTTGGGGGTTTCATTTAAGCTCTATGATCAACGAAGCTGCAGATCTAAGGTCGCACAACGCATAACTTCCGGAGCTTTGCTTCTTGGGCTATAAGCCTTGACTAATACGGTTTTCGTCAAAACCTAGGTACTACAAATTCCTCTGAAAGATCCTTTTGATTTTTCCTTAAACAAAATGAGGGAAAAGGAACAAATCCCATAATTCTTTTACATAACGTGAACACCTTCTAGTATACACTAAACAGTTGGTGCTATCACTTATAAACATTTAAACTGGCACTTATGCTAATTCAAGTGCCATGACTTTTCAACATGGAAGTGTTACAACCTGACACTTATCTAAGCTATAACGGATATATATGCACAAGCATTTATATTAACTAGCATAATTAGAGCGCCTATATCTGTACAGCTGGTACTTAAAATTTGATGGATGAAAGAAATCATTAAAAAAGACGTATGCAATCCGTTATCTTTTCAAGATGATGGGAACAATATAAATACTATTGTTGCGGTATAATACCATCGATTGAAAAATCACATAAAAAATTTTGGTAAAACTTATACTCCTTATTTAAGGATAAGAGCACGTCAGTCTCCATGCGGGTCGAATGTTCCTTTACAAGCACGTAAGTCGCCATGCGCGCAGGCTTCTTTACATTTGAGCACGTAAGTCGCCATCCGCGCTTGCTCCCTTACATACAAGCACGTAAGTCGCCATACGCGCAGGCTTCTTTACATTTGAGCACGTAAGTCGCCATCCGCGCTTGCTCCCTTACATACAAACACGTAAGTCGCCATACGCGCAGGCTTCTTTACATTTGAGCACGTAAGTCGCCATCCGCGCTTGCTCCCTTACATACAAGCACGTAAGTCGCCATACGCGCATGCTTCTTTACATTTGAGCACGTAAGTCGACATCCGCGCTTGCTCCTTTACATACAAGCACGTAAGTCGCCATACGCGCAGGCTTCTTTACATTTGAGCACGTAAGTCGCCATCCGCGCTTGCTCCCTTACATACAAGCACGTAAGTCGCCATACGCGCAGGCTTCTTTACATTTGAGCACGTAAGTCGCCATCCGCGCTTGCTCCCTTACATACAAACACGTAAGTCGCCATACGCGCAGGCTTCTTTACATTTGAGCACGTAAGTCGCCATCCGCGCTTGCTCCCTTACATACAAGCACGTAAGTCGCCATACGCGCATGCTTCTTTACATTTGAGCACGTAAGTCGACATCCGCGCTTGCTCCTTTACATACAAGCACGTAAGTCGCCATACGCGCAGGCTTCTTTACATTTGAGCACGTAAGTCGCCATCCACGCTTGCACCCGTACATTTAAACACATAAGTCGCTATCCGCGCATACTCCTTTAAGTCGCCATACGTGTATTCTCCGAGCGAACACACATACACTTGCTCCTTCATAAACGCGCAACCCTGACAATCCATGGAAATACGCTAGTACAACCAATCAACGAGCACCAAAGGACACAACTAGCAATTATTCCTCACACCGGGAACAACTAGCCAAGCTATTCAACAAGTCAAACTTATACAGGCAAGGTATTTTTTCACTTTATGGGGCCCACACCCTATTAATGCAAAAATTATCTTTACATGTTATTGTTTGTTACAAATTGCATGTAATTCCTTTGGTATACGCGAAAACAGTATGGTGAACATTGTAAGCCTCATGAACGGTCTAAAAAATAGCAACCTCGTGCACAATCTAGACTTACGTTCGCACATGAGCACAATACCATTTTCATTCGCTATACCTAAACAAAGTAATTGTACACATGCAACATATTGTAATAAACACAAAACATGAGTGCATAACATTGCATCAACAAAGGAAAGTTACTAGTGCAGCAAGGCACCTTTAGCAGCATTTACAGCAGCAGAACATCAAAACGTTCTTTACAAAATAAACGCCAAAAAACATAACTGAAGCCTCATCAGAGGTATACAGTACTCCCCCGAACACCCTAACAAGGGGGAACAACAGTCAGCTCAATCTCCCCATCAACAACTGGTATCCCTTCATTCCCAAAGGAAGGATCAGAATAACACCTGTTTTGACGTCGCCGGTACGCAAGCAAAATCTTTCCAATTAACCGGAAGATACTCCTTCAAGCAAAGGCTGATCTTTCCAGTTAACCGGTACGCCAGATCATGACGAAGTAGGTCAGAACAAAGAAAAAAAAAAGAAAAAAAAAAAAAAAAAAAAAAAAACCTCACAAGTGTTCCCCAAAGATTTATCGAAAAAACAAAAGATAATGCGCAAGAGTATTTTCTCATAAAAAATTCTCCACTTTCGCACCAAAAACCCTGCAGAAAAAAGCATCTCTCTCCCATAGTCCAGTGCTCCACTTATTTGCTTAAGAGCAACACTAGACTGGGGGACTTGAAGGGGTAAGGTCCCAAAAACCTCGTTCCGAGTGTTTGGACCATACCACAACCTCGATTTCCTAACCTTTTTTAGACCTTGCGCGGCTGTGCACCGGTCCAATAGAGAAGACTTAAGGGGAAAACCACAACTTCATCTTTAATCCTCTTTAGACCTTGCGCGGCCGCGCACTGGTCCAACAAGGAGGACACAGAAGAAACAAGCAGCAGGAAAAGTTAATATCAGAAAATACACGCGTTTACACGCGCACGTGTAAGACGCGGACAGTAAAAAACAACTGACAATGACATGGTGTCAAAATCAATTGCACTAGCTTCAAGTCAAAGATTTTCCATAAAAAATCTTTACAAACTCATTCAAATCTTCTCAGAGAAGATTTCTTATTTTTTCGCGCCCAAAAAACATTTCCCTCTCATAAGTCCAGTGCTCCACTTATTTGCATAAGTACAACACTAGACTGGGGGGACTTGAAGGGGTAAGGTCCCAAAAACCTCATAAAAAGGATTTGAGACCATACCACAAACTGGCCTTTCAACCTTTTAACCTTGCGCGACCGCGCATTGGTCTTACAAAAGGGAGAAAGTAATCAGTAATTTATAGTCGCGCGCCCAAAAGAAAACATAAATCCTTGCGCCTTCTCCCATAAACCAAGACTTAAACCCTGAGATCAATACTTCCGCCCAAATATTCAGACTGGGATATCATTTTACCCAGACTTGGGATTTATTCGTCTGTGTCCACACAGTAAGGTGTCACACTAGTTACAGCAGTAATCTTCTAGAAAGAATATGATCGTGCACCACCAAGACGGTTATAACCGTCTGGACACGTGTCATTACCACAGGCATCCCTGAAATCACAACGAAAGCATGCAATTGGAGAATGATCTCCACTTAATCACTTTCCACGTGGCAATCCCCCAGCCATAGATCAAACCACGATCCGTGTGCATTCACATCGGATCGAGACAACTTGACGTTGGATCAAAGAACTTAACGGAAGAAAAATATAACCGCTACGGCGTTAGCATCTTCCGTCATCTTTTCAATAACAGGTTCTCCCTCCCAAACTCCCGGCTATAAATAAGAGAACTGTTCAGGTATAAACTCAGATCACACTCACTTCTCAAATACTTATCTTCTCCATTACCAATACTTATTCTCACGCCGGAGTCGGGTCAAGGAGAGAACCCCCTTCTCCCCTTGACGAGGCTAACGGTGTTCTTTTTTGCAGAATCACCGGAGAAGAAATCCCGTTGCAACTGAATCAACCGAGAGAGAGCTAACCCTTTTATGCGGATTCAAACCCCCTAACTATCACGGTTCCGACAATTTAGTTAGTGTTTCTTCAGGTAAGTATGCGTCCCAATTACCACCGAAATCTATGACACACGAACGAAACATGTCTTTAAGGGTACGAATCGTTCTTTCAGTCTGACCGTCGGTTTGGGGATGAAAAGCGGTACTTAGATTAAGCGTAGTACCGAGAGCAGATTGAAACGTTTCCCATAGACGTGAGGTAAACTGAGCATCACGATCAGAGATGATGTCACGAGGCGTCCCATGTCGACAAATGATCTCATTGGTGTAGAGTCGGGCTAATTTTTCTACCTTGTAGTCTTCTCGTATTGGCAGAAAATGAGCAGATTTGGTCAAACGGTCAACGACAACCCAGATGCTGTCGTGACTTGATGGCGTACGCGGAAGTTTCGTGATAAAGTCCATAGCTATGCTTTCCCATTTCCACATGGGGATCACGGGTTTCTCAAGCAAGCCAGAGGGTCTTTGGTGCTCGGCCTTGACTTTCGAGAAAGTCAGGCACTTCGAAACATAGAGAGTGATATCTCTCTTCATGCCCAGCCACCAGTACTAGTAGCGAAGGTCCTGGTACATTTTGTCGGCACCAGGATGAATAGAATATCGAGACTTGTGGGCTTCATCCATCAGAATCTGTCGTAAATCGGTCCGCTTAGGGATCCAAATTCGGTCCAGATAATGGTATATCCCATTAGACTTATTCACTAGCTGGGCTCCATCTTGATAGATCCTTTCCTTCTTTAAAGTGCGTTCGGTGAAACAAGCATGTTGGGCTTCGCGGATGAGAGTTTCGAGATGATGCTGGGCTTGAATATTACGAACGCTATGCAAATAGCTTCGTCTGTTGAGGGCGTCGGCAATGACATTTGCTTTGCCTGGGTGGTAACGAATCTCACAGTCGTAATCGTTTAGAAGTTCTACCCATCGGCGTTGACGCATATTAAGTTCTTTCTGGCTGAAGATGTGTTGTAGGCTCCTATGGTCGATGAAGACCGTACACTTGGTACCGTAAAGGTAGTGTCGCCAAATCTTCAACGCAAAAACAACTGCGCCTAGCTCGAGGTCATGGGTTGTATAGTTCTTCTCGTGGATCTTGAGCTGACAAGACGCGTATGCGATAACCTTGTCTCATTTCATGAGAACACAACCAAGACCTAGGTTCGAGGCATCGCAATAGACAACGAAGTCGTCGTTTCCGTCGGGTAAAGTAAGGATGGGAGCATTGCAGAGAATATGCTTGAGTTCTTCTCGTGGATCTTGAGCTGACAAGACGCGTATGCGATAACCTTGTCTCATTTCATGAGAACACAACCAAGACCTAGGTTCGAGGCATCGCAATAGACAACGAAGTCGTCGTTTCCGTCGGGTAAAGTAAGGATGGGAGCATTGCAGAGAATATGCTTGAGGGTTTGAAAGGCAGTCTCTTGTCCAGTTCCCCAAACAAAAGGTTTGTCTTTATGAGTGAGAGATGTAAGCGGCACAAAGATCTTAGAGAATCCTTCGATAAATCGGCGATAATAGCCCGCTAGTCCGAGGAAAGAACGGACTTCAGATGGGTTCTTAGGTGTAACCCAACTCTTAACAGCTTCTATTTTCGCGGGATTGACATGAATACCTTGACTATTGACAATATGACCGAAGAATTGAACATCCTCCAGCCAAAATTCACACTTGGAGAACTTGGCATAGAGTCGATTCCCTTGGAGCAATTCAAGAACCAAACGAGTTCGTGATAACCTTCATGCAGCCAGATGCCGTCAAAAGAGTTACGCGGACCTAAAACGCAAGCCCTTGGAATTTCAAGTCGGTGATTGTGTATTACTTAAGGTCTCACCTTGGAAAGGTGTGATCAGATTTGGAAAGAAAGGAAAACTTGCACCTAGATATGTTGGACCATTCAGGATCATCGAAAGAATCGGTAAGGTAGCCTACAGACTTGAGTTACCTCCTGAACTTGGAAATGTTCATCCAACCTTTCACGTGTCCAATCTCAAGAAGTGTTTAGCTGATGAGAACCTCCACACACCACTTGACGAAATTCGTGTTGATTAAACACTTAAATTTGTTGAGAAGCCAGTGGAAATCATGGAACGTGAAGTCAAGTGGCTTAAACGCAAGCGCATTCCTTTGGTCAAAGTTCATTAGGAATCTAAACGTGGACCCGAGTTTACTTGGGAACGTGAAGATCAAATGAAGGCGAAGTATCCGCATCTATTCTCACGAGTTTCCTCTAAATAAATTTCGGGACGAAATTTCCACAAGTAGGGGAGACTGTGACACCTGTGTTTGTAATCATTGTAAACAGTTCAGTTATCAATAAAACAAAGTTATTTGATCCCAATGTTTGACATTTTTCATGTTTTGGTTTTTATCAAATTTCACACTCTACATCGCTTTCTGGAGAATTATACGCAAACTGGTGCGTAAACGTAATCAGTTTAACGCGACAAATACTCCAAAACATCAACATATACTTAACATACCTTAAATAAACCTTACATAACTTAGAAATAAGTTTTGAAGGCTTTGGTATGGAAGAAACAAGTTAATTCGCCTACAGGGACTAAATTTGACAAACTGCTAAAGTATGCCAATTTGAACTATAACAGACATTCCGGAACATGACCATAAGTTAAACATACCATAAATATCCTTTACATAGCTTAGAAATTGGCTTTGAGGGGTTCCGTGTGCTAAAATAAACTTTTGGGTCATTCAGGGACTAAAAGCGTCAAAAAGTGCATAAGTTTGCATTTTCGCGCATAACTTACATTCTGAATACATCCGGACATCCAAAAATTTATGTAAGCACTAAAATATTTTATTTTAGTGTTTGGCATAAGAAAAATCCATTCGTCACGCAATTTGGATCGTTTTTCGCGCTTATGCGCATTCCGTCGTAATTAAGCGAACATCGCGATCGTACGACCAAACGAACCAACATCCGGCATATTTTTGAGCATGTTTCATGTCCACAATGTTTAGGCATCATTTTAGGGCCTTAACATTGGCTTAACGGGCCTTAAACGTGTCGGAAATGGCTTTAATGCATAACAGGGACCAAAACTGTCATTTTTGAAAGTTTGCTTCTGATCAGAAGACCCAGGCGGCCCGCGTAAGCCCTGGGGTGTCCCTTACATGGCCCGTGTCAGGCTCCCAGATCAGTTAAACATGTTTAAACAGCTGTTATGCACTCATCTCCTCACCCACACTTGTCATTTCCTGATCATGGGGGGCCAATTTGGGTACCAAGGTGTTGCAACAAATGTAGGGATGAGATTGAAGCACGTTATTCGATAAACGATCTTAACGGTTCCAACATTCCTATAAATACCCAACCTTTTCACTTGCAAAACCCACTTGAATTTCTTGAAAGTTCTCTAAGTTGAAGTGAAACCACTTCATACCTGAGAATACGTGAGAAATCAAAGCTTTCGGGGACCCTTTGTAAGTGTTCCTTCGTTCTTTTTATTATTTTAGCATTAAAGTCAAACTTTGTTTGACTTTCTGCATTAACCAGTTTATGGTCAATGCGAAGTTCGTTTGAACTTCATAACGTGAGCGTAATCACGATGGTTATAGCCCCTAGTGACTATACCTACTGATTACCACGTTATCTAGGCTCAGTGACGAGTCGTAGTTTCGGCCAAAATGCGTATTCTTGCGTATTTTGTAGCCAAACTACTCTTAGGTATCAAAACCGTTTGTTTTGATACCAAACCTGTTTTCTAAACTTAGTTAAGCATATTTTAACATGCTTCGCTCGTCACTTTTAGTTTAGTGCTTATATAGGGTCGTAAGGTAAGCGATCTAAACAATCGCTTATACTTTCGAACCCGACCCGTTTGGTCGATCATTAGGATCCGACCAAACACATTAGGTGACCATAGTATATAGGGAATAACCTTCCGAGGTTATACCTTATGGTCACGACGTTTAGTTAGTTGTATGATAGGTAGTTTATATGCCTTAGTTAAATTACCAAAATACCCCTTTGACGCCAAAATTCATTTTAAACATATGTAACATAACTTTTGACATCTAAACTGATTTGGCAACAATATTAGACATGTTAAGGCATATTCTACTTGTCATAGGACTAGTTAGGCGGTCCGAACGCGTTTCACGCGAACGACGCGTTAAAGTAGCATAAGCTACCTAAACGGGTCGTAATGGGTCGTACGCACTTAGGTTAGGTTTCATTTTAGTATGTAGGCTTTGTTAAACCATATTACATAAGTTCCCACGCTTATTTGGTTTACAAACCCTCATGCTACCTGATCATCCAAATAGGTCCGTTTATTAACATAGTTACCTATATTAGGTGCCGTTTGATTTCCGTGATCTCTAGCATTGTTTGGTTGTTACTCAAGGACTACTAAGCAATCACAAGTGAGTACATAGACCCCTCTTTTACTGTTTTCCAAACATTTTGGGGTGAAACACATGTGCCTACTTGTTACTTTCGTGCCTTTCATGTTTTCATATCATATGCTTGTTATGTTCAGTAGTACATTTATAGTACATGATTTCATTATGTTTCTGCTATGTATGTCCATTTAGTGCATACTTAGTGCATTATTTTACATCACATCACATGCTATTTATGTCCATTGGTTGCATACTTAGTACATTTGTTATTCATCACATGCTTACATTTTGGGTATGACATTTGGTTTGTTCAAATGGGACAATATACATTCATTAACATTGATCACGTCATTCGTTAGTAGGTAGTGGTACCATAGGAATTGACAACTCCCATTCCTGACATCCTAGGTATGTTTGGATGGAAGGAATGACCGAATTCGATAAACATAACACAGATAAACCTTTAATTTGTTTAAAGGTCTATCACCACAGTCACAAGGCTTGAATGTATGCATTATAACAATACCACATAGATGTTTGTATCAGTATAGCATGCATTTGTTCCACAAAACATAACTTTGATTTAAACTATGTTTAATTCGATACCCTGTTTTTGTGCATTTTACCTATGGTTTAGTTGATGTATTTCACTTGCCATACATTATATTTATGGATACGCAATTTATGATTTACATTAAACATAAACATTTTGACATTGATATACACATTTAGTGATTTACATTAGACATAGACATTTTGATATGGTTTACACAATAACACTTAACAATTGATTTATACATGAACAATTTACAATGGTGGTTGGTTTGGGGAAGTGATTTGAGTAACGAGGCGTGTGTAATTTGATACAAGTATGGTGGATACGCCGCTGGTACTTCCTATATATAAGTGCTTGTATAATATTACATATCGCAGCGTTAATTAAATCATTTCATTATAGACATATTACATTTTACACAAATAACATATTTTTTTTACAAGACATTGTTTTACAAAACAGTTTATTTTATACAACTCATTTTACTTGGTTATTTCATTAACCATACACTTTCTTTTATATAATCTGACTTCTTATCGAGTTTTCATATGATTTATAAAAGAAAACACTTAACGAGATTCATGACTAATTTTTATTAAACCTTTCTTCTAAAACCCAAGTCATGAATCCTATTTTCACAAACCTATGTATCTCACAGGAATTTTTACGCTGACGTACCTATTTTCACATGTGTTTCAGGAGCAGGTGCATAGGTTTGATCAGGATACACTAGGGTTGACTCGGGCCTTAGTGACATAAAAGAAGCAAGATTAGTTTAGTTAATGTTGTGTACTTTGTTTCCTTCGTTTAAAAGACAATGTAACTCGCTTGTTTGATAAATAAAATATAACTTTGTATGCCATGGTTGTGAAACAATAATTCTGTTACAACACTCCCCGACGTTTCCGCCACGTGTTTCTCGTTTTACGTGGTCGGGGTGTGACAGAAGAGTTGGTATCAGAGCCAATGGTTATAGGGAATTAGGTTATTAGTAATGCTTTGACCTGGACTATAACCTTTCTAGGACCCCAACACAAGTTATCTTGTGTTTAAATCTTAAAACATGCACTTCACCTATCCTTAGGTGATAACCACAACGGGAACATCAAGTTCGAATCCGCTTTGAAAACTAATCATCTGTTCTAGGATGATTGATTACTAGGTTTTGAACCCCCTTTAAATTTTCAAAATCACATCAAGGTTATGGGTTTAAAATAGTGTAAACACGTGCAAACTGGAAGGGTGAATGCCTGTACCCTGGGTTTTCTGTCTAAGGCAAGAGTGTTCGTACAAATCCACATAATCGGACCAGTCACTCTTACCTGGGAACTCTTGGGGTGAGTGTTCACTTATAGGCGAGCATGTCTTCGCGATACATTATTTTTCACCCATTTACTTTGATTAGTCACTGTGTGTCGTTTGTCTGCTTTGTGATGCGGACGAATGACCACCATCTTTGCTTTTGTTGATTTTGTTCCATCTCATCTTTTTCATTCAATCATCTCACTCGTTTCCTTTCATGTTTCCTCTTTTAGAATGCCTCCTCGATGCGAGAATCAGATAGCTAATGCCTAACTGGCAGAAATTATCGCACAGCAAATGGCTGCTGCGTTCCCAAATCTTATTGCTCAATGGAACCAAGCCAACAACAACAATCATGCTCCATGCAATTTCAAGAGTTTTAACTTGGCTAAACCACTCAAGTTTAGTGGTTCTGAGGGAGCAACTGGGCTTCTTCAATGGTTCGAGAGCATTGAGAATACTTTCCGTCACGTTCAGTGTCCTGAAAATCGCAAGGTCGAGTTTTCTTCCAGTGTGTTTCAGAAGATGGCTCTTACATGGTGGAACGGGGTTATGAGAGACCGTGGTGCAGAAGTTGCTCTAGCACAAACATGGGCTGAACTTAAGGCCCTTATGATGAGGGAGTTTTGCCCTCGTCATGAGCTGCGAGCTCTAGAAAGGTAGTTTGATGATCTGAAATAGGATAGTGGCGAACATCGGGCGTATACTAATAGGTATGAGGAGTTGAGTTTGCTATGCCCAACGATGGTCACCCTACTTGACAAGGCTATCGAAAGGTACATTGATGGTCTACCTGACTCAGTACAAGACATCATTACTGGTAGTAACCCTACCACACTCCGTCAGGCGATCGAGTTAGCAGCGACTTTGACTGAGTCGCAGGTTTGAAAGGGAAAGCTGCATAAAAAGGGTGACAAAGGTAAGAAGCAGGCGTCTGACAAAGAGGATGGCAAGAATGGTAAGAACAAGAAGGGTAAGGAATATGGTTCTTCGAAAGGGTCAAGGAAGCGAAAGGCTTCCCAAAATTTCGCTGTCACTGCCCAAGTTAACCAGGCAGCTCCCAACCAACCCGCACAGCCTCCAGCGAAGAAGCGTTATGCAGGGAATGCACCTTTGTGCAATAGATGCAACAGTCACCATCAGCCACAACTTCCGTGCCGTTTCTGTACTAACTGTGGGAAGTCAGGTCATCTTGCTGATGTTTGTCGGTTTGCTCAGAATCAGGCAGTTCAAAACCCGGCTCGACAAGTTGCTCAGCCTCCTGCTCAACAACAGGGTCAAGCTGCACGACCACACTACCCACTAGGTTCTTGTTATAACTGTGGGGATCTGACCCACTAACGTAATCAATGCCCAAGATTGGTGAATGCGAATCCAAATCAGAATCAGGCTCGAGGTCGAGTCTTCAACATGAATGCACAAGAGGCACAAGCAGATAATGAAGTGGTGAACGGTACGTTCTTTATTAATAATCAGCCTGCATCTGTTCTTTTTGATTCGGGTGCCGATAAGAGTTTTGTGTCATTATCTTTTGAGCCATTGCTTCGCATGTCTAGAACGAAACTAGGAAAACCCTTGACAGTAGAAGTTGCTAGTGGTGAACCCATTGTTCTTGATTCTGTTCTTCGTAACTGCCAGTTGAACCTTAACAACCATCATTTTCCTATTGACCTCACGCCTATGCAACTTGGAAGCTTCGACGTTATTGTGGGTATGGATTGGTTAGCCAAGCATCACGCAGAGGTAGTTTGTTTTGAGAAGATTGTTCGTGTGCCGCTTTCGATAGGCAAGATCCTACAGGTTCGTGGTGAGAAACCTACTGGTGGTCTCAAACTCATGTCTTGTTTTAAAGCTCGGAAGTATCTGCGAAAGAACTATGTGGCCTTTTTGGCACATGTTGTAGCAGATAAGGGCAAAGGTAAGTCTATTCAAGATATCCCTGTTGTTCGGGATTATCCTGATGTGTTTCCTAAAGAGTTACCTGGTCTATCCCCAGCACGCCAAGTCGAGTTCCGTATTGATCTCGTACCTGGTGCAAATCCCATTTCTAGATCTCCATATCGTCTTGCACCGTCTGAGATGCAAGAGTTGGCTAAGCAGCTTCAGGAACTCTCTGACAAAGGTTTTATCCGTCCTAGCTTTTCACCTTGGGGTGCTCCCGTTCTTTTTGTCAAGAAGAAGGATGGATCTTTTAGGATGTGTATCGATTATTGTGAGCTTAACAAGCTTACCATCAAGAATCGATATCCCCTACCTCGCATCGATGATCTCTTTGATCAGTTACAAGGTGCTTCTTATTTTTCGAAGATTGATCTGCGTTCTGGGTATCATCAACTTCGTGTGCATGAAGAAGACAATCCCAAGACAGCGTTCTGCACTCGTTGTGGGCATTATGAGTTCACAGTCATGCCATTCGGTTTGACTAATGCTCCTGCTGTTTCCATGGACTTAATGAATAGGGTCTGCAAGCCTTATTTGGATCAGTTCGTCATTGTTTTTATTGATGACATTTTGATATACTCTAAGACGCGAGCTGATCACGAGCAACATCTTCGTCTTACTTTGGAACTCCTAAAGAAAGAGCAACTTTTCGCCAAATTCTCCAAGTGTGAATTCTGGCTTAAAGAAGTTCAATTCTTAGGACATATTGTCAACGAACAAGGTATTCATGTAGATCCCTCCAAGATCAGTGCGATCAAGGATTGGGATACGCCTACTACTCCTACTGAAGTTCGTTCTTTTCTTGGTCTTGCGGGTTATTATCGCCGCTTCATTGAAAACTTCTCGAAGATTGCAGTTCCTCTAACTGCTCTAACTCAGAAGAACAAGCCCTTTGATTGGGGATTCAAACAAGAGGAAGCTTTTCAAAACTTGAAGCAGAAGCTTTGTGACGCGCCTGTTCTGACTTTGCCTGAGGGCAATGATGATTTCGTCGTTTATTGCGATGCATCTAAATTAGGTCTTGGCTGTGTTCTGATGCAAAGGAACAAAGTCATAGCCTACGCATCCAGGCAATTGAAGGTACATGAGAAGAACTACACCACTCATGATCTTGAGTTGGGTGCAGTTGTCTTCGCTCTTAAGATCTGGAGACATTATTTGTACGGTACAAAATGTGTGGTTTTCATGGACCACAAAAGTCTCCAGCATATCTTCAATCAGAAAGAACTCAACATGAGGCAACGACGTTGGGTTGAGCTTCTAAACGACTATGACTGCAAAATTCGCTACCATCCTGGTAAGGCGAATGTCGTAGCCGATGCATTGAGTCGTAAGGAACGTACTAAGCTTCATTGTGTTCGTGTTCAATCTGATATTCAAGCTCGATCCGATATCCAAGCCCGCATTTCTCAGGCTCAACACACTTGTGTTTCACAAGGTTTGATGGATAAGGAATTTCCCTATCACATAACACCTGATCTTGAACTGAAGGACAATGGATCGTATTACTTCATGGACCGTTTGTGGGTCCCAAGCCAAGATGATCTTCGCACCTTGCTTATGGATGAAGCCCATAAGTCTCGTTATTCTATTCATCCTGGCTCAGATAAGATGTATAAGGATTTTCGTACTCATTATTGGTGGCCTGGTATGAAGAAAGACATCGCCTTATATGTATCAAAATGCCTTACTTGTCTTAAGGTTAAGGCTGAACATCAACGTCCTTCGGGTTTATTGGAGCAACCAGAGATCCCAGTTTGGAAATGGGAAAACATTACTATGGATCTTGTTACCAAACTTCCGCGCACAAAGAAAGGTCATGATGCCATCTGGGTAGTTGTTGATCGTCTTACTAAGTCAGCGCATTTCTTACCAATCCGTGAGGATTTTTCTGCTGACAAACTTGCTAAAATCTATGTGGATAAAATAGTATCTCGACATGGTGTTCCTTTGAACATCATTTCTGACAGAGATGCTCGCTTCACTTCTCATTTTTGGAGAACCATGCAATCTTTTATGGGGACCCAACTTAATCTGAGCACAGCATATCATCCGCAAACGGATGGTCAATCTGAAAGAACAATCCAGACTCTGGAGGATATGCTTAGAGCTTGTGTGATCGATTTCGGTGGTAGTTGGGATTCACATCTTCCGTTAATTGAATTCTCCTACAATAACAGTTATCACTCCAGCATCAACATGGCTCCTTTCGAGGCTCTCTATGGTCGAAAATGTCGTTCACCAGTTTGCTGGAATGAGATCGGTGAGGCTCAGCTTACTGGACCTGCCCTCATTTTAGAGACAACTGATAAGGTTAAGAAAGTTCGTGATAACCTTCATGCAGCCAGATACCGTTAAAAGAGTTACGCGGACCTAAAACGCAAGCCCTTGGAATTTCAAGTCGGTGATTGTGTATTACTTAAGGTCTCACCTTGGAAAGGTGTGATCAGATTTGGAAAGAAAGGAAAACTTGCACCTAGATATGTTGGACCATTCAGGATCATCAAAAGAATCGGTAAGGTAGCCTACAGACTTGAGTTACCTCCTGAACTTGGAAATGTTCATCCAACCTTTCACGTGTCCAATCTCAAGAAGTGTTTAGCTGATGAGAACCTCCACATACCACTTGACGAAATTCGTGTTGATAAAACACTGAAATTTGTTGAGAAGCCAGTGGAAATCATGGAACGTGAAGTCAAGTGGCTTAAACGCAAGCGCATTCCTTTGGTCAAAGTTCACTGGGAATCTAAACGTGGACCCGAGTTTACTTGGGAACATGAAGATCAAATGAAGGCGAAGTATCCGCATCTATTCTCACGAGTTTCCTCTAAATAAATTTCGGGACGAAATTTCAACAAGTAGGGGAGACTGTGACACCTGTGTTTGTAATCATTGTAAACAGTTCAGTTATCAATAAAACAAAGTTATTTGATTCCAATGTTTGTTTATGTTTGACATTTTTCATGTTTTGGTTTTTATTCAATTTCAAACTCTACATCGCTTTCTGAAGAATTATACGCAAACTGGTGCGTAAACGTAATCAGTTTAACGCGAAAAATACTCCAAAACATCAACATATACTTAACATACCTGAAATAACCCTTACATAACTTAGAAATAAGTTTTGAAGGCTTTGGTATGGCAGAAACAAGTTAATTCGCCTACAGGGACTAAATTTGACAAACTTTGAAAGTATGCCAATTTGAACTGTAACAGACATTCCAGAACATGACCATAAGTTAAACATACCATAAATATCCTTTACATAGCTTAGAAATAGGATTTGAGGGGTTCGGTGTGCTAAAATAAACTTTTGGGTCATTCAGGGACTAAAAGCGTCAAAAAGTGCATAAGTTTGCATTTTCGCGCATAACTTACATTCTGAATACATCCGGACATCCAAAAATTTATGTAAGCACTAAAATATTTTATTATAGTGTTTGGCATAAGAAAAATCCATTTGTCACGCAATTTGGATCGTTTTTCGCGCTTATGCGCATTCCGTCGTAATTAAGCGAACATCGCGATCGTACGACCAAACGAACCAACATCCGGCATATTTTTGAGCATGTTTCATGTCCACAATGTTTAGGCATCATTTTAGGGCCTTAAATTTGGCTTAACGGGCCTTAAACGTGTCGGAAATGGCTTTAATGCATAACAGGGACCAAAACTGTCATTTTTGAAAGTTTGCTTCTGATCAGAAGACCCAGGCGGCCCGCGTAAGCCCTGGGGTGTCCCTTACGCGGCCCGTGTTAGGCTCCCAGATCAGTTAAACATGTTTAAACAGCTGTTAACAGCTGTTATGCACTCATCTCCTCACCCACACTTGTCATTTCCTGATCTTGGGGGGCCAATTTGGGTACCAAGGTGTTGCAACAAATGTAGGGATGAGATTGAAGCACGTTATTCGATAAACGATCTTAACGGTTCCAACATTCCTATAAATACCCAACCCTTTCACTTGCAAAACCCACTTGAATTTCTTGAAAGTTCTCTAAGTTGAAGTGAAACCACTTCATACCTGAGAATACGTGAGAAATCAAAGCTTTCGGGGACCCTTTCTAAGTGTTCCTTCGTTCTTTTTATTCTTTTAGCGTTAAAGTCAAACTTTGTTTGACTTTCTGCATTAACCAGTTTATGGTCAATGCCAAGTTCGTTTGAACTTCATAACGTGAGCGTAATCACGATGGTTATAGCCCCTAGTGACTATACCTACTGATTACCACGTTATCTAGGCTCAGTGACGAGTCGTAGTTTCGACCAAAATGCGTATTCTTGCGTATTTTGTAACCAAACTACTCTTAGGTATCAAAACCGTTTGTTTTGATACCAAACCTGTTTTCTAAACTTAGTTAAGCATATTTTAACATGCTTCGCTCGTCACTTTTAGTTTAGTGCTTATATAGGGTCGTAAGGTAAGCGATCTAAACAATCGCTTATACTTTCGAACCCGACCTGTTTGGTCGATCATTAGGATCCAACCAAACACATTAGGTGACCATAGTATATAGGGAATAACCTTCCGAGGTTATACCTTATGGTCACGACGTTTAGTTAGTTGTATGATAGGTAGTTTATATGCCTTAGTTAAATTACCAAAATACCCCTTTGACGCCAAAATTCATTTTAAACATATGTAACATAACTTTTGACATCTAAACTGATTTGGAAACAATATTAGACATGTTAAGGCATATTCTACTTGTCATAGGACTAGTTAGGCGGTCCGAACGCGTTTCAAGCGAACGACGCGTTAAAGTAGCATAAGCTACCCAAACGGGTCGTAATGGGTCGTACGCACTTAGGTTAGGTTTCATTTTAGTATGTAGGCTTTGTTAAACCATATTACATAAGTTCCCACGCTTATTTGGTTTACAAACCCTCATGCTACCCGATCATCCAAATAGGTCCGTTTATTAACATAGTTACCTATATTAGGTGCCGTTTGATTTCCGTGATCTCTAGCATTGTTTGGTTGTTACTCAAGGACTACTAAGCAATCTCAAGTGAGTACATAGACCCCTCTTTTACTGTTTTCCAAACATTTTGGGGTGAAACACATGTGCCTACTTGTTACTTTTGTGCCTTTCATGTTTTCATATCATATGCTTGTTATGTTCTGTACTACATTTATAGTACATGATTTCATTATGTTTCTGCTATGTATGTCCATTTAGTGCATACTTAGTGCATTATTTTACATCACATCACATGCTATTTATGTCCATTGGTTGCATACTTAGTACATTTGTTATTCATCACATGCTTACATTTTGGGTATGACATTTGGTTTGTTCAAATGGGACAATATACATTCATTAACATTGATCACGCCATTCGTTAGTAGGTAGTGGTACCATAGGAATTGACAACTCTCATTCCTGACATCCTAGGTATGTTTGGATGGAAGGAATGACCGAATTCGATAAACATAACACAGATAAACCTTTAATTTGTTTAAAGGTCTATCACCACAGTCACAAGGCTTGAATGTATGCATTATAACAATACCACATAGATGTTTGTATCAGTATAGCATGCATTTGTTCCACAAAACATAACTTTGATTTAAACTATGTTTAATTCGATACCCTGTTTTTGTGCATTTTACCTATGGTTTAGTTGATGTATTTCACTTGCCATACATGATATTTATGGATACGCAATTTATGATTTACATTAAACATAAACATTTTGACATTGATATACACATTTAGTGATTTACATTAGACATAGACATTTTGATATGGTTTACACAATAACACTTAACAATTGATTTATACATGAACAATTTACAATGGTGGTTGGTTTGGGGAAGTGATTTGAGTAACGAGGCGTGTGTAATTTGATACAAGTATGGTGGATACGCCGCTGGTACTTCCTATATATAAGTGCTTGTATAATATTACATATCGCAGCGTTAATTAAATCATTTCATTATAGACATATTACATTTTACACAAATAACATATTTTTTTTACAAGACATTGTTTTACAAAACAGTTTATTTTATACAACTCATTTTACTTGGTTATTTCATTAACCATACACTTTCTTTTATATAATCTGACTTCTTATCGAGTTTTCATATGATTTATAAAAGAAAACACTTAACGAGATTCATGACTAATTTTTATTAAACCTTTCTTCTAAAACCCAAGTCATGAATCCTATTTTCACAAACCTATGTATCTCACAGGCATTTTTACGCTGACGTACCTATTTTCACATGTGTTTCAGGAGCAGGTGCATAGGTTTGATCAGGATACACTAGGGTGGACTCGGGCCTTAGTGACATAAAAGAAGCAAGATTAGTTTAGTTAATGTTGTGTACTTTGTTTCCTTCGTTTAAAAGACAATGTAACTCGTTTGTTTGATAAATAAAATATAACTTTGTATGCCATGGTTGTGAAACAATAATTCTGTTACAACACTCCCCGACGTTTCCGCCACGTGTTTCTCGTTTTACTTGGTCGGGGTGTGACATGACATGCGTTGGAGTTTCTTCGATGCGACTTCACCATAGACACACAACTGATCACCATTGGAGAGTGAGAATCGGTTCATCTTATCAAAGCAAACACCTTCAGCATGGTTTTCACGAAGAAAGTCCATGCCTACTTTGACGTCAAAACTTCCGAGTTGCATCGGAATAAGGTCGATAGGGAAAACGTGATTGTTGAGTTCAAGAGTACAATCACAAAGAACATAATTGACAGCGACAGTTCTTCTGGTGGCAACTTCGACATCGAATGACGAGGGGAGATGGGAGCGCTTATGATTAAGGAGCTTTTCAAATTCCAACGACACAAAATAGTTATCGGCTCCAGTATCAAACAAACACGAAGCATAATTACCATTCACAAGAAACGTACCATTAACCACGTTGTTGTCGGCTTGAGCTTGGTGGGCATTGATGTTGAAAGTGCGTCCGTGTGCTGGTTGCTGCTGCTGTTGTTGGTGCTGCTGCTGTTGTGGCTCTTGCTTCACCACTCGGTTTGGGCACATGTTTGCGAAGTGGTTGGGATCACCACTCGCAAAGCAAGCTCTAGCATGGATCGCGGGTGCAGGAGCCGCTTGTTGGCCTTGGGGAGCGGAAAGTAGAGCTTGTGGAGCAGTAGCTTGACCTTGAGCCGGGGCTTGTCGAGAACCGATATGGAAATTAGCAGTGAAATGGCCGTACATGTTACAATGAGCGCAAAACCTGCAAGCAATCCCCGCAGGGTGATGATATGTGCAGGTAGGAGAGAGCGGGTGAGGACCAATATACGCACGCTTGGCTGGCGGTGCGGTGGTCACTGGGGCTGCTGCCTGGCGGTGCTGGGGCGGTGATTGAGCAGTAATAGCTTGCAGCGCTACGACGGTTGTAGCAACACATTTCTTGTTATTGGAGTTGCTATTCTTCCTCTTGCGACGAGAGGCCTTTGAAGTCTGAGGAGCGGTGGCGGTTGCTTCGGTGGTTGGTGCAGCAGTGACTTGATGCAGATTCTTAGAAGTTTTTTTTCCCAAAACCCATACTTGACTCGCTTGTCGTTGATCTCAGCGGCAAGCAGGTAAGTTTCCTCGATTGTTGCTGGTTTTGAAGCTTGCACAAAATCTGCGACACAATCCGGCAGCGCTCGGATATACTTCTTGATCATCACATCAGGATTCTTCACTTGATCAGGACAGATTATGCTTAGCTGCTTGAAGCGAGCAGTCAAGCCAGCGTTGTCACCCTCCTTCTGCTTGATATGCCAAAATTCGTCCTCCAGCTTTTGACGTTCATGGGGAGGGCAGAACTCTTTTATCATCACGTCCTTCAACTCATCCCATGTTAGCCCGTAAGCTGCATCATTTCCGTGTTTGTATCTCTCGGCCGTCCACCAATCAAGTGCGCGGGATTGGAAGACGCCGGTAGCGTTCAGAGTACGGAGACTATCAGAACAACCACTCTGGCGCAGGGTGACCTCGATCGAATCAAACCACTGGAACATGGCCGTAGGACCATCTTCGCCGGTAAACTCTTTCGGACCGCAAGCTTTGAACTGTTTGAAGCTAAAATCAGCCTTGGGTGAATCTGTCCGGGACTCTTTGGACGACTTGCTAGCGTTTTCGTTCAGTTCGCTACCAATCTGGGGGATGACTTTAACAATTTGACTAGCGACGAGGGAGGCGAGTCGTTTGTCAGCTTGCTTTCATTTCATAGCGCGAGAGTAAAGTGATCCAATTAACGACATTGTCTGCAATAGACATCGCCATAGGATTCAATCACTATTTAATCGAACCTCACCTCACACGTACTACTACTAAAGCTCAGGAACACAATCACATAATCACAGAGGCACAGAATCACAGAGGCACGTAAACACATAGGGTACAGAAGCACGTAAGCACGTAAGGCACAGAAGCACATGAGGCAGTCAGAATACAGAAACCTATCATTCAAAGTTCACGCGTTCGAGAATAGCGATTGCGATTTGCGAGTACACAGTGAGTAGTATAGCGAGTGGTATAACATAAACGAGTAACATAGCGTAAGCGAGCATCAGCGATTTGTTAGCGTGTTGAGATAGATATGCAGTGCGAGTAGTGTGTGTCGATCAGAGCAAATGTGAAAAGCGAATAAATCCCAAAAATTCGAGACACATAAACAGATAAAACAACATAAAACACATAAAATCCACATAAAACGACAATTCTCAGAGCTAGCGGTGGCAGATCCAGAATCGAAACACATAAGATTGAGGGATAGATTGTCTCGGCTAGATAGACATTGACTTCCCAAAGTGGTTTGACTATTCACAAGGACTCTTGGTACACACTTTAGCCTTCTGGGTTGTGCTCTCGCCTCGATTTTTGGGCGATTGGCACACATCCTTACAGTTACAGTGTGACTTCAAGTCGTTGGAGTCCGTCGAGACTTTGGTGAGAGTTTTGTATAACCCAAATAGAGATCATAATAAGTTGTCAAAGTTCTGGTTTCACCCCTGACATAACAACTTCGTTCCTGTTTCGACGAAAATAGAGAAGAAATCTGCGTTAAAGTACAGATTTTACTCCTGATTCAACGCAAATTCTCCTGTTTGTAGATAAAAATGCGGGTTGAACAAGCAATTTAGTCGAGAGTTTGCGGTTTTCACACCTAATCTCGACCTAGTCGCTCGTTTATTTTTGAAATTTAGAGTGCAGTGATAGTGTAGCGAGAATATCGAGAAGTAGCAAGTAAACTCGTACAATACCCCTAAGGGTATGCACAAGCTGGTCTGTTGGTACCTAACTATAGACTAGGTCGTTTCTAAGACACCGACCCGGACTAGGTCAAGTCTTGCCTAATTCCCTATAGCTATGGCTCTGATACCAATCTGTCACACCCCAACCGATGGCGAAAACATCGGGGCGCGGCACTGAGCGAAACAGATTGTCAAGAGAAATTCCATAACGACTAAATTACCAAATAGTTTAAATATTATGTCCCATACCATAACCCATAACATAATCTAGTTGTTACAGATATAGATATTCTCCAATCAAAACATGTTCCGACAACTCAGATTTCAAATAAAATAAATTGTTTGTTTCTAGACTCTTCCTAACTTGATTCCACATAGCAACCATCCTAGCAGATAGCATCCTAAATACCTGTCACATACGTTAAAATAAAGGTCAATACACATAGTGTAAAGGTGAGCATACAAGTTTAATATAGCAAAACAGAGTTCAAATTCGTTTACGCATAACCAGCATGTATAACGTATAATGTGAAGCATGTAAGTTATCGAAAAAGATCCTATCAATACCAATGACTGCGGGTTGACTGCACGAAGCGAGTTCGCAACACATGCTCACCACCGTGAACACGTGAAGTAATTGTCCTTAACAACCCCTGAGTGAACAGGTGCTGAGTCCAAGCTATAGTACTATCATTGCTAAGGCAGGTAGACAACAATCAATGTGTAAACATAACAAACAGGCATTCATCGAGTCACGTATAACATGCAATAGTGGCTAGCGTATAAATAGTGTTTGCGTTGTGTGATTGATGTGATTTGAATATTGATAACGTATGTAACACCTAAAAGTGCGTAAAGTAAAAAGGGATCGAGTATACTCACTGATTGTGTTTAACAAGTAAACACGCGCTTGGATTGAAGGGAGCGCTGAGAGAGATTAGCCTGAACAGTCAACGATAGCATAAAAGATAAGCGGCGCTTAAATCGGTGAATTAGATGGTACCTTGCACCAAGTGTCGGATGGTAATCCGGTCGGATGGCAATCCGATCGGATGGCCAGTCGATCGGATGGCCATTCGATTGTATTGACACCTTTTTTGGTGAAGATGTGTTTGTGTATGATGGTTTGTCTTTTGAAGTTTTCGTTGTAGCATTTTGAAAATAGAGAAGTATTTCTACCTTTCAGGTCGGTCGATCGAACGGCGGCTCGATCGGACGACGATCCATTCGGCGAGACATTTCTCAGAGAATAAGTTCACAGCAGTGTTTTCACTCGATCGGATAGTCTACCGATCGGGTGGCAATCCGTTGGAACTGGTAATGCATTGAACATGTTGAAAATTGTTAAGTGTTGAAGTTCCAAACATCACATGGTCGGGTGGTCGTTCGATCGGATGGCTATCCGATCGGACGGCAATCCGTTCGACGTTCAGAACCCTTAGAGGTTGAAATGATAGTTTAAGTGTGGGACCAAGTGTAATCCGATCAGATGGCTGTCCGATCGGATGTCAATCCGATCGGACGACAATCCGTCCCAACGGCCTGATCGTCTTGATACTTGGTTGTTTTGGTAGTTTATAGTTTTGATCGAGACGGTGTGATCACGTGCTAAACAACAGAACCTCATCAAGACCCTAGTGACCCGATCGGACAGGAACCACCCTAGTCTGACCAGTTAACTGTTCGAGATGGTGTTTCATGTTTAACCCGAAATCGGTAGTCTCTTGGATAGAATTTAGGTCCTGAACCAATACATCACTAAGAAGGAGTAGTAGTTCAGAACTAGCTCCGATTCTATCGGTTTTGAGTGCATTGAGTGTAAAAGAGTTGAAAGAAAGTTAGAAAACCATCTTTCAATCCTTCCCACCATGAATATGTTCAGATCTTATGCAAGATCTTTGTTCATTCATGTGGAAATCGTCAAGATCTAAATTGTTCTTGGTGGATTGAAGCCAAAACATGAAGTTCATAAGAACCCCATGATGACATCATCCTAGAACACCTTAAATCTAGTGATTTCACGGTTAAAAGTTAAGATTCAAAAGAGAGGAAGGTGAAAGAGTGCGTGTAGATCAAGAAAGTACAAGATTTAGGTTGAAACTTACAAGAATTCGAGAGAAATCGAGAGAAAGAAGCTTGAGAGCGGATGGGTCGAGTGAGAGGCAGTCACATCAAGTGATGTGACAGTTGGAGGTATTTATAGTGTTTACCAAAAAGGAAAGTGTGCAAGGATCGAGTGGGCCACCGATCAGATGGTTGTCAGATCGGGTGGCAATCCGATCGGTTGACCATCCGATCGAGTGGCTCCGACGATTCGAGTTTCGGTGTTTCGTTTCGTGCGTTGAGTTTTGCGATGCGATAGAGTTTCCCATTAATCCCAACTACTATATCTAACATACAATTATCCTAACTAACTTGCGTTTAGCATCTACGATTCGATTGCGATAGAGTTTCGATTGATTCACCACCAAACAATAAGTAAACATGCACAAGTAACACATAAGAGGCACACACACGTATAACAATATCCAGAACGCATAATTCGAGTTGCGAATGCGATTGTGATGCGATAAGCGATAAAGCGATAAAACATGCGATAAATATCGATCAAACCTCGATTATTGATAAGTAGTCCACATAATACAACTAAACAAATAAAATAAAGATTCGATTATGTAGGATCGTTTGCATGACCAAAACGAGTCGTTCAGAAGAGTTCTTGTCAATACGAGAGGCGGAAACTAACGTATCGACTTAGAAACAACTGATTTACACTCTAATTGTCTTTTTGATTGATATAACAACGTTTTACAATGAGTAAACACTTCAGCAACACCTCGGCTCTGGAATCGGAAAGTTACAAATGAAATCACAAAGGCACATATATATAGGCAATTGATTTCGTACGAAATGGGCAAAACTCATTTCGTGCGAAATGGACTATGTCCATTTCGTGCGAAATGGCTTTGTTTCATTTCGTGCGAAATGGTTACCAACACACTTTTCTCGTATTTCGTGCCCTGATCTTTCTAATCTAATGCAAGACTCGATATAAGACGAAGTCGACAGACATATGCACCAACAGACTCCCCCTTGGAAAGTCTTCAAGTATCGGAACCTGGCTAACCTGCATATTCTCTACCTCAAAATAAATTTCACAAATTTAAAAATTTGACAAATTTTATTCCTTGCTTACCATTTGTAAAAGCAATCTCAAAAAAGATTTAACATTTATAATCCCTGATGACAACTTGTAAGAAAAACATTCATATCTGACATTTTTATTACAAAATCTTTTTCTCATTTCAAACAGATTTCCCAAACCTTTGTTCATCATATTTAGCACTTGGAATTTTGAAAATCAGCTCTCCAACATCAGTTTTCGAAAATCTTTTTGTATTTAAAAAAAAATATGCTAAAACACACTTAAACTTTTTTTAGATTTTTTATCAGAAAGAAATGCAATAAAGAAATATTTACAGACAAAATTTTTGTGGGTTTGTGTAAGAGGATCATACCAGTTTTTGACAAGTCACAAGTACCATTGAGCTTAGTTACACATTAAGAAATAAACAGTTCACTTCGATTGTCGATATACTGATCCACTTAAATTCTCACACAAATTTCAACTGATTCAGGATACGAATTAGGTGTATTAAGAACTTAAACTCTGTTGGTCCCGTTGCACAGGATCTGATCGTAAGGAACAAGATGAATCGACTTTGTCTAATGTGCAGAATCCATTATGACAAATCACAGATGATCAACACAGAATTCAATGATTAAACACGGTCTGCTCTTTCTATTAGTTGTTCTGAAAGTACAAAGTTCCAGTAGAAGACAGACACTGATCAGGTTCTCACTCGAGTCAAAAGTTTTGAAAGTAATACCCGGGCGAGGTATTTATAGGCAACTCAGGAAGTGGTGAGTGTTTTCCGATCGGATAAAAAGCTATCCGATCGGATGACATCCTGTCCGAACGGATAACATGCTGTCCGGTTGGATGAGTGCTATCCGATCGGATGACATTAGTCAACACTTTACATTTATGCCCCGTTTCTTGAGTTGTCGATCTATCTACACACATACAATACATAATTGTTTACAAAGACACAAATATACAAAACATGACTACATGCTGACGGAAGCTACAGACGTTATGCACTAACAGACTCCCCCTCGGATGTAGCTGTAGTTTCTTCCAGCATAGTCTTTAATTCCTTCTGTTGCGTCTTCGTTCATGAGCTTTCTGTCTTCTCAACTCTGCTTTTTCTTCTAACTTTCTTTTTCTTTTATGTCTTCCTTCAGTCAACCACCAATTTCTGTAAACAGGATCACCATCACGCTTCCGATCCCATTTAGGAATCTTGTTTTCCTCTGATTCAATTGGCGTTTGATCTGTTGGTGGTACAATGCCCATCTTACGCCTTTCCATCTCAGCTGCTCTTTTAGCAATTTCTTCAGACCTTTTGCTGCGCTTGTACCTTTTCAGGAACTCATCAATCTCCAGATCTCTCCATTTTGTCTTCCAATATCTTCCGGAATTGATGTCTTGCGCAAAACGTACATCTACAATTGCTTGATATTGCTGAGCTTGAGCTTTGTCTCTCCTTTCGTAAACGATCTTGTTGTAGAACAAGCAATCGATATCCTTTTTCGAACAGTTAACAAGCCACATTGGATCTAGAATACTGATTCTTCGAGACTTTCCTGTGGACTTGTCAAACAGAGAGATAACTGCCTGAGCCGTCGTTTCGTTATACAACCAACCTTGAAATAAATCATGGAAGTCTTGCTCAATGCCTCTGAGAGTCATATTCTTCAAGCAATTAGGCGGCTTTACATCCAAAGTTATATCTTTTCTACCATTCTCTAGATATGTGACAATCTGCTTTGGATACTATGGCTTCCAATCAGGATAACCATTCTTTGCCTGCAATTTGATGTAGTTCCACAAATCTTGATCATGTTGTCTAACTTCTGGACCATAGTAGAACTGCTTGATGTTCTTTGTTTTCACTAACTCATCCACATCCCACCACGGTAGAGAACTGATATCTGACAGAAATTCGAAGTACTGAACTCCTTCTTCCCGTCTGATAGCATAGACTTTAAGATCTTCAAGATATCCCCATGATAGAATATCTCCCCAAGATAGATTTTTGTCGTGAGTGAAATACTGAAGTGCTCTAAGAGACTTTCTTTCTTTGGGCATAACTTTGAACCATTTCTTTCGTTCTTCAGCAAGAATTTCTCTGGGGATTGTTTCCGGAACACCTTCAGTAGAAACTTTTTCAACGATTTTCCATCTGATTTCATCTTCATTTCTGTCTTTGAACATCTCAGCAAATGAAGGAAATGTTTCATCAATTCCAGAATAATGGAAATCCATTCCATCATCAGATGAATCTGAAGCATCTTCAATAATGACATCATCGTAATGATCTGCTTCATGAGCATATCTTGGCTCAAAATCTTTCTCTGGAGACTGAGGAATCTCATCCTCAATATCAAACTTGAACTTTCCATCTTCTAAACCCAACTCTTCTAACATTTCAGCTCTAGTTCTATGAACCTCGATCTCACCTTCATATTTCTCATGTAGGTTAATAACAGTAGGGTTTGTTAGGAATACCTGGTCTGCATGTTGTTTTCCTGATGATGAGGCTTCATGTTGAGTATCATCTTCCTGTTCGTTAATTTCATCATTCAGCAACTCTTCAATCCTTTCTTGATCATTAGGATTATTGATTAACAAGTCAGAAGACCCTTGATCATCATCATCATCGTTTTTCTTGTCATCATCATCTTTTTTATCATCTTTCTGAACATACTCGTCTTTATCATCATTTTCATCTTCATTCTCTTCATCTCCAAACAACTCTATATCAGAATCTTCATCAACGATTTCACCACGTGCTTTCTTTGCTTTTCTTCGCCTTTCCTTAATCTTTATTTGGCGAGCAATTTCTGGTATACTGTAAGGCTTTGTAGAAGCTCTACCAACAAGTACAAACTGTTGCGTCTTCCATTCTAGTAGCAACACTTCTTTGGCCTTTCTTTTCTTTTGTATGGCAACAACTCGACGAATAACTTCATCAGTATCAATGGATAAAGAAGACTCACCAACCAACATGTAGTCTTGACCTTGTTCATCTTTGGCATCTTGTTCTTGAATAACTTCAACAACTTATTCTTGAACAACTTTAGCATCAACCGTTTCTACATCAACTTGACTTGAAGAACCACCAGCTTCTTGAATATCTTCAACAACACTTTTGTTCTTTTGAGTGGCATCTTCAGCTAGTCGTCTTTCTCGTTCCATTCTTCTCTCTTCTACCTTTTTTACTTCAAGATCATTGAAGGCAGCATGAACATCAATCTTCAAGTGACTTTCCATTACCGCATACAACATGTTAAGCTGGTTGTCTTTTATTACTTTATCAGCCTTCATTGCTTCCATCTCCAACTTCATAGCCTTCATTTCATTTGATGAAGCTTCACTCATTTCACTGAGAAGCTGATTAAGCGTTTGATTCACATCTTGAAGATTCTTTATCTTCACATTTAATGAAGAAATCTCTGCTGTCAATAATTCAAATACTTTAGAATTATCACTGTTGTCATCCTTCAATTCATTTATCATCTTCTCTTTGTCTATCAGCACCGTCCTGATTTGATCATGAGCTTTCATCAGCTGATTAATCTGCTTCTTTAAAACATCACGTTCTGCTTCAGCTTTGTCTTTAGCCTTTTCGAGAGCAGCAACTTTCTTCAGTAATTCTTTTACAGCTTCATTATTGAACATGTCGTAATCATCTTCTGGAATATCTTCACTAAAAATTCCAGTTGCAGGTGGAAGATTGCCAAAAAAATCATCTGTATCTTTTGGGCGTGAGGGTTCTGGAATCTCAATATTTTCTGGAATTGGTGGAAACTTTGAAGAAAAGAGTCCACCCTCAGTCACTTCAACATAATCATCGTGACCAACTTTCCTTTTAATCTCTGGTTCTTGAGCCTTTGATGATTCAGCATGCTTTTTGCCTTTGCCTCCTTGATCTTTTTGAGCTTTAGCTTCTCCTTTCTTTGCATGCACGCTTCTCGGAATAACTCCAGTTTGAACAGCTTTGCGCTTCTTTATTTGTTTCTTTGGTTGATCCGGTTCAAAAGAAGAATCTTCCTCATCTGATACTTTTTGTTTCTTTGTAGGCTTTTTCTTCAGTTGTGCTTTGCCTCTTCCAAGTGCTGTTGGATCAAGTTCTGATTCTGACTCTGTAGCTTCAGAATCTTCATCACTTGAGACATCTTGAACAACACCTTCAGGTTCTTTGCCTTTGAAACTTTTAGATTGAACACTTGAACTTTTCTCTTTCTGAGCAGCAACATCCTCATTCTTTTTCAAAAAGCTTTCAAAAGATTGTGACAGCAACTCAGCTCCTTCTTGAATAACTGCAGACGGTTCCAAAACTATGTCATCCACCAATTTTTGCTGTGGTTCTGCAAAATAGACATAGAAGATGTCATTAGAATAATATAACATTTTAAAATTCTAACTTCTCTTATTACTCCCCCATTCACTGTACCCTTAATAACAATCTTAGGAACTGGTTCCTTTGGAATCAGAACTGTAGGAGATGACTTGGGAGTTCTCTTTCTCTTCCCGTCTTTTACACACCACCATCTAGTATTCTTTTCAGAAAACAAACTCATTTTCTCATTTTCATTGTCAGAATTACTATCTTGATGTCTCCAAGCATCATTCTCTGGAGCAACATAAGCTGGTCTGCCAATTCTGCATATCATCCTTTTTGCTCCTGTGTTCGGACCCTTTGTAAGTCTGCTTATTGTTTCTGCTGTCATGTGTCTAAGTCCTAAAATATCATCATCACTCTTCTTAAGATCTTTGAACTGATCATCAAGTAGCATCTGTACAAAGCGAGGATACATGATGTACTTCTTGTTTCCAGCTTTTGTATTTTCAATCATGTAGTCAAATATCACTTGAGAAATATTATATGGCCTGTTCAAAACGAGGCAAGTGACAATATTCATGATATAGTCTGAAGCTTCATCATAGGCACCCTTCCTGTGTGATAAAGCATGAATAACACAGTGAACTAAGAACTTGTAAGCATTACTGAAACTTGTTTTCAAGATTTTTCCATTTACACTTCCTGTGAAACCCATTCTGCACCACAGACCTTTTGCTAGACGTTCAGAGATAATGGTTGGATCATCATCAGAATCACATAAGTCTAACACACGTCTTACATCACCAACTGTTATCTTAATCTCCAAATCTATTTTCTTTCCCTTCTCATCTCTCTTTGTTACTGCAGAGTAGATCGTTTTATCTTTCTCTTCGTATCGTGCAGAATTCCAAAAACGTCTGACATGCGATTCGTAAACTATAGTTTTATCAGTTAATGCCTTAGCAATTCTGCTCTCTCTCAAGAATTTTGCAACCTCTTCAATTACTAGTTTCTCTGTATATTCTTTTTCTAACAGGCAGTAAATGTTATGCGTTTTCTCCCAGTCCTGCAGAAATTTTGATCATTAAGAAAAGTCTTTGGAATTTCTCAAAAATTTTCTAACTCTGAAAGTCTCTCTCTACTATGTGCATAGACTCGGATGGCTATCCGACCGGATGATCATCCGTTCGGATTGCCTTATGAATAGCTTGAATGGTTATCCGATCGGATTGTCATCCGAGCGGATAGTCTGTTGAAATGAATTTTGACTTTGCTGTCCGATCAGATTGTCATACGACCGGATTGCTATCCAAATCTTGTGAATGATATGGCTGTCTGATCGGATGGTCATCCATATCATGTGAGAGCTTTGTTATCCGATCGGATGGTCATCAGATCGGATTGTCATCCGAGTCATGACATGAGATGCACAGACTTCAAGTATCAAGTGATAGAACGAATTGCCATCCTATCGGATTGTCATCCGATCGGATTGCTATCCGACTCAAACATTGGCACAAATTTCAAGAAATTCATGATGGAACGGATTGTCATCCGATCGGATTGTCATCCGATTCAAACAACAGTTCAAGATCAAGAACATTCTAGAAACATCAAAATTTTTTAAGGCAAAATCTCAAATTGAACACAGATCTACACAGAGAATCTCATCGTGATCAAAACCCTATGTTCAATGTTGTCTAAAACGTCCTAATCAGGGTTTAATTCGACAAAAACTGCACCGATAGCCGCAACGTCCTAACATCAGATCTACTTGATTTTAACATGTTATGACACAAATTAAACCAGTAGAACTATAGATCTGAACATTCCGAACACAACCCTATGATTATTTCTCATCAAAACTGATCAAAACTTCCTAGATCTAACCTAAAGACTCCGACAGTGACGTCAACGTCAAGAACGTTCAACAAACATCAAATTTTAACAGATTTGAGTAAGAAATACATACCTTTGCCATTGTGAAAGTTGTACAAACCAACAATCCAAAGATTCGTGCAAAGAAATCTTAAGAAAATAAGATCAGAAAATCAAAGTGTGTGAGAGAGAAAGTAGGTTGTCCGAGCAGGTAAGCTTTGACTAACCTTTGACCCCCTATATATAGCGACACATGAGTCGGATGGTCATCCGACCGGATTGTCATCCGAGCGGATTGTCATCCGATCAGATTGCTATCCGAGTGAGGCACACTATTTGACTTTTAAAAACTTTGACTTTTTGACCATTTAACATTTTCTCAAATTTTATCAGTTTTTAGAAATCCACTTAAGTATCTAGGTCCAAGTTAATGACCCTAGGTACTTAATTTGTCGACCAAGTCCAACTTAATGACCTTGGTTGACCCGATTCAAAGCGTACTGACAATTTCTTTATTTATGTTCAACCTTTTTTTCTAAAAAATTACAAGTTTCAACTTAATGAACTTGTTTTGTCTTTTCATTTCAAGATAAGCATGATTAGCTCCAAACTCTTCTTCCTGCTTAATAACTTCCTGCATCTTTCACAAACTGTGAATCTGAAGATCAGCTCTCCACTTTGGTTTGTCGGAAAATAACGCAGAAATGTAAAATCTTTTTGGATTTTTAATAAAGTTTCTAAACTAGAAATGAAATACAGAAATAAAATGCAGTAAACATAAACTATTTACAGACATATTTTTGGTGAGCGTGTTAGGGAATCATATCAGATACCGACAAATTACAAGTACCGTTAAGCTTGATTTCATACACAGCATTAAACAATTCGCTTAGATTGTCGATATACTAATCCTCTTAATTTTTCACACAAATTTCAATCTGTCCAGGATACGGATTAGATGAATTAGAGACTTAAACTTATACGTGTGTCCCACCTCTTGAATATACTCATGTATCCAGATCCCAATATTCAGTCTTACAGGTGAGTATACCACAGATGATATCTGTAAGGGAATAAATTATGAAACAGTACGAAACCGTGAGAGCTCAGGTCAGAACTTCCGTTCAGCAGAGAGATGGCGGTTCGACTTGGGTGGGTTCCCTTTAGAGGATCTTTTGTTACAACAGCATTGATTAGCAATTTTATTGTCTTATCGTTTAATGCTGAGGGCGGCACTATATTTCAAGCATGCGGTAAAGTATTCTCCGGGGACTAGGCCATTGCTTCAGCAAAATCAGAAGTCCCTGGATAATACCCAAGATATCACTGAGTATAAAGACCAAGTATCTCAGAAAGAGGGATCTTTCAAACAAGATTTCAGGGGTTACCTATATATCCAAGTAGTGTTCCCCACGAAATAAGCAAGTAAGATTTAGGTTTATATCCCGAACAAACCTACTAAATGTGTAAAAACCTATCAGCACATCATCAGCGAGACTGTTTAATGCATTTAAACTTTCTATTTCTTTAGCATACCGTAACTGTCTAACTGATGTACTATCATTTTCCCTTTTTTACACAAGCTCTTTTTGAATTTTATCATGTTTTTGAATTTTTTATTGTTTTTGTATCTTCTGAAATTATAACCTATCTCCCCCTAACGACCAAAACAAGTAAAAATTCGATAAACCATTGCAGATTGCTTTTCAACATCATCTACAGTGGTACCTTCATCGACGCCAACGATTTCCTCCGCATCCGATAGTAACTTCATACCATTAAGTTTCAAAAGATATTGAAAACGAGTTTTGTCAAATTCTTTGGTATGCAAGTCAGCTTTTTGTTCATCGGTGTGGATTTTTTCTATGCCTATCAACTTCTTCTCGAAACAGTCTCGGATGAAGTGATGACGAATTTCAATGTGTTTTGTTTTAGCGTGATGAACAGGATTTTTTGTTATATTTATAGCTGCCTCATTATCAACAAAGATAGGGGAGTTAAGAAATTGCAAACCGTAGTCTCGCATCTGTTGCTGGATCCACAAGATCTGAGAGCAGCAGCTGCTAGCAGATACATATTTAGATTCACATGTGGATAAAGCGACAGAGGTCTGCTTCTTGCATTGCCAGGTGACCAATCGTGGTCCGAAAAACTGGCACCCCGCTGTTGTTGATTTAGCGTTAACTTTGCAGCATCCGAAATCGGAATCAGAATATCCTTCGAGCGTGAAATCGCCTACTTTTGGATACCACAACCCCAGTGATGGAGTTCCTTTCAGGTAGCGTAGAATCCTTTTCACAATTACCATATGCGAAGCTCTAGGATTTGACTGAAACCGAGCTGCGAGGCAAGTTGGATACATAATATCCGGTCTTGATGCCGTCAAATACATTAACGAACCGATCATGGAGCGATACAGCATTTCATCTACCTTCTCTCCGGTGAGATCAGGGTTTATTCCATGGTTCGTCGCTAATGGGGTGGACATTGGTGACATTCCTGACATCCCGAATTTCTCCAGAATATCATGAACGTACTTTGTTTGATGTATGAACGTTCCCTCAGGTAGTTGATCAACCTGAAGTCCCAAGAAGAACTTCATCTCACCCATTGATGAAATTTCAAACTTCTGCTTCATAACCTTTTCAAAATCTTTGCAGAGTTGTTCATAACCTTTCCAAAATCTTTGCAGAGTTGTTCATAACCTTTCAAACTTCTGCTTCATAACCTTTTCAAAATCTGCTTCATAACCTTTCAAAAAATTATGTCATCCACGTAAATTTGGACTATCAGAAGATGCCCGTCGACTTCTTTTGTGAACAGAGTAGCGTCTATCTTTCCTCGGATGAAGTTGTTGGCTAACAGATGTTGAGACAAGGTCTCATACCAGGCTCTCGGGGCCTGATGTAAGCCGTATAACGCCTTATCCAAGAGATAAACTTTATCTTTGTGAATTGGGTCGGTGAAGCCTGGTGGCTGTCCGACATAAACCTCCTCTTTCACCTTGCCATAGAGAAACGCTGACTTCACATCTAGCTGAAAAAATTTAAATCCTTTCCATGATGCAAATGCTAGGAAGATTCTGATTGCTTCAAGTCTTGCAACAGGGGCGTATACTTCTGTGAAATCTATTCCCTCCTGCTGACTGAAACCTTGGACAACGAGTGGAGCTTTGTTGCGAATAATAACTCCTCGATCATCCCTCTTACATTTAAACACCCATTTGGTGTTAATCTTCCGATGACCATCAGGCAAATCCACTAACTTCCACACACCTAGATTCTCGAATTGGCTCAGTTCCTCCTGCATCGCATTGACCCAAGAATCTTCAGTAAGCGCCTCTTTATAAGTCCTTGGTTCAACCTGTGAGATAAAACAACTTAGTTAAAAATCAGTTTGTAATGGAGCAACTTTTGAATAAAAACATGTAAGCCCTTGATCAAGTTGTCTTCGAGTGCGGACGCCTGACTGCAACTCTCCGATTATCAACTCCTCTGGATGGTATGAGAGAGTTCTTGGCATCACTTCGCCTGAAACATCTACATCGCCTTCCAAATTTGTGACATTTTGATTTGCATCTTGTTCATTGACTGGAATTGTTTGATCTGAAAACTGAATTTGCTCCCCCTCAGAATCTGAATCATCACGATCAAATATTGGTCTGTTCTCAGATTCTTGATTATCATTCTCTACCGTTTGATTATCCTAAGCAACTTCATTTTGTTGAATATCATCATGTTCTCCAGCATTGCTTGGTCCTGCTTCATCATCATTTGAAGCTTGTTGTTTGCGATAAGTTTCTGCTGGGAATCTTTCATCTGATTCTTCATACTCTCTCAGAATATCCAACTCGTCAAAGAACTCTGGTTCTTCCTCCATGTTGAAGGAATCCCACAAAGTATCATAATTGAAAAGCCACGAGTCGCCGGGATTCTGCGGTGGCATTGTATGGCCCTGACATTCAACATTGTATGCTTCAATGATCCGCTTTAAACTCGAAACAAAGACTCGTTTTTGTGGACTAGAATAACCCACAAATATTCCTTCAATGCTCTTTGGTCCAAACTTCCCAAAAGGTTCTAAAACTGTGCAGGGAGACCCAAACGGTTCCAGATACTTCAGGTTAGGTTTGCGGAGATTTATCAGCTCAAAAAACGTCTTGTTGAATTTCTTTACTGTGAGAACCCGATTGAGAGTATAACAAGCGGCTGACACTGCTTCTGCCCAAAAGTTGATTGGTAGCTTTGAATCAGCAAGCATTGTTCTGGCCGTTTCGATTAGTGACCTGTTCTTTCGTTCTGCTACTCCATTTTGTTGTGGAGTGTAAGGAGCACTAAATTCATGTAATATTCCTTTCTCATCACAAAATTCTTCCATTCGGTTGTTCTTAAACTCTGTACCCTTGTCACTTCTGATTCTTCTGATACGAGCTTGGTACAAATTTTCAATTTTTCTGAACAATGCCATCAAACTTTCAAAAGTCTCATCTTTAGACTTCAAGAATGATACCCACGAAAATCTGGAATAATCATCAGTAACCACAAGACAGTAAAGTTCTCCTGTAATACTTTTGACATTTGTGACACCTGGGTCACTGCGACCATCAAAAAAATACCAAACCAATGAAATATTGTATTTCATACTTGGGATTTGTACAAATATGTGTATCATTTGCACATATCAATTCTTGTTCGATTTCGGGCTCTAAATCGCTTTCTGGAAGGTTATACGCGCACTGATGCGTAAATATAACCAGTTTAATGCAACAGACACTCCGAAATAGTGAAAAAGGCTTAACATACCTTAAATAACCTTTACATAACTTATAAATAAGTTTTGAAGGATTTGGTATGTCAAAAACAAGTTAATTCGCCTATAGGGACTAAATTTGACAAACTGTGAAAGTATGCCAATTTGAACTGTAACAGACATTCCGGAACATGAACATAAGTTAAACATACCATAAATATCCATTACATAGCTTAGAAATAGGCTTTGAGGGGTTCGGTGTGCTAAAATAAACTTTTGGGTCATTCAGGGACTAAAAACGTCAAAAAGTGCACAAGTTTGCACTTACGCGCATAACTTACGTTCTGAATACATCCGAACATCCAAAATTTTATGTAAGCACTAAAATATTTTATTTTAGTGTTTGGCATAAGAAAAATCCATTCGTCACGCCATTTGGATCGTTTTTCGCGCTTATGCGCATTCCGTCGTAATTAACGGAACATCGTGATCGTACGGCCAAACGAACCGACATCCGAGATGTTTTCAAGCATATTTCATGTTCCCTATGTCTTAACATCATTGTGGAGCTTGAAATTGGGTTTGACGGGTGTTAGAAGTGCCATTACGCAACGAAACAAGGTGCAGGGACTGAAACTGTAATTCTGCCAAAGTTAATGGCTTACGTACCGTAAGCCATGACCCTTACTGTCCGTAAGGGGTCCCCAGAACAGCAGATCAGTTTAAACAGCTGTTGCCTCTTCAGGATAATGAGGGGCCAATTTGCACTTGCCTCTTCAGGATAATGAGGGGCCAATTTGCACATGCCTCTTCAGGATAATGAGGGGCCAATTTGCACATGCCTCTTCAGGATAATGAGGGGCCAATTTACACTTGCCCTTTCATGATCATGAGGGGCCATTTTGATGTTACCATAAGGTTTCAACAAGTGTATGGACCAGATCAAAGCACGTTATTCGATAAACGATCCTAACGGTTCCAAGAATCCTATAAATACCCAACCCTTTCACAACTCAAAACCCACAAATCTGATCAAAAAGCTCTAAGTTGAAGTCATTGCTTCATACCTGAGCTATTCGATTGAGTTTTACTAGCGGGGACCCTTTGTAAGTGTTCCTTCGTTCTTTTATCGCTTTTCTAGTCCGAAAGTCAAACTATGTTTGACTTTCTGCATTGACCAGTTTATGTTCAATGCGAAGTTCGTTTGAACTTCATAACGTGAGCGTAATCACGATGGTTATAGTCTCTTGTGACTATACCTACTGATTACCACGTTATCTAGGCTCAGTGACGAGTCGTAGTTTCGACCAAAATGCGTATTCTTGCGTATTTTGTAACCAAACTACTCTTAGGTATCAAAACCGTTTGTTTTGATACCAAACCTGTTTTCTAAACTTAGTTAAGCATGTTTCAACATGCTTAGCTCGTCACTTTTAGTTTAGTGCTTATATAGGGTCGTAAGGTAAGCGATCTAAACAATCGCTTATACTTTCGAACCCGACCCGTTTGGTCGATCATTAGGATCCGACCAAACACATTAGGTGACCATAGTTGTATAGGGAATAACATTCCGAGGTTATACCTTATGGTCACATCGTTTGAGTAGTTGTATGATAGGTAGTATATATGCCTTAGGTAAATTACCAAAATACCCCTTTGACGCCAAAATTCATTTTGAACATATGTAACATAATTTTTGACATCTAAACTGATTTGGTAACAATATTAGACATGTTAAGGCATATTTTACTTATCATAGGACTAGTTAGGCGTTCCGAACGCATTTTACGCGAACGACGCGTTAAAGTAGCATAAGCTACCTAAACGGGTCGTAATGGGTCGTAAGCACTTAGGTCAGGTTTCATTTTAGTATGTAGGCTTTGTTAAACCATATTACACGAGTCTTCATACTCATTTGGTTTACGAGCCCTCATTCTATCCAATCCTCCGATTTAGGTCCGGTATATTAACATAGTTACCTATATTAGGTGCCGTTTGATATCCGTGATCTCTAGCATTGTTTGGTTGTTACTCAAGGACTACTAAGCAATCTCAAGTGAGTACATAGACCCCTCTTTTACTGTTTTCCAAATATTTTGGGGTGAAATACATGTGCCTACTTGTTACTTTCATGCTTTCATATCATATGCTTGTTATGTTCAATAGTACACTTATAGTACATGATTTCATTGTGTTTATGCTATGTATGCCCATTGTGTGCATACTTAGTACATCGTTTTACATTACATTTTATGCTATGAATGCCAATTGTGTGCATACTTAGTACATCATTTTACATTACATTTTATGCTATGTATGCCCATTGTGTGCATACTTAGTACATCATTTTACATTACATTTTATGCTATGTATGCCCATTGTGTGCATACTTAGTACATCGTTTTACATTACATTTTGTGCTATGTATGTCCTTTGTTGCATACTTAGTACATTTGTTATTCATCACATGCTTACATTTTGGTATGACATTTGGTTTGTTCAAATGAGACAATGTATATTCATTAACATTAGCTACGCCGCTCGTTAGTAGGTAATGGTACCATAGGACTTGACAACTCCCATTCCTGAACCCTAGGTTTGTTTGGGTGGAAGGAATGACCGAATTCGATAAACATAACAACAAGATAGACCTTTAAATTCGTTTAGGGGTTTATCGCCACAGTCACAAGGCTTGGATGTATGCATTTTCACAATACCGCATAGATGTTTATATCAGTATAGCATGCATTTTTTCCACAAAACATAACTTTGATTTAAACCATGTTTTACTTCAATACCTTGTTTTGTGCATTTTACATATGGTTTAGTTGATATATTTCACTTACCATACATAAACATTTTGACCTTAATATACACAATTCATGATTTACATTAGACATAAACATTTTGACATTGATATACACATTACATGACTTGCATTAGACATAAACATTAGACATAGACATTAGACATGGTTTTCACATAAACATTTTGACATTTGATTATACATAAACATTTTACTTTGGTGGGTTGGTTTGAGTAAGTGATTTAAGTAACGAGGCGTGTGTAATACGATACAAGCATGGTGGATATGCCGCAGGTACTTCCTATATATAAGTGCTTGTATGGTATTACATATCGTAGCGTTATTTGAATCATTTCAATTTAGACATATAACATTTTATACAAATAACATACTTTTCACAATACATTGTTTTACAAACAACTTATCTAAAACAAACTCATTCTACTTGGTTATTTACTTAACCATGTATTATTCTTTTATACATATATATCATTTGGTTTATTTATCACTTTTCAAATGATTTACAAGACAAAGCAAATTACAAGGTTCATGACTAAACATTTTCTTAAACATAAGTCATGAATCTTATTTTCACAAAACCTATGTATCTCACAGGCATTTTTATGCTGACGTACCTATTTTCACATGTGTTTCAGGATATGATGCATAGGATTTATCAAGATACACTTAGGCGGAATTGGGCCTTAGTGACAATAAAAGATGCAAGACTAGTTATTTATGTTATATTTCTTTGATTCTCAAGACATTGTAACTCTTTTAAATCAATAAAACAATATTTCGATTTCCATGTGTTATGAAACAATGATTCTGTTACAACACTCCCCGACGTTTCCGCCATGTTTTGTTATTTTACGTGGTCGGGGTTTGACAGAAAAGTTGGTATCAGAGCTCATGGTTATATGGAATTAGGTTATTAGTAATGCTAGACTATAACCTTCCTAGGACCCTAACGCGAGTTTACTTGCGTTTAGACATAAAACAATACTGTCACCTATTCTTAGGTGATAACCACAACAAGAACATAAATTTCAAAACCACTTTGAAAATCAATCATCTGTTCTAGGATGATTTATTGTAAGGTTTTGAACCTTCAAAGTTTTCAAAATCTCATCAAAGTTTGGGGTCTTTTAATGTGAACACGTGCAAACTGGAAGAGTGAATGCCTGTACCCTGAGTTTTCTGTCGAAGGCTAGAGTGTTCGTACAAATCCGCAGTATCGGACCAGTCACTCTTACCTGGGAACTCTTGGGGTGAGTGTTCACTTATAGGCGAGCATGTCTTCAGTGATACATTAATATGATCCGTTTACTTTGATTTGTCATCGTCTCATTTGTTTGCCTTAGGTAACAAACAAATGATCGCAAATTCTTATGCATTGCCATTCTACATTGTTTATCCGATGACGTTTCACTTGTTTCTTCCTATATCTTTCATTTTCTTCTAGAATGTCTCTTCCTCTCAGCAACGGTCAAATGTCCGAGCGAAGAGCCAAATTTGCCCAGCGAATAGGCGAAGTGATTCTGAAGACTGTGGATTTAGGCATTGCCATGTATCGTCTCTAGAATGAAGCCACTCAAGAGTCACCAAAGGAGGCAGAGGCCAAGCCCTCACCTAAACCAAAGAAACGTAAAACTCCAAAGAATCCCGCAGCGGTTGCACCAAAACAGGCAAGACCTAGCCAAGTGACAGCACCACCAGCCAAGAAACCAATCAAGGAATCAAAGACCATGGATGAACAGACTGGATCCCCTAAGAAGTCAAAGAAGTGAAAGGCTTCTCAGAACTTCGCTGTGGTCGCTCACAATGGTCAAGCCATCCCCAACCAACCAGGTCAACCCCCTGCTAGGAAGCCATACAATGGAACTGCACCCTTGTGCAACCAATGTAACCTTCATCATCATGCTAGTATGAAGTGCCGCAAATGCCAAATTTGTGGACTTATAGGTCATACAACAAGGGTTTGCTCAACTGCAGCTGTACCAAATCAAGCAAGACCCATCCGGGTGGCAACACTACCTGCTAAGAAGCAATACAAGGGAACGGCACCAATATGCGGCAAATGTAAAGGGCATCACCAAGCTCACTTACAATGTCGTCTGTGTGTATCATGTGGGCGAGTTGGTCACCTGGCAAGTGCTTGTCGGTGTAATCCGAACCTAGGTGGTCCAAATCAACCACAAGCCAATCCTGCTCAAGCTCGCTTCCCGCCTGGATCGTGCTATAACTGTGGCAAGATGGGTCATTTCGTGAATAAATGCCCGAAGCTTGCTAAGGCAAATCCAACCCACGGATGAGCAGTTGGCTGATTAGAAGATGTTGTTGTCTTATGCTTTTGTTTCTTCTATTTTCTTGTAATGTGAAACAATATGTTTTGTTTATAAATAATTCGTTGATCACAAATTCTGATATACAAGTGTAGTTACATGTGTGTATGGCATTTCCCTATAATACCTACATTAAGGAACTATGTTCCTTGCAAACTACTTTTGTGAATTTTTTTCCCATTTTTGCGTTTACTCATGATTTCCTTGGTAAATTCTAAGTACTCGTTTTATTCTAAGAAACGAAGTACAGGAAATAAAGTGACATTATGAGTAATCGTGCTTCTATGCCTTTGAATCCTTGGTTAGATAACCAAGGATATTTTCAAATCTCATACCCATTACGTTCTGATTTCTTCAACATGCATAACATAAGTTTTCAAAACAACCTACATGATTTCAAAACATTCTATATATAGTTCGAAAACATTTTTAATATAGTGTATTTACTTAACATGACAAATGCACAAAGCTTTGTCTATGTTTTCAAAAACAACCCTCATGATTTCAAAATATTTCATATAGTTTGAAAACAATTTTAAGTAATATATCAAGTGCACGATTTCAAAAGCATCATTCATGTTTTCAAAAACCTTATACATAATTTCAAAATTCATCTCACATGATTTTAAAACATTTTTATAAATATACTTACCTAGTACACCTACTTTATGATTTCAAAAGTATTATGCATAAGGTTTCAAAAACATTGAACACATTTTTTTTAAGAACCCCATGCATAGTTTTCAGAAATATTTATCCTCATACATTGACTTAACTTTCAAATTCCGCTTCATATGTTGCCTTGGCATATTGAGCATCTCAACCTCATAACCATTTTACTTCATTTTTTGACTTAAACACGTCCAGTGCAAGGTTTCGAAACATCTTCAACTTCTAAAATCCACATGGGATCTTTTTATCTCCACAATTAGACCCTTGTGGATGATTATCATACAAATCAGAGTCCTTAATTGGATTCCTTGTGTACCTTAATTCGAACATTTCGGTTCCTTAGAATCGAAATCGAATTTTCTCTTTAAGATCTTTCTATCTTTATAGTTAGATTCTTAGAAATATTTAAAGCACCAATCAAAATCCACTGATTGGACACCTGGTGTGCTTTGAATACATGTGCACAGTTAGCAGAACAAATTAACAAAATGATAACAAATCAAGTTAAACAATTTTGTGGTTATGTGACTATGTGTTTATGCATTTTGTGTTTTCTTTTATGCATTTTTTTGTGTTTTTGTATACTCTGGATATTCGTTATCCAAATCCTCGTAGAACCTTTCGCATCTTCATATGAGGGATTCGTAGAAGGATATTAAAAAAGGTACTACCTTAAATCCTTATTGGGCTTCTACATGATAGTTAAGACCCTTGGATTGTATAGTACCATTCCATGATTCATAAGAGACCCTTTTAGTGGTCTAGTAAAAAAGATTGATTCAAAATTCTGGTTAAGAATGACATGTGATGATATAAGCTGAAAAGGCTCCTTGGTTGTTTATTAAAATCATTTATTGATTTAATAAAAGGGACCCTATGGTGGTCTAGTCACAATCATCACAGGCTCGTTCATTTGTTTTCTTCCCCTACACATTTTTAAGATGCACCACGTGACTTTGCAAGGAATTACGTAATTATGGATGCATACATAATTACGAAGTTCAGTGCACGGAAACCTCGGTAAGACTTATTATGTGTAAGAACCGATAGTGACAACCATAACGAATTGTGAACAATGTAATAAAGGTACGGTGGACGCACCAATGACGCTTTATATACTTGTATATAAGTGTCCCTCTCACATTACAAGCATGATGTTATTGTAAAGTTACTAGAAGTTCAGGACTCTAACCAGTGTTGTTTGATCTTTTCAACTTCATGTTTCAAGCTCTCACAAGTTTCCTCTGAATAAATTTCGGGACGAAATTTCCTAAAGTAGGGGAGACTGTGACACCTGGGTCACTGCGACCATCAAACAAATACCAAACCAATGAAATATTGTATTTCATACTTGGGATTTGTACAAATATGTGTATCATTTGCACATATCAATTCTTGTTCGATTTCGGGCTCTAAATCGCTTTCTGGAAGGTTATACGCGCACTGATGCGTAAATATAACCAGTTTAATGCAACGGACACTCCAGAATAGTGAAAAAGGCTTAACATACCTTAAATAACCTTTACATAACTTAGAAATAAGTTTTGAAGGCTTTGGTATGTCAAAAACAAGTTAATTCGCCTACAGGGACTAAATTTGACAAACTACGAAAGTATGCCAATTTGAACTGTAACAGACATTCCGGAACATGACCATAAGTTAAACATACCATAAATATCCTTTACATATCTTAGAAATAGGCTTTGAGGGGTTCGGTGTGCTAAAATAAACTTTTGGGTCATTCAGGGACTAAAAGCGTCAAAAAGTGCACAAGTTTGCACTTTCGCGCATAACTTACGTTCTGAATACATCCGGACATCCAAAAATTTATGTAAGCACTAAAATATTTTATTTTAGTGTTTGGCATAAGAAAAATCCATTCGTCACGCCATTTGGATCGTTTTTCACGCTTATGCGCATTCCGTCGTAATTAACCGAACATCGCGATCGTACGGCCAAACGAACCGACATACGAGATGTTTTCAAGCATATTTCATGTTCCCTATGTCTTAATATCATTGTGGAGCTTGAAATTGGGTTTGACGGGTGTTAGAAGTGCCGTTACGCAACGCAACGAAACAAGGTACAGGGACTGAAACTGTAATTCTGCCAAAGTTAATGGCTTACGGACCGTAAGCCATGACCCTTACGGTCCGTAAGGGGTCCCCAGAACAGCAGATCAGTTTAAACAGCTGTTGCCTCTTCAGGATAATGAGGGGCCAATTTGCACTTGCCTCTTCAGGATAATGAGGGGCCAATTTGCACTTGCCTCTTCAGGATAATGAGGGGCCAATTTGCACTTGCCTCTTCAGGATAATGAGGGGATAATTTGCACATGCCTCTTCAGGATAATGAGGGGCCAATTTACACTTGCCCTTTCATGCTCATGAGGGGCCATTTTGATGTTACCATAAGGTTTCAACAAGTGTATGGACCAGATCAAGTACGTTATTCGATAAACGATCCTAACGGTTCCAAGAATCCTATAAATACCCAACCCTTTCACAACTCAAAACCCACAAATCTGATCTAAAAGCTCTAATGTAACACCTGTGCCTCCACGGCCATCAAACAAATACCAAACCAATGAAATATTATATTTCATACTTGGGATTTGTAAAATTATGTGTATCTTTTACACATATCAACTCTTGTTTGATTTTAAGCTTTAAATCGCTTTCGGGAGGGTTATACGCGCTCTGATGCGTAAATATAACCAGTTTAATGCAACAAAAACTCCGGAATAGTGACATAGGCTTAACATACCTTAAATAACCTTTACATAACTTAGATATAAGTTTTGGAAGGTTTGGTGTGGTGAAATCAAAGTTTAATCGCTTACAGGGACTAAAGTTGACAAACTGCGAAAGTATGCCAATTTGAACTGTAACAGACATTCCGGAACATGACCATAAGTTAAACATACCATAAATATCCTTTACATAGCTTAGAAATAGGCTTTGAGGTGTTCGGTATGCTAAAATAAACTTTTGTGTCATTCAGGGACTAAAAGTGTCAAAAAGTGCACAAGTTTGCATTTTCGCGCATAACTTACGTTCTGAATACATCTGGACATCCAAAAATTTATGTAAGCATGACTACATTATATTTTAGTGTTTGCTATAAGAAAAATCCATTCGTCGCGTCATTTGGATCGTTTTTCGCGCTTATGCGCATTCCGTCGTAATTAAGCGGACATCGCGTTCGTACGACCAAACGAACCGACATCCGAGATATTTTTGAACACATTTTAAGTTCCCTATACTTTAACTTCATTTTAGAGCTTTGAAATGGGGTTAACGGGCCTTAAACGTGTCGAAAATGGGCTGATTGCACTGCAGGGACCAAAATTGTAAATCTGCCAAAGTTGTTACCATACGGACCTCAACATTGGCAGCTTTGAGGTCCGTAAGGTACCTCCAGCACATCAGAAGCTTCCGAACAGCCTGTTTCCAGCCTGTTTGAACCACAACCACATGTTTGCAACTTGCTTAATCACTAAGATTAGGAGCATATGTGGCTCCATAACCTTTGTGACAAGTGTACGGCTCGGATCGTGGCACGATATTCAAGAAACGATCCTAGCGGCTCTACTTTATCTATAAATACCCAACCCCCCTTCCATTCAAAACCCACCAAATCTGATCCAAATGCTCTAAGTTGAGGCCTTCGCTTCATACCTGAGCTATTCGATCACGATTCACTAGCGGGGACCCTTCGTAAGTATTCTTTCGTTCTTTTCCTTATTTTTACTGCTTTTCGAGTCATAAAGTCAAACTTTGTTTGACTTTCAGCGTTGACCAGTAATGGTCAATGCGAAGTTCTTTAGAACTTCGCAACGTGATTGTAATCACGATGGTCATAGTCCCTTGGGACTATGCCCACTGATTACCACGTTGTCTAGAGTCGTAGGGTAGGCGATCTAATAAATCGCCTATACCTTCGAACTCGACCCATTTGGTCGATCATTAGGATCCGACCAAATACATTAGGTGACCATAGTAGGTAGGGGATAACCTTCCGAGGTTATACCCTATGGTCGCTTCGTTTAAGTAGTTGCATGATAGGTAGTTTATATGCCTTAGGTAAATTACCAGAATACCCTTTTCATGTATAATTGGTAATTAAGCATATGTAACCTAAACTTTTGTCACATAACTGATTATGTAACATATTTAGGCATATAACACTTGTCATAGGGCTAGTTAGGCGGTCCGAACGCGTTTCGCGCGCACGACGCGTTAAAGTAGCATAAGCTACCTTAATGGGTCGCGATGGGTCGAAAGCACTTAGGTTAGTCTCAATGTAGTATGTAGGCCTTGTTAAACCATATCATATGAGTTCCAATACTCATTTGGTTTACCAAGCCTCATTCTATCCGATCTCCCGATTTAAGTCCGGTTTATTTATATAGTATTGGATTTGCCGACTGATTCCGTGCTCCCTCTAGCTTTGTTTGGTTGTTGTTCAAGACCTCCAAGCATTCTCAGGCGAGTACATTTTCCCCTATTTTACTGTTTTCAATTGTTTTGGGGTGACTCATATGTGCTAAATGTTTTCGATGTTATAACGATGGTTTCATAAACAATTAAGGCGATTTATACAAAACTAATAACGATTTCATAAAGTGAACAAACTTGTTGGTTGTAGTTACATAACAAATGACATTCATTAGCAATGATCAAGCCGACCAGTATTAGGTTATGGTACCATAGGATCTGACAAATCCCGTTATTTACTACACCCGTGGTTATGTGTGGGTATGGTAGGTAGCGACTGAATCTGTAATTGTTAACTTACCCTATGGAGGTTTGTTAATACGAAAACGAGAAGCGACAAAAACGAGAAGCGATGAAAGTCACGAAGGTTTGAATGTTATTAGCGAGACGACCTTATAAGTAGTTTCACGACCTAAAACGAATTAAACGATTTACGATTGGTTTTCACACGATGTTTTAATGATTGGGTAACGATTGGGTTTCACACGATGTTTTAACGATTGGGTAACGATTGGGTTTCACACGATGTTTTAACGATTGGGTAAACGATTGGCTTCAAAGCGATATACGATATTATTTTGGTTATACATATTACATGATTTACATTTGGGCATGAACATTACTTTGGTGGTTTGGTTTGGATTAAGTGATTAAGTAACAATGCGTGTGGAATATGATACAAGCATGGTGGATACGCCGCTGGTACTTCCTATATATAAGTGTTTGTATGGTATTACATATTGTAGCGTTATTTGAATCATTTCAGTTTGAGACATAGAACATTTTATACAAGTAACATACTTTTCACAAGACATTTATTTACAAACAACTTATCTTATACAAACTCATTTTACATGGTTATTCATTTAATCATGCATTATTCTCTTATTTATACATATCACCTGAACTTATCATTGTTTTTCAAATAATTTACTAAAACAAATGTTTTTGGGTTAAGAGTCATGGCTACGAGGTTTTACAAATTATAACCCGCTTGATTTGAGTTGGTTAATTAAGTTGCAATATTATACTCTTTTCAAAACAAGGTTTTTAAATAAAGTATTGCAACGTCTAAACTAGCCAAGATTTCGACACTCCTACAAAACCTATGTACTCGCCAGCATTTCTTTGCTGACCTCGTTTTCACATATGTTTCAGGTATTGTTGAATGATATCGATTGATAAGATGCATGCTCACATAGGACTGGACAAGGCCTTAGTGACTCAATAACAATGATAGACTATGTTTAAATAGTGTATTTAGATTTCAAGACGATGTAATTATTCAATGTTTAATAAAACGAAACACTTTTTGGTATCCATGGTTATGAAACATTAATTCTGTTGCAACACGCCCCGATGTTTCCGCCGCGATTTGTTGATTTACGCGGTCGGGGTGTGACAGAAAAGATGGTATCAGAGCCAATGGTTATAGGGAATTAGGTTATTAGTAATTAGTAATGCTTTGACCTAGTCTATAACCTTCTTAGGACCCTAACGCGAGTTTACTTGCGTTTAGTCATAAAACAATACTGTCACCTATCCTTAGGTGACAACCACAACAAGAACATAAATTTCAAAACCGCTTTGAAAACTAATCATCTGTTCTAGGATGATTGATTACTAGGTTTTGAACTCTCTATTGTAAGGTTTTGAACTCTCTATTATATGGTTTTGAACCCCTTTGAGTTTTCAAAATCTCGTCAAGGTTTTGGGTTTTAAATAATGTGAACACGTGCAAACTGGAAGGGTGAATGCCTGTATTCTGGGTTTTCTGTCTAGGCAAGCACTTCGTATACATCTCATCAGACGCGAGACCAGTTGTGCTTACCTGGGAATTCTTGGGATGAGTGTTCACTTATTAGGCGAGCATGTCTTCGCGATACATTATTTTTGACCCATTTACTTTGATCAGTCACCGTCTCATTTGTTTGCCTTAGGTAACAAACAAATGATCGCAATCTTCAGGCGTTATCATTCTGTTTTGATTGTCCAATAATCTTTCACCTGTTTCTCCCTATGCCTTTCTTTTTCTTCAAGAATGTCTCTTCATCACGATGACGCCCAGATATCTGAGCAAGCAGCCAAAATTCGCTCAGCGAATAGGCGAAGTAGCCCTAAAGACTGTTGAATTAGCTACTGCCATGTATCATCTCCAGGATGAAGCCACTCAAGAGTCCCCAAGACAGGCAGGACCTAGTCAGGTGACAGCACCATCAGCCAATAAACCAATCGAGGAATCAAAGACCATGGATGAACGATCCCCTAAGAAGTCAAAGAAGCGAAAGGCTTCTCAGAACTTCGCCATGGTCGCTCACAATGGTAAAGCAGTCCCCAACCAACCAGCTCAACCTCCTGCTAGGTGTGTATGGCTTTTCCTATGATACCTACATCAAGGAACTATGTACCTTACAACCTACTCTTGTGATTTCTCTCTCTCAAATAATTGCTCATGATTCCCTCGAAAATTTTAAGTACTCGTTTCACTCTAAGAAACAAAGTACAGAAAATTAAGTGACATTATGAGTAATCGTGCTTTTCGCACATCTGTGCCTTTAAATCCTTGGTTAGATAACTAAGGGTACTTTCAAATCTCATACCCATTACGTTTTGATTTTTCCACATACACAGTACCAGTATTTCAAAACAATCTTCATGATCTCAAAACATTTCATATAGTTTGAAAACAATTTTTCTAGATGCATTGTCTGTGTTATTTCAAAAACATTGGCCATGTTATCAAAACCAACCTTTCTAATTTCAAAATATTTCATATAGTCTGAAGACAATATTAACACAATACATTTTCTGATCAAGTGCATGATTTCGAAAAGCATCATTCATGTCTTTCAAAAACCTTATACATAATTTCAAAATTCATTTCGCATGATTTTAAAACATTTTTGTAAATATATCTACCTAATACACCTACTTTATGATTTCAAAAAGTATTATATATAAGGTTTCAAAAACGTTAAACACATTTTTCTTAAAAGAACCCCATGCATAGTTTTCAAAAATATTTTCCTCATACATTGACTTAACCTTCAAAATTCTGCTTCATATGTCGCCTTGACATATCAAGCATCTCAACTTCATAAGCATTTTATATCATGTTTTGACCTAAGCACATCCAGTGCAAGGTTTCAAAACATCTTCAACTTCTAAAATTCATATGGGATCTTTTTATCTTTACAATTAGATCCTTGTGGATGATTATCATTCAAATCAGAGTCCTTAATTGGATTCCTTTTGTACCCTAATTCGAACACTTCGGTTCCTAGAATCGAAATCGAATTTTCTTTTGAAATCTTTCTATCTTTATAGTTGGATTCTTAGTAACGTTTAAAGTACCAAATGAAATCCACGAAATGGATTCCTAGTGTGCTTTCAATGCATGTACGCAATTTACAAGACAAATTAACGAACAATTTTTGTGGTTATATGATATGTGTTTATGTGTTCTCCTCTATGATTTTTGTGTTTTCGTATACTCTGGATATTCGTTATCCAAATCCTCGTAGAATCTTTCATATCTTCATATGATGGATTCGTAGTAGGATATTCAAAAATGTACTACCTTAAATCCTTAATGGGCTTCTATGTAATAGTTAAGACCCTTGGATTATATAAGTACCGCTCCATGTTTCATAAGAGACCCTCTTAGTAGTCTAGTTAAAAAGATTGATTCACAATTTGGTTAGAGAACGACATCTAGTGATGTAGCTGAACAGACTCCTTGATAGTCTATTTAGATCATTTATTGATTTAATTTAAAGGACTCTATGGTGGTCTAGTCACACTCATCACCGGTTTGTTCATTTGGTTTTCCCCTACACACTATAAAATAGACTGTGTGAATTGTGCAAAGAATTGTCTGATTATGGACGCGTACATAATTATGAAATTTAGTGCACAGAAACACAGTAAGATTTATTATGTGTAAGAACCGATAGTGACAACAATAACGAAATGAGAACGATGTAATGGAGGTACGGTGGACGCACCAATGACGCTTCATATACTTGTATATAAGTGTCCCTCTTACATTGCAAACATAATGTTATTAAGGTTACTAGAAGTTCAAGAACCCTAACCAATGTTGTTCGATCTTTTCAACTTCATATTTCCAAGCTCTCACAAGTTTCCTCTAAATAAATTTCGGGACGAAATTTCCTAAAGTAGGGGAGACTGTAACACCTGTGCCTCCACGGCCATCAAACAAATACCAAACCAATGAAATATTATATTTCATACTTGGGATTTGTAAAATTATGTGTATCTTTTACACATATCAACTCTTGTTTGATTTTAAGCTTTAAATCGCTTTCGGGAGGGTTATACGCGCTCTGATGCGTAAATATAACCAGTTTAATGCAACAAAAACTCCGGAATAGTGACATAGGCTTAACATACCTTAAATAACCTTTACATAACTTAGATATAAGTTTTGGAAGGTTTGGTGTGGTGAAATCAAAGTTTAATCGCTTACAGGGACTAAAGTTGACAAACTGCGAAAGTATGCCAATTTGAACTGTAACAGACATTCCGGAACATGACCATAAGTTAAACATACCATAAATATCCTTTACATAGCTTAGAAATAGGCTTTGAGGTGTTCGGTATGCTAAAATAAACTTTTGTGTCATTCAGGGACTAAAAGTGTCAAAAAGTGCACAAGTTTGCATTTTCGCGCATAACTTACGTTCTGAATACATCTGGACATCCAAAAATTTATGTAAGCATGACTACATTATATTTTAGTGTTTGCTATAAGAAAAATCCATTCGTCGCGTCATTTGGATCGTTTTTCGCGCTTATGCGCATTCCGTCGTAATTAAGCGGACATCGCGTTCGTACGACCAAACGAACCGACATCCGAGATATTTTTGAACACATTTTAAGTTCCCTATACTTTAACTTCATTTTAGAGCTTTGAAATGGGGTTAACGGGCCTTAAACGTGTCGAAAATGGGCTGATTGCACTGCAGGGACCAAAATTGTAAATCTGCCAAAGTTGTTACCATACGGACCTCAACATTGGCAGCTTTGAGGTCCGTAAGGTACCTCCAGCACATCAGAAGCTTCCGAACAGCCTGTTTCCAGCCTGTTTGAACCACAACCACATGTTTGCAACTTGCTTAATCACTAAGATTAGGAGCATATGTGGCTCCATAACCTTTGTGACAAGTGTACGGCTCGGATCGTGGCACGATATTCAAGAAACGATCCTAGCGGCTCTACTTTATCTATAAATACCCAACCCCCCTTCCATTCAAAACCCACCAAATCTGATCCAAATGCTCTAAGTTGAGGCCTTCGCTTCATACCTGAGCTATTCGATCACGATTCACTAGCGGAGACCCTTCGTAAGTATTCTTTCGTTCTTTTCCTTATTTTTACTGCTTTTCGAGTCATAAAGTCAAACTTTGTTTGACTTTCAGCGTTGACCAGTAATGGTCAATGCGAAGTTCTTTAGAACTTCGCAACGTGATTGTAATCACGATGGTCATAGTCCCTTGGGACTATGCCCACTGATTACCACGTTGTCTAGAGTCGTAGGGTAGGCGATCTAATAAATCGCCTATACCTTCGAACTCGACCCATTTGGTCGATCATTAGGATCCGACCAAATACATTAGGTGACCATAGTAGGTAGGGGATAACCTTCCGAGGTTATACCCTATGGTCGCTTCGTTTAAGTAGTTGCATGATAGGTAGTTTATATGCCTTAGGTAAATTACCAGAATACCCTTTTCATGTATAATTGGTAATTAAGCATATGTAACCTAAACTTTTGTCACATAACTGATTATGTAACATATTTAGGCATATAACACTTGTCATAGGGCTAGTTAGGCGGTCCGAACGCGTTTCGCGCGCACGACGCGTTAAAGTAGCATAAGCTACCTTAATGGGTCGCGATGGGTCGAAAGCACTTAGGTTAGTCTCAATGTAGTATGTAGGCCTTGTTAAACCATATCATATGAGTTCCAATACTCATTTGGTTTACCAAGCCTCATTCTATCCGATCTCCCGATTTAAGTCCGGTTTATTTATATAGTATTGGATTTGCCGACTGATTCCGTGCTCCCTCTAGCTTTGTTTGGTTGTTGTTCAAGACCTCCAAGCATTCTCAGGCGAGTACATTTTCCCCTATTTTACTGTTTTCAATTGTTTTGGGGTGACTCATATGTGCTAAATGTTTTCGATGTTATAACGATGGTTTCATAAACAATTAAGGCGATTTATACAAAACTAATAACGATTTCATAAAGTGAACAAACTTGTTGGTTGTAGTTACATAACAAATGACATTCATTAGCAATGATCAAGCCGACCAGTATTAGGTTATGGTACCATAGGATCTGACAAATCCCGTTATTTACTACACCCGTGGTTATGTGTGGGTATGGTAGGTAGCGACTGAATCTGTAATTGTTAACTTACCCTATGGAGGTTTGTTAATACGAAAACGAGAAGCGATGAAAGTCACGAAGGTTTGAATGTTATTAGCGAGACGACCTTATAAGTAGTTTCACGACCTAAAACGAATTAAACGATTTACGATTGGTTTTCACACGATGTTTTAATGATTGGGTAACGATTGGGTTTCACACGATGTTTTAACGATTGGGTAACGATTGGGTTTCACACGATGTTTTAACGATTGGGTAAACGATTGGCTTCAAAGCGATATACGATATTATTTTGGTTATACATATTACATGATTTACATTTGGGCATGAACATTACTTTGGTGGTTTGGTTGGGATTAAGTGATTAAGTAACAATGCGTGTGGAATATGATACAAGCATGGGGGATACGCCGCTGGTACTTCCTATATATAAGTGTTTGTATGGTATTACATATTGTAGCGTTATTTGAATCATTTCAGTTTGAGACATAGAACATTTTATACAAGTAACATACTTTTCACAAGACATTTATTTACAAACAACTTATCTTATACAAACTCATTTTACATGGTTATTCATTTAATCATGCATTATTCTCTTATTTATACATATCACCTGAACTTATCATTGTTTTTCAAATAATTTACTAAAACAAATGTTTTTGGGTTAAGAGTCATGGCTACGAGGTTTTACAAATTATAACCCGCTTGATTTGAGTTGGTTAATTAAGTTGCAATATTATACTCTTTTCAAAACAAGGTTTTTAAATAAAGTATTGCAACGTCTAAACTAGCCAAGATTTCGACACTCCTACAAAACCTATGTACTCGCCAGCATTTCTTTGCTGACCTCGTTTTCACATATGTTTCAGGTATTGTTGAATGATATCGATTGATAAGATGCATGCTCACATAGGACTGGACAAGGCCTTAGTGACTCAATAACAATGATAGACTATGTTTAAATAGTGTATTTAGATTTCAAGACGATGTAATTATTCAATGTTTAATAAAACGAAACACTTTTTGGTATCCATGGTTATGAAACATTAATTCTGTTGCAACACGCCCCGATGTTTCCGCCGCGATTTGTTGATTTACGCGGTCGGGGTGTGACATCTAAGTTGAAGTCATTGCTTCATACCTGAGCTATTCGATCGAGTTTTACTAGCGGGGACCCTTTGTAAGTGTTCCTTCGTTCTTTTATCGCTTTTCTAGTCCGAAAGTCAAACTATGTTTGACTTTCTGCATTGACCAGTTTATGTTCAATGCGAAGTTCGTTTGAACTTCATAACGTGAGCATAATCACGATGGTTATAGTCTCTTGTGACTATACCTACTGATTACCACGTTATCTAGGCTCAGTGACGAGTCGTAGTTTAGGCCAAAATGTGTGTTATTGCGTATTTTGTAACCAAACTACTCTTAGGTATCAAAACCGTTTGTTTTGTTACCAAACCTGTTTTCTAAACTTAGTTAAGCATGTTTCAACATGCTTAGCTCATCACTTTTAGTTTAGTGCTTATATAGGGTCGTAAGGTAAGGGATCTAAACAATCGCTTATACTTTCGAACACGACCCGTTTGGTCGATCATTAGGATCCAACCAAACACATTAGGTGACCATAGTTGTATAGGGAATAACCTTCCGAGGTTATACCTTATGGTCACATCGTTTCAGTAGTTGTATGATAGGTGGTATATATGCCTTAGGTAAATTACCAAAATACCCCTTTGACGCCAAAATTCATTTTGAACATATGTAACATAATTTTTGACATCTAAACTGATTTGGTAACAATATTAGACATGTTAAGGCATATTTTACTTATCATAGGACTAGTTAGGCGTTCCGAACGCATTTTACGCGAACGACGCGTTAAAGTAGCATAAGCTACCTAAACGGGTCGTAATGGGTCGTAAGCACTTAGGCCAGGTTTCATTTTAGTATGTAGGCTTTGTTAAACCATATTACACGCGTCTTCATACTCATTTGGTTTACGAGCCCTCATTCTATCCAATCCTCCGATTTAGGTCCGGTATATTAACATAGTTACCTATATTAGGTGCCGTTTGATATCCGTATCTCTAGCATTGTTTGGTTGTTAATCAAGGACTACTAAGCAATCTCAAGTGAGTACATAGACCCCTCTTTTACTGTTTTCCAAACATTTTGGGGTGAAACACATGTGCCTACTTGTTACTTTCATGCTTTCATATCATATGCTTGTTATGTTCAATAGTACACTTATAGTACATGATTTCATTGTGTTTATGCTATGTATGCCCATTGTGTGCATACTTAGTACATCGTTTTACATTACATTTTATGCTATGTATGCCCATTGTGTGCATACTTAGTACATCATTTTACAGTACATTTATGCTATGTATGCCCATTGTGTGCATACTTAGTACATCGTTTTACATTACATTTTGTGCTATGTATGTCCTTTGTTGCATACTTAGTACATTTGTTATTCATCACATGCTTACATTTTGGTATGACATTTGGTTTGTTCAAATGAGACAATGTACATTCATTAACATTAGCTACGCCGCTCGTTAGTAGGTAATGGTACCATAGGACTTGACAACTCCCATTCCTGAACCCTAGGTTTGTTTGGGTGGAAGGAATGACCGAATTCGATAAACATAAAAACAAGATAGACCTTTAAATTCGTTTAGGGGTTTATCGCCACAGTCACAAGGCTTGGATGTATGCATTTTCACAATACCGCATAGATGTTTATATCAGTATAGCATGCATTTTTTCCACAAAACATAACTTTGATTTAAACCATGTTTCACTTCAATACCTTGTTTTTGTGCATTTTACATATGGTTTAGTTGATATATTTCACTTACCATACATAAACATTTTGACATTGATATACACAATTCATGATTTACATTAGACATAAACATTTTGACATTGATATACACATTACATGACTTGCATTAGACATAAACATTAGACATAGACATTAGACATGGTTTTCACTTAAACATTTTGACATTTGATTATACATAAACATTTTACTTTGGTGGTTTGGTTTGAGTAAGTGATTTAAGTAACGAGGCGTGTGTAATACGATATAAGCATGGTGGATATGCCGCAGGTACTTCCTATATATAAGTGCTTGTATGGTATTACATATCGTAGCGTTATTTGAATCATTTCAATTTAGACATATAACTTTTTATACAAATAACATACTTTTCACAATACATTGTTTTACAAACAACTTATCTAAAACAAACTCATTCTACTTGGTTATTTACTTAACCATGTATTATTCTTTTATACATATATATCATTTGGTTTATTTATCACTTTTCAAATGATTTACAAGACAAAGCAAATTACAAGGTTCATGACTAAACATTTTCTTAAGCATAAGTCATGAATCTTATTTTCACAAAACCTATGTATCTCACGGGCATTTTTATGCTGACGTACCTATTTTCACATGTGTTTCAGGATATGATGCATAGGATTTATCAAGATACACTTAGGCGGAATTGGGCCTTATTGACAATAAAAGATGCAAGACTAGTTATTTATGTTATATTTCTTTTATTGTCAAGACATTGTAACTCTTTTAAATCAATAAAACAATATTTCGATTTCCATGTGTTATGAAACAATGATTCTGTTACAACACTCCCCGACGTTTCCGCCACGTTTTGTTGTTTTACGTGGTCGGGGTGTGACAACATTCACAGGACCAAACAAATCCATGTGAAGTCTCTCCAGAGGTCTTGAGACTGAATTGACTTGTTTTTTAGGGTGTGACTTTTTCTTTTGCTTGCCTTTGATGCAACTAATGCACTCCCCTTCCAGATGAAAACCTTTAATGTGAACACCCAGAACTAAATCATTATGCACCAGGTGATTCATTTTTCGTAGGTGAATGTGGCCCATCTTGCGATGCCACAAATGCGATTGTTTCTCCGTTGCTCTAGACACAAAACAATGAGCCTGACCCGTTGTTGTAGTTGCTACACTCATGTCCAATGCATACAGATCATTCACTCTAGGCGCTCTCATGATAATCCATTCTTCAGGGATAACAAAGCCTGGTTTCAAGATCAAACATTCTTTGTCTGTGAAGTGAGTGGTATACATCCTGTCACAAATCTGCGAGATACTCAGCAGATTATTCTCCAGCTCAGCGATGTAGTTAACACTTTCAAACATGACAATCCCATTAGATAACGTTCCGTCACCAACAATTCTACCACCTTGGTTACCTGCAAACCCTACATAACCTCCATTGAAATTTCTAACATCATACAGCAATGCTGTTTTCCCTGTCATGTGCCGAGAAGCTCCACTATCCATAATCCAACGCGAAACGGATCTTGGAAGCTCCTGCACATATCACAAATATTTAGTGAGATTTTGTTGCCACCCAAGCCTCTTTTGACTCGGGTAACTTGACATTAATGTATGTTTTAGCAGTGTAAAGTGGTGGAAAATTCATATCATTCATCTTTAAGCTCTCCTCAGATCCAACCTCAACCTTTTTGAGTAAAGAGAAATCATTTTTCGGAGGTTGACTAGGTGATTGGTCTTTCTTTACCACATACTTCTTTTCAGAAGTCGATTTTTGTTTTTCTTGTTTCTCATATAAATCCAAAGGTACATATATCTTCTTGGTTGAATATGTTGGTTTTTCAGTCTCAAACACCTTTGGTTTTGGAGAATTTGCTTTCTTGTCAACAATTTTTGGCTTCCATGTTTGTTGAGGTGATGCAACCCGTTTGTAAAATTTGTCAATTTTAGTTACCAAATTCTTAACAGGTTCAGTTTTGATCTTGGTGTTATCATTTTTCAAAACCTTTTTCTCAACAACCAATGGAGCTTTTCCCTTCACAACATCTTTCTTGCTTGAATTCATCACAACTTCAGTCTTAGGCTTCAAGTTGGTACACTTTCGTGCAATATGTCCAACTTGATTGCATTTGAAGCATGTTCGGGTGTCTACTACCCGACTAGTGCCTTCAGACTGAGGATGTGAGGCCTTCTTCTCAAAGAACTCTTTGTTTGATTTTGAAAAAAATCTCAGATTCCTCATCAGTTAGTGAACTTGAACTGTTCACAAACACCTTTTTCTCAATAAATCTCTTGTTTTGAAAATTCGTTTTCTGATAACTCTTACCACCCTGATAACCACCCGACCATCTGTTTCGATTGTTGTTATAAAAACGTGGTGGAACAATAGGTTTCTTATAGTAAGCTTTATCTTTCTCAAAATTCATTTGTCTCTTTGTCTGATTCAAACCTTCTACTTCAGACAAATCAATTTCAACTAGTTTGAAAACATTTTTCAATTTGTTCACATTAACATTTTCCAGAGGAAACTCAGAATCTAAATACAACTTATCAGATCCAGCCATCTTGTACATCACAAGACCCGGTTCATCACTTAAGTTGTTTTTGGATTTTGGTTTCGGAATGTAATTGTTCAGAAAACACTCTTCATCCTCAGCTGAATCACTATCCAAAACACTTTCAGCCATGCCTTTAACAATCTCAGTTTGAACACTATCATCAGATGATGATGAAGAAAATGTCACATCAATTGACTCTGGAAGTTTTATCTCATTTGTTTTAACTTCATCATTAACCAACCCTGATTGTTTCTTTGAAAAATTGTTTAGAACTGGTGGTGGAACTTGATGAAACCCGACCCCAGTTCCATCACAGTATACATCTTTGCCTGCTTTGTTTTTCCCAATGGGTTTGGGAACAATGTGTTGCAAAACAAAGCTTGCAGAGTTGTAACTGTTCAGTTTCAAATTAATACGCTCATTCTCAATCTTAGCTTCTTCAAACTGAAGCTTCAATTTAGCAATCTCATCCAATTGTTTGTTGTTTAATTCTTCTCTAACCCTCAAAACACCTTGTAATTGACAATTTTCTTTGTATGTTTTATGTTGGATCGTGTACGTGACCCTGAAAGTCAGTTAAGGCAGTTCAACATCTATTACTAAGGCGGAATCAAAGTAAACAACGTCCAAAACAGCTTGTATCTTTTAATTCTTCTTTTCTGATTGATTAACGTGCTTTTACAACTTGTTCTGATGAAAATCCGGCAGCACTTCGTGATACACACAATGATCACCTACGGTTCCGTTTGAAATATGACACTCACATTCCTATTTATAGACAATGTACCCTTCCGTTTGAACTAACATAACATGTTCAAACGATGGATCTCAAACGGAACCCTCTAGTTCAAACAATGAACTCAAACGGAACCCTATGTTCAAACGGAACCCTCTATAACATAACTGTTTTTCAAACGGAACCCTTCTAAACACATCCTAAATCACTAATTAAACCCTAATTTGATATTTAAGATCCATTCTTGACTTTCTTGATATAAGACTTGATGAAGATGCAGTCAACAGACATTCTTGTGCATCAACAGACTCCCCCTTGGATGTTGACGTAGTCTTCAGATCCTGAGTCTTCAGTCTTAATCTTTTCTTCAACTCTGTCTTTTCATCATAAGCACTCTATCTTCACACTCCCATATATTGTTGATCCAGACTCCCCCTTTCACAGACTCCCCCTCTCAATATGCTGAATCTGAGATCTCTGGTTCAAGCTTTGACAAATAGCTTCCATTGGGAATAATGAAAACCAAATCTGTTACTCAACCAACAAACATTACAATTCTATCTTTTCAATTCACAAAAACACAAACTCAATCAGTTTTAGAAATCCACTCAAGTATTCAGGTCCAAGTTAATGACCCTGATCACTTGATTAATCGACCAAGTCCAAATTAATGACCTTGGTTGATCATTTGACAAAACAAACTGATTTTAAAACAACAATTTCAAACATTTTCTGAAAATAACAAATATCAAGTTAATGAACTTGTTTTTGACTTTTCAAACAATTTAAACTTCTTCAAAGTAAGCTCTCCTCATTCTTCAGTCTAGAATCTCCTGCACCTGCTTCAAACATCTGAGAATCCAACAATCAACTCTCCACTTTGGTTTGTCGGAAAAATAAAGCAGAAATAAAATCTTTTTGGATTTTATCAAAGTGTTCTAAACTAAGAAATGAAATACAGTAAACTTAAATTGCAGAAATTAAACAAAGTAAACTATTTACAAACATATTTTTGGTGAGCGTGACAGGGAATCATATCAGCTTTTCAGACAAATTATGTCACACCCCCAAAATCCACCTGCGGAGTACCACCGCTTGGAGGCGTGACTGACCAGGATCCAGCCACCAATCATATTGAACATGCGAATTAAAAGATGTACAAGTTTAACCAATACAATTGGTGTCCAAACAAAACATAGTTAAGTTGCAAGCGGAAGCATAAGTCTTAAATCAAAACATAAGTTTCATTGTTTCAACGTTTAACATGGCACACGGTCGTCCATGTCCCACAACGATCCTCCTCCATGCAAGCTCCAGCTAAGAACCTAAGGACCTGCAAAGCATGTAGTAACGAGTCAACAACAAGTTGAGTGAGCTCACGGTTGGGTGTTCGTTTTAAGTTGTTTCGAAAACAGTTTCCTTTAGCTGGCATCCTGCCGTGGGGGTTACCCCATAGTTAAAAAAACGTGACTTGTTTATTCCCGGTTACTCTGGCAATCCTGCCGTGGGGGCTACCCCGTGTAGTTATCTGGCGTTTCGGCCGTGGGGGCTACCCCATGTATACACTAGACTCGTTACCATATCGACTGCTGACTGTAGTCATGTTTATGTGCCCTGAAACTGTCAATGTCTATCATCATTGACGTGCCCCAGATCCATTAGTTCACGCCCGTCCTCTGCGGCACGGTGTGAGGTTTGTCAGACCTAAATAGCGCTATCTAACTAATGACCCGCTCGCCATTGGCCCGGCGATTAAGTCGATATAAAAAGGAGGGACTTCGTGATAGAGTTTTGGTCTAGTACGAGTTATCTGTCCGTGAGGACGAGGAATTACATTCCTGAACCAATACTGTCCTACCCAAGGAGGACGAGGAACCCAAGTTCCTTAACCCCAATTCCCGACCCCTGGGAATCCCATGCTTTGTAGAGGGTGTGAACTCACCTTGGTTTGCTCGGTAGATACACAGAAAAGTCAATCAAGCAATATCGTGGCTACTCATGTCCTATCATAGTTGTATCATACCAATCAGGTTCGTATTCAATCAGTACACGTATGTTCCTAGCATATTGCATTCAAGTATCGTTCATGGCATACACGTTTAATCATGGCAGATCAACAATATTCACGTTTAACAGTAACATATAAGGTCTGTGCATTAGGCCCAAGGGTCCGGCCCAACAATTAAGCCCGTAATGGGGTGCAAGCCCAAACAGTGTGCACATGCACTTGGTTTCGAGTCGCAACTGATGCAGGTTCCGGTCTCGAGTCGCAACCGGACTCGCAAACACGGTTTCAGTTCATGCTGTTTTGGTTACGAGTCGCAACTGGACTCGCAACCGAGATTTCGAGTCATAAGATTTGTGCTTGATCGAGTGTGGTTTCGAGTCGCAACCAGGTGTTTGCGACTCGTAACTGATGTCGCAACCGGGGGATTTCGACTCATCATGCAGCGGTTTCGAGTCGCAACCGAAGGTTTCGACTGGACATAGGCTGATTCGGTACAGTGTACTATCCAATAACATTCTGATTTCATGCAATGGTTTGTACTATCCACTTAAACATGTTTATTTGTCTAACAACTTACCAAATCGGATCAAACATAGCAGATTTCAAATATTCAAGCATGTTCATATCACATTCAAGTTGTTCTTCATATGTTCATCATGTTCATCATAATATCCAATAGTTCATCATGTTCATAACTTGAAACAACAATCAAAATATTCAAACAACTAATCCGATTTCCACATATGTGCAGCCATTTAACAAGCATTTGATTTGTAACCTAAGAGCATGCAATCCGATTTCATAACATCAACAACTAATGATTAAACCACATTTAAATCACAAGATCTCCTTAACTCATCATACAATATATATAAAAATCAAGACATGTTTAACCGATTATCATCAACATACACATCCGAGAATATGATAAAGCCATAATCATACGTTTTCCACTTATTAATATATGAAGACAAGCATTCAATCATCATTTGTACAATTATCCTAGCTACACCATGTCATTCACAACATTTAACAAAAACAACAACATAAAACACTAACCGGTTGTGAGATGGTGCCGAGTTGGTAAGGAAGATGAGTGTTCGAGTGATGATGATGAGCTTAACCGGGTCTCCTTGTGGTCACCGGTTTGATCCGAGAAGAAGGAGAAGAATAGGGTTTTAGTGAGAGGAAGTAGGAGAGTGTGTGTGTTAGAGGAGTATGAGTGTTGTCTAAAATGGTAAACATGGGTAGTTACTAAGGTTATATACCCGTCCCAAGTAGTGCACCCTAATGGGTCTTTGAATGGGCTAAGGGGTGTGTGTGTGTGTGGCCCAACCGGCCCATAAGTCGTTGTTCACTCGAGACCACATGGTCTCGAGTCGGGTTCGTGTTGTCTCGGTTCATATACATACTCGCATACATACACACAAGCATACATGTAACATAACACATAATCATATAAAGGTTCACTTATCATTCATTAAATCATCGAATTAGTTAGTCACTTAGTGTTCAAACGTACAACGAAAGGTTCTAAATTTCGAGTTGTCACATCATCCCCAAGTTGAAAGAAATTTCGTCCCGAAATTTGGTAAGCACTCACTGAGGAAGCTAGTTAAGTTGTATGGTTTTCCCGGTTTTCCTGGGGTGTCACATCCACCCCCCGTTGATCTGGAATTTCGTCCCGAAATTCCGTAGCTTCGGCCTCAGTAGTGGGTGTACTGTTTGCGAACAGTTGGGGATACTTTTGTTTCATCTGATCTTCGCGCTCCCAGGTGAACTCTGGGCCGCGACATGAGTTCCAACGAACTCGAACGAGAGGTATTCTAGTGCTCTTGAGGACCTTAACATCCCGGTCCGTGATCTCGACTGGTTCCTCGACGAATAGTAACTGCTCGTCGATAGTGAGTTCCTTCAAAGGAACTACGTGGGTCTCATCTGACGGACACTTCTTCAGATTCGACACGTGAAAAACGTTGTGAACTGCACCGAGTTCCGCTGGTAAGTTTAGTCTGTAGGCCACCCTGCCTATTTTCTCAATGACCTCGAAAGGTCCAACGTATCGTGGGTTGAGTTTACCGCGTTTACCAAAACGAACCACACCCTTCCAGGGTGAAACTTTGAGTAGTACCCGCTCCCCAACCTGGAGCTCAAGCGGTTTCCTGCCCATGTCGGCGTAAACTTTCTGACGTTCGCGAGCCGCCGTCATGCGTTTTCGTATTTGGGCAATTTGTTCGGTTGTGTCTACCACATATTCTGGACCAGTGATCTGACTATCTCCCACCTCTGCCCAGCAAAGAGGAGACCGGCATTTACGTCCGTACAATGCCTCAAACGGAGCAGCTTTAATGCTGGTGTGGTAGCTGTTATTGTACGAGAATTCCACAAGTGGCAGATGCTTTTCCCAGCGGTTGCCAAAGTCGATTACACATGCACGAAGCATGTCTTCTAAGGTTTGAATAGTGCGCTCGGACTGCCCGTCCGTCTGAGGGTGATACGCTGTGCTCATGTCTAGTCATGAGCCAAAGGATTTGTGCATTGCTTGCCACAGCTCTGACGTGAAGCGTGCATCTCGGTCCGAGATGATAGAGGTGGGCACCCCGTGCCTCGAAACAATTTCCTTGATGTATATTTCTGCAAGAGTGGAGAACTTATCCGTCTCCTTGTAGCCAAGAAGTGTGCAGATTTTGTGAGTCGATCCACGATCACCCAAATAGTATCGTTCCCGCGCTGGGATCTAGGTAGGCCAGTGACAAAATCCATGGAAATTTGCTCCCATTTCCATTGAGGTATCTCTGGTTGTTGGAGTAGGCCTGATGGTTTCTGGTATTCCGACTTGACTCTCGCACAAGTCAAACACTTGCTGACGTAAGTTGCTATGTGGGCCTTCATGCTAGGCCACCAGTACGTAGTTTTGATGTCGTGGTACATTTTATCCGATCCCGGATGTACCGAGTAGCGAGACTTGTGTGCTTCATCCATCACAAGCTCTCGTAGGTTGCCATAGAGTGGGACCCAAACGCGTCCCGTTACGTAATAAGCACCGTCTTCCTTCTGTTCTAAGCGTTGCCTCGATCCGCGTAGGGCTTCGGCCCTGACGTTTTCTGGTTTCAGTGCTTCTATCTGAGCAGCTCGTATCTGGGAAGGAAGACTAGAATGGATTGTGAGTTGTAGAGCTCGTGCGCGCTTAGGCGCAGTGTCCTTTCGACTAAGGGCGTCAGCCACAACATTGGCCTTGCCCGGGTGATACCTGATTGAGCACTCGTAGTCATTCAGCAGCTCGACCCATCGTCGTTGTCGCATATTCAGTTCCTTCTGTTTGAAGATATGCTCGAGGCTCCTGTGGTCAGTGTAGATGGCGCACTTGGTACCATACAGGTAATGCCGCCATAACTTAAGTGCAAAAACAACAGCTCCCAGCTCTAAGTCGTGTGTAGTGTAGTTCTTCTCGTGAACTTTAAGTTGGCGTGAGGCGTAAGCTATAACTTTGTCTCGTTGCATCAGCACGCAACCAAGACCCTGAATTGATGCGTCGCAGTAAACCACAAAGTCGTCTGTGCCCTCCGGCAAGGAAAGGATGGGTGCGCTACAAAGTCTATCCTTTAGGTGCTGAAATGCCAACTCCTGTGCGTTTCCCCAGCGATAAACAACGCCCTTCTGCGTTAGCGAGGTGAGAGGCTGTGCAACCTTAGAAAAATCCTTTATGAATCTCCGGTAGTATCCCGCCAAACCCAAGAATTGGCGAATCTCCTTTGGCGTACGAGGTGCAGGCCAGTTCTTAATCGAGTCTATCTTGGATGGATCAACGTGAATCCCATCCTTGTTTACCACGTGGCCTAGGAAATGGACTTCTCGAAGCCAGAAGTCGCATTTCGAGAACTTTGCATAAAGCTGTTCTGTTCGAAGGAGTTCCAGAATAAGTCGCAGATGCTGCTCGTGTTCCTCCTGACTCTTGGAATAGATCAGGATGTCGTCGATGAAGACTATAACGAACTTGTCCAGGTAAGGCTTGCACACTCGGTTCATCAAGTCCATGAAAACCGCAGGTGCATTTGTCATCCCAAAAGGCATGACCAAAAACTCATAGTGTCCGTAACGTGTTCTAAAAGCTGTCTTGGAGACGTCCTCTTCCCGGACTCTCAGCTGGTGATAACCCGATCTCAAATCAATCTTCGAATAGTAGCTCGACCCTTGCAACTGGTCGAACAAGTCGTCGATGCGCGGTAGAGGATAACGATTCTTCACCGTCACCTTGTTGAGTTCTCGGTAGTCGATGCACATCCTGAAGGTACCGTCTTTCTTTTTCACAAATAGCACTGGAGCTCCCCAGGGCGATGAGCTTGGACGAATAAAACCCTTATCCAGGAGCTCTTGTAGTTGCGTGGAGAGTTCTTTCAACTCTGATGGAGCCAATCGATAAGGTGCACGAGCTATAGGCGCAGCTCCAGGAGCTAGTTCGATCTGAAACTCGACTTGGCGATGAGGCGGAAGACCAGGTAATTCCTCAGGAAATACCTCTGGATAATCGCGTACAACTGGAAAATCTTCTATCTTCTTCTCTTTTGCTGAGGTGTCAGTAATGAGAGCCAAAATGGCAGTGTGGCCCTTTCGCAAGCACTTTTGGGCCTTAAGGAGAGAAATGACGTTCTCAACAGCACTCCTCTTGTCGCCATGAATCATGAGAGGTTCACCATCGGGACCTGGAATACGGACAACCTTCTCGTTGCAAAGAATCTCTGCTCGGTGTTGGGATAACCAATCCATCCCAATGACAACGTCGAAACTACCCAAGACAATAGGAATGAGGTCGATAGAGAAGGTCTGGTCAGCGAGAATAAGTTTACAACCCTTGACTACGTGTGTGGCTTCTAAACTCTTACCATTTGCTAGCTCTACGGTGTGCTTGTTGTTCAAAGGTGTTGGGATACGCTTAAGCATTCGACTAACTTCTAGTGACATGTAGCTAGCATCGGCACCCAAGTCAAATAAAACTAAAACGTAAAAGTCGTCGAGAAGGAACTTACCCGCCACAACATTGGGGTCATTCCTTGCTTCACCTTGGCCGATCACAAACATCCGCCCCCTGGCGCCATTGTTGTTGTTCTTCCCATTGTTACCATTCCCCTGATTGTTGTTATTGTTGTTGTTGTTGTTCTGGTTCCTGTTCAGTTGGGGACAATCTCTCTTGAAGTGGCCTTCAGCTCCACACTGAAAGCATCCCTTGTTATCACCTTGCTGTTGCTATTGGCGTTGATTCTGTTGAGCTTGCTGACGATTCTGATTGGCGGGGTATAAGCTCCTGCAATCCTTTGCAGCGTGACCAGGCTTGTTGCACCGATGACAGTTGCCCCTGGTGCATGGCCCGCTGTGGTGCAGGCTGCAGCGATTGCATTTGGGGTGATTTCCTTTGTACCCACCATGACTTTGACCGCCAGACGATTGCTGATTAGGGCTCTTGTAATCACCAGTCTTCCTCTGCTGAGACTGGGACTGAACAGAAGTCGAACCCTTACTTGAAGTTCCATCCCATTTCCGTTTGTTGTCACTTGAGGTACCAGAAGTAGTTGCAGCACCTATGCGTTTTGGTAACTTGTTCTGCTCCACCGCTTGATCCGTGAGACGGTGAGCCAACTGAACGGTTTGCTGGTAGGTGGCGAGGTTCGCTGAAGTCACATGACTTTGGATTTCTGGCACTAAGCCCTGAAGAAATAGTTCGATGCGTTTGATGGGAGGATCCACCATAGTAGGGCACAGAATTGCCAGTTCGTTCGACCTTTTCACATAAGCTTCAATTTCGGACCCCGTCATCTTGAGGTTGAAGAACTCCACTTCCAGTTTGTGAATCTCATCACGACTGCAGTATTCCTCCTTGATCATTTCCTTAAAATTCTCCCATGGGGTGGCGTTGGCAGCAACCAACCCCAGCATCTGAACCTGAGCGTTCCACCATGTGAGGGCTAAACCCTCGAGAGTACCAGTAGCGTACTTCACCCTGCGTGCCTCAGGGCATTCACACATTTCGAACACAGATTCTAGTTTCTCAAACCAGTGTAGGAGACCTACCGCTCCTTCAGTGCCGCTAAAAGTAGTTGGTCGGCAGTCCATGAAAGTCTTAAAAGTGCACACGGGTGGCTGAACATGCTGACCTATCGTGGGTGAAAGAAAAGACATAGTTTAACACAAAGGTTGGTTCACGAGAGTAGGATCCTAAAGATCCTAGAATGAGTTCGGACTGCAGGATATACCTCCTGCGTGTGCAGCTGCAAGTGCTGCGGCAACTCGTTCGTTGATCAGAGCCGTCAACTGGGCTTGTGTCAGGTTAACGCGTCCAGACATGATCTTCATACCAAGAAGAACGTGAGTGAGAGGAGTTCGCGAAAGTACGACGATAAAATTGAGCAAGCACGCACGTGTTCAAGCAACAGTAGTTCTACTAACCAAGCATACCATAAGCAATGTACTATGTAACTAACAAGTAGGCAATATATACACAGATCATATCACCTAGAATGTCGAGCCTTGCATGTGGAGTGAAGCATCGTTGTGGACCGTTGAGCACTGTACAGGTTATAGTCTGGTTTTAACAAAAACGTCTTTCCCTTTATTAAAACCAAGTTCACTATAACCAATGGCTCTGATACCAATCTGTCACACCCCCAAAATCCACCTGCGGAGTACCACCGCTTGGAGGCGTGACTGACCAGGATCCAGCCACCAATCATATTGAACATGCGAATTAAAAGATGTACAAGTTTAACCAATACAATTGGTGTCCAAACAAAACATAGTTAAGTTGCAAGCGGAAGCATAAGTCTTAAATCAAAACATAAGTTTCATTGTTTCAACGTTTAACATGGCACACGGTCATCCATGTCCCACAACGATCCTCCTCCATGCAAGCTCCAGCTAAGAACCTAAGGACCTGCAAAGCATGTAGTAACGAGTCAACAACAAGTTGAGTGAGCTCACGGTTGGGTGTTCGTTTTAAGTTGTTTCTAAAACAGTTTCCTTTAGCTGGCATCCTGCCGTGGGGGTTACCCCATAGTTAAAAAAACGTGACTTGTTTATTCCCGGTTACTCTGGCAATCCTGCCGTGGGGGCTACCCCGTGTAGTTATCTGGCGTTTCGGCCGTGGGGGCTACCCCATGTATACACTAGACTCGTTACCATATCGACTGCTGACTGTAGTCATGTTTATGTGCCCTGAAACTGTCAATGTCTATCATCATTGACGTGCCCCAGATCCATTAGTTCACGCCCGTCCTCTGCGGCACGGTGTGAGGTTTGTCAGACCTAAATAGCGCTATCTAACTAATGACCCGCTCGCCATTGGCCCGGCGATTAAGTCGATATAAAAAGGAGGGACTTCGTGATAGAGTTTTGGTCTAGTACGAGTTATCTGTCCGTGAGGACGAGGAATTACATTCCTGAACCAATACTGTCCTACCCAAGGAGGACGAGGAACCCAAGTTCCTTAACCCCAATTCCCGACCCCTGGGAATCCCATGCTTTGTAGAGGGTGTGAACTCACCTTGGTTTGCTCGGTAGATACACAGAAAAGTCAATCAAGCAATATCGTGGCTACTCATGTCCTATCATAGTTGTATCATACCAATCAGGTTCGTATTCAATCAGTACACGTATGTTCCTAGCATATTGCATTCAAGTATCGTTCATGGCATACACGTTTAATCATGGCAGATCAACAATATTCACGTTTAACAGTAACATATAAGGTCTGTGCATTAGGCCCAAGGGTCCGGCCCAACAATTAAGCCCGTAATGGGGTGCAAGCCCAAACAGTGTGCACATGCACTTGGTTTCGAGTCGCAACTGATGCAGGTTCCGGTCTCGAGTCGCAACCGGACTCGCAAACACGGTTTCGGTTCATGCTGTTTTGGTTACGACTCGCAACTGGACTCGCAACCGAGATTTCGAGTCATAAGATTTGTGCTTGATCGAGTGTGGTTTCGAGTCGCAACTAGGTGTTTGCGACTCGTAACTGATGTCGCAACCGGGGGATTTCGACTCATCATGCAGCGGTTTCGAGTCGCAACCGAAGGTTTCGACTGGACATAGGCTGATTCGGTACAGTGTACTATCCAATAACATTCTGATTTCATGCAATGGTTTGTACTATCCACTTAAACATGTTTATTTGTCTAACAACTTACCAAATCGGATCAAACATAGCAGATTTCAAATATTCAAGCATGTTCATATCACATTCAAGTTGTTCTTCATATGTTCATCATGTTCATCATAATATCCAATAGTTCATCATGTTCATAACTTGAAACAACAATCAAAATATTCAAACAACTAATCCGATTTCCACATATGTGCAGCCATTTAACAAGCATTTGATTTGTAACCTAAGAGCATGCAATCCGATTTCATAACATCAACAACTAATGATTAAACCACATTTAAATCACAAGATCTCCTTAACTCATCATACAATATATATAAAAATCAAGACATGTTTAACCGATTATCATCAACATACACATCCGAGAATATGATAAAGCCATAATCATACGTTTTCCACTTATTAATATATGAAGACAAGCATTCAATCATCATTTGTACAATTATCCTAGCTACACCATGTCATTCACAACATTTAACAAAAACAACAACATAAAACACTAACCGGTTGTGAGATGGTGCCGAGTTGGTAAGGAAGATGAGTGTTCGAGTGATGATGATGAGCTTAACCGGGTCTCCTTGTGGTCACCGGTTTGATCCGAGAAGAAGGAGAAGAATAGGGTTTTAGTGAGAGGAAGTAGGAGAGTGTGTGTGTTAGAGGAGTATGAGTGTTGTCCAAAATGGTAAACATGGGTAGTTACTAAGGTTATATACCCGTCCCAAGTAGTGCACCCTAATGGGTCTTTGAATGGGCTAAGGGGGGTGTGTGTGTGTGTGGCCCAACCGGCCCATAAGTCGTTGTTCACTCGAGACCACATGGTCTCGAGTCGGGTTCGTGTTGTCTCGGTTCATATACATACTCGCATACATACACACAAGCATACATGTAACATAACACATAATCATATAAAGGTTCACTTATCATTCATTAAATCATCGAATTAGTTAGTCACTTAGTGTTCAAACGTACAACGAAAGGTTCTAAATTTCGAGTTGTCACAAATTACAAGTACCGTTAAGCTACATTACATACTCAGATTTAAAAATTTTACCTCGATTGTCGATATACTGATCCATCTTAAATTCTCACACAAATTTCAACTTATTCAGGATACGATTTAGATGAATTAAGAACTTAGATCATTCATGTGTCCCACCTCTTGAATATACTCCCGTATCCAGAATCCCAATAATCAGCCTTACAGGTGAGAATACTACAATGATATCTGTATATAATTTAGGTATGCGAGGGCCAAGGGATCTCAGATCGATACTTCCGTATACGCAGAGAGATATCATCTTCGACTTTTCGGTGTGTCCCCTTTAGAGGATCTTTTTGCTTACAACAGCAGCATATATCAATTTTATTGTTTCAGCATGCTGAGGGTTTAATGCTGTGTTTCAAGCATTGCAGCAAGTATTATCCAGGGACTAGGTCAGAACCACCGTTCAGCAGAAGTCCCGGAATAATACCCCAGACATCATTGAGTATAAAGACCTAGTATATCAGATTAAGAGACCTTTCAAACGAGATTTCAGGGGTTACCTATATATCCAAGTAGTGTTCCCCATGAATTCACAAGTTTGAATTTTAGGTTTATATCCCGAATAAATCTACTAAATGTGCGAAAACCTTATCGACACATCATCAGTGAGATTGTTTAACTGTTTTATACTTTCCAAATCTTTAGTATACTGTAATCGTCTAGCTGATGTACTATCATTTTCCCTATATACACAAGCTCTTTTTCAGATTTTATCATGTTTTTGTATTTTTGCATTTTTTACTGTTTTTTTGTATTTTCTGAAAATAAACTATATACAAACATCTACTCCCCCTAAATACCAAAACAAGTAAAAATTCGACAAACCATTGCAGATTGTTTCTCGTCTTCATCCACAACAGTACTCTCATCAACGCCAATTATGCCATCCGACACCGACAGAAGCTTCATACCATTCAGTTTTAACAAATATTTAAACCGATTTTTATCAAAAGCTTTGGTATGTAAATCAGCTTTCTGTTCGTCAGTGTGGATTTTCTCAATTCGTATCAACTTTTTCTCAAAGCAATCACGAATAAAGTGATGACGAATTTCTATGTGTTTAGTTTTAGCGTGATGTACTGGATTTTTTGTTATATTTATAGCGGCCTCATTATCAACAAAAAGAGGTGTGTTAAGAAACTGCAAACCGTAGTCGCGCATCTGTTGTTGTATCCACAAGATCTGAGAGCAGCAACTGCTAGCAGAAACATACTCCGCTTCACAAGTAGATAATGCCACAGACGTTTGTTTCTTACACTGCCAGGTAACCAATCTAGGACCAAAGAACTGGCATCCTGCAGTTGTTGATTTTGAATTGACTTTGCAGCATCCGAAATCCGAATCTGAATACCCTTCGAGCGTAAAATCACCTTTTCTAGGATACCACAACCCTAATGAAGGAGTTCCTTTCAGGTAGCGCAATATCCTCTTCACAATGATCATATGCGATGCTCTTGGGTTAGGCTGAAATCTTGCTGCGAGGCACGTTGGGTACATAATATCAGGACGTGAAGCAGTTAGGTACATTAAAGAACCTATCATGGATCTGTAAAATGTTTCATCAGCCCTGTCTCCGGTGAGATCTGGGTGAATCCCATGATTTGTAGCAAGTGGGGTAGCAGCTGGAGTAGAACTTGACATCCCAAATTTCTCTAGAATATCATGAACATACTTTGACTGATGAATGAAAATTCCCTCAGGAAGTTGTTCAACTTGTAAACTCAGAAATAATTTCATCTCCCCCATTGATGACATTTCAAACTTCTGCTTCATCACTGATTCAAAATCTTTGCATAGATTTTCATTTGTCGACCCAAAGATTATATCGTCCACATAAATCTGAACTATCAGAAGATGACCATCGACCTCTTTAGTGAAGAGAGTGGCATCCACTTTTCCACGAATGAACTTGTTGGCTAGTAGGTGTTGAGACAAAGTCTCGTACCAAGCTCTCGGGGCCTGGTGTAAACCATACAGCGCTTTGTCCAATAAGTAGACCTTGTTTTTGTGGATTGGATCGGTAAAGCCCGGTGGCTGACTGACATAAACCTCCTCTTTAACCTTCCCGTAAAGAAACGCCGATTTAACATCCAACTGATAAACTTTGAAGTTCTTCCAAGATGCAAATGCTAGGAAAATTCTGATTGCCTCTAGTCGTGCTACAGGAGCATAGACTTCGGTAAAATCAATTCCCTCCTGTTGACTAAATCCCTGAACAACGAGTCGAGCTTTGTTCCTTACGACAACTCCTCTATCGTCCCTCTTACACTTAAACACCCACTTAGTGTTAATTTTCCTATGACCATCCGGCAAATCAACTAACTTCCACACTCCCAATTTCTCGAATTGACTAAGTTCCTCCTGCATTGCATTGACCCAAGAGTCTTCAGTAAGCGCCTCTTTGTAAGTTCTTGGCTCAACCTGCGAGATAAAACAACTTAATGAGAATTTAGTTTGTAAAGGAGCAACTTTTGTATAAAAACATGTAAGCCCTTTATCAATCTGATTTCGAGTGCGAACGCCTTTCTGCAAATCTCCTATGATCAACTCCTCTGGATGATATGAAAAAGTTCGCGGCATCACTTCACTTGGAACATCTACATTTCCCTCCAGATTAGTAACATTCTGCTCTGCATCTTGTTCACCAACTTGGTTTGTTTGACTTGAAATCTGAATTTGCTCCCCCTCAGAATTTGAATCTGAATCACCATGATCAAATACTGGCATAATTTCAGCTTCTAGATTATCATTCTAAGTCGACTGATTATCCTGAGCAACTTCATTCTGTTGGACATCATCATGTTCACCAGCATTACTTGGACCTGCTTCATCATCATTTGAAGTTTCCCGTGGTCTCCTCGAATACTCAGCTGGGAATCTTAACTGCGACTCATATTCACGCAAAATATCCAACTCATCAAAGAAATCTTCATCATCCTCTGATTCTTCTTTCATGTCAAACGAATCCCAAAGTTTGTCATAATGATAACGCCATGAATCACCAGGATTCTGCGGCGGCATAGTATAACCTTGACATTCAACATTTGCAGCTTCAATAATCCGCTTCTCACTTGGAACGAAGACACGTCTCAATGGATTTGAATAACCAACAAATATACCCTCAATGCACTTCGGACCAAACTTCCCAAAAGGCTCTATAACCGTACAGGGTGACCCGAACGGTTCTAGATACTTCAAATTCAGTTTGCGATTATTGATTAGCTCAAAGCATGTTTTGTTGAACTTCTTGACAGTAAGAACCCTGTTGAGCGTATCGCATGCGGCGGAAACAGCTTCAGCCCAAAAATTTATCGGTAACTTTGAATCTGCGAGCATAGTTCTAGCCGTCTCGATTAGCGTCCGGTTTTTACGTTCTGCGACTCCATTTTGCTGCGGAGTGTACGGAGCACTAAACTCATGCAAAATACCTCTTTCATCACAAAATTCTTCCATCTTGCTGTTCTTGAATTCAGTACCATTATCACTACGAATTCTCTTGATACGCCTTTGGTACAAATTCTCAATCTTCCTGAACAGACCCATCAAACTGTCAAATGTTTCATCTTTTGTCTTCAAGAAAGAAACCCACGAAAATCTGGAATAATCATCAGTAACGACCAAACAATAGTAATCTCCTGTAATACTTTTGACATTCACAGGACCAAACAAATCCATGTGAAGTCTTTCCAGAGGTCTTGAAACTGAATTGACTTGCTTTGTAGGGTGTGACTTTTTCTTCTGCTTGCCTTTGATGCAGCTAATGCACTCCCCTTCCAGATGAAAACCTTTGATATTAACTCCCAATACCAAATCATTGTGCACCAAGTGATTCATCTTCCTAAGATGTATATGCCCCATCTTCCGGTGCCACAATCTTGATTCTTTCTCAGTTGCTCTAGACACAAAACAATGTGCTTGACCAGTAGTTGTAGTTGCTACAGACATATCTAACACATATAAATCATTCACTCTAGGTGCCCTCATAATAATCCATTCTTCAGGAATAACAAAACCAGGTTTCAAAATCAAGCATTCCTTATCAGTGAAGTGAGTAGTATATTGATTGTCACAAATCTGCGAGATACTAAGCAGATTGTTCTCCAGCTCAGTGATGTAGTTAACTCTCTCAAACGTCACAATCCCATTGGACAATGTTCCTTCACCAACAATTCTACCACCTTCATGACCTGCAAATCCCACATAACCACCATTGATATTCTTCACATCATACAGTAATGCAGTTTTTCCTGTCATATGTCGAGATGCGCCACTATCCATGATCCATCTTGAAATGGCTCTTGGAAGATCCTGCACATAACAAACTTCAAATTAACCAACTTTTAAGAAAGATGCCGATTCATGCTTCGCAATCCAGGAAGCTCCGGCAATTCAAACTGCTTATTCGAACATGGTGTCCACCCAGGCCTCATCAGCCTTAGGTGTAACCTTGACTCTTGCAATTTGAATTTTGAAATTTTCAGCCTTCAAAGGTGGAAAATTTGCATCATAATCAACCGTAATTGATTCTTCAGCCTTTTTCACTTCAGAGGTTGAATTTTTCATTTCAGTTTTAGGTTTCCAAACTTGTTGAGATAAAGCAACTTATTTATAAAACTTGTCGTTTTTAGTTACCACTTTCTTTACAGGTTCATTTTTCACTTTGATGTAGTTATTTTTTATACTCTTTTTCTCAACAACAATTGGTGCTTTACCCTTCACATCAACTTTCTTCTGTTGAAACTTCACATTTTCAGTCTTAGACTTCACATTGGTACACTTTCGTGCAATGTGACCCACTTGATTACATCTAAAACATGTTCGAGTATCAACACCTAGACTTTTGCCTTCAGACTGATAATGTGAAGCTCTTTTCTCAAAGAATTCTTTATTTGATTTTGAAAAGATTTTAGTTTCCTCATCAGACAATGAACTCGAACTGTTCACAAACACCTTCTTTTCAGCAAACTTTTTGTTTTGAAAACTCTTCTTCTGATAACTATTATTACCTCGATAACCACCCGACCAACTGTTTCGATTTTTATTATAAAAACGTGGTGGAACAACAAGCTTTTTGTAATAAGCTTTATCTTTCTCAAAATTCATTTGCCTTTTTGTTTGACTCAAACTGTTCACTTCTGACAACTCAACTTCAACTAACTTGAAAACATTTGTCAACTTTTTCACATTAACATTCTCAATTGGAAACTCAGAATCCAAATACAACTTATCAGATCCAACCATCTTGTACATCACAAGACCCGGTTCATCACTAAAGTTGTTTTTGGATTTTGATTTCTGAATGTATTTGTCCAAGAAACACCCATCATCTTCAGTTGAATCAGACATTAAAACACTTTCAGCTGTGCTCTTAACAATCTATGTCTGAACACTATCATCAGATGATGTAAAAGTGATATCAATGTTCTCCAGAAGTTTAACTTCTTTTTCCTCCTCAATTTCAACCAACCCAGATTGCTTCTTAGTGTAATTATCAAGAACAGGTGGTGGAACTTGATGAAACCCCACCCCGGTTCCATCACAATACACATCTTCGCCCGCTTTGTCTTTCCCGATGGGTTTGGGAATGATATGTTGCAAAACAAAGCTTGCGGAGCTGTAACTGTTAAGCTTCAACTGGATTCGCTCGTTTTCGATTACAGCCTCTTGAACTCTAAGTTTCAATTTAGCGATTTCATCCAGTTGTTTATTGATTGATTCTTCTTTGACTCTAAGCACTGCTCTTAGGTGTTCATTTTCTTTAAAAGTTTTACCATTTCGATCATCACAATCTTTCAATGTGCCTTTCAGTTTTTCAAATTTTTCAGAAATCTGACGGTTTTCAAGAATCAACTTTTCATTTTCTTGTTTAATTTTGTCATGATTAATTTTATCATTTTCAATTTGTTTAGTTAATTCTCTTATCTGTTCAGTTGAAGCTTTAACTGTTTTGTCACGATCAAGAATCTGATTCTCAACGCTTCTGACCTTAGCTGTCAGATCATCAACTTTCTTTCCGTTGAGATACGTGACTGTGCTACAAAATTTGCACTCTTTGTTGCAATTTTTGCAATCAGCATTTCCATCGATTTTCTTACCTGACACATTTGTTGACACATCTGAACTGACCTGGCTTTTTGACTCAGACACGGAGTTAGAGTCTACCTCAAGTGCCTTAGCAGCTAGCACTTTGTCAGCCATTCTTCCAAGATTCTCAGCAGTCAACTCCTGCGTTGTGTCAATAACTCCAGTATCAATCTTCTTTGCTTTCTCAATCTCTTCTTTCTCCTTTCTCTCTTTCTCTTTCTCTTCTTCAATCATTTTCGAAGTTGGAGTTCCCCACCATTTGTGTTGCCAATACTCATCATCTTCTTTGTATTGCTGGATTATGGCTTCAATATCAAGTGTACTATCATCAATTGCAATATTTCCATAATCATCAAGATAGCATTCTCTATCTGGATCCCATCTATTGGCTCTTCTTGCTTCCAGAAAGATACGAGATATTCTAATGATTTTGTTTTCAGCTATCATTTTTCTGTATTGATATTTTTGCTCTTCAGTTCGATCGTCTTTCCATGGAATAGGATCGTCATTTCTTACCATAAATGCGTAACCAATCGCATCTTCTTCCGGTAGAACCTCTTGACTCCAATCATAACCCTCATCATCGTAAATCACCGCAAGAGCTCTAGATTTCTCTCTGTTGTCTTCAACCTGCTTCAATCTAGGCGGCTCAGATTTATTCTGGTGATAAATCGCCTTCTTGTAGTAATCATCTCTGAAAGGGTTTTCCGACTCATCAACATAAGCATTTCGGCATTCTCGTTTGAAGTGACCCTTCTGCTTACACTTGAAGCATGTCACTTTGGATTTATCGAACCCCAGCTTAGTAGAAGCACCACCAATTGTTTTTCTGCCAGTAATTTCCATGAATCTTTGTGCACGACGAACAACACTTGCCATAGCCCAACGAATATCGATCAGTTCCATTTCCTCCGGATCAATCTGATCGTAATCTTCTTTCGTCAGATTTGTATTGCCAATCTTTCCAGCTACCAATCCTTCATACGATTCCAACACTGATGCTAGAAAGATCATCTGCTGCTTGGCCGATTCTTCATCAAAATTTTGTGCATTCTTCAAATCTATTGCGATGTTACATTGAAAACGATTCTTTGCATCAGCAATTCCAGAAGATGAAGATCCACTGTGAAAACCACTGTGACTTCCACTGCTTTGACCACTTTGACTTCCTTTGCCAGCTGTCGACACATTTTCAGCAGAAAAAACAGTTTTTGGTGAAGTTGCTTTTGGCATCATGCTTTTTGGATAGTATAGATCCAGATTCTGTTGATAAGATGAATGATTAACTTTGTACGTCTTTTTCAACTCCAACTCGTGACTCTCAAGTTTCTCAATCACCAAATCTGGTTTCAACAATTCAGAAGGAATAGTGTTCTTAAGCATGAGAGCAAAATATCTCCACTCCATCTCGTCTGGAAACGAATCGAACAACTTGTCTACTTGCTCATCATCAGAATATCTGATATCATGTCTTGCTAATTCCAGCTTCAGATGACCGAACCTTTCAATCATTTTACACACTGACTCATTCTTAAGACAACCAAACATATCAAACTCTTTCCTAAGAAGTTTCTTTTTATTTTTTACAATCTCTTTGCTTCCAAGACACTTCTTTTCGAGTTTTTCCCATAAGTCTTTAGCATTGGAGTAATCTATCAGCGAAATGATGTCTTCACGCACCGATTGAAACAATAATGCCACACATTTTTGTTCAGCTACAAATGAGTCAATCTCTTCAGCTGATCTTAATGCTTCACCATTCTTCTTTCCTTGGGCATAACCATTCTTCATACTCTTCCAGCTAGAAAAAGCAAATGCCATCAACCAATCTTCGAACTTTGTTGCCCACCTGCTGTAATCTTCTATAGCCATCAGCTTAGGAGGTTTGTTAAATGTTCCAAATGCGCTTTCGGACTCCCAAGCTTCCTTCTTTCTTTCTTTCGGTGGACTTTTGTTTGCATTGCTTGAAGAAGTATCGTTGTTTCCTGAACTACCCGTGAAAGCATACATATCGCTGAAGGGATTCATGAAAATATCATCCATTTTGATCGTACCTGTAAAATCAGACAACACTTAGACAAATTTTGATTTGGAAATTATCAGATTCAAATGACACTTGTTCAAACGGAATGGTTTATTTCGTTTGAAATACCAATAGTTTCAAACGATAACTATTTCAAACGACAATATGTTTTCAAACGACAAAGAATTCAAACGATGGACTGTTCCGTTTGAATCAATACTTTCAAACGACAAGGATTTCAAACGACCAACTAGTTTCAAACGACAACTAGTTTCAAACAACACAATTCAAACGACAAACCGTTCAAACGATACAGTTCAAACGATAAACTGTTTCAAACGATACAGTTCAAACGATAAACTGTTTCAAACGATAGAATCCATTTTCAAACGACAGACTTGTATTTTCAAACGATTGGTCAGTTTTCAAACGATAGAGTCAATTTCAAACGATGACGTCAGCCAATCGCGAACAATTTCAAACGGTACACATGATTTTAATCAGTTTTAGGTCGAATTTTGATTTCAAACTTTCAAGGATTAGTTAATAGTGTATTTCGTTTGTTATGTGATCGTTTCAAGTCATTTTAACCGTGATATCAAGTTAAAATCAGAAAAGAAAGGTAGAAGTGAGATAATCCGATGATTTCAAGCTGTATTCGGTATGAACTCCTCGTCCTGAGCTCTGATACCACTTGTTGGATCGTGTACGTGACCCTGAAAGTCAGTTAAGGCAGTTCAACATCTATTACTAAGGCGGAATCAAAGTAAACAACGTCCAAAACAGCTTGTATCTTTTAATTCTTCTTTTCTGATTGATTAACGTGCTTTTACAACTTGTTCTGATGAAAATCCGGCAGCACTTCGTGATACACACAATGATCACCTACGGTTCCGTTTGAAATATGACACTCACACTCCTATTTATAGACAATGTACCCTTCCGTTTGAACTAACATAACATGTTCAAACGATGGATCTCAAACGGAACCCTCTAGTTCAAACAATGAACTCAAACGGAACCCTATGTTCAAACGGAACCCTCTATAACATAACTATTTTTCAAACGGAACCCTTCTAAACACATCCTAAATCACTAATTAAACCCTAATTTGATATTTAAGATCCATTCTTGACTTTCTTGATATAAGACTTGATGAAGATGCAGTCAACAGACATTCTTGTGCATCAACATTTTACCGTTTCTGTCATCAGAATCTTTTACCTTGCGTTTTAGCTTCTCAAAACTTTCAGAAATTTGACGATTTTCAAGAATTAGTTTTTCATTTTCTTTCCTAACTCTTTCTATGTCAATTTTATCAGTTTCGATTTTGTCAGTTAATTCTTTTAATCTGTCGTTCGAAGCTTTCAAAATTTTATGACGGTTAAGAATCTGATCCTCAACACTTCAGACTCTAGCAGTCAGATCATCAACTTTCTTACCATTGAGATAAGTGATTGTACTACAAACTTTGCACTCTTTCATGCAATTTTTGCAGTCAATGTCACCATTTACTTTCTTACCTGACGCACTCGTTGACACATTTGAACTGACCTGGCTTTTGGACTCAGATACGGATTTAGAGTCTACCTCAAGTTCCTTAGCAGCCAGCACTTTGTCAGCCATCTTTCCGAAGTTTTCAGCATTCAACTCTTGTGATGTATCAATGATCCCATCATCAATCTTCTTTGACTTTTCTTCTTTTTCTTTTTCTTTCTCTTCTTTCTCTTCTCCACTTCCCCACCATTTTCTTTGCCAACTTTCTTCTTCTTCAGCAATTTGTTGAATAATGGTTTCAAGATCGAGGGTCTTATAGTCAATAGCAATGTTTCCCATGGGGTCAAGATAGCATTCTCTGTCTGGATCCCATCTCTTTGCCCTTTTTGCTTCAGTGTATATATCAGAAATTCTGATCATTCTGTTTTGGGCTATCATCTTTCTGTTGACATACTTTTCTTCTTCATTTCTGTTGTCTTTAAAAGGAACAGGTTCAACAGTCTTTGCCATAAAAGCATATCCGACCGCATCCTCCTCTGGAAACAACTCGCTCCAGTGAAAACCTTCATCGTCATGAATCACAGCGAGAGCTCTGGATTTTTCTTTATTATCCTCAAGTTGTTTCATTCTGGGTGGTTCTGATTTATTCTGATGATAAATCGCTCTCTTGTAGTAATCTTCTTTGAACGGATTTTCAGAATCATCAGCATAAGCATTCCGGCACTCTCTTTTAAAATGACCTTTCTGTTTACACTTGAAACATGTCACTTTTGACTTGTCAAAGCCTAACTTGGTAGATGGTCCACCAATAGACTTTCTTCCTGTAATTTCCATAAAACGCTGTGCCCTTCTCACTGCACTGGCCATACACCACCTTATGTCGATCAATTCCATCTCCTCAGGATCTATTTGATCGTAGTCTTCCTTTGTTAGGTTGGTGTTGCGTATCTTGCCTGCCACAAGGCTCTCATACGACTCTAGCACAGAAGCTAAGAAAACCATCTGTTGCTTTGCAGACTCCTCACTGAAGTTTTGAGCGTTCTTTAAATCCACAGCGATATTGCATTGAAATAAGTTCTTTGCAGCTGATTGGTTTGAAGTAGACGAAGAGCCACTGTGAAATCCACTGCTCAAACTTTCTTTGCTTGTTTCTTTGCTTGATGTGTTGGAATTTTCAGCAGAAAAAGCTGTCTTTGGAGACGTATTCTTGGGAATCATGCTTTTTGGATAATACAACTCCAAATTCTGCTGATATGACGAATGATTGACTTTGTGTGTTTTCTTTATCTCTAGCTCGTGACTCTCAAGTCTCTCAATAAGTTGATCCACTGTCATCTCTTCAGTCTTGATAGTATTCTTCAGCATTAACGCGTAGTATTGCCAATCCATCTCATTTGGCAACGAATCAAACAATTTGTCGACTAACTCTTCTTGAGAATAAGTAATTCCATGTCTCGCCAATTCTAACTTCAAGTGCCCAAACCTCTCAATCATCTTACAAACTGATTCATTTTTTAAACAACCAAATAAATCAAACTCTTTTCTTAGTAGTTTCCTTTTGTTTTTCACTATTTATGTACTTCCCAAGCATTTTACTTCTAACTTTTTCCACAGATCTTTAGCATTGGTATACTCGATCAAAGATATTATATCTTCTCGAACAGACTGAAATAGCAACGCGATGCACTTTTGCTTGGCAACAAAAACATCTATTTCTTCAGTTGATGTCAAATTTTCACCATTTTTCCCTCCATCACTGTATCCATTCTTTAGACTTTTCCAGCTGGTATACGCAAATTCCTTTAGCCATTCTTCAAATTTCTTGGCCCACCGACTGTACTCTTCGATCGCCATCAACTTTGGGGGTTTGTTATATGTTCCGTATGCACTTTCCACACCTAAATCATCCGTCAAAGTTTTCTTTGCATTTGAAGTGTTCTCATTGGTGTTGCTAGAAGTACCATCATCTCCAGAGTTTCCAGCAAAGGCAAACATATCACTGAAAGGATTCATGAATTCGTCCATCTTTCACGTACCTGAAATAGTCAACAAACACTTAGAAAATTTTTGCAAATTTCAAAAATTTCAAAAATGAAACTCCTGGATCGGATGATGATCCGATCGAGTCACTATCCGAATGGGTGACTCAGGCTATCCGCTCGGATGGTCGTTCGTTCGAGTGACAAGCTTGACTTTGAAAGTTGACTTTTCAACCTTTCACCGCTCGGATGGTGATCTGACCGGATGACAGGTTAACAGATAAACTAGCACTTCCAAATCCTATCCGATCGGATTGTTATCCGATCGGGTGAGATGATGACGTAAGCTTAAGTTCTTGATCAAACTGAATTACACCACTCGGATAGTAATCCGAGCAAGTAACACTGATGATGTCAGCAAGCAACTAGCAGATACTAACTAATCCAATTCGTTCGGACAGCTGTCCGAGCGAGTGGATGACGTCAGCACATATGAACAGCTAAACATGGTTTTTGATGAATTTGATCTAGTTTTTGATTGAATTTGATTATGAAACTTAGTAGGATTATACTTTGAATGATTGCGAATCAAATGATATCGATTTTATCAAATTTTAACCGTAGATTCTCGTTTAATTTTAAGTTTTTCTAATTTTTAGTGACAAACTGAAAAATAATGCAAGAACTGAGTAGAAAGAGAAGAAATATGTCAAATCTCCGGTGAAATTTGACTCTGATCAGCAAGAAATGTCAAATCTCCGATGAAATTTGACTCTGATCGGCAAGTGAAACTCAAATTCCGGTGAATTCGGTGTCGTTGATCTCGATTCAGCTCCCTGGATGCTCTGATACCACTTGTTGGTCCCGTTGCACAGGATCTGATCGTAAGGAACAAGATGAATCGACTTTGTCTAATGTGCGGAATCCATTATGACAAATCACAGATGATCAACACAGAATTCAACGATTAAACACGGTCTGCTCTTTCTATTAGTTGTTCTGAAAGTACAAAGTTCCAGTAGAAGACAGACACTGATCAGGTTCTCACTCGAGTCAAAAGTTCTGAAAGTAATACCCGGACGAGGTATTTACAGGCAACTCAGGAAGTGGTGAGTGTGGTCCGATCGGATAACAAGCTATCCGATCGGATGACATCCTGTCCGAATGGATAACATGCTGTCCGGTCGGATGAGTGCTATCCGATCGGATGACATTAGTCAACAAAAGTCAACACTTTACAGTTATGCCCCGTTTCCTGAGTTGTCGATCTATCTACACACATACAATACATAATTGTTTACAAAGACACAAATATACAAAACATGACTACATGCTGACGAAAGCTACAGACGTTATGCACTAACAAACTCATTCATGTGTCCCACCTCTTGAATATACTCCCGTATCCAGATCCCAATATTCAGTCTTACAGGTGAGTATACCACAGATGATATCTGTAAGGGGTTAAATGCGTAACCTTGAGAGCTCATATTTTTTACTAAGTTGAAGGCTCGACTTTTGGCGTGTCCCCTTTAGAGGATCTTTTTTACAACAACACATGATTTAATCTTTTCGATTTTTTATCATTTTTTATGCTGAGGGCGGGCTTTTATTTCAAGCAGTAGTAAAGTATTATACGGGGACTAGGCCATTGCTTCCGCATTATCAGAAGTCCCGGGATAATACCCCAGATATCACTGAGTATAAAGACCTAATATTTCAGAAAGAGGGGTCTTTCAAACGAGATTTCAGGGGTTACCTATATATCCAAGTAGTGTTCCCCACGAAACAAGCAAGTTTAATATTTAAGTTTATATCCCGAAAAAGTCTACTAAATGTGTAAAAACCTATCGGCATATCATTAGTGAGACCTTTTAATGCTATTTAAACATTACATTTCTTTAGCATACCGTAACTGTCTAACTGATGTACTATCATTTCCTCTTTTTCACAACAAAACTCATTTTTGAATTTTTCAAATGTTTTTGGCATTTTCAAATTTTTTAATTTTTTAAAAATTTTTTACTCCCACTAAAATCAAAATATATTTCAATATAGATTTTCTGGGAAAATTTGAAAATAAAAGCAGTAAACTATACAAGTAAAGTGACAACTGTTGTGAATTGCTTCAAATCGCCATCCACCTGGCATAAACAATCAGAACTCCCCCTGACAACAAACCATTTTCTCATTATGACTTCAAAACACTTAAGTTTGTTTTAATCAAAATGGTTTTTCCGGAAAATTTAGTTTTGTCGTAACCACTTGTAGGTTAGGGGATCAATTCATCACCTTGTTCTTCTTTAACCACTTTGAAAAATTTAACATTTTTAAGTACTATCAATAACTCCACTTGTAGGAAAGATAAATCAAGTACAACTTAATGTCCCTGATTAATCTTGTAGGTCGAAATATCACAAATGTGAATTTCTCAAGAAAAATGCCGATTCCTACTCCACAAATACCAACTTGGGAGTTCCGCCAAGTCAAGATTTTTACATATGAAATACAGACACCCAAGCCTGACTGTCTTTGGGTGTGACCTTTTCAGTTTCACTCGGGATTTGAACATTCCTTTTTTCTGCATAAAAATATTTCACCCCTTTGGTCTTACCATCGACCATTTTCCCAAAAATATGTTTTACTTTTTCATTAAAAGCTTTTTCGACATCAAATTCTTTCTTTTCATAATAGAATTGATTTGAAATCTCCACTTTTCCCACTTTTGATTTAAAATTTTCAGTCCTCAATGGTGGAAAGTTGACATCATCCATTGGCGGAACTGAAGTTTCTCTTTTTACCTCAACTTGTGGCTCCTCTGACTTTGACGAGTCAGAATCATCGCCAGATTTCACATCAGATTTCTTAACAGCCCATGTTTGATTGTTAAGATTCACCCTTCTTTTGTAAAATCTTTTTGAACATTCACCAACTTCATATGTTGAGTTTTTAAACACTTTGAATTTTTCAGTTGGTGGTTCGGTTTTATCAACAATTTTTCTTTCAGTTTAGAAGAGACTCCCTGTTTTGTGTTGGTTGCTTTTGGACAATTCCATGCAATGTGACCAACTTCTTGACATCTGTAACATGTTCTTGTCTCCCTTTTCTGATTAACTCCATTCTTCATTCCTTCTTGCTTTTTAGCAAGGAATTCTTTGTTCGATTGCTTCCAGAATGAGCTCTTTTCTTCTTCCGAGCTTGCTCCTGAAACAAATACAGTTTTTGGTTTATAAATTTTCTCATTTTTATGATTTTTAGGTGGAATAAAACCCAATCCCTTCTTTTTGAAATTACCGTTATGGTTTGGTTTCTTTCGATAACCTGAACCAGAACTGTAACCCTTTTTCTTGTTTAACCTTTGTTGAACTCTTGAGGTGTAAGGTTTAGTTTTTTCAGAAAGACTTACATCTTTTATTTCAGAAATATTAATTTCTGTTAGTTTGAAAACCTTTTTGATCATTTCAGTTTTCACACCTCTTATTGGAAATTCCTCATTAGAATATAATTTGTCTGAATCATTCAAAGTATATGCCACTTTGATTGGTTCGTCATTCAAATTAGATTTTGATAACATAAATTCTTTATTATAAACCCTTTTAACCGATGATTTTGGACTGTTAACTGACGAACTTGAACTTTCAGACTCAGACTTTGACTCTGACTCCTCATCCTTATCCAACACCTGATCGACCACTTTCTTTATTAACTCAGACTCATGATCAATGTCAGACGATGTGAATGTGACGTCAATGTTGTCTGGTAATTCATCAGTTGTTTCAGACTTCAATTTTATATTGACAGCCTTTTTGACTTGCTCCTCATTCGGTTTTCTGGGAGAATAACCTTCCCAGATCGGAGGCGGACAGTTGTTATAATTTTCACTTTGTTTCTTACCAGTATCCTTCTCTTCTGACTTCTTATCCTGAAATGCTTCAAAACCTGCAACAGTCGGAGAAATTCTATCAATCAAATAATCAGAACTTGAATAACTTTGTAACAATCGTCTGATTCTTTCATTTTCTATCTTTTCAGTCTCCAACACCTGCTTCAACTTTGCACATTCCTCAATGTAATGATTGATGGCCTTCTGCTTAGACATCATCACTACATTCATCATAGTTAACGCATCTTCTCTTTCAGAATTTGTCTTTTGCAGACTATTCACTGTTCTGTTCAACACATCATATGACTCTTTTACATAATTGACATCGAACAGCAACTTTTCTTTCAACTTTTCCAACTCACTAAACTTCTCATCCTTTTCTTCACATTGTTTGCATGATTCCAAACACTTTAGGCACGGTTTTGTGACTTCAACAATTTTTTCAATTTCGATAACCTTTTCAACTTCGACTATCTTCTCAACTTCAACCATCTTCTCAGTAACTTTAATTCCTTCACTCTGTTCAGATTTTTCTTCCTGAGCAACATTCTCGCATTTTACCTTTTTTCTGATTCTTTGCTGCTCGCTTCTCCTTCAGCTTTTCCAATCTATCTGCAAAATAAAATTTAAAACTTTCAGGAGATAATGAATTTTTTCCAATGTTTATTTGTGTTTCTTCTTCATCATCACTGCTATCAGATGACGATTGATCAAACACTTGGGTCTTTTCTGAACTATCGTCTGAAGACACAAACTCTCCATCTTGGCTTTTCTAACTGTTATCAAATACACTCATCCATTCTTTCATCAAATCTGGTTCTTGGAATATTTGCGCAATGAATGCTCCTACTTTTGAATCAGGTGGAACGTATTTGTCCCAGCTAAAACCTTCTGCCACTTTTTCATCATCTTGATCTATTATACCATAAAAAGCTTTCGTTTTTGATTCTTCGATCGCCTTCTTAGCATGTGCAGTTTGTGGTTCCTGTTGTTGATACGGTTGTTGAGCAACTTGTTGATATATGGCTTTCCGATAATAATCATTATTTCCGAACGGATTCTGTGCTCCTCCTGCTTCTCGATTAGTACATTCCCTCTTGAAATATCCTTTTTCCCTGCATCGAAAACAAGTAACTTTAGTTTTATCAAAACCTAAAGTAGAAACATTTGCATCTCGGAAATCATCTCTTCCTGTAATCATCTTAAACTTCTCAGCTCTTCTTAAAACACTCGCTAAACACCACTTAATATCCATAAGCTCCATCTCTTCAGCATCGATCTGATCGTAATCCTCTTTTGTCAACATAGGATTTCCGATTCTTCCTGCAACTAAACCCTCATATGATTCTAACACTGTAGCTAGTAATGCCATATGACCTTTAGCAACCTCTTCAGAGAAATTTTGACCATTCTGAAGATGCAACGCGATGTTGCGGTGTAACACATGACCATTACTGTTGTTTGAGCTTTTGAACGGATGACTTGAGGTTGAGAACTTCGGATTAACACTCGAGTATGAAGAAAATCCACTGTTGCTGTTTGGACTTTGATTGACTGATCCAGATGAATTTTCTGCACTAAAAGCAGTTTGAACCTTCGGACTTACTTCAACATCCTGAACACTTCCTTTGTAATACATCTTAATATCTTGTTGACCACTTGGACTGTTCATTCTAGCAATCTTTTGCTGCTCAAGGTCTTGTCCTTCAATTTTTTCAATAAATTGAGAAATTGTCAATTTTTCATATTCTCCAGTGTTCTTTAAGATCATCAGATATGTACCCCATTCTTTCTGAGGTAAAGCATCAGCTAATTTGTCAACCCATTCTTCTCGATCTTTGTTGATATCCAAAAGAGACAATGATATCACTAAATGACAATATCTTTCGATCAGTTTCTTTGAAGTTTCACCCGGCAAACTCGTAAACAGATCAAATTCTTTCTTTAACAATGATTTCTTACTCCTGATCATCTTTTCACTTCCCTCAAACTTAATTCGAAGTGCTTCCCAAATCGAACGTGAAGTATTATCATGTTGAAGTAATATAAAAATGTCTTCTTTCACAGCTTGCTGAAGTAAACTTATCATCATCTTTTCTGCTTTGTACATATCTCGTTCTTTGTCCGACAACTCAGAAATAGTTTTAATAACTCCCATATCTGTACGAGGTTTAACATATTTCTTCTCAATACATTCCCAAGAAATTAAATGATTAGCTTGAACCCAATTTTCGAACCGGTCTTTCTAACCATAGTACTCTTCAATGCCTATTAGCTTCGGGGGTTTTTGCAAAGTTCCTGTTTCATTTTCCATGTTCATGCTCTCAGCAATAGCACCAGGAGTACTCGGGGCAGTAGCAAACGCGTTATAGAATTCCTCTTCCATGTTTCGGTAACAAGTTTCACAAAAACAGCTTGTACAAACGAAATGATTTTGGTGCGAAATGGATCTCTTTACACGAAATGACCTCTACAAACGAAATGAACTCTTTGGTACGAAATGAGTGATTTCGTACGAAATGATAAACTTCTTCAAACGAAATGCCTTGTTCAAATGAAATGACCTGCAAGTTGACTCCGTACGAAATGACTCACACGAAATGGATACTTTCACACGAAATGGATGATTTCGTGCGAAATGGAGATAATTTCAAGCGAATTGATGATTTCATACGAAATGAAAGGTCTTTTCAAACAAAATGATGATTTCGTATGGAATGACACTCTTTTAAATGAAATGAGTGATTTCGTGCGAAATGAAGAATCTGATGCACAGTTTCAAGCGAAATGGATCACAAATGTGATTTCGTGCGAAATGGAGGGTTTATTCCGTGTGAAATGATGCTGATGTCATACTTTCGATTAGATTTTTGTCCAATTGATCAATTTTTAGGTTGATTTTAGGTCTAATTCTTTCAAGGCTTTGTTAAAACAGTGTTTCGCTTATAATGTGTGAAAATTAGCCCATTTTAACCATGAAAACTAGTTTAATTTTGAAAAGAAAATGTAGAAGTCAGAATTTTGGAAAAGTCAAGCTGAATTCGGTAAGAACTCCTCCTCCTGAGCTCTGATACCACATGTAGGATCGTTTGCACGACCAAAACGAGTCGTTCAGAAGAGTTCTTGTCAATACGAGAGGCGGAAACTAACATATCGACTTAGAAATAGCTTGATTTGCACTCTAATTGTCTTTTTGATTGATATAACAACGTTTTACAATGAGTAGACACTTCAGCAGCACCTCGGCTCTGGAATCGGAAAGTTACAAATGAAATCACAAAGGCACATATATATAGGCAATTGATTTTGTACGAAATGGGAAAAACTCATTTCGTGCGAAATGGACTATGTCCATTTCGTGCGAAATGGCTTTGTTTCATTTCGTGCGAAATGGTTACCAACACACTTTTCTCGTATTTCGTGCCCTGATATTTCTAATCTAATGCAAGACTCGATATAAGACGAAGTCGACAGACATATGCACCAACAGATTACAGTCAAAGAAGTCAAAACAATATTTGAGTAAGGAGTGACAGATCGCAATTAGCAATCTTTTTTCTTCCTTTGACTTCAGTGTTGACTATGACTTTGACTTTCGAAACACGGGGTGTTACAGGCTGACCCTCGTACCACTCTGTACGGCCTACGTCAAGCGACCAAAAAATACGGCCCTCGGCCTCATGGGCAATCCCCATCAAGCATGTTGTGTCCTTGCCCACCGGATCAACCTGATGTGTGTTGGTCATATCCCGAGCCACCTACGGGGAAAGGAGGCGACCATAGTGCTTCGCCAAATGGGTGATGAAGGCACCACAGCTGATGTGGCTCGACGTACGCTTATAAGCGTACTCGGAAAAGTATGTGGCCAACATGTATGCCAAGTTGGCCCCCCTACCGGTAAGTAGGCGTGCAAGAAGAACAGGTCATTTTGGGTGACCCACTCCCTGCTATCGTGACGATCTGCAATCATCACCGCGATACACTAATGTAGGTATCCGTGCAACGGGTCGTAAATGCGCGATACCCGCGCCTTCGGGGATCGCGCACGCAGTGTCGCGAAGTCCCCGACACCAATATTGCGCCACCAGGGCAACAAGACGTCAACGGACGTGGTGGTCGGTGCATCCAAAACTGCCTGGGATACTGACTCATCATGTGAGTACAGTCCCATGGCAACATCAAACTGTGGGAGCGTCATGGAGCGCGGCGCCCCGCAAAGAGTAAACGAGACTGCGGGGGTCTCCAAAAAATGTCCCAAAACAGCCTAATTTCAGTGAATTGAGCTATGCATGTTAGTGAATGAATTGACTAATGAAAGTCAAATGTGGAATATGAATTTGATATGATCATTAATATATACAATCATGTATACTAACAAGAATGTGAATGACATGACATGAAAGTATAGGGATCATGTCAAGATGGATGGACGCATGGAAGGCTAAAAGAGTAAAAATGAAGCAATGAAACGGATACGAATGTGGACATCTAAGGTAAGTGATTTCTGGAATCACTTTGTATTTAGTTACTTGAATATATATATATATATATATATATTTGAATATTTGAGATCAAGGTGGAACATACAAATACATAAGAAATGCTAAGGTAAGATTCGTTAAAATGGTCGGTATGATGTTAAACCTCATTATAGGGGTTAATTGGTCAAAACTTTTAATCGAAAGATTTTATGACGGTGAGTATGGGAATGTGGCAATGTTAAGGGAAGGTTTGGATAGAAGGAAAATCAACTAAGATATTAGTTAAATGCATGTTGGGACGTATCGGGGCCGGTTTAATAAAAAACAATATGTGAAACGGGTCAAAAGAAGTTGCAAATGATGAAATCCATAGGTAAGAATGAAGGGTATGAGTATGAATGTAGGTTGTATGTATAAAACCTATACATATATATTTATGGATGTTCGTATTTAAGATTTTGTAGTATGTTCATATGGGATATAAAAGGTATATGAGAATTCGGATATGGATGTATGTATGTGCATAAATATATGATTGTATGTATGTGCGTATGTATATATGAAGTGGGATTGAATGTATACGAAAGAATAGAACATGTATATATAGAGTCCAGTTAACGTACAATAGGGCTTATCGTACATTACGTACGCGATAACCCCAACCGTCAGATCTGCATCTCCCATGTGATTTCATATCTCCATGCGAACTGTACGAACTGTGCGAATTCAATCTTCCACATGCGATTTTGTCCATCTACACACCCCATGCCATTTTTCACATTACCCCATGCTAACCATTTTTTCACATGCGATATTCAATCTTCCACATGCGATTCTACACACCCCATGCCATTTTTCACATTACCCCATGCTAGCTATTTTTTCGCATGCGATATTCAATCTTCCACATGCGATTCTACACACCCCATGCCATTTTTCACATTACCCCATGCTAGCCATTTTTTCACATGCGATATTCAATATTCCACATGCGATTTTGTCCATCTACACACCCCATGCCATTTTTCACATTACCCCATGCTAACCATTTTTTCACATGCGATTTCATTTGCATGGGATTTCAAACATGCGATTTCATTTGCCTTTTTATAACATGCGGAGATTGAATTCGCACCAGATCCGCACCAGATCGAACGGCTGGGATGATTGCGTACGTATCATACGATAAGCCCTATTGTACAGTACACTTTCTATATATATATATATATATATAAACTTAGTTTTAATACGCTTGAAAGTTAACGTTACTAATCTTGTGTCTTGAGAATGAAATGAAAGTGCAGGTACGCTAATGTTGACCTTACAAAGATTTGACGTTGGGATGCAAGATTTTACTTAGGAAGTTAACTCGAAAGGATTAGTATGAATAGAATGAATCCGATGTGGTCATCTAATTATATATGTTTAGATTATGAATGATGTCACAAAGTATTAATGATGCGCATGTATGTGGTGATTGTAGGTTGCACGGTTTTAACATCATTATGAAGTCTAAGAGGTTGAAGATCGAGTCAAAGAGCTCGGATTGTATGGGAGGAGTAGTCACATAGCTTGTATTTGTATGATGTTTTCGATACGTCAATTAATAACGAATGATATCCCTCTTTGATAAGAGTCATTTTAAATGATATTCAAGAATGTTAGAGCATTGTTGTGAAAGAAATTTTATGGTTCGTAATTCCTCTGCGTCTTTTTGGTTAAAACGTGATAGGGTCTTACATCTTTTAACATAGTGATTAACATGGTCCATTAACACTAAAAACATGAGTTTTACTTCATAAAAACCATTTTTATAAAAATTCCATCTTTACAACTTATAGCTTATTTTTGCAAAATGTCATCTTCTTGAATTTTTCATGTCTTAAACACTTCAAGGGAAAGGATGGAAATCAACCCTATCCCTCCAGATCTCAAGGAAGCATGCCTCTTCAAGGGTTTTGGTTCTAACTTAACAGGACCAGCCTTAAAATGTCTCTTAAACGTTCCTCCTCATTCGATTACATCATTTGCTCATTTAGTGAATTTATTTAATAGTCAATTTTCTTGCAGTCGGAGTTTTGAAAAACTAACCAGTGATCTCTACATGATAACTCAAGGACCTCAGGAATCTTTGAGAGATTATGTGAACAAGTTTAGCTGGGAATCCTTCGATATCCCGCATCTTGATGTTGCAACAGCTGTGCAGGCTTTCAAGATGGGATTGCAAAAAGATTCTCAATTTTACCAGGATCTTGTAATGAATCCCTGCAGGAACCTGGATGAAGCTCGGAACAGGGCCTTAAGATCTATTCGATTGGAGGATGACAAAAAGATGCAAGAGAGGATGAATTCATCCACAACCTATGAGTCAACCAACAGGAAATCAGAATCTAAGTACAAACCATATCGCTCTAAGCCATATGGCAGGAATGACAGCAAGAAAGTGAATGTTGTTAAAGACGAGGATCCTGAGGAGTATCCTGAGTTGTCAAAATATTGTTTTTCTGTAAATATACATGAACTGATGTATGCTATGCAGGGTTTAGGAGACAAAGCAAGGTGGCCCCGGAAGAATCAACAAAAAGCTGATTGGAAGGATAAGTCCAAGTGGTGTGCCTTCCATGAGGATTTCGGACATGTTACTGAGGATTGCATTGCTCTGAGGAAAGAAATAAGCTATCTCTTGAGCAAGGGATATCTGAAGGACCACCTGGGAAGAAAGAAGAATAAGGGTCAGGATACTGAGAAGGATCCTGAACGAGCAGCATCACCTCCTACGGATGCTAAGATAATTAACTTCATTTCAGGAGGATCCGACATCTGCGGGACATCATATTCTGCAGCGAAAAGGCACGCGAAGGAGGCCAAGGCAGAGAGGGGAGATAAGCCAACCAGGATGTCAACCCTCACGACTGATAAAGTGATCACGTTCGATAGTGATGACAGGGATACTGTCCAGGATCCTCACCATGATGCTTTGGTAATAACTTTATATGTTGCTAACCATTTTGTGCGCATGATACTGGTGGATAATGGCAGCTCCGTCAACATAATTCAGCTGGAAACATTGAAGAGGATGAATGTATCCCCGAAGGATATTACTTCGAAATCCACTGTGCTTGTTGGGTTCAGTGGAGAAGCAAGGAATACTGTGGGAGAGATAAAGTTGCCTGTGTATGTTGAAGGGGTCAACTCAATGCAGCGCTTTTGTGTCATGGACTCCTTATCCTGCTATAATATTATATTGGGTAGGCCCTGGATCCATTATATGAAAGTTGTGCCATCAACCTATCATCAATGCATCAAGATCCCTACCCCTTGGGGAGTAGTCAAGGTGGAAAGTGATCAGCAGGAAGCAAAGGAGTGTTATTCTTCTTCGATGAAATCCTCGACAAAGCCTAGTGCAGCATAGCAATTAAAGATGTGAGCCCAGGATATCATGGAGGCTTTAGAGCAGGATGTAAAGAAAATTATCCTAGATCAGGATAATCCAGATATCTCAGTGCTCGTAGGAACCATTATCCCTCAGGATATTGAAAATCAATTGACTAACTTTTTGAAATGCAGGATGTCAACATTCGTGTGGAAACACGAGGATATGACAGGTATTTCCAAGGATATTATAACTCATAAACTCGGAATTGATAGGTCTTTCAAGCCTGTCCAATAGAAACGAAGGAAGTTTGCTCCAGAACGGAACACAATCATTCAGGAAGAAGTTGAAAGATTATTAAAGAGCAAGATGATTAGGGAAGTGAAATTTCCCAAATGGCTAGCAAATGTAGTGGTGGTGCAAAAGAAAAATGGGAAATGGAGAGTCTGTGTAGATTACACAAACTTGATGTTTTGGTCAAAAATTACCGAAGTAATTAAGTGATCAAATTAGTTAAGTGAGGTAGTGTGCTAGAAAGTGTGTTGAAAATATACTTGTTAAGTCATTTGGGAAAACAGTATTCAGGATACGGCTCAGGATATTGAGCTGTATCTATGATCAAACAATGAGCGAAAATAAAGTAAACGACATGAGATGTACGAGGAAAGCCCTTGATCAATCTAGATCGCCGGCATAAAACCTCGGGAGCTGACAATCGCAGCTGCCTTGTTCTTCAATTGCTTCAAAAATCATGATACAGTGCGGGATGTGGTACGGATCGACTAAGTGTTACAATGAAAATGAAATACAAGTGTGGTGTTTGCAATTAGCTAGAGAGTGAAAGTGTTTGAGAGTGTAAGTGTGAATTGTTGTGTTCTAAGCTGATCCGACCTCATCTATTTATAGTAAAGATAAAATAACTAACTACCCTAAACTCGCGGGATCCACCGAATATTCCTTCTTGGAACGTTGTAGACCTGGTCTTTCGGGCTCAACGTCTCTTTCTCAACAAATTCGTCCGAGTCTTGAGGAGAAGAAGTCCTCTTGACCGTTAGCAAGCCTCCAACCTTAATCTGCACGTGGTTAATTCAATAAGCCTCAGGATATCGCCCAAGATGTTAGCAATATCCTCTTCCAGCATCCTGATCACAAATAGACAAACAGAGGCAGGATATTGGTCAGGATACGTATGTAAAGAAAATGACCCCTAACACTTGAATAAAGCTTGTTCTAAAGACCCATTTCCCCTACCTCATATCGATTCAATGGTGGATGCTACTGCCGGCCACGAGTTGTTAACCTTCATGGATGCTTCCTCGGGATTCCAGCAGATCCAAATGGAACCCTCGGACCAGGAGGATACTGCTTTCATGACACCGACAGTTATTTATTGTTATACTGCTATGCCTTTTGGTTTAAAAAATGCAGGTGCAACATACCAAAGGTTGGTGAACATGATGTTCAAAGATAAGCTGGGGGACACCATGGAGGTATACATCGATGATATGGTGGTAAAATCTAAGAAGGCTGAGGATCATCTTCGGGATATTGAAGGAGCATTCGATATCCTGGACCAGTACAACATGAAGCTAAATCCTGCCAAATGCCATTTTGGAGTGGGGGCAGGAAAGTTTCTGGGATATATGGTGACTAAAAGAGGGATAGAAGCAAGCCCGGAACAGATCAAAACCATCTTGGATATCAAGTCACCTTCCAACATGAAAGATGTACAAAGACTGACGGGACGAGTAGCGGCATTAAACAGATTTATCTCAAGATCCTCGAAAAAATGCAAGGAATTCTACGATATTCTGAAGAAGAAGAATAAGAAATTCGAATGGGGAGAGAAGCATGAAGCAGCCTTGTAGGAATTAAAGCAATATCTCTCAACTGCACCTCTATTGATGAAGCCAGAGAATGGTGAACCATTATCCCTGTATCTTGCAGTGTCAGGGAATGCGGTAAGTGTTGTCCTGGTAAAGGATCACGAAGGTCAGCAATATCCTGTCTATTATGTTAATAAAAGTTTATTAGATGCTGAAACTAGATATTCTCATTTAGAAAAATTGATATTGGCCTTAGTCATGGCATCGACAAAGCTTAGGCATTATTTTGAGACACATAGGATTCATGTTAAAACTAACTATCCGGTTAAAAATGTGCTTAGGAAACCCGAGATGTCATGTAGGATGGCTAAGTGGTCAGTAAAATTAAGTGCCTATGATCTAGTATATGAACCTAGAAATGCCATAAAGTCTCAGGCTCTAGCTGACATTGTGGCTGATTTCAGTAGTGATATTCAAAATGAAGTAGACCTAGAAGTACAACAGCTAGGAGAAAATTTAGAATCCTGGATATTATATACTGATGGTGCATCTAATATAAGAGGTGTAGGTTTGGGTATACTACTAAAATCGCCACAGGGGGACATATTACCCCAGGCTATTAGGTGTGAGTTTCCTGCCACTAATAATGAAGCAGAATATGAAGTTTTGATTGCAGGATTAGAGTTGGCTAAGAGCATGAATATTAAGAGCTTACAAGTATTTGTTGATTCCTTGTTAATTACTAATCATTTTAATGGGACCTATGCATTTAAAGGTGAGAAGTTGATCGAGTATCTCGAAATTCTCAAAAAATTAGCAGGATATTTCGATATTTTTACACTTGAACAGGTACCAAGAGAGGATAATGCTGAAGCAGATGTCTTGGCAAATTTAGGATCATCAGTCAGAATATCGGAGGGAACCCAAATACCAATATTACATATCCCGTATCCTGCGACGGATCTTCTCAAATCTCAGGACAAGGAAGTAGTAAGTATTCAGGATCCTGATGATGAGTATCCCGAGGAGGATCCTAAGACCTGGACGGCTCCAATCATGAGATATCTCAAGGAAGGACACATCCCAAAGAATGAGAATCCTAAGGCCTTTAGAATGAAGGTATCACAATTCACTATTATAAATAATGTTTTGTATAAGAAATCTCTTGCAGGACCATATCTGAGGTGCTTGGAGGATCCCGAAACTAAAGAAGTGCTTCACGATATACACGAAGGAGATTGTGGTAACCATACTGGGGGCAGGTCATTATTCTTGAAGGTATTAAGAACGGGATACTATTGGCCGACGATGAGAAAAGATGCTGCAGAATATGCTCGAAGATGTGATGCATGTCAAAGACACAGTAATTGTTATGGGTCATTTTCTGAGCATATATATCCTGACTAATATTCTGCTTTTAATTGTTTACTTGTGACCAGGATACCGGATCAGGATATTGGTAACATCCTGGTGCGATATCCTGGTGTTAACTAAATAATCCACGTGCAGGTAAGAAGCTGTAGTGTCACACCCCAAATTTCCACGTGTTACCGGTGGGCCCGGTAGGGGAGTATCGTGACGTGGTTGGCAACATAATAGTCAAACAACACAATATTTAAATGCACAGCGGAAGCAAAGTATAGATTTAATTCAACCAAACGATATTGTAATATTAAGTATCACAAATAGTCGAATATAAATCCACAGGTAGATCGAAATAAAAGGAAACAAATGTTCAACAGTTTATGACATCCAAGCTGGCGAGACTTAATGTGGATGCTAGGAGACAAGCCAGCCTATTTCGCGTAGTACCTGCACTTAACCTTTTTAAGAAAATACGTCAGTTTACACGGGTAAATACAATCAACCGACTCATTTTGAAAAGAGTTTAAGAAAATGCGTTTAAGGCACAAGGCACAAATAATATTTTATAACTTGGGATAATTATTTAAATATAATACTTGTAGGGATTTACATGTTCCTTATGCGTTCAGTAGCCCGGATCGATCCGGGTTAAAGATCAATAGACACACCACTTTAATTATGAGACACTGACAGGTGTACGCCTACACCTGTGTGCTAAGGTCGTGGCCATTTCGTAAAATGATGCCAGGGATATCCGGGACACGGTCATTAACCCCCCAAAGGCTTTAAGAAAACAAAACAATATTAAACGAGACATCTCAATACTTTAATTATCATTTATTCAATCAAAGATTCAACGCCCCGACCAAGCGGTATTTTATATACCGTACCCCAAGCCCGTATAGGGAAAATAAGTTAAAAGTATTTACCTGAGTAAGTATAATTCAAAATCAGCGAGTGCAAGTATCTTTTACTGGTTCTCCTAATCTGGAACGAAGGTTTATAATAACCTATTAGAATCCTAACGGTCTTTAGTTAAGCTTACGCTTTGACCGGTTAGTTTTAAAGATACGGTTCGTACGCACGATTAAGCGAAGACCGGATAGAATGTGATTTAGACCCGTCAAGTTTTGAAGACTTTCTTAATATGGGTATATTATACACATTCTGGATTTTGAGATAAAACTGATAAGGTTTGACCCGTTTCGGCTAATTTATGTAAACTAGTTACATAAACCGAACCGAACGCGTGTTAACACGCCTTAAATAAGTTGTGATATCAGTAGGATATCACCCATGATGCCCAAAACGAGTTTAATCTCTTTATTAGCCCCGCAGGGGCATTTTGGTCATTTTAAAGATTATAAAAGGGTTTAATTAGACACCTGTGATCCGGGTCTGATTTGTTCAGTAAAATAGCTTATTTTAACAGGTTATAACCTTTGGTAATAAGTCTTATATACTAAAATAGTTTTAAACCCAAACTATGCGTTAAATACGCGTAAAAAAAAGCCGTTTTAAGCGACGTACGGTTAAAATACGATTCTGAGTTTTCTGATCAAATAAACAGGCTCAAAATACTCCATTTATTATTTAAAATCAGTAGCAATTGGATTGGCGTTAAAAGGATTTGTAAAACTCATTTTATGGCCGAAAAGGGTATTTTTGGTATTAACCGAATCGAGGCGATAAACCTAGCTTATGATCAGTTTAAAAATAATTAAAAATCTTAAAAAATCCCAAAATATTATATCACATCAGTGGGTAAAAGGTTTGGTGTCCAAAATTGGGTTTAGATAGGCTTTACGCTAATGACGCCGTTTAATTACTTAAAAGCATTCAAATTACGTCATTAAGCATAACCCCTTATCTAGACCTCCAACTGATGTGAAATTTTAGGTACAAGTCTAAAAATCAGTAACTAAGATTATGGCACTTTCACATTTCCAAAAATCTCGTTTTATGGTCATAAGGGCATTACGGTCAATATTTAGGCGTTTAACGGAAACATCGGACGATTAGGGATTCGAGTGGTATAAACGCAGAGGCTTATACACACATGCAACTAGGTCCTAATGGAACTTTAAGGCATGTCTAAACCTATATAAATCGGGTCAGAACTGAGGTCAAAGCAAAAGTCAAACTTTTGCGTCTCTCGGTTCCGAATCGGTTCAAAACATAAAGTTGTCGAATCAAACAAGCTTAGACAAGTTATTATACTTATTTTCAAGTTGTATGACTGATAAAACAGATTACACGCCTTCTGTATCATTAAATATGCGATTAACATTTCTGTTGACTTTTCGGAAGAAGTTTGACTCGACAAACGACATAGTTAAGATTGAAATCAGTGGGTGACCTTTTAGGGGTTTATTACCCATATAAATACCAACTTATAACAACTTTCGATTCGACTAAACTCTGGACCGATTGTGATTTATCACTAAGTCAAACCGTAGTTACGACGGTTTGATTTCTAGGCTTTTAACTAAGTATAAATGAATTAGAGAAGGTTAGGCATACTTACACACGACTAATAGATGATGTGGAATGCTTGTGACCTGCTTGTATGCTCTGGAAATGCTCAGAAGTTGATGAATGATCAATGTTGCATAATGTGGGTCTTTATAATAACTTCAAACATGCATGGATCATCAACACCTAAGTCTAGGAGTGAAACAATAACATCCACAAGTCCCCTACTAGCTAAAAACCACTTTAGGCAGCCCAAGGTATCAAAAAAAAATGGCATTTGAGTCGGTTACATGCATCAACAGGCAGTTGCCTGTTTTTTCTGCACCTGCAGGTCGGAAGCGGCCCGCTTGGGCTTTTGTTGATCCTGATGCGGGCCGCCTGGCCCATCCGGATCAGGTCACATATGTTTCATTAATTGCACTTTGGCCCCTAGTCCCCCGAAAGGTCGTTTTCATGATGTTTCTTGCAATATAAGGCTTTGATATTTATATATAGGGGCTTTAATACATATACCCACTTTGTTAAGTCCTCGGGTAACTTTGTGATCACCCGAAAAGCCCTAAATTTCAATGTTGACGATTCTAACCCTCGCACACGAATTTTATCACAACTTTCTCATACGATAACGAAACTTGGCGAAATTTTTATAGTAGATTCTAGTAAGCATAATTAATCGTTACAAGGCTTCGGGTTTGCTAAAAGGTCACTCAGAGGTATAACTTAACATGTTGACACATTTAACCCCTGTAGTTTGTAATCTCTCACTTTCTTTCACAATTCGTTTCGTATGATCCTTGATCCATTTGTTTAAGGTTATAAACAACATGTAGGGTTATTTTATAGTATATTTGTTCATTGTTGACACTTTGAACCCTTATATTTACACAGTTTCACTGTTTGTCAACTTTAGTCCTTCAAGAACATTCTTTCACACGTTCAAACCTATGACACGTGTCAACACATTATAGGACGTAAATTTTCGGGGTGTTACATCCTCACCCCCTTAAAATAAATCTCGACCCGAGATTTACTGAAATAAGTAAGGGTACTTTTCTTTCATCGTGGACTCAACCTCCCACGTATACTCGGGACCTCTACGAGCATCCCATTTGACCTTTACAAAAGGTATATGCTTCCTTCGAAGCTTCCTTACCTGTCGATCTTCGATCGATAAAGGTTTTTCCACAAATTTCAAGCTCTCATCGATATGCACATCTGTATGGGGTATAACCACTGATTCGTCAGCGAAACACTTCTTCAGATCGCAGATGTGGAACACATTGTGTATACTACTGAGCTCTTCAGGTAAGTTTAACTTGTAGGCAACTGACCCGACACGTTCGATAACCTCGAAAGGTCCTATGTATCTCGGGCTTAGCTAACCTTTCTTACCAAATCGCATCACTCCCTTCCAGGGTGACACTTTAAGTAGGACTTTTTCACCTACTTCGAAGTGAAAATCCTTACGACTTGGATCAGCGTAACTCTTCTGCCTATCCCGGGCAGCTTTGAGACGGTCACGAATCTGGGCAATCTTGTCCGTCGTCTCGAACACTATCTCCGGTCCAGATAATTGGACATCTCCAACTTCTGCCCAACAAACGGGCGATCTACACTTTCTACCGTATAATGCCTCAAAAGGCGCAGCCTTGATGCTGGTATGGTAGCTATTGTTGTAGGAGAACTCAATTAGTGGTAAGTTCTTATCCCAACTACCACCCAAGTCAATTGCACATGCACGAAGCATGTCTTCTAACGTTTGAATAGTACGCTCACTCTGACCGTCTGTCTGTGGATGGTAAGCCGTACTAAAGTTCAAACGTGTGCCCAAAGATTGTTGGAAGCTTTTCCAAAGATGTGATGTGTATCTAGTATCTCGGTCAGAGATAATAGACACAGGTATGCCATGTAAAGCTACAATCTTATCTACGTACAGCTGGGCTAACATATCGGAGCTGTAGGTCTCCTTAATAGGTAGGAAATGTGCTGACTTAGTCAGTCGGTCAACTATCACCCAGATGGTGTCATTTCCTTTCCTTGTCTTGGGTAACTTGGTGATAAAATCCATAGTTACCATTTCCCACTTCCAAGTAGGAAGTTCAGGCTGTTGTAGCAAACCTGACGGTTTTTGATGTTCTGCCTTGACTTGCGCACACGTCAAGCATTTAGCTAGATAGGTAGCTACAGACTTCTTCAAGCCTATCCACCAATAGTTTGCCCTTAGATCTTGGTACATTTTATCAGCTCCAGGATGAACAGAGTATTTAGAGTTGTGGGCTTCCTGGAGGATAACATCACGGAGTCCCCCATAAATCGGAACCCATATCCGACCATTTAATCTAAGAATTCCATCCTTACTAAGAGATAACTGTTCTTCAGTTACTCCCAGCTTTTCATTAGGATAGTTAGCTTCTAACACAGCTTCCTTCTGTGCAGCTAACAACCTTTCTATCAAATTGTTCTTTATTTCCATGCGCTTGGCATTGATTCGGATGGGTTTCACCTTCTCTTTCCGACTTAAGGCATCGGCGACTACATTCGCCTTGCCGGGATGGTATCTTATTTCACAATTGTAATCATTCAGAGTTTCCATCCAACGGCGTTGCCTCATGTTCAAGTCCTTCTGGTTGAACAGATGTTGAAGGCTTTTGTGATCAGAATAGATCACACATTTGATTCCATATAAGTAGTGCCTCCACAGTTTTAGTGCGAATACAACGGCACCCAACTCCAAATCGTGGGTGGTGTAATTCTTTTCGTGCACCTTTAACTGACGTGAAGCATAGGCAATGACTTTGCCTTTCTGCATAAGCACACATCCCATCCCGGTGTGTGATGCATCACAATAAACTACAAACTCCTCTATTCCATCAGGCAATGTCAGTACTGGAGCATTGCTCAATTTTTGTTTCAGAATATCGAAGGATTCCTGCTGCTTAGGACCCCAGTCAAACTTAATCTTCTTACGTGTCAGCGAAGTCAGGGGTGCAGCAATCCTTGAGAAGTTTTCAATGAATCGCCTATAATATCCTGCCAAACCTAGGAAGCTACGTATTTCTGTAGGCGTCTTTGGCTCATGCCAATTCATGACAGCTTCCACTTTAGCGGGATCTACTTGGATACCACGCTCACTAACAACATGTCCAAGAAACTGGACTTCTCGAAGCCAGAACTCACACTTCGAGAACTTGGCATAGAGCTTTTCTTTATGAAGTAATTCCAAAATGCAGTGAAGATGCTTTTCATGGTCAGCTTGGTTCTTTGAGTAGATGAGGATGTCGTCGATGAAGACGATGACGAATTTATCTAAGTGCGGCTTGCAAACGCGATTCATGAGATCCATGAATGCGGCCGGTGCATTAGTGAGCCCAAAAGGCATCACTAGGAATTCGTAATGACCATAACGAGTCCTAAATGCTGTTTTGTGCACGTCTTCATCTCTAACCTTCAATTGATGGTAGCCTGACCTCAAGTCAATCTTCGAGAAGAAACTTGCTCCTTGGAGTTGATCGAACAGATCGTCGATTCTAGGCAAAGGATACCTATTCTTGATAGTAACCTTATTAAGCTCACGGTAGTCGATGCACAGTCGCATCGATCCATCCTTCTTCTTGACAAATAAAACTGGTGCTCCCCAAGGAGACGAACTAGGTTTGATGAAACCTTTAGCTAGCAAATCATCTAGCTGCGTCCTCAATTCCTTCATCTCTGTTGGTGCCAACCTATAAGGCGCCCTTGCAACTGGTGCTGATCCAGGAATAATGTCAATTCTGAATTCCACTTGCCTATCTGGTGGCAAACCAGGTAGTTCTTCAGGAAATACTTCGGGGTATTCAGAAATGACCGGGATATCTCCAATCTTGGGTTTCGGTTCATCAATAATCACCTGTGCCATGTAGATGACACAGCCCTTCTTCAAACACTTAGAGTCTTTGAGTATAGACATTTTCTCGGGCAGCCCATACTGGGTATCTCCCTGGATAGTAAGTGATTCACCAGACGAAGTCTTGATCATCACTTGCTTCTTATTGCAAATAATCTGGGCCTGGTTATGTGATAACCAGTCCATACCCAAAACTATGTCGAAACCGGCTAGTTTTAAAGGAAGTAGGGACAAAGGAAAAGAGTGATTCTTAATGGATATGAAACATCCATCTAATAAGGTTAAAGCGGTTTCTAAAGGGTCATCTGCTAGTTCCACCTCATACTTCACACTTAAAGTTCTAACAGGTAGTTTCAACAATTCACAAAACTTATTATCTACAAACGACTTATCAGCGCCTGAATCAAATAACACTCTCGCATAAACATCATTTACGAGAAAGGTACTTGTTATCACGTTGTCGTCCTTGACGGCTTCCTTAGCATCCATTCTGAAGACCCTAGCATTGGTCTTCTTAGCCTCTTCCGGCTTCTTGGCATATTTTGGGCAATTGCTCCTGATGTGCCCCTTTTCATTGCAACCATAGCAGGTCGCATCCTTTATCTTCTTGCAATCCAAGGTTTTGTGTTCCCTGGATTTGCATAACCCACATGCAAAAGGTTTCGATTGTGATTGTGAGTTGGATTCAAACCTGCACTTCCCAAAGTGCTGTCTCTTGCAGGTTTTACATCTGGGTTTTTCACCCGACTGTTGACCATCCTTCTTAAATCCTGACCCCTTCTTATGGTCATTGTTTCCCTTCTGCTTCTTGTCTGATCGTCGTGAGTTGTCATCCTCACGCTTCCTCTTTTCGGTATCATTTTTCCTTTGTGACCTCAGCCTGACAGCATCTGAGGTCAGAGATAACGATATGTCCGTTACTGACCGAAAAGTGGTTGGTCTGGAGGCCTTTACACTTGCTTTGATCTCCGGTTCCAAACCCCCGATAAAACGAGCTATACGTTTAGGCTTCGGAGTTACCAAATAAGGGACCAACCTTGACAAAGTATTGAAAGTGGTAAGGTAGGCCTGACAGTCCAGGTTTTTCATGACCAGCGCCAGGAAATCAGATTCAATTCTCTCAACCTCATGTTGAGGGCAGAAATTTTCTTTGATTAGTGCCATGAACTGTTCCCAGGTCATGTTGTATAACGGGACTTTCCCTGTGGCTTGGATCAAAGATCTCCACCAGGCTAATGCTTCTCCTTTGAAAGACTGTGAGACAAACTTCACAATATCCCTATTATGGCAACCACTAATATCCACCACAGTATCCATTTCATCCATCCACGTCATGCAATCAACAGCTCCTTTTTCCCCATTGAAGTCCCTGGGTTTGCATGACATGAAGTATTTATAGGTGCAACCCCTATTACGAGGTTCTTGGTTCTGTACGACTCTTTGGGATGGATTACTCCTTTGATTCGAGAAGTGGTGAGAATTACTGTTGTGGGCAGTGTGGGTCCTGGAGGGTGTTCTAGGGTGTGATGCAGATTGGGTCCTCGTATGGGTACCACTTGATCCATGGTGCTGTCTACCCATAGCTCTATTAACCGCATTATCTATCATTGCTTGTAAATCTGCACCTGCTACGTTTACACGGGCATTATCATTCACTATCCCTGGGTGACTGTTGACCTCGTTTGAGTCTGCCATGTATCTTTAACTGTAACACATCGGCAATAATTTATTGGTGAGTTTATTATAGAATTGTCTTTTATGGCAATTTTATTAACCGTGGTAAACATAGACCATATCTGGTTAATTTATTACTCACATAAATTTAGGATTTCTAATATAATTTATCCTAATTATAAAACGATAATAGTTTTATTAGCACATAAGGCCTAGTCACAGGGATAATTTAGACTATAAGCTATGATTTCAGAGAATCAAAACATGAAGGTTTGAACAAAGTTCATTACCTTTATCAGACAGGGTTACAGACTAATACTGTCTTTTGTCTCATATGAAAATGAGAAGGGCCCGTAGGCATTCCATTACCAATGGATGGTAAAAAGAACTGATCATATTTATTAATGATTTAACCCATGATTCAGAGATCATTTATTTGAGTTTAGAATCTTTAAAAAAATCCATATGTAATAATAACACGTGTGTTTTTAACGAATCATGTCTGCCAGGAGTGTTAACATGTTTTCAGATGTTAACAGGGATTTGAATCCTTTTTACATAGGTCTTACCATCTTGGCCCGGTCTTATAATGACCCGTCGACTAGGTTTCACTCTTAAAGATTCTTTATTTGATAATTAATAGGCAGATCATTTGTAAAAAGGAATGATGTTACAAGATTTATTTCATGTTTAATATATAAATGCATAGATGACAGAAATAAAATTTTTAAACTTAACATGCCATTATAATTTACAGGTAGTACATTTCTGCCCTAAACGGGACTTTTCACAAAAATACTTGCCCACGCAGGAGCTATACTGATAATACATGTCCTCGCAGGGACCGTTTACAAACCTAAGTGTCCACGCAGGGACTAATAAAGACAAGTCCTCGTAGGGACTAGGTACAAAGATAGATGTCCACGCAGGGACTACATACACACATAAATAAATGTCCACACAGGAACTTGATTTAAACAGGGAAATACAATAATACATATTGGGATTTAACGGTCCCGTTTCTTCTTTCCCTTCAGCAAATTTGCCAAACCACTCATGAATCCCTCATTCTTCCTACGTTCCTTCTGGAAGTCTCGCTCCACTTTGGCCAGTCTTCGACGGAGTTCCTCCTGCTCAGGAGGAGGAGCCCGTGGTGGCTGGTACTGTGGTGGCGGCTGAACAGGTGTTTGATACCCCCGAGCTGGGTATCCCATTCCCCAAGGGGGTCCATATGGTCCCTCAGGATTATTATGGGCAAGGTAGCTTGATGCCACGTTGTAAGGATCATCAGCATAGTTATAGCCATGGTATGCTGGTGGTCCATATGGGTTGTAAGCTGCCGGAGCCGTATAAGCAGGGATAGGGTTGCCAAAACCCGGTGATGGCGGTACAATAGGTGCCGAATTCACCTCCGAAACTGGAACAGAAGGTCCACCCATCTGTGGGACTTCATAAGTAGGCGGGTAATGGCTGCCGCTAGAGTGTTGAGGGGTGTTGAGACGAAAATCAACTTCTCGTGCTGAGATCCGTGCACCAGTCCTCCTACGTCTTGGTGGTTCTGGAGGCTCTAGATGAACTGGCGGCGGTGGAGGCGGTGGCGTGACTGCCTCATAACGTGGATCCCCAGAGGGATTTTGCTGCACGAAACGTGGATCCCCAGAGGGATCTTGCTGCTGCAGTGGCGGCTGCTGGTGAGGTGATGAGTGTTCAGATGGTGTATAGTACCACTCACACCGTTCGAACCGTGCCATGTGACTATCTGGACCTTGGTATGGTGTTCCGTGAAAAGGCGAACCGTCTGAGATCACAAAAGGATGGTTCAAGGATCCGGTTGAAGCCTCGACGGGATCTGTGTCCTCGTCCATATCTTGATCACCAGAAAAGTGATCTTCCGGTCCTAGTGGATTAAAGCCCACTTATTCTGGTAGGTACTCTGCTGGGTTAAACTGACCCTGAAAAACAGGAGTAGGGTCGCCAAAGAAATGTTGCGGGTTGTGGGGTTCGTTCTCTGACTGAGGCCCATAAGAGTCATGATATGGAGGTGTTGAGGCGTGCGAAAAAGATCGTCTGGCAGACTCTTTATATGTCCTCCATAGCTCCCTCATTTCGTCATTCCTTGTAGAAGTAGAAGAAGTTCGTCGATATGAAGGCCCTGCCTCATGGTCGTTAGGGGCGCTAGCTGGCTCCTTTCCTCGACCACCTCGTCTAAATCTTGGCGGCATTATTGTACCTGTTAAAATACACAAGGTAATAACAAGGAAAAATAAAGGACAAAATTTAAAAGTAAAATAAAAACATTTTGGCTTATTCCTAAGTTCTTTGTCTAGACTCGAAGATTTAGGAATATGCAATTGTGTAACTGAGATTAAACACAAAAGGCTAGTGTTTAATTCACTCAGAGTTGGCTCTGATACCAACCTGTCACACCCCAAATTTCCACGTGTTACCGGTGGGCCCGGTAGGGGAGTATCGTGACGTGGTTGGCAACATAATAGTCAAACAACACAATATTTAAATGCACAGCGGAAGCAAAGTATAGATTTAATTCATCCAAACGATATTGTAATATTAAGTATCACAAATAGTCGAATATAAATCCACAGGTAGATCGAAATAAAAGGAAACAAATGTTCAACAGTTTATGACATCCAAGCTGGCGAGACTTAATGTGGATGCTAGGAGACAAGCCAGCCTATTTCGCGTAGTACCTGCACTTAACCTTTTTAAGAAAATACGTCAGTTTACACTGGTAAATACAATCAACCGACTCATTTTGAAAAGAGTTTAAGAAAATGCATTTAAGGCACAAGGCACAAATAATATTTTATAACTTGGGATAATTATTTAAATATAATACTTGTAGGGATTTACATGTTCCTTATGCGTTCAGTAGCCCGGATCGAGCCGGGTTAAAGATCAATAGACACACCACTTTAATTATGAGACACTGACAGGTGTACGCCTACACCTGTGTGCTAAGGTCGTGGCCATTTCGTAAAATGATGCCAGGGATATCCGGGACACGGTCATTAACCCCCCAAAGGCTTTAAGCAAACAAAACAATATTAAACGAGACGTCTCAATACTTTAATTATCATTTATTCAATCAAAGATTCAACGCCCCGACCAAGCGGTATTTTATATACCGTACCCCAAGCCCGTATAAGGAAAATAAGTTAAAAGTATTTACCTGAGTAAGTATAATTCAAAATCAGCGAGTGCAAGTATCTTTTACTGGTTCTCCTAATCTGGAACGAAGGTTTATAATAACCTATTAGAATCCTAACGGTCTTTAGTTAAGCTTACGCTTTGACCGGTTAGTTTTAAAGATACGGTTCGTACGCACGATTAAGCGAAGACCGGATAGAATGTGATTTAGACCCGTCAAGTTTTGAAGACTTTCTTAATATGGGTATATTATACACATTCTGGATTTTGAGATAAAACTGATAAGGTTTGACCCGTTTCGGCTAATTTATGTAAACTAGTTACATAAACCGAACCGAACGCGCGTTAACACGCCTTAAATAAGTTGTGATATCAGTAGGATATCACCCATGATGCCCAAAACGAGTTTAATCTCTTTATTAGCCCCGCAGGGGCATTTTGGTCATTTTAAAGATTATAAAAGGGTTTAATTAGACACCTGTGATCCGGGTCTGATTTGTTCAGTAAAATAGCTTATTTTAACAGGTTATAACCTTTGGTAATAAGTCTTATATACTAAAATAGTTTTAAACCCAAACTATGCGTTAAATACGCGTAAAAAAAAGCCGTTTTAAGCGACGTACGGTTAAAATACGATTCTGAGTTTTCTGATCAAATAAACAGGCTCAAAATACTCCATTTATTATTTAAAATCAGTAGCAATTGGATTGGCGTTAAAAGGATTTGTAAAACTCATTTTATGGCCGAAAAGGGTATTTTTGGTATTAACCGAATCGAGGCGATAAACCTAGCTTATGATCAGTTTAAAAATAATTAAAAATCTTAAAAAATCCCAAAATATTATATCACATCAGTGGGTAAAAGGTTTGGTGTCCAAAATTGGGTTTAGATAGGCTTTACGCTAATGACGCCGTTTAATTACTTAAAAGCATTCAAATTACGTCATTAAGCATAACCCCTTATCTAGACCTCCAACTGATGTGAAATTTTAGGTACAAGTCTAAAAATCAGTAACTAAGATTATGGCACTTTCACATTTCCAAAAATCTCGTTTTATGGTCATAAGGGCATTACGGTCAATATTTAGGCGTTTAACGGAAACATCGGACGATTAGGGATTCGAGTGGTATAAACGCAGAGGCTTATACACACATGCAACTAGGTCCTAATGGAACTTTAAGGCATGTCTAAACCTATATAAATCGGGTCAGAACTGAGGTCAAAGCAAAAGTCAAACTTTTGCGTCTCTCGGTTCCGAATCGGTTCAAAACATAAAGTTGTCGAATCAAACAAGCTTAGACAAGTTATTATACTTATTTTCAAGTTGTATGACTGATAAAACAGATTACACGCCTTCTGTATCATTAAATATGCGATTAACATTTCTGTTGACTTTTCGGAAGAAGTTTGACTCGACAAACGACATAGTTAAGATTGAAATCAGTGGGTGACCTTTTAGGGGTTTATTACCCATATAAATACCAACTTATAACAACTTTCGATTCGACTAAACTCTGGACCGATTGTGATTTATCACTAAGTCAAACCGTAGTTACGACGGTTTGATTTCTAGGCTTTTAACTAAGTATAAATGAATTAGAGAAGGTTAGGCATACTTACACACGACTAATAGATGATGTGGAATGCTTGTGACCTGCTTGTATGCTCTGGAAATGCTCAGAAGTTGATGAATGATCAATGTTGCATAATGTGGGTCTTTATAATAACTTCAAACATGCATGGATCATCAACACCTAAGTCTAGGAGTGAAACAATAACATCCACAAGTCCCCTACTAGCTAAAAACCACTTTAGGCAGCCCAAGGTATCAAAAAAAAAATGGCATTTGAGTCGGTTACATGCATCAACAGGCAGTTGCCTGTTTTTTCTGCACCTGCAGGTCGGAAGCGGCCCGCTTGGGCTTTTGTTGATCCTGATGCGGGCCGCCTGGCCCATCCGGATCAGGTCACATATGTTTCATTAATTGCACTTTGGCCCCTAGTCCCCCGAAAGGTCATTTTCATGATGTTTCTTGCAATATAAGGCTTTGATATTTATATATAGGGGCTTTAATACATATACCCACTTTGTTAAGTCCTCGGGTAACTTTGTGATCACCCGAAAAGCCCTAAATTTCAATGTTGACGATTCTAACCCTCGCACACGAATTTTATCACAACTTTCTCATACGATAACGAAACTTGGCGAAATTTTTATAGTAGATTCTAGTAAGCATAATTAATCGTTACAAGGCTTCGGGTTTGCTAAAAGGTCACTCAGAGGTATAACTTAACATGTTGACACATTTAACCCCTGTAGTTTGTAATCTCTCACTTTCTTTCACAATTCGTTTCGTATGATCCTTGATCCATTTGTTTAAGGTTATAAACAACATGTAGGGTTATTTTATAGTATATTTGTTCATTGTTGACACTTTGAACCCTTATATTTACACAGTTTCACTGTTTGTCAACTTTAGTCCTTCAAGAACATTCTTTCACACGTTCAAACCTATGACACGTGTCAACACATTATAGGACGTAAATTTTCGGGGTGTTACATCCTCACCCCCTTAAAATAAATCTCGACCCGAGATTTACTGAAATAAGTAAGGGTACTTTTCTTTCATCGTGGACTCAACCTCCCACGTATACTCGGGACCTCTACGAGCATCCCATTTGACCTTTACAAAAGGTATATGCTTCCTTCGAAGCTTCCTTACCTGTCGATCTTCGATCGATAAAGGTTTTTCCACAAATTTCAAGCTCTCATCGATATGCACATCTGTATGGGGTATAACCACTGATTCGTCAGCGAAACACTTCTTCAGATCGCAGATGTGGAACACATTGTGTATACTACTGAGCTCTTCAGGTAAGTTTAACTTGTAGGCAACTGACCCGACACGTTCGATAACCTCGAAAGGTCCTATGTATCTCGGGCTTAGCTAACCTTTCTTACCAAATCGCATCACTCCCTTCCAGGGTGACACTTTAAGTAGGACTTTTTCACCTACTTCGAAGTGAAAATCCTTACGACTTGGATCAGCGTAACTCTTCTGCCTATCCCGGGCAGCTTTGAGACGGTCACGAATCTGGGCAATCTTGTCCGTCGTCTCGAACACTATCTCCGGTCCAGATAATTGGACATCTCCAACTTCTGCCCAACAAACGGGCGATCTACACTTTCTACCGTATAATGCCTCAAAAGGCGCAGCCTTGATGCTGGTATGGTAGCTATTGTTGTAGGAGAACTCAATTAGTGGTAAGTTCTTATCCCAACTACCACCCAAGTCAATTGCACATGCACGAAGCATGTCTTCTAACGTTTGAATAGTACGCTCACTCTGACCGTCTGTCTGTGGATGGTAAGCCGTACTAAAGTTCAAACGTGTGCCCAAAGATTGTTGGAAGCTTTTCCAAAGATGTGATGTGTATCTAGTATCTCGGTCAGAGATAATAGACACAGGTATGCCATGTAAAGCTACAATCTTATCTACGTACAGCTGGGCTAACATATCGGAGCTGTAGGTCTCCTTAATAGGTAGGAAATGTGCTGACTTAGTCAGTCGGTCAACTATCACCCAGATGGTGTCATTTCCTTTCCTTGTCTTGGGTAACTTGGTGATAAAATCCATAGTTACCATTTCCCACTTCCAAGTAGGAAGTTCAGGCTGTTGTAGCAAACCTGACGGTTTTTGATGTTCTGCCTTGACTTGCGCACACGTCAAGCATTTAGCTAGATAGGTAGCTACAGACTTCTTCAAGCCTATCCACCAATAGTTTGCCCTTAGATCTTGGTACATTTTATCAGCTCCAGGATGAACAGAGTATTTAGAGTTGTGGGCTTCCTGGAGGATAACATCACGGAGTCCCCCATAAATCGGAACCCATATCCGACCATTTAATCTAAGAATTCCATCCTTACTAAGAGATAACTGTTCTTCAGTTACTCCCAGCTTTTCATTAGGATAGTTAGCTTCTAACACAGCTTCCTTCTGTGCAGCTAACAACCTTTCTATCAAATTGTTCTTTATTTCCATGCGCTTGGCATTGATTCGGATGGGTTTCACCTTCTCTTTCCGACTTAAGGCATCGGCGACTACATTCGCCTTGCCGGGATGGTATCTTATTTCACAATTGTAATCATTCAGAGTTTCCATCCAACGGCGTTGCCTCATGTTCAAGTCCTTCTGGTTGAACAGATGTTGAAGGCTTTTGTGATCAGAATAGATCACACATTTGATTCCATATAAGTAGTGCCTCCACAGTTTTAGTGCGAATACAACGGCACCCAACTCCAAATCGTGGGTGGTGTAATTCTTTTCGTGCACCTTTAACTGACGTGAAGCATAGGCAATGACTTTGCCTTTCTGCATAAGCACACATCCCATCCCGGTGTGTGATGCATCACAATAAACTACAAACTCCTCTATTCCATCAGGCAATGTCAGTACTGGAGCATTGCTCAATTTTTGTTTCAGAATATCGAAGGATTCCTGCTGCTTAGGACCCCAGTCAAACTTAATCTTCTTACGTGTCAGCGAAGTCAGGGGTGCAGCAATCCTTGAGAAGTTTTCAATGAATCGCCTATAATATCCTGCCAAACCTAGGAAGCTACGTATTTCTGTAGGCGTCTTTGGCTCATGCCAATTCATGACAGCTTCCACTTTAGCGGGATCTACTTGGATACCACGCTCACTAACAACATGTCCAAGAAACTGGACTTCTCGAAGCCAGAACTCACACTTCGAGAACTTGGCATAGAGCTTTTCTTTATGAAGTAATTCCAAAATGCAGTGAAGATGCTTTTCATGGTCAGCTTGGTTCTTTGAGTAGATGAGGATGTCGTCGATGAAGACGATGACGAATTTATCTAAGTGCGGCTTGCAAACGCGATTCATGAGATCCATGAATGCGGCCGGTGCATTAGTGAGCCCAAAAGGCATCACTAGGAATTCGTAATGACCATAACGAGTCCTAAATGCTGTTTTGTGCACGTCTTCATCTCTAACCTTCAATTGATGGTAGCCTGACCTCAAGTCAATCTTCGAGAAGAAACTTGCTCCTTGGAGTTGATCGAACAGATCGTCGATTCTAGGCAAAGGATACCTATTCTTGATAGTAACCTTATTAAGCTCACGGTAGTCGATGCACAGTCGCATCGATCCATCCTTCTTCTTGACAAATAAAACTGGTGCTCCCCAAGGAGACGAACTAGGTTTGATGAAACCTTTAGCTAGCAAATCATCTAGCTGCGTCCTCAATTCCTTCATCTCTGTTGGTGCCAACCTATAAGGCGCCCTTGCAACTGGTGCTGATCCAGGAATAATGTCAATTCTGAATTCCACTTGCCTATCTGGTGGCAAACCAGGTAGTTCTTCAGGAAATACTTCGGGGTATTCAGAAATGACCGGGATATCTCCAATCTTGGGTTTCGGTTCATCAATAATCACCTGTGCCATGTAGATGACACAGCCCTTCTTCAAACACTTAGAGTCTTTGAGTATAGACATTTTCTCGGGCAGCCCATACTGGGTATCTCCCTGGATAGTAAGTGATTCACCAGACGAAGTCTTGATCATCACTTGCTTCTTATTGCAAATAATCTGGGCCTGGTTATGTGATAACCAGTCCATACCCAAAACTATGTCGAAACCGGCTAGTTTTAAAGGAAGTAGGGACAAAGGAAAAGAGTGATTCTTAATGGATATGAAACATCCATCTAATAAGGTTAAAGCGGTTTCTAAAGGGTCATCTGCTAGTTCCACCTCATACTTCACACTTAAAGTTCTAACAGGTAGTTTCAACAATTCACAAAACTTATTATCTACAAACGACTTATCAGCGCCTGAATCAAATAACACTCTCGCATAAACATCATTTACGAGAAAGGTACTTGTTATCACGTTGTCGTCCTTGACGGCTTCCTTAGCATCCATTCTGAAGACCCTAGCATTGGTCTTCTTAGCCTCTTCCGGCTTCTTGGCATATTTTGGGCAATTGCTCCTGATGTGCCCCTTTTCATTGCAACCATAGCAGGTCGCATCCTTTATCTTCTTGCAATCCAAGGTTTTGTGTTCCCTGGATTTGCATAACCCACATGCAAAAGGTTTCGATTGTGATTGTGAGTTGGATTCAAACCTGCACTTCCCAAAGTGCTGTCTCTTGCAGGTTTTACATCTGGGTTTTTCACCCGACTGTTGACCATCCTTCTTAAATCCTGACCCCTTCTTATGGTCATTGTTTCCCTTCTGCTTCTTGTCTGATCGTCGTGAGTTGTCATCCTCACGCTTCCTCTTTTCGGTATCATTTTTCCTTTGTGACCTCAGCCTGACAGCATCTGAGGTCAGAGATAACGATATGTCCGTTACTGACCGAAAAGTGGTTGGTCTGGAGGCCTTTACACTTGCTTTGATCTCCGGTTCCAAACCCCCGATAAAACGAGCTATACGTTTAGGCTTCGGAGTTACCAAATAAGGGACCAACCTTGACAAAGTATTGAAAGTGGTAAGGTAGGCCTGACAGTCCAGGTTTTTCATGACCAGCGCCAGGAAATCAGATTCAATTCTCTCAACCTCATGTTGAGGGCAGAAATTTTCTTTGATTAGTGCCATGAACTGTTCCCAGGTCATGTTGTATAACGGGACTTTCCCTGTGGCTTGGATCAAAGATCTCCACCAGGCTAATGCTTCTCCTTTGAAAGACTGTGAGACAAACTTCACAATATCCCTATTATGGCAACCACTAATATCCACCACAGTATCCATTTCATCCATCCACGTCATGCAATCAACAGCTCCTTTTTCCCCATTGAAGTCCCTGGGTTTGCATGACATGAAGTATTTATAGGTGCAACCCCTATTACGAGGTTCTTGGTTCTGTACGACTCTTTGGGATGGATTACTCCTTTGATTCGAGAAGTGGTGAGAATTACTGTTGTGGGCAGTGTGGGTCCTGGAGGGTGTTCTAGGGTGTGATGCAGATTGGGTCCTCGTATGGGTACCACTTGATCCATGGTGCTGTCTACCCATAGCTCTATTAACCGCATTATCTATCATTGCTTGTAAATCTGCACCTGCTACGTTTACACGGGCATTATCATTCACTATCCCTGGGTGACTGTTGACCTCGTTTGAGTCTGCCATGTATCTTTAACTGTAACACATCGGCAATAATTTATTGGTGAGTTTATTATAGAATTGTCTTTTATGGCAATTTTATTAACCGTGGTAAACATAGACCATATCTGGTTAATTTATTACTCACATAAATTTAGGATTTCTAATATAATTTATCCTAATTATAAAACGATAATAGTTTTATTAGCACATAAGGCCTAGTCACAGGGATAATTTAGACTATAAGCTATGATTTCAGAGAATCAAAACATGAAGGTTTGAACAAAGTTCATTACCTTTATCAGACAGGGTTACAGACTAATACTGTCTTTTGTCTCATATGAAAATGAGAAGGGCCCGTAGGCATTCCATTACCAATGGATGGTAAAAAGAACTGATCATATTTATTAATGATTTAACCCATGATTCAGAGATCATTTATTTGAGTTTAGAATCTTTAAAAAAATCCATATGTAATAATAACACGTGTGTTTTTAACGAATCATGTCTGCCAGGAGTGTTAACATGTTTTCAGATGTTAACAGGGATTTGAATCCTTTTTACATAGGTCTTACCATCTTGGCCCGGTCTTATAATGACCCGTCGACTAGGTTTCACTCTTAAAGATTCTTTATTTGATAATTAATAGGCAGATCATTTGTAAAAAGGAATGATGTTACAAGATTTATTTCATGTTTAATATATAAATGCATAGATGACAGAAATAAAATTTTTAAACTTAACATGCCATTATAATTTACAGGTAGTACATTTCTGCCCTAAACGGGACTTTTCACAAAAATACTTGCCCACGCAGGAGCTATACTGATAATACATGTCCTCGCAGGGACCGTTTACAAACCTAAGTGTCCACGCAGGGACTAATAAAGACAAGTCCTCGTAGGGACTAGGTACAAAGATAGATGTCCACGCAGGGACTACATACACACATAAATAAATGTCCACACAGGAACTTGATTTAAACAGGGAAATACAATAATACATATTGGGATTTAACGGTCCCGTTTCTTCTTTCCCTTCAGCAAATTTGCCAAACCACTCATGAATCCCTCATTCTTCCTACGTTCCTTCTGGAAGTCTCGCTCCACTTTGGCCAGTCTTCGACGGAGTTCCTCCTGCTCAGGAGGAGGAGCCCGTGGTGGCTGGTACTGTGGTGGCGGCTGAACAGGTGTTTGATACCCCCGAGCTGGGTATCCCATTCCCCAAGGGGGTCCATATGGTCCCTCAGGATTATTATGGGCAAGGTAGCTTGATGCCACGTTGTAAGGATCATCAGCATAGTTATAGCCATGGTATGCTGGTGGTCCATATGGGTTGTAAGCTGCCGGAGCCGTATAAGCAGGGATAGGGTTGCCAAAACCCGGTGATGGCGGTACAATAGGTGCCGAATTCACCTCCGAAACTGGAACAGAAGGTCCACCCATCTGTGGGACTTCATAAGTAGGCAGGTAATGGCTGCCGCTAGAGTGTTGAGGGGTGTTGAGACGAAAATCAACTTCTCGTGCTGAGATCCGTGCACCAGTCCTCCTACGTCTTGGTGGTTCTGGAGGCTCTAGATGAACTGGCGGCGGTGGAGGCGGTGGCGTGACTGCCTCATAACGTGGATCCCCAGAGGGATTTTGCTGCACGAAACGTGGATCCCCAGAGGGATCTTGCTGCTGCAGTGGCGGCTGCTGGTGAGGTGATGAGTGTTCAGATGGTGTATAGTACCACTCACACCGTTCGAACCGTGCCATGTGACTATCTGGACCTTGGTATGGTGTTCCGTGAAAAGGCGAACCGTCTGAGATCACAAAAGGATGGTTCAAGGATCCGGTTGAAGCCTCGACGGGATCTGTGTCCTCGTCCATATCTTGATCACCAGAAAAGTGATCTTCCGGTCCTAGTGGATTAAAGCCCACTTATTCTGGTAGGTACTCTGCTGGGTTAAACTGACCCTGAAAAACAGGAGTAGGGTCGCCAAAGAAATGTTGCGGGTTGTGGGGTTCGTTCTCTGACTGAGGCCCATAAGAGTCATGATATGGAGGTGTTGAGGCGTGCGAAAAAGATCGTCTGGCAGACTCTTTATATGTCCTCCATAGCTCCCTCATTTCGTCATTCCTTGTAGAAGTAGAAGAAGTTCGTCGATATGAAGGCCCTGCCTCATGGTCGTTAGGGGCGCTAGCTGGCTCCTTTCCTCGACCACCTCGTCTAAATCTTGGCGGCATTATTGTACCTGTTAAAATACACAAGGTAATAACAAGGAAAAATAAAGGACAAAATTTAAAAGTAAAATAAAAACATTTTGGCTTATTCCTAAGTTCTTTGTCTAGACTCGAAGATTTAGGAATATGCAATTGTGTAACTGAGATTAAACACAAAAGGCTAGTGTTTAATTCACTCAGAGTTGGCTCTGATACCAACCTGTCACACCCCAAATTTCCACGTGTTACCGGTGGGCCCGGTAGGGGAGTATCGTGACGTGGTTGGCAACATAATAGTCAAACAACACAATATTTAAATGCACAGCGGAAGCAAAGTATAGATTTAATTCATCCAAACGATATTGTAATATTAAGTATCACAAATAGTCGAATATAAATCCACAGGTAGATCGAAATAAAAGGAAACAAATGTTCAACAGTTTATGACATCCAAGCTGGCGAGACTTAATGTGGATGCTAGGAGACAAGCCAGCCTATTTCGCGTAGTACCTGCACTTAACCTTTTTAAGAAAATACGTCAGTTTACACTGGTAAATACAATCAACCGACTCATTTTGAAAAGAGTTTAAGAAAATGCATTTAAGGCACAAGGCACAAATAATATTTTATAACTTGGGATAATTATTTAAATATAATACTTGTAGGGATTTACATGTTCCTTATGCGTTCAGTAGCCCGGATCGAGCCGGGTTAAAGATCAATAGACACACCACTTTAATTATGAGACACTGACAGGTGTACGCCTACACCTGTGTGCTAAGGTCGTGGCCATTTCGTAAAATGATGCCAGGGATATCCGGGACACGGTCATTAACCCCCCAAAGGCTTTAAGCAAACAAAACAATATTAAACGAGACGTCTCAATACTTTAATTATCATTTATTCAATCAAAGATTCAACGCCCCGACCAAGCGGTATTTTATATACCGTACCCCAAGCCCGTATAAGGAAAATAAGTTAAAAGTATTTACCTGAGTAAGTATAATTCAAAATCAGCGAGTGCAAGTATCTTTTACTGGTTCTCCTAATCTGGAACGAAGGTTTATAATAACCTATTAGAATCCTAACGGTCTTTAGTTAAGCTTACGCTTTGACCGGTTAGTTTTAAAGATACGGTTCGTACGCACGATTAAGCGAAGACCGGATAGAATGTGATTTAGACCCGTCAAGTTTTGAAGACTTGCTTAATATGGGTATATTATACACATTCTGGATTTTGAGATAAAACTGATAAGGTTTGACCCGTTTCGGCTAATTTATGTAAACTAGTTACATAAACCGAACTGAACGCGCATGAAGCGTAACGGGTATCCGTAAGAGTCCTAAACAGGTTTCCTAAGTTAACACGCCTTAAATAAGTTGTGATATCAGTAGGATATCACCCATGATGCCCAAAACGAGTTTAATCTCTTTATTAGCCCCGCAGGGGCATTTTGGTCATTTTAAAGATTATAAAAGGGTTTAATTAGACACCTGTGATCCGGGTCTGATTTGTTCAGTAAAATAGCTTATTTTAACAGGTTATAACCTTTGGTAATAAGTCTTATATACTAAAATAGTTTTAAACCCAAACTATGCGTTAAATACGCGTATAAAGCCATTTTAAGCGACGTACGGTTAAAATACGATTCTGAGTTTTCTGATCAAATAAACAGGCTCAAAATACTCCATTTATTATTTAAAATCAGTAGCAATTGGATTGGCATTAAAAGGATTTGTAAAACTCATTTTATGGCCGAAAAGGGTATTTTTGGTATTAACCGAATCGAGGCGATAAACCTAGCTTATGATCAGTTTAAAAATAATTAAAAATCTTTAAAAATCCCAAAATATTATATCACATCAGTGGGTAAAAGGTTTGGTGTCCAAAATTGGGTTTAGATAGGCTTTACGCTAATGACGCCGTTTAATTACTTAAAAGCATTCAAATTACGTCATTAAGCATAACCCCTTATCTAGACCTCCAACTGATGTGAAATTTTAGGTACAAGTCTAAAAATCAGTAACTAAGATTATGGCACTTTCACATTTCCAAAAATCTCATTTTATGGTCATAAGGGCATTACGGTCAATATTTAGGCGTTTAACGGAAACATCGGACGATTAGGGATTCGAGTGGTATAAACGCAGAGGCTTATACACACATGCAACTAGGTCCTAATGGAACTTTAAGGCATGTCTAAACCTATATAAATCGGGTCAGAACTGAGGTCAAAGCAAAAGTCAAACTTTTGCGTCTCTCGGTTCCGAATCGGTTCAAAACATAAAGTTGTCGAATCAAACAAGCTTAGACAAGTTATTATACTTATTTTCAAGTTGTATGACTGATAAAACAGATTACACGCCTTCTGTATCATTAAATATGCGATTAACATTTCTGTTGACTTTTCGGAAGAAGTTTGACTCGACAAACGACATAGTTAAGATTGAAATCAGTGGGTGACCTTTTAGGGGTTTATTACCCATATAAATACCAACTTATAACAACTTTCGATTCGACTAAACTCTGGACCGATTGTGATTTATCACTAAGTCAAACCGTAGTTACGACGGTTTGATTTCTAGGCTTTTAACTAAGTATAAATGAATTAGAGAAGGTTAGGCATACTTACACACGACTAATAGATGATGTGGAATGCTTGTGACCTGCTTGTATGCTCTGGAAATGCTCAGAAGTTGATGAATGATCAATGTTGCATAATGTGGGTCTTTATAATAACTTCAAACATGCATGGATCATCAACACCTAAGTCTAGGAGTGAAACAATAACATCCACAAGTCCCCTACTAGCTAAAAACCACTTTAGGCAGCCCAAGGTATCGAAAAGATGGCATTTGAGTCGGTTACATGCATCAACAGGCAGTTGCCTGTTTTTTCTGCACCTGCAGGTCGGAAGCGGCCCGCTTGGGCTTTTGTTGATCCTGATGCGGGCCGCCTGGCCCATCCGGATCAGGTCACATATGTTTCATTAATTGCACTTTGGCCCCTAGTCCCCCGAAAGGTCGTTTTCATGATGTTTCTTGCAATATAAGGCTTTGATATTTATATATAGGGGCTTTAATACATATACCCACTTTGTTAAGTCCTCGGGTAACTTTGTGATCACCCGAAAAGCCCTAAATTTCAATGTTGACGATTCTAACCCTCGCACACGAATTTTATCACAACTTTCTCATACGATAACGAAACTTGGCGAAATTTTTATAGTAGATTCTAGTGAGCATAATTAATCGTTACAAGGCTTCGAGTTTGCTAAAAGGTCACTCAGAGGTATAACTTAACATGTTGACACATTTAACCCCTGTAGTTTGTAATCTCTCACTTTCTTTCACAATTCGTTTCGTATGATCCCTGGTCCATTTGTTTAAGGTTATAAACAACATGTAGGGTTATTTTATAGTATATTTATTCATTGTTGACACTTTGAACCCTTATATTTACACAGTTTCACTGTTTGTCAACTTTAGTCCTTCAAGAACATTCTTTCACACGTTCAAACCTATGACACGTGTCAACACATTATAGGACGTAAATTTTCGGGGTGTTACATGTAGGTCACTAACGGTCAGATGGACTTCTTCTCCTTGAGACTCGGGCAAACCAGTTATTTGAGAGACGTTGAACCCGAAAGACCAGGTCTACAACGTTCAAGTGGGGAATATCCGCCGGATCCCGGTTTAATAGGGTAGTTTGTTACATTTCTTTTACTATAAATAGATGGATCGGATCAGTTAAGATACACACTTTTTCATTCGCACACTTTACTCTCAAGCTACTGGCAACCACTACACACAAACACTTGTACTCGAATCACATTGTAACACTTAGTTGATCCGCATTACATCCTGCACTGTATCCTGATATTTGAAGTAATAGAAGAACAAGGCAGCTGCGATTGTCAGCTCCCGAGGTTTTGTGCCGGTGATCTAGGTTGATCAAGGGCTTTCCTCGTACATCTCGTGTCACCCCTTTACGTTTTTCGCTCATCGTTTGATCATAGATACAGCTCTATATCCTGAAACTGTTTTTACAATTAATTTGATTAACATATTTTCGACACTCATTTCTAGCACACTACCTCACTTAACTAATTTGATCACTTAATTGCTTCGGTAATTTTTGACCAAAACAATTTGGCGCCCACCGTGGGGCAAGTGGTGCTATTTTTACTAAAAACTTTAGTAAAATCATTACTCGGTTTTCTATTCTCAAAACTTTTTGCTACATTGTTTTCAATGTCCTCGAGATCAAACATGAGCTCTTCCACCATGTCTGCTACAACCTCTGCAACAATTGGTTCGGTGCTTCCACCTCCTCCTCCAAGAATGCAAGCTTCTTCACACGGAATTGAGAGTCATGTGGCTCGGGATGTTATCCCCGCTCCCAGTACCCATGGATCCGGTCCTGTTTTGGCGTCTAATGATGAAATTCTGAATTTGTTTGGTAGTGTACAGGAACAGATGAGGCAGCAGTAGGAAACTAATCGGATGCTGATGAGAGAGATACAACTCTTGAAATCCGGCCCAAGTAGACCTGCTGAAGAAACTGTCACTCCTTTACAGCCTAGGGCTTTGAACTTCAGTTCTGCAGTTTACACTGAGGATAATCGGGGGAATATCGTGCCAAGGCATTCTCAGAATCATACTCCTGAGATACCCTCCTCGGTCAGGATTTCAACTGTGAGGAGCTCAGGATATGCTTCAGGATATGGCCAGAATCCTCAGACCGGTAACGTGTCAAATAATAATATTCTTGCTACTAACAATAATGGGTCTTTGCAGGATGCAGGTATGACGTCAACATTTACTAGGGAGCTTCAGAAATTGAAGGACATGAAATCCAGTGTACCTGGAGTGGTCCAGCCAATTCCGGAAGTGTCCCAAGACAGCCACAGGATATCCCGCTTTACATATCCTATCTGTGATGCTGAAATCCCAAAGAGATTTCAAACCCCCAACATGAAACTGTATGATGGGACTACGGATCCTGAAGAGCATATTGCCCAGTATAGAGAAAGAATGGAGATTAACCCTATCCCTCCGGGGCTCAAGGAAGCATGCTTGTGCAAGGGTTTCGGTTCTACCTTGACAGGATCAGCCTTAAAATGCCTGTTAAATGTTCCTCCTCACTCAATTACTTCGTTTGCTCATTTGGTTAATTTATTTAATAGTCAGTTTTCTTGCAGCCAGAGTTTTGAGAAACTAACCAATGATCTTTACAGGATAACTCAAGGACCTCAGGAATCCTTGAGGGATTATGTGAACAAGTTTAGTCGGGAATCCTTGGATATTCCACATCTTGATGTTGCAACAGCTGTGCAGGCTTTTAAGATGGGATTACAAAAAGATTCTCAGTTTTATAAGGATCTTGTAATGAATCCCTGCAGGAATCTCGACGAAGCTCGTAACAGGGCCTTGAGATATATCCACTTGGAAGATGACAAAAAGATGCAAGAGAGGATGAATTCTACCTCAACCTACGAATCAACCAATAGGAAATCAGAATCCTCATATAAACTGTATCGCTCCAAGCCATATGGAAAAAATGACAACAAGAAAGTGAATGCTGTTGAAGACGAGGATCCTGAAGAATATCCTGAATTATCCGAATATTGCTTTTCTGTTAATATACCTGAGTTAATGTATGCTATGCAGGGTTTAGTAGACAAAGCTAGGTGGCCTCGAAAGAATCAACAAAAAGCTGATTGGAAGGATAAATCCAAATGGTGTGCCTTCCATGAAGATTTCGGACATGTGACTGAGGATTGCATTGCTCTAAGGAAAGAAATAAGCTACCTATTGAGCAAGGGATATCTGAAGGATTTGCTGGGAAGAAAGAAAAATAAAGGGCAGGATCCTGAAAAGGATCCTGAACGAGCAGCATCACCCCCAGCAGATGCCAAAATAATTAACTTTATTTCAGGAGGATCCAACATCTGTGGGACTTCGTATTCTGCGGCCAAGAGACATGCAAAGGAGGCTAAGACTGAAAGGGGAGACAGACCAGCCAGAATGACTACCCTCACAACTGACAAAGTGATCACTTTCGACAGTGATGACAGGGATACTGTCCAGGATGCTCACCATGATGCCCTTGTAATAACGTTATATGTTGCTAACCATTTTGTACGCAGGATATTAGTGGATAATGGCAGCTCTGTCAACATAATTCAGCTAGAAACATTGAAAAGGATGAATGTATCTCCGATGGACATTACTTCGAAATCCACCGTGCTCGTTGGCTTCAGTGGGAAGCTAGGAATACCATAGGGGAGATAAAGTTACCAGTATATGTTGAAGGGGTCAACTCGATACAACATTTCTATGTGATAGACTCCCTATCCTGCTATAACATCATACTAGGCAGGCCATGGATCCATGATATGAAGGCTGTGCCATCGACTTATCATCAGTGCATCAAGATCCCTACCCCTTGGGGGTTGTCAAGGTTGATAGTGATCAGCAGGAGGCGAAGGAATGCTACTCATCCTCAATGAAATCCTCAACCAAGCCTAATGCAGCATAGCAATTAAAGATGCGGGCCCAAGATATCATGGAAGCTTCGGAGCAGGAAGTAAAGAAAGTTATCCTGGATCAGGATAATCCGGATATCTCGGTGTTCGTAGGAACCAATATCCCTCAGGATATTGAAAATCAATTGACTAATTTTTTGAAATGCAGGATGTCAACATTCGCATGGAAGCATGAGGATATGACAGGTATTTCCAAGGATATTATAACACATAAGCTCGGTATTGACAGGTCATTCAAGCCGGTCCAACAAAAGAGAAGGAAATTTGCTCCGGAGCGAAATGTGATCATCCAAGAGGAAGTTGAAAGACTACTAAGGAGCAAGATGATTAGAGAAGTGAAGTTTCCTAAATGGCTTGCGAATGTAGTCGTGGTACAAAAGAAAAATGGGAAATGGAGAGTTTGTGTAGACTACACAGACTTAAACAAAGCCTGTCCGAAAGACCCGTTTCCTCTGCCTCATATTCATTCAATGGTAGATGCTACCGCTGGCCACGAGATGTTAACCTTCATGGATGCCTCTTCAGGATTTCAGCAAATCCAAATGGAACCCTCTGATCAGGAGGATACTGCTTTCATGACACCCATAGGTATTTATTGTTATACTGCTATGCCCTTTGGTTTGAAAAATGCAGGTGCAACATACCAGAGGTTGGTAAACATGATGTTTAAAGACAAGCTGGGGGACACCATGGAGGTATATATTGATGATATGGTGGTGAAATCTAAAAAGGCTGAGGATCACCTCCAGGATATTAAGGGAGCGTTTGATATCCTGGATTAATATAACATGAAACTGAATCCTGCTAAGTGCCATTTCGGAGTGGGGGCAGGAAAGTTTCTAGGATATATGGTGACCAAAAGAGGGATAGAGGCAAGCCCGGAGCAGATTAAAGCTATCCTGGATATAAAATCACCTTCGAATATGAAAGATGTTCAACGGTTAACAGGCTGAGTAGCAGCGTTGAACATATTTATTTCAAGATCCTCGGAAAAGTGCAAGGAATTTTATGATATCCTCAAGAAGAATAAGAAGTTCGAATGGGGAGCAAAGCATGAAGCAGCCATGCAGGATTTGAAGCAGTGTCTTTCAATCGCACCCTTATTGATGAAGCCTGAGGATGGCGAACCATTATCCATGTATCTTGCAGTGTCAGGGAATGCAGTAAGTGCTGTCCTTATAAAGGATCATGAAGGTCAGCAGTATCCTGTCTATTACGTTAGTAAAAGTTTATTAGATGCTAAAACTAGATATTCTCATCTAGAAAAATTGATATTAGCCCTAGTTATGGCATCAACGAAACTTAGACATTATTTTGAGACTCATAGGATTCATGTTAGAACTAATTATCCTGTTAAGAATGTGCTTAGGAAACCCGAGTTGTCGGGTAGAATGGCTAAGTGGTCAGTGAAATTAAGTGCTTATGACTTAGTGTATGAACCTAGAAATACCATAAAGTCTCAGGCTTTAGCTGACTTTGTGGCTGATTTCAGTAGTGACATTCAAAATGAAGTAGACCTAGAAGTACAGCAGCTAGGAGAAAACTTAGAATGCTGGACATTGTATACTGATGGTGCATCTAATGTAAAAGGTGTCGGTCTAGGTATACTACTAAAATCGCCACAGGGGGACATATTACCCCAGGCCATTAGGTGTGAATTTCCTGCTACTAATAATGAGGCAGAATATGAAGCTTTGATTGCAGGATTAGAGTTGGCTAAAAATATGAGTATCAAGAATTTGCAAGTATATATTGACTCTTTGTTAATCACTAATCATTTTATTGGAACCTATGCAGTTAAAGGAGAGAAGTTAATCGAGTATCTCGAAATTCTCAAAAAATTAGCAGGATATTTCGATATTTTTACACTTGAACAGGTACCAAGAGAGGATAATGCTGAAGCTGATGCATTGGCAAATCTAGGATCATCGGTCAGGATGCCGGAAGGAACTCGAATACCAATATTACATATCCTATATCCTGTGACAAATCCTCAGGATAAGGAAGTAATAAGTATTCAGGATCCTGATGGCGAGTATCCCGAGGAGGATCCTAAGTCCTGGACGGCTCCAATCATGAGATATCTCAAGGAAGGACACATCCCAAAGAATGAGAATCCTAAGGCTTTTAGAATGAAGGTATCACGATTCACTATTATAAATAATGTTTTGTATAAGAAATCTCTTGTAGGACCATATCTGAGGTGCTTGGAGGATCCCGAAACCAAAGACGTGCTTCACACCCCGACCACGTGGAACAACCAAACGTGGCGGAAACGTCGGGGAGTGTTGTAACAAAATTAATTGTTTCAAATCCATGGCAATTGAATTTTCGTTTTATTAATCAAACATGAGAGTTTACATTGTTTTAAACAAGAAACAACGAGTACATAACATAAATTAACTAGTTCTTGTCTTGTTTTAAGTCACTAAGGCACAGGTCTGCCTAAGTATGTCTTGATAAGTCCTATGCATCATCTCCTGAAAACACATGTGAAAATAGGTACGTCAGCATAAAAATGCCTGTGAGATACATAGGTTTTGTGAAAACAGAATTCATGACTTATGTTTGAGAAAATGTTTAGTCATGAACCTTGTAATTTGCTTTGTCTTGTAAATCATTTGAAAAAAAAAACGATAAGATCAGATGATATGTATAAATAGGAGAATAATGTATGGTTAAATGAATAACCATGTAAAATGAGTTTGTATAAGATAAGTTGATTGTAAATCAATGTCTTGTGAAGAGTATGTTATTTGTATAAAATGTTATATGTCTCAAATTGAAATGATTCAAATAACGCTACAATATGTGATACCATACAAACACTTATATATAGGAAGTACCAGCGGCGTATCCACCGTGCTTGCATCATATTACATACGCCTCGTTACTTAAATCACTTACTCAAACCAACCCATCAAGATGTAATGTTTAACAATTGTAGAAATGTTTATGTATAGTCAAATGTCTATTGTCAAATGTAAATCATGTCAACAGATACAAATGGTTCACACGGTTCAATAGTTACAAACGGTTCATATAATCAAAGGGTTACGACGGTTCACATAGTCACATGGTTACAACGGTTCAAAATGTAGTATAATGTGTTCATATGCTGGATGAGCATATGCAATAGAAATGCAATGTAAAACAATGTACTAAGTATTCACGTAATGGACATACATAGCATGAAATGTAATGTAGAACGATGTACTAAGTACGCACACAATGGGCATACATAGCATGTAATGTATTGTAAAGTGATGTACTAAGTATGCACACAATGGGCATACATAGCATGAAATGTATTGTAAAGTGATGTACTAAGTATGCACACAATGGGCATATATAGCATGAAATGTAATGTAAAACAATGTACTAAGTACGCACACAATGGGGATACATAGCATGAAATGTAATGAAATCATGTACTATAATGTACTAACGAACATAGCAGGTATATGATGTGAAAACATGGAAAGCATGAAAGTAACAAGTATGCACATGTGTTTCACCCCAAAACAGTTTGGAAAACAGTAAAAGAGGGGCCTATGTACTCACTTGAGATTGCTTAGTAGTCCTTGAGTAACAACCAAACAATGCTAGAGATCACGGATATCAAACGGCACCTAATATAGGTAACTATGTTAATAAACCGGACCTAAATCGGAGGATCGGATAGAATGAGGGTTCGTAAACCAAACGAGTATGGAGACTCGTGTAATATGGTTTAACAAAGCCTACATACTAAATGAAACCTAACATAAGTGCTTACGACCCATTACGACCCGTTTAGGTAGCTTATGCTACTTTAACGCGTCGTTCGCGTAAAACGCGTTCGGACCGCCTAACTAGTCCTATGATAAGTAAAATATGCCTCTACATGTTTAATATTGTTGTTAAATCAGCTTAGATGTCATAAGTTATGTTACATATGCTAAAAATGAATTTTGGCATCAAAGGGGTATTTTGGTAATTTACCTAAGGCATATAAACTACCTATCATACAACTACTTAAACGAAGCGACCATAAGGTATAACCTCGGAAGGTTATTCCCTATATACTATGGTCACCTAATGTGTTTGGTCGGATCCTAATGATCGACCAAATGGGTCGGGTTCGAAGGTATAAGCGATTTATTAGACCGCTTACCCTTACGACCCTAGACAACGTGGTAATCAGTAGGCATAGTCACAAGGGACTATAACCATCGTGATTACAATCACGTTGCGAAGTTCAAACGAACTTCGCATTGACCATAAACTGGTCAATGCAGAAAGTCAAACAAAGTTTGACTTTCGGACTCGAAAAGCAATAAAAGAACGAAAGAACACTTACAAAGGGTCCCCGCAAGATTGATAATCCAAGTATTCTCAGGTATGAGGTGATGAAACACCCCAACTTAGAGAAATCTCAGATTTCAAGTGGGTTTTGCAATGAAGTGGGTTGGGTATTTATAGTATTTCCCGAACCGTTAGGATCGTTTCTTGGAAACCGTGATCGAATTTAAGGCGTACACTTGTTGGAATGTTGTGGTGACTAAAAATGGCCCCTAATGAGCTGAAAGGGCAAGTGTGAGTGTGTGGTTGTGAGTTAATCAGCTGAAATCTGCTGACTAATCAGTCTTATCTGATATGGTTAGGCAGTCACGTAGCGCGACTGGTAAGGCCCTTAGGGCTCGCGCTACGCCACCACCCCCCTGTTCCAGAAATGTTTCAAAAATGACAGTTTTAGTCCCTGCACGTGTTTAAGGCCTTTTTCGATGCGTTTGAGCCCCGTTAACCTCATTTCAAGGCTCTAAAATGAATTTAAAGTATAGGGAACTCAAAACATGCTCAAAAATATCTCGGATGTCGGTTCGTTTGGTCGTACGATCGCGATGTTCGGTTAATTACGACGGAATGCGCATAAGCGCGAAAAACGATCCAAATGACGCGACGAATGGATTTTTCTCAAGCCAAACACTAAAATAAAATATTATAGTGCTTACATAAATTTTTGGATGTCCGGATGTATTCAGAACGTAAGTTATGCGCGAAAGTGCAAACTTATGCACTTTTTGACACTTTTAGTCCCTGAATGACCCAAAAGTTTATTTTAGCATACCGAACACCTCAAAGCCTATTTCTAAGCTATGTAAAGGATATTTATGGTATGTTTAACTTATGGTCATGATCCGGAATGTTCGTTACAGTTCAAATTGGCATACTTTCGCAGTTTGTCAAGTTTAGTCCCTGTAAGCATTTTAACTTATTTTTGCCATACCAAAGCCTTCAAAACTTATTTCTAAGTTGTGTAAAGGTTATTTAAGGTATGTTAAGTATATGTCACTATTCCGGAGTGTTTGTTGCATTAAACTGGTTATATTTACGCATCAGCGCGCGTATAACCTTCCAGTAAGCGATTTAGAGCTTGAAATCGAACAAGAGTTGATATGTGCAAAAGATACACATATTTATACAAGTCCAAAGTATGAAATACAATATTTCATTGGTTTGGTATTTGTTTGATGGTCGCAGTGACACAGGTGTCACAGTCTCCCCTACTTAAGGAAATTTCGTCCCGAAATTTATTCGTAGAAGTCTGTTTGTGACTTTGTGTTAAATAGCCATCAAAGATATGTAAAGCATAATTTTGTTATTTTCCTCAACGGATATTTTTCAGAAGCGAAAATGAACGAACGGAGTCATTTTCTTCAACGGGTTCTTCGGAAATGGAAAATAAAGGATTTTTAACTAAACGGATATACATTTCCCTCAACGGATATTTTTCAGAAGTGAAAACGAATGGATGATTCATTCTTCCTCAACGGGTCCTTCGTCAGAAACGGGAATGAAGGAATAATCAATGGATATTCATTTCCTCAACGGATGATCTTCAGAAACGAAAATGAACTAACGGAGTCATTTTCAACGGTTGCTTCCTCAGGTATGGAAATGAAAGATTTAACAACGGATATTCATTTCCTCAACGGATAATCTTCAAAAACGAAAATGAACTAACGGAGTCATTTTCAACGGTTGCTTCCTCAGAGTTGGAAATGAAGGATAAACGGATATTCATTTCCTCAACGGATAATCTTCAGAAACAAAAATGAACTAACGGAGTCATTTTCAACGGTTGCTTCCTCAGGTATGGAAATGAAAGATTTAACAACGGATATTCATTTCCTCAACGGATAATCTTCAGAAACGAAAATGAACTAACGGAGTCATTTTCAACGGTTGCTTCCTCAGAGTTGGAAATGAAGGATAAACGGATATTCATTTCCTCAACGGATAATCTTCAGAAACGAAAATGAACTAACGGAGTTATTTTCAACGGTTGCTTCCTCAGAGTTGGAAATGAAGGATAAACGGATATTCATTTCCTCAACGGATATTCCTCAGAAGTGAAAAATGAATAGCTAGTTCATTTTTCCTCAACGGATGCTTCATCAGAATTGGAAATGAATTGGGTTAACTTAGATACATGATAGAACTTGCTTTGATTTCTGTGCACTAAATTCTATAATTATGTATGCATCTATAACTACGTAATTCCTTGCACAGTCCGCACAGTTCGTTTTGTAATGTTGTGGGGAAGGATATCAAACTTGTGATGAGGGTGACTAGACTACCATAGGGTCCTTTTAATTAGATCGACAGAGGATCTTCTTAATTAGGCCACCAAGGAGTCCTTTCATCTATATCATCACATAATATTCCTAACCAGATTTTTGGATCGATCAGTTTAACTAGACCACTAAAGGGGTCTAATTATGAAGTAGTACTTTATAATCCAAGGGACTTAACTACAGCGTAGAAGTCCATTAAGGATTTTAGGTAGTACCTTTGGGTATCCTACTATGAATCTCTTGTACAAGGATATGTAAGATTCTACGAGGATTTGGATGACATAATTTGGATCACATGACACATAAAAGGGAACACATAAGCACATAATCACATAATTGTTTAATTGTTATTATCTTGTTATTGATTGCTATTAACTTGGCACCTCGTACTTCGTTTCTCTTGGAAGAAACGGGTACTTAGGATTTTCGTGGAAAACGCAAGAGATCATACAATGGAAGAAATTTGGGGGTAGTCTGTTCTTCAAGGAATATGGTTCCTTGATTGTTGGTATTGTAGAGGATATGTTTATACATGCAACCACATAAACATATTAAAATGTAAATGAAATATTTATTCATAACAACAATAACAACAACTGTTTCATAGATCGTGATAACAAAAGAAAATAATACACAAGGCTCGATTATTTTCTAAACAGCGTTATCTTCTGTCGGTCAGATACTCATCCCTGCGCTGGATTTGCATTAGCAAGCTTTGGGCAATTCCTACGAAAATGGCCCATCTCGCCACAGTTGTAGCAAGACCCCGGTGGAAAACGAGCTTGAGCAGGATTGTTGTTAACTTGATTTGGTGCAGCTGCTGTTGGACAAACCCTCGCTGTATGACCTATAAGTCCACAAACTTGGCATGTGCGGCACTTCACACCAGCATGATGATGTAGGCCACATTAGTTGCACAAGGGTGCAGTTCCGTTGTAGGGTTTCCTGGCAGGGGGTTGAGCTGGTTGGTTGGGGACGGCTTGATCATTGTGAGTAACCATGGCGAAGTTCTGAGAAGCCTTTCGCTTCTTTGACCTCTTAGGGGTTCCAGTCTGTTCATCTATGGTCTTTGATTCCTCAATTGGGTTCGATTCCTCTACCGGTTTCTTGTCACCTTTTCGGAAAAGTTTACCTTTCCTGATCTTTGATTCAGTCAAGGTTGCAGATAGCTCAATGGCCTGTCTAACTGTAGTAGGGTTGCTACCAGTCACAATGTCTTGTATTGAGTCAGGGAGGCCATCAATGTACTTTTCGATTGCCTTATCCAAAGGCGTGACCATGTTTGGGCATAACAGACTTAACTCCTCATAACGGTCCGTGTAGGCTCGATGCTCACCGCTGTCTTGCTCAAGATTGTCGAATTCCCTTTCCAAGGCCCTGATCTCGTGACGAGGACAGAATTCCTTCATCATAAGGGCCCTAAGTTCAGCCCATGTCTGTGCTAGAGCAACTTCTGCACCACGATCCCTCATAACCTCGTTCCACCACGTAAGGGCCCTCTTCTGGAACACACTCGAAGAAAACTCGACCTTGCGATTGTCAGGACACTGCACGTGGCAGAAAGTATTCTCAATGCTCTCGAACCATTGAAGAAGCCCAGTCGCTCCCTCAGAACCACTAAACTTGAGTGGTTTAGCCGAGTTAAAACTCTTGAAGTTGCATGGACCATTGTTGTTGTTGTTGGCTTGGTTCCATTGAGCAAAGAGGTTTGGGAATTGAGCAGCCATATGCTGCGCAATGATTTCTGCCAGTTCGGCAGTCGCTATCTGGTTTTCGCGTCGAGAAGGCATTCTAAAAGAGGAAACATGAAAGGAAACGAGTGAGAGACTTAGATGAAAAGAATGAGATGAAACAAATCTGATGAAAGCAAGGATAGTGGTCATTTGTTTGTTACTACAAAGCAACAAACGACCCTAGTGATTAATCAAAGTAAATAGGTCAAAAATAATGTATCGCGAAGACATGCTCGCCTATAAGTGGACACTCACCCCAAGAGTTCCCAGGTAAGAGTGACTGGTCCGATTATGTGGATTTGTACGAACACTCTAGCCTTAGACAGAAAACTCAGGGTACAGGCACCCACCCTTCCAGTTTGCACGTGTTCACATTATTTAGATCAACTTTGACGAGATTTTAAAAACTCAAAGGGGTTCAAAACCTTACAAAAGAGGGTTCAAAACCTAGTAATCAATCATCCTAGAACAGATGATTAGTTTTCAAAGCGGTTTTGAAATTTATGTTCTCGTTGTGGTAGCTGCCTAAAGATAGGCAACGATATTGTTTTATGACTAAACGCAAGTAAACTCGCGTTAGGGTCCTAAGAAGGTTATAGACTAGGTCAAAGCATTACTAATAACCTAATTCCCTATAACCATTGGCTCTGATACCAACTTTTCTGTCACACCCCGACCACGTGGAACAACCAAACGTGGCAGAAATGTCGGGGAGTGTTGTAACAGAATTAATTGTTTCAAATCCATGGCAATTGAAGTTTCGTTTTATTAATCAAACATGAGAGTTTACATTGTTTTAAACAAGAAACAACGAGTACATAACATAAATTAACTAGTTCTTGTCTTGTTTTAAGTCACTAAGGCACAGGTCCGCCTAAGTATGTCTTGATAAGTCCTATGCATCATCTCCTGAAAACACATGTGAAAATAGGTACGTCAGCATAAAAATGCCTGTGAGATACATAGGTTTTGTGAAAACAGAATTCATGACTTATGTTTGAGAAAATGTTTAGTCATGAACCTTGTAATTTGCTTTGTCTTGTAAATCATTTGAAAAAAAAACGATAAGATCAGATGATATGTATAAATAGGTGAATAATGTATGGTTAAATGAATAACCATGTAAATTGAGTTTGTATAAAATAAGTTGATTGTAAATCAATGTCTTGTGAAGAGTAAGTTATTTGTATAAAATGTTATATGTCTCAAATTGAAATGATTCAAATAACGCTACAATATGTGATACCATACAAACACTTATATATAGGAAGTACCAGCGGCGTATCCACCGTGCTTGCATCATATTACATATGCCTCATTACTTAAATCACTTACTCAAACCAACCCATCAAGATGTAATGTTTAACAATTGTAGAAATGTTTATGTATAGTCAAATGTCTATTGTCAAATGTAAATCATGTCAACAGATACAAATGGTTCACACGGTTCAATAGTTACAAACGGTTCATATAATCAAAGGGTTACGACGGTTCACATAGTCACATGGTTACAACGGTTCAAAAATGTAGTATAATGTGTTCATATGCTGGATGAGCATATGCAACAGAAATGCAATGTAAAACAATGTACTAAGTATTCACGTAATGGACATACATAGCATGAAATGTAATGTAGAACGATGTACTAAGTACGCACACAATGGGCATACATAGCATGTAATGTATTGTAAAGTGATATACTAAGTATGCACACAATGGGCATACATAGCATGAAATGTATTGTAAAGTGATGTACTAAGTATGCACACAATGGGCATACATAGCATGAAATGTATTGTAAAGTGATGTACTAAGTATGCTCACAATGGGCATATATAGCATGAAAGTAACAAGTATGCACATGTGTTTCACCCCAAAACAGTTTGGAAAACAGTAAAAGAGGGGCCTATGTACTCACTTGAGATTGCTTAGTAGTCCTTGAGTAACAACCAAACAATGCTAGAGATCACGGATATCAAACGGCACCTAATATAGGTAACTATGTTAATAAACCGGACCTAAATCGGAGGATCGGATAGAATGAGGGTTCGTAAACCAAACGAGTATGGAGACTCGTGTAATATGGTTTAACAAAGCCTACATACTAAATGAAACCTAACATAAGTGCTTACGACCCATTACGACCCGTTTAGGTAGCTTATGCTACTTTAACGCGTCGTTCGCGTAAAACGCGTTCGGACCGCCTAACTAGTCCTATGATAAGTAAAATATGCCTCTACATGTTTAATATTGTTGTTAAATCAGCTTAGATGTCATAAGTTATGTTACATATGCTAAAAATGAATTTTGGCATCAAAGGGGTATTTTGGTAATTTACCTAAGGCATATAAACTACCTATCATACAACTACTTAAACGAAGCGACCATAAGGTATAACCTCGGAAGGTTATTCCCTATATACTATGGTCACCTAAAGTGTTTGGTCGGATCCTAATGATCGACCAAATGGGTCGGGTTCGAAGGTATAAGCGATTTATTAGATCGCTTACCCTTACGACCCTAGACAACGTGGTAATCAGTAGGCATAGTCACAAGGGACTATAACCATCGTGATTACAATCACGTTGCGAAGTTCAAACGAACTTCGCATTGACCATAAACTGGTCAATGCAGAAAGTCAAACAAAGTTTGACTTTCGGACTCGAAAAGCAATAAAAGAACGAAAGAACACTTACAAAGGGTCCCCGCAAGATTGATAATCCAAGTATTCTCAGGTATGAGGTGATGAAACACCCCAACTTAGAGAAATCTCAGATTTCAAGTGGGTTGGGTATTTATAGTATTTCCCAAACCGTTAGGATCGTTTCTTGGAAACCATGATCGAATTTAAGGCGTACACTTGTTGGAATGTTGTGGTTACTAAAAATGGCCCCTAATGAGCTGAAAGGGCAAGTGTGAGTGTGTGGTTGTGAGTTAATCAGCTGAAATCTGCTGACTAATCAGTCTTATCTGATCTGGTTAGGCAGTCGCGTAGCGCGACTGGTAAGGCCCTTAGGGCTCGCGCTACGCCACCACCCCCCTGTTCCATAAATGTTTCAAAAATGACAGTTTTAGTCCCTGCACGTGTTTAAGGCCTTTTTCGATGCGTTTGAGCCCCGTTAACCTCATTTCAAGGCTCTAAAATGAAGTTAAAGTATAGGGAACTCAAAACATGCTCAAAAATATCTCAGATGTCGGTTCGTTTGGTCGTACGATCGCGATGTTCGGTTAATTACGACGGAATGCGCATAAGCGCGAAAAACGATCCAAATGACGCGACGAATGGATTTTTCTCAAGCCAAACACTAAAATAAAATATTATAGTGCTTACATAAATTTTTGGATGTCCGGATGTATTCAGAACGTAAGTTATGCGCGAAAGTGCAAACTTATGCACTTTTTGACACTTTAAGTCCCTGAATGACCCAAAAGTTTATTTTAGCATACCGAACACCTCAAAGCCTATTTCTAAGCTATGTAAAGGATATTTATGGTATGTTTAACTTATGGTCATGTTCCGGAATGTTCGTTACAGTTCAAATTGGCATACTTTCGTAGTTTGTCAAGTTTAGTCCCTGTAGGCGAATTAACTTATTTTTGCCATACCAAAGCCTTCAAAACTTATTTCTAAGTTGTGTAAAGGTTATTTAAGGTATGTTAAGTATATGTCACTATTCCGGAGTGTTTGTTGCATTAAACTGGTTATATTTACGCATCAGCGCGCGTATAACCTTCCAGAAAGCGATTTAGAGCTTGAAATCGAACAAGAGTTGATATGTGCAAAAGATACACATATCTATACAAGTCCAAAGTATGAAATACAATATTTCATTGGTTTGGTATTTGTTTGATGGTCGCAGTGACACAGGTGTCACACATCCTGCACTGTATCCTGATATTTGAAGTAATAGAAGAACAAGGCAGCTGCGATTGTCAGCTCCCGAGGTTTTGTGCCGGCGATCTAGGTTGATCAAGGGCTTTCCTCGTACATCTCGTGTCACCCCTTTACGTTTTTCGCTCATTGTTTGATCATAGATACAGCTCTATATCCCGAGTCGTATCCTGAAACTGTTTTTACAATTAATTTGATTAACATATTTTCGACACTCATTTCTAGCACACTACCTCACTTAACTAATTTGATCACTTAATTGCTTCGGTAATTTTTGACTAAAACAGTAATATATTACATCAGCCTGCTGAACCACTGTATCCTATTGCTTCCCCTTGGCCATTCATGAAGTGGGGAATAGATATAGTAGGAAAATTGCCAAACGCTCCAGGAGGAAAAGTCTTTATGCTCGCAATGACTGATTATTTCTCCAAATGGGTTGAAGCTGAAGCATTTGTTCAAGTTAAAGAGAAAGAAGTAGTGTCCTTCATAAAAAGGAATGTCCTGACTAGATTTGGAGTACCAGCTGAGATAATTTGTGACAATGGTTCTCAATTTATAAGTAAGAGGACTACTGACTTTTGCAAAAGTTAGGGAATTAAAATGATCACATCCACACCAGTACATCCTCAAGAAAATGAACAAGCAGAATCCTCGAACAATATAATTGTCAACAATTTGAAGAAAAGACTAGGAGCTAAGAAAGGAAGATGGGCAGAAGAATTACCCTTTGTTTTATGGGCTGATGGAACGATAGTAAAAAGTGCAACTGGCCAAACCCCATTTTCCTTAGTATTTGGAGCAGAAACGGTGATCCTAACAAAAATGGTGATACCTACAGTGAGATCCAACCTTCGGGATCCTGAGCAGAATCCTGAAACCCTATGCCAAGAATTGGATACTATTGATGAGACAAGAGATGCAGCAAAGCTAAGGATGGCAGCATATCAACAGAGGGTATCCAGAGCATATAACAAGAATATAAGGACTAGAAGGTTTCAGGTTGGAGATTGGGTATTAAGAAAGGCTTTTCAGAATACTACTAATCATGCTGATGGAAAGTTAGCTCCTAAGTGGGAAGGACCCTATGAGATTGAATCGGAATCAGGGAAAGGAGCATACCGACTCAAGAATATGGAAGGGGATATGCTACCAAGATCCTGGAATGCTATACACCTAAAGCTCTATTTCAAGTGAGTTTAGAATTTAATTTCTAACTCAGGATGGTATGAATTCTATCTCTTTTAATATATTTGATATTATTTATTCTTTTGAACCCAATACTGGCTTAAGCATCGGAGGGGTGTTAGCCAGGCTAACACCCACCTTAGTTTACAGTTGTTTTGCAGTATATGCTTCGGGATATAGCTCCAGGATACACACTCAGGATACTTCGAAAGATTAGAGGATTGGCCCCCTCTCTCACGTTTAAGGGATCCTGATCCCTTCACAGGTTTAAACAGGTTTAAAGGTATTCACCTTTCTCTCGAATTGGGTTTAAACACCCCGCCTGGAGCGCAAGTTATCCGGGGATAGTTCAAGATAGCGGGACCAGTCCATGTAAAAGTGGCTGACAATTTCGTTATTGTTGGCTATATCCTGGATCCTAAAGGTATATGAGGATTGATCACTCTCACTCGCGAAAGGGTATTTTCATACTCTCTAAGGTTTAAAGGTTTTCACCTTTCTAAGTCTTGGAGTTTATACACTCCCGCCTGTAGCGCATGAAAACTTGGGATTTTCCCCAGAACACTAAGGATTTATCTCCAGTATATTTTAGAGTTTATCCCCTGTAATACAAAAACTATAGAAATGGATACAATTGATGTCCAGAAAATATCTAAGACATGATGCACAGGGGACATTCCTACTGAGGCAATTGTGCAAAGCTCAAAGGATCAAGCTTGGACCTAGTACACTAAGTGTCCCAGACTGGGGACATCTTCGTTGGAAAGATTGCAAAAGGATTGAAGTTTGAGAATGGGGTTGTACTCTACCTCTGGTATGATATTTCCTTTAAAGACCTTATCTAAATCGTTTAAATTTTTGAAACTATGTTTGACAAAAGTTTGATTATAGCATTTATCATTATCCTGATTAGGATATGTTCTCAGGATATATTTTCAAAATATATTTTTAGAATATGCTTCAGGATATTTGGTTGGAATGTTGGGACTTGATACTTGGATTGAAAATTAAAATTGTATTCATGTCAAACAACTGATATCAAAACAAGCTTTGCAAAAATAAAATTGAACAACAACAAATAAGGCCAAAAGGAAGTTATATTATATTATTAACATTGCAAAAGTTGTGCTTTTGGTTTCATCTCAAACTGAGATCCAACCACCAAAAGCACAATTAGTTTCTAACCATATTTACTTAACAGTTGAAGGCTTCATCTCAAATCGAGACCCATCCACCTCCAACTGTTATATTGTTCAAAATAAACGATACTAATTGGTGACCAAGGGCTTCATCCTGAAACTTAGGACCCATCCACCTTTGGCCATCATATTGTTTTAAGTGCAGGAAATGTAAATTGTTTGAAAGACAGGAAATAGAAATTGTTTAACAACCACAACCATCAAACTTAAAAAAAATGGGCTCTGGCCTTGGCATCAACATCCATCATCGCCCATTTCGCTGCATTCAAGGGGCAGCACCCTCTTCCATGGCTTCATCAGCAGCATCCTCCCCAGCATCCTTCTCAGCATCGCCACCAGCATCCTTTGTAGCTTCGGCATCATCCACCTTCTCGGCTACCTTAGCAGGCTCCTCCGCAGCAGACTTCACAGGAGGCTCCACAGGGTTACCACCAAGATTTTTCAGCTTCATCTCCCAAGCCTCAACATTCCATGAAGGGCATTCGAAGCCCAGGGCCTTAGCCTCATAGGCCATTTTCAATCTAGCCTGGAGGAGGGAGATGACAACAGAGTTCTTGAGGCCTTCCCGATATGAAGCTATATCCTGCTCGTGTTGAAACTGGGCAGCATCGGACTTGGCTTGGGCCTCGTGGGTGATCTTCTTGACGGCAGACTGGTGTTCTTGGGTCACTGCTTTGTACTTGGCTTTGTAGTGCTCTGATTTGGCGGTGGCAATCGCTGCTTGGTCCGCAATGGTGGCTTCAGCCTTTTTCAGCTTGCTCTCTAGCATCGATTTAGGCCACATGCGTCTTCATAAAGGAACACTAGACGTTCCAGACCCTACGATCAAAGGGACAGGTATCAATATATTGATATGCATATTGAATATGTGTGTGCAGGATATAGGATAAGGATACTAACCTGATTAAGGAAGCCGGTCATGAATTTGCTGGACTCGGTGAACCCGTGATTCTCAAAGGGAAACACGTCGGATGAGGTTGGAGAATCTGCTTCCTTCCTCTTACGAGAGCTAGATGCTCGAGTCCTGGATGCTGGGGGAGCTTTGGGTGCAGTAGCGGTTTTTGAACCGGTAGGCTTCAACGTGACTGCTGGCTTAGGGTTGGTTTCTTGCTTGACAGGCATGAGGCTAGAGAAACTATCCAACTCATCGAGCTGGAAGCCTTCAAGATTGATAACCGGCGCTATAAAGAAGGGAGAAATATTTAACTCGTAACACTCATATTCTGTAATTAGTCTAATAACATACTTACCAGACATTTCTGAACTTGATTTTTGACTTGAGCTTATGAGAGACAGGGAGAAGGTTCTTTCACTGTCAGGAAGTTGATAGATCTCTTTGATCCTGAGCTCCGATTCTGCACTTGGAGGGGCTAGATCTCTGAAATTTGATGCACAAAAAATGAAGATGTCAGTCAAGGATATAGTTTTAAGATATATTTGGGGATATTCCTAAAACCCTAAATCTTACCCGAAGTCAACCATCCAACTGGCAGGTCAAAACCCTTGACGATAGAATCCTTTTTTTACGAAAAAGAACTTTCGTTGCCACTGATCTTCGTTCTTAGTGGCCTTGAGGATTAGTGGGTTCTTAGAGGTGGAGAATAGAAGAAAACGGCTATTACCATGGGACCTCAGTTGATATGCTATGGGGAGATCTTCGACACAAAGATCAGGGATGTGATGAGATTTAATTTGGTCTAACACCATTAAAACTCGCCACACTATTGGCATGGTCTGAGCATAACTGAGGCTAGTGAGTTCAAAAAAACGGGAAATGAAGGTTGGAAAAGGATACCGGAGTCCCAAGGAGAAAGGATAGGCTAAAAAGCACACCCACTCGTTTGATACCGCGTCTGATCGGACCTCCTAGTCAAAAGGATGAATGATCACTCCAGCAGGAAAGGCACCAGGATCTTTTAAGGCGGCAACGTCGGCGTTGTTGAAAGAGCAAATCTCCTTTTCGGGTTCTCGAAGAAGGTTTTGACTTTCGAGGGTTGGGGCTGGCTCGTTTGAACGTGATCTTGTTCGTGAGGCCATGGAAGATTTCAACCAGGAAACAAGAAATTTAAGCAGAGAAAAACAGAGAAGAGAAAGAGAAAGAATACCTGAAAAATTGATTGAAGTGAGATGATCATAATGAAGAATACTTCGGCTAAATATAGGCTGGATGTAGGGGGTATGGAGTAAGTATCGCATGGGAAGTTGTAGCGTGTCACTTCAACCGTCGTTTCAACTTAATAACCTCGATTTACGAGATAAGCTTTAAAATATATCCGTTGGAATTGGTATACCAACAGATATATTTTGGGGACAATTGTTATGGGTGGTTTTTTACTCATATATCTTGAATAATATTCTGACTATGTTTCTTTTGTTGTGATCAAGATACCGGATCAGGATATTGATAACATCCTAATACAGTATCCTGGTAGTAACTAATTAATTCACGTGCAGATTATTGGTACAAGTCTATAACGTTCAAGTGGACTTCTTCTCCCAAAGACTCGGGCAAATCTGTTGGATTATGGACGTTGAAGCCGGAAGACGTGGACTACAACGTTCACAAAGGGTATCCTGCACTTGTATTCAAATCGCATTGTAACACTTAGTTGATCCGCATCATATCCTGCACTGTATCCTGACATTTGAAGTAATAAGAAGAACAAGGCAGCTGCGATTGTCAGCTCCCGAGGTTTTGTGCCGGCGATCTAGATTGATCAAGGGCTTTCCTCGTACATCCCGTGTCACCCTTTACATTTTTGCTCATTGTTTGATTGTAGATACAGCTCGATATCCTAAGCCGTATCCTGATAACTGTTTTTATAAACAACTAAATTAGCATATTTTCGATACACTTTCTCAGCACACTACCTCACTTAACTAATTTGATCACTTAATTGCTTCGGTAATTTTTGACCACAACAGTCATCCATTGAATAAGTTTAAAAAAAGACATAACAACATTATCTTGAAACATAGACTTCAAATTCGAGTATAAACCATGCAACTTGTTTAAGAGTTCACAAGGACTCGACAAAAGACATTACATAAAACCAGGCTTTGGAAGATGTGTCCTGTCCAGGATAAGACACCCTAACTAAACCCTAAGACACTGGATGACATCCTTTATTCTTAACATAACTTGAAACATCCAAACGCCCGCCAGATCCACCTTTAATTCCCTGAAATACATGTAGTTTGAAAACATCAACAAAAGTTGAGCGAGTTCATGTGTTTGTTTGTGTGCATGAATAAACCTTTGTAATCAGTGAAAGTATGTATGTATGTTTGTATACTTCTGGTATGAAAGCAACAAGGAAAACAGATCATTAATGGTTTGCAAGGCCATTAATATGTGTGACGTGATGCAGGAAGGCTCAAACCTAGCAGATTTTACACCGGACTTCCGGCTGTAAGATATAGTCACCTCATGGGCCAAACCCTGGTCCACATGGGCGGGGCTCGCTACACCCAAATAGATCTATCACTCATGTCCCTCGGTCCTATAACGAGGATTAATGGTCTTAAGCGTTGTACCCACCACTCACATGATCTAGCAGTACCTTTCCTTAGCTAACCATACCACATATAAACGTTTGTAAACAGTTTGTAACATGTACTTCACCCCCGAAGTTATAAATCTGAAACAGTTAAAAGAAAAGGGGGACATGAACTCACAGTCTTGCATTCTTCATAAGCACCGTAACTCAAAACTTCTTCGGATATACACGACTACCTACAACGTACTAAGGTCCATTAGACGAGCAGGTCGTGCCTTGACTTGGTATTAATTAGTGTCTTTGAGTTACGTTTCTTCGTGTCTTCAATATTATTCCAAGTTATAATTATTTGTTAAAATATTAAATATTTTAACTTAAATTATAATTACTAAATTTTGGAATAATAGTTAAAATAATATATTCTAACTTAATACTCTTCAAGTATTTGTACATGTATTTCCTTCACAAGGATGAGTGTATTTGTATTTGTATTCTTATACTTGTATATTTTTGCCATGTATTGGGGTCGTATTCCGGTGTGTATTTATACGTACGAGAATACGTATTTTCTTGTAATTGTTAAGTATTCTTTATACTTAATTTTGTATTAATTCTTCCGGAATAATACTTCTAGTAGAAATATACGTTAATATATATTTTACGAAATATTACTTAGGAAAATTATTTATAATTTTCCTTTGGCAAAAATATTTGTATTTTCATATAAGTTCAAAAAATAATATATTTTCAAGTCTAACTTGGAAAATATATATGTAAATCCATTTTTCTTCCAAAAATAATATACTTCATGTTTGTTTGAGAAAATATATATTTCTTCCAAAAATAGTATATCTTCTAATAATCCCAAGAAAATATGTATATTTTTACTTGCCAAAAATAATATATTTTCTCTTTGTAAAAATATGATATATTCTTGTAATAATTGTAAAAATCATATTTTTATTCACTTGGTGTCCAAAATATTATTTACCAAAAATATACTTGTGAATAAGTTTTTCGGAATATTTTTGTGAGTTATATTCCTTTGTTCGGTTTCACCGATATTTTGTGTATTCTTTGTATATTTATTCCTTGGAATTTTGGTAATATTTTGGATTGTAATTTTTGGTATTTTGTTGAGTTATATTATTTCAAGTCCTAAAATAATATAACTAGTACACATAATATACAAATAATCACACACATGGTGTCATCTAAATATATATTTCCTAAATACATATTTAGTCACTTTTATTTATAAAAACCAACCTCCAATATTTATATTTTTGTAACAAAATTTATGGCAAACTTTTTGTAAATACTCATGGTTTGAAATATACTTGTAAATATTTGTTTAGAAATATTTTTCTAAGTGTTTAATTTTTAGAAAAATTTTGCCATAGTTTCCCCTAAAAATGGAGGTTTCCATACCTTCAAGGTATATCATTTTCTTTTGTAAATAAACACAATCAACCAATAATCAACAATAAACAATCTACACTTACCAATTTTGCCAAAAACAAGCATAATCTACCACTTCATGAGCTTGAAAATTTACAAAAAATTGTAGTAACTTACTAGTGTATTTAGTAAGCCTTGTTACCCTTTAAAGTGTGGTTGATTCTTTAAAAACATCATTTTTAAAGAAAATAGATCTTTACAACTTATGATCACAATTTCTAAAAATGTTTCTTCCTTGATTTTTCTTGTTACATAAGTGTTTCTACACTTTATTAACCAGCAAAAAATAGGTTTATTTATTTAAGAACCAAGGTTAAGTAAAACTTGTATTTTTAACTTTGTTTCTTGGAAAATCACTCTTGAAATCTTCGATTTACAAGATTTACAACTTACTTTAGTCATCATTTTACAAGAACACAACATATTCTTTCAAGTTCATGTTTCTCATGAGGATGATCCATAATCCTACAACATTTTCATCCTCTCATCTTGCTAGATTATGTTTTTAATCATGATCTAGAAAGATCATATGATGATCAACATCAAATACATGAATAAACAACAATAAACAAGCATAACAACTCATATATATCAAGATTTCTTCATGATTTAAGCTTATGTTCATGTTCCATTCTTTTGATTCTTAGTGTTCTTCAAGTTAATCATTATGAATCATCTTTTAACCACTTGAAATAGATGTAAAATAGAGTGTATGATGTTCTTACCACTAGCTCAAGGCTAGGGATAATCAAGAGAAGAAATAGAATGGATAAAAGTAAATGAAGAAGGACCTTAAATTTCTACAAGCTCCTAGCTCCTTTGTGCACCTTCTATCACACTTGTATATGCTTGGAATGTATGAGACTTGATTGAAAAATGGTGATGATGGTGGTGTTTGGTTCGGCCGAGAGCAAGGCAAGGGAGAGGGAGAAGAGTGTGTGAAGTGGTGTGTGAAGTTATGAGTGTTATGTCCTTATGTGTTTACTTATAGTCCATTTCAAGTGTTTAACCCATAGTTTATATGTTCTAAAAACACCAACACTATCTATTATAAAATTGAAACAAATCTTGATGGTGGGTCCCTTGTTGGGTCGTTTCATAGAGGGGGGGGGGGTATGTAGGCTAGGTTGTAACTAGAAAGTTAGATTAAGGTTAGAATTCAAGTATTAGTTAGGTATTTAGTTATTAGATATTTGTATAGTGTGTTATGATGTTCGGGGACCATAACTAGCTTGGTAATATTAAAACAGTGCTTCTAGTGAAAATTAGGTGTTTCGGGTAGTGACCGGTTGTTCGGTTGGTTACCGGTTCGTTAAAGTGCTAAACTATGCAGTTTAGTGTGCTTTATGTTACCTTTTGTGACAGTTTCAATTCCCGACACTTAGGAAAGCATTCAGGACCATTTAACCATATTTCTGCATGATATTAGTGTGTTTAAATGCTGAATTTGCTAATTTTTTGCAGAATTCTGCAGTTTATGTGAGTTTTAGGCACTTTCCGGCACTTAAACTATCACTAGGAAGGCAGTTTTGTGATCCTTACTTTCCTACACACTTTACTAGTGTAATACTTGGTTTCTGGCTCATTCTGTGTCTCAACACATTGTCTGTCTATGTACTGAACTCCGTCAGCATTTTTCTGATTTGTTTGATAACTGTGCTAACTGTGTTTCGTGCATCATTTGAGTCAATAAGGTTCTCATGCAATAATGACATGACATTAAGCAATATGTGATGCACATGTATGTGTATGGCAATAATTAGTAAGCAGTTCATTAATTGTAATTCAGCATAGTCATTAAGCACTAATCATGGTTTAATAGTTGTACGGATACCTGGAATTTTGACAGTTATCACAAGTTAAGGGTGTTTATAAGGGGTAAACAAAAACATTTTTTTTGACAGGTGAACTTCACAACAGACGGCTAATTCACACCCGCAAGACGCAGGCCCGCCACCACTCATTACTAGGACTATGTTGTCTTAACCGGGCCCACGCCTGATCGAGAGGGGCGTTACGCTATCCCCGAGAAAATTTCCAGCCTCCTGCCACATGACGGGAGTTGCACCCTCCACAAGAGCCGACCCTCTGGAGTAAATGCATTGTAGTAAATGCACTATAGTAGAAAACTCGGGTGGGATCAAGGGTCGAACCTGAGTCCTTCCTCATCATTTCCAATGCATAAACCAGCTGGGCTGGAATCATTTGCGTTAACAAAAACATTAATCAATGTTATTGGTTCTATACTTTTATTTCCGTGTTCAATTTATTTTATTAAACAAAAGTAATTAAGGGTAAAACCTATTTCAAAAGTGTTTATAAGGGGTAAACAAAAACATCAATCAATGTTTATTGGTTCTATACTTTTATTTTCGTATTCAACTCTCAACTCAAATATAGTATTCACTATGTTTACGTGACATTTATAAGAACCATCACCGCAATCACCACATCCATCATATATCGAGTATATCCGTTAGTTTTTTTTAAAGATATAATTTTTATTAGATTCATTCAACCCGTGTAATAAACGAGGTTTTTAAAGATATAATATTTTTATTATTTACTATACATAATTACATTTATGCAACTCGTGTAATACACCAGGTTTTTAAAAATATAAGTTTTTTTTCTTATGTGGTATATATAACAAGATATAATTTTTTATTGATTGATATATAAAATTACATGTGCTCAACCCATAAAATACAGGAGGTTCTTAAAAATGTAAATTTTTTCATTATTTAATATATAACATTAAATTTACTCAACCCGTACAATACACAGGTTTCTTAAAGATATAACTTTTTATTATCTAATATATAAAAGGGTAAATTACTTTTTGAGTCCCTGTGTTTTAGTGGTTTTAACCACTTGAGTCCAAAATCAAAATGTTTAACGCCCTAAGTTCCTATAGCCACTTTTCTTAACCATTTGAGGCCAAATTTCTAACACCATCCACCAAGTCTGTTGACTATGAGGGTAATTTGGTCATTTACACATAAAGTACAAGTCTTATATGCATATGAGTATAAGGAACAAGTTTTTAATGCATAAACTTTTAATATAATATAATAATATATATATATATATATATATATATATTATAGGACAATGCTAGATAGAAAACCCTAAAAATTTGAAAAAACCCTAGAAAACCCAACCTCCCGACTTTTTTTTTTTGAAAAAATAACACATGTAATATACATGTTTTTAAGAGTTTTGAGCCAAAAAAATCAAAAAACCGCCAAGTGGATGTTTTTAAAAAAAATAAACAAGTTTCAGCAACTTTCATCACTAACATGTGTTAGACAAAAAGTTGCTGAAACTTGTTTATTTTTTTTAAAAAACCACTCGACGCTTTTTTAATTTTTTTTTTTGGCTCAAAACTCTTAAAAACATGTATATTACATGTGTTATTTTTTGCAAAAAAAAAAGTCTGGAGGTTGGGGTTTCTAGGGTTTTCTCAAATTTTTAGGGTTTTCTATCTAACCCTCCCCATTATATATATATATATATATAAATTAAATCTTCTACTATAATAAAGCAAAAGCTTTCTATCCTATGTGTCACAATCTCAAGCCCTCCACGTTATATAATCCTAGGTGTAATTTTGATAGTTTTTTCATTTTTTATGTTTAATCCTATGTGTAATTTTTAAAGCATATACAACAAACCCTTCACAAACCAGTTTATCTGGTTCAAATGTCAGAAAGCTTCCACCTTTTCAGTTTCCTTAAACAGTTTCTCATTCAAATTCATTATTTCCCGAAACCAGATCTGCAAAACAAATTTCATAACCAAGAGAGAGAGAGAGAGAGAGCCGATGGAAACCCTGATGGAAACGCCCTTGATTCAACCGATCTTCATCTATAAGTTTTTGACCGATTAGGGTTTTTCGATTCGTCGTACCGATTAGGTACGATCATCTTAGTCATGTTGGTTTGTTTCTTTTCGTTCATCTCAAAGTTAGGGTTCGATTAACGGAAGGGTTTTTGTTTTGGTGATATAGGTGTTTACAACGATCTCGAAGCTCCAGATCTGAGCATAAGTTTATCACGGCCGGTGCTCGGCGGCGAGCAACATCCGTACCCTAGGCGGTGCCGTACTGGTCGCCCGATGTCCACCAAAGGTACATTGCTACTTACTGAACTGTATGAATATTAATACTAAATTGAAGGTTGTATGTTATTTTTAGGGTTAATATATCAATGTTTTGTTTGAGGAATAAATTGAAAATCACTGTTGGAATTTGAGATTCTGTACAAAATTAAAGTTTACATGTTATTTCTAGGGTTAATCCATTAATGCTTTGTTTGAGGAATAGACTGAAAATCGTTCGGATAGTCTATCTAAGTCGAATGAATGTCAGAATTGGACTAAAATATTTGTTGATTACCAGAGGAATTTTGTGAAAGCTAACATTATATGTTGATGCTTTGTATGAGGAATACTGGAATAGACTGAAAATAGTTTGGATAGTCTATCTATGACGAATGAATGTCAGAATTGGATTAAAATATTTGTTAATTACTGAAGGAATTATGTGAAAGTAAATATTATATCTTGAATTACAGATCCGTTGACGGAGACCAGAACTATCCTCCCATTCTATATACCATGCGACGAAGATTTTTCAGAGATAAAGACTGTACAGTTTGGAGCAAGGACTTTGTACTCTGTGTTGCACGCAGTTATACCGATTCTAAAATCGGCTCTTTCAGGCAGAGACAAATTTCCATTATTCACACACATAGACTTGCTTTTCAACGAAGGTGTTAATGTTCCGCAGCTCTCTAAGTTATTAATACATATGAAAGCTTACTTGGCAAAGCTTACTTGGCACTACAAAAAGCTTTTCTCAGCTCTCTAAGTTATTGATATTTGTCCCAATGGCAAAGTGGGTGAGTCGAATGAGTTAGGTAAGAGGTCAAAATGGATATACCCATACAAACACAAACATAGGCTCACTTACAAAACTATTTTTATGGTTTAGATTAGTTATTAGCCTATTAACATTAGGTTTAGACCTTTAGTGAGCTCAATACTCAACTTCGTTAAGGCCTAAGGGCACGTTTTTTCAAGCTCGAACAGGGTACACGAATTCTCAGGGCCGGCCCTACTTATCGGGCCCGTTTATAAGTAAATGGGTCAAAATCACCACCCTTTTTTTACTTTCCGTTATTGCACTTAATAATCTTCCAAATATACAACTAAATTGGTCCATTGGCTGTAGAAAATGGTTAGATTTTTGATGAACACATGGAAGTGTAAAGCATTTTCAAGCAGTTTGTTTCAATACATAATATTTCTATCAAACAAATATTTCATTACTTGAATAGCTGTCACTTACTATTTTTTTATATTTTTTGATTGTTTGTTGACAATTCATTATTAATTTTGCATATTCTTTAGTTTCAATTTGATCAGGTGAATTAGTCAACAGTTTGTGTTATTTCTAATCCATTTAGGATATATCAGGAGGGCAAGGGTTGGTGGTTTCGCTTCTTATCCTATCATCCACAACACCAGCTGCAAATACAAAACCTTCAACAAGGCCTCATAACAAGTCCAAAGGTAGGAAGCTTTCAGTTTTATAAAGCAATCTAATTTTACACATTTGCTAATTAGTAATATACACATGCATCATGCTTATACACGATTTACAAATATGAATACGTGAATGCAATATAGGGTTCTATAGATCGATGCTTATTCGGATGCAAACTATTGTGAAATGAGTGGCAAAAAACAACGGTTTAAAAGTCAACTTTTCTCATTCTATTTTATTTCAGGTAGCGAAAGAAGTCAGGCAAGTTCAAGTGAAGTTGACCGATCAATTCCCTTTTCAAATCCCGCTACTCATTTTTATATGGCTTGGCTTCGCTATAGACTCAAGACTACTTTATATTTATGTAAATTTCAATTTTATTATTTCTTTTATTTTCTTAAAAGTAATATGCAGTTTACTTTTTCTTTATTTTATTATATATTTTTATGTCTTATACAACTTAAATTGTTCAAAACGTATAACACACGGGTAGATAACCTATTGTTGTATACAAGGAAATCTTTAGAGACTTATGAACATTTTGTGAAAGAAAACTTAGTTGTTACTTTTAATCTTTTAATGTTTGGTGGATTATGCAATTTATTTATTTATTTTTATTCATATATATACATGGTTGCAGAAATCGGCCTAGGCGGCCGATTAATCGGCGCCTAGGCGCTAGGCGGTCATCTACTGCCTAATTTTGAGCTAGGCGGTCAATTAATCGGTCATGGTCAAAAATCGGTCAAAATCGGTCCTAGGCGGTTAAAATCTGTGACAACCCTCACTAAACCAGGTATCCGTACGACTTAATTAGTAATTAATTACTGCTTAATTACTGTGCTTGCTTGAACTTGTGAATAAACTGCTACTTGAATACTGATACATGTACTTACTTGCATCATACTTTACTTACCGTCACTACATTATTTACATGCTGAACCTTAGTGACAAACATGATGCACAAAGAGCACAGTAGCACTATAGCGGATAACCTATTGAACATGCTGATAAGCCAGCATCAGGCAGACACTGCCTCTAAAGGCCTGTAAGAGCCTGAAATATTTTGCTACACTAGTGGTGAGTGTAGGGATATAAGGGTTGTAGAACTGCGTCTCTAGGAATAAGTCACAATGACTGGATATGCCTAAAACGTACTCTAAGTACAAAACTCAGCACTTTACATAACAATTCAGCTTTTAGCTAACTAATAAAGTGCCAAAACATGAGAAAAATATTACTAGACACTTTCCAAAGTGTCAGAAATGAGTTGTGTCACTAAAAAGGGTATTAACGACACTTTAAGCTTTGTTAAGCACTTTAACGGATTACTATCCAACCGAACAACCGGACTATACCCGGAACATGAAAATATTGTTATTTTCATTATTTATCTTTTTCTGAGCCAGTTAGTGTCCCTGATTACCCTAACACCCATTGTAACACATTACACACAACTAACTGGGTTAAGCACTTAACTAACTTACTTAACCTAACTAATATACTTAGCATCTAGTTGGAATCGGACTAGACCCCCCCCCCTCTCTAACCGTCCCCAACTAGAGGGGACACACTTTGTACTTTTGTGATTTATTAAATCTTGTGTGCTTAGTATCAAGTAGACACATGGACCTTTGGTTAAACATGTTGAAAATTATCTATAAGATGCAAGGTTAACCCAACATAACACACACTCACACAACTCACAACTAAACTCTCTCTCCCTCTCCTTGCTCCTCACGGCCGAGAACAACAACAACCATCCATCCATCCTTCGATCTTGTTCAAGCTATTCCAATCATCTACAAGCTTCAAGGATCACGTATTAGGAGGCTTGGTGCACTCGGAGTTTGAAGGACCTCTTTATCTTGCTTTTATCCACGCGTTTTTCGTCTAGATTCTTCCCTAGCCTCGAGCTAGTGGTATGTTACTTAAATCACCTTCTTGAACTATTCTAAAGTGGTTAATACGATTTGTAACGGTTAAAACTCGAAATCTTACAAGATGATACTTTAAAGTCTACTAAAAATGCTATAAGTGTTGGATAAAAGCTCATATGTTGTGTAAATGTTGTAGTAATTGAAATTTGTGATTATTTAGACCCGATCTATGTTGTGGTAGCTCGGATCATCACTTAACCCGGTTTGGTCATGATCACGAATCATGACATAAGGTTGTTTTGAATAGAACAAGGGTTAAAGGGTGAAACTCTACCACACACGAATCATGAACTTGTGTAAAAGTGTTTTAGCTTGTACAATAGTGTTTAAAACTAGCAGATCTACGTATCTGCAAGTGGTATTTTCAAAGGACCAAGCGTTAAAGAAATCATGCTTTCTAAAAATGGATCTTACACTAACAAGAATGGTTTTTAGAACACACAAGTGTGTAAACACTTGTGTAACACAAAGTTTCGATAAAATAACTATTTTTGTAAAAGTTGACGAGAAGTTGTAAAGACGGAACTTCCATAAAAACGAGGTTTTTACAAAATCGGATTATTTTATATAAAGGTCCACTAAAAGTAATGAGATTTACTTCACAGTTTGGATAAATCACAAGTTCATGAAATTTATGCGATTATAGACATATTTTGACTAGTTCGTGGTTTGAACATTGTTTTGAATGAATGATAAAAATTGTTGGATTGATTTATAAAAGAAAATGATACGCTTGAAAGCGTGGCCACCTCCAGTTACAGAGGAAACTCTGGCGAAATTTTTCCAAAAACCTAACACTTAGAAATATTTTCACTATAAGTGTTAGAAATACATTTTGACTTGTTTTCAAAATATAAGTTTCGCCACGACTATATTTACAAAACATCGGAGGTGGGATTTTCACAAAATAAAACGTGATACATAAATATATTTAGTATATATTTTTCACAACATCACTTGTATAAGTGTTTATGATTATTTTGTGAACTACGTAAATATTATTTTTAGAGTAAAAATAATATTACTAAGTATTATTTTGGGGAAAATCACATGTATGAAAATATAATATTTTTTAGAAGAATATTCATATTTTGAAGTGGAAATAAAATATATTAAGTGAGACTTAATAGTGAAATCTGAATGTTACGAACACACATGTATTAAATCCCCCATCCTTGGGAAGGAAAATAACTACCAAGTATACAGAATGTAAACACGAAATAGTTGCCTAACTATTTCCCAAAAACTTAAACCATAAAGCTAAGGCACGGCCGTCCGTCTAATAGAGTTAGCACGTGTAGGTCGTCATACAGCTGATTGATTTGGAGGCATACTTGGTAGAGACGCACCACTGTGAGTTCATGTCCCCATTTTCTCTAACTGTTTTCAGTTTTCTTAACTGCGGGGGTGAAATACATGTTAATTTGATTACAAGTACTTTATACATGGTATGGTTAGCATAAGGAGGTTTATTACTTAGATCATGTGAGTGGGTAGGCAGAAACTGGAGGCCATTAATCCTCATTGTAGGACCGAGGGACGTAAGCGGTAGATCTATATGGGTGTAGCGAGCCCAACTCTAGGCCCAACAGAACGGACCTCTGGAAGGCCCAACAGAACGGACCTTGGAGTGACTTTGTACCCAACGCTAAATCTGCTAGGTTTGAGTCTTCCTACTTGCACTTCACATATATCAATGGCCTTGCAAACCATTGGTGATCTCTTTTGTGACAACTCGAATTTCCGGCATTCTCTATTCGCATTAATGCACGTTGACTTTGACTGTTTAGTAGTTGACCTGTTTGACTTCGTAACTGTACACTTTGTGATATGATAAAAATGTAGTGTACTTGCATGGTTATGTGTAATATGATAGCTTGCTTACTGTTTGAAAAACTTAGACTTATAAACCATAAAACAACTCGACGAAACATGTGAGATTCGCCAAGTTTGACCTCGACGAAACAGGTCAGTTTCGTCAACAATCTTCTCGACGAAACAGGCTGTTTCGCCGAGCCCAGTTTCACCGAAGCCCAGTTCGGGCCCAACATGCTATTTCGAGTTTAAAACGTGAAATATCATCAGTTTTACATCTGCTATCAAATTAGAAACCCTAGAGAGCCCCTTTCCCTCCTGTGCGACGGCAGTTGGAGGTTCCCGAAGATATCTTAGCGATCGATTCGTATTTCTCTTATTCCGGTTAGTGTGTGTTCGTTAATCGGTTTAATGTTTCTGTAATAGCTCGATTCATGTTTGTGTATATGCTTGATTTCTGGATTATATAGGAGTATATGTGTATGATGTTCTTGATTGCGATATACATGGTTAATCGGATGCGTAATTCTATGCGAAACTGAATATGATCGAATGCTCGGTTCTGAATGTTGTTAATATGATTTGATTCTGAATTCAAGTTGGCATCTTGATAGGGTTCAATGATATGATTGTTGGATGTTAAATTTATATGTTATACACAAAAACTAGGGTTTATGCTAGACAATGATTCTTGGATGATTGAGTTGTGATGATTCGTTCTGCACATTGACCTTCATATGATTTCTGATACTGTTAACGGCTGCTAGCATGGTTAGGGTTCTGTGTATATTCGTAACTGCTGCATCTGTTGTCTGCGGAACTGACGTCCGACGAAACAGAACTCTCGGCGAAACAGAATGTGTTTCGCCAAGAGTAGTCGACGAATCAGAAGTTCTGTTTCGCCAGGGGACACCTCGACGAAACAGAATGTGTTTCGTCAACATCTTGTTTCGCCAACTCATGTGTTTCGCCGTATATGTGTTTCGTCGAGCTGTGCTGTAACTTGAATGGATTCTGTTAAGTGTTAACTGGAATATTTAACTGCTGTTAGACGTTAGACATGACTTGTATGATTGTGATTACGTGCTACCTGCTTATACGTGAGCAACTTGAACACCAACTGATTATTCTCTACGTGCGTACTTTAGGACGTGATTGACTTACTTTGAGCACATACTTAGCATACCGAGCAAACTCAGGTGAGTTCACACACTTTCTAAGGCATGGGATTCCCGGTGGTTGGGAATGGGTTAAAGAAATTAAAAGGAACCTACATATTCTCCTTGGGTAGGATATGTACCGCCATCCTCCATGGGTAGGATGCCAATATTAATCCTGCGTATTCTCCTTGGGTAGAATACGTACGTTCGTCCTCCTTGGGTAGGACAACAACCTTAACTATACTTTAATCTTCGCAAACATGCCTGGAATGGCCGCGAACTATACTAAAACGATCTTCGCAAACATGCCTGGAATGGCCGCGAACTATACTAAAACGATCTTCGCAAACATGCCTGGAATGGCCGCGAACTATACTAAAACGATCTTCGCAAACATGCCTGGAATGGCCGCGAACTATACTAAAACGATCTTCGCAAACATGCCTGGAATGGCCGCGAACTATACTAAAACGATCTTCGCAAACATGCCTGGAATGGCCGCGAACTATACTTTAATCTTCGCAAACATGCCTGGAGGGCCGCGATACAAATATAACTAGTCTACAATACATGGGAAACCCCCACTAATCTTCGCAAACATGCCTGGAGGGCCGCGATGTAATTGATAACGATACATGGGTTACTAATCAAACAAACGATTTATGAAACGAACATTATTACTAAACAACCCACTGTGAACTCGCTCAACTAGTTGTTGACTCTCTGTTACATGCCTTGCAGGACCTTAGGTACATATGGAGCTTGCACAGGAAGGAGCAGGTCGTTGTGGGATACGGATCGTAGACGATATTTGAACTTATAACTTACTTTGGGTTTTCATTATTATGCTTTCGCTACTTAAACAACGTTTGGTTATGAACATCGGTCATGTCATGATGAATTGCATTTTCCTACTTTTACACTTAATTACTATGTTTGACATGATTGATGGCTTGATCCTGGTCATGTCACGCCTCCCAGCGGTGGTACTCCGCGTGTGGATTTTGGGGGTGTGACAGATTGGTATCAGAGCCATTGGTTATAGAGAACTCGGTTTTAATAAAGGGAAAACGATTTTTGTTAAAACCAGACTATAACCAGAACAGTGCTCTCAACGATCCACAACGACGCTTCGCTCCACGTGCAAGGCTCAACATCATAGGTACTACTATTCATGTTACTTTACCTACATGCTAGAACTACATAGAACTTTGCTCGCGGTATGCTTAGAGTACAGAACCTACTATATGTTGTTGCTTGAGAATACTTGTGTGCTCACTCTCTTCGCACTATTCGCGAACCTCTCACCCACATGTTCTCCTTGATGTCAAGATCATGTGTGGACGCGTTAACCTAACTCAAGCCCAGTTGGCGGCTTCGACCACTGAACAAGTTACTGCAGCACTCGCAGCTGCCCAGGCAGGAGGTGTAACCTGCCATCGCCACTTACTCTAGGATTTTTAGATCCTACTCTCGTAACTCAACACTGTGCTCAATTTTGATTACTCTTACGCACACGACAAGTCAACACGCTCAGCCACCTGTATGCATATACACGACTTTTTATGGACTGTCGTCCTACTACTTTCAACGACACTGAAGGAGCTGTTGGACTCCTCCGTTAAGTTCGAGGAACTCGAATCGGACTTCGATTATGCGAATGACCCGAGGCTAGTAAGGTGAAATATGCCACTGATGGTCTCGAAGACACTGCGCAAACTTGGTGGAACGCGCAAGTTTCGATGCTGGGGGCTGGCGGCTGCTAATGCCACCCCTTGGGACGAATTCAAGAAACTAATCAAACTAGAATACTGTAACTATGATAACATCCACAAACTGGAAGTGGAGTTCTTTAACCTGAAGATGACGGGGTCAGAAATAGAGACGTATACGAAGCGATCTAACGAGCTGGCAACTTTGTGCCCTACTATGGTGGAACCTCCCATCAAGCGCACCGAGAGCGGTACCTCAAAGGCTTAGTACCAGAAATTCAAAGTCATGTGATGACTGCTAATCTTGCTACTATTCAAGATGTTACTCATCTTGCTCATCGTCTCACAGAACAGGCAGTGGAACAGAACAAGCTGCCTAGACGTATTAGTGCTACTACTACTTCTGCTATTCCCAGTGACAACAAATGAAAGTGGGATGGAACCTCTAGCAAGGGTTCGACTACGATTCTGTCCCAGGCACAACAGTGAAAGATCGATGACAACCAAAGTCCTAGTCAGCAACCTTTCAGCAGTCAATGGCAGGGTGGATACAGGGGAAACCACCCTAAGTGCAAACGATCTAACTTGCACCACAGCGGGCAGTGCAACCGAAATCATTGTCAATGATGCGACAAGCTTGGTCATGGAGCCAAGGATGGTAGAAACTCACGTTCTGCAAGCCAGAACCAACAACAACAGATACAAGATCTATAGAATCAGCGGCAACGGCAGGGTAACAAGGGATGTTATCAGTGTGGGGCTGAAGGTCACTTCAAGAGACACTGCCCACGGTTGAATCAGAACCAGAATCAGAAACACAACCAAGGAAACGGGGACTAGGGAAGACAACGGGGGTAATAACGACGGCAATGGTGCCAGGGGTCGAGTGTTCGTGATTGGTCAGGGTGATACTAGTAATGACCTCAACGTTGCGATAGTTACGACATCGTCATTGGTATGGATTGGTTATCCCAACAACAAGCAGAGATCCTATGCAAGGAAAAGATCATTCGTATTCCCCGTTCTGGTAAAGAACCTCTCGAAGTTCAAGGCGACAAGAGTGGTGTCGTGAGTGGCATCATACCCTTCTTGAAGGCCCAGAAGTGTTTACGAAAGGGCGGCCACACAGCTGTTTTAGCACTCGTTACTGATACATCGAAGAAAGAGAAAAAGATTGGGGATATTCCAGTGGTCGAATTTCAGATCGAGCTCGCTCCGGGAGCAGCACCCATAGCTCGAGCACCTTATCGCTTAGCTCCAACGGAACTGGAAGAACCGTCTAAGCAACTACAAGAACTCTTGGAAAAGGGTTTCATACGTCCTAACTCTTCGCCTTGGGGAGCTCCAGTGTTATTCGTAAAGAAGAAAGACGGTACGTTCAGGATGTATATAGACTACCGTGAACTCAACAAGGTGACGATCAGGAATCGTTATCCTCTTCCACGTATAGATGATTTATTCGACCAGCTGCAAGGGTCGAGCTACTACTCCAAGATAGACTTAAGGTCAGGATACCATCAGCTGAGAGTCCGGGATGAGGACGTCTCCAAAACAGCATTCAAAACTCGCTACGGTCATTATGAGTTTTTGGTCATGCCATTCGGGCTAACGAACGCGCCTGCGGTTTTCATGGATCTTATGAACAGGGTGTGCAAACCTTATCTTGACAAGTTTGTTATTGTTTTCATTGATGACATTCTGATTTACTCGAAGAGTCGGGAGGAACATGAGCAACATTTACGACTTATTCTGGAACTCCTTCGAACGGAACAACTGTACGCTAAGTTTTCAAAATGCGACTTCTGGCTTCGTGAAGTCCACTTTCTAGGTCACGTGGTAAACAGGGATGGGATACATGTTGATCCATCCAAGGTAGATTCGATCAAGAACTGGCCTGCACCTCGCACACCGACAGAAATACGCCAATTCTTGGGATTGGCGGGTTATTATAGACGGTTTATCAAAGACTTCTCAAAGATTGCACAGCCACTTACATTACTGACACAGAAAGGTGTTGCTTACCGTTGGAGTGATACACAGGATACAGCATTTCAGCACTTAAAGGATAGACTTTGTAGCGCACCTATCCTCTCATTGCCTGAAGGCACGGACGATTTTGTAGTCTACTGTGATGCATCTATCCAAGGTCTTGGATGTGTGTTGATGCAGCGGGATAAAGTCATTGCTTATGCTTCGCGCCAACTTAAGATTCACGAACGGAATTACACTACGCACGATTTAGAGCTTGGAGCTGTTGTTTTTGCGCTCAAGATATGGCGACATTACCTGTATGGCACCATCTACACCGATCACAGGAGCCTCGAATATATTTTCAAGCAGAAAGATTTGAACATGCGACAACGTCGATGGGTCGAGTTACTGAACGATTACGAATGTGCTATAAAGTACCATCCAGGCAAGGCCAATGTGGTGGCCGACGCCCTCAGTCGAAAGGATACCATACCTAGGCGTGTACGAGCATTGCAACTCACTATTCAGTCTAGTCTTCCTTCACAGATACGAGATGCTCAGGTAGAAGCATTGAAACCAGAAAACGTCAGGGCTGAAGCTCTACGCGGTTCAAGGCAACGGTTAGAACCAAGGACAGACGGCGCCTACTATGTAACCGGACGCATCTGGGTCCCACTCTATGGTAATTTACGCGAACTTGTAATGGATGAAGCTCATAAGTCTCGCTACTCAGTACATCCTGGTTCAGATAAGATGTACCACGACCTCAGAACTACATATTGGTGGCCTAGCATGAAGGCCCACATAGCAACATATGTTAGCAAGTGCCTGACTTGTGCAAGAGTCAAAGCCGAATACCAGAAACCATCAGGTCCACTTCAACAACCTGAGATACCACAATGGAAATGGGAGCAAATTTCCATTGATTTTGTTACAGGCTTACCTAGATCTCAGCGCGGAAATGATACTATTTGGGTGATCGTGGATCGACTCACAAAGTCTGCTCACTTCCTGGCTATTAAGGAAACAGACAAGTTCTCTACCCTAGCAGACATCTACTTAAAAGAAATGGTTTCAAGGCACGGGGTGCCAACCTCTATCATCTCTGATCGTGATGCACGCTTTACTTCAGAACTGTGGCAAGCAATGCACAAATCTTTTGGCTCTCGATTAGACATGAGCACAGCTTATCATCCTCAGACGGATGGGCAGTCTGAGCGTACTATTCAAACTCTAGAAGACATGCTTCGGGCGTGCGTAATTGAATTTGGCAATGGTTGGGAAAAACATCTGCCACTTGTGGAATTTTCTTACAACGACAGCTACCACACCAGCATTTAAGCTGCACCATTCGAGGCACTGTACGGGCGTAAGTGCCAGTCACCTCTCTGTTGGGCAGAGGTGGGAGAAAGTCAAATCACAGGTCCAGAAATGGTAGTCGATACTACAGAAAAGATTGCACAAATACGACAACGCATGGCGGCAGCACGCGACCGTCAGAAAGCACACGCCGATAAAGACAGGAAACTACTCGAATTCCAAGTTGGGGATCGAGCACTACTCAAAGTTTCACCCTGGAAGGGTGTGGTTCGTTTTGGCAAACGCGGCAAACTTAACCCACGATACGTTGGACCATTTGAAGTCATTGAGAAAATAGGCAAAGTGGCCTACAGACTGAACTTACCAGCTGAACTCAGTGCAGTTCACAACATCTTTCACGTGTCGAATCTGAAGAAGTGTATGTCAGATGAGACCCACATAGTTCCCTTAAAGGAACTCACTATCGACGAGCGGTTGCACTTCGTCGAGGAACCTGTTGAAATCACGGACCGGGATGTTAAGGTCCTCAAGAACACGAGAATCCCTCTTGTACGAGTTCGTTGGAACTCCCGTCGTGGCCCAGAGTATACCTGGGAACGAGAAGATCAAATGGAACTCAAATATCCCCAGTTATTCGGAACCAATGCAACTACTACTGAGGCTGAAGCTACTACTGCAGAATTTCGGAACGAAATTCCAAATCAACGGGGGGATAATGTGACACCCCAGGAAAACCAGTAATCTTCGCATACATGCTCGGGGAGCCGCGATACGAAACAGGTAAACAACGTCACACCATTAGCTTCCTCAGTAACCGCATGCTAAATTTCGGGACGAAATTTCTTTCAAGTTGGGGATAATGTGACAACTCGAATTTCCGGCATTCTCTATTCGCATTAATGCACGTTGACTTTGACTGTTTAGTAGTTGACCTGTTTGACTTCGTAACTGTACACTTTGTGATATGATAAAAATGTAGTGTACTTGCATGGTTATGTGTAATATGATAGCTTGCTTACTGTTTGAAAAACTTAGACTTATAAACCATAAAACAACTCGACGAAACATGTGAGATTCGCCAAGTTTGACCTCGACGAAACAGGTCAGTTTCGTCAACAATCTTCTCGACGAAACAGGCTGTTTCGCCGAGCCCAGTTTCACCGAAGCCCAGTTCGGGCCCAACATGCTATTTCGAGTTTAAAACGTGAAATATCATCAGTTTTACATCTGCTATCAAATTAGAAACCCTAGAGAGCCCCTTTCCCTCCTGTGCGACGGCAGTTGGAGGTTCCCGAAGATATCTTAGCGATCGATTCGTATTTCTCTTATTCCGGTTAGTGTGTGTTCGTTAATCGGTTTAATGTTTCTGTAATAGCTCGATTCATGTTTGTGTATATGCTTGATTTCTGGATTATATAGGAGTATATGTGTATGATGTTCTTGATTGCGATATACATGGTTAATCGGATGCGTAATTCTATGCGAAACTGAATATGATCGAATGCTCGGTTCTGAATGTTGTTAATATGATTTGATTCTGAATTCAAGTTGGCATCTTGATAGGGTTCAATGATATGATTGTTGGATGTTAAATTTATATGTTATACACAAAAACTAGGGTTTATGCTAGACAATGATTCTTGGATGATTGAGTTGTGATGATTCGTTCTGCACATTGACCTTCATATGATTTCTGATACTGTTAACGGCTGCTAGCATGGTTAGGGTTCTGTGTATATTCGTAACTGCTGCATCTGTTGTCTGCGGAACTGACGTCCGACGAAACAGAACTCTCGGCGAAACAGAATGTGTTTCGCCAAGAGTAGTCGACGAATCAGAAGTTCTGTTTCGCCAGGGGACACCTCGACGAAACAGAATGTGTTTCGTCAACATCTTGTTTCGCCAACTCATGTGTTTCGCCGTATATGTGTTTCGTCGAGCTGTGCTGTAACTTGAATGGATTCTGTTAAGTGTTAACTGGAATATTTAACTGCTGTTAGACGTTAGACATGACTTGTATGATTGTGATTACGTGCTACCTGCTTATACGTGAGCAACTTGAACACCAACTGATTATTCTCTACGTGCGTACTTTAGGACGTGATTGACTTACTTTGAGTACATACTTAGCATACCGAGCAAACTCAGGTGAGTTCACACACTTTCTAAGGCATGGGATTCCCGGTGGTTGGGAATGGGTTAAAGAAATTAAAAGGAACCTACATATTCTCCTTGGGTAGGATATGTACCGCCATCCTCCATGGGTAGGATGCCAATATTAATCCTGCGTATTCTCCTTGGGTAGAATACGTACGTTCGTCCTCCTTGGGTAGGACAACAACCTTAACTATACTTTAATCTTCGCAAACATGCCTGGAATGGCCGCGAACTATACTAAAACGATCTTCGCAAACATGCCTGGAATGGCCGCGAACTATACTAAAACGATCTTCGCAAACATGCCTGGAATGGCCGCGAACTATACTAAAACGATCTTCGCAAACATGCCTGGAATGGCCGCGAACTATACTAAAACGATCTTCGCAAACATGCCTGGAATGGCCGCGAACTATACTAAAACGATCTTCGCAAACATGCCTGGAATGGCCGCGAACTATACTTTAATCTTCGCAAACATGCCTGGAGGGCCGCGATACAAATATAACTAGTCTACAATACATGGGAAACCCCCACTAATCTTCGCAAACATGCCTGGAGGGCCGCGATGTAATTGATAACGATACATGGGTTACTAATCAAACAAACGATTTATGAAACGAACATTATTACTAAACAACCCACTGTGAACTCGCTCAACTAGTTGTTGACTCTCTGTTACATGCCTTGCAGGACCTTAGGTACATATGGAGCTTGCACAGGAAGGAGCAGGTCGTTGTGGGATACGGATCGTAGACGATATTTGAACTTATAACTTACTTTGGGTTTTCATTATTATGCTTCCGCTACTTAAACAACGTTTGGTTATGAACATCGGTCATGTCATGATGAATTGCATTTTCCTACTTTTACACTTAATTACTATGTTTGACATGATTGATGGCTTGATCCTGGTCATGTCACGCCTCCCAGCGGTGGTACTCCGCGTGTGGATTTTGGGGGTGTGACATCTTTTTCCTTATTTGCTACATACCAAGACTATTTTTATACTCACGAAGGTTTACTTACTCACTTACACATGAACTCGCTCAACATTATTGTTGATTTTTCAACTTACATGTATTTCAGGAAATTAAAGATCTGGCGCGGTATGTTATGTTTTCCCGCTGCATAAGGGTTCCAAGGTCATCCCAGTTTAGGAAATGTGACTCTTTCCTGGACAAGTCACAAATCTTAAACTGCGTTTATTTCATGTCGGTGTTTATGTTATTCAAGACAATGTTTTATGTTATGAGGTTGTAAGTCTCTAAGACAATGTTGTGTTACTCTGGTTTTAAAACTTAATCAAATGGATGATCTTGCATGATTTTATTTCATATAGCTTTGTTATGGTTAAGCCATGGTATTAAGAAGTCACACCAAAATTAACCACGCTTCCGCAAAGCCAGGGTGTGACAGCTTGGTATCAGAGCTCTGATCATAGCGAACTAGGATTCTTTCTCGAGTCTAGACTATGATCACTAGGGCTCTCACAAAAACATTTTTCTGCATACCACTTAAGTCCAGATCCAAAACTTTTTACAAACAAATGTTGAGCACATTTTATTATTTATTGGCTCAGTCTAGAAGGGCTGAGGCTCGGTCTGAGAGGCCGAGGCTCGGTCTGGGAGATCGAGGTAGTTGGCTAGTTGGACTAGGAAGAGTAGGCTCAGTCTTGGAGGCTGAGGCTCGGTATTGGAGACCGAGGCTCGGTCTGAGAGATCGAGGTAGTTGGCTAGTTGGACTAGGAAGAGTAGGCTCAGTCTTGGAAGCTGAGGCTCGGTATTGGAGACCGAGGCTCGATCTGAGAGGTCGAGGTAGATGATAGAGCAGTCTTAGAGACTGGGAGAAATTGGATAGTGGGACTAGGAGAATGATTTGAATGCTTACTTGGTGACTTATGTGATTATTTGATTGTATGATTGACTGTTTGTGCATGTTGTGTTTATGTTACAGACATTATGGACACCTCTGGCACTGGTGATTCAGACACCACAGGACCTAGACCTATAGTATCGGACGGCCTAGAGTCTTCTGAGCGTGAGGTTCACACATCCGACGTTACGAGCACGGACGAGGATGATTTCCAGCCCTTTGCCTTACCTGATGGTGCTGATGAGCTCGCTGATGGCCCTTTGGCCGGGGACCTACCGTTAGTGGAGATCCCTGCTCCCATACCCTTAGCTGTTTATCCTGCTTATGATTTGCTTCTCGACGCCGACGATGATGACGACGTCGATCTTTTTGATGATGAGCCTTTGGAGGATGAGGTTCAGGGCGAGGCCCTTCTTGCTGCTGGTGATCTTTTGATGATCGCAGATGCTCCCGCCGAGGAGTCTCCTGCTCACTCTCCGGTCCCAGACTCTTTCGAGTCTGTGGCCTCCGCACCTTCACATACTCAGAGTGCGCAGCACTTTTCTCATGGATCAGATCCTGACCAGGCATCCTCTGTTGCCCCTATTCCTAGCTTTGCTTTCGACCACGATGATGTGGAGGATTCCGATCCTGTCTTTCCCCCAGGATTCGACCCAGATGAGGATATAGAGTTTATACCCATGGATCAGCCTATGGAGGATCCAGTCGACCCAGTTGATCCCATCGACCCTGAGTTTGATTTTGAGATGGCCTTTGATGAGCCCGAGCAGCCACTAGACCCTGCTCCTGACCCAGTACTTGAGCATGACCCAGTTTATGCCGACGCACCTATTGTTGAGCCTGTCGTTGCTGACCCACCTATTGATGATCATCCTATAGATGCTCCATTATTGGAGGGCGATCATGTTCTTGTTGCTGATCACGTTGATCCCCCACTTTTTGCTGATGCACCAGTTGACCCCCTTGTTGTACCTCACCATGATCCTATGCCAGCCCAGTTTGATCGTGCGCTTTTTGAGACACAGATTGACCCACGAGATGAGCACGCACAATGTGGGTGGATTCCTGCTGATGACGAGGTTCCACCTATTCCCCCTCAGATCACTGATACCCGTCACGTTGATTTCTCTTTTGCTCAGAACCTTCTACAGGTCGGCATCGCGTCACGGGAGCTAGAAGGTTCTTTGGCTCACCCTTTTGGACATGTACCGGTATCTATCCCTGCTATACCACCGTCTGCTACTTTTCCCTCTGTTTCTCCATTTCATGTGGCACCTTTTGATCCCACCAGTGAGCCGTTCCTTTGGACATCACCTTCTGCTATGACACCGACTGACCCCTACCATTCTTTCCACATGGGGTATACTATTGAGGACGTTTTGATGTCTTTTGTCGCCCAGCACGAGGCACACACGCAGCGCATACAGGAGCTTGAGAGAGCCCGGCCGCCGCCGTGTCAGTGCCAGGGCCAGACCCACTCTCCGTTGCAGCCCTCTCGATCTGTTCCACCAGACTATGCTGCACGCCTTTTTGCCCTGGAGCAGCAGGTTGCTTCATTCTTACGCACCCAGAGAGCCATGGAGGAGGACTGGCTCCATTTGCGCCGCTTGTTTTACACTCACTTTCCCCCTCCTCCACCGCCATCCGTGTAGAGCTCTTCAGTACCGTATAGGTAGACATTGGTGAGAAGACGGCGAATGCTTTTGACTGCACAGCATTTTTGGAGACTACATTTGATTCTGACTTTTGTTGACATGTATTTGATGTATTGACACTGATTCGATATAGTTTTTGGACTAGGGTGATGTAGCCCGTAGTCGACTGATTTTGTATGACACTGTGATGTACTTGTACGCTTACTATGCGGTCTCGATATATGGCAATCGCAGTATTCTCATCATATTTGATGCTTGATTTGGTTATTTGTATTTTAGGACATGGGATGTTGTGTGATTGATGTTTGTGACATGGGATGTTGTGTGATTGATATGATTATAACTTGAGATGTTATGTACTATTACTATCGTTATATACATACGCTAAATTATGACCTGACTTATGTAATATAACTATGGCCTGACCGACGTAAACACATCTTTTAGAAGATGCCGCCGAGACGTGAGACACGCATGCCTACCAATGAGGCAGAACTCCAGCAAATTATCGCTGCTGCCATTGCACAATACGCCGCCTCTCAAGGAGGGACTAGTGGAAGCAACTCTGGCAACACTGGCAACAACAATAATCCACCTCATGGATGCACCTACAAGCAGTTTCTAGACTGCAAACCGGTCAACTTTGATGGAACAGGAGGTGCTGTCGCCTTTATTCGTTGGGCCGAGAAAACTGAATCTGTTCTACGCATGAGCAAATGCGCACTGGATCAGCAAGTCACCTATATCTCAGGGCTATTCTTGGATGGAGCCCTCTCTTGGTGGAATCTGCAAGTACAGACACTTGGTGAAGCTGCTGCCTACGCGCTAACCTGGACCGAACTGAAGGAACTTATGCGCAAAAAGTACTGCTCTCGCGCGGAAATCCAGAGATTGGAAACCGAGTTCTGGCATTTGAAAATGGACGGTCCAAAGATCGCAGAATACGTTCAAAGGTTCCATGACTTATCACATGTGGTACCCTACATGGTCACTCCGGAGTTCAAGCGGATTGAACGTTTCATTTGGGGATTAGCTCCTCAAATCATAAGCATGGTAACCTCATCCAAGCCTGCGACCATTACTGAGGCGATCGATTTGAGCGTAGCTCTCACTGAGGAGGCTATTCGCCTGAACAAGTTTGATGAGATCAAGACGAAGAAGGCAGAAACTCACGTCGAGTCATCAGGAGGTAACAAACGGAAGTTCTCGAACTTCAAGCCGGGTGCCAGTGTGGTGGTTAAGAAAGGAGGATCAGACACGCCAGCTCAGGTTACAGCTGGTAGAGGGAAGAAAGGAAAGGGATACATGGGCACCCAACCCAAGTGCAACGACTGCCAACGCCACCATTCTGGTCGTTGCGGGCCAAAAGTATGCGAAGCATGTGGGAAACGTGGCCACTTAAAGGACACTTGTTGGGCCACTGCTGGTCAGGGAGGCCAGGGAGGATTCGGAAACAGAAATTACAACCGGGGTGGGAATGGAAATCGCCCACAAGGAAACTATGGAGGTACCGAGAATCGAAGACATCCCTGTCGTGAGGGAATACCCAGAAGTCTTCCCAGAAGACTTACCTGGACTGCCACCTCAGAGGCAAGTAGAGTTCCGCATCGATTTAGTTCCAGGTGCCGCGCCTGTGGCTAAGGCACCTTATAGACTTGCTCCGTCTGAGATGCAGGAACTGTCGACACAGCTTCAAGAGCTGTTAGACAAGGGTTTTATCCGACCAAGCTTCTCGCCTTGGGGAGCTCCGGTCCTGTTTGTCAAGAAGAAGGACGGTAGTTTTCGTATGTGCATCGACTACCGGGAGCTGAACAAGCTGACGATCAAGAATAGATACCCTCTGCCAAGGATTGATGATCTGTTTGACCAACTGCAAGGTTCAAGCTTTTACTCAAAGATCGACTTGTGATCTGGATACCATCAGTTAAGGATACAAGAGGAGAGTATCCCGAAGACAGCCTTCAGAACTCGTTATGGACACTACGAGTTCCTTGTTATGCCGTTTGGTTTGACAAACGCACCGGCAGTCTTTATGGACTTGATGAATAGAGTTTGCAAGCCGTACTTGGACAAGTTCGTGATTGTGTTTATCGACGACATCTTGATTTATTCAAGGACAAAGGCTGAGCACGAACAGCATTTAAGAACTATTTTGGAGCTGATGAAGAAAGAACAGTTGTACGCCAAATTCTCTAAGTGCGAGTTTTGGCTACGTGAAGTCCAATTTCTTGGACACGTGGTAAATGGAGATGGAATCCACGTGGATCCAACCAAGATCGAAGCGATCAAGAATTGGGAAACGCCAAAGACGCCAACCGAGATTCGACAATTCTTGGGTTTGGCTGGCTATTATCAAAGGTTCATTGAGGACTTTTCGAAGATCGCTCAACCATTGACGCTCCTCACGCAGAAAGATAAGAAGTTTGATTGGGGAATCAAACAGGAAGAAGCGTTCCAGATATTGAAGGATAAGCTCTGCAATGCGCCAATCTTAGCACTACCGGAAGGTACAGATGATTTTGTGGTATACTGTGACGCTTCGCGTCAAGGATTTGGTTGTGTGTTGATGCAACGCCAAAAGCTTATTGCTTACGCATCGCGTCAACTGAAAGTGCACGAAAAGAACTATACCACACATGATTTGGAGCTAGGCGCAGTGGTATTTGCATTAAAAATCTGGAGACGCTACCTTTATGGTACAAAGTGTACAATCTTTACAGATCACAAGAGCCTACAGCACATATTCAACCAGAAGGAGCTGAATATGAGGCAAAGAAGATGGGTTGAGTTGCTGAACGATTACGACTGCGAGATAAAGTATCATCCAGGGAAGGCGAATGTGGTCGCTGATGCCCTAAGTCGAAAAGAGAGGATCAAGCCCATAAGGGTTAGGGCTTTAGAAATGATTATCCAGACCGATCTTTCCTTGCGCATTCGTGCCGCGCAGAAAGAAGCTCTCAAGGAAGGAAACCTTGGAGAAGAATATCTCCGTGGGATGGAGAAGCTACTGGTACCAAACGAGGAAGGAACATTATGCTTTGAGAAAAGGATTTGGGTTCCTTTGTTTGGAGATTTAAGGAAGGTTATTTTCGATGAAGCTCACAAGTCACGGTACTCTATCCATCCGGGAGCGGATAAGATGTACCAAGATCTCAAAGATTATTATTGGTGGCCTAGGATGAAAGACGATGTTGCTGTTTATGTGAGCAAATGTTTAACATGCGCTAAGGTTAAAGCCGAATACCAGAAGCCTTCAGGACTTCTGCAACAACCTGAGATTCCCAAGTGGAAATGGGAACAAATCTCCATGGATTTTATTACGAAATTGCCAAGAACGCCAAGAGGCCATGACACTATTTGGGTAATAGTGGATCGATTAACGAAGTCAGCACACTTCTTACCTATCAGAGAGAAGGATAATACGAGCAAATTGGCTGAAATTTACATGAGAGAGATCGTCGCGCGCCATGGAGTACCTCTCTCAATCATCTCTGATAGAGACGGAAGGTTTGTGTCAAGGATATGGCAATCCTTCCAAGAAGCCTTTGGCTCACAATTGAATCTGAGCACTGCGTTTCATCCGCAAACTGACGGTTAGAGCGAGCGAACGATACAGACTTTGGAAGACATGCTGAGAGCGTGTGTTATGGATTTGGGCGGTATCTGGGACAAACATTTTCCTTTGGTCGAATTTTCGTACAACAACAGCTACCACACCAGTATTGGTGTCGCGCCATTTGAAGCCCTTTACGGACGCAAGTGCCGATCACCCTTATGTTGGGCTGACGCAGGTGATAGGCAGCTTGCTGGTCCCGAAATCGTCCAAGAGACGACAGACAAGATTGCGCAGATTCTTAAACGCATCGAAGCAGCTCGCCACAGACAGAAGGCCTATGCGGATCCAAACCGGAAACATGTGGAATTCCAAGTTGGAGAAATGGTGTTATTGAAAGTTTCACCCTGGAAGGGTGTGGCACGCTTCGGAAAGCGTGGGAAGTTAAATCCGCGCTACATTGGTCCTTTCAGAATTCTGGAAAGAATAGGACTAGTAGCATACAAGTTGGACCTACCTGCTGAACTCCATTCAGTCCACGATACATTTCATGTATCCAACCTGAAGAAAAGTCCAACTCAAGATGACATTGCCATTCCCATCGACGAGATCCATGTTGATGACACGCTCCATTTCGTTGAAGAACCGGTGGAGGTTATGGATTGGAAAGTAAACAAGACCCGCCGGAGCAGTGTCAAGCTCGTCAAAGTTCGTTGGAATGCCAGACACGGTCCTGAGTACACCTGGGAGCGTGAGGACCGGATGAAAGAGAAGTACCCCCACTTATTCCCTAAGAACCCTGCATCTACAAGCAGAACTTAAAATTTCGGGACGAAATTTATTTAACGGGGGGAGAATGTGACAACCCTCACTAAACCAGGTATCCGTACGACTTAATTAGTAATTAATTACTGCTTAATTACTGTGCTTGCTTGAACTTGTGAATAAACTGCTACTTGAATACTGATACATGTACTTACTTGCATCATACTTTACTTACCGTCACTACATTATTTACATGCTGAACCTTAGTGACAAACATGATGCACAAAGAGCACAGTAGCACTATAGCGGATAACCTATTGAACATGCTGATAAGCCAGCATCAGGCAGACACTGCCTCTAAAGGCCTGTAAGAGCCTGAAATATTTTGCTACACTAGTGGTGAGTGTAGGGATATAAGGGTTGTAGAACTGCGTCTCTAGGAATAAGTCACAATGACTGGATGTGCCTAAAACGTACTCTAAGTACAAAACTCAGCACTTTACATAACAATTCAGCTTTTAGCTAACTAATAAAGTGCCAAAACATGAGAAAAATATTACTAGACACTTTCCAAAGTGTCAGAAATGAGTTGTGTCACTAAAAAGGGTATTAACGACACTTTAAGCTTTGTTAAGCACTTTAACGGATTACTATCCAACCGAACAACCGGACTATACCCGGAACATGAAAATATTGTTATTTTCATTATTTATCTTTTTCTGAGCCAGTTAGGGTCCCTGATTACCCTAACACCCATTGTAACACACTACACACAACTAACTGGGTTAAGCACTTAACTAACTTACTTAACCTAACTAATATACTTAGCATCTAGTTGGAATCGGACTAGACCCCCCCCCCCTCTCTAACCGTCCCCAACTAGAGGGGACACACTTTGTACTTTTGTGATTTATTAAATCTTGTGTGCTTAGTATCAAGTAGACACATGGACCTTTGGTTAAACATGTTGAAAATTATCTATAAGATGCAAGGTTAACCCAACATAACACACACTCACACAACTCACAACTAAACTCTCTCTCCCTCTCCTTGCTCCTCACGGCCGAGAACAACAACAACCATCCATCCATCCTTCGATCTTGTTCAAGCTATTCCAATCATCTACAAGCTTCAAGGATCACGTATTAGGAGGCTTGGTGCACTCGGAGTTTGAAGGACCTCTTTATCTTGCTTTTATCCACGCGTTTTTCGTCTAGATTCTTCCCTAGCCTCGAGCTAGTGGTATGTTACTTAAATCACCTTCTTGAACTATTCTAAAGTGGTTAATACGATTTGTAACGGTTAAAACTCGAAATCTTACAAGATGATACTTTAAAGTCTACTAAAAATGCTATAAGTGTTGGATAAAAGCTCATATGTTGTGTAAATGTTGTAGTAATTGAAATTTGTGATTATTTAGACCCGATCTATGTTGTGGTAGCTCGGATCATCACTTAACCCGGTTTGGTCATGATCACGAATCATGACATAAGGTTGTTTTGAATAGAACAAGGGTTAAAGGGTGAAACTCTACCACACACGAATCATGAACTTGTGTAAAAGTGTTTTAGCTTGTACAATAGTGTTTAAAACTAGCAGATCTACGTGTCTGCCAGTGGTATTTTCAAAGGACCAAGCGTTAAAGAAATCATGCTTTCTAAAAATGGATCTTACACTAACAAGAATGGTTTTTAGAACACACAAGTGTGTAAACACTTGTGTAACACAAAGTTTCGATAAAATAACTATTTTTGTAAAAGTTGACGAGAAGTTGTAAAGACGGAACTTCCATAAAAACGAGGTTTTTACAAAATCGGATTATTTTATATAAAGGTCCACTAAAAGTAATGAGATTTACTTCACAGTTTGGATAAATCACAAGTTCATGAAATTTATGCGATTATAGACATATTTTGACTAGTTCGTGGTTTGAACATTGTTTTGAATGAATGATAAAAATTGTTGGATTGATTTATAAAAGAAAATGATACGCTTGAAAGCGTGGCCACCTCCAGTTACAGAGGAAACTCTGGCGAAATTTTTCCAAAAACCTAACACTTAGAAATATTTTCACTATAAGTGTTAGAAATACATTTTGACTTGTTTTCAAAATATAAGTTTCGCCACGACTATATTTACAAAACATCGGAGGTGAGATTTTCACAAAATAAAACGTGATACATAAATATATTTAGTATATATTTTTCACAACATCACTTGTATAAGTGTTTATGATTATTTTGTGAACTACGTAAATATTATTTTTAGAGTAAAAATAATATTACTAAGTATTATTTTGGGGAAAATCACATGTATGAAAATATAATATTTTTGAGAAGAATATTCATATTTTGAAGTGGAAATAAAATATATTAAGTGAGACTTAATAGTGAAATCTGAATGTTACGAACACACATGTATTAAATCCCCCATCCTTGGGAAGGAAAATAACTACCAAGTATACAGAATGTAAACACGAAATAGTTGCCTAACTATTTCCCAAAAACTTAAACCATAAAGCTAAGGCACGGCCGTCCGTCTAATAGAGTTAGCACGTGTAGGTCGTCATACAGCTGATTGATTTGGAGGCATACTTGGTAGAGACGCACCACTGTGAGTTCATGTCCCCCTTTTCTCTAACTGTTTTCAGTTTTCTTAACTGCGGGGGTGAAATACATGTTACTTTGATTACAAGTACTTTATATATGGTATGGTTAGCGTAAGGAGGTTTATTACTTAGATCATGTGAGTGGGTAGGCAGAAACTGGAGGCCATTAATCCTCATTGTAGGACCGAGGGACGTAAGCGGTAGATCTATATGGGTGTAGCGAGCCCAACTCTAGGCCCAACAGAACGGACCTCTGGAAGGCCCAACAGAACGGACCTTGGAGTGACTTTGTACCCAACGCTAAATCTGCTAGGTTTGAGTCTTCCTACTTGCACTTCACATATATCAATGGCCTTGCAAACCATTGGTGATCTCTTTTTCCTTATTTGCTACATACCAAGACTATTTTTATACTCACGAAGGTTTACTTACTCACTTACACATGAACTCGCTCAACATTATTGTTGATTTTTCAACTTACATGTATTTCAGGAAATTAAAGATCTGGCGCGGTATGTTATGTTTTCCCGCTGCATAAGGGTTCCAAGGTCATCCCAGTTTAGGAAATGTGACTCTTTCCTGGACAAGTCACAAATCTTAAATTGCGTTTATTTCATGTCGGTGTTTATGTTATTCAAGACAATGTTTTATGTTATGAGGTTGTAAGTCTCTAAGACAATGTTGTGTTACTCTGGTTTTAAAACTTAATCAAATGGATGATCTTGCATGATTTTATTTCATATAGCTTTGTTATGGTTAAGCCATGGTATTAAGAAGTCACACCAAAATTAACCACGCTTCCGCAAAGCCAGGGTGTGACAAAATCGGTCCTAGGCGGTCAAAAATCGGATTAATCGGACAATATTAGTCGGTCAAAATCGATCAAAATCGGTCCTAGGCGGTCAAAATTGGTCAAAATCGGTCAAAATCGAACCATACTATCTGAAACTTGAAGTATTTATGTGAATTTTGAAGTATTATTTTTATATTATTGGGTATATATATATAATTTTGAAAATATACATATAAAAATCCCATTCCGATTAATCCCGATTAATCCCGAGGCTGTACATCACCGCCCGACTAGCGCCTAGCGCCTTCTACAACATTGTATATATATGTGTGACTTATATGTATTAAATACCTGAACCCGTGAGGTACACGGGTCTTATTTCCCCTTTTCTTTTATCATTCATATTCAGAAACCCTAATAATCATCAACGGCACCGTGAATCAAGACAGTGTGAATCTTTTTGTTTTGAGTTATCCACGACACCGTGAATCAATACAAGGCGAATTGTTTTGTTTTAGTTTGCAAAGATCCATGATGGTACGATCTTATAAAACTTAAAAATATATGCAGTTGTAACTATTATTTGACACTAAACACTTTTCGTTATCATGTGTAATACTTAATTTCAGTTACAATATACTTCTTTTTATTTTTGGTAGAATATAAATTTAGGCGAATACCTGGGTGCTCGTCATGCATGGATTGATGTTATTTGTTTTACTAATATTGATGATGCACGGACGTATGTGGCGTTGTCAAGAGTTAAAAGCAGAGATAAAGTTAAACTACTAATATTAGATAGAAATAACAGTGTAACAAAAAATATAGCAAATGGTTGTAGATAAAGAAATATTTATACATTTATGAATTAATTGTGTACTTTTACATTTTAAGATATTTTAATTTGAATTTAATTATTATTGTTTTTTTTAATTTAGTGTCCTATGTAACTTCAACCAAATTTATAATTTAAAATATAATATGATACAATATAAAAATATTATAAAATTAAATGGTAACCGTTATTTACATCATTTAAATTTTCAACCCGCAAAGTTTACGGGTGATAACCTAGTATATATATAATAAAGGATAAATTACACTTTTCGTCCTTTATGTTTGTACCTAGTTGCAATGGATGTCCTTTACCTTTAGTATTTACAGCCACAGTCCTTTATTTTGAAAACATGTTACAGCTTTCGTCCTTTAGTGCTAACCAGGTTAAAAATTTAAGTTAAATCTGATCACATGAGGGTATTATGGTCATTTCATGTTTTTATTTAATAATAAAACTAAAACATAACATATATACATTTAATCATTTCTTGTATATATACATAATACAGCTTAGCCAAACAGCCCCTATATCTGTACATCTGAATCTCTCTTGTATCTACTCAACCACCACCTAAGTCCACCACCGCCACCGCCACCGCCTGTAACATCACCACCACCATCATCGGAGCTATTTAAAACCCAGAAAAACCCTCTGTATATAGATCGATGCACACCCCTGTTAGAGAGAAAGAGATAAAAATCCCTAATTCATCTTCCACAATCTACCTGCCATCACCACCAGGCACCAGCAACATCCTAATCTAGCCAACCACCACAACCGAATCTACATGTATACAGGATTTATGTGGTCATCTTCTTCCTGTCTTCAACCCCCCTCTCCCTCTTCATCCAACCTCTATCACCACCACCACCACCACCACCTTATCTCAGCCGCCGCCATCAAATCGAGCCACAACACCACCACCGACGTATGCCAGCACCACCGATCAAAACCCCACTCACCGATGTGTGCCAGCACCACCGATCCGCCACCGATTCACCACTGCCATCATTTTCTTTCTCTCTCCCACGCTCTCTCTCCCTTCATCTTCTTCACCACAATACCCACTAACCTAATCCAAAACCCCCAAATCTTGCAAACCAAATCCCCCAAATCAGCTCCATCTAGGGTTTATACTTCATAGGTTTCAAACCAAAACTGATGCTTCCACTATGAATCGACTACTTCCAGATCCACTATGAATCGTCGGAGACTCACAACGATGACGGTGGTGCCGGTTGTGACGGCGGCGATAACAAGATCCGGAGACTTTAGTCCACTTCAATGATCTAGGGTATCTAACGAGGGAGAAAAACAGAGGAAAAACACCTCCGATCATCAACAATCAACAGCAACATCTAGGGCTCCGATCCGACGGTGGTGTTATGATTTAGAGAGAGAGTGAGTGGTGGTCGTGTAGCTTCGATGATGGTGGTGGTAATGTTACAGGCGGTGGCGAAGGCGGGGCGATGGCGGTGGTGGACTTTGGCGGTGGTTGGGTGGTGGTTTTATCAGAGAAAGTGTATGTGGTTGAGTGGACTGAAGCTGTCTGCTGTAGTGTGTATATATATATGTTAATGTTTTTGTTTTCTTTATTAATAACATAAAAAACGTGAAATGACCATAATACCCTCATGTGATCAGATTTAACTTAAATTTTTAACCTGGTTAGCACTAAAGGACGAAAGCTGTAACATGTTTTCAAAATAAAGGACTGTGGCTGTAAATACTAAAGGTAAAGGACATCCATTGCAACTAGGTACAAACATAAAGGACGAAAAGTGTAATTTATCCTATAATAAAACACACACCTACACAATTTATCTCTCCTCTCTCTCTCATCCACAAAATTCACCCCCAAATCACCACAAACAAGTTAATAACAACAATAATCACACCAACAATCACAAATCACAAAAGATCAAATTCTTGTAGCGGCTGCGATGAATTTCATCCCTCTACTTCAAAACCTTATCTCCCTCCGTATCTAAAATCTTATCATAAACCCTAATTATCCACCTCTTCGTTGCTTCAATTTCACAAATTTCCACTTCTTTAACACGTTCAGAACTCATGGATTCAAAGCCACAAGATGCGTCTCAATCAGGTTCTGTCATTTCTAATCAAACTGAATCTGTTGACGTTACGAATGGTGTCAATTCTGTTAACGTAGGTGATAATATGATTTATATCGATGCTATCAAAGATGTTGATAACAGTAGTAGCTTAAAAGTTGGGTAATTTTACACAACCCTCTGCATTTCTGCTTTTGAAATTGGGTAATTTGGGGTCAATCTGCAGAATCATACAGGGATGATCTTTTACCATAACAATCTTCATCTTTTTTGTCCGGTTTCATTCTACTGCTTCTGGTATCTTCATCTTTTTGTCCGATCTGGTGTGGTGGTGTTTTTGGAGGTGCAGTGTTGATGGTGGTGACGGCGGAGGTGTAGCGGTGGTGGGTGTTGTGGTGGTGGTGACGGTGGAGGTGCAGTGGCGACGGTGGTGTGGTGGTGGGATGGAGGTGGTTAAGGTTTAGAGAAAGAGAGAAAGAATGAAAGATGAGAGATGAGAGAAAGCTGGTATTAAGAAGAAAGAGAAAATTAAAAATAAATTAGTTTTTTTATTAAATTTTTAATTATAGGGTAATTTGGTCATTTAACAAAATAATTATAACAGTGTTAGAAAATTGGATTCAAACGATTAAGAAAAGTAGCTATAGGGACTCAGAACGTTAAACATTTTGATTTTGGACAGGAACGTCATTTGCCACGAGTAATGGTGTTGGAATTGCAGCCACGGATATAAGCAAGAAAAGATAAGCTTGAATCTTGGCCCTTACTGATAAACGCCTATGAACCAAACGCCTATGAACCAGTTCTTAAACTCTAATCGTGAATGTATAGAAATGAAAAAGGCATATCTCTGACACTTAGATGATGCTCTTCTTCTGGTATGGCGATTCTGCCTAATATCATCATAGTTGATTTATTTGTTGTGTAAATCTCTTAGAAATATGGTAACACAAACAATGATTTTTAGTTCAGTACAACCTCTACTTGAATGTGAACTTTACTTCTTACGTGACTCTTCCCATAAAGTTATGTTTTCTTCTAATTGTGAGGGCATCTGTGTATTTATAATATCTTGACTGTAATTTGCATACATTTATTTAGGTTAAAAATTGACCCACGTTTTATTCTCTATGTTAATGTTTTATTTATAAATCCAGAGTGACATTGTTTCTGTTGCAAGAGCCATTGTTCTATGCGAGAACGAGAATTTGGTGAAGAAAGTCGATTCTAGAGACAATTTAATGAGTGCAATGAAGGAACACATTCCTGGTATGGTTCAAGAACATTCTAAACCCTTGTGAAGATTAAGAAAACCGTTTTGTTATGGTTCAAGAAGAGAATTCTGATTGCGGTCTTGAATCAGGTTAGAACTTTAGTCCGTAGAAGTATAATATGGTAGTTTATTGAACATCAATGTATCAATCAAACTAATGATATAGTTTCTGCAGAAGATGATGTTAATTGGGAATACGGACATGAAGACACCCCTTGTGCTGACTCAGAGATGAACTTCAGATGAAAGAACATATTATCGAAATGCTAACTTCAATGTACGGATCAAACTAGGTCAAGTTGTGTTAAGTAACCTAGAATGCTTTCTAAGCATTGCCACTTTATAAGTGTTACTCATGACTAACTTCTTACAATAGTTTTAGGTACTTGTTTACTTGTATTGTATTGCTGCAACGTTACTATTACTAAGCGGCAAAATTTTAACAATAGTTTGCGGCATTTGTGGAGAGTTCATCACTTTTCATTTTTAATTTCTTTTATTTATTACATTGTCATTTTTTTATATTTCACTGTTTTAATTGAACTGACAACCTGTACATCTTTATGTTTTGTGTTATGATTTACCATTTCGTTCCTCAAATATATTGAAGAAATAAACCGTGTTTATTAAGTGAAAAGAAAGGTGTGGTTGAATTTGGGTCGGGTAACAGTTTGCTGCCATTTTGAGGCATACATGAGTTTCTTTTGAGTTTGATATTTATAACATTTTGCTGCCATGTGAGGTTTCTTTTGAGTTTGCTATTTAAGTGGTGGATAAATCTCCTAAGTAAATTGAATGATTATAGCAGATCATATTGTTTCTTTTTATTTTTTTGTGAATTTGGAGATAACTTGTAGCTACATCACAAATTGACGTTGTGTCTATCTTGTTTCAAACAACAATTTTTACAAAATCGCATTCTTTTTCTAAGTAAAGCGAAGTCAATTCAACCCAAAAAATCCAAAGCAAAGGATAGAAATCAAACTCTATTTATACCAACTCTCAAGTTATTTTGTTAACCATGGAGTCATTTGGTAAGAAATCCCATCCTTTGACCTTTTAACTTGGAGTTGCTTGAAAAAATTCACCTATGTCTTGTTAATAGTGTAAATAAAGTATCTTTAATAGGCTTTAAAACATCCAACCTATGTTAGTAAATTATTAATTAAAAAGGAATATAGTAAAATCGAATAACTGACCATATATGTGTTCTTGATGATTTAAACCTAATTTGACCCTAAACGGGAATTTACACTAAACATTAAAAGTCGATAAAATAGCACTTAAAGTTTGTTTGAATTAATACATGGAGTATGTGAACTCAATTGGTGAGATCACCCGTAGTGGCCCAGTTTTTGGGCTTTTTTCTGAAAAGCAACCCCCCCCCCCCCCCCGATTAAACCGCCCTTGGGGCGTTTTTGATAAAAAATCAAAAGCGTTGTTTAAAAAATGCTCTCCCCGCACGATTTTCGAAATAAGACCGTTGTTAAACGGTCAAAAGAATTAAAATTTTAATTTTTTTATTTTATTCAACTTTTAACCTATATAATACCCACTTTTCACCACATTTTTTATAAACTTTCTCCACTTTTCACCCACATTCTCGACTTTTCACCTCTATTTTTATAAACTTTCTCTACTCTTTTTTTCATTAGTAAATCATGAATCCCTTCTGACCCCCATTCGGTGTGCCGTCGAGACCCGGTAACCCCAATACATACCGGCCGAACTCCACGCAACCGCAACCGAAGTTCAACCTTCAAGACATGGATCCGAATGTATTTGCGTGTGCGCAAATACTAGGCATGGGCGGTTCGCAACGGTTCTTTCAAGTTCTACAAACCTTTCCAACCATGGACGGTTCGCAACCGTCTCCTCAAGATACCGATCCGGAGATAGAAACGGTAATGGAGACACAACCCGAGCCCGTTGTCTAGGGATCCAAACGTGGGAAAAGGTCTCACAAACAGAAAGATCCAACCGCTCCTCTTCGAAAAGGAAACTATCTAGCATGGACGAAAGACGAGGAATACGCGTTCGCACGTGCGTGGCTAGATATATCGGAGGACCCCGATGTTGGTAAGCGTTTTAAAAAGTTATTTTTTTACCTAATTCGGCCCATGCATTTTTCTAAAATATAACATTATAATTTTTGTATTTTTTTCGTAGCAAATTACCAAACATCACGGTTTTTTTGGCAAAAAATTCGTGAAACGTTCTTTAAAGCAATGGGGAAAGATGAATATCGAGATAAAGATTCTATTAGGAGCAAATGCACCAATATCAACTCTAAATGTCATCAGTTTCAAGAGGTCTTCCAATGTACTCGGGACAACTAGGGAAGCGGCCAAAACGATGGAAATATTTTAATTAGAGCGTTGGAAGTATAGAATGCTACAAAACGCAGTTTCACGTATTTGAGATGTTGGGAGCTTTTACGAGGAAGTCCCAAATGGTCAAACGTACCGACAATGACGTCTAGCGGTAGACGTAAATCAAAGCGGTCCAAAACATAATCGTCGGTTGACCCGGACACACCCATCTCAGATGCTCGTAACATCGACTTAAATATTATTTTAGACGGCGACGAGGATTTGGAGTTGGAACGACCGCCATGTTTAATGAATCTAGATATTATTTTCATATGGTTGTGCTTTTGTTGGCTTGGCGCAGTTCGGTTTGTTTACATCATTTTAAAACTATTTAAATCCCCATGACCGGTTTTGAAGTACCTTAACCGAAAATTTAGATTTTAGTTATGACCCAACTTAACTGAACCTTCTCACGCACACCCTTCGAATTACTAACAAGTGTTGTATTTTCCGTTGCATCGCGAATTTGGTTTTGGTTATGGCTCAAAAGCGAACCGCCCCGTACATTGCCCTATACTCACCAACCTAAGTGATATGTTTCCCGCCGCATCACGTGGGAAAACGGCTAGTATATATATATATATATATATATACACACACATGTATTTTCATTGGGCCTAGCCCACATCCTTGTGTTATTGGGCTTACTTAGCTACTTGATGATGTATTAGTTAGTTATTATTTCTTTTCATTCATGACCCTCTGAATCATCCTTGTGATGATTTGTGTAGTGGTGAATCATACAGTCAGGTTAATCCTCCATGGTTGACTTATATGACAATCTATGAAACTCATGATGAACTTAGCTTAGGATTATTTTATAACAATATATATATATGAACATGACCGAACGTATGATGATAACCGGTTTATGATTATTCGTCACGAACTTAGGCTAACTTATGTATGATTCTAAGTCTCTCGTTGTTGATTCTAATAGGCAAACTAGGACCCATAAAATCACATACAACTTAGTGTCAAAACGAGTACTTAGACTAGATATACTTTTATGCATAAATACTTTTGTACTTAAATTCTGTATCCCTAATCTAACCACTCCATAAATGCCTTATGACCTTACCTCCAATCCCCCATTCCCAAACAACTCGTCACTCACGGATAATCGGAAAGATTTTGCAATTGTGAATATACATGACCCTTTTTCCTTTTACACTTTTTGGTGCAATACGATATATTATTTAAATACACGAAATCATACTTTATTCTTAAATTACAAACACAAACAATCCAATTATACATGCTTAAATACATGATACTTGATTTGTATACTTGGATGATTCTTTTGTGCGATTTACTTGTCATTAACTTCGTACGAGCCTCCCCTTAACATGTATAGCGCTATAGGAGTAACGCACCGCCCGTATTCTTGAGGTCATGTTAAGTCTTTTATTATGGCAGTACTGAGAGGGTTGACTTGTTAAATTGCATGCCATGTTTACATTAATCTCGTTAACTATTTTTGTCATGTGGATTGTTCAAACTCTCATACTTATATGCCATTACTCAAAACTTGTATACTCGCCAATACTTTTCTATTGAACTATACTTTAAAACGTATTGTAGGATTTTTGATGACGATGATGATGAACGGAACTTAGTAGGATGCCTAGAAATGCACCAAACTTAAATTCATGTTTATTAGCTTAGTTATTCGATACTTGTTGAAATTTGTTCATTCCAAACTTGTTGTATTTCTAATTCAAACAATGTACTTAATATTTGTGACATTTGTGCCATTACGATCATCATACAAATACGAATCCAATGAAATATTGTATTCCATTCTCGGGATTTGTACAATTACATGTGACAGTACACATATTAAATTTCGTATGATTCCGAACTCTCGAGAAGCTTTTCTGGAAGTTATACGCAAACTGTTACGTAAACGTAATCAGTTTAACGTGACATACACTCCGGAATAGTGACATAAGCTTAACATACCTTAAATAACCTTTACATAACTTATAAATAAGTTTTAAAGGGTTTGGTATGGCAAAAACAAGTTTATTCGATCACAGGGACTAATTGCGACACACTGCAAAAGTCTGCCTATTCGCATAGAAACTGTCACACCCCAACCGATGGCGGAATCCTCGGGGCACGGCACTGAGCGAAACAGATTGTTCAGAAGTTTCCATAACAACTATCATTACCATTCAATTTAAGTTAACATGTCCCATACCATGTCTCAAATAGCAAACAAGTTATTACAGACAAAAAACTAAACAAATATTCTGTTCCGACAACTCAGATTTAGACATAACAATTTATTCGTTGGTTTCTAGGACTCCTTCCCTAGCCTCAATTTCATCACCAGCAAGTTAAGCACAGAAACAACCTAAGCACCTGTCACATACGTTAAAATAAAGTCAATACATAAAATGTAAAGGTGAGCATACAAGTTTGATAATAGCATATAGAGTTCAAATTCGTTTACGCATAACCAGCACGTACACATAGTGAAATGAAGCACGTTAGTTATCGACATAGATCCATCGATACCAATGACTGCGGGTTGACTGCCCGAGGCAGTTCGCAATACATGATTACCACCGTAATCCATGCAAGTAAGAGATCCTTAACAACCCCCGTGTGAACGGGTGCTGAGTCCAAACTATAGTACTATCGTTGCTAAGGCAGGTAGACAGCATTCCATGTGTAAACATAACAACAAGCATTCATAAGCCACGTATAACATGCATTATTGGTTTAGCGCTAAAAATAGCTTGAGTAGTGTGACAATTGTAGTTTGAATATTCGTAACGTATGTAACACCCAAAAGTGCTAAAAGCAAAAAGGGTTCGAGTATACTCACAGCGATTATGGATTGAAGGGAGCGCTTTTCAGCGAGTACAGTTAGCCTGAATAGATTCGATAACGTATTGATAAGTGGCGCGTAAAACAGTACAAAGTGAGAGTGGTTAGGATGGCCGATCGTGCGGGTCAACTAGCCTTGAGAGGAAGTCATCCGTGCGAGTGAACTATCCGTACGGATGGTAGTCCGTGCGGATTAGTCGCTCGTGCGGATTGCTTATCCGTATGGACAAGTTGTTCGTGCGGATAAACGTTCGAGTGGATTGTTTCTTCCTCAGAATGTGTTTGTGTATGATGGCTTGTGCTTTGGAGTTTTCGTTGTAGCATTTAGAAAACATCTAAGTATCCCTATCTTTCAAGCCGGTCGCGCGGACGACAATCAGTCCGGATGGTAGTCCGTGCGGACACCACCTTAAAGGTGAGTCACTTGGTGGATTAGGTAATCCGCCCGGATGGTAATCCGTGCGGATAGTGACAATCCGTGCGGATAGCTTACTTGTGCGGACAGTGACAATCCGTCCGGATAGCCTGTCCGTGCGGGCAACTGGTCCGTGCGGATGAACTTGGTTTGAATGTATTCAAAGTCTTAGTATCTCATGATCTGAAGAGTAATCCATTCAGAGGTCGTTCGTTCGGATTGCTCATTCGTCGATACTCAAACCTTGTTTGGAAAGTGGGTCCCAAGGGTAGCTCGTCCGGGTGACAACCCGTCCGGATAGCCTGTCCGTACGGACAGCTCGTCCGTGCGGGCAGCTTGTTCGTGCGGACAGCCTTTCGTTCTGGTTGTTCCATCCGCCTACTCTTGGTTGCTGTTATCGTTTTATCGAGACGTTCTAATTACGTGGCAACCACTTGGAATTGTATTCTCACCCGCATGACTAGACCGGTCAGGAACCACCCTAACTTGGCCTGTCGGCGGCTCAGAACGGTCATTCCGGTTGACCCCGAAATCAGGTGTCTGGTGGGTAGAATCCAGATCTAGGACTAGTGCATCACTATTATCGAGTAGAAGACTAGAACCGATCAGATTCGTACCGATTCTAAGGGCAAAAGAAGGAGAAAACTTGAGTTTTTTTCTTTCAACCCTTTTATTCTTTGAAAAGTTTAGATCTAGGTGAAGTTGTTGTGAAATCTTGTGGAAATCGTTTAGATCTGAGTTATTCTTGGTGGAATGAGGTCAAGCTTGAAGTTCACGAGAACTTCACGATGACGTCACCCGAGAATACCTCGAATCTTGATGATTTCATGGTTAAAAGTGGAGATTTGAAAGATGGAAAGGTGTAGAATTGTGCAGTGATCAAGAATGTACAAGGATTAGTGCAAGATCTTACCTGGATTGAGAGGAATCTGAGAAAAGGTGAAGGATGCGTGCGGTTCGGACGTCACTTGCCAAAAGTGGAAAATTTGGAGAGTGACCCGTGTATTTATAGGATGCTAAAAGGGGAAAGGGTGAGCCGTGCGGATGGCACGTAACCCGGATAGGCTATCCGTCCGGATTGGTCATCCGTCCGAATTGGCAATCCGTGCGGATTGGCAATCCGTGCAGTTTGACCATGCGTTCGGATGTCGCATGATTTGGTGCGTTCGGTGCGATGACGCTTCGGCTTCGATTGCGAACGATTCGATAGGGTTTCCTAGTCAAATTACTTTCAGTCCCAACTACTTCGTATATGGTTCGACTCGAAATTTGGGTTCGGGTTCGTTTACATTCGAGTTAGACTTCGAGTTTGATTGAGTTCGCTTGATTATCACCACAAAACATAAATAAACATGCACAGGCAACACGTAAGGCACACACACACGTATAAACGCAAGTAAAATACACAGCTCGAGTTGCGATTCGATGTCGATTCGATTAGTATAGCTTAATTAACTTTATCGCATTGTTACTTCCTATCATTCACAGTCATAGGTCGATTGAAATACGATTAACACGAGTCGATTATTGCAATGTACGACACTTACTCCACATAATATAATTAAAATAAAAACATTTCTACGAGTCAAGTCGCGCGAAATCGGTCGTTGACTTTGACCTTGACTTTGACTTTCACTTATGAAAACACGGGGTGTTACAGAAACGAACACTCCAGAACAAGATCATAAGCTAAACATACATTAAATATCCCTAACATAGCTTAGAAATAAGTTTTGAGGGGTTCGGTATGCGAAAATACGCTTATTTGATCATAGGGACTAAAAGCGTCAAAAACTGCGTAAGTTTGCATATACGTGCATATCTTGCGTTCTGACCATATCCGGACATCCAAAAATTTTTGTAATCACTAAAATATTTTATTTTAGTGATAGGAATGCAAAAATACCTTTCGTTTCGCAATTTGGATCGTTTTCGCGTCCGATCGAGTTTCATCGTAATTAACCAAACAACGCGATCGTACGGTCAAACGAACCGACATCCGTGATATTTCCAAGCATATTTCAAGTCCCCTATGCTTTAACATCCTTGTAGAGCCTTAAAATTGGCTTAACGGGGGTTAAATGCATCAATAATGCTCATAGAAGTGTGTAGGGACCTGTTCTGCCATTTCTGAAAGTCGGACCTATGCCCTCGCGTCCGGCGACAGCAGAAGGCCTATGCCGTCGCGTCCGGCGACACCCTCATCTGAGCAGAAAGTTGTTTCAGCAAAACAGCTGAACTCCTTTGTTTTGTTTAATTGTTTTATGAACTTAATCAACAAGTTTAGTGTTTTCCAAGCCTTCTAATTTGGTCCACACTTGTATGGATGAGATTATGCCTTGCTAACCACACAATACACACGTCAAGATCTCATGGCATCTCTACAGCTACAGCTATAAATAGCAAGGCATTCATCCTCCATCATTTCTCATTTCCTCATTCTCATCTCTTGAACTCTAAGTGGAGGCTACCATCTTTTGGAGGCCACCTACCTGAGTTTTCTAGTTCATTTTCCAGCCTTAGAACATTTTGTAAGTGTTCTTTCATGGTAGTTGTTTTATTTCAGCAATTACAAGCTGAGAGTCAAAGAGTTTGACTACCGTTTGACTTTCGGTTTTGACTATGAATTGGTCAAATCAAAGTTCAATTGAACTTTGCAACGTGAGCATAATCACGATGGTTATAATCCCTTGCGATTATACCTACTGATTACCACTTTGACTAGTCGAAGTGACGAGTCAAAGTTTCGGTCAAAATGCACGTTTATGTGCATTTTGCGACGAAACTATTTTTGGGTATAAAAACACTTTGTTTTGATACCAAATCAGTTTTCTAACTTAGTTAAACATGTTTTAACATGTTTAACACGTCACCTTTAGTTTAGTGCTTATTTAGGGTCGTAAGTCAAGCGGTCTTGACAACCGCTTAGACTTTTGAACCCGACCCGTTTGGTCGATCATTAGGATCCGACCAAACATATTATGTGACCTTAGATGTATAGGGAATAACCTTCCGAGGTTATACCTTATGGCCACTTAGTTTAATTAGTTGTATGATAGGTAGTTTATATGCCTTAGGAAAATGACCAAAATGCCCTTTTTGCGCATAATTTCAATTTAAGCATATGTAACCCAATTTTTGAAACTTAAACTGATTATGCAACATAATTAAACATGTTTAGGCATATAATACTTGTCATAGGACTAGTTAGGCCATCCGAACGCGTATTTGCGCAAATGACGCGTTAAAGTAGCGTAAACTACCTTAACGGGTCATAAGCACTTATGATAGGTTTCAAATCAGAATGTAGGCTTTGTTAAACCATATTATACGAGTTCCAAGACTCATTTGGTTTACAAGACCTCATTCTATCCAATCTCCCGATTTAGGCCTCGATTATTAACATAGTGATCCGATACTAGGTGCCACTTGATTCCTTGATTACTCGAGCTTTGTTAGGACACTAAATCAAGGATACTTACAATCTCAAGTGAGTACATAGCTCCCATCTTTTATGCTTTCAATTGTTTTGGGGTGACTCATATGTGCTAAATGCTTTTCGAGTTTTCATAAACAAATGCTATGGTTTATATAAAATACGATGATTTCAATAATGTGAACGAACTTGTTGGGGCATTAGTCGAAAGACATCCGAATGACATTCATTAACTATGATCAAGCCGACCAGTAGTATGTTATGGTACCATAGGATCTGACAAATCCCGTTATCGGACTATCCCTTTGGTGGGTAATGTTGGTAACGACAGAAACTGTTATCTGATTAACAAATCATGTGTTGGTTTGTTAATCTTGTTAAAGAGGTCTTTCAGGGCCTAGTTAAAGATAATGGGTGGTATATTGAGTCACATAGGTTTGAATGTATTTTTTAAAGAACGACCAAAATTTGTATTTCACACTTAAAACACGGACGATTTGAACGATTTGGACGATTGGTTTATGGTAAGTGATTAGGTAACGAGGCGTGTGTAATGTGATAAAAGCATGGTGGATACGCCGCTGGTACTTCCTATATATAAGTGCTTTTATCACATTACATGTCGTAGCGTTATCTAGATCACTTGGACGAATGTTTTCGAAACGAAGTTACACTACGAGGTTTACTTAAAAATATAAACCATACAATGTTTACATTCAAAGACGATTTACTACTTGGTTTTACAAAGATAAATGTTTTCAGTCAAGGTTCATGGCTATAATGGTTTTGGTTTTACTTATATCAACTTTTAAAGTTGATAGAACATATTGCAATATCAAACTCTTTTAATTTCAAGATACATACTCGATAACTCTAGTAGTTGGTCGAGGTATTGCAATATGAATTCAAAGCCATGACTTTGACATACAAAACCTATGTACTCGCCGACATTTTTTATGCTGACTGTTTTCACATATGTTTCAGGTTTTACTATGTGATGATTGTTGATTACTTGCTACACATAGGATGGACGCGGGCTTTAGTGACTTAAAACTTGAAAGACAATTGTTGTAATTATTTGGTTTGTATCAAAACAATGAGACAATTAATGAAATAAAACAAAACTTCAATTATCATGTGTTGTGAAACAATGATTCTGTTACGACACCCCCCCGACATTTCCGCCGCGGTTTGTTGTATTACGCGGTCGGGGTGTGATAGAAGAGTTGGTATCAGAGTTCATGGTTATAGGGAATTAGGTTATTAGTAATGCTTTTGACCTAGTCTATAACCTTCCTAGGACCCTAACGCAAGAAATTTGCGTTTAGATTCTTAATGCAATACCAATCACCTATCCTTAGGTGATTAACAAAAATAAAACACAATTCATTCTCTCAAGTCAAAATTTTTCAAAACATCACAAGAAATCATCTATCCTTAAAATGATTTGTTTTAGGCTTTTAAGCCTTTGGTGTTTTCAAAATCTCGTCAAAGTTTGGATCTTTATAATGTGAACACATGCAATCTGGAAGGGTGGGTGCCTGGACCTCGAGTTTTCTGTCTAAGGCTAGAGTGTTCGTATAAATCCGCAGTATCAGACCAGTCACTCTTACCTGGGAACTCTTGGGGTGAGTGTCCACCTATAGGCTAAAGCATGTCTCCGCGATACATTATTATAACCCATTTAGTTTGATTAGTCACTATGTATCGTTTGTTTGTTTGAAGTAACAAACGAATGATCACAATCCTTATGCTTCGTCGATATTTTTAACATTCTGTTTTGAATATCCGATAACATCTCACTTGCTTTCTCTCATAATTTTCCACTATCCTTAGAATGCCTCCTCACCACAGCGATACTCAAAAGTCTGAACTGGCTGCTACTATCGCTCAACAACTAAGCATAGTAATCCGTGGGACCATTGAGTTAGCTGTCGCCATGTCTCATCTCAATGATGAAACTACTCAAGAGGCACCCAAGAAAACAAAAGCCAAGCCTTCAAGAAAATCAAAGAAGCGTAAAGCTTCAAGGAATCTTACAGCGATTGCTCCAGTTCCGCTTAGCCAAGTGGGACCTAGCCAGGTGGCATCACCACCAGCTAAGAAACCATACAGGGGAAAAGCTCCTCTGTGCAATCAATGTAACCTTCATCACCATGCCAGTGTCCAATGCCGAAAATGTTCAAACTGTGGACGTTTTGGTCACACAACAAATGTCTGTCATTTTGCTGTTACGCCAAACAAAGCTATGGCAGTTCCTACTCAATTTATCGCAACTCCTCATGCGATACATGTTTGTCCTAACTACCCATATGAAACCTGCTTCAATTGTGATTATCCTAACCATTTCAATTGACTTGGCTGGCAAATGACAACTTAACAAATGAGCACAAGATTAACAATGGCAATATCAAGGCTTGTGCTAATGTCTGAACAAACACTTAAACTTTTGTGTTTTCTGTTTACTTTCCAAGGATCTTGAAACACTTTGGTTGTTCTATAAATTAATTGATCGTTTCATTTTATTTACAAAGTCAATGTGAACACGTGTATGTATGGCATACCCCTACGATACCGACACCAAGGAACCGTGTTCCTTGCAAGACAAACTACTCTTGTAGTCCTTCCATTATGTGATCACTCATGATCTCCACGAAAATCCTAAGTACTCGTTTCTTTTAAAGAAACAAGTACAAGTTACAAACTCTGGACGAATACTCATAGTAACACTTTAAATCCTTGCTTGGATATCTAAGGGTACTTTCCATAAATCCTTAATTGGTCTTATGCGATATGTCTATGTACATATCATTTCTTTCTGGTTTCACGATAATATACATAGTATATGATTTTAAAACATCATTCGTGATTTCAAAAACGTTTCATATGGTTTAGAAACATTTAAACATAGTATATTTTCCCAATATACCAAGTGCATGATTTCAAAAACATTATCCATGTTTTCAAAAACCTCATACATGATTTCAAAATCATCTCACATGGTTTTAAAACATCTTTTAAACATATTTACCTAGTATACCTATTACATGATTTCAAAAACATTACATAAGGTTTCATAAACATACTTTCAAAGATCCCATGCATAGTTTTCAAAAACATTCTGCTCGTATGTTGACTTAGCATACGTAGTACACGACTTTCAAGGACATTCTGCTCGTATGTTGGCTTAGCATACGTAGTACACGACTTTCAAGGACATTCTGCTTCGTATGTTGACTTAGCATACCTAGTACAAGGTTTCGAAACAATTTCTCGCTACACGAATTCCAAAATCCTTATAGGATCTTCCTATCTTTATAGTTAGATCCTTGTGGATGTTTAATGCGCAAAATAAAGTCCTTAATTGGATTCTTTGTGTGCTTTAATACATATGTTATGATTCAATGAGGAAAAATCCGAATCCTTATAAGATCTTCCTATCTTCATAGTTAGATTCTTGAGGATGTTTAAAGTACTAATTGAAGTCCATGGATTGGATTCCTGGTGTACTTTAAATGCATGTGTACAAATCGATAACAAGTTGATAACAAGCTGATGACCAAGTTGACAATTATGTGATTATATGATTATGTGTTTATGTGTGATCTAAATGCTCGCTATCCAAATCCTTGTAGAATTTTCCATATCTTCATATGATGGATTCTTAGAAGGATATCCAAAAGTACTATCTTAAATCCTTAATGGGCTTCTATGTAATAGTTAAGACCCTTGGATTGTAAAGTACTATTCCAAAGTTAAAGACATCATTCGTTGATGTAGTTAAAGAGACCCTTTGGTGGTCTAGTTAAAGAGATCATGCGTTGATCTAGTTAAAGATGTAGGATCGTTTTACCGACCAAGTGAGTCAATCAGAGGCAATACACACTGTTTGAGAGGCGGAATCAAACAAACAGAGTAGAATCAGTACAAAATAGAGTAGAAAACAGATTGTTGTACTTTAAACTAGCTTCTCATTCAAAATATACTTGATTACACAGCGGAATTTCAGCAGCACTTCGTGACACACAAAGTAATTCCGTATAAAAATGAGAAGACAACACCCATATATATAGGGTGACTAATTTCGTTTGAAATGGTAACATGCCATTTCAAACGGAATTAGATGGTTAATTTCGTTTGAAATGACATGGTACCATTTCAAACGAAATTACCATGAAATACCATAAAATTACATTCAGACCCCTGAACTTTACATATCTGACACTTTTGTCCCCTATACATCATGACCTAGACTTAAGACGTAGGCTTTAGACATCGTGCACCAACAAACTCCCCCTTGGATATAGCCGGAGTCTTCAGTCTGGTCTTCAGCTCTTTCACAGCGACTTGAATCTCTCTTCTCTCGGCTTAGGCTTTTTCATCACCAGCTTCCTAAGCTTCTCATTATCTTCCACAGCTTTCTTTTGCTCAGAAGCTTGTCTCTGTGCAAATGTCTCACGAAGATATCTATCTTTTTCTTCACGAGCTTTACGTTCTTTCTCAGCCTTTAATTTCTCTTCTTCTTCAATCTTTCGCCACTTTGAGTTCCATTTGCTTTCAGCATTGATACCCTTTTGAAAGCATATAGAAACAACTTTCTGGAACTGCATCGCTTGATCCCTATCTTCAGCTTTGAACCAGATCTTGTTCACAAACAAACATTCTATGTCTTTCACAGAACAGTTTACCAGCCATAGAGGATCATACACAAAGATTTCTCTAACTTCATTTTCAGCCTTGTAAGTGATTACAGCTTCCATCGACAAACAACTGTAAACCCAACATATAAAGCCTTTATAAAACTCTTGTTCCATCTTTGGCATCGGAATGTTTTTCATCACTCTCGGCTTCTTCACATGCAATATCGTCTCTTCATTACCAGTTTCAGGATTAACTCTTCTCACTTTCTTTGGGTAATGAGGCTTCCAGTGCTTGAAGTTTTTCAACGATTCATACTTTATCAAACCCCACATAGGCACATCATTCTTTCTAATAGGATAACCCAGAGTTCTGACCTTTGACAACTCTTCTACATCCCACCAGGGTAGTGACATGATATCATAAAGACGTTCAAAGTACTGTACACCGTAATCTCTTCTGATAGCATATGCATTCACATGTGGTAAAAATCCCCAACTGATGATGTCACCTAGTGACACATTCCTGTCTCTGCTATAAAACTTCAGTGGCCTCTTGAACTTTCTTTCATTACTTTGTCTAAACCACTTCTTTCTTTCTTCCTTTTGTGCATCTTTCACAGTACCATCGAAATTCTTATCTTTCAAAATTTCTTCTACTTTCCTTCTCAGCTCATCTCTATTCTCTTGAGTGAAAAACTCAACCAGAGTTGGAAATTCTGAAGTATCTTCATTCATACTATCTTCATCAGAACAATCTTCAACCTCAACCCTATCATAGTTATCAGCCTCATCAACATACTTGTACTGATACTCAGGTTGTTGGTTGATATTGAACGCATTCAGCTCTTCCTCGAAATCAAATTTGAACTCATCTTCATTAACATTAAACATCTTGAGCACTTCATACAAAGTATATGTGTGCCTGATCTCTCCTTCTTCTATGTCAGGCTCAATACGAACAATCAACTTCTCAGCTTCATCGACATTCTTATCATCCACATTCTCCCCCTCACTTTCAGCACTTTCATGATCTTCATTTGCATCGTCATGCATATAATCATCAACATCCTGTTCATTTGATGCTTCAGTGACTTTAATACCAGACGAACCCTGATCATCATCATCATTATCATCATCATCACTGGATCTACTAGCAGAATATACATCAACAGGATTATCTGCTTTATCCTCCTCATCATCCTCTTCATCTTCATCATCCTCATCAACATCTTCTTCATCATTAACCACATCTAGTAACACATCTTCATCAAATGTGACACCTGTGTCACTTCAACCATCAAACAAATGCCAAACCAATGAAATATTGTATTTCATACTTGGGATTTGTAAAAATATGTGAATCGTTTGCACATATCAACTCTTGTTCGATTTCAAGCTTTAAATCCCTTTCTGGAGGGTTATACGCGCTCTGATGCGTAAATATAACCAGATTAATCCAACGAACACTCCGGAATAGTGAAATAGGCTTAACATACCTTAAATAACCTTTACATAACTTAGAAATAAGTTTTAAAGGCTTTGGTATGGCAAAAACAAGTTAATTCGCTTACAGGGACTAAACTTGACAAACTGCGAAAGTATGCCAATTTGAACTGTAACGGACATTCTGGAACATGACCATAAGTTAAACACACCTTAAATATCATTTATATAGCTTAGAAATAGGCTTTGAGGGGTTCGGTGTGCTAAAATAAACTTTTGGGTCATTCAGGGACTAAAAGTGTCAAAAAGTGCATAAGTTTGCACTTTCGCGCATAACTTACGTTCTGAATACATCCGGACATCCAAAAATTTATGTAAGCACTAAAATATTTTATTTTAGTGTTTGGCATAAGAAAAATCCATTCGTCACGCCATTTGGATCATTTTTTGCGCTTATGCGCATTCCGTCGTAATTAACCGAACATCGCGATCGTACGGCCAAACGAACCGACATCCGAGATATTTTTGAGCACATTTTAAGTTGTCCTATACTTTAAATTCATTTTAGAGCTTTGAAATGGGATAACGGGGCTTAAACGTGTCAAAAATGCATCAAATAGCAAGTTTGGAGCTTCAGGGGCCTGTTTTGCCATTTTTGAAACATTCTGGTCTGCAGGTGCTTGCGCACCTCAACACTCTGAGTGTTGCGGTGCGCAAGCAGGGGTCAGATATGCAGAAACTTGTTTAATCTGCTGTTAACAGCTTTTAACCCCTCCAAAGGCCAAGGCTAAGTGTCAAACTCTTGTGGTGGGAGCAATATGAGTTACCACAACATTCCGACAAGTGTACGGCTTAGATCGTGCCCCCTTTTCCAAGAAACGATCCTAACGGTGAACCGAAAACTATAAATACCCACCTCCACCCTTCACTTTTCCTCACAAGAATCTGATCTAATGTGCTCTAAGTTGAAACCTTTGTTTCATACCTGAGCTATTTTGATCTAGATTAGCATTCAGGGACCCTTTGTAAGTGTTCCTTTGTTCTTTTTTTGTTTTTCGAGTCCGAAAGTTAAACTTTGTTTGACTTTCTGCGTTGACCAGTTTATGGTCAATGCAAAGTTCGTTTGAACTTCGCAACGTGATTGTAATCACGATGGTTATAGTCCTTTGTGACTATGCCTACTGATTACCACGTTGTCTAGGGTCGTAAGGGTAAGCGATCTAATAAATCGCTTATACCTTCGAACCCGACCCGTTTGGTCGATCATTAGCATCCGACCAAACACATTAGGTGACCATAGCATATTGGGAATAACCTTCCGAGGTTATACCTTATGGTCGCTTCGTTTAAGTAGTTGTATGATAGGTAGTTTATATGCCTTAGGTAAATTACCAAAATACCCCTTTGATGCCAAAATTCATTTTAAACATATGTAACATAACTTTTGACATCTAAACTGATTTGACAACAATATTAGACATGTTAAGGCATATGTTACTTGTCATAGGACTAGTTAGGCGGTCCGAACGCGTTTCACGCGAACGACGCGTTAAAGTAGCATAAGCTACCTAAACGGGTCGTAATGGGTCGTAAGCACTTATGTTAGCTTTCATTTAGTATGTAGGCTTTGTTAAACCATATTACACGAGTCTCCATACTCGTTTGGTTTACGAAACCTCATTCTATCCGATCCTCCGATATAGGTCCGGTTTATTAACATAGTTACCTATATTAGGTGCCGTTTGATATCCGTGATCTCTAGCATTGCTTGGTGGTTATCTTAGGACTTCTGAGCAATCTCAAGTGAGTACATAGACCCCTCTTTTACTGTTTTCCAAACATTTTGGGGTGAAACACATGTGCCTACTTGTTACTTTCATGCTTTCCATGTTTTCACATCATATACCTACTATGTTCATTAGTACATTTATAGTACATGATTTCATTACATTTCATGCTATGTATGCCTATTGTGTGCGTACTTAGTACATTGCCTTACATTACATGCTATGTATGCCCATTGTGTGCGTACTTAGTACATTGCCTTACATTACATGCTATGTATGCCCATTGTGTGCGTACTTAGTACATTGCCTTACATTACATGCTATGTATGCCCATTGTGTGCGTACTTAGTACATTGTTTTACATTACATTTTATGCTATGTATGCCCATTGTGTGCGTACTTAGTACATTGTTATACATTACACTATATGCTATGTATGTCCTTTGTTGCATACTTAGTACATTGTTTTACATTACATTTTATGCTATGTATGCCCATTGTGTGCGTACTTAGTACATTGTTATACATTACACTATATGCTATGTATGTCCTTTGTTGCATACTTAGTACATTGTTTTACATTACATTTTATGCTATGTATGCCCATTGTGTGCGTACTTAGTACATTATTATACATTACACTATATGCTATGTATGTCCTTTGTTGCATACTTAGTACATTGTTATTCATCATATGCTTACATTTTGGATACACATTACACGATTCACATTAGACATGAACATTTTACTTTGGTAGTTTGGTTTGAATAAGTGATTAAGTAACGAGGCGTGTGTCATATGATACAAGCATGGTGGATACGCCGCTGGTACTTCCTATATATAAGTGTTTGTATGGTATTACATATCGTAGCGTTATTTAAATCATTTCAGTTTGAGACATACAACATTTTATATAAATAACATACTTTTCACAAGACATTGATTTACAAACAACTTATCTTATACAAACTCATTTTACATGGTTATTCATTTAACCATACATTATCCTCTTATTTATACATATCATCTGATCTTATCGTTTTTCAAATGATTTACAAGACAAAGCAAATGACAAGGTTCAGGACTAAACATTTTCTCAAACATAAGTCATGAATTCTTTTTTCACAAAACCTATGTATCTCACAGGCATTTTTATGCTGACGTACCTATTTTCACATGTGTTTCAGGAGATGATGCATAGGACTTATCAAGACATACTTAGGCGGACCGGTGCCTTAGTTACTTAAAACGAGACAAGAACTAGTTAATTTCTGTTATGTACTCTTTGGTTCTTGTTTAAAACAATGTAAACTTTCATGTTTGATTAATAAAACGAAACTTCAATTGCCATGGATTTGAAACAATTAATTCTGTTACAACACTCCCCGATGTTTCTGCCACGTTTGGTTGTCCTACGTGGTCGGGGTGTGACAGAAAAGATGGTATCAGAGCCTATGGTTATAGGGAATTAGGTTATTAGTAATACTTTGACCTAGTCTATAACCTTCTTAGGACCCTAACGCGAGTTTACTTGCGTTTAGTCATAAAACAATACCGTCACCTATCCTTAGGCGACAATCACAACAAGAACATAAATTTCAAAACCGCTTTGAAAACTAATCATCTGTTCTAGGATGATTGATTACTAGGTTTTGAACCCTCTATTGTAAGGTTTTGAACCCTCTGTTATAAGGTTTTGAACCCTTTGAGTTTTCAAAATGTTGGATCGTGTATGTGACCCTGAAAGTCAGTTAAGGTAGTTCAACATCGATTACTAAGGCGGAATCAAAGTAAACAACGTCCAAAACAACTTGTATCCTTTAATCTTTCTTTTCTAATTGATTTATGTGCTTGTACAATGTTTTCTGATACAAATCCAGCAGCACTTCGTTTCACATACAATGACCTCTCTACTGTTCCGTACCGTTCCGTTTGAAATGTAACTAACACACTCCTATATATAGACATGAGACCCTTCCGTTTGAACTTAACATATCCTGGTTCAAACGGAACCCTATCTCAAACGACCTGGTTCAAACGGAACCCTCATTTCAAACGACTAATTCAAACGGAACCCTTTACATCACTTCCTAAATCAAAACTAAACCCTATTTTGACTTTAAGTTCCAATCTTGACTTTCTTGATATAAGACTTGATGAAGATGCAGTCAACAGACATTCTTTTGCATCAACAGACTCCCCCTTGGATGTTGACGTAGTCTTCAGATCCTGAGTCTTCAATCTTAGTCTTTTCTCTAACTCTGTCTTTTCATCATAAGCACTCTATCTTCACAAGTACCGTTAAGCTACATTACATACTCAGATTTAAACAATTCACCTCGATTGTCGATATACTGATCCATCTTAAATTCTCACACAAATTTCAATTTACTCAGGATACGATTTAGATGAATTAAGAACTTAGATCATTCATGTGTCCCACCTCTTGAATATACTCCCGTATCCAGAATCCCAATAATCAGTCTTACAGGTGAGAATACTACAATGATATCTGTATATAATTTAGGTATGCGAGGGCCGAGGGATCTCAGGTCGATACTTCCGTATACGCAGAGAGATATCAGCTTCGACTTTTCGGTGTGTCCCCTTTAGAGGATCTTTTTGCTTACAACAGCAGCATTTATCAATTTTATTGTTTCAGCATGCTGAGGGTTTAATGCTGTGTTTCAAGCATTGCAGCAAGTATTAGCCAAGGACTAGGTCAGAACTACCGTTCAGCAGAAGTCCCGGAATAATACCCCAGACATCATTGAGTATAAAGACCTAGTATATCAGATTAAGAGACCTTTCAAACGAGATTTCAGGGGTTACCTATATATCCAAGTAGTGTTCCCCACGAATTCACAAGTTTGAATTTAGGTTTATATCCCGAATAAATCTACTAAATGTGTGAAAACCTATCGACACATCATCAGTAAGATTGTTTAACTCTTTTATACTTTTCAAATCTTTAGCATACTGTAATCGTCTAGCTGATGTACTATCATTTTTCCTATATACACAAGCTCTTTTTCAGATTTTATCATGTTTTTGTATTTTTGCATTTTTACTGTTTTTGTATTTTCTGAAAATAAACTATGTACAAATATCTACTCCCCCTAAATACCAAAACAAGTAAAAATTCGACAAACCATTGCAGATTGTTTCTCGTCTTCATCCACAACAGTACTCTCATCAACGCCAATTATGCCATCCGACACCGACAGAAGCTTCATACCATTCAGTTTTAACAAATATTTAAACCGATTTTTATCAAAAGCTTTGGTATGTAAATCAGCTTTCTGTTCGTCAGTGTGGATTTTCTCAATTCGTATCAACTTTTTCTCAAAGCAATCACGAATAAAGTGATGACGAATTTCTATGTGTTTAGTTTTAGCGTGATGTACTGGATTTTTTGTTATATTTATAGCGGCCTCATTATCAACAAAAAGAGGTGTGTTAAGAAACTGCAAACCGTAGTCGCGTATCTGTTGCTGTATCCACAAGATCTGAGAGCAGCAACTGCTAGCAGAAACATACTCCGCTTCACATGTAGATAACGCCACAGACGTTTGTTTCTTATACTGCCAGGTAACCAATCTAGGACCGAAGAACTGGCATCCTGCAGTTGTTGATTTTGAATTGACTTTGCAGCATCCGAAATCCGAATCAGAATACCCTTCGAGCGTAAAGTCGCCTTTCCTAGGATACCACAACCCCAATGAAGGAGTTCCTTTCAGATAGCGCAATATCCTCTTCACAATGATCATATGCGAAGCTCTCGGGTTAGACTGAAATCTTGCTGCGAGGCACGTTGGGTACATGATATCAGGATGTGAAGCTGTTAAGTACATCAAAGAACCTATCATGGATCGATAAAAAGTTTCACCAGCCCTGTCTCCGGTGAAATCTGGGTGAATCCCATGATTTGTTGCAAGTGGGGTAGCAGCTGGAGTAGAACTTGACATCCCAAATTTCTCTAGAATATCATGAACGTACTTTGACTGATGAATGAAAATTCCCTCAGGAAGTTGTTCAACTTGTAATCCCAGAAAGAATTTCATCTCCCCCATTGATGACATTTCAAACTTTTGCTTCATCACTGATTCAAAATCTTTGCATAGATTTTCATTTGTCGACCCAAAGATTATATCGTCCACATAAATCTGAACTATCAGAAGATGACCATCAACCTCTTTAGTGAAGAGAGTGGCATCCACTTTTCCACGAATGAACTTGTTGGCTAGTAGGTGTTGAGACAAAGTCTCGTACCAGGCTCTCGGGGCCTGGTGTAAACCATACAGCGCTTTGTCCAATAAGTAGACCTTGTTTTTGTGGATTGGATCGGTAAAGCCTGGTGGCTGACCGACATAAACCTCCTCTTTAACCTTCCCATAAAGAAACGCCGATTTAACATCCAACTGATAAACTTTAAAGTTCTTCCAAGACGCAAATGCTAGGAAAATTCTGATAGCCTCTAGTCGTGCTACAGGAGCATAGACTTCAGTAAAATCAATTCCCTCCTGTTGACTAAATCCCTGAACAACGAGTCGAGCTTTGTTCCTTACAACAACTCCTCTATCGTCCCTCTTACATTTGAACACCCACTTGGTGTTAATTTTCCTATGACCATCCGGCAAATCAACTAACTTTCACACTCCCAATTTCTCAAATTGACTAAGTTCCTCCTGCATTGCATTGACCCAAGAGTCTTCAGTAAGCGCCTCTTTGTAAGTTCTTGGCTCAACCTGCGAGATAAAACAACTCAATGAGAATTCAGTTTGCAAAGGAGCAACTTTTGTATAAAAACATGTAAGCCCTTTATCAATCTGATTTCGAGTGCGAATGCCAGCTTGCAATTCTCCTATGATCAACTCCTCTGGATGATATGAAAAAGTTCGCGGCATCACTTCGCTTGGAACATCTACATTTCCCTCCAGATTAGTAACATTTTGCTCTGCATCTTGTTCACCAACTTGGTTTGTTTGACTTGAAATCTGAATTTGCTCCCCCTCAGAATTTGAATCTGAATCACCATGATCAAATACTGGCATGTTTTCAGCTTCTAGATTATCATTCTGAACCGACTGATTATCCTGAGCAACTTCATTCTGTTGGACATCATCATGTTCACCAGCATTACTTGGACCTGCTTCATCATCATTTGAAGTTTCCCGTGGTCTCCTCGAATACTCAGCTGGGAACCTTAGCTGTGACTCATATTCACGCAAAATATCCAACTCATCAAAGAAATCTTCATCATCCTCTGATTCTTCTCTCATGTCAAACGAATCCCAAAGTTTGTCATAATGATAACGCCATGAATCTCCAGGATTCTGCGGCGGCATAGTATAACCTTGACATTCAACATTTGCAGCTTCAATAATCCGCTTCTCACTTGGAACGAAGACACGTCGCAACGGATTTGCATAACCAACAAAAATTCCCTCAATGCACTTCGGACCAAACTTTCCAAAAGGCTCTATAACCGTACAGGGTGATCCGAACGGTTCTAGATACTTCAAATTCGGTTTGCGGTTATTGATTAGCTCAAAGCATGTTTTGTTGAACTTCTTGACAGTGAGAACCCTGTTGAGCGTATAACATGCGGCGGAAGCAGCTTCAGCCCAAAAATTTATCGGTAACTTTGAATCTGCGAGCATAGTTCTAGCCGTCTCGATTAGTGTCCGATTTTTGCGTTCTGCGACTCCATTCTGCTGCGGAGTGTACGGAGCACTAAACTCATGTAAAATACCTCTTTCATCACAAAATTCTTCCATCTTACTGTTCTTGAATTCAGTACCATTGTCACTTCGAATTCTCTTGATACGCCTTTGGTACAAATTCTCAATCTTCCTGAACATCCCCATCAAACTGTCAAATGTTTCATCTTTCGTCTTCAAAAAAGAAACCCACGAAAATCTGGAATAATCATCAGTAACGACCAAACAATAGTAATCTCCTGTAATACTTTTGACATTCACAGGACCAAACAAATCCATGTGAAGTCTTTCCAGCGGTCTTGAAACTGAATTGACTTGCTTTGTAGGGTGTGACTTTTTCTTCTGCTTGCCTTTGATGCAGCTAATGCACTCCCCTTCCAGATGAAAACCTTTGATATTAACACCCAATATCAAATCATTGTGCACCAAGTGATTCATCTTCCTTAGGTGAATATGCCCCATCTTTCGGTGCCACAATCTCGATTCTTTCTCAGTTGCTCTAGACACAAAACAATGTGCTTGACCAGTTGTTGTAGTCGCTACACTCATGTCTAACACATATAAATCATTCACTCTAGGTGCCCTCATGATAATCCAATCTTCAGGAATAACAAAACCAGGTTTCAAGATCAAACATTCCTTATCAGTGAAGTGAGTAGTATACTGATTGTCACAAATCTGCGAGATACTAAGCATATTGTTCTCCAGCTCAGTGATGTAGTTAACTCTCTCAAACGTTACAATCCCATTGGATAACGTTCCTTCACCAACAATTCTACCACCTTCATGACCTGCAAATCCCACATAACCACCATTGATATTCTTCACATCATACAGTAATGTAGTTTTTCCTGTCATATGTCGAGATGCGCCACTATCCATGATCCATCTTGAAATGGCTCTTGGAAGATCCTGCACATAACAACCTTCAAATTAACCAACTTTAATAAAGATGCCGATTCATGCTTCGCGATCCGGGAAGCTCCGGCAATTCAAATTGCTTATTCGAACATGGTGTCCACCCATGCCTCATCAGCCTTAGGTGTAACCTTGACTCTCGCAATTTGAATTTTGAAATTTTCAGCCTTCAAAGGTGGAAAATTTGCATCATAATCAACCGAAATTGATTCTTCAGCCTTTTTCACTTCAGAAGTTGAAATTTTCATTTCAGTTTTTGGTTTCCAAACTTGTTGAGATAATGCAACCTGTTTATAAAACTTGTCGTTTTTAGTTACCACTTTCTTTACAGGTTCATTTTTCACTTTGATGTTGTCATTTTTCACACTCTTTTTCTCAACAACGATTGGTGCTTTACCCTTCATGTCAACTTTCTTCTTTTGGAACCATCTGTCAACAACTTCAGTCTTAGGCTTGGAGTTGGTACAATTTCTTGCAATGTGACCAACTTTGTTACATCTAAAACATGTACGAGTATCAACAACTCGACTTGTGCCTTCAGACTGAGGTTGTGAAACCTTCTTCTCAAAGAACTCTTTATTTGATTTTGAAAAAATTTCATTCTCTTCATCAGCAAGTGAACTTGAACCATTCACAAACACTTTCTTTTCAGCAAACCTTTTGTTTTGAAAACTCTTCTTCTGATAACTCTTACCATCCCTATAACCACCCGACCAATTGTTTCGATTGTTATTATAAAAACGTGGTGGAACAACAGGCTTTTTGTAGTAAGCTTTATCTTTCTCAAAATTCATTTGCCTTTTTGTTTGTTTCAAACTGTTCACTTCTGACAACTCAACTTCAACTAACTTGAAAACATTTGTCAACTTTTTCACATTAACATTCTCAATTGGAAACACAGAATCCGAATACAACTTATCAGATCCAGCCATCTTGTACATCACAAGACCCGGTTCATCACTTAAGTTGTTTTTGGACTTTGATTTCTGAATGTATTTGTCTAAGAAACACCCATCATCTTCAGTTGAATCAGACATTAAAACACTTTCAGCTGTGCTCTTAATAATCTCTGTCTGAACACTATCATCAGATAATGTAAAAATGACATCAATGTTCTCCGGAAGTTTAACTTCTTTTTCTTCCTCAATTTCAACCAACCCAGATTGCTTTTTTGTGTAGTTATCAAGAACAGGTGGTGGAACTTGATGAAACCCTACCCCAGTTCCATCACAATACACATCTTCGCCCGCTTTGTCTTTCCCAATGGGTTTGGGAATGATATGTTGCAAAACAAAGCTTGCGGAGCTGTAACTGTTAAGCTTCAACTGGATTTGCTCATTTTCGATAACAGCCTCTTGAACTTTAAGTTTCAATTTAGCGATTTCATCCAGTTGTTGATTTATTGATTCTTCTTTAACTCTAAGTACTGCTTTTAAATGTTCATTTTCTTTAAAAGTTTTACCATTTCGATCATCACAATCTTTCATTGTGCTTTTGAGTTTTTCAAAATTATCAGAAATCTGACGGTTTTCAAGAATCAATTTTTCATTTTCATTTTTAACTTTATCATGATCAATTTTATCATTTTCCAATTGTTTAGTTAATTCTTTTATCCGTTCAGTTGAAGCTCTAACTGTTTTGTCACGATCAAGAATCTGATTCTCAACATTTCTGACCTTAGCTGTCAGATCTTCAACTTTCTTAATGTTGAGATACGTGACTGTGCTACAAAATTTGCAATTTTTGCAATCAGCATTTCCTTCGATCTTTTTACCTGACGCATTTGTTGACACATCTGAACTGACCTGGCTTTTTGACTCAGACACGGAGTTAGAGTCTACCTCAAGTGCCTTAGCAGCCAGCACTTTGTCAGCCATTTTTCCTAAGTTCTCAGCATTCAACTCTTGTGTAGTGTCTATAATACCAGCATCAATCTTCTTGGATTCTTTTTCTTCTTTTTCTTTTCTCTCTTTCTCTTCCTCTTCTTCAATCATTTTCGAAGTTGGAGTTCCCCACCATTTGTGTTGCCAATATTCATCCTCTTCTTTGTACTCATTGATTATTGCTTCAATATCAAGAGTTTTGTCATCAACAGCAATATTACCATATGGATCAAGATAGCACTCTCTGTCTGGATCCCATCTGTTTGCTCTTTTCGCTTCCAGATAGACACCAGAAAGTCTAATGATTTTGTTTTCAGCAATCATTTTTCTGTATCTGTACTTCTTGTCTTCTGGTCGAGTATCTTTCCAAGGAACTGGATCATTGTTTTTTGCCATGAATGCGTAACCGACCGCATCTTCTTCTGGTAAAACCTCTTGACTCCAATCGTATCCTTCGTCATCATAAATCACTGCAAGAGCTCTAGATTTCTCTTTGTTGTCTTCAACTTGCTTCAATCTAGGTGGCTCGTATTTATTCTGGTGATAAATCACCTTCTTGTAATAATCATCTCTGAAAGGGTTCTCCGATTCATCAGCATAAGCGTTTCGGCATTCTCGTTTAAAGTGACCCTTCTGCTTACACTTGAAGCATGTCACCTTGGACTTATCGAACCCCAGCTTAGTAGATGCACCACCAATTGTTTTCCGGCCTGTAATTTCCATGAATCTTTGTGCACGACGAACAGCACTTGCCATAGCCCAACGAATATCTATCAGTTCCATTTCCTCCGGATCAATCTGATCGTAATCTTCTTTCGTCAGATTTGTGTTGCCTATCTTCCCAGCTACTAACCCTTCATACGATTCCAACACCGATGCTAGGAAGATCATCTGCTGTTTGGCCGATTCCTCATCAAAATTCTGAGCATTCTTCAAATCTATTGCGATGTTACATTGAAAACGATTCTTTGCATCTGGATGATTTCCAGAAGATGAAGATCCACTGTGATAACCACTGTGACTTCCGCTGCTTTGAGTACTTTGACTTTCTTTGCCGGCTGTCGACACATTTTCAGCAGAAAACGCAGTTTTTGGTGAAGTTGCTTTTGGTATCATGCTTTTTGGATAGTATAGATCCAGATTTTGTTGATAAGATGAATTATTGACTTTGAATGTCTTCTTGAGTTCCAACTCGTGACTTTCTAGTCTCTCGATCAACAAGTCTGGAGTAAGATTTTGTGGTGGAATAGTGTTCTTCAACATGAGAGCATAATATCTCCAATCCATCTCTTCTGGTAATGAATCAAACAGCTTGTCAACTTGTTCATCATCAGGATATATGATTCCATGTCTTGATAATTCCAACTTCAAGTGTCCAAACCTCTCGATCATTTTTGATACAGATTCGTTCTTCAAACAACCAAACATATCAAACTCTTTCCTGAGAAGTTTCTTTTTGTTTTTTACAATTTCGGTACTTCCTAAGTACTTCTTTTGCAGCTTTGCCCAAAGATCTTTAGCATTCGAATACTCGATCAAAGATATGATGTCTTCCCGAACAGACTGAAACAATAAAGCTACGCATTTCTGTTCAGCAATGAATGAATCAATATCTTCAGTTGATCTTAAACTTTCACCATTCTTGTTTCCATCTTCATATCCATTCTTTAAACTCTTCCAGCTAGGAAATGCAAATGCCATCATCCAATCTTCAAACTTTTTGGACCATCGACTGTACTCTTCAATAGCCGTAAGCTTTGGGGGTTTGTTGAATGTTCCGAAAGCACTTTCCGATTCCCAAGCTTCCTTCTTCTTTTCTTTCGGAGTATTCTCGTTCTCGTTCATATTGTTGTTGTTTATAGAAGTATCATCTCCCGAGTTTCCTGCGAATGCGTACATATCGCTAAACGGGTTCAAGAAAATATCATCCATCGTGAATGTACCTGTAAAATCAGACAACACTTAGAAAAATTTTGGTTTTGGAAAATATCAGATTCAAAAGGAACTTGTTCAAACGGAATGGTTCAAACAATGGTTCAAACGAACTAGTTGTTTTCAAACGGAATGGACTGTTCCGTTTGAAATAACAATAGTTTCAAACGACGGTCACACTTCAAACGATATGGTTGTTTTCAAACGGAATGAGCTGTTCCGTTTGAAAAATCAATAGTTTCAAACGACGGATATTCAAACGACCAACTTCAAACGACAAATATTTCAAACGACAAATATTCAAACGACAAACATTTCAAACGACAAATTCAAACGATCAATTTCAAACAGTCAATTTCAAACGATCAATTTCAAACGATATGTCTATTTTCAAACGATTGTTCAATTTCAAATGATATGACGTCAGCAACTCGCGAACATTTTCAAACGGTATGAATGATTTCGATCAGTTTTAGGTCGAATTTTGGTTTCAAAATTTCAAGGATTAGTTAATAGTAAATTTCGTTTGCTATGTGAACGTTTCAAGCCATTTTAACCGCGACAACTGGTTTAAATCAGAAAAGAAAGGTAGAAGTGAGATAATCCGATGATTTCAAGCTGTATTTGGTATGAACTCCTCGTCCTGAGCTCTGATACCACTTGTTGGATCGTGTATGTGACCCTGAAAGTCAGTTAAGGTAGTTCAACATCGATTACTAAGGCGGAATCAAAGTAAACAACGTCCAAAACAACTTGTATCCTTTAATCTTTCTTTTCTAATTGATTTATGTGCTTGTACAATGTTTTCTGATACAAATCCAGCAGCACTTCGTTTCACATACAATGACCTCTCTACTGTTCCGTACCGTTCCGTTTGAAATGTAACTAACACACTCCTATATATAGACATGAGACCCTTCCGTTTGAACTTAACATATCCTGGTTCAAACGGAACCCTATCTCAAACGACCTGGTTCAAACGGAACCCTCATTTCAAACGACTAATTCAAACGGAACCCTTTACATCACTTCCTAAATCAAAACTAAACCCTATTTTGACATTAAATTCCAATCTTGACTTTCTTGATATAAGACTTGATGAAGATGCAGTCAACAGACATTCTTTTGCATCAACACAAAATCTCGTCAAAGTTTTGGGTCCTAAATAGTGTGAACACGTGCAAACTGGAAGAGTGGATGCATGTACCCTGGGTTTTCTATCTAAGGATAGAGTGTTCGTACAAATCCACATAATCGGACCAGTCACTCTTACCTGGGAACTCTTGGGGTGAGTGCCCACTTATAGGCAAGCATGTCTTCGCGATACATTATGAGGATCTATTTGCTTTGACTCAGCCTTTGTGTTGTTTGTTTGCTTCATGGTTCAAACAAATGACCATCACCCATGATTTTGGTCGGAAATTGTAACATCCTATTCTTACCCAATGCCATTTCATTTGTTTTCTCTCTTGTTTCCCCTTTTAGAATGCCTCCACGACGCGAAAATCTGGTATCTATTGAAGATCTGGCAGCTGTCATTACACAGCAAATAACTGCTGCAATCCCGAACATCGTTGCCCAATGTCACCAAGCTCTCAACAACAATAATGCCCTCTGCAACTTCAAGACGTTCAACTCGGCTAAGCCATCAAAGTTTTCTGGGTCTCAAGGAGCAACTGCACTTCTGCAATGGTTCGAGAGTCTAGAGAGCACCTTCAGGCATGTTCAATGTCCAAACGAGCAAAAGGTAGATTTCGCATCTAGTGTCTTTGAGAAACGAGCTTTGACGTGGTGGAACGGTGTGGTGAGAGATAGGGGTGCCGAAGTGGCACTGGCCCAAACTTGGGAAGAACTTCGAGCACTGATGATGAAGGAATTCTGTCCTCGTCACGAGATCAGGGCATTGGAAAGGGAATTCGACGATCTTAAGCAAGACAGCGGTGAACATCGAGCATACACTGATCGATATGAAGAGCTGAGCCTGTTGTGCCCTACCATGGTTACGCCTTTGGATAAGGCGATCGAGAAATACATTGATGGTCTCCCTGACTCAGTTCAGGACATTGTTACTGGTAGTAACCCCACTACGGTTAGGCAGGCCATTGAGCTATCTGCAACCTTGACTGAATCTCAGATCAGAAAGCATAAACTTTTTCGAAAGGGTGACAAGAAGCCAATCGAGGAATCAAAGACCATGGATGAACAGACTGGATCCCCTGAGAAGTCTAAGAAGCGTAAGGCTTCGCAGAATTGTGCGATTGCTGCTCAACCCAACCAAAACACCCACAACCAACCAACTCAACCTCCTGCAAGGAAACCTTATGCCGGTACTGCACCGATATGCGACAAATGTAATGCACACCACTTAGCTCACCTACTGTGTCGTTTATGTGCATCATGTGGGCGACTCGGTCACCTGGAAAATGTTTGTCGATTTACCCCAAACCAAGGTGGTCCAAAGCAACCTCAAGTAAATCCTGCTCAAGCTCGTCTTCCATAGGTCCTTGCTTCAACTGTAGCGAGATGGGCCATTTCCGAAGAAATTGCCAAAAGCTTGCTAATGTGAATCCAGTGCAGGGATGAGCATCGGACCAACTAGAAGACAATGTTGTTTAGAGATAATCAAGCCTTATGTATTATTTTCTTTTGTAGTCAAGGTCCATGAAACAGTTGTTGTTGTTTATAAATAAATCTTTTTATTTTACATTGCAATGTACAAATGTGATGGCATGTATAAAAAACGTATCCTCTACAATACGGACAATCAAGGAACCGTATTCCTTGAAGAACAGACTACCCCGTAATTTCTTCCATTTTATTATCTTTTGCGTTTTCCACGGAAATCCAAAGTACCCGTTTCTTCCAAGGAAACGAAGTACAAGGCGCAAGTTACAACTCTGTACGAATACCCAAAGTACCACTATAAATTCTTAATAGGGTACCTAAGGGTATTTCCGTATATTCAAATTATTGTACCTTAATTCGAATATTGCGTTTTCTTGAAAACGAAATCGAATTTTTGGAATATCTTTCTATCTTCATAGTTAGATTCTTGCTAATGTTTAAAGTACCAAATGAAATCCATGAAATGGATTCCTAGTGTGCTTTAAATGCATGTACGTAATTAACAAAACAAAACTTACAAATTAAAGATCTAGATAAACAATTTTGTGGTTATGTGACTATGTGTTTATGCATCTTGTCTTTCCATTTATGCATTTTGTGTTTTTGTATACTCTGGATATTCGCTATCCAAATCCTCGTAGAATCTTTCATACCTTCATATGAGGGATTCGTAGTAGGATATTCAAAAAGGTACTATCTTAAATCCTTAATGGACTTCTACGTTGTAGTTAAGTCCCTTGGATTATAAAGTACTATTCCAAAGTTTAAGGACAACATGTGTTGATATAGTTGAAGAGATTGGTTCGACAATCTAGTTAAAGACATCTTACGTCGATGTAGTTAAATATTCCCCGTGGGTAGTTTAGTTAAATAGATCATTCGTTGATCTAAGAGATTGGTTCGACAATCTAGTTGAATATATCATGCGTTGATATAGTTAAAAAGGCCCTCTGGTGGTCTAGTTAAAGAGATCCTACGTCGATCTAAGTTAAATAGATTGGTTCGACAATCTAGTTAAAGAGATCCTACGTTGATGTAGTTAAATATTTCTCTTGGGTAGTTTAGCTGAAGAGATTGTTCGTTGATCTAATCCTTTGGGGACCTAGTTAAAGAGACTCTATTGCAGTCAAGTTAAATCACCACAGGATTATTCGTTTGATTTTTTTCCCATACACATTATGAAATGAACTGTGCGGACTGTGCAAGGAAGTATGTAATTATGGAGGCCTACATAATTATGGAATTCAGTGCACAGAAACCACAGGAAGTTTTGTCATGTGTAAAGACCAATAGTGGCAAGAGTAATGATACATGAAAAGTCTTGGACTTTGACCGATGTCATTTTATCTTACACTTCCCAATCGTAAATTTAAGTTTCCTATGATAAGTCTTCTTGGGAAACGTTCTCCTATCCATAGTTTGAAACTCCATGTTTTGCTGCCACAAGGACTTCACTTTGAGGGATTGACAATTTCGCTAAGAACCCTATCATGGCCCAGAGTTCTACTTAGGGTTCAAGGGGTTCATTCAAAGCGAAAACATCACCGTCGTCCTTACAAGTTTCTCCTAAAATTAAATTTCGGGACGAAATTTCCTAAAGTAGGGGAGACTGTGACACCTGTGTCACTTCAACCATCAAACAAATTCCAAACCAATGAAATATTGTATTTCATACTTGGGATTTGTAAAAATATGTGAATCGTTTGCACATATCAACTCTTGTTCGATTTCAAGCTTTAAATCGCTTTCTGGAGGGTTATACGCGCTCTGATGCGTAAATATAACCAGATTAATCCAACGAACACTCCGGAATAGTGAAATAGGCTTAACATACCTTAAATAACCTTTACATAACTTAGAAATAAGTTTTAAAGGCTTTGGTATGGCAAAAACAAGTTAATTCGCTTACAGGGACTAAACTTGACAAACTGCGAAAGTATGCCAATTTGAACTGTAACGGACATTCTGGAACATGACCATAAGTTAAACACACCTTAAATATCCTTTATATAGCTTACAAATAGGCTTTGAGGGGTTCGGTGTGCTAAAATAAACTTTTGGGTCATTCAGGGACTAAAAGTGTCAAAAAGTGCATAAGTTTGCACTTTCGCGCATAACTTACGTTCTGAATACATCCGGACATCCAAAAATTTATGTAAGCACTAAAATATTTTATTTTAGTGTTTGGCATAAGAAAAATCCATTCGTCACGCCATTTGGATCATTTTTCGCGCTTATGCGCATTCCGTCGTAATTAACCGAACATCGCGATCGTACGGCCAAACGAACCGACATCCGAGATATTTTTGAGCACATTTTAAGTTCCCTATACTTTAAATTCATTTTAGAGATTTGAAATGGGATTAACGGGGCTTAAACGTGTCAAAAATGCATCAAATAGCAAGTTTGGAGCTTCAGGGGCCTGTTTTGCCATTTTTGAAACATTCTGGTCTGCAGGTGCTTGCGCACCTCAACACTCTGAGTGTTGCGGTGCGCAAGCAGGGGTTAGATATGCAGAAACTTGTTTAATCTGCTGTTAACAGTCTTTAACCCCTCCAAAGGCCAAGGCCAAGTGTCAAACTCTTGTGGTGGGAGCAATATGAGTTACCACAACATTCCGACAAGTGTACGGCTTAGATCGTGCCCCCTTTTCCAAGAAACGATCCTAACGGTGAACCGAAAACTATAAATACCCACCTCCACCCTTCACTTTTCCTCACAAGAATCTGATCTAATGTGCTCTAAGTTGAAACCTTTGTTTCATACCTGAGCTATTTTGATCTAGATTAGCATTCGGGGACCCTTTGTAAGTGTTCCTTTGTTCTTTTTTTGTTTTTCGAGTCCGAAAGTTAAACTTTGTTTGACTTTCTGCGTTGACCAGTTTATGGTCAATGCAAAGTTCGTTTGAACTTCGCAACGTGATTGTAATCACGATGGTTATAGTCCTTTGTGACTATGCCTACTGATTACCACGTTGTCTAGGGTCGTAAGGGTAAGCGATCTAATAAATCGCTTATACCTACGAACCCGACCTGTTTGGTCGATCATTAGGATCCGACCAAACACATTAGGTGACCATAGCATATAGGGAATAACCTTCCGAGGTTATACCTTATGGTCGCTTCGTTTAAGTAGTTGTATGATAGGTAGTTTATATGCCTTAGGTAAATTACCAAAATACCCCTTTGATGCCAAAATTCATTTTAAACATATGTAACATAACTTTTGACATCTAAACTGATTTGACAATAATATTAGACATGTTAAGGCATATGTTACTTGTCATAGGACTAGTTAGGCGGTCCGAACGCGTTTCACGCGAATGACGCGTTAAAGTAGCATAAGCTACCTAAACGGGTCGTAATGGGTCGTAAGCACTTATGTTAGGTTTCATTTAGTATGTAGGCTTTGTTAAACCATATTACACGAGTCTCCATACTCATTTGGTTTACGAACCCTCATTCTATCCGATCCTCCGATATAGGTCCGGTTTATTAACATAGTTACCTATATTAGGTGCCGTTTGATATCCGTGATCTCTAGCATTGCTTGGTGGTTATCTTAGGACTTCTGAGCAATCTCAAGTGAGTACATAGACCCCTCTTTTACTGTTTTCCAAACATTTTGGGGTGAAACACATGTGCCTACTTGTTACTTTCATGCTTTCCATGTTTTCACATCATATACCTACTATGTTCATTAGTACATTTATAGTACATGATTTCATTACATTTCATGCTATGTATGCCCATTGTGTGCGTACTTAGTACATTGCCTTACATTACATGCTATGTATGCCCATTGTGTGCGTACTTAGTACATTGCCTTACATTACATGCTATGTATGCCCATTGTGTGCGTACTTAGTACATTGCCTTACATTACATGCTATGTATGCCCATTGTGTGCGTACTTAGTACATTGTTTTACATTACATTTTATGCTATGTATGCCCATTGTGTGCGTACTTAGTACATTGTTATACATTACACTATATGCTATGTATGTCCTTTATTGCATACTTAGTACATTGTTTTACATTACATTTTATGCTATGTATGCCCATTGTGTGCGTACTTAGTACATTGTTATACATTACACTATATGCTATGTATGTCCTTTGTTGCATACTTAGTACATTGTTTTACATTACATTTTATGCTATGTATGCCCATTGTGTGCGTACTTAGTACATTGTTATACATTACACTATATGCTATGTATGTCATTTGTTGCATACTTAGTACATTGTTATTCATCATATGCTTACATTTTGGATACACATTACACGATTCACATTAGACATGAACATTTTACTTTGGTAGTTTGGTTTGAATAAGTGATTAAGTAACGAGGCGTGTGTAATATGATACAAGCATGGTGGATACGCCGCTGGTACTTCCTATATATAAGTGTTTGTATGGTATTACATATCGTAGCGTTATTTAAATCATTTTAGTTTGAGACATACAACATTTTATATAAATAACATACTTTTCACAAGACATTGATTTACAAACAACTTATCTTATACAAACTCATTTTACATGGTTATTCATTTAACCATACATTATCCTCTTATTTATACATATCATCTGATCTTATCGTTTTTCAAATGATTTACAAGACAAAGCAAATTACAAGGTTCATGACTAAACATTTTCTCAAACATAAGTCATGAATTCTGTTTTCACAAAACCTATGTATCTCACATGCATTTTTATGCTGACGTACCTATTTTCACATGTGTTTCAGGAGATGATGCATAGGACTTATCAAGACATACTTAGGCGGACCTGTGCCTTAGTGACTTAAAACGAGACAAGAACTAGTTAATTTATGTTATGTACTCTTTGGTTCTTGTTTAAAACAATGTAAACTTTCATGTTTGATTAATAAAACGAAACTTCAATTTCCATGGATTTGAAACAATTAATTCTGTTACAACACTCCCCGATGTTTCCGCCACGTTTGGTTGTCCTACGTGGTCGGGGTGTGACATCAAATATAGCAGAAATTGCAGAGAGAGGAACAGGATTCTCTATAGGAACAGTTGATAACACAATTGCTCTCTCTTCAGAAACACCTTCAATTCCTCTACCCTTATCTTTCATTTTAGCATCAATCTCTGCTTGTTTTTGAGCTCTAATTTCTTCAATCTTTATCTCATCAAATTGTTGCTCAACAGATTTACCAAGCATCTTTTCTAGCACTTTGTTCAACATATACATCTCGTGTTCTTTCTGTGCTTTGGCTGCTTCTAACTCTTTGTTCTTCAATTCAAAATACTTGTTCTGCTCATCTTTTCGAGTTTTCTCTTCAAGCAATTTAGCAATCTGAACTTTCATAACATCAATTTCTGCTTCATCAGCTTCAATCTTTTTCAACAACGCAGAATTTTGAGCTTCCACAGACTTAACACGTTTAACCAACTTCTTGTTCTCAGCTAAAACTTCTTCAACTTTCTTTTCCAAAAACTTAACTTGCTCATCAGTCGCAAAATTGAAATCACCAATATCTTCAAGAGGAATATTCTCTGGAATATTTGGAAAAGTTTTATAACCCGAAGAACCAGGTGTGGTTTGAATACGTGGTTTTGTGAGTGGTGGTGTTTGAAAGATTTGCTGTGAAGTAAGAATAGGTTGTTCATGTTGTGGTGTATGGTGTGGTGGAGATGAATGTGGTGGTGAGAGATGTAATGGTGATAGATGTGGTGAACGAGGTGGAGTAGGTTGTTTTGGTGGAGATTTATGTGGTGATTTAGGTGGAGATGGTTCAGGTGGTTGTGATGATGGTTTACTGGATTCTTGTATCGGCTTCTTGTTCAACAATATCTTCAAAGTTTTTGCTTTCTTTGGAGTAACTACAAGTTTCCTTGTAACTGTTTTCTTTTTACCTCCAGAAGTAGGTGGCGTTTGAGATTCAATATCTTGCTATGGAGATGGCTCGTACACATCATCATCATCTTTACCACTCCTTTTTCTCTTTTTCTGTTTCTCTTTCTCCACAACAGACATGACTTTCTTATAACGCTCAGTCTCATTAATCTCATCTTCAGAAGAACTTGTTGTGCTTTTATCAACATCATCACTCTTTGCATTACCAGCTACTTTCTCTGATTCAGCATTGAATTCAGTAAGAGATTTCAACAACTGTGTAGAATCAGGAGACAAACGAACATCTCCTTCAACATTCATTTCAGTTTCAGCTTCAGCTTCATCTTCAGCTTCAGCTTCAACTTCTTCTTCAGACTCATCAACAAGCAAAGTCTTAGGAGTTTTCTTTTGACGTTTCTTGGGTTGTGAAGACAAACCCTCTCCTGCTTGCACTTTAGGATTTACTTTCCTACTCCTCTTCTTCTTTTCCTTCAAAAACCATTCGCTACGCTTAGACTTGAAATCTTCAAGAATCTCTAACTCATCCCCATAGCTTTTCTCTTTCCTCTCTTGCTCATTTCTCCAGTGTTGATGATTTTCTGGATCAGGATCTTGATAGTTCTTGTCTTTGATCAATCCAAAGAATTCAGCTGTCTTCTTTGGTTCAGGATGATTCGGATGATATCTAGCCAACTGCTTTATCGATTCATTATCCATGTGGGATAAAATCATCAAATCATTGTTTTCATCCTTATCCAGATCAGGATAGACATGATCCATCATCATCTGTACAAAACGTGGATACAACCATGTCTTCCTATCTGAAGTAACTTCATCAACCAAATAATGAAACACAATATGAGAAAAGTTATATTTTTTGTTCAACACAAGAGCAACCACCATGTTCATCTGATAGTCTCTCATGGCATCATATTCTCCCTTTTGGTAACTGAGAGCCATCAACACAGAATGAATCAGAAATTTGTACGGCTTTGAAAATTTAGACTTCAAGTAATTAGCACTATTCAAAGCACCAGTGTATCCCATTCTTAACATACACCCTTTCACCATCCTTTCTGGAAATTTTGTAGGAGAATCTTCATCATCTGGAAAATCCAGTACTTCACGAACAAGAGCTTCAGATATAATGATTGGTTTGATCTTCCCTTTGTGTTCAACCACAGAGTTTATTACTTTGCTTGCTTCATCATACTTCGCTTTCTCCCAAAATCTTTTAATATGAGATTCGAACACCAAGTGCTGATTAGTCAACGCTTTTTGAATTGGCAATCTCCGCATAAACTCCAGTATACTTCTAAATTCCGACAACTTTGGATTCTTCTGCTCATCAAGATCACAGCACGTGTTGTGTAGCGCATTGAACAACACCTTCGAAGGCTGAAAAATCACAACATACAAGCAAATTAGAATTAGACACTTAGAATAATTTTCAACAATAAGGCATCATTCAAACGAAATCATGTACACATATCACATTTCAAACGGAATCTCATTGAAACGAAATCACAGAATGATTTCAAACGAAATCATACTCAAACGGAATCTACTATTTCGTTTGAAAATCACATTCTCACAAACACTCATTTCAAGTGGAATTAAACACTCTTATTCCGTTTGAACTTGACAAAAATCCCCAAATTTTTTTTTCAAGATCAGATGTTCAAATTGATCACTTGGGTTTGTTCTATGTTCGATTCCGAGCAAGTGTGTATCTTTTTTATACATTTTCAACAACAGATTTGCCCTAGATCTAATTCAGAAGATTCGTTCAATGTCATTCAAACACAAACACAGATCTGCAACAATCAAACATCATACGACTGATCTATAACAAATTCTGACAACACCCATGTGATTTAATTTCATTTTACATCATTATCAAACCCTAAATCTATGTTTTTAACCCTGTTTGACGCCGACACAAGAAAACAGATAAGATCTGGGTAAAATCGGTACAATCACTCACCTTCACCATGTTAATAGTTAAACCGGCCAACTAAAAACACTAGATCTAAGTACAAACGAACAAAATAACGACTAGAATTGAAGGTTTTGAGGGTATCGTTTGAAATCGCCCTGATGTGCTCTTGAAACGGAATAAAGACACAAATGAGCTTCAAACGGAATATCTTGGGCTATTTATAGACCACATAATCCCGTTTGAAAGTGGCACAAGGCGATTCAAGCGGAATCACCACTTCAAACGAGATGATGCTTCAAACGGAATCATCCTCTTTCAAGCGAAATTACTTTTTAAATTTTTTAACTTTTTGATTTTTTTTTTCAGTTTTTACCGACACACCCAGTTAACCAAGTCCAAGTTAATGACCCTGGTCAACTGTTTAGCCTGCCAAGTCCAAGTTAATGACCCTGGTTGACCAGTTTATGAAGTTCGCTGACTTTCTGAAAAGATTTAAGTTCAAATTAATGAACTTTTGAACTTTCAAGCAATTACCGATCACTTTTATACAATCTTCTGCTTACCCAACCCTCAAGATCCAGACATGTTCAGCACACAAGACTTTGATCCTTAGATCCTCAACGTCTGTTGTTGAAAATAAGATGAAAAACAAAATCTTTTTGGATTTTGAAAAAGGTAAGCAATAAATTGTACACACAATATTTTTGCGAGCGTGTCAGGGGATCATATTAGCTACCGATGAGATACAAGTACCGTTAAGCTGAGATTACATTTTAAGCATTAAACAATTTGCAATGATTGTCGATATACTGGTCCACTTTAAATTTTCACACAAAGTTCAATCTGTTCAGGATACGGATTTAATGTTTTAAGGCTTAACTTTTATATGTGTACCACCTCAGAATATACCCCCGTATCCAGATCCCAATATTCAGTCTTACAGGTGAGTATACCTAGATGATATCTGTAGGGGGTTAAATTGCGAGACCGTGAGAGCTCAGGTCAGAACTTCCGTTCAGCAGAGAGATGACGGTTCGACTTTTGGTGGGTCCCCTTTAGAGGATCTTTTTTACAACAGCAATGATTATCAATTTTATTGTTTCATCATTTTTGCTGAGGGCGGCGCTATATTTCAAGCAAGCAGTAAAGTATTCTCCGGGGACTAGGCCATTGCTTCCGCATTATCAGAAGTCCCGGGATAATACCCCAGATATCACTGAGTATAAAGACCTAGTATCTCAGAAAGAGGGACCTTTCAAACAAGATTTCAGGGGTTACCCATATATTTGAGAGATGTTCCCCACATAAAAGCAAGAAATTTTATGTTTATATCCCGAACAAACCTACTAAATGTGTAAAAACCTATCGGCATATCATCTGCAAGACTGCTTAACACATTTTTACGTTACATTTCTTTAGCGTACTGCACTGTCTAGCTGATGTACTATCATTTCCCCTTTTTACACAAACTCATTTTTACTTTTTCAAATGTTTTTGTATTTTGAAATTTTATCATGTTTTTGTATTTTTCTGCAAACTTTCTCCCCCTAAAAACAAAAACATATTTTTGTGTTTTTGGTTTTTATCAAAAGCAGAAAATAAACTGTACAAAAACTTGACAACTTTGACGTGGATCACATCAGATCGCCGTCCTCCTAGGCTTCACACTCCATTACCGTCCCAGAAAACTGATTTTTTCATCCCATTCAATTTCAAAAGATAATTAAATCTTTTTCTATCAAAAGGTTTTGTATAAAAATCAGCCTTCTGTTCATCGGTGTGTATATGTTCAATACGAATCAATTTCTTCTCGTGACAATCACGGATGAAATGATGTCTGATTTCAATATGTTTAGTTTTGGAGTGGTGAACCGGGTTTTTCGTTATGTTAATAGCCGCTTCGTTGTCCACAAAAATCGGTGTATTCAAGAACTGCAAACCAAAGTCTCGCATCTGCTGTTGGATCCGGATCCAAAGGATCTGTGAGCAACAGCTTGAGCCCGAAACGTATTCTGCCTCGCACGTAGAGAGCGCTACTGAGGTTTGTTTCTTGCACTGCCAGGTGACCAGTCGAGTTCCAAAGAACTGACACCCAGCAGTGGTGGACTTAGCATTCTGCTTGCAACTATTATAATCTGAATCAGCAAAACCTGTGAGAGAGAAATCGCCAGACTTAGGATACCACAAGCCGGTGCTTGGGCAGCCTTTCAAATACCGTAAGATGCGTTTCACGATCGTCAGATGTGACTGGCGTGGGCTTGACTGATATCGTGCACATAAGCTGTGACAACCCTCGAAATTTCAGGTACTGTACAATTAATTAACCTTATTTAGGTGCTTAATGACTGTGCTTGATGACAACTGACAATTTAAACTGCTCTATGATTTTTATATCATACATACACATGCATCATATTTTATACAGTCACTCCACTCATTACACACAAACCTTAGTGACATACTTGATGCACACAGCACAGTTAACACACGGAACAGTTGATTCAGAATTTATGCTGACAATACCAGCACTTAGACAAACAGTGTTATTATGGCCAGTATGAGCCAGGGATAAGGTACTACACCAGTATGGAGTGTAGGGAAGTGAGGACCATAAAGTTTCGTCACTAGGTGATAGTTATAGTGCCGGGAAGTGCCTAAAACTCATTTTAAGTACGGAATTCTGAAATTTCAGCAACGATTCAGCTTTTAACATACTCGTATTATTCAAAAAATTGACTAAATGGTCCTGAACGCTTTCCTAAGTGTTGGAATTAATTTCGTTACAAAAAGATGCATAAAAGACACTATGCGGTACAATTTAACACTTTAACGGGACGATACTTAACCGAACAACCGGACATTACCCGGGATACCAAAATTTTGTCAGAAACATTATTTTATTATTTTTAACTAATAATGGTTCCAAAAATCGCAGCACACTATAGAAATATGTCATACACATAATACATTAGAAAATACACTTTACCTCCTAGATATTTACCTACTTAATATCAAAAGTTACACATAACCCCCCTCCCTCATATTCACGGTTATAAAGAGATGGCCCCCACCCATGATCTTTATTGATACACCATGATTACTTTCTTGATTTTATAAGATTTTCTTGGATTTCCTAGATTTTCCTAGATTCTCTTTGGATTACAAGCAACCTACTAATTATCAAATTTTTACAATTTACCCCCCCCCCCCAACCGAATTTTCAGCCCTAGGTGGACCCACAACATCTTCACAATCATGACTTATGATTTGTTGAATGTTTCCAAGGTGATATGTTGCTTAACAATCTCACCAAAATATGCAAGAGATCCTTATAAGTGTGAAGTTCCAAGATTTCTCATCATTACTTCAAAAACCACACTCCAACCTCACTCTCTCTCTCATTTTCGGCTCACCTATAGCAGCCACCATCACCACCATTTTGACATCACCATTTTCCTCTTATTCAAGTTCCATTCAAAGCTTTGAAGGATCCATGAAGGTTGCATCTTGAAGAGCATTCAAAGGAGCTTGTTCTACTCTTTTCATCATCTTTTCTCAACATTTTTCTCACTAGATTCATCCCTAGCTTTAAGCTAGTAGTAAGTCCTTGCTAAACCCTTGATCATCTTTTTTTGTAGTTAAAAGTTTAGCATGATGCTATTCACAAGAACATTGAAGGGATTAAACTATAAATCAGCATGCTGATTGGTATTTTCAGCCAACTTAAACAGGCTATAACCGGGTCTTTATAAATCGAAAAACGGATTTTCTGAAGCCTAAATTATGTATTTTTGAACGACCGATCAAATGGCGCTAGAATCGAAATTTTTCGAGGTGGTTTACTATTTTTAAGGAACTGTTTTTAGACAGCAGCTCAAGCTGCGATTTTTCTGCTGAAAAAGTGTGTTGTATTCGGAGTCATAACTTGAACCCTGAGTAGAATCAGCTCATGGGATTTTTACTGTAGATGGTCACTGTTGTTTCTGTGATCTTCCAACTGGAATTTCGTCAATCGTACTTACGATTAATTTTTAATGAATTTTTCCGTAGACTGCAATCAGAAAGCAACAAATCTGATTGCAGTCAGGTAAATGAATTTTTATATAATATTGGTAATGAATTGGGCCCCGATATTTTTACACAAAAAAACTTGGAACGTTTATGACACTCTGTAAAAATTTACGAATTTTTGGAGAAGGTTAACTATTTTATTAAAATGCTCGAAAACAGTCCAGTTTTAATTAATAAAGCTGAAATGACATAAGTAGTATATTGCATGTCTAATTGTCGGGTTGGTTATGTGAGAACAATCTACGGGATATATGTAAAAGAAAATGATAGGCTATTAAGCATGGACACCTACATTTACAAAGGAGACTATGGCGAAATTTTCCAAAAATCCTAACACTTAGTAAATATTTTCTGGACAAGTGTTTACTAGTATATTCTAGACTATGTTTTTCAAGCATAAAACTCGCCATAATTTTTATAACGAAATACGGAGTATCGGATGTTGGTTTTATACAGGAATATGGTTAAATATGTATTCTCTAAAATGGGACTTAAAAATATAATTCCAATACGAACATACATATGTAAAATATCCCATCCTTGGGAAGGAAATACGAATACACAAGTATGAGAAGTATTATTACTAAAATATTGAAGACACTTTAAAACGTAACTCAAAGGCACTAATCAATACTAAGACAAGGCACGACCCATTCGTCTAATAGACGTTAGACCATTGTAGGTAGTCGTGTTTGCTGAGGAGATTTGGGTTACGAGTACCGAAGACGCAATACAGTGAGTTCATGCCCCCCTTTTCTCTTAACTATTTTTAGTTTTATACTTCGGGGGTGAAATACATGTTACAATTATTACAGACATTTACAGACATTTATTTACATGGTATGGTTAGCTTAAGGAGGGTTTTTATTACGCGATCATGTGAGTGGTGGGCATGACACTTAAGGCCATTAATCCTCATTGTAGGACCAAGGGACATGAGTGATAGATCTATTTAGGTGTAGCGAGCCCACACCCATGAGGCCGGGGCGGCCCATAGTGGTGACTATGTCTTCATACCGGAGACAAATTTGCTAGGTTTGAGTCTTCCTGCATCATTTCACACATACTATTGGCTTTGCAACCCAATGGTGATCAGTTTTTTCCTTAATTGCTACATACCAGGGACCTTTACTTATACATACATTTTAAAGGTTTATACATACTCACTTACACATGAACTCGCTCAACTTTTGTTTATTTTTCAAACTACATGTATTTCAGGAAACTAATGGATCTGGCACGGTATGCACGTATTTTCAAGCTGCGTTTAAATAAAGAAGTCATACAGGGTCGTAGGGTTTAGAAGGTGTAACCTCTACCTGGACGGGTTACATATCTCTAAACTTAGCTTTGTTTAAGGTCTCTGCTAAGTCTTTATAAACTCATTTAAACAAGTCATGGTTTGTAACTTATTTTGGAATTGATGTTTTAAGACAAGTATAATATGGTATTTTTCTAAACTCTATTTATGGATGAACATCTCATGTTTTTATCCTATAGCATTGTTATGATTGATTGCTATGGTATTAAGAAGTCACACCAATAACCCACGCTTCCGCAAAAGTCAGGGTGTGACAGCTTGGTATTAGAGCCTCGATCATAGCGAACTAGGATTCCTTCTCGAGTCTAGACTATGATCATCAGGGCTCTCACGAAAACGTTTTCAAACAATTTTTACATTGCATACACTAAACGTCCAGATCCAGGGCACAAACATTTTTATAAACAAAAGGCACAAATACACATTTCCAAATTTATATTTATAATTCAGTCTTAGAGGCTGAGGGAGGATCAGTCTTAGAGGCTGAGGGAGGAACGGTCTTAGAGACCAGGAATTTAGCCATAGAGACTAGGGAAATTTGGTCTTAGAGACCAGGGATTAGGGAAATTTGGTCTTAGAGGCCTGGGAGTTAGTCTTAGAGACTAGGGAGTTGGTCTTAGAGGCCAGAGATTTAGTCTTAGAGACTAGGAGGATTTCTTGCTTGCGTTGATTGTGACTACATACTTTTATTATTGCTACCTACATGCTTAATTGCTAATTATTGATAAACGGGCATATGTGGTAGTTATTGCATACACTAATTGTTAATAATTACTATGGATATACATGCTACTCACCGGCACACATGTCACTCTATTTAGAGAACAAGTTACCAGACATTGATAACCTTACGACCACCGCCACAGATAGTGAGACTACATCTGCGCCAGAGACATTTACGTCAGACACGGAGAGTGATCCTGATATGCTGACTAAGGATGAGGACGACTTCCAACAGTCTGCGCTACCAGATTTTGGTAATACTTTATCTTTGATGATGGTTTCTCTGACAAGAATCTTTCTGTCACTCTTGTCTCAATCCATGACCACTCTATCACTGGTCACCCCGAGGGTGAACACACCATGGCTCCGATCCTCGATGATGCGCCTCATGTGGACATTTCTACTGAAGGTTGGATACTCGACAAACAACTTATGACGACGTTGACATGTTTTATCGATGGTCCTCCTACCAACGCCCATGATGATAGGAAATTAGACGAGAACATTGCTGCTAATTTCACTTCTTAAGACCCCTGTTAACAAGCTATCCTCTGATTCTTGCATGCATTCGATTTCAGACTCCTTTGAGTCTGTGACATTTACAGCCTCATAGACGGCCGTAATATAACTTTTTACTACTGACACAGATGACGATGCCGTCATGACTGCGGTACTATCACTTGCTCGAGGCACCACACCGTTACACGACCCAGAGTCTACCCCTGAGCTAGCTTCTGCACCTTTGTGGGACAGTTTGATGTTGCACCTGCTGAACCCACAGCTTTACTTGACCATGACCATGTTTCTTTTGGTTTACCAGGCATTGCATCCCTTATACCCGACCCAGTACCTGCGCCCAATGCTCTTCCTATCAGTTGAGACGTTTGTTCCTGCACCTTCACCCGCTGATGTTGCTCTTGTGAAAACCGACGTCCGTTGCGCCAACATGCCTATTGCTTGCTTTTAAGACATACCCGCACCCCGGGAAGGTACTCCAGGTCAGCACCCGTGTAATGATCCCATTCGCTACTGCAGTATTTTCTCCAACCTCACAGGCCGCACCGTTTGCTACATTCGCCTCTACATCGCTGGACGAGCCAATTTGATGATTCCTATAATACACTATGCAAAATTTTGACCCTTACCATCCCTCACATTATGGAGGCCACACACAAGAGGAGTTGCCCCTGTAACATCAGTTACAGTTTGAAGTTATGCATTGCGGAATGTTGGAGCTCGAGCTGACACCACATTTGGCAACTCCAAATGCATAACATTGCACAACTGAATACATGATTTAAGTGTTTACATCACAAGACAGCATATTGTCTGAAGAGTTAATGTTTCTGATGCTCATTTCTTTACTATCAAACGGCAGAGCAGATAATTACTTCGACGTATACACAAGCCCGAGGAGGAAGTCCACGCGTGTTAATGGTTTACTTTCTTTTCCTCCTCTACCTCAGTCACCAGTATAGTTGGTTACTGGATTCATGCGGATTGCAATACACTTTGGTAAAAACACTAATGATAAGCCGAGATTATGGAGACTTTTGAAGACCACATCTGACTACGAAATTTTGATACACTAACATATTTAATGGACAAGGGTAGGGTGACCCTGTATTCCTGTTAATGTGATACATTTTGGAAGACAACACAATGGTAGCCAGGGAATAATGAGAAGCCAATCATCTTTAAAACATGCGACCATACTTATGACTAATAACTAATGAAAAACTCAGTCGCTATGTTCTCACTAAGCACGTTGATGATCTGCATATTTGTGCTATAACTATAATGCTACATGCTTACTTGCTACGTTCTATTTACAAGTTGTGTTATAATTGTGGTGATATGTGATTAATTGTTATAACGACTGCATATATACATATATGTAATACACCTTTGAGGTCTTATTTATTAAATAGAGACTTGTGTGCTCGTGTCCTTAACAAGACCTGACCTAAATACCCTCCTTCTAGGAAGATGTCGACTCAAGGGAACACCAACATCAACAACCCTCTACCGACAACAGAGGCGGAAATGCAAGAGCGCCTCTTACAGGCCATCGCACGGTACGAGGCCCTTCGCTCCGATTGCAGCGGAGGTACCTCAGGAAATAACTCCCCCAACGGCTGCACCTACGAGCAGTTCTTGAGCTGCCAGCCCCTACATTTCGACGGCACAGGGGGTGCCGTAGCCTTCGTGCGCTGGGTTGAGAAGACGGATTCTGTTTTGCGTGCAAGCAAATGTGCCACAGAGCATCAGGTCACGTACATTTCCAGACTATTCCAAGATGGGCCTCTGTCATGGTGGAAACTCCAGGTTCAGATGATGGGCGAGGCTGCCGCTTATGCTTTATCATGGGACGAGCTGAAAGAGCTAATGCATAAAAAGTACTGTTCAAGAACAGGAAGCCAGGAGGTGGAAACTGAGTTCTGGAACTTGAAGATGGAAGGTTCAAAAATAGCTGAGTACGTGGAGAAGTTCCAAGTTCTGTCGCATATTGTTCCCTACATGGTAGATTCAGAGATTAAGAAGATTGAGTGTTTCATTTGGGGATTGGCACCCCAAATCATGAGCATGGTGGCGACATCAAAGCCTGCAATAATCGCTGAGGCCATCAATCTAAGTGTGGCCTTAGCTGAAGAAGCAGCCAGGACGAACAAATTCTCCACTTCGGAAGAGAAAAAGGAGACTTCTGTAGAGCCATCTAGAGATAACAAGAGAAAGCTTGCAAATTTCAAGAAGGTTACTCGGGCGAATAACAAAAAGAAGGCCAAAAAGGGGAAGGATTACAAGGGTATCCTACCTAAGTGCGACAATTGTTTACGTTATCATGTAGGGCGATGTAAATATGGAAAATGTGATAACTGTGGCAAGAGGGGGCATCCCAAGGAAACTTGTAGGCAAGGTACTGAAGGTAGAAATGGAGGCCAAGATGGTAGTGAGAATCACGGAGGAAACAACAACAATGACGAATATCAGGGCAGAACGGGCGACAAACAGAAACATGCACAAGGTTGTTTTAACTGTGGAAGCAAAAAGCATTTCAGAAGATATTGCCCTAAAAACGACCAGACATAAGAATGAAAGCTCAACACCGGAGCTAGGGAGCCACGCCAGGAATTCAAGTATTGGTACGTTCCATATTACTCAACATTATGCATCTGTATTGCCAGATACTATTGCAAATTTTAAGCCTAGCATCTTTAGAGATTGAGAGTATACTTGGGTTAGTAGCAAGTAAGTTAGATAACTCGCACCCGATGGAACTAGCTAGGTAAAGCTAGTGGAAGCCAACGCAGTAACAAAAAAAAATGGCAAGATAAAAACCGGAGAGCGTAAATTTACACTTGATCTGCTGCAAGTCGAGTTGGAAACTTCGACGACGTAACCTGGATGGATTAGATATCAAGTGATTGAGCGGAGAGTGATAACCGCATCCCGATGGCAAACGAAGAAACGATCATGACTCGTGGATGTCACACCCTGGCTTTGCGGAAGCGTGGTTAATTTGGTGTGACTTCTTAATACCATAGCTTAACCATAACAAAGCTATATGAAATAAAACCATGCAAGATCATCCATTTAATTAAGTTTTAAAAAACCAAATTCAACAACATTGTCTCAACGGAAACATATCCTAACGACATTGTTTAACAAACACAAACATCAACATGACATAAAAACAGTTTAAGGACTGTGACTTGTCCAGGAAAGAGTCACATTCCCCAAACCCGGATGACCTCGAAACTAGTGCAGCGGGAAAACGTGCCATACCGCGCCAGATCCTTTAATTTCCTGAAATACATGTAAGTTGAAAAATCAACAATAATGTTGAGCGAGTTCATGTGTAAGTGAGTAAATAAACCTTTGTGAGTATAAAAATAGTCTTGGTATGTAGCAAATAAGGGAATTGAGATCACCAATGGTTTGCAAGGCCACTGATATATGTGAAGTGCAAATAGGGAGACTCAAACCTAGCAGATTTCGCCACGGCAATAGTATGTGGACAAAGTCACCCCGAGGTCCGTTTCTAGTTTGGCCTGGGGCTGGGCTCGCTACACCCAGATAGATCTACCGCTCCTGTCCCTCGGTCCCGCCATGAGGACTAATGGCCTCATATTGCTCCTACCCACTCACATGATCTAAGTAGTAAACCTCCTTAGGCTAACCATACCATGTATAAAGTACTTGTAATCAAAGTAACATGTATTTCACCCCCGCAGTTAAGAAAACTGAAATCAGTTAGAGAAAAGGGGGACATGAACTCACCGTGGTGCGTCTCTACCAAGTATGCCTCCAAATCAAACAGCTGTGTGACGACCTACACGTACTAATTCTATTAGACGGATGACCGTGCCTTAGCTTTATGGTTTAAGTTTTTGGGAAATAGTTAGGCAAGTATTTCGTGTTTACATTCTGTATATACTTGGTAGTCATTTTTCCTTCCCAAGGATGGGGGATTTAATACATGTGCGTTCGTATAATTCGGATTACACTACTAAGTCTCACTTAATATATTTTATTCCTAACTCCAAAATATAAATATTCTTCTCAAAAATATTATACTTTAATACATGTGATTTTCCCAAAATAATACTCAGTATTATTATTTTTACCCTAAAAATAATATTTACGTAGTTCACAAAATAATCATAAACACTTATACAAGTGATGTTGTGAAGAATATATACTAAATATATATATGTATCACGTTTTATTTTGTGAAAATCCCACCTCCGATGTTTTGTAAATATAGTCGTGGCGAAACTTATATTTTGAAAACAAGTCAAAATGTATTTCTAACACTTATAGTGAAAATATTTCTAAATGTTAGGTTTTTGGAAAAATTTCGCCAGAGTTTCCTCTGTAACTGGAGGTGGCCACGCTTTCGAGCGTATCATTTTCTTTTATAAATCAAACCAACAATTTTCTTATTCAATCAAAACAATGTTCAAATCACAAACTAGTCAAAATATGTATATAAATCGCATAAATTTCATGAACTTGTGATTTATTCAAACTATGAAGTAAATCCCATTACTTTTAGTGGATCTTTATATAAAACTATCCGATTTTGTAAAAACCTCATTTTTATGAAAGTTCCATCTTTACAACTTCTCGTCATCCGTTTCAAAAATAGTTATTTTGTCGAAACTTTGTGTTACACAAGTATTTACACACTTGTGTGTTCTAAAAACCATTCGTGTTAGTGTAAGATCCGTCTTTAGAAAACATGATTTCTTTGATACTTGGTTCTTTGAAAATACCACTTGTAGATACGTAGATCTACTAGTTTTAAACACTATTTCACAAGCTAAATCACTTTTACACAAGTTCATGATTCGTGTGTGGTAGAGTTTCATCCTTTAACCCTTGTTACTTCCAAAACAACCTTATGTCAAGATCCAAGACCGTGACCAACCTGGGTTAAATGACGATCCGAGCTACCACAACATAGATCGGGTCCAAATAACCACACAATTTGATTACTACAACATTTACACAACTTATAAGCTTTTAACCACCTTTTTAGTGTTTTAAGTAGACTTTAAAGCATTATCTTGTAAGATTTCGAGTTTTAACCGTTACACATCGTATTGACCACTTCAAAATAGTTCGAGTAGGTGATTTAAGTAACATACCACTAGCTCGAGGCTAGGGAAGATTCTAAGCGCAAATGGGGTGGATAAAAGCAATAAAATGAGGTCCTTCGCCTTCCGTTTGCACCAAGACTCCTTATACGAGATCCTTAACACTTGTAGATGATTGGAATGTGATGAACTAAACTCGAAAATGGTGGTGTGTTCAAGGGGGTGTTCGGCCGTAGCTTCTATAGAGAGAGGGAGAGAGTTTTGAGTTGTGTTGTGAGTTGTGGTGTTATGTTGTGTTATGCATCTAACTTATAGACAATCACAAGATCATTAACCAATGGATACTATGTCTTAGAGATATTAAGCACACTTAATATAATAAGCAACAAAAAGGACAAGTGTGTCCCCCTCATGGGGACGGTTTGGTTAAGGGGGGGGTCTAGTTCGAATCCAACCATTAGTTAGGATACTAGTTAGGTTAAGTAAGTTAGTTAAGTGCTTAACCCGGTTAGTGGTGTGTCATGCGTTACAATGGGTGTTAGGGTATTCAGGCACCCTAACTGGCTCAGAAAAAGATAAATAATGAAAATGACAATATTTTCTGTTCCGGGTATAGTCCGGTTGTTCGGTTGGATAGTAATCCGTTATAGTGTTAACAAAGCTTTAAAGTGTCGTTAATACCCTTTTTAGTGACACAAATTATTTCTGACACTTTTGAAAGTGTCTAGTAATATTGTTCTCATGTTTTGGCACTTTATTAGTTAGCTAAAAGCTGAATTATTAAGTAAAGTGCTGAATTTTGTGCTTAGAGCACGTTTTAGGCACATCCGGTCATTGTAACTTATTCCTAGAGACGCAGTTCTACAACCCTTGTATCCCTACACTCACCACTAGTGTAGCAAAATATTTCTGGCTCATACAGACCTTAGAGGCAGTGTCTGCCTGATGCTGGCTTTATCAGCATGTTCTATAGGTTATCCGTTATAGTGCTACTGTGCTTTTTGTGCATCATGTTTGTCACTAGGGTTCAACATGTAAATAATGTAGTGACGGTAAGTAAAGTATGATGCAGGTATATGCGTGTACCAGAAATCAAGTAGTAGTTCATCAGTAATTTCAAACAAGCACAGTAATTAAGCAGTAATTAATTATTAATTAAGTCGTACGGATACCTGGTTTAGTGAGGGTTGTCACATTCTCCCCCCGTTAGAAAAATTTCGTCCCGAAATTTTAAGTTCTGCTTGTAGATGCAGGGTTCTTAGGAAATAAGTGGGGGTATTTCTCTTTCATCCGGTCCTCACGTTCCCAGGTGTATTCAGGACCATGTCTGGCATTCCAACGAACTTTGACGAGCTTGACACTGCTCTGGCGGGTCTTGTTTACTTTCCAATCCGTAACCTCAACCGGTTCTTCAACGAAATGGAGCGTGTCGTCAACATGAATCTCGTCGATGGGAATGGCAATGTCATCCTGAATTGGGCTTTTCTTCAGGTTGGATACATGAAATGTATCGTGAACACCATTCAGTTCAGTAGGTAAATCCAACTTGTATGCTACCAGTCCTATTCTTTCCAAAACTCTGAAAGGACCAATGTAGCGCGGATTTAACTTCCCACGCTTTCCGAAGCGTGCCACACCCTTCCAGGGTGAAACTTTCAATAACACCATTTCTCCAACTTGGAATTCCACATGTTTCCGGTTTGGATCCGCATAGGCTTTCTGTCTGTGGCGAGCTGCTTCGATGCGTTTTAGAATCTGCGCAATCTTGTCTGTCGTCTCTTGGATGATTTCGGGACCAGCAAGCTGCCTATCACCTGCGTCAGCCCAACATAGTGGTGATCGGCACTTGCGTCCGTAAAGGGCTTCAAATGGCGCGGCACCAATACCGGTGTGGTAGCTGTTGTTGTATGAAAATTCGACCAAAGGCAAATGCTTATCCCAGCTACCGCCCAAATCCATAACACACGCTCTCAGCATGTCTTCCAAAGTCTGTATCGTTCGCTCGCTTTGACCGTCAGTTTGCGGATGAAACGCAGTGCTCAGATTTAATTGTGAGCCAAAAGCCTCTTGGAAGGATTGCCATATCCTTGACACAAACCTTCCGTCTCTATCAGAGAAGATCGAGAGAGGCACTCCATGACGTGCGACGATCTCTCTCATGTATATTTCGGCCAATTTGCTCGTATTATCCTTCTCTTTGATAGGTAAGAAGTGTGCTGACTTCGTTAGGCGGTCAACTATCACCCAGATAGTGTCATGACCTCTTGGCGTTCTTGGCAACTTTGTAACAAAATCCATTGAGATTTGTTCCCATTTCCACTTGGGAATCTCAGGTTGTTGCAGAAGTCCTGAAGGCTTCTGGTATTCCGCTTTAACCTTAGCGCATGTTAAACATTTGCTCACATAAACAGCAACATCGCCTTTCATCCTAGGCCACCAATAATAATCTTTGAGATCTTGGTACATCTTATCCGCTCCTGGGTGGATAGAGTACCGCGACTTGTGAGCTTCATCAAAAATAACCTTCCTTAAACCTCCAAACAAAGGAACCCAAATCCTTTTCTCAAAACATAATGTTCCTTCCTCGTTTGGTACCAGTAGCTTCTCCATCCCACGGAGATATTCTTCTTCAAGGTAGTGTCTCCAGATCTTTAATGCAAAAACCACTGCGCCAAGTTCCAAATCATGTGTGGTATAGTTCTTTTCGTGCACTTTCAATTGACGCGATGCGTAAGCAATAACCTTTTGGCGTTGCATCAACACGCAACCCAATCCTTGACGCGAAGCGTCACAGTATACCACGAAATCATCTGTACCTTTCGGTAGTGCTAAGATTGGCGCGTTGCAGAGCTTATCCTTCAATATCTGGAATGCTTCCTCCTGTTTGATTTCCCAATCAAACTTCTTATCTTTCTGCGTGAGGAGCGTCAATGGTTGAGCGATTTTTGAAAAATCCTCAATGAACCTTCGATAGTAGCCAGCCAAACCCAAGAATTGTCGAATCTCGGTTGGCGTCTTTGGCGTTTCCCAATTCTTAATCGCTTCGATCTTGGTGGGATCCACGTGGATTCCATCTCCATTTACCACGTGCCCAAGGAATTGGACTTCACGTAGCCAAAATTCGCACTTGGAGAATTTGGCATACAGCTGTTCTTTCTTCAGCAGCTCCAAAATAGCTCTTAAATGTTGTTCGTGCTCAGCCTTTGTTCTTGAATAAATCAAGATGTCGTCGATAAACACAATCACGAACTTATCTAAGTACGGCTTGCAAACTCTATTCTTCAAATCCATAAAGACTGCAGGTGCGTTTGTCAAACCAAACGGCATAACAAGGAACTCGTAGTGTCCATAACGAGTTCTGAAGGCTGTCTTTGGGATACTCTCCTCTTGTATCCTTAACTGATGGTATCCAGATCGCAAGTCGATCTTTGAATAAAAGCTTGAGCCTTGCAGTTGGTCAAACAGATCATCAATCCTTGGCAGAGGATATCTATTCTTGATCGTCAGCTTGTTCAATTCTCTGTAGTCGACGCACATACGAAAACTACCGTCCTTCTTCTTGACAAACAGGACCGGAGCTCCCCAAGGCTAGAAGCTTGGTCGGATAAAACCCTTGTCTAACAACTCTTGAAGTTGTGTCGACAGTTCCTGCATTTCAGACGGGGCAAGTCTATAAGGTGCCTTAGCCACAGGCGCGGCGCCTGGAACTAAGTCAATGCGGAACTCTACTTGTCTCTGAGGTGGCAGTCCAGGTAAGTCCTCTGGGAAGACTTCCGGATACTCCCTCACAACAGGGATGTCTTCTATTCTCGGTTCAGCAGCCTTCTTATCCACAATGTGTGCCAGGAAGGCAACACATCCCTTTTGCAAACACTTTCGCGCTTTCAGGCAGCTGATAATTCTTAACGGCGTATCACGCTTCTCCCCGTGAACCACAATTGTTTCGCCATCTTCGGTTGGGATACGAACGACCTTTTCGTGAAAAACTATTTCAGCCTTGTTGCCTGATAACCAATCCATTCCTACCACCACGTCGAAGCTTCCCAACTGGACTGGTAGTAGATCCAAAGCAAACTCACGCTCTCCTAATTCGATCACACAGCCTCTGATAACTTCGTTGGCTTCTACTAACTTCCCATTGGCCAATTCGATGGAGTACGGAATATCTAACTTATTAGCGGCTAAACCAAGCATATTCTTAAATTCTAACGACACGAAGCTATAATCGGCACCAGTATCAAATAAAACGGATGCATAGCGTTGATTTACAGGGAACGTACCAGTAATGACATTGGGGTCCTGGCGCGCTTCCCTTGCTTCGATTTGAAACACTCTTCTACGGGCTTGGTTTAACTCTGGGCAGTTCCTCTTAAAATGCCCAATATCACCGCAGTTAAAGCATCCAAGTCTTTGCCCGTTTCCACCCCCATTTCCAGCTTGGTTGTTGTTTTGGTTCGCATTACCAGCCTGATTCACATTGTTGCCTCGATTCCCGTTTCCTCCATTGTTTACTTGTGGGCGATTTCCATTACCACCACGATTATTATTTCTATTCCCAAATCCTCCTTGGCCTCCCCGGGCCAGCACTAGCCCAACAAGAATCCTTCAAGTGGCCCGGCTTTCCACATGCTTCGCATACTTTCACACTACAATGGCCAGTATGGTGGCGTTGACAGGTATTACACTTGGGCTGGGTTCCCTGATATCCTTTTCCTTTCTTTCCACTACCAGCTGTAACCTGAGATGGCGTGCCTGATCCTCCTTTCTTAGCCGCCACACTGGCGCCCTGCTTGAAGTTTGAGAACTTCCGTTTGTTACCTCCTGATGACTCGACGTGAGTCTCTTTCTTCTTAAGCTCAGCATCATCAAACTTGTTCAGGCGAATAGCCTCCTCTGTGAGAGCCACGCTCAAATCGATCGCTTCAGTAATGGTCACAGGCTTGGATGAGGTCACCATGCTTATGATTTGAGGAGCTAATCCCCAAATGAAACGTTCAATCCGCTTGAACTCCGGAGTGACCATGTAGGGTACCACATGCGATAAGTCATGGAACCTTTGAACGTATTCTGCGATCTTTGGACCGTCCATTTTCAGATGCCAGAACTCAGTTTCCAATCTTTGGATTTCCGCGCGAGAGCAGTACTTTTTGCGCATAAGTTCCTTCAGTTCGGTCTAGGTTAGCGCGTAGGCAGCAGCTTCACCAAGTGTCTGTACTTGCAAATTCCACCAAGAGAGGGCTCCATCCAATAATAGCCCTGAGATATAGGTGACTTGCTGATCTAGTGCGCATTTGCTCATGCGAAGAACAGATTCAGTTTTCTCGGCCCAACGAACAAAAGCGACAGCACCACCTGTGCCATCAAAGTTGACCGGTTTGCAGTCTAGAAACTGCTTGTAGGTGCACCCTGCACATACATTGCAACACGTGAACAGCATTAGCATCTTTGCTATAGATATCCAATTAGGTCATGGTACGTCTAAATGTCTTAGTATTACCATGAGGTGGATTATTGTTGCCATTGTTGTTTGAGCTGCTTCCACTGGGTCCTCCTTGCGAAGCGGCGTATTGTGCGATGGCAGCAGCAATGACTTGTTGGAGTTCTGCCTCATTGGTAGGCATGCGTGTCTCACGTCTCGGCGGCATCTTCTAAAAGATGGTTTACGTTGGTCAGGTCATAGTAAAGATCCCATGATATAATACGTAAGTCAGGTCATAATGTAGCGTACGTATATAATGATAGTAATAGTACATAACATCTCATGTTATAATCATATCAATCACACAACATCCCATGTCATAGAATATAAATAAACAAATCAAGCATCAAGTATGATGAGAATACTGCGATTGCCATATATCGAGACCACATAGTAAGCGTACAAGTACATCACAGCGTCATACAACATCAGTCGACTAAGGGCTACATCACCCTAGTCCAAAAACTATATCAACTCAGTGTCAATACATCAAATATATGTCAACAAAAGTCAGAATCAAAATGTAGTCTCCAAAAATGCTGTGCAGTCAAAGCATTCGCCGTCTTCTCACCAATGTCTACCTATACGGTACTGAAGAGCTCTACACGGATGGCGGTGGAGGAGGGGGAAAGTGAGTGTAAAACAAGCGACGCAAATGGAGCCAGTCCTCCTCCATGGCTCTCTGGGTACGCAAGAATGAAGCAACCTGCTGCTCCAGGGCAAAAAGGCGTGCAGCATAGTCTGGTGGTACAGGTCGAGAGGGCTGCAAAGGAGAGTGGGTCAGACCCTGGCACTGACGCGGCAGCGGCTGGGCTCTCTCAAGCTCCTGAATGCGCTGTGTGTGTGCCTCGTGCTGGGCGACAAAAGACATCAGAACATCCTCAATAGTATACCCCATGTGGAAAGAATGGTAGGGGTCAGTCGGTGGCATGGCAGAAGGTGACGCCCAGAGAAACGGCTCACTGGTGGGATCAAAAGGTGCCACATGAAATGGAGAAACAGGGGGAAAAGTAGCAGACGGTGGTATAGCAGGGATAGATACTGGTACATGTCCAAAAGGGTGAGCCGAAGAACCTTCTCCAGCTCGTGCTGGAGGTGTAAACCGAGGAAATGAAAAGGAGGTATCAATGTGACGGGTATCAGGGATCTGAGGGGGAATAGGTGGGACCTCGTCATCAGCAGGAATCCACCCACACTAGGCGTGCTCATCTCGTGGGTCCACCTGTGCCTCAAAAAGTGTACGATCAAACTGAACTGGCATGGGATCATGGTGAGGTGCAACAAGAGGGTCAACTGGTGCATCAGCAATAAGTGGGGGATCAACATGATCAGCAGCAATGACATGATCGTCCTCCAACAATGGAGCATCTACAGGGTGATCATCAATAGGTGGGTCAGCAACGACAGGCTCAATAAACATGCCAGCATGTGCAGGGTCATGCTCAAGCACTGGGTCAGGAGCAGGGTCTAGTGGCTGCTCGGGCTCATCAAAGGCCATCTCAAAATCAAACTCGGGATCGATGGGGTCAACTGGGTCGACTGGATCCTCCATAGGCTGATCCATGGGTATAAACTCTATATCCTCATCTGGGTCGAATCCTGGGGGAAAGACAGGATCGGAATCCTCCACATCATCGTGGTCGAAAGTATAACTAGGAATAGGGGCAACAGAGGATGCCTGGTCGGGGTCTGATCCATGAGAAAAGTGCTGCGCACTCTGAGTATGTGAAGGTGCGGAGGCCACAGACTCGAAAGAGTCTGGGACTGGTGAGTGAGCAGGTGACTCCTCAGCGGGAGCATCTGCGATCATCAAGAGATCACTAGCAGCAAGAAGGGCCTCGCCCTGAACCTCATCCTCTAAGGGCTCGTCATCAAACAGATCGACGTCGCCATCATCGTTGGCGTCGAGAAGCAAATCATAAGCAGGATAAACAGCTAAGGGTATGGGAGCAGGGATCTCCACTAACGGTAGGTCCCCGGCCAAAGGGCCATCAGCGAGCTCATCAGCACCATCAGGTAAAGCGAAGGGCTGGAAATCATCCTCGTCCGTGCTAGTAACGTCGGATGTGTGGACCTCGTACTTTGAAGGCTCTAGGTCATCTGATACTATAGGTCTAGGTCCTGTGGTGTCTGAGTCACCTGTGCCAGAGGTGTCCATGGTGTCTGTAACATAAACACAAACATGCACAAGCAGTCAATCATACAATCAAATAATCACATAAGTCACCAAGTAAGCATCCAAATAATTCTCCTAGTCCCACTAGCCTCCCAGTCTCCTAGATTGACATTCCTAGTCCCACTAGCCAAATTCTTCCCAGTCTCTAAGACTGCTCTATCATCTACCTCGACCTCTTAGATCGAGCCTCGGTCTCTAAGACCGAGCCTCAGCCTCCAAGACTGAGCCTACTCTTCCTAGTCTTACTAGCCATCTACCTCAATTTCTTAGATCGAGCCTCGGTCTCTAAGACCGAGACTCAGCCTCCAAGACTGAGCCTAAAAACAATGGATAAAATGTGCTCAACATTTGTTTGTAAAAAGTTTTGGATCTGGACTTAAGTGGTATACAGTAAAAAAATGTTTTCGTGAGAGCCCTAGTGATCATAGTCTAGACTCGAGAAGGAATCCTAGTTCGCTATGATCAGAGCTCTGATACCAAGCTGTCACACCCTGGCTTTGCGGAAGCGTGGTTAATTTGGTGTGACTTCTTAATACCATAGCTTAACCATAACAAAGCTATATGAAATAAAACCATGCAAGATCATCCATTTAATTAAGTTTTAAAAACCAAATTCAACAACATTGTCTCAACGGAAACATATCCTAACGACATTGTTTAACAAACACAAACATCAACATGACATAAAAACAGTTTAAGGACTGTGACTTGTCCAGGAAAGAGTCACATTCCCCAAACCCGGATGACCTCGAAACTAGTGCAGCGGGAAAACGTGCCATACCGCGCCAGATCCTTTAATTTCCTGAAATACATGTAAGTTGAAAAATCAACAATAATGTTGAGCGAGTTCATGTGTAAGTGAGTAAATAAACCTTTGTGAGTATAAAAATAGTCTTGGTATGTAGCAAATAAGGGAATTGAGATCACCAATGGTTTGCAAGGCCACTGATATATGTGAAGTGCAAATAGGGAGACTCAAACCTAGCAGATTTCGCCACGGCAATAGTATGTGGAAAAAGTCACCCCGAGGTCCGTTTCTAGTTTGGCCTGGGGCTGGGCTCGCTACACCCAGATAGATCTACCGCTCCTGTCCCTCGGTCCCGCCATGAGGACTAATGGCCTCATATTGCTCCTACCCACTCACATGATCTAAGTAGTAAACCTCCTTACGCTAACCATACCATGTATAAAGTACTTGTAATCAAAGTAACATGTATTTCACCCCCGCAGTTAAGAAAACTGAAATCAGTTAGAGAAAAGGGGGACATGAACTCACCGTGGTGCGTCTCTACCAAGTATGCCTCCAAATCAAACAGCTGTGTGACGACCTACACGTACTAATTCTATTAGACGGACGGCCGTGCCTTAGCTTTATGGTTTAAGTTTTTGGGAAATAGTTAGGCAACTATTTCGTGTTTACATTCTGTATATACTTGGTAGTCATTTTTCCTTCCCAAGGATGGGGGATTTAATACATGTGCGTTCGTATAATTCGGATTACACTACTAAGTCTCACTTAATATATTTTATTCCTAACTCCAAAATATAAATATTCTTCTCAAAAATATTATACTTTAATACATGTGATTTTCCCAAAATAATACTCAGTAATATTATTTTTACCCTAAAAATAATATTTACGTAGTTCACAAAATAATCATAAACACTTATACAAGTGATGTTGTGAAGAATATATACTAAATATATATATGTATCACGTTTTATTTTGTGAAAATCCCACCTCCGATGTTTTGTAAATATAGTCGTGGCGAAACTTATATTTTGAAAACAAGTCAAAATGTATTTCTAACACTTATAGTGAAAATATTTCTAAGTGTTAGGTTTTTGGAAAAATTTCGCCAGAGTTTCCTCTGTAACTAGAGGTGGCCACGCTTTCGAGCGTATCATTTTCTTTTATAAATCAAACCATCAATCTTCTTATTCAATCAAAACAATGTTCAAATCACAAACTTGTCAAAATATGTATATAAATCGCATAAATTTCATGAACTTGTGATTTATTCAAACTATGAAGTAAATCCCATTACTTTTAGTGGATCTTTATATAAAACTATCCGATTTTGTAAAAACCTCGTTTTTATGAAAGTTCCATCTTTACAACTTCTCGTCATCCGTTTCAAAAATAGTTATTTTGTCGAAACTTTGTGTTACACAAGTATTTACACACTTGTGTGTTCTAAAAACCATTCGTGTTAGTGTAAGATCCGTCTTTAGAAAACATGATTTCTTTGATACTTGGTTCTTTGAAAATACCACTTGTAGATACGTAGATCTACTAGTTTTAAACACTATTTCACAAGCTAAATCGCTTTTACACAAGTTCATGATTCGTGTGTGGTAGAGTTTCATCCTTTAACCCTTGTTACTTCCAAAACAACCTTATGTCAAGATCCAAGATCGTGACCAACCCGGGTTAAATGACGATCCGAGCTACCACAACATAGATCGGGTCCAAATAACCACACAATTTGATTACTACAACATTGACACAACTTATAAGCTTTTAACCACCTTTTTAGTGTTTTAAGTAGACTTTAAAGCATTATCTTGTAAGATTTCGAGTTTTAACCGTTACACATCGTATTGACCACTTCAAAATAGTTCGAGTAGGTGATTTAAGTAACATACCACTAGCTCGAGGCTAGGGAAGATTCTAAGCGCAAATGGGGTGGATAAAAGCAATAGAATGAGCTCCTTCGCCTTCCGTTTGCACCAAGACTCCTTATACGAGATCCTTAACACTTGTAGATGATTGGAATGTGATGAACTAAACTCGAAAATGGTGGTGTGTTCAAGGGGGTGTTCGGCCGTAGCTTCTATAGAGAGAGGGAGAGAGTTTTGAGTTGTGTTGTGAGTTGTGGTGTTATGTTGTGTTATGCATCTAACTTATAGACAATCACAAGATCATTAACCAATGGATACTATGTCTTAGAGATATTAAGCACACTTAATATAATAATCAACAAAAAGGACAAGTGTGTCCCCCTCATGGGGACGGTTTGGTTAAGGGGGGGGGGGGGGTCTAGTTCGAATCCAACCATTAGTTAGGATACTAGTTAGGTTAAGTAAGTTAGTTAAGTGCTTAACCCGGTTAGTGGTGTGTCATGCGTTACAATGGGTGTTAGGGTATTCAGGGACCCTAACTGGCTCAGAAAAAGATAAATAATGAAAATGACAATATTTTCTGTTCCGGGTATAGTCCGGTTGTTCGGTTGGATAGTAATCCGTTATAGTGTTAACAAAGCTTTAAAGTGTCGTTAATACCCTTTTTAGTGACACAACTTATTTCTGACACTTTGGAAAGTGTCTAGTAATATTGTTCTCATGTTTTGGCACTTTATTAGTTAGCTAAAAGCTGAATTATTAAGTAAAGTGCTGAATTTTGTGCTTAGAGCACGTTTTAGGCACATCCGGTCATTGTAACTTATTCCTAGAGACGCAGTTCTACAACCCTTGTATCCCTACACTCACCACTAGTGTAGCAAAATATTTCTGGCTCATACAGACCTTAGAGGCAGTGTCTGCCTGATGCTGGCTTTATCAGCATGTTCTATAGGTTATCCGTTATAGTGCTACTGTGCTTTTTGTGCATCATGTTTGTCACTAGGGTTCAACATGTAAATAATGTAGTGACGGTAAGTAAAGTATGATGCAGGTATATGCGTGTATCAGAAATCAAGTAGCAGTTCATCAGTAATTTCAAACAAGCACAGTAATTAAGCAGTAATTAATTATTAATTAAGTCGTACGGATACCTGGTTTAGTGAGGGTTGTCACGGTGGAGTAGGATGCGTCCCTACAAGTACTATTGGCGGGAAGGCACGAATATCGTTGCGCTAATGAGGTGTTGTTTTCTTGGCTCATGTCAGGGACACGGGAGCCGAAGAACTAAAAGTCGAAGGTATTCCCGTAATAGGGAAATACCCTGAAGTCCTTCCCGAAGACTTACCAGGAGTATCTCCTCAACGATTAGTCAAATCTCGCATCGATTTAATTCCAGACATCGCGCCTGTAGTCGCTGCACCTTAGCGACTTACACCTTCAGAGATGTAAGGATTGGCAGTGTAACCTCAGAGGTTGATGGAGAAGGAAGATAACAGACCAAAATTCCCTTTTTGGGTAACCCCATTTCTACTCGTCAATAAGAAGGACGATAGCTTTCATACGAACATCAAACAACCAGGATCCGAACGAGCTAACCCACGAGAGTCGATAACTCTTGTTAAGGATCAACGAATTTCTTACTAAACTAACTATGAGGGTCGAACTACTATTTCACAATTGATCGGCGGTCGAGTGTCATTAACTATAAATTCAGGAAGAAAGCATACCGGGGGAAATTGTGGGACAATAACTTGTTTTTAAACGTACACAAAGATGTTGTTTCCTACACAATGCACAAAACAGAGTTACACAGAATACGAAACCTTGAGGATCTAGAAAACATATGCTTAGGACCCTTGGGAACCCAGGTCCAAACTTGTAAAGGTTGTTACTTAGACACAATATCTGTTAACTCAATCGAACTCCATTATTCCGACATATATGCCATAACAAGACAGGAAGTACTTAAATTTCTCTTGTTGAAATCTTCACTTTTGCTTCTAGCAAGTAGATGTTTGCATCTCTACTTCCCCGATTGGTAGTTGCATCACGTTGATTTTCTTCGCTGAGAGCGAACACTCATTTGCGTCGAATACTTGGTCGTTTCTCCATTTTAGCAAACACTTACTGTTTCATTACTTGAAAACTCACATGTTACGCGTGCACCATCTGCTACGCATACGGTTTCATTTCAAACGCTTCATTGAAATTCGAATATTATGTTGCTAAATCTAATTACTGATTTGTGATTCGAATGGCCTACATTATTGTAATGGTTGACTCTTTTGCTATCAAGTCAACACACTTTCTCGAAAACTTCTTTTGTTTCAAGATACATTCATGGTCCATTTTCGTAACCATACTGAGATTTCCCTTGTTGGTACATACGTTTATTATCGGGTTACGCTGAAACTAAGTTCAACTGCTTGAACTTATTCATTTCACATATTCAATTTATAACGCCATATGATGTGTTGAGAGCATCATATTCAAACATTTTGCAAAGGCCCTTTCGTTACGAGTCGTAGTAGATTCGGTTGATCTACGACTCCACTAAATCGTTTGATTGGTTTCGATACCTTGTGGTGATATTTTCACAGAATTGAAGCTTGTGCTAATTGGGTTACTCACTTCATGCACGGGTCCAAATTATTTATTTGCTCTAAATCCGTCTCGTTCATCACAATTAAAGCAGTCTCAACATAGTTGCGTGCTAAGACAACGGTACATAGATTCATTTTATATCACGGTATACCTCCTAACGATTCTTTCGTTATAAATTGAATGCCTTGCCATACTTAATACTTTTCACCTTCCATCAAAACAGTGGCTCTTTGATGTTCCGTATTTAACTAAAAACTTTGTGACATTGTGTAAATCAAATCTTCAGATTGTCTCAGTACACTTCCATTTGATTTCAGACACGGTGAACTTGTTCAGTCACCATTATTATTGAATCTCGTCATTACGACACCTTGTGGTGTCACTAGCTCGTGCTAATTATGGTCAACTGTCTCACACAAAACTACAAATTAAGACAATGATACCCCAGATTCGCTCGTACTTCATTCGGTGTATTTTTGCAATTCGAGAATGTCAGCACACTAATCCTTACCATTTACTGATTCAAAAGCTGACAGGTCATTTTTATCTCCAAGTTGTTGATTTTGAGTTCTTATAGCGGATGCTATGGTTTGTGAAAAACTGCATACTATGACCAATCATTTGAGAATCTTATTAGTCAAAACTCCTCTTCTGTGGAGCCCCCTACTAGCTGGATTACACTAGACTATACGTCAGGTAAGGTTGCTTCAGTTGGTGATTATCTGCCTCGGTATTATGCATATATATATACACATGTGTGACGTAACCATAAGGAGTTAAGGTAGTACAAATTTCGAGGACGAAATTTTCTTAACGGGGGGAGAATGTGACAACCCTCAAAATTTCAGGTACTGTACAATAATTAACCTTAATTAGGTGCTTAATGACTGTGCTTGATGACAACTGACAATTTAAACTGCTCTATGATTTTTATATCATACATACACATGCATCATATTTTATACAGTCACTCCATTCATTACACACAAACCTTAGTGACATACTTGATGCACACAGCACAGTTAACACACAGAACAGTTGATTCAGAATTTATGCTGACAATACCAACACTTAGACAAACAGTGTTATTATGGCCAGTATGAGCCAGGGATAAGGTACTACACTAGTATGGAGTGTAGGGAAGTGAGGACCATAAAGTTTCGTCACTAGGTGATAGTTATAGTGCCGGGAAGTGCCTAAAACTCATTTTAAGTACGAAATTCTGAAATTTCAGCAACGATTCAGCTTTTAACATACTCGTATTATTCAGAAAATTGACTAAATGGTCGTGAACGCTTTCCTAAGTGTTGGAATTAATTTCGTTACAAAAAGATGCATAAAAGACACTATGCGGTACAATTTAACACTTTAACAGGACGATACTTAACCGAACAACCGGACATTACCCGGTGTGACACCTGTGTCACTTCAACCATCAAACAAATACCAAACCAATGAAATATTGTATTTCATACTTGGGATTTGTATAAATATGTGTATCATTTGCACATATCAATTTTTGTTCAATTCCAAACTCTAAATCGCTTTCTGGAAGGTTATACGCGCACCGATGCGTAAATATAACCAGTTTAAATGCAACGAACACTCCGGAATAGTGAAATAGGCTTAACATACCTTAAATAACCTTTACATATCTTAGAAATAAGTTTCGAAGGGTTTGGTGTGGCAAAAACAAGTTAATTCGACTACAGGGACTAAACTTGACAAACTGCGAAAGTATGCCAATTTGAACTGTAACAGACATTCCGGAATATGACCATAAGTTAAACATACCATAAATATCCTTTACATAGCTTAGAAATAGGCTTTGAGGGGTTCAGTATGCTAAAATAAACTTTTGGGTCATTCAGGGACTAAAAGCGTCAAAAAGTGCACAAGTTTGCACTTTCGCGCATAACTCACGTTCTGACTACATCTGGACATCCAAAAATTTATGTAAGCACTAAAATAATTTATTTTAGTGTTTGACATAAGAAAAATCCATTCGTCGCGTCATTTGGATCGTTTTTCGCGCTTATGCGCATTCCGTCGTAATTAACCGAACATCGCGATCGTACGGCTAAACGAACCGACATCCGTGATGTTTCCAAGCATATTTCATGTTCCCTATGCCTTAACATCATTGTGAAGCTTGAAATTGGGTTTGACGGGTGTTAGAAGTGCCGTTACGCAACGAAACAAGGTGCAGGGGCCTGTTCTGCCACTTTCGAAAACTTCAGACCTGCAAGGCCCTTGCGCACCGTAACAAATATTTTGTTACGGTGCGCAAGCAGTGTCCAGATGCAGCAAATCGTTTTTGGCTGCTGTTATCTGCCCCTAAACATTCTCCAAAGGTCAAGTGCCACTTGTTAAACTCTTGTGGTGGCCAAAATCAGTTACCACAACATTCCGACAAGTGTACGGGCTAGATCATTCCCTCTTCTCCAAGAAACGATCCTAACGGTGAACCGAAAACTATAAATAGCCATCACATTTTCACTCATTCCTCACATTTGAATCTGATTCTACACTCTCTAAGTGGAAGTATATGCTTCCTACCTGAGAGTGAATCGGGTTCGAATCTTGCGGGGACCCTTTGTAAGTATTCTTTCGTTCTTTCCTTTCTTTTATTGCTTTTCGAGTCCGAAAGTCAAACTTTGTTTGACTTTCTGCGTTGACCAGTGTATGGTCAATGCGAAGTTCGTTTGAACTTCGCAACGTGATTGTAATCACGATGGTTATAGTCCCTTGGGACTATGCCTACTGATTACCACGTTGTCTAGGGTCGTAGGGTAAGCGATCTAATAAATCGCTTATACCTTCGAACCCGACCCATTTGGTCGATCATTAGGATCCGACCAAACACTTTAGGTGACCATAGTATATAGGGAATAACCTTCCGAGGTTGTACCTTATGGTCGCTTCGTTTAAGTAGTTGTATGATAGGTAGTTTATATGCCTTAGGTAAATTACCAAAATGCCCTTTTTACGCCAAAATTCATTTTAAGCATATGTAACCTAAACTTTTGTCACATAACTGATTATGTAACATGTTAGGGCATATTCTACTTGTCATAGGACTAGTTAGGCGGTCCGAACGCGTTTCACGCACACGACGCGTTAAAGTAGCATAAGCTACCTAAACGGGTCGCAATGGGTCGTAAGCACTTAGGTTAGATTTCATTTAGTATGTAGGCTTTGTTAATCCATATGACACGAGTCTCCATACTCGTTTGGTTTACGAACCCTCATTCTATCAGATCTTCCGATTTAGGTCCGGTTTATTAACATAGTTACCTATATTAGGTGCCGTTTGATATCCGCGATCTCTAGCTTTGTTTGGTTGTTACTCAAGGACTACTGAGCAATCTCAAGTGAGTACATAGACCCCTCTTTTACTGTTTTTCAAACTGTTTTGGGGTGGAACACATGTGCCTACTTGTTACTTTCATGCTTTCCTGTTTTCACATCATATACTTCCTATGTTCATTAGTACATTATAGTACATGATTTCATTACATTTTATACTATGTATGTCCATTGTGTGCATACTTAGTACATGGTTCTACATTACATTTCTGCTATGTATGTTAACTGATAACATGCTAGCACATTGATTTACATGACTTTTCTGCTTTGTATGTTAACTTACCATACTTAGTACATTTCTTATTCATCATATGCTTATATTTTGGTATGACATTTGGTTTGTTTAAACTATACTATACATTCATTAACACCGATCATGCCGCTCGGTAGTAGGTAGTGGTACCATAGGACTTGACAAATCCCATTCCTGAAATCTCGGGTTTGTTTGGACGTAAGGAATGACCGAATCCGAATACATATTCTTTTGATAACCCATTTTTACATGGTTATCCGACTGTCGCAAGGCTTGGATGTATGAATTTTCACAATATAGCATGCATTTACTACACAAAACATAACTTTGATTTAAACCAAGTTTTACTTCAATACTTTGTTTTGTGCATTTCACCTATGGTTTAGTTGATGCATTTCACTAGCCATACATATCATTTTGGTTACACATTACATGATTTACATTTGACAAATAAACATTTTCAACATTGGTTATACGTTGCATGATTTACATCTTGACATAAACATTTTGGTATATTATTCAATACATTTGACAATTGGTTTAAACATAGACATCTTACATTGGTGGTTTGGTTTGATTAAGTGATTAAGTAACGATGCGTGTGTAATATGATACAAGCATGGTGGATACGCCGCTGGTACTTCCTATATATAAGTGTTTGTATGGTATTACATATCGTAGCGTTATTTAAATCATTTCAGTTTGGGACATATAACATTTTATACAAATAACATACTTTTCACAAGACATTGATTTACAAACAACTTATCTTATACAAACTCATTTTACAATGGTTATTCATTTAACCATACATTATTCTCTTATTTATACATATCATCTGATCTTATCGTTTTTCAAATGATTTACAAAACAAAGCAAATTACAAGGTTCATGACTAAACATTTTCTCAAACATAAGTCATGAAACCTATTTTCACAAAACCTATGTATCTCATAGGCATTTTTATGCTGACGTACCTATTTTCACATGTGTTTTTCAGGAGCTGTTGCATAAGATGATCAAGATACACATAGGCAGACTTGGGCTTTAGTGACAATAAAAGATGCAAGACAAGTTAATTATGTTGTATTTCCTTGTTTGTTAAGACATTGTAACACTTTTAATCAATAAAACGAAACTTCAATTGCCATGGATTTGAAACAACTAATTCTGTTACAACACTCCCCGACATTTCCGCCACGTTTTGTATGTTCTATGTGGTCGGGGTGTGACACCCGGGACACCAAAATTTTGTCAGAAACATTATTTTATTATTTTTAACTAATAATGGTTCCAAAAATCGCAACACACTATAGAAATATGTCATACACATAATACATTAGAAAATACACTTTACCTCCTAGATATTTACCTACTTAATATCAAAAGTTACACATAACCCCCCCCCCTCCCTCATATTCACGGTTATAAAGAGATGGCCCCCACCCATGATCTTTCTTGATACACCATGATTACTTTCTTGATTTTATAAGATTTTCTTGGATTTCCTAGATTTGCCTAGATTCTCTTTGGATTACAAGCAACCTACTAATTATCAAATTTTTACAATTTACCCCCCCCCCCAACCGAATTTTCAGCCCTAGGTGGACCCACCACATCTTCACAATCATGACTTATGATTTGTTGAATGTTTCCAAGGTGATATGTTGCTTAACAATCTCACCAAAATATGCAAGAGATCCTTATAAGTGTGGAGTTCCAAGATTTCTCATCATTACTTCAAAAACCACACTCCAACCTCACTCTCTCTCTCATTTTCGGCTCACCTATAGCAGCCACCATCACCACCATTTTGACATCACCATCTTCCTCTTATTCAAGTTCCATTCAAAGCTTTGAAGGATCCATGAAGGTTGCATCTTGAAGAGCATTCAAAGGAGCTTGTTCTACTCTTTTCATCATCTTTTCTCAACATTTTTCTCACTAGATTCATCCCTAGCTTTAAGCTAGTAGTAAGTCCTTGCTAAACCCTTGATCATCTTGTTTTGTAGTTAAAAGTTTAACATGATGCTATTCACAAGAACATTGAAGGGATTAAACTATAAATCAGCATGCTGATTGGTATTTTCAGCCAAATTAAACAGGCTGTAACTGGGTCTTTATAAATCAAAAAACAGATTTTCTGAATCCTAAATTATGTATTTTTGAACAACCGATCAAATGGAGCTGGAATCGTAATTTTTCGAGGTCGTTTACTATTTTTAAGGAACTGGTTTTAGACAGCAGCTCAAGCTGCGATTTTTCTGCTGAAAAAGTGTGTTGTATTCGGAGTCATAACTTGAACCCTGAGTAGAATCAGCTCATGGGATTTTTACTGTAGATGGTCACTGTTGTTGCCGTGATCCTCCAACTGGAATTTTGTCGATCGTACTTACGATTAATTTTTAGTGAATTTTTCCGTAGACTGCAATCAGAAAGCAACAAATCTGATTGCAGTCGGGTAAATGAATTTTTATATAATATTGGTATTGAACTGGGCCCCGATATTTTTACACAATAAAAATTGGAACGTTTATGACACACTGTAAAAATTTGGGAATTTTTGGAGAAGGTTAACTATTTTATTAAAATGCTCGAAAACAGTCCAGTTTTAATTAATAAAGCTGAAATGACATAAGTAGTATATTGCATGTCTAATTGTCGGGTTGGTTATGTGAGAACAATCTACGGGATATATGTAAAAGAAAATGATAGGCTATTAAGCGTGGACACCTACATTTACAAAGGAGACTATGGCGAAATTTTCCAAAAATCCTAACACCTAGTAAATATTTTCTGGACAAGTGTTTACTAGTATATTCTAGACTATGTTTTTCAAGCATAAAACTCGCCATAATTTTAATAACGAAATACGGAGTATCGGAGGTTGGTTTTATACAGGAATATGGTTAAATATGTATTCTCTAAAATGGGACTTAAAAACATAATTCCAATACGAACAGACATATGTAAAATATCCCATCCTTGGGAAGGAAATACGAATACACAAGTATGAGAAGTATTATTACTAAAATATTGAAGACACTTTAAAACGTAACTCAAAGGCACTAATCAATACTAAGACAAGGCACGACCCGTTCGTCTAATAGACGTTAGACCATTGTAGGTAGTCGTGTTTGCTGAGGAGATTTGGGTTACGAGTACCGAAGACGCAATACAGTGAGTTCATGCCCCCCTTTTCTCTTAACTATTTTCAGTTTTATACTTCGGGGGTGAAATACATGTTACAATTATTACAGACATTTACAGACATTTATTTACATGGTATGGTTAGCTTAAGGAGGGTTTTTATTACGCGATCATGTGAGTGGTGGGCATGACACTTAAGGCCATTAATCCTCATTGTAGGACCAAGGGACATGAGTGATAGATCTATTTGGGTGTAGCGAGCCCATACCCATGAGGCCGGGCGGCCCATAGTGGTGACTATGTCTTCATACCGGAGACAAATTTGCTAGGTTTGAGTCTTCCTGCATCATTTCACACATACTATTGGCTTTGCAACCCAATGGTGATAAGTTTTTCCTTAATTGCTACATACCAGGGACTTTTACTTATACAGACATTTTAAAGGTTTATACATACTCACTTACACATGAACTCGCTCAACTTTTGTTGATTTTTCAAACTACATGTATTTCAGGAAACTAATGGATCTGGCACGGTATGCACGTATTTTCAAGCTGCGTTTGAATAAAGAAGTCATACAGGGTCGTAGGGTTTAGAAGGTGTAACCTCTACCTGGACGGGTTACATATCTCTAAACCTAGCTTTGTTTAAGGTCTCTGCTAAGTCTTTATGAACTCATTTAAACAAGTCATGGTTTGTAACTTATTTTGGAATTGATGTTTTAAGACAAGTATAATATGGTATTTTTCTAAACTCTATTTATGGATGAACATCTCATGTTTTTATCATATAGCATTGTTATGATTGATTGCTATGGTATTAAGAAGTCACACCAATAACCCACGCTTCCGCAAAAGTCAGGGTGTGACATAAGCAAGTCGGATACATGATATCCGGGCGGGAAGCAGTAAGATACATCAAGGATCCGATCATTGACCGATACAGCGTTTCATCCACTTTCTCTCTACTCTCGTCTAGGCAAATCCCATGATTCTGAGCTAGGGGGTTGATGCTGGACTGGATTGAGCCATGTTGAACTTCTCCAGAAGATCGTTCACGTACTTTGTTTGGTGAATGAAGATTCCTTCGAGCATTTGCTCCACCTGTAGCCCTAGGAAGAACTTCATCTCCCCCATCGAACTCATCTCAAACTTCTTTTTCATCACATTCTCAAAATATTTACACAACTCGTCATTTGTCGATCCAAAGATGATATCATCGACGTAGATCTGCACAATTAAAAGATGCCCTGCAACCTCTTTGTTGAACAACGTACTATCAACTGTCCCTCTGCTAAACCCGTTGTCCAGCAAATGTTAGGAAAGCGTCTCATACCAGTCTCTCGGGGCCTGGTGTAGTCCGTAGAGCGCTTTGTCCAGAAGATAGACTTTGTTCTTGTGTACTGGATCGGTAAACCCCGGCGGTTGACCAACGTACACTTCTTCTTTGATTTTCCCGTATAGGAATGCAGACTTCACATCTAGCTGGTATACTTTGAATCCTTTCCACGATGCAAATGCTAGGAAGATTCTTATCACCTCGAGCCTAGCTACAGGGGCATATACCTCAGTAAAATCGATCCCCTCCTGCTGGCTGAAACCCTGTACTACCAGTCTTGCTTTATTCCTTACAATCACGCCTCTATCATCTCTTTTGCATTTAAAGACCCACTTCGTCATTATCAGCTTCTGGTTTTCAGGAAGATCTACTAATCTCCACACTCCCAACTTTTCAAACTGCTGCAGCTCTTCCTGCATAGCGTTTACCCAGCTTTCTTCAGTCAAAGCTTCTTTATACGTTCTGGGTTCGATCTGCGAGATAAAACATTTAAGTGAAAATTCTTCCTGTAAAGGAGCAACAGATGAATAAAAACAAGTAAGTGCTCTGTTGATCTGATCTCTCGTCTTTACTCCACTCTGAAGATCACCAATAATCTGCTCTGAAGGATGATAAGATAGAGTTCTTGGCATGACACTATCAGGCACGTTCACTTCCGATTGCAGATTCGTGATGTCTAGATCACCGGTGTGATCCTCAGCTTCAGTAGTAGCAACATTTGGTTCCTCGTCAAAATTCGGACCGGATTTTGATTCTGAGTCATCGGATTGATCAAATGATGGAGCCAGTTCCTCTGGTGGTTCGTGAGCTGTTCCACTGGGACCGGCCTCGTGATCGTTTGTACCAGTTGTAGGAATGTTTGTACCCACATCAGGTTGAGAAACCACCAACGGTCTAGGTATCTGATCTTGTACCATGGATTGCTGCTGTTGGTATAAGTAAGCAAGTTCCTCTTCACTCGGCTCTGTCGGCAGTTGGAAAGACTCCCAGAGTTTGTCATAATCAAAAAGCAATCTTTGTCCGGGAAGTTGCGGTGGAGCCGTATGCTTCTGACAGTCTACATGCTAAACTTCAATTACCTTCTTCAGACATGGAACAAACACTCTTTTGAGCGGACTCGCATATCCAACAAAGAAACCCTCATTACTCTTTGCACCAAACTTTCCATCTTGATCAATGAATGTACACGGTGATCCAAATGGCTCTAAAAACTTCAAATTTGGCTTGTAACGATGAAGAAGTTCAAAACACGTTTTCTTGTATTTCTTCACAGTTAGAACCCGATTCAATGTATAGCACGCTGCTGCCACAGCTTCACTCCAGAAAAATATTGGTAACTTGGAATCGACAAGCATCGTTCGAGCTGTTTCAATGATGGTACGATTCTTTCGTTCAGCTACACCATTTTGCTGTGGAGTGTATGGTGCACTGAATTCATGAAGAATTCCCTTCTCGTTACAGAACTCGAGCATGCGATTGTTCTTAAACTCCATTCCATTGTCACTTCTTATTCTCCGGATTGGCAATTTGTAAACCGTTTCCATCTTCTTGAAAAGAATCATCAAAGACTCAAACGTTTGATCTTCAAGCAACTTATCAAGTTCAAATTCAAGCTTTTCCACATCATCTTTAAAAATCTTTGGTTCAGTTTTCAAAACACTTTCCATCTTTTTCTCTTCAACTGACGATTTTGATTTTGCGACCCATGATTGATTCTCAAAAACTTTTATTTTTGGATAAATCTTTGAATCCTTTTGGACTTTCGAAGATTCGCCAACTTCAAAAATTGATTTTGACTTTTCTTCGGGCTTCAGAGATTCACCTCTTTTCAAAATACGAACCGGTGAAATCATTGGTTTTTTACCCTTATTATCAGTTAGAGTTTTAGGTCGGGGTTTTTGCAAAACAGGTTTTTCAAAGACTTTCATGCATTGTTTGGCCATATGACCAATCTCATTGTAGCGATAACAACTCTTTTGTCATATTCGACAAAAGTTGATTTGTACGACTCTTCTTTCAGCTTCTTCGCTGCATTGAAATCATCAATGGCTTTTTGACTGAAAATATACTCTTTTTCAGCATCAACACTTGGACCAACTACAAAAACATCATTCATCGTTTTCTTTGGCTTGACATTCTGCTTAGCCATTTTCTTTTCAAATCCAATTCCTTTGTTTTTAAAATTGTTTCCATTTCTCTTGTTGTTACCACCATTTCCCTCCCACTCTTTCTTTCTCGAGTTGTTAGGTTGTGACTTAACAAAAGACCTTTTGGGTTTTGAAAAGAACTCTTTGTTGTTTACCTCGGAAATGTCAATTTCGACCAATTTAAACACCTTTTCAACATTCTCAATTCTAGCATTTTGGAGCGGATACTCAAAATCAGAATAAAGCTTGTCAGTTCCAATCATTGTGTAAACCACAATAATCGGATCATCATTCTTGACTTTGTCTGATTTTGGTATGAATCTGTCTAAAAAGTTACCATCTTCTTCAAAATCAGAAATCGAATTCTCAAAATGAGTTTTCACAGTCTCAAACTCTGAGTTATCACTCTCTTCGTCTAACACTTGATCAACAACGGTCTTAATAACCTGTGACTCATTGTCAGTATCGGACGGAGAGAATGTAACATCAATACTCTCAGGTAACTCATTCTCAATGGTTTTCAGTTTGAGATTCAATGCAGCTTCCACCCCATCTGGATACTTTTGAGTGTAATGATTCCACATTGGGGGTGGAACACTGTTAAAGACAGGTGTTGCATTTGGTTGTTGTGGGACAATCTGTTCAATTACGTATGAAGATGCAACATAACTCATAAACTTCTTATCAATTCTTTCATTCTCAATTTTTGTTAACTCCAATTCTTTTTTCAATGAAGCAATTGTGTCCAAATGAAAATTGATTTCTACTTGTTTATCAAACACTGTTGATTTTAACAATTTTGTGGCTTTGTCGTTTTCAAGACTCTCTTTTTGAATCATTTGAATAGATTTAGCCAACTTGTCATAAGCTTCTTTTACTTCATTTAGGTCAAATTTAACCTCATCAGTGTGTTGTTTCAATTCCTGAAACTTTTTGCCTTTTTCAAGACATTCCATGCATGGTTTTGAACAGTTTTTGCATGAAGTTTCAGAGATTGAATCAATCTTTTCCTCTTGCTCAAAATCAACATCTTGTTTACCGACATTATCAGACTCTGACTCAGACACTCCTTCGGTTTTGACTTCCTCACTTTCAGATTTCCCGTCAGACTCCATTTGACCTGACTCTGTTTTGACTGACACACTTTCAACTGACTCAGTATCAACAGACTCTGGTTTTACAGATTCTGTGTCTACCTCTTTCAGCTTTTCCATTAAGGCTTTGTCAGCAATCTCTTTCAGTGTTTCTTCAGTCATTTCTTTCGAGACATCAATTATCTCTTCAACAAAATCTTTCTTAACATCATACTGTGAGCAAGATCCTGTTGTTGGTTCACTGAAATAACTTGCAAAAGAATTAAACACATTAGGAGGCATAATTGATTTTAAAAAACTAGCTAAAACCTCCTGTTCGGACTGATAATTGTAGACTTCTGCAGCAATTTCTTCGTGATCAACCGAACTTTCTTCAGACACAATTTCATTAACAACCTCTGTTTCAACTACACTCTCAGACACCTCTACAATCTCAGCCATCATTACTCTACCCTCACTGCCCGGGATATACTTGTCCCAACTGAATCCTTCAGCTACCTTTTCATCATCTTGGTTGACTATGAGAGCTTTTTCCGGCTTGTTTTCGATCTGAGGTCTTTGAATGACAGGTTGTTGATTTGTCTTGTGATAGATCGCCTGTCTGTAGTAATCATTGGTAAATGGATTTTGATGATTATTGACCTCTCTATTAGGACACTCCCGCTTAAAATGCCCTTTCTCTTTACATCTGAAACACGTCACTTTAGACTTATCAAAACCAAGCTTTTGATCTGGTCCTGATAAACTGTTCCGACCCGTGATTTCCATAAATCTTTGTGCTCTTCTTACCAGACTTGCCATTCCCCACTTAATGTCTATCAATTCGAGCTCCTCCGGATCTATCTGATCATAGTCCTCTTTCGTCATATCGGGGTTTCCTATTCTCCCAGCAACCAAACTCTCGTAAGATTCCAACACTGATGCGAGTAGTGCTATGTGCTGTTTAGTAGAAGATTCTATAAAATCTTGAACGTTCTTAATGTTTACTGCAATGTTGCACAGTATCCCCGGAATTTAGCTTTGATTGTTTGATCCAGATGAACTTTGAGTGTAGGATCGATCTGGAGAACTTTGAACTTTTGAATTTGGTTCAAAACTAGCAAATGGTGAGTTGTTGTTGTTTGATGTAACTGATGATGTTCCGGAAGTTGAATCTGCACTAAAAGCTGTTTGAATCTTCGGGCTTAGATTTGTTGTTGCCGGAGAACTGCCTTTATAATATAATGAAACATCCTGTTGAACATTTGCAGAATTCATCTGTTTAACCTTTGTTAACTCTAACTCATGTGCTTCGATCTTCTCTATGAAACCACTAAGATTCAAATTAGCAAAATTTGTATTGTTCTTTAACACCAGCAGATAAGTACCCCATTCATCGTATGGTAATGCATCTGCCAATTTATCGATCCACTCCTCATTAGTCTTGGTTATCTCCAATCTCCCCATCTCCACAACTAGATGACAGTATCTTTCAATCAACTGTTTTGTAGTTTCACCTTTCAAACCAGTGAAGATGTCAAATTGTTTCTTTATCAAAGCCTTTTTGCTTTTGATCATGGCCACACTCCCTTTAAACTTTAATTTCAGTGACTCCCAAATAGATTGTGAATTATCCTCATGTTGTAACAACACCAAGATATCCTCTTTAATTGCCTGTTGAAGAATACTCATCATCTTCTTTTCAGCTTTGAAATCTTCTTATTCAGTTTGTGTCAAACTACCAATCACTTTCACATGACCCAAACCATCTACTGGAGGAACATATTTCGCTTCAATCTTCATCCAGCACTCGAAGTGGTTTGCTTGAACCCATGTCTTAAACCTTCCAGACCAACCCGAATACTCATCGATATTCATCAGTTTAGGTGGTTTCTGCATCGTTCCGAGCTCATTCTCCATATTCACGTTTTGTACTATACTGCCTGGGTTTTGTGCTGTTGTCATCCCACCGCCGGCAAAGAAGTTATAAAAATCTTGATTTTTCATTTTATGAAAACAGTTTACGAACAATTTTTCAAGTTTTGAAAACAGGTTTTACACGAAATCAGAATTTCGATCGGAATTACGAACACAATGGACTATCACAAAAAATCAGATCCTCTCAAACGAAATTATGTTTTAAGCAAGATTAACTTTTTCAAACGAGATCACTTTCAAACTAGATGACTTTCAAACGGAATAGTACCTTTAAACGGAATAGAGTGCCATTTTCAAACGGAATTGACCAACAACCTCTTTTCAAACGAAATCAGCCAAGACCTTCAAATGAAATCTCTATTTTCAAACAAAATAAGATATTTCGTTTGAAATTGCAAGAATTTTTTCAAACGGAATTGTTATTTCAAACGAAATAACCTCAGATTTTCAAACGAAATACGATTTTTCAAACGGAATATCTTAGCTTCGTTCAAACGAAATAAGGTTTATGGTCCATTTATGTCACTTTTAGCCCGAATTTTGATCTGATTCTCTCAAGGGTTTGTTAAAACACACTTTTACACACACTGTCAAAAACTCAGTCCATTTTGTCCGTTAAAATGTCCAGAAATCCAATTTTGAGTAGAAAACGCTACTGATTCAAGTGTATTGGCTCATAACTGGCTCTGATACCAATTGTAGGATCGTTTTACCGACCAAGTGAGTCAATCAGAGGCAATACACACTGTTTGAGAGGCGGAATCAAACAAACAGAGTAGAATCAGTACAGAATAGAGTAGAAAACAGATTGTTGTACTTTAAACTAGCTTCTCATTCAAAATATACTTGATTACACAGCGGAATTTCAGCAGCACTTCATGACACACAAAGTAATTCCGTATAAAAATGAGAAGACAACACCCATATATATAGGGTGACTAATTTCGTTTGAAATGGTAACATGCCATTTCAAACGGAATTAGATGGTTAATTTCATTTGAAATGACATGGTACCATTTCAAATGAAATTACCATAAAATTACATTCAGACCCCTGAACTTTACATATCTGACACTTTTGACCCCTATACATCATGACCTAGACTTAAGACGTAGGCTTTAGACATCGTGCACCAACAAAAGACATCATTCGTTGATGTAGTTAAAGAGACCCTTTGGTGGTCTAGTTAAAGAGATTGATTCGTCAATCTAGTTAAAGACATCATTCGTTGATGTAGTTAAAGAGACCCTTTGGTGGTCTAGTTAAAGAGATCATGCATTGATCTAGTTAAAGATATCATTCGTTGATATAGTTAAAGAGACCCTTTGGTGGTCTAGTTAAAGAGATCATGTGTTGATCTAGTTAAAGATATCATTCGTTGATATAGTTAAAGAGACCCTTTGGTGGTCTAGTTAAAGAGATCATGTGTTTATCTAGTTAAAGATATCATTCGTTGATATAGTTAAAGAGACCCTTTGGTGGTCTAGTTAAAGATATCATGTGTTGATCTAGTTAAAGATATCATTCGTTGATATAGTTAAAGAGATCCTTTGGTGATCTAGTTAAAGAGACCCTTTGGTGGTCTAGTTAAAGAGGTTGTTCGTCGATCTAGTTAAAGAGATCATGTGTTGATCTAGTTAAAGAGATCATTCGTCGATCTAGTTAAAGAGATCCTTTGGTGATCTAGTTGAAGAGACTCTTTGGTAGTCTATTTAAAGAGATCATTCGTTGATCTAGTTAAAGAGACTCTATGGTTGTCTAGTCAAAGTCATCACAGGATTATTCGTTTGATTTTCCCCTACACATTATAAAATGAACTGTGCGGACTGTGCAAGAAATTACGTAATTATGGATGCATACATAATTATGGAATTCAGTGCACAAAAAACACAACAAGTTTTGTCATGTGTAAGTGATGGGAAAAAACACGAAACCTGGTCACAAACGGTAAACACAAACGCGGAAGCAAACTTCGTTTGGCCAAGAATTTTCCCAAACTTGAATGAACCTATGAGGATGCAAATAAATAGGGTATATCGACTACAATCTAAACAACCCGAAAACAATAATAACAAGAAAACCAAATTTTAGCGTGGAAAACCTCTCAAGAAAGGAAAGTAAAAACAACGGGACTACTAGAGCCGCTTCAAATCCACTATCACAAATTAGAGCAATACAAAGTCTTCCCTAGGTATACTAGAGGCATACAATAATCATCATACACTTGGAATTAACAACTTCAAGCATATGGAATCAAATACAAAGACTAAAGAAGGAATATCACCAAAATTTTGCAGCAGCAAACAGAGGTTGTGCAGACAGACTTCCAGACGTGATTAAGACAAACTGATCATTGGATAAGGTCACCTGATGTTGCGAGTACCGTGTCAAAAAATCGGAACGATCCAACGGTTCAATCTTCGGGAAATCGACGATCTCTACAGCTAGGTTTTAAAGTGACGGAAATTGCTTCTTCTTTTGTGTGAGAGCTTTTGTGTGATGTTGTGGCTGGAACATGGATTAGATCTCTTATCAAATCCCTTTTAACCATCTACAAAAATAAGAATGGGCCATAAAGAGTGTTGGGCTTTCTCATGGGCCCAAAAAACCCAACAATTCTCCCCCTTTTTGGCCTATGAGGAAGAGTTCGCCATCCCTGCGATCGAGCAACAAACCTTCAACTTTTCCCTTGCTAAAGCTTTAGTCAACATATTGGAACAATTATCATCGGTATGAACTTTATCAAGTTCAAACAACTTGTCTTCAATAGCATCTCTAATCCAATGATACCGCACATCAATATGTTTTGTTCTCTTGTGAAATATAGAGTTCTTAGCAGGGTGAATAGCACTTTGATTATCACAAAGAACCATGTAGTGTTGTTGCATAAAGCCAAGCTCCTGCATAAACCTTTTCAACCACAAGAGTTCTTTGCATGCTTCTGTTGCTGCCATATACTCAGCCTTGGTTGTAGACAAAGCAACACACTTTTGCAGTCTTGACTGCCATGAGACAACTCCCCCTGCAAAAGTCATCAAATATCCAGAAGTGGATTTCATGTTGTCTTTGTTCCCCGCCATATCAGAATCAGTGTAACCAACAAGCATGGATACCCAATTTGGAAGAACCACGTAGATATCTAAGAATCCACTTAACTGCTTCCCAATGCTTCTTACCTGGATTTGACAGAAACCGACTAACAACACCTACAACATGGGCAATATCAGGTCTTGTACATACCATTGCATACATCAAGCTTCCAACCACTGACGCGTATGGAACTTTATCCATGTCTTCAATCTCCTCCTTCAAAGAAGGGCAATCTTTATCGGTTAGTTTAAAATTGGGAGTAAGAGGTGAACTAACCGATTTGGCTTTATCCATGTTGAACCTCCAAAGCACCTTCTCAATGTATTGCTCTTGTGACATGTGCAACTTCTTTGAAGCTCTATCTCTAGTAATCCGAATACCAAGAATTTGTTTTGTTGGCCCCAAGTCTTTCATAGAAAACGACTTGCTCAATTCTTTTTTCAGCTCCACAATTCTATCAGCATTCTTACCAACAATCAACATGTCATCAACATAAAGAAGTAAGATGATAAAATCATCATCACCAAACCTTTGAAAGAAAACACAGTGATCTGAAGTAGTCTTTCGGTAGCCTTGCATCCCCATAACAGACTCAAATTTCTTGTACCACTGTCTCGGTGCTTGCTTCAACCCATAAAGACTTTTCTGAAGCTTACAGACATAGTCTTCTTTACCTTTAACATGAAAACCTTCAGGTTGCTCCATATAGATTTCTTTATCCAAGTCACCGTGAAGGAAAGCTGTCATGACATCCATTTACTCAACCTCAAGATCAAGACTAGCTGCCAAACCAAGAATCACCCGAATGGAACTCATCTTCACGACTAGGGAGAAAATCTCATCAAAATCAATACCCTTTCTTTAACTGAACCCTTTAACCACCAATCCGGCTTTGTACCTAGGCCGCGAGGTATGTTCTTCAGTCTTCACTTTGTAGACCCACTTATTCTTCAAAGATCTTTTTCCCTTGGACAACTTTACTAACTCAAAGGTATTGTTCTCATACAAGGAATTCATCTCATCTTGAATGGCTTCAACCCACTCCCTTTTGTGTTCATCTTCCATGGCCTCTTCATAACACTCGGGCTCTCCCCCATCAGTGAGTAAGACATACTCATCAGCAAAATAACAGGTGGAAGGATGACGGTTTCTTGTAGACCATCTAAGTGGGACAAATGTTGGCATACCTGATATTGGTAACTCTAGATGAGGACCCTCCTCTAACTCTTGCTGCTCTGGAATATCATGATTATCAGTACCGTGTTGTTCATCATGTTGAATATCATCTTCATTATGCGGCTCAGAGTACTGTGGAGGAACTGGATCCAAATCAGTAAGAACATCTGTATATTGAGGAACTATCTTTGTCTTCTCAATATCTTTCAAACTTTGATCTTTAATAAAAATCAGCATCGAAACTTCTTATGAGTTTCTTCGAGATTGGATCATAAAACTTGTATCCAAACTCATCTCCCCCATAACCAAGGAATATACATGGTGTCACACCCCGACCAGGTAAAACAACAAATCGTGGCGGAAACGTCAGGGAGTGTTGTAATAGAATTATTGTTTCGCAACCATGGATACAAAAGAGTTTCGTTTTATTTAAATATTAAACATTAACATTGTCTTTGAAACTGAACAAGCAAATTATATCTCAACTATCATTGTTATTATGTCACTAAGGTCTTGTCCAGATCCTTTGTGACTCATGCATCCTAGCAATCAACATTAAGCAACATCACCTGAAACATATGTAAAAACAAATTCAACAAAGAAATCCTGGCGAGCACATAGGTTTTATGTGAGTATCAGATTCATGGCTCGTTTATATGTTAAAATAACTCGTACAACTTCGTTGTTCGACAGTAGAAAACCTTGTTTTGTAAAATGTTTGTGTATATAAAAAAATGATTTAACCAACTTAAAACAATTGGTTATAGTTTAAAAAAATCTCGTTGCCATGAATCTTAACCCAAAACATTTGTTGAAGTAAACCAAATCGTATATCGTTCTCGTAAAATAACTCGTATGGTTTATATCCTTTCAAAAACATCGTTAAGTGACATCGTTTCAAAATCGTTAACTCGTTTAAATCGTTTCCAAATCGTTGAATCGTTTAAATCGTTCAATCGTTCTCGTATCGTTCAATCGCTCTCGTTCAACTCGTTCTCGTTTTAATTGTGAAAACTACTTTTGGTCGTCTCGCTAATAACATTCAAACCTTCGTAACTCGTCCATCGTTCAACTCGTATTAACAAACCACCAAAGGGTAAGTTAACAATCATCAGGTTCAGTCATTACCCACCTAACCCACACATAACCATGGGTGCAGTCTAATAACGGGATTTGTCAGATCCTATGGTACCATAACCTAATACTGGTCGGTTCGGCCAAAATTAATGAATGTCATTCGTTATGTAACTACAACCAACAAGTTCATTCACATTGTCGAAATCGTTATTAATTTAGTATAAACCATCACAATCGTTTTTGAAATCATCGTAAAAATATCGAAATCGTTTTGATACATATGAATCACCCCAAAACAATCGAAAACATGTAAAAGAGGGGATCTATGTACTCACCTTTGGGTGCGTTTTTATATGTTAACACAATCCCTCAAATTGTTTATTTGTCCTAAATTAAATAAGAATGATTTAATAATCGAAACCCACAAAATACATAAGTTTCTCCGATACTTAGAATTTTCACATAACTTTGAGATTTCTCGAAAAGTTATTATTTTTGATTATTTTGGTGTATTTATATATATGGGTTTATATATATATTTTAAAAACTTTGCGACTTAGTATAAATATCGTAATACACATAATCTTGTCAAGTATTATCATGTCATCATACACATATTATAAAACACATAACACATTGTAACACATAAAATTTACCCATGAACAACCCATTCTAGTGTACGTCGAAAGACACTTATTTTAGCGATTCAGTAACATTTTTGGGCGTCGGAAGTCACGTATGACTAACCAAGCACCAAGTAAACTTAATATAAGTTAAAATAATTATTTTTACATCAAAAATATTAGTTTACTTACTGATCTAAAACAGTTTTATAAAAATCCTCCGAAAAGCCGATTTTTAACCGTTTTACCGCATAGTTTTGCATAAAACGTTACCCGAACCATCCCAAATCGAAACGACTTGATATTTTAACATAACCCATGTTATTTACTGAATAAAATAGTGGTTATACTCATGATAGTGCAGGTCTTAAATAAAGCACATAAATCATGCAAATTTCACATATTTTACCACTTTTTAAGCTATATGTACAACATGCAAAGCTATCAAACCTATGTCAAAGTTTCATGCCATTATAATATACCAAATAATGTTATTTTTAGTGTTTATAACCTGATCTAAAACATTTTTGTCATATAACCATTTTTTATCACTTCTTGAGCTTTAAATCAACATGTATTCTCATGTACAAGTGCCTAAAGCACACTATCATAGCATCATCATTTTATATTAATCTAAATGAATCCAATATGCAACTTGTTCATGTTTATTTGCTGATGTACTTAATCATTTATCATATCATGCATAGATCATCCAACACTTGCATTTTAACTATCATTCAAGAACAAGCAACAACTTAAACAAGTACTTATCAAGAAATCAAACTTCAAAACTCATACACCCATATATATATGTATACGGTTATATACACACATAAACATCACCATTTTTATTTGTATCAAGACCCATTTCATTTTAGATTTCAAGTTTGTGAAAATTCTAAGATTCAAGAGAAACTTCAAATCATCAAGAACAACCAAGAATCAAGAGTATGACTTAAACATAAATGTTATACCTTCAAGATTCAAGCAAGTTGTTGGATGAGGTTTTGATGATATGGAGCTTGAAATCACTTGAAAGCACCTTGGAAACCCCTTTGTATCTTCACACCAACTTGAAATATGCTTAAAATGGAGCTTGATTATAAAGAACAAGGTTGCAAAAGATGAAGATGGTGATGAAGGTGGAGGTTACGGTTTTGGGAGGAGAGAGAGGAAGGGATTGTGTGATCTTGTTGTGATATGTTGAGATCTTAGAAGATATAGAAGATATATGAAGGGATATGGAGATCTATGAAGGATTACTTGCATCAACAAGTGGCAAAGATGAGTGAGAAGTGGCAAGGGGAGGCTGCCACCTCTACCCCCCACTCACATACACACGCAAATTTTTATAATAATATGTTATATGTAGGCTAAAGCGGGTGTTTAACTGGATACCGGGTATTTTATCTGGCGTTTAAATCCCGATTTATGGCGTTCTAATTTATTTTTATTATTCTATAAAAATAAACTCGCCAAAATATTACTGAAATAAATTTCAGTTGCCGAGACTGGCTGTGTTGTCTGCGTTTTGCAGTAGAAGCACTGTGTTGCGCAGAAACACGCGGTACGCGCTTAAACTTGAAAAAAAAACGTTTTTAAGCGTTTTAATTTATTTTTCAACACGAACCTGATTAAAATAAATTTTTAATCATAACAGAATATTTTTGGGATTTAAATATTATCCGGGCGGTCACCAACGTTCGTTTCGCAGTTTTGTCGTAAATAGTTCTTTAGTTCAAATAAACATGTTTTTGCCATACCGAATCCTTCGAAACTTATTTCTAAGTTATGCAAAAAGTATTTAGGGTTTGTTTGGCTTATGTCACAGTTCCGGAGTGTACGTCGCGTTAAACTGATTGCGTTTATGCACCAGTTTGTGTATAACCTTCCAGAAAGCGATATAAAGCTTGAAATCGGAATCAAATCAAATTGTAAAATCATCAAACACAATTACACATATAATAACACCAAAGCACATTGTTTTATTGATAATCAACATTGTTTTACATTATACGATGATTACTGAGCACAGTTGTCACACATGGCTTGGTCTTTACATCAAGCTTTGTTCTTTCATCTTTGGGAATATGCACAAAAGCCTTGCATCCAAAGACCCGAAAATCATCGTATGAAGCATCTTTGCCACTCTAAACCCTGTCAGGAACATCAAAAGACAAAGGAACACAAGGAGTACGATTAATAACATTTACTACGGTGTTCAAAGCTTCACCCCAAAAGGAATTAGGAAACCCTGCATGTGACAACAAACATCTAACCCTTTCATCCAATGTTCTATTCATCCGCTCTGCTAGACCATTCAATTGTGGTGTCTTTGGAGGAGTCTTTTGGTGCCAAATACCTTTCTCTCTACAATAAGAATCAAAAGGGGCAATGTACTCACCTCCATTATCTGTTCGAATACACTTGAGCTTCTTCTCAGTTTGTCTCTCAACTAAGGCATGAAACTGCTTAAACATGTCTAATACTTGATCTTTAGACTTCAAAGTATAGGCCCAAACTTTTCTCGAATGATCATCAATAAAAGTGACAAAGTACAAGCAACCCCCAAGTGTTCTAGTCTTCATAGGATCACAAACATCCGAATGTATTAAATCAAGTATATTGTCTCTCCTATGAGGAGGGTGACTTTTGAAAGAAACTCTTTTCTGCTTACCTGCCAGACAATGAGAACACTTCTTCAAATGAACATCGTGCAAATCGGGCAAGGCATTCTTCTTCAACAAAATAGACATCCCCTTTTCACTCATGTGAGCAAGTCTCCTATGCCACAAGTCGGTCATATCGGCATTAACAAATTGACAGAGTCTTTGGAGATCTTCGGATGTGTTCTGTATAACTTTGAACTTCTTTTACCTTTTACCATGATCAAAGAACCACGAGTGAGTTTCCAAACACCATCACCAAAGGTACTATGGTAACCATCATCATCAAGTAAACCTGTGGAGATCAAATTGAGTCTAATATCTGGAACATGTTTTACATTGTGTAAAACCAACTCCATCCCAGTGTCAAACTTCAAGCAAACATCCCCAACACCTACAATCTTTGATAGCCCGTTATTACTCATCTTAACAACCCCAAAGTCACCAGGTGTGTAAGATGAATAAAATTCCCTTTGTGATGTCACATGACACGTAGCACCACTGTCAACAACCCAACTCGAATCATCACGTGCAATGTTCACCATATCATAATCACAACAAATGAAGAACTCTTCGGTAGCAGTATTAGCTTCAGCAGTATCATTGCCACCATCATCCTTTTTATGATTGTTCTTTTGATTGTTGTAATTAGCCTTCTTGTTCTCCCTTTTTAATTGTCTGCAGAATTTAATTGTGTGTCCTTTCCTACCACAATGATGACACTCATAATCAGCAAACTTACCTCTAGACTTACTACGATGATTCCCTTTGTTACTCGGACCTCTATTTTGACTTCTCCCCCTGCTTTCTGTGACTAAGACATCCGAATGTGAAGAGGAACCCTGCGATCTCTTCATTTAAAATACTGCCTTTAGCCATTTCCATAGTAATAAAACCATTTGCTGCAGAGTTGGACAATGATGTCCTAAAAGTCTCCCAAGAATCCGGTAAAGTACCAAGAAGCCATAAGCCTTGTACCACATCTTCAAACTTAATACCAATTCCTGCAAGCTGATTAATAATACCCTGAAAAACATTTAAATGATCAGTGAAAGGAGTTCCATCATTGTACTTCAAATTTATCAACTGTTTAATCAAGAACAGTTTATTGTTTCCGGTCTTCCAAACATACAATTCCTCAAGCTTGTTCCACAAAGTACGAGCGTGAGTCTCCCCGCTAATATGATTCAAAACATTATCATCAACCCATTGACGAATATAACCACAAACCTTTATGTGCAATATATTCCACTCTTCATCAGTCTTACCACCCGGTTTGTCGGTATTAAAAACAGGCATATAATAATCCTTCATATAAAGGAGATCTTCCATCTTTCCTTTCCAAACATGTTAATTAGAACCATTCAAATTCACAATCCTACTTGTATTTGCTTCCATCGTTCAATCAAGTTTCAACCCAATAACAAGAGCCAATGGCTCTGATACCACTATGATGGGAAAAAACGCGAAACCCGGTCACAAACAGTAAACACAAACACGGAAGCAAACTTCGTTTGACCAAGAATTTTCCCAAACTTGAATGAACCTATGAGGATGCAAACAAATAGGGTATATCGACTACAATCTAAACAACCTAAAAACAATAATAACAAGAACACCAAATTTTAGCGTGGAAAACCTCTCAAGAAAGGAGAGTAAATACCATGGGACTACTAGAGCCGCTTCAAATCCACTATCACAAATTAGAGCAATACAAAGTCTTCCCTAGGTATACTAGAGGCATACAATAATCATCATACACTTGGAATCAACAACTTCAAGCATATGGAATCAAATACAAAGACAAAAGAAGGAATATCACCAAAATTTTACAACAGCAAACAGAGGCTGTGCAGATAGACTTCCGGATGTGATTAAGACAAACTGATCGTTGGATAAGGTCGCCCTGATGTTGCGAGTATTGTATCAAAAAATCGGAACGATCCAACGGTTCAATCTTCGGCAAATCGACGATCTCTGCAGCTAGGTTTTAAAGTGACGGAAAATGCTTCTTCTTTTGTGTGAGAGCTTTTGTGTGATGTTGTGGCTGGAACATGGATCAGATCTCTTATCAAATCCCTTTTAACCATCTACAAAAATAAGAATGGGCCATAAAGAGTGTTGGGCTTCCTCATGGGCCCAAAAAACCCAACAGTAAGAACCTATAGTCATAAGAATAACGAAACGGGAACAATGTAATAAGGGCATGGTGGATACGCCGATGGTACTTCCTATATATAAGTGTTCCTTATTACATTGCAAGTATAGCGTTATTTAAGTTACTAGAAGTTATGGACCTTGACCAATGTTGTTTTATGTTATACTCTCCGACTCCAAATTTCGAGCACAAAAAAGTTTCCTATAATAGTCTTCATAGGAAACATTCTCTCTATCCGTTATTCGAAACTCCAAATTCTTGTCGAATTCACACGCTCTCCATATTTCACTACAACGAGAACATCATTTTAACAATTACATGTCACTCTTGATGTTCGGTACAATCATACACAAACCTATTGGAATGGAGTTTAAATCTTCAGATCCGAACTCCTCCCTACAAACACCAGACGAGTACGATTAACAAAGTTCGCTGGAAATCCAGACGTGGCCCAGAGTTCTACACAGGTAACGGAGGATTATTTGAAAGCTGAACATCCACATCTGTTTTCACAAGTTTCCTCTAAAATTAAATTTCGGGACGAAATTTACTAAAGTAGGGGAGACTGTGACATTTGTGCCTTTACGATCATCATACAAATACGAATAAAATGAAATATTGTATTTCATTCTCAGGATTTGTACAATTACTGTTGGACTCTGTATGCCGAAGCCACATATTAAATTGATGTGGCTAGTACGTTATGATCCAAGTCGGGTCATACCCAATAACAAGCTAGACAAACACCTATAATATTTATATATGATATGATCAAACAAATAAATATTAACACTTATAATATTTAGAAATTGGTTTTCTAAATAATTGCACTTGACAAACTAATAAATTATATGGATAATTTATTTTGAGAGAATATTTTATCTTGTTATTTAATGTGTTAAATAACATCATAAAAGGTTATGATTTGTTGCATAAAGTCTTGTAAACATATGATGTTTTATTTATAAAAGTTAAAAAATAATACAAGACATAAAATAAAAGGTAAAAAATTTTTCATTGGGCAAAAATGGTGGCCCTATGGCTGGCCATATGTTGCTTCCCAAGGTGGGTTTTCCTTTTTCCCATACATGCAATATCTCATCTAAGATCATAATTTGATTTAGTTAGTTAACACACATATTCTCTCTCACATAATTCAAGATCAAGAACTCTCATAATTCTCTTGAGAATTTTCGGCCAAGGGTGGTATTTTAAGAGAGTTCACTAGTGAAAATCCTAGCAATCTTAAGGTGTTTGTTGGAGGCTTGGGGTATGCAAGCTTGAGGCTTTCTTGTTTGGAAGCTACCATTCAAAATATCATCTTCTTCGTATCACCTTGCTCTTAATAAAAGGTAGTATTCTAAAACACCCTATGGTTGTATTTTGATAGCATGCACGTCATATATGGATCCGTTTATTGGGTTTTGCATTTAAAATGGTTTAAAATTTTGTAAAGTAGCATGTTTTAAATATATATTCCACTGCGTTTTAATTTTATATGGATAAAATTACTTTGATAAACATGTGAAAAACCCAACAATGGCATCTAGAGCTGCTTATATGAGTGCATGCTTCATCGGATTTAAAATTTTCGGGTTTTCGGGTTTGGAGAAACCCTATGGCCGAAATTTTATCTGTGGTTCTCCTTTTGTTTTTTCAAGATTTATTTCTTACATGCATAAAGGAATCTTGAAAAAATTATGTCATATGGATGATTTTTTTTGTTTGGACAAAAACCCACTTTTTCGGTTTTTTCATTCTTGACCGAAAATGTAGGTTGTAAAAAAGGAACCATTTTTGCTCTTGAATTTTATATATATGTGGATATATATTTTGGTGTACATAACCTAGCCATGACCTTGTGTGAATATGTTGAATGTTTGTGTTTGTGATTTGTATTTAATTATTTCAAAGGGTTGTAATAATTATAATTTTGTCTTCCATTTGTAAAAAATATGTAATTTATTTATTTTCATTTGGTATGTAAATAAATAGATTAGGTGCATTTTATTTTACTAGAAAAATGTATTAGGATACCTTTTGTAAAAGAAGATGCAAACAAAAATGCGGTTTTGGTTTTTGGCAATTTCGGGCATAAAGGACTTCATAGTTCTTAACGGGATTTTAGCCCGATAACCAAAACACATTTTTGAAGTCCAAAGGAGTTTGGAACTGAATATAAAAGACATTTGGAAGCCCAAAGAAAGTGAAAAAATCACAACACAAGAAGAAGACTTGAAGCATTTGGATGCGAGATCAAGTGGGAGTTCAACGACACATTATTTGTGTCTATATTCACCCTTTAGGAAGGACCTTTTGACACACTTGTTTTGGCTAACAAGTGTGGTCAAAATAGTTGGCTATGGTTATGCACCTATTGATATGTGTGTTGTGCTTGTGTGGTTGTTTATTTTATTGTTTGGATGATATTTGGATATGCATGCTTAACAATTAATAATCAACAACAAGCTTAAAATTGGTTCTTTAAAAGTCATTAAAGAGGTTAATAAAAGGTTATTAAAAATTAATAATTTTATAATAAAATGGGTTTTATTAAAAGGAACCTTGAAAATTGGTTTTCACAAAAGTACCAAGGATTTGAATGCATGCAAATGTATGGTACATAAAGTTTTCTAAACTAGAATTTTGAAAACTCAAAATCCCTTTTATAAAACAAGTCAAACACCATCCTTTTATACAACACTCGAATCACTTAGGAACTCTTTGTGGGATAAAGGTAACCTAACCACATTTGAGGGAACTTGTATGTTTGAGGTGGGGTTACCATGTTTGTGGGATAAAGGTCACCTAACCACTTATATGTGTAAACTCACATGTGTGTGTAAGTTGGACGACTTGATTTGGAAACCATGAACTTAGGGTCACTGAAGCATGGGGAACAAAGGTGTTGATGGGATTAAACATGCCAACTAAACATAAAGATGTTTAACCGATCCCATATGGCTAGAAGTTGCAAAGGGTTGCAATTGTCAAACGTTGACTACCTTGTTAATTTAAATAATGGGATAAAGGTCACCTAACCAATATTTAAATGTAACGTTGGATTCTAGATTTTAATTATTAATTGTCCATGAGACATAAAAGGGTATTAATGATTAAAATATAATAATATCGAAAATACTAAAATTGAACCTTGTAAAATTTTGTAGATGGCAGCTAACAATATTACCCAAACCGTCCGTAACCTATCACTAAAAACAATCCTTGAAAAAGGATCGTCTCAATCAAAACACTTTATGGATTAATATCGAAACTCAAGAATCGTTCTAAAGTAAGAAAAGATATCCTATGTGTTGAACGATCCTATTCCCGATGAACATCTTATGGAAGATAAGGATGCCTATAACGATTGGATTAAGTATACCGATGATACTATGCAAGCCTCTTACCTCATGTTAGGAATTATGATTCCCGAGATTCAAAAGGATTTTGAACATCATGAGCATATGACATGATTAACCAATTGTAGGAAATGTTCCTAAGGGTAGAACGCTTCGAAACGGTTCGAGTGCTTCATGCATGTCGAATGGAGGAAACCTAATCGGTCTCATCTTATGTCTTTAAGATGAAAAGCCACATTGAGCGCCTCGAAAGGCTCAATATGGGTAAAAGGCTTTATCCATTCTAACGATCAATGAGGGTGGGGACAAGAAAGGGCATCACCCCGACACCAAAGAAAATGTTGCAAATGGTAACGGGAAATTCAAAGGGAAAAAGAAAAGAAATACTAAAGCGAAACCATCGAAACCAAAAGAAAAGAAGGCAAAGGTTTCCATGAACGATCCATGCTTTGAGTGTGGTGAGATAGGGCTTTTGAAAAGGAATTGTCCAACCTATCTCAAAGAGTTGAAAACAAGACCTTAATGTTATTTCTTCAAACACATGGGTATTAGATACCGGTTGTGGAACTCATATTTGCAATTCGTTGCAAGAGTTCAAAAGAAATAAGCATTACAAGAAGGGAGACATTAGTTTCTTCATGGGCAATGGAACGAAAGTTCAAGTTGAAGCCCTAGGAGACTATGTTTTGAAACTTCCAAATGGTTTGGAAATTGTTTTTAAAAAAATGTTTTGAATGCTCCTAGTTTGACTAGGAACATTATTCAAGTTTCCCTTATAAGACAATATGGTTTCGATTTAAAGTTTATAAACAATGATATTTATATTTCGATAAATGACATGTTTTACTTTAAAGCTATGCTTTCAAATGGTATTTATGAATTGGTTCATGATAATACATCATTTGATAGTTCAATGTACCAAGCAATCACCAAGAAACTCAAAATGGATTTGAGTGAGACCTATCTTTGGCATTATCGCCTTGGTCATATAAACAAAGTCGCATGTAAACACTTCGAAAGAATGGTCTTTTGAAGACAAATGAAGTTGATTCATTTGATACATGTGAATCTGGTTTACAAGGTAAAATGACTAAGAAACCCTTTAGTGGGAAAGGGCAAAATATTTATTAGGTATCATACATTCGGATGTATGTGATCCTTTTAAGCCAATGACTAGGAATGGTGAGAGATACTTCATTACCTTTTACTGACAACTATAGTAGTTATGGTTATGTATACTTGCTGAGATACAAAGTTGAAGTATTGAAATGTTCAAAGCCTTCAAAAGGTGAAGTACAAAATCAACTCAATCAAAGTTCTTCGTTCTGATAGAGGAGGAATCGAACTCTATTTGGATATAGTTCGATCTATGATGGCTAGGAGCGCATTATCTCTCTCATTATGGGGTTACGCTTTGCTCTCCGCGGCCCGTACATTCAATGTGGCCCAAACCAAGAAAGTGGATAAGCCACCTTTTGAAATATGGCATGGAAGGGCTCCATCAATATCATATTTGAAGGTATGAGGTTGTGAAGCTTATGTGAAGCAATACACCTCAAACAAATTGGAAGTACGATCCACTAAGTGTATCTTCGTAGTATTACCTAAAGATGATAAAGGATATTATTTCTACGATCCAATAGAGCAAATGGTATTTGTTGCTCGAAAGGCTAAGTTCTTGGAAGCTAAGTTCCTTATGGAAGGAACTAGTAGAACAGTGGAACTTGATGAGGATCAAGAACCACAAGCCGATACACGTTTGGTTGATACTAGCATTCAACAAGAGGTTGTTGAAAACGATCAAGTGGTTGATCAATGATCAAGTGGTTGATCATTACACACAAAAACGTTCGCAGATCTGGTAGAATCAGTAGTCCACCTGAAAGATATGGATTTTTCATGGATGGATGCTACGTGGTAGATTCGGGTGAACCTACCACATACCATGATGCAATGTTAAAATCCGATAGCGAAAAATGGCTTGAAGCCATGAACGTAGAGATGCAATCCATGTATAACAACCAAGTATGGGAATTGGTTGTGCCACCTCTTAACTCCAAAGTAGTTGGAAGTAAGTGGGTTTTCAAGAAGAAAACGGATATGCATGGTAACTAGGATACTTTATAAAGGGAGACTTATAGCAAAAGGTTTCACTCAAACTCAAAGGGTTGATTATGATGAGACCTTTTCGCCCGTGGCGATGCTAAAGTCAACTAGGATATTATTTGCCATACCTACATAATATGATTATGAGATTTGGCAAATGGATGTCAAAACGGCTTTCCTTAATGGATATCTTAAGGAAGATGTCTATATGGTTCAGCCTGAAGGTTTTGTCGATCCAAAACATCCTAACAAAGTGTGCAAGTTAAAGAAATCAATCTATGGATTGAAACAAGCATCGAGAAGTTGGAAACATACATTGACAAAGTATTGAAAAGGTTCAAGATAGAGAGCTCTTGAAAGGTTTGGTACCTATTCAAGAGGGAACAATATTAAGTGCGTCTTAATGTCCAAGCTCAAAGGATGAGCAAGAAAGAATGAAAGGAATCCCATATGCGTTTGCTATAGGATCCATAATATATGCAATGATATGCACTAGACCAGACATGTCATGCGCTTTAAGCATGACGAGAAGATACCAGCGAGTAACCGTCATTGGGTGACTGTTAAAATATATATTGAAATACCTTAGAAGAACTAAGGATATATTTCTAATATATGGATCTGGTAAAGAAGAACTCGTTGTAAAGGGTTACAGGGATGCGAGTTTCGGAATTCGTTGTAAAGGGTTACATGGATACGAGTTTCCAAACTGATCGAGATGGTTCTCGATCACAATCAGGGTAGCATTGTCCACTACAGAATCAGAATATATCGCCGCTTCATTGATTGAGATAATTCGTATGGATCTGCCACATGAATTATTGCCGATCTAGGGGTAGTCCCTACCATTCAGGACCCCCAGAGATCTTTGTGATAACGATGGTGCGATTTCTCAAATCAAGGAACCTCGTGCACATCAAAAGACTAGGCACATTGAGCGGAGTTTCAACTACATAAGGGATGAAGTTGAAAAAGGGAAAGATATGTATTCGCAAAGTTCACACTAATCAAAATATTGCGGATCCACTCACGAAGTTCCTTAAATGGGCAAAGCATGAGAGGGTCATACTTGTGCCTTAGGACTTCGATATTCTAGTGATTGGATTTGATCTATTTTGTATTTGGATATTGGAACAATGGTTATTATAACTCTTTATGGTATGTTGAGTTATGTTCCATTTTAGCATGTTTAAATCCATGAATAAGTTACTTATTCTAAATGTCCGTAGTCGATCATACTTGTGAGAACAAATATGAATGTAAGACTATTATGAACTTGGATTGGTGGATATTCATTAGGTATGAATATAGAGCAAAGTGTTGCAGCCAAAGTTCATAGATATTTGTGGGATACAAATATTGGACTGACCCGCTCTCAAATGTTACTGCATGGAATCATTTGTGATTCATCATAAGTAAATTTGAGTAAAGGAGAATATCATAGTATCCTCTGACCTGAGATACATATTGGGTCTTGATTCTCACCGAATATTATACTTTGACTTAGTTCTTCGCTGTCTGTAAAAAGACAGTACATAAGGCTAAGCTCAGGTGTGGTACAAGGTGATTGTGAGAGACGTATGTAGTCAAGAAGGGATTTGTTCCTCTTATTCGTTGAGAGTAAGATGTCTAAGGCCTGCTAAAGTTAAATCAACAGAGAATGATCACACTATGTCTCTGGATTTGACATGACATCTGCAACGAAAGGATAAATGATAGATTCACCTAAATTATGTTCAAGTAAGGGACTTGAAGGGGATGATGTTATTGAATGGCACTTCGTCATAGGTATTAGGGGTAGTAAACCATTGTTAGGCGTTATTTACTACTTGTATCAATCTTCTATGTATCTTGTGCAAGTGGGAGATTGTTGGACTCTGTATGCCCAAGACACATATTAAATTGATGTGGCTAGTACGTTATGATCCAAGTCGGGTCATACCCAATAACAAGCTAGACAAACACCTATAATATTTATTTATGATATGATCAAACAAACAAATATTAACACTTATAATATTTAGAAATTGGTTTTCTAAATAATTGCACTTGACAAACTAATAAATTATATAGATAATTTATTTTGAGAGAATATTTTATCTTGTTATTTAATGAGTTAAATAACATCATAAAAGGTTATGATTTGTTGCATAAAGTCTTGTAAACATACGATGTTTTATTTATAAAAGTTATAAAATAATACAAGACATAAAATAAAAGGGAAATTTTTTTTCATTGGGCAAAAATGGTGGCCCTATGGCCGGCATATGTAGCTTCCCAAGGTGGGTTTTCCTTTTTCCCATACGTGCAATATCTCATCTAAGATCACAATTTGATTTAGTTAGTTAACACACATATTCTCTCTCACATAATTCAAGTTAAAGAACTTTCATAATTCTCTTGAGAATTTTCGGCCAAGGGTGGTCTTTTAAGAGAGTTCACTAGTGAAAATCCTAGCAATCTTAAGGTGTTTGTTGGAGGCTTGGGGTATGCAAGCTTGAGGCTTTCTTGTTTGGAAGCTACCATTCAAAATATCATCTTCTTCATATCACCTTGCTCTTAATAAAAGGTAGTATTCTAAAACACCCTATGGTTGTATTTTGATAGCATGCATGTCATATATGGATCCGGTTATTGGGTTTTGCATTTAAAATGGTTTAAAATCTTGTAAAGTAGCATGTTTTAAATATATATTCCGCTGCGTTTTAATTTTATTTGGATAAAATTACTTTGATAAACATGTGAAAAACCCAACAATTACATGTGACAAGTACACATATCAAATTTCCTATGATTCCGAACTCTCGAGAAGCTTTTCTGAAAGTTATACGCAAACTGTTACGTAAACGTAATTAGTTTAACGCGAGATACACTCCGGAATAGTGAAATAAGCTTAACATACCTTAAATAACCTTTACATAACGTAGTAATAAGTTTTAAAGGGTTTGGTATGGCAAAAACAAGTTTATTCGATCACAGGGACTAATTGCGACAAACTGCAAAAGTCTGTCGATTCGCATAGAAACAAACGCTCCAGAACAAGATCATAAGCTAAACATACCTTAAATATCCCTAACATGGCTTAGAAATAAGTTTTGAGGGGTTCGGTATGCGAAAATACGCTTATTTGATCATAGGGACTAAAAGCGTCAAAAACTGCGTAAGTTTGCATATACGTTGATGTGTGGTAAAATACACATATTTGTCCCGTGTAAAATGTAAAATTATTGTATAGTTTTTACTTGTTTTTTTATAGTTTTTAGTATTATATTACATTATTTTGTGTTGGGACAGGTCCTGGTGCAAATGGAGCAAAAACGAGTAATATGGAAATAACCAGCCAGTTGGGCAGAGTGGAACACCAGTGACTGAATTAAAATTCGCCGCTATTTTCTGTGAGTGGGCCGAGGCCACCATCTCTATTTCATAAGTTTGAGGGCTTCTAATATATATATAGGGGACCGCTAAAATGAGAACCACCTCCAGTTGTAAGAACCGTGAGAACTTTTTGATCCGGGGCGAGTTGGACCAAATTTTTTTTCATAAACGTAGATGCTTGTATTATAAACACATTTGTAAAAAAAATTCAAAAAAAAATGTCGTGTGTGTAGTTTTGAACACCACAAGTTTGTGTTTACGGGTACCGTAAATTTTAAATGAAATTTACGGGTCCCGTAAACGCAAACTTTGGGTGCTCAAAACTACACACCCGACATTTTTTTTGAATTTTTTTTTACAAATATGATTATAATACATGCATCTACGTTTATGAAAAAAAAATTGGTCCACCTCGCCCCGTACGGTGTAGTTCTCACGATTCTTACAACTGGAGGTGGTTCTCATTTTAGCGGTCTATATATATATATATATATATATATATATATATATATATATATATATATATATATATATATATATATATATTTGGATCGAGAGAAAGGGTTAGGCTCACATCAAAATATAGTTTTATAATTTGAGTCTATTGGTGTTGGGCCACATAAAGTTTGGGCTACTAAGATACCCGTTAGACAAAAGTTGCTGCTATGTATGTTACTAACTAGAAATTTCCCTCGCCGCATTGCGGCGGTGTCAAAACGTAAAGTAACTCAAAATTATATCTTTGAATGAAACCGGATTATATTTTACCCGTTTTATTTTCAAAAAAGAATTACGTTTAAACGTGGAACGATTGAAAACGCACATAAAAATAAGCATGAAAACGTATTATATATAACACGAGTTATTTTTGAAAACAATGTACGTCTAAATTCATGGCCCAACAAATTTGTCTTTAATCGAATTAAATTTGTGTCAAATTATAATTCTTTTTTTTTTAACGGCAAATTTGGATCACTGACGGACCACTGGAGTATCATCGTGCCACGAGTGGAACCATCCGATCATATCAATCTCCACTAGACATAATGCCTATACACCAATTCAGGAGGAAACCCAATAAACATGGGAAAAAACCCCCCTTGTGAGAATCGAAGCCAGAACCTATTGGTCCCAAAGCCTTATCCCACCCCTAGATGTCACTAGGCTATAAAGCTATGGGCGTCCAATTATAATTCTATTAATTGTTGTAAGACAGACAATTTTAATTTCCTATATCCTTTTTGCAATTCCAGCCCCTTGTTTTAAGTTTACAGCACCATTTACAAAACCATCTCTGACACGACAACACATGTTGTGCCTCACTATCACCATCACCATTGTACTTCACCTTACGGCTTTCTCACCGCCACCAAGACAACACCACCACAACCAACAAAACACGATCACCACCAAACAACCACGACACGTGGCCAACGCAAAACAACCCGGCACCACCTTAGCGCCACCACCATATCCGTTGCTGATTCATTTCTATTTTCAAACCAATTGCCGGAAAACCTTCCTTACCACGCCGAACAGCCGTCGGATCTACCAGCGAGTTTTCCATCTGGCCACCACAACAAAATAAATTTGGGATGATGCGATGGTGGTGAAGTCAGTAGTTCAGGCCACCCAAAATTTCCGGTCACCCAACCACTAAGGCACTAACCACCACCGTGTTAAACGTTTCAAACCGTTGCTGATCAAGTCATGTATCTCCACCTCATGGTTCACGCCTTTGTAGCTGCAATCTTTCTCGGGCTCCAAACACTCATGGTCGTCTTCTTTAATATAGGGCGGTGGTTGGGCGACAAAGGTTACTCTGAAGTTAAGACCGTGAAGGAAATAAATCCGGAAAAGGAAAAGAAAGGGAAAACGTGGGCCTATCAAACCTTGACACCAATATTGCAGGGCTAAACTTTCATATATATAACGACCGGCAGATGCAGGTTTAAAAAACCTGGAAATTGAAACTGTTGTTAAGAACCTACGACAATTGTTATATATAGTAAAGTAATGGAATCTAGACATTAAAAAAAAGAAGAAGGAAAGAAGAAAGTCTTGGATGTAGACAATCCTTCTTTACGTGGAGTACATCAGATGGGACAAAAATAATGCACATTAGACGAAAAAAAATGCCATACATTAATATTATTATTAGATAGGGCTGTTAAATGTTCCAAGCCCAGCATGTATGAGAATTTCGTGGATTGGGCCATATGAAAAGATCAGAGGCGGCTAGGAAAAGATATACGGGAAAAGTTGGAGGCAAGATTAAAAAGAGGGCATACGGTAGCAACATCAGACGCACAAAAAAGATATATCAGATGTGATCTTGAGGGACGGTTGGAGAGAAGAATTCAAAGAGGAAGCTTGTGATTGGAGAAACATGATTAAAGTTTGAAACTTGTTCGGTTAGACTTGTTTATTGTTTTAGTTTTTATCTAAACTTGAATATTATAGACATGTTTTCTGATTCGATTTGCTTTAAATTTATTTTTGGTTCGTTCTTGATCATGAGTAGCTAGACTTTTTATACTACCTAGGTTTAGATGAACTATGACTTAATGTTTTGATTATTTGGTTTTAACTAATGATTAAATTGAGATGATTTACGTATTCCTGCTTTGTGGTTATTTATGAATTTGTGTGCTTGTCTTGGTTGTGATTGGTTGTTTGGTTAGGTGATCTTGTTAGTCTGGTCTGGAACTATTTAGATCATTCTAGGTTCGTTAATCTATTAGGTTTTCGGTCTAGAGCTTAAGATTAGAGATAATTCAAGTTTAACTAAATTAATTAAAATCAACTGAGTATATTGTGCATCCTTTTCTGGCAACTCTAGGGATGAGTCAGGATTGCTAGGTTATTAGCTAGGCGTTGTTTGGTAGTTTGGGTGACCGATAGCTCGGATCTGGCTACTTATTCGCATTTAGGGTTTCCTAGGTTTTCAATTATTTTACAGGTTTAGCTTCATGACCGGAGTATTTTAGCATCATAGTTGTTTTTAATCTAACAGTCGTGGGATTCGGTGTCGATAGGTCGAGTCATTTCCAATTTAGCACTTCATCACTTTGTTCCATCTTCTATTTTGGTTGATCATCCTTAGCGGGAGGTTTTCTGGGTAGATTCGGAGCTTTAGCCATTGGTCAGGACTAGAGGTCATAGATTTGTCATAGGGATTCGAAGCCTGGGTAGTTCTTTCTCATCATTGTCTGCTTCCAGTCACTTCACCATCTTGCTTGCTTGTTCCGTTCTCTTGTTTACTCGCTTTAGTAGAATTAGAAAATCCTAAAAACACAAATTTAAACCAATTAAGTAATTAGTTGAGTCAGAGTCTAGTTAGCGTCGCTAGTGTCTCGTGGGTTCGATACTCGGACTTCATTAGGCTTTACTACGTACGATAGGTACACTTGCCTGTCAGTGGTCTAGCATTTAGAGAGTCTTAGTTTATAAATTTAAAACTAGGGTGTCTAGATTAGGTTAGTTTTATAGACCGCATACAGCACATCATATGTGCATATCTTGCGTTCTGACCATATCCGGACATCCAAAAAAATTTTTAATCACTAAAATATTTTATTTTAGTGATAGGAATGCAAAAATACCTTTCGTTTCGCAATTTGGATCGTTTTCTCGTCCGTTCGAGTTTCGTCGTAATTAACCGAACAACGTGATCGTACGGCCAAATGAACCGACATCCGTGATATTTCCAAGCATATTTCAAGTCCCCTATGCTTTAACATCCTTGTAGAGCCTTAAAATTGGCTTAACGGGGGTTAAATGCGTCAAAAATGCTCATAGAAGTGTTCAGGGACATGTTCTGCCATTTCTGAAAGTCTGACCTATGCCCTCGCGTCCGGCGACAGCAGTAGGCCTATGCCGTCACGTCCGGCGACGCCCTCATCTGGGAAGAAAGTTGTTTCAGCAAAACAGCTGAACTCCTTTGTTTTGTTTAATTGTTTTATGAACTTAATCACCAAGTTAAGTGTTTTCCAATCCTTCTAATTTGGTCCACACACTTGTATGGATGAGATTATGCCTTGCTAACCACACAATACACATGTCAAGATCTCATGGCATCTCTACAACTATAAATAGCAAGGCATTCATCCTCCATCATTGCTCATTTCCTCATTCTCATCTCTTGAACTCTAAGTGGAGGCTACCATCTTTTGGAGGCCACCTACCTGAGTTTTCTAGTTCATTTTCCAGCCTTAGAAAATTTTGTAAGTGTTCTTTCATGGCTAGTTGTTTTATTTCAGCAATTACAAGCTGAAAGTCAAACAGTTTGACTACCGTTTGACTTTCGGTTTTGACCATGAATTGGTCAAATCAAAGTTCAATTGAACTTTGCAACGTGAACATAATCACGATGGTTATAATACCCTGCGATTATACCTACTGATTACCACGTTGACTAGTCGAAGTGACGAGTCAAAGTTTCGGTCAAAATGCACGTTTATGTGCATTTTGCGATGAAACTATTTTCGGGTATTGTTTTGATACCAAATCAGTTTTCTAACTTAGTTAAACATGTTTTAACATGTTTAACTCACCACCTTTAGTTTAGTGCTTATTTAGGGTCATAAGTCAAGCGGTCTTGACGACCGCTTAGACTTTCGAACCCGACCCGTTTGGTCGATCATTAGGATCCGACCAAACATATTATGTGACCTTAGATGTATAGGGAATAACCTTCCGAGGTTATACCTTATGGTCACTTAGTTTAATTAGTTGTATGATAGGTAGTTTATATGGCTTAGGAAAATGACCAAAATGCCCTTTTTGCGCATAATTTCAATTTAAGCATATGTAACCCAATTTTTGACACTTAGACTGATTATGCAACATAATTAAACATGTTTAGGCATATAATACTTGTCATAGGACTAGTTAGGCCATCCGAACGCGCATTTGCGCAAATGACGCGTTAAAGTAGCGTAAACTACCTTAACGGGTCATAACAGGTCATAAGCACTTAGGATAGGTTTCAAATCAGAATGTAGGCTTTGTTAAACCATATTATATGAGTTTCGACACTCATTTGGTTTACTAGACCTCATTCTATCCAATCTCCTTATTTAGGCCTCGGTTATTAACATAGTGATCCGATACTAGGTGCCACTTGATTCCTTGATTTCCCTAGCTTTGTTAGGACACTTAATCAAGGATACTTACAATCTCAAGTGAGTACATAGCTCCCCTATTTTATGCTTTCAATTGTTTTGGGGTGACTCATATGTGCTAATTGCTTTTCGAGTTTTCATAAACAAATGCTATGGTTTATATAAAATACGATGATTTCAATAATGTGAACGAACTTGTTGGGGCGTTAGTCAAAAGACATCCGGATGACACTCATTAACTATGATCAAGCCGACCAGTAGTATGTTATGGTACCATAGGATCTGACAAATCCCGTTATCGGACTATCCCTTTGGTGGGTAATGTGGGTAACGACAGAAACTGTTATCTGATTAACAAATCATGTGTTGGTTTGTTAATTTTGTTAAAGAGGTCTTTCAGGGCCTAGTTAAAGATACCCCATGGGTGGTATATCGAGTCACACAGGTTTGAATGTATTCTTTAAAGAACAACCAAAAGTTGTATTTCACAATTAAAACACAGACGATTTGAACGATTGGAACGATTTGAATGATTTGAACGATTTGGACGATTGGTTTATGGTAAGTGATTAGGTAATGAGGCGTGTGTAATGTGATAAAAGCATGGTGGATACGCCGCTGGTACTTCCTATATATAAGTGCTTTTATCACATTACATGTCGTAGCGTTATCTTGATCACTTAGACGAATGTTTTCAAAACGAAGTTACACTACGAGGTTTACTTAAAAATATAAACCATACAATGTTTACATTCAAAGACGATTTACTACTTGGTTTTACAAAGACAAATGTTTTCAATCAAGGTTCATGGCTACAATGGTTTTGGTTTTACTTATATTAACTTTTAAAGTTGATAAAACATATTGCAATATCAAACTCTTTTAATTTCAAGATACATACTCGATAACTCTACTAGTTGGTCGAGGTATTGCAATATGAATTCAAAGCCATGAATTTGACATACAAAACCTATGTACTCGCCGGCATTTTTTATGCTGACTGTTTTCACATATGTTTCAGGTTTTACTATGTGATGACTGTTGATTGCTTGCTACACATAAGATGGACGCGGGCTTTAGTGACTTAAAACTTGATAGACAATTGTTGTAATTATTTGGTTTGTATCAAAACAATGAGACAATTAATGAAATAAAACAAAACTTCAATTATCATGTGTTGTGAAACAATGATTCTGTTACGACACTCCCCGACGTTTCCGCCGCGGTTTGTTGTATAACGCGGTCGGGGTGTGACAATATTAGCAATGAAATGAAATTATTTATTAAATACTTGTCACATTTAGTGTTATGAAGTCTCGAGCAATCTTGTTCGTCTCACTCCGATGTTTCCGCCATCGATTGGGGTGTGACAGCTCCGTCCTCACTGGCTCTAGTTTATTAACCTTTTTACAATGCCTTTATTCTTATCATACTTTTGCACTTTCTACTTCTTAACAAGTTTTTCAAAATCATCATCATCATTTCTTTTATAAACATTTTTTATCATTATTCTGCATTTTTAACCTACTAATAGGTGGCTCAAAGTCATCATCATCAGGTATATCTACATAACAGAGACCTATGTTCCAAAACTTTGCAGTCGCATGATATACAATTACATATCACAAAAACATAACTGCATGTTACAAAACCTCAAGCCGCATGTTATAGGATTAGTTATACTCACAGCTACCAGACGCATGTTATATAAGAACAATCGCATGTTATTAAACCAAACATGTAAATAACTAAGAATAGTCGCACGTAGTTACAGGTCATATGCATGTTATAAAAAACCCTAACTATGAGATTTCAGTACCTGGATTAATCTTTTTTGCTTGAACCCTATTGTTGTTTGTTTTGCTTCGTCTATCCCGTGTGGCTGAAATAGTCAACACTCATTTCGTATCAATCAATGTTGGGTCATAGACATAACAGGTGACTAAATTGAAGGGCTTACATCCCAATTCTGTAATCTTCATGTTCGTCGAATGTCATACCGTGATTTCCCGGTGGGCCCGAACTTGGGGTTTATGCGTGCCGATTGATATCAATAATCACAAAGCACAACGGAAGATGGGATTTTAAATTAATTATTACAAAGTACAATATAAGTGTCTGAAAGTTAAAAAAATAAATATACAGACTGATTGTACTTAAAAAGATCCACATTCGGACCAAATGAAATTAAATTTGACTTGAGACTAATAGGTCTTTCATGGAGTTGAAAATTCTAAATCGCCCCGACCGAGCAGCTCCAGCCTATTCCGTATTTGCTATATAACCTGCGCTTAGTCTTTTGAAAATACGTCAGTTTTCACTGGTAAATACAATTAACCTACTCTTTTTGAAAATCTTTTCAAAAAGTATTTAATACCATTTGGTATATCATTTTAAACATAACTTGGGATAAGATAATATTTCTTGTTACCAGTTTTACATGCTTGTCAATACATATGGGGGACCGTAACTAAACATCGGTACATGATTAACCGACACACAACATTTTCAATATCATATAAAATAGCATTAGCGTCTGTCAGGTGTATGCCTACACCCGGCGCTTAGGTTGTAACACCTGTGTCAGTTCAACCATCAAACAAATGCCCAACCAGTGAAATATTGTATTTCATACTTGGGATTTGTAAAAATATGTGTATCGTTTACACATATCAATTCTTGTTCGATTTCAAACACTATATCGCTTTCTGGAAGGTTATACACGCCCTGATGCGTAAATATAACCAGTTTAATGCAACGAACACTCCGGAATAGTGAAATAGGCTTAACATACCTTAAATAACCTTTACATAACTTAGATATAAGTTTTGGAAGGTTTGGTGTGGTGAAATCAAAGTTTAAATCGCTTACAGGGACTAAATTTGACAAACTGCGAAAGTATGCCAATTTGAACTGTAACAGACATTCCGGAACATAACCATAAGTTAAACACACCTTAAATATCCTTTACATAGCTTAGAAATAGGCTTTGAGGGGTTCGGTGTGCTAAAATAAACTTTTGGGTCATTCAGGGACTAAAAGTGTCAAAAAGTGCACAAGTTTGCATTTTCGCGCATAACTTACGTTCTGAATACATCCGGACATCCAAAAATTTATGTGAGCATGACTACATTATATTTTAGTGTTCGCCTTAAGAAAAATCCATTCGTCGCGTCATTTGGATCGTTTTTCGCGCTTGTGCGCATTCCGTCGTAATTAAGCGAACATCGCGTTCGTACGGCTAAACGAACCGACATCCGAGATATTTTTGAGCATGTTTTAAGTTCCCTATACTTTAACTTCATTTTAGAGCTTTGAAATGGGGTTAACGGGCCTTAAACGTGTCAAAAATGGGCTGATTGCATTGCAGGGACCAAAACTGTAAATCTGCCAAAGTGGTTACCTTACGGACCTCAACATTGGCAGCTTTGAGGTCCGTAAAGCAAGTTCAGACCAGATGCAGAGTACTTAACAGCCTGTTTTCAGCAGATTTAACCACAACCACATGTTTTAAATTGCTTAATCACTAAGATAAGGAGCATATGTGGCTCCATAAACTTTGTGACAAGTGTACGGCTCGGATCGTGGCACGATATTCAAGAAACGATCCTAGCGGCTCTACTTTATCTATAAATACCTATCCATCCCCAACTTCATTTCTCACTAGAATCTTGATTTGAGAGCTCTAAGTTGAAACCATTGTTTCATACCTGAGTTCTTGGATCGAGATTAGCATTCGGGGACCCTTCGTAAGTATTCTTTCGTTCTTTTCCTTATTTTTATTGCATTTTCGAGTCCGAAAGTCAAACTTTGTTTGACTTTCAGCGTTGACCAGTAATGGTCAATGCGAAGTTCTTTTGAACTTCGCAACGTGAGTGTAATCACGTTGGTTATAGTCCTTGGGACTATGCCTACTGATTACCACGTTGTCTAGGGTCGTAGGGTAAGCGATCTAATAAATCGCTTATACCTCGAACCCGACCCAGTTTGGTCGATCATTAGGATCCGACCAAATACATTAGGTGACCATAGTAGGTAGGGAATAACCTTCCGAGGTTATACCCTATGGTCACATCGTTTAAGTAGTTGTATGATAGGTAGTTTATATGCCTTAGGTAAATTACCAGAATACCCTTTTCATGTATAATTGGTAATTAAGCATATGTAACCTAAACCTTTGTCACATAACTGATTATGTAATATGTTTAGGCATATAACACTTGTCATAGGGCTAGTTAGGCGGTCCGAACGCGTTTCACGCGAACGACGCGTTAAAGTAGCATAAGCTACCTAAACGGGTCGTAATGGGTCGTAGACACTTAGGTTAAGTTTCATTTAGTATGTAGGCTTTGTTAAACCAAAAGACACGAGTCTCTACACTCGTTTGGTTTACAAACCCTAATGCTACCCGATCCTCCGATTTAGGTCCGGTTTATTAATGTAGCTACCTATACTAGGTGCCGTTTGATATCCGCGATCTCTAGCATTGTTTAGTTGTTACTCAAGGACTACTGAGCAATCTCAGGTGAGTACATAGACCCCTCTTTTACTGTTTTCCAAACTGTTTTGGGGTGGAACACATGTGCCTACTTGTTACTTTCATGCTTTCCTGTTTTGACATCATATACTTACTATGTTCATTAGTACATTATAGTACATGATTTCATTACATTTCATGCTATGTATGCCCATTGTGTGCGTACTTAGTACATTGTTTTACATTACATTTTATGCTATGTATGCCCATTGTGTGTGTACTTAGTACATCGTTCTACATTACATTTCATGCTATGTATGCCCATTGTGTGCGTACTTAGTACATCGTTTTTCATTGCTTTTCTGTTGCATATGCTTATCCAGCATATGAACACATAATACTACATATTGAACCGTTGTAATCATTTGACTGTGATCCGTTGATATCTGTGAACCGTTTGTATCTGTGAACCGTGTGAACCGTATTTGACATAGACATTTCGGCATAGACATTTTAACATGATTGACATTTGATCATGCATTTCCCACAAAACATAACTTTGATTTAAACCAAGTTTTACTTCAATACATTGTTCTTGTGTATATGGTTTAGTTGAGACATTTCACTTGCCATACATGATATTTTGACATAGACATTTGACATGGATATTTGACATAGACATTTGACATGGATATTTGACATAGACATTTTGACATTGGTTTGGTTTGATTAAGTGATTAAGTAACGATGCGTGTGTAATATGATACAAGCATGGTGGATACGCCGCTGGTACTTCCTATATATAAGTGTTTGTATGGTATTACATATTGTAGCGTTATTTGAATCATTTCAGTTTGATACATATAACATTTTATACAAATAACATACTTTTCACAAGACATTGTTTTACGAACAACTTATGTTATACAAAATCCATTTTTACTATGGTTATTCATTTAACCATACATTATTCATTTATTTATACATATCATCTGAACTCATTGTTTTTCAAATGATTTACAAAACAAAGCAAATTACAAGGTTCATGACTAAACATTTTCTCAAACATAAGTCATGGAACCTATTTTCACAAAACCTATGTATCTCACAGGCATTTTTATGCTGACGTACCTATTTTCACATGTGTTTTTCAGGAACTGTTGCATAAGATGATCAAGATACACATAGGCAGACTTGGGCTTTAGTGACAATAAAAGATGCAAGACTAGTTAATTATGTTGTATTTCATAGTTTGATAAGACATTGTAACACTTTTAATCAATAAAACGAAACTTCAATTGCCATGGATTTGAAACAATTAATTCTGTTACAACACTCCCCGATATTTCCGCCACGTTTTGTATGTTCTACGTGGTCGGGGTGTGACAGAAAAGATGGTATCAGAGCCAATGGTTATAGGGAATTAGGTTATTAGTAATGCTTTGACCTAGTCTATAACTTTCTTAGGACCCTAACGCGAGTTTACTTGCGTTTAGTCATAAAACAATACCGTCACCTATCCTTAGGCGACGACCACAACAAGAACATAAATTTCAAAACCGCTTTGAAAACTAATCATCTGTTCTAGGATGATTTGTTACAAGGTTTTGAACCCCTTTGTGTTTCAAAAATCTCGTCAAGGTTTTGGGTTTTAAATAATGTGAACACGTGCAAACTGGAAGGGTGAATGCCTGTATTCTGGGTTTTCTGTCTAGGCAAGCACTTCGTATACATCTCATCAGACGCGAGACCAGTTGTGCTTACCTGGGAATTCTTGGGATGAGTGTTCACTTATAGGCGAGCATATCTTCGCAATACATTATTTTTGACCTATTTACTTTTCACCGGGTCGTTTGTTGCTTTGTAGTAACAAACAAATGACCACTATCCTTGCTTTCATCAGATTTGTTTCATCTCATTCTTTTCGTCTAATCCTCTCACTCGTTTCATTTCATGTTTTCTCTTTTAGAATGCCTCCTCGACGCGAAAGCCAGATAGCGACTGCCGAATTGGCAGAAATCATTGCGCAGCAAATGGCTGCTCAATTCCCAAACCTCTTTGCTCTATGGAATCAAGCCAACAACAACAACAATGGTCCATGCAATTTCAAGAGTTTTAACTCGGCGAAACCACTCAAGTTTAGTGGTTCTGAGGGAGCGACTGGGCTTCTTCAATGGTTCGAGAGCATTGAGAATACTTTCCGCCATGTGCAGTGTCCTGACAATCGCAAGGTCGAGTTTGCTTCGATGTGTTCCAGAAGAGAGCCCTTACGTGGTGGAATGGGGTTATGAGAGATCGTGGTGCAGAAGTTGCTCTAGCACAGACATGGGCCGAACTTAGGGCTCTCATGATGAAGGAGTTTTGTCCTCGTCACGAGATCAGGGCCTTGGAAAGGGAATTTGATGATCTTAAGCAAGACAGCGGTGAGCATCGAGCCTACACGGACCGTTATGAGGAGTTAAGTCTGTTATGCCCAAACATGGTCACGCCTTTGGATAAGGCGATCGAAAAGTACATTGATGGCCTTCCCGACTCAATACAAGACATTTTGACTGGTAGCAACCCTACTACTGTTAGGCAGGCCATTGAGTTATCTGCAACCTTGACTGAATCGCAGATCAGGAAACGTAAGCTTTTCCGAAAGGGTGACAAGAAACTGGTCGAGGAATCGAAACCAATCGAGGAATCAAAGACCATGGATGAACAGACTGGATCCTCTAAGAAGTCAAAGAAGCGAAAGGCTTCTCAGAACTTCGCCGTGGTCACTCACAATGATCAAGCCGGCCCCAACCAACCAGCTCAACCCCCTGCCAGGAAACCCTACAAAGGAACTGCACCCATGTGCAACCAATGTGGCCTACATCATCATGCTGGTGTGAAGTGCCGCACATGCCAAGTTTGCGGACTTATAGGTCATACAGCGAGGGTTTGCCCAACAGCAGCAGCACCAAATCAGATTAACGACAATCCTGCTCAAGCTCGTTTCCCACTGGGATCTTGCTACAACTGTGGCGAGATGGGCCATTTTAGTAGAAATTGCCCAAGACTTGCTGATGCAAATCCAGCGCTGGGATGAGTATCTGACCGACAGAAAATAACGCTGTTTAGAAAATAATCGAGCCTTGGGTATTATTTTTTTTATCACAATCTATGAAACAGTTGTTGTTATTGTTGTTTATAAATAAATCTTTCATTTACATTTCAATATGTTTATGTGGTTGCATGTATAAACATATCCCATACAATACCGACAATCAAGGAACCGCATTCCTTGAAGAACAGACTACTTCCAAATTTCTTCCCTTGTATAATCTCTTGCGTTTCCACGAAAATCCTAAGTACCCGTTTCTTCCAAGAGAGACGATGTACGAGGCGCCAAGTTAATAGCAATCAATAACAAGAAAATAACAATTAAACAATTATGTGGTTATGTGCTTATGTGTTATCCTTTATGTGTCATGTGATCCAATTTATGTTATTCAAATCCTCGTAAAATCTTACATATCTTTGTGCAAGAGATTCATAGTAGGATACCCAAAGGTACTACTTAAATCCTTAATGGACTTCTACGTTGTAGTTAAAGTCCCTTGGATTATAATGTACTACTTCATAATTAGACCCCTTTTGTGGTCTAGTTAAACAGATTGATCCAAAAATCTGGTTAGGGATATCATGTGATGATATAGCTGAAAGGACTCCTTAGTGGCCTAATTAAGAAGATCCTCTGTTGATCTAATTAAAAGGACCCTATGGTAGTCTAGTCACTTTCATCTCAGGTTTGATATCTTTCCCCACAACATTTCAAAACAAACTGTGCGGACTGTGCAAGGAATTACGTAATTATGGATGCATACATAATTATGGAATTTAGTGCACAGAAATCACAGCAAGTTCTATCATGTATCAAGAGTTAACCCTATTCATTTCCAATTCTGATGAAGCATCCGTTGAGGAAAAATGAACTAGCTATTCATTTTTCACTTCTGAAGAATATCCGTTGAGGAAATGAATATCCGTTGTTTATCTTTTCATTTCCATTCTGAAGAATAACCGTTGAGGAAAATGAATTATCCATTCATTTTCGTTCTAAAGAATATCCGTTGAAGAAATGAATATCCGTTGTTTATCTTTTCATTTCCATTCTGAAGAATAACCGTTGAGGAAAATGAATTATCTATTCATTTTCGTTCTAAAGAATATCCGTTGAAGAAATGAATATCCGTTGTGTAATCCTTCATTTCCAACTCTGAGGAAGCAACCGTTGAAAATGACTCCGTTAGTTCATTTTCGTTTCTGAAGATTTATCCGTTGAGGAAATGAATATCCGTTGTGTAATCCTTCATTTCCAACTCTGAGGAAGCAACCGTTGAAAATGACTCCGTTAGTTCATTTTCGTTTCTGAAGATTTATCCGTTGAGGAAATGAATATCCGTTGTGTAATTCTTCATTTCCAACTCTGAAGAACAAACCGTTGAGGAAAATGACCCCGTTTGTTCATTTTCGTTCTGAAGAATATCCGTTGAGAGAAATGAATATCCGCTGATTTTTCTTTCATTTCCATTCTGAAGAATAACCGTTGAGGAAAATGAATTATCCATTCATTTTCGTTCTAAAGAATATCCGTTGAAGAAATGAATATCCGTTGTTTATCTTTTCATTTCCATTCTGAAGAATAACCGTTGAGGAAAATGAATTATCCATTCATTTTCATTCTAAAGAATATCCGTTGAAGAAATGAATATCCGTTGTGTAATCCTTCATTTCCAACTCTGAGGAAGCAACCGTTGAAAATGACTCCGTTAGTTCATTTTCGTTTCTGAAGATTTATCCGTTGAGGAAATGAATATCCGTTGTGTAATTCTTCATTTCCAACTCTGAGGAAATAACCGTTGAAAATGACTCCGTTAGTTCATTTTCGTTTCTGAAGATTTATCCGTTGAGGAGATGAATATCCGTTGTGTAATCCTTCATTTCCAACTCTGAGGAAGCAACCGTTGAAAATGACTCCGTTAGTTCATTTTCGTTTCTGAAGATTTATCCGTTGAGGAAATGAATATCCGTTGTGTAATTCTTCATTTCCAACTCTGAAGAACAAACCGTTGAGGAAAATGACCCCGTTTGTTCATTTTCGTTCTGAAGAATATCCGTTGAGAGAAATGAATATCCGCTGATTTTTCTTTCATTTCAAATTCTGAAGAACAAACCGTTGAGGAAAATGACCCCGTTTGTTCATTTTCGTTCTGAAGAATATCCGTTGAGAGAAATGAATATCCGTGGATTATTCCTTCATTCCCATTTCTGACAAAGAATCCGTTGAGAAAGAATGAATCATCCATTCATTTTCACTTCTGAAGAATATCCGTTGAGGGAAATGTATATCCGTTTAGTTTATTCCTTTATTTTCCATTTCCGAAGAACCCGTTGAAGAAAATGACTATGTTCGTTCATTTTCGCTTCTGAAAAATATCCGTTGAGGAAAATAATCAGATTATGCTTTACATATCTTTGATGACTATTTGAAACAAAGTCATAGACAGACTCCTACGAATTAATTTCGGGACGAAATTTCCTAAAGTAGGGGAGACTGTAACACCTGTGTCAGTTCAACCATCAAACAAATGCCCAACCAGTGAAATATTGTATTTCATACTTGGGATTTGTAAAAATATGTGTATCGTTTACACATATCAATTCTTGTTCGATTTCAAACACTATATCGCTTTCTGGAAGGTTATACACGCCCTGATGCGTAAATATAACCAGTTTAATGCAACGAACACTCCGGAATAGTGAAATAGGCTTAACATACCTTAAATAACCTTTACATAACTTAGATATAAGTTTTGGAAGGTTTGGTGTGGTGAAATCAAAGTTTAAATCGCTTACAGGGACTAAATTTGACAAACTGCGAAAGTATGCCAATTTGAACTGTAACAGACATTCCGGAACATAACCATAAGTTAAACACACCTTAAATATCCTTTACATAGCTTAGAAATAGGCTTTGAGGGGTTCGGTGTGCTAAAATAAACTTTTGGGTCATTCAGGGACTAAAAGTGTCAAAAAGTGCACAAGTTTGCATTTTCGCGCATAACTTACGTTCTGAATACATCCGGACATCCAAAAATTTATGTGAGCATGACTACATTATATTTTAGTGTTCGCCTTAAGAAAAATCCATTCGTCGCGTCATTTGGATCGTTTTTCGCGCTTGTGCGCATTCCGTCGTAATTAAGCGAACATCGCGTTCGTACGGCTAAACGAACCGACATCCGAGATATTTTTGAGCATGTTTTAAGTTCCCTATACTTTAACTTCATTTTAGAGCTTTGAAATGGGGTTAACGGGCCTTAAACGTGTCAAAAATGGGCTGATTGCATTGCAGGGACCAAAACTGTAAATCTGCCAAAGTGGTTACCTTACGGACCTCAACATTGGCAGCTTTGAGGTCCGTAAAGCAAGTTCAGACCAGATGCAGAGTACTTAACAGCCTGTTTTCAGCAGATTTAACCACAACCACATGTTTTAAATTGCTTAATCACTAAGATAAGGAGCATATGTGGCTCCATAAACTTTGTGACAAGTGTACGGCTCGGATCGTGGCACGATATTCAAGAAACGATCCTAGCGGCTCTACTTTATCTATAAATACCCATCCATCCCCAACTTCATTTCTCACTAGAATCTTGATTTGAGAGCTCTAAGTTGAAACCATTGTTTCATACCTGAGTTCTTGGATCGAGATTAGCATTCGGGGACCCTTCGTAAGTATTCTTTCGTTCTTTTCCTTATTTTTATTGCATTTTCGAGTCCGAAAGTCAAACTTTGTTTGACTTTCAGCGTTGACCAGTAATGGTCAATGCGAAGTTCTTTTGAACTTCGCAACGTGAGTGTAATCACGTTGGTTATAGTCCTTGGGACTATGCCTACTGATTACCACGTTGTCTAGGGTCGTAGGGTAAGCGATCTAATAAATCGCTTATACCTCGAACCCGACCCAGTTTGGTCGATCATTAGGATCCGACCAAATACATTAGGTGACCATAGTAGGTAGGGAATAACCTTCCGAGGTTATACCCTATGGTCACATCGTTTAAGTAGTTGTATGATAGGTAGTTTATATGCCTTAGGTAAATTACCAGAATACCCTTTTCATGTATAATTGGTAATTAAGCATATGTAACCTAAACCTTTGTCACATAACTGATTATGTAATATGTTTAGGCATATAACACTTGTCATAGGGCTAGTTAGGCGGTCCGAACGCGTTTCACGCGAACGACGCGTTAAAGTAGCATAAGCTACCTAAACGGGTCGTAATGGGTCGTAGACACTTAGGTTAAGTTTCATTTAGTATGTAGGCTTTGTTAAACCAAAAGACACGAGTCTCTACACTCGTTTGGTTTACAAACCCTAATGCTACCCGATCCTCCGATTTAGGTCCGGTTTATTAATGTAGCTACCTATACTAGGTGCCGTTTGATATCCGCGATCTCTAGCATTGTTTAGTTGTTACTCAAGGACTACTGAGCAATCTCAGGTGAGTACATAGACCCCTCTTTTACTGTTTTCCAAACTGTTTTGGGGTGGAACACATGTGCCTACTTGTTACTTTCATGCTTTCCTGTTTTGACATCATATACTTACTATGTTCATTAGTACATTATAGTACATGATTTCATTACATTTCATGCTATGTATGCCCATTGTGTGCGTACTTAGTACATTGTTTTACATTACATTTTATGCTATGTATGCCCATTGTGTGTGTACTTAGTACATCGTTCTACATTACATTTCATGCTATGTATGCCCATTGTGTGCGTACTTAGTACATCGTTTTTCATTGCTTTTCTGTTGCATATGCTTATCCAGCATATGAACACATAATACTACATATTGAACCGTTGTAATCATTTGACTGTGATCCGTTGATATCTGTGAACCGTTTGTATCTGTGAACCGTGTGAACCGTATTTGACATAGACATTTTGGCATAGACATTTTAACATGATTGACATTTGATCATGCATTTCCCACAAAACATAACTTTGATTTAAACCAAGTTTTACTTCAATACATTGTTCTTGTGTATATGGTTTAGTTGAGACATTTCACTTGCCATACATGATATTTTGACATAGACATTTGACATGGATATTTGACATAGACATTTGACATGGATATTTGACATAGACATTTTGACATTGGTTTGGTTTGATTAAGTGATTAAGTAACGATGCGTGTGTAATATGATACAAGCATGGTGGATACGCCGCTGGTACTTCCTATATATAAGTGTTTGTATGGTATTACATATTGTAGCGTTATTTGAATCATTTCAGTTTGATACATATAACATTTTATACAAATAACATACTTTTCACAAGACATTGTTTTACGAACAACTTATGTTATACAAAATCCATTTTTACTATGGTTATTCATTTAACCATACATTATTCATTTATTTATACATATCATCTGAACTCATTGTTTTTCAAATGATTTACAAAACAAAGCAAATTACAAGGTTCATGACTAAACATTTTCTCAAACATAAGTCATGGAACCTATTTTCACAAAACCTATGTATCTCACAGGCATTTTTATGCTGACGTACCTATTTTCACATGTGTTTTTCAGGAACTGTTGCATAAGATGATCAAGATACACATAGGCAGACTTGGGCTTTAGTGACAATAAAAGATGCAAGACTAGTTAATTATGTTGTATTTCATAGTTTGATAAGACATTGTAACACTTTTAATCAATAAAACGAAACTTCAATTGCCATGGATTTGAAACAATTAATTCTGTTACAACACTCCCCGATATTTCCGCCACGTTTTGTATGTTCTACGTGGTCGGGGTGTGACATAGGTCGTGGCCACTTGCAATTAAATGAGCCGAGGATATCCAGGACACGGTCGTATTAACCCCTAATGTTTAAGTTATCAAGTAAAACAGATTAAAACGGGTTATTTAAATTTTGGACATCATTCATCATTGATTTAATACCCGACCAAGCGGCTAAAGCCGTATCCCATGCCCTTATAAAGGAAAATAGGCTAAAAGTATTTACCTGTGCTAGTGTTTACAAAGCAAAGGCGCTAAACACAGTCGTTAATCAAAATAACTAAAACATGAGCAATTTACAGTAGGCTCCTAGTCTGGAATGGATGGAACTATGATCCCTTAGAATGTTAACGGGTCTTATTCAAGTCATTTGACTTTGACCGGTTAACTTTAATAAATACGTACGGTTCACTAGATTAAGCGGAGACCGGGTAGAATGTGGTTTATATCCTTATGAGTACAATGACTCGTATAATATGGGTCAAATAACGATACATTCTGATTAGAACTGATTCAGAAAGGTTTTGACCCGATTCGGCTGGTTTATATAATTTATGCTTATTAAACTAGCCGTAAGCGCATATGCGGTATCGGGTGGTCAAATGGGTCTATGACAAGTCCATAATGCCAAAATATATTTTCTATTAACATAACATCAGTCTCATAATAAGATTACATGTTCATTTGGTTTTAAAACAATTATTTGTGCCATAAGGGCATTTTGGGCATTTATTTGGCACAATATGTGGACTTTGCAATAAACCCAACAAATGATATGATTTGAATGTATAAGCTCTAAGGGTTATTCCTTACAATAATATGATCATATTACAACCCTTAAGCAGTCTCTAAACTTTCTCAAACGGGCCAGAACCGAAAGTCAAAGTATAAGTCAAACAGTTTGACTTTCGGTTGCGAAATGAACTCTAAGCAGGAAATGACGAGTTGGACATGATCAAACGTGTCCTAATATGTTATTTAAATTTTTATAATGTCAAAAATTAAGGTTTCGATACTTAGAAGTTCATTTAGCTTAATTTACAAAAAATCTGCGTTTTGACCTTTATTTAATGAAACTTTGACCCGTCATTTCACTAACTTAATATGATCGTCAGAGGGTGCATAACAAGGGTTTAACACCTTCATTATTACGATCACGTAGCCAAGTTCGATTCAAACTTTGGCTTGACCGAAATGGTCATAACCGAAAGTCAAAGCAAAAGTCAAATTGCTTGACTTTTGGCTAATAACTAGCCTAGGAATGAAAAAGGAACTAGTGTTCAAGAGAAGTCTAAGCTTTAAGTAGGAGGTCTCTTTAGATCAGAATCACTCTAAGAGATAGAGAGAAAGATTTTGAAATGTGCAAGTTTGAATGAGGCATGAAAATGGCTATTTATAGTGAAGTTCAAGCCTCCAAATCTTGCCAAGTGTGTCCACGAGTGTTAAGGCAAGGATTAGTGGCAGGACACATGGCATATGAAGGTTTGAAGGTGGTCCAATTCGACCAAGAGTGGCAGGGAACAACAGCTGCCGCTGCTCTGCCAGGGAAAGCCTTACGGACCGTAAGGCATATGCCTTGTGGTCCGTAAGGACCTCTGGCGTGCCCACTGTCTTGAATTACCTTATGGACCATCAGAAGCCAAATGTTTGACATTTCTTCATCTTTGACCCCTCAACTTGTTTCATCTTCCATTTTTTTATGAATTTGGTCCCTCTCGTCCAACATATCGGGAATATTTGAGAGTTATAGGACACATGTTGCCATGTAGTTCGATTAAAATTTCTGAGGTGTCACATCAAATCCACTGGTTGACTTACAATTCATGATATTCTCAATAATTATATCAATTTTTAAGAATAGGATGAGCTTTTCTCTCAACGTGCGTCGAGGGATGAAATCAAAGAGAGATCTAGGGATTGGAATTTTGATTTTGATTTTGGAATTTCGCAATCAAGTTACCGGAAAATTAGAGAGTTGCAATTTACAGTTTTATCCTTTTCTAATCGATTTCAATTTAACTATTTGATTATTACGATCTTGCCATCGTGTTTTCTGATCTGAAGATTTTATAAGATCCAATGGTTGTGATTACGGCGTACGCATTGTCTGATAGTGTGTATTGTACGATAACCGGCATATATATTGTTTTGGTCAAATATCAGACTAGGATAATGCAACCAAATCTTATTTTATGAGGTGTGATGCTTGAATGAGTGAACGAATGTATGAACAACTTGTAAATGAAATGAACAAGAGACACAAGGATTTATACGAGGAAAAAGCCCTTGATCAATATATGATCTCCGGCATAAAAAACCTCGGATGATGGAAACTACCGATCACCAACTATATTAAACAAGTAAAGTTTACAATTCGGGATGATAACAAGCTTGTTACAAGGATCACTAGTGTGCAAAATGTGTGTAATCTCCAATAAGTTGCAGAGAGTTTTTGAGTGTGTGTGTTTGCTAATTGTTCTAACTATCAAGCTCGTTATCCCCTTTTAAAAATAGAAATAAACTAAATAACAAACAATCCGCAAATTGTGCTAGCTACCCATGACTTCCATAACGGTCATACAAGCTATGCACGTGCAGAATAATGGAGCATATTCCCTAAGAATCTCTGCAAGACCAAGTCCCATTCGTATACTCCTGAAAATCAAGTTCAAATACAGTGGAAACAACCGTTAGTATAAGGATAATAATGAGGATCCTGGATCCTTAAACCTGCAACGTCTTCTGAGGATCCTTAATTCAAACAGAATTGAGGATCCGTGATCCTGGCTGCACTTGAGGATCCATGATCCTTAGGTTTAGAAAATCCATCCCTAACTATTGCCCCCAAAATATGAGGAATAAAATACAACTTGATGAGTCATATTTTTCTGCCTTATCTCGAACGAACTAGCCAACGTAAATATAGCCGTTATCATCTGACTAGTCGTTGCAATCCTGACGTCAGCGACATGACTACCTGTAGATCATCATTATAAATTCGAAATTAGAGATAAGGATCAAGAGGCATTTAAATTCGTGCGTTACTTTCCCTTTAAATCCTCATTCAGAGATCAGAACAGGTATCTCTCTTCTTCCTTCTCTCTACATTTTCTTATTCTGGTTTCTATTTCTTCGAAATCTCAAAGCCATAATGAAGCTACGATCCTCTCCTGCCAAGGATCCTAAGAAGGATAGTCCCTTGAAAAGCCAAGGCGTTATCAAAAATCCTTCGTCTGAACTCTGCCGCTTCACTGACCCAGAAATTGATCGAATCCGCCATTGCTTCCCGGCGAATGCTGTCTTCAAACCTTTCGACTCTTCTATGAAGAGTGACTGTATCTCTGACACCTGGGTTGCTTTTCCAGCCACCCCATTCTTGATAGGATTCTCTTATCCTTTCCCTGCTTTTACCCAATCCTTCTTTGCACTCACCGGCATCTGCTACATACAAGCCATGCTGATGATGTGGAGAGTTATGTACACCATAGAGAACATCATCGAGTAAGAGGGCATAGAAATAGGAATGTTGGAGTTGGCTGAGTTGTACAATCTTATTAGCCACAGTTCACACCGTTTCTTGTTCAAACATAAGCCTGGTGATCCTCATCCAATCCTTAAGACCACAAAAAATGATACCCACTGGAAAAACCGTTTCTTTTTTGTTAGGAGGGACTCTATTCCAGACGGGAAAGACCTTCCCAAGAAGTGGACCACCCGTGGTAGGATATAGGATCCTTATATAAGGATCATAGGAAGATTCTGTCTCTTTTGAGGATAACTGATCCTTTTTTTCTATTTCTGTTGTGCAGCTATCTGAGTTTCTCATCTTCTAGAATCCCCTGCAACAAAAGAAAGAATCGCTGCCTTCTGGAGGCTTGACCCTGCTGTGAGGACATTTCAAGCTAAAACCAAGGATTCAGAAGAAGTATCCTCCGGTTCCTTCACAATGTCTAGTAAGTATTTGAATACATGTATAAATAAATGAATGTTAAAATGAATGAGAATATGAACACTTATCTGTTGTTTGGCATTTGCAGGCGCTGGAAAATCTTCAAAATCAGCTACTCGGTTCAGTGTCAGTGATCTTGATGCATACGCTTCCTCCCGGTCTGCCAATAAACAACTTGCTGCCAGTCCTAGGATCCCAATTCCTAAGGGTGCCAGCACAAAGGGCAAGGGTGGAAAGAAAAGAAAAACTAATGAGACTCTTGAAGGCCTTCCTCTCATCCAGCGCCAGTTTGAAGAATACGTCTCTGAGATAAGGATTCTAGATCCTTAAGTCTGATCTTCCGATACTGAGGATAACAGATCCTAACATGTGCTTCCCTTTTGCAGAAATTTGCTGAGATCCAGATGCTTCTGGATTCATATGCTGAAGAGGCTGAGCAAAAGCACATGGACTTCCAGAAGATGTACCTGGCAAAGGATCAGAAGATTGCCTCTCTCGAGAATGAAGTCAACCTGGTGAAGAGGGAACTGGTCCTGGCCCACATTACAGCTGATCAGGAGAAGGCTGAAGTAATGGAGGGTGCCAAGCTTTCTGCCACAATAGCCATGCTTAAGATCAAACTTCAAATGGCAAAGGAGGCTGAGGATCCTAACTTTGACAGGACTGCCTGGGACCAAGAAGGCTGGAAGGTCAAGCTGGCTGAGCTAGATGATGAAGAGGAGGCTGAAGAGGTTCTGATGATTGAAGCTGGTGGTAGTGGGTTGAAGGATCAGGCTGAGGAGGCAGCGGCTGGAGGTGATGCAGCGAAGGTGTGAGCTGCACAAATGGGCGATGATGGAAATTTCTAGACGTGGCCAGAGCCCATTTTTTATGATTTAAGGTCTTTTGGTTGTTGATGTTTTTAAAACAATGGTCTGTACTTAAACAGTAGTATTTACGTTTAAGGATCACTGATCCTTCGAACAATAGGTAGGATGACAATTGGTGGAGGGATCCTCCGTTTGGGGGATGAAGCCATTGTTATCCTGCCGTCTTTCCATTCCTGCATAACTTAGAACTTATTATCATGGACACCCTTTACCTACCCCAGCGGACGGGCCACGTATTGCTGGTAGATGTTTGGGGTAGGTAATTTTGACAACCTTTGAGGGGTTAATCTTTTGCTAAATAAATAAAAGTTTAATATTTTGGCTTATCTTGTGTTGTTAATGTTGTATATTTTTACCTTTCAACTGTTACGATATAATTTCCTTGAATTTACAAGTTAAGAACATAAGTATATTAGATTATGTCAAAAAATTTAGGATATGATCAAGGATCAAATATCCTATAATCGAACAGTTCAAAAAGTGGCATAAATTAAGGATCATATATCCTGTTGTCAAAGAATAAGGGTAACTTAAATAAATCAAGAATAAAGTCAAGGTAAATAAGGATCATACCTGAGAATCCAAGTCAGGATCCTAATTCATTAACACTTACAATCAAGATAACCAAAATACAAACCTTAGTAAAAGGTTAGGATACAGGATCCTTAACTGTTTCGCTTTGGAAACCTGAAACAGAACATAACTTGGGACTAAGCCAATATAAAAGAAGAGTTAGTAACTGGGGATAAGCCCAACAATCTGGGGACAAGCCCAATAAACTAGGGACAAACCCAAAAAACTGGGGACAAGCCCAAAAAACTGGGGACAAGCCCAAAGGATCTTGTGTGAACTGGAGTATGGCCCTCACTGGCGACTATCCAAACTTAGTGACATGAAAATGCCAAAACCTTAGCTAACGTGAAAATGTTAGAAACCTTAGGAACGGATGTATGGTACGTCTACCATTATACGTAGGATCCTGGATACAACCAGTACAACGAAATTGTCAGCCCCTAAAGCGGGTACTGGTCCCATTGCCTTGAACTGCACCAAGATCATCGTGCGCTACTGGCGAAGGTAGTGGATACCTTAAACTTGGGACAAGCCCAAAACTGGGGATAAACCCAAAAAACTGGGGACAAGCCCAAGAAACTTAGGAGACTTATGTGGATACTTGATCCTTTGTCAAAAATGCATCAATCTTCTGCAAAACTCAGAACTTAGTGAAAAAGGAGTAAAGGATCCCCGATCCTTTTCCTCGTGATAAAATAAATTAAAGTACTAAATAAATTAGAATCAGATCATTACCAGACTGAGGATCATATATCCTCTAAGGATCCTTAATGCATACCAAATATGAAGACGGCTGAGGATCCTTGATCCTTATTACATGAAGTATCTCTTCAAATGGCCAGCATTCGAAGCTCTTGGTAGCAAATTACCCTCCATTGTTAATAATCGATATGCCCCCTTTCCTGCTTCAGCTTCAATTAGATAGGGGCCTTCCCACTTTGGTGTTAACTTGCCATCAGCAGGATTTATGGTGTTCTGGAATGCTTTCCTCAACACCATATAACCAACTTGAAACTTTCTGATCCTGACATTTTTGTTATAAGCTCCAGCCATCCTTTGTTGATAACTAGCCATTCTTATCCTTGTCAAATCCCTAAGTTCTTCTATGGTATCCAAGTCTTGAACCAAGTTTTCAGCATTTCCTTCAGGATCACGGATGCTTATTCTAGCAGTGGGAACCACCATCTCTGTAGGGATCACTGATTCTGCTCCAAACACTAAAGAAAATGGAGTTTGGCCAGTAGCATTTTTAGGAGTTGTCCTATCAGCCCATAGCACATAAGGTAGTTCTTCTGCCCATTTTCCTTTCTTGGATCCAATCTTTTTCTTTAAATTGTTGATGATGATCTTGTTGGATGATTCTGCTTGACCATTAGCTTGTGGGTGGACTGGTGTTGATGTTATCATCTTAATCCCCTAGCTGTCACAAAAGTTAGTAGTTCTACTCCCAATAAATTGGGATCCATTATCACAGACAATTTCAGAGGGAATACCAAATCTGGTAATAATGTTTCTTTTAATAAAGGATATCACTTCTTTTTCTCTGACTTGAGCAAAGGCTTCAGCTTCTATCCACATGGAGAAATAATCAGTCATGGCAAGCATGAACACTTTTCCTCCTGGTGCTTTGGGAAGTTTACCAACTATATCCATTCCCCATCTCATGAATGGCCAAGAAGAGGATATAGGATGTAGGAGCTCTGCTGGTTGATGAAGGATATTGCTATGTCTCTGACAAGCATCACATTTCTTGGCATAATCCACAGCATCCTTCTTCATAGTAGGCCAATAGTATCCTGTCATGAGGATCCTCGAGAACAATGCCCTGCCCCCAGTGTGGTTTCCACAATCTTGATTTTGAAAGCTCTGGGTTTTCTCCTGTAGGAATCTCTCCATGTTGTATATATCTCATGATTGGGAGGATCCAGGATCCTGAATGAGATTGTGCATCATCACTGGATATGATTGCAGAATCCTCTCCTATCTCCATAGCCACATGATCCTTAATAGCAGGAGCCAGGATATGGAAAATGAGAATTTTAATATCCTCTGGAATCTTCAATGATGATCCAAGATTGGCCAATGCATCAGCTTCTGCATTATCTTCCCTAGGTACCTGGGTCAAACTAAAGGAAACAAAAGAGAGTGCCAATTCCTTGACTATCTCTAGATATTTGATCAGTCGTTCGCCTTTAACAGCATAAGATCCATTAAAGTGATTAGTAATTAACAATGAATCCACGTGTACCTCAAGATACCTGATCCTCATGTGCCTGGCAATTTGCAAACCAGCTATCAAGGCTTCATATTCAGCCTCATTATTAGTAGTTTGAAACTCACAAGCTATTGAGTGGGGTATTATGTCCCCTGTGGCGATTTTAGTAGTATTCCTAGTCCAGTTCCCTTGATGTTTGTGACAACCGTCAAAAATCCAGGTATCCGTACAATTAATTAATCTTGATTAATGCTTAATGACTGTGCTGAATTATACTTAACTGCTTTCTGATTACTGTACCATACTTACATGTGCATCACATATTGCATGATGTCACTTCATTATTACATGCAAACCATATTAACAAAAGTGATGCACCAAGCACAGTTAGCACAGTTAGCAGATAACTCAGAAAAATGCTGACGAGGTTCTGTACATAGACAAACAGTGTTTTGAGACACAGTATGAGCCAGAAACCAAGTTCTACACTAGTATCGTGTGTAGGGAAGTGAGGATCACAAAACTGCTTCACTAGGTGATAGTTTACGTGCCGGAAAGTGCCTAAAACCCACTTAAAGTGCTGAATTCAGCATGTTTCAGCAAAAATCAGCATTTTAACAAGTTTGTACCATGCAAAAATATGACGAAATGGTCCTGAATGCTTTCCTAAGTGTCGGGAATTAAAAGTGTCACAAAAGGGTACATAAAGATCACTAAACGGTATAGTTTGACACTTTAACGAACCGGTTTCTAACAAAACAACTGGACACTACCCGAAACATCAAAATTATACTAGAAGCATTGTTTTAATGTTTCTGAGCTAGTTATGATCCCCGAACACCCTAACACACTATATAAGACATAATATGTATAAACACTAAACATTATACTTAGAATTCTAACTAATCACCTAACTTACTGTCACACCCCCAAAATCCACAAGCGGAGTATCACCGCATGGAGGCGTGACTCACCAGGATCCAGCCACCAATCATATTGAACAATGCAATTAAGTAAATAAAATCAAACCCAATATAATTGGTGTTCAAAAGAATCCAAACATGTTTAAGTAATCAGCGGAAACATAATAATGTTTAAATAACCAAAACATAGTTTAAAGTTCAAATGTTAAGCACGGGACATAACAGTCCATATCCCACAATGACCTCTCCTCCTCGTGCAAGCTCCATAAGCATCTAACGACCTGCAAGGCATGTAACAACGAGTCAACAACAAAGTTGAGCGAGTTCACAGTTGGTTGTTTAGTTTTGAAAGTTTGTTTCGAAAACCATAAGTTGTTTCGTAAACCACGAGTTAACCAGTATCGTTGTTTCCCAAACCATATCCATGATCAGTGGGGGCTTCCCCATGTGAACCACTAGAACGTTACCATATCGACAACTGACGAAAGTAAGTTGTGCCCTAAGTCAATGTCTATCATCATTGACTGAGTGCCCAGATCCATTAGTACACGCCCGTCCTACCGACACGGTGTGAGGCTTGTCAACCCTAATAGCGCTGTTAACTAATGACCCGCTCGCCATTGGCCCGGCGATTAAGTCGATATAAAAATGAGGGACTTAATGATAGAGTTTTGTCTAGTAAGTTTAAGGTTGTTGTCTTACCCAAGGAGGACGAACGTACGTATTCTACCCAAGGAAAATACGCATGATTAACATTGGCATCCTACCCATGGAGGATGGAGGTACATATCCTACCCAAGGAGGTTATGTAGGTTCCGTTTTAATTCTTTAACCCATTGCCAACCACCGGGAATCCCATGCCTTCGAAAGTGTGTGAACTCACCTCGGTTTGCTCGGTATGCTTAATTACTTGACCACAATTAGTTCAATCAAAGCCTATAGTTTGCATGTATACCCAATCAGTTTGCAGTTACAAGTTTCACGTATATTATACAGTCACAGTATGAATTTAAGTATCACAACAGTTATACAGATTCATGCAAACCATGCTTCCTAGTTCATGACAACACATAACAGTCACTAACAGTAGATGACAAAAAGGATCATGCATGTAGTGTACCTAAACATATTTACCTACTGTTCCCCATAAGCATCACGACGAAAACCTGAGATTTCATCGACATTGGATTGCGACAAAAAGGCCACGAAGAAAATGGAGATTTCGTCGACCCAGGATTTCATTGACACTGGGTTTTCGTAGGCCCTTGGTTTTCGTCGGCCCTGGGTTTTCGTCGGGTAAGGATGATCGTCAATAACAGTTACGTTACTCAGAAAACCCTAATGATCATCTAATAGTTTCGCCGGCTTCATCAATCAATCGCTCAATCATCATACAACCAGAATCATCATTCAATCATCACCCCTAGCAACGTATTACATGTTATCAAATTTGTTGATTCATGCAAATTATATCACCCATTCACTTAAACATTCAGATATATATACACAATGTCAACTTGAACATGAACAGTAGGCATACACAATCAAGTCTAGTCTAAATGATCCACAAAAGAATCATCAAACCCTACCCATTAACCAATAATCTAACAAACCGTTATAAACAATCTCATCATCTAATCATGATCTACGCATGACTTCGCAACCGCAAACAATGATTTCAATTAAACCGTTAATGATGATGCCAAGCAAACAATCATGCAAGGGTTAAACACTAACCGCAATAGAAACTAATGGATTGATTGGAAAGAAAAGGCTCCGAAGGCTTGCAGTTGCCGTCGCACAGAAAAAAGAGGTGCTCTAGGGTTCTAAAAGTGTTCTAATGTAACTGATCTCAAGGGTAATAACTTAAACGAAGTTGGGCCGGCAGAATGTTCTTGGGCCAAAGCCCATTCCCGACGAAATTGGTGAAGGTGACGAAAACATGGAGTTTTCATCGGGTGGGTGTTCGTCGGGGGTGTTCGCCAGGTGTGTTTTCGTCGGGTACTAGAATGTACGACTTATGGTTCATAAGTTCCACAGTTTAATTACCAACACCTTAAACATAGGCATGCACAATTTTAAACATCTCAAGCATATAAAAAACAAACACAATTACAAGACAACTAAGTCACACAAACACAATTGCAAAACAAATTATGTGTCGAGGAAAGACCTTGGAAACTCGAGTTGTCACATCATCCCCAACTTGAAAGAAATTTCGTCCCGAAATTTAGCACGTAGTCACTGAGGAAGCTAGTTAAGTTGCGTTGTTTCCTGGTTTTCCTGGGGTGTTACATCATCCCCCCGTTGGTTTGGAATTTCGTCCCGAAATTCCGCAGTAGCTTTAGTCTCGGTAGTGGTTGCACTGTTCTCGAACAACTGGGGATACTTGTGTTTCATTTGATCTTCTCGTTCCCAGGTGAACTCTGGGCCACGACAGGAGTTCCAACGAACTCGAACAAGAGGAATTTTGGTACGCTTGAGAATCTTCACATCTCGGTCTGTAATCTCTACTGGTTCCTCAATGAATCGCAACTGATCGTCGATGGTGAGCTCCTTGAGAGGAACTATGAGGGTCTCATCTGACAGACACTTCTTCAGATTTGACACGTGAAATACATTGTGAACTCCACTGAGTTCTTCGGGTAGATTCAATTTGTAAGCCACTTTGCCAATTTTATCAATGATTTCGAACGGTCCGACATAACGCGGATTGAGTTTGCCTCGTTTGCCAAAACGAACCACACCTTTCCAAGGTGAGACTTTGAGTAGCACTCGATCCCCAACCTGGAACTCGAGTGGTTTCCTGCGCTTATCAGCGTAGCTTTTCTGACGGTTACGAGCTGCCGCCATTCATTGTCGTATCTGAGCAATCTTCTCAGTTGTGTCTACCACAAGTTCTGGGCCAGTGATTTGGCTGTCACCAACTTCTGCCCAGCAAAGAGGTGATCGGAATTTATGTCCGTACAATGCCTCAAACGGAGCGGCCTGGATACTGGTGTGGTAGCTATTATTATACGAAAATTCCACTAAAGGTAGATGTCGTTCCCAGCCGTTACCAAAATCAATCACACATGCCCTAAGCATGTCTTCAAGGGTTTGGATGGTGCGTTCAGACTGCCCATCCGTTTGCGGGTGATATGCTGTGCTCATGTCTAATCGAGAGCCAAAAGACTTGTGCATCGCTTGCCACAATTCAGAGGTAAAACACGCGTCACGATCAGAAATAATGGAGGTTGGCACCCCGTGCCTCGAGACTACTTCCTTTAAGTAAACATCTGCTAAAGTAGAAAACTTGTCTGTTTCTTTGATAGCCAAAAAGTGTGCAGACTTAGTCAATCTATCCACTATCACCCAAATAGTGTCATTTCCGCGTTGAGATCTAGGCAGGCCAGTAACAAAATCCATGGAAATTTGCTCCCATTTCCATGTCGGGATCTCTGGTTGTTGGAGCAGGCCTGATGGTTTCTGATATTCGATCTTGACTCTCGCACAAGTCAAACATTTACTGACGTAGGTTGCTATGTTGGCTTTCATACTCGGCCACCAGTACGTGGTCTTTAGGTCGTGGTACATCTTATCCGAACCAGGATGTACTGGGTAACGAGACTTGTGCACTTCATCCATCACAAGCTCGCATAAGTTTCCGTAAAGTGGGACCCAGATACGTCCTGTTACGTAGTAAGTGTCATCTTCCTTTTGTTCTAACTGTTTCCTCGATCCTCGTAAGGACTCAGCCCTGATGTTCTCTGCTTTCAATGCTTCAACCTGAGCATCTCGTATCTGAGTAGGAAGACTGGATTGGATGGTAAGTTGTAACACTCGCACGCGTTTAGGTTTTGACTCCTTTCGGCTGAGGCCGTCTGCCACAACATTGGCTTTGCCCGGATGGTACTTGATCGCGCATTCGTAATCATTAAAAAGTTTGACCCACCGACGTTGTCGCATGTTCAACTCCTTCTGTTCGAATATATGCAGGAGACTCCTGTGATCGGTGTAAATAGTGCACTGGGTACCGTACAGGTAATGTCTCCATATCTTAAGAGCAAAAACCACTGCTCCCAGCTCCAGATCGTGAGTAGTGTAGTTCTCTTCGTGAAGCTTAAGTTGCTGCGATGCATAAGCAATGACCTTGTCACATTGCATCAACACGCAACCAAGTCCTTGGATGGACGCGTCGCAATAAACCACGAAATCGTCTGTGCCTTCAGGCAGTGAGAGAATTGGTGCGCTACAAAGTCTATCTTTTAAGTGCTGAAATGCAGATTCCTGTGCATCACCCCAACGATATGTAACACCCTTCTGAGTTAGTGAGGTGAGAGGTTGCGCAATCTTGGAGAAATCCTTGATGAATCTTCTGTAGTAGCCCGCCAAACCCAAGAATTGGCGGATTTCTGTTGGTGTATGGGGTGCAGGCCAGTTCTTGATCGAGTCGACCTTGGATGGGTCAACATGAATCCCATCCTTGTTTACCACGTGGCCTAGAAAGTGGACTTTGCGAAGCCAAAAGTCACATTTCGAGAATTTGGCATACAACTGCTCTGTTCGAAGAATTTCCAAAATAAGCCTCAGGTGTTGCTCGTGTTCTTCCTGACTCTTTGAATATATCAGGATGTCGTCGATGAAAACAATGACAAACTTATCCAGGTAAGGTTTGCACACTCTATTCATAAGATCCATGAAGACCGCAGGTGCATTCGTCAATCCAAAAGGCATAACCAGAAACTCGTAATGCCCATACCGAGTCCTGAATGCAGTCTTAGAGATATCCTCGTCTCAGACTCTCAGTTGATGGTAGCCTGACCTCAGGTCAATCTTTGAGTAGATACTCGACCCTTGCAACTGGTCGAATAAGTCATCAATGCACGGGAGAGGATAACGATTCTTCACGGTCACCTTGTTGAGTTCGCGGTAGTCAATACACATTCTGAAGGTACCGTCTTTCTTCTTCACAAATAACACTGGAGCTCCCCAGGGTGAAGAGCTAGGACGTATGAAACCCTTTTCCAAGAGTTCTTGTAACTGTGCGGATAGTTCTTCTAGTTCAGATGGAGCTAGACGATGAGGTGCACGAGCTATAGGTGCTGCTCCAGGAGCTAGCTCGATTTGAAACTCGACTTGTCGATGAGGTGGAAGTCCAGGTAATTCCTCAGGAAATACCTCAAGAAAGTCGCGCACAATAGGAATATCTTCTATCTTCTTTTCTTTCGAGGATGTATCAGAAACGAGGGCTAGAATAGCAGTGTGGCCCTTTCGCAAACACTTCTGGGCCTTAAGGAAAGAGATGATGCCCACAACAGCACCACTCTTGTCGCCATGAATCATGAGAGGTTCTTCACCAGAACGAGGAATACGGACGATTTTCTTCTTGTAAATAATCTCCGCTTGATGTTGAGATAGCCAATCCATCCCAATAACGACGTCGAAACTACAAAGAACGATAGAAATAAGATCGATAGAGAAGGTCTGACCAGCTAAGACGAGATTACAACCCTTAAATATGTGTGTGGCCTCGAGACTTTTACCGTTTGCTAGCTCTACCATGTGTTTGCTGTTCAAAAGTGTTGGAGTGCGCTTAAGCATTTGACTAACTTTTAAGGACACATAACTAGTATCGGCACCCGAATCGAATAAAACAGTAACAAAGAAGTCATCCAGAAGAAACTTACCCATCACAACGTTGGGATCGTTCCTCGCGTCACCCTGACCTAGCACGAAAACACGCCCCTGGCACCATTGCCATCATTGTTACCCCCGTTATTATTCCCGTTCCCCTGATTATTATTGTTGTTCTGATTCTGGTTCAACTGGGGGCAGTTTTTCTTGAAGTGACCTTCAGCCCCACACTGATAGCATCCCCTATTACCCTGCTGTTGCTGCTGCTGATTCTGTGGAGTTGGTGGCTGTTGTTGACGATTCTGATTTGCCGGTCGTGCGTCCCTACAATCCTTAGCTTCATGACCAAGCTTGTTACACCTCTGACAACGACCCTTATTGCACGGCCCACTATGATGCATGTTGCATCGGTTGCACATGGGGTGCTTCCCCTTATACCCACTCTGCCCTTGACTACCAGAAGATTGCTGACCAGGGCTCTTGTAGTCACCAGTCTTTCGCTGCTGAGACTGAGACTGAGCTAATGTTGAACCCTTGCTTGAGACTCCATCCCATTTGCGCTTGTTGTCGCTGGGGGCATCAGAAGTAGTAGTAGTAGTAGCACCAATACGCTTGGGCAGCCTGTTCTGCTCGACTGCCTGATCAGTGAGACGATGAGCCAACCGAATAACTTGCTGGATAGTGGCGAGGTTCGCTGCAGTCACATGACTATGGATCTCTGGCACTAAACCTTTGAGGTACAGCTCGATACGCTTGATAGGAGGATCCCCCATAGTAGGACACAAGATAGCCAGCTCGTTCGATCTTTTCGTGAACGCTTCAATCTCCGACCCCATCATCTTTAAGTTGTAGAACTCTACTTCTAGCTTGTGGATGTCATCATGATTACAGTACTCTTCCTTTATCAATTCCTTGAAATTGTTCCATGGGGTGGCATTAGCAGCAACCAACCCCAGCATTTGGACCTGAGCGTTCCACCACGTGAGCGCTACACCCTCGAGAGTACCAGTAGCATACTTCACCCTACGAGCCTCAGGGCATTCACACATCTCGAAGACAGATTCGAGCTTCTCAAACTAGTGGAGGAGGCCTACAGCTCCTTCAGTGCCACTGAAAGTAGTAGGTCGGCAGTCCATAAAAGTTTTGAAAGTACACACAGGAAGCTGAGCATGTTGACCTGTCGTGCGAGTAAGAAGAGACAAAGTTAAGCACAAGTATTGGTTCATGAGAGTAGGATCTAAAGATCCTAGAGTAAGTTGCAATGGCAGGTTATACCTCCTGCCTGAGCGGCTGCGAGTGCTGCAGTAACTTGTTCATTGATTAAAGCCGTCAGCTGGGCTTGAGTTAGGTTGATACGTCCACTCATGATCTTCACAATAAAGAGAGCACGAGTGAGAAAAGTGTCGTGACAATGCGTAAATTTGGAGTGACAGAAGAGAGTAAGCACACAATGAGTGTCTAACAATAGTTGCTACGTTAACCAAAGCATACCATGAACAATGTACTATGTAACTAACAAGTAGGCAATATAAACATAACTCATATCACCTATAGTGTTGAGCCTTGCACGTGGAGCGAAGCGTCGTTGTGGATCGTTGAGCACTGTACAGGTTATAGTCTGGTTTTGTCAAAAAAAAGTTTTTCCCTTTTTAAAACCAAGTTCACTATAACCAATAGCTCTGATACCAATCTGTCATACCCCCAAAATCCACAAGCGGAGTATCACCGCATGGAGGCGCGACTGACCAGGATCCAGCCACCAATCATATTGAACAATGCAATTAAGTAAATAAAATCAAACCCAATATAATTGGTGTTCAAAAGAAACCAAACATGTTTAAGTAATTGATGTGCGTGAAGTGTGTTATGGTTTTAATGTTTATTTTAAGCCCTTTTACACTTTCTTTAGCCAAGTTTTAAGTTTATAAAACACGATACTTACTAACACTAAACACACATATGGGCAAGTGCACCCATCGTGAGCGTAGTATAGTGTTGGTAAGATACCGAGGTCGTCCAAGGACACAAGAGCTTTTAGTACCGGTTTATCCTCAACGTCTAATCAAATCAAAAAGTTTAGAAAAATGTTTTAAGCTAAGAAAAATAAAAACTAATTAAAATGCTGAAAATAAAAATAAAAATAAAAGAAAAACAGATAGACAAGATGAATCACTTGGCTCTGACTCGTGTATAGTGTAACATTTGATTATTTCCGCACTTTTGCACTTATTTAAGAGATTATCTTAGTTATTGTAGTAGGCCCCTCTTTTGAAGGTGACGTTACCCTCAACCCAGTAGTTTGAGTCAGCAAGGATACAATCCTAAAGGGTCGGATTATTGAAAGATAATGAATTAAGTTATTAATGCAAATTATGGTAGGCCCCTCTTTTGGAGGTGACGTTACCCTCGACTAAGTAGTCTGAGTCAGCAGGGATACAGTCCTAAATAGCCGGGTTATAATATTAATAGTAGTTAACTTATGAGGGGATCAAAGAGTTTGGACCCCCGCCATCCAATACCGTTAAGTATTGAAGGAGGTCCTACTAAATTTGACCCAGGTCCATTGCAGGACCTCTAAACGCTGAACAATGGCAAGACTCTTACCAAACCGTTCCCTTAACCCCCGACCAGGTAGCCAACATACCTCCATATAGACCGTGGAGATATGAATGGTGAAAATATTTTATTTTATTTAGATAGTAAAATAATGCCAAGACACCACGGACAAACGATAAGGAAGAATCACCTTCAACATAAGAAACTAGTTATTAAAGTCGTTAATACAAAACCAAGTAAAAAGTGCGAAAAGATTAGAAATAAAAAGTATTACACTAGACACTTGTCTTCACCAAGTGATGTAAGAGACTTAGGCAAACATGGCCTTGATTGTCAAGAACTCTTACGATCAATCTTGGATCCCGAGACGACTCACACACTCTATGATGGACAATGGATGATGGTGGTGGATGATGGTGTTATGGTGGTGGTGGGTGGTGGGTGAAGTGTGAGAGAGGTGGTGTGCCAAGGGATGATTTGAGCTTGAGCCAAGCACTCCTATTTATAGGCTGAACAGAAGCTCGGGCACGGCCCCGTGTCCAGTGGGCACGGCCCCGTGTCCACATCCTTCTCTTTCTTCATTTAATGCAGCTTGTCTTATTAGTTGACCACACCCCCGTATCCGCTGAGCACGACCCCGTGTGCAGAAGAATCTTTGTACTATGAAGATTTGCCTGGATTGTGCGAATCTTATAGTTGACCACGGCCCCGTGTCCGCTGAGCACGGCCCCGTGGTGGGCAATAGAAGCTTCTACCACTTTGTCTTTTCTGCTGACACTTGGGCACGCTGTCACACCCCGACCACGTAGAACATACGAAACGTGGCGGAAATGTCGGGGAGTGTTGTAACAGAATTAATTGTTTCAAATCCATGGCAATTGAAGTTTCGTTTTATTGATTAAAGTGTTACAATGTCTTATCAAACTAGGAAATACAACATAATTAACTAGTCTTGCATCTTTTATTGTCACTAAAGCCCAAGTCTGCCTATATGTATCTTGATCATCTTATGCAACAGTTCCTAAAAAACACATGTGAAAATAGGTACGTCAGCATAAAAATGCCTGTGAGATACATAGGTTTTGTGAAAATAGGTTCCATGACTTATGTTTGAGAAAATGTTTAGTCATGAACCTTGTAATTTGCTTTGTTTTGTAAATCATTTGAAAAACAATGAGTTCAGATGATATGTATAAAATAAGTGAATAATGTATGGTTAAATGAATAACCATAGTAAAATGGGTATGTATAAGATAAGTTGTTTGTAAAACAATGTCTTGTGAAAAGTATGTTATTTGTATAAAATGTTCTATGTCTCAAACTGAAATGATTCAAATAACGCTACGATATGATATGTAATACCATACAAACACTTATATATAGGAAGTACCAGCGGCGTATCCACCATGCTTGTATCATATTACACACGCATCGTTACTTAATCACTTAATCAAACCAAACCAACCAATGTAAGAAGTCTATGTTTAAATCAATTGTCAAATGTATTGGGTAATATGTCAAAGTGTTCATGTCAAGATGTAAATCATATCAAAATGTCTATGTCAAATATCCATGTCAAATGTCTATGTCAAATATCCATGTCAAACGTCTATGTCAAGATGTCATGTATGGCAAGTGAAATGTCTCAACTAAACCATATGCACAAAAACAAAGTATTGAAGTAAATCTTGGTTTAAATCAAAGTTATGTTTTGTGGGAAATGCATGATCAAATGTCAATCATGTTAAAATGTCATGTAAAACGATGTACTAAGTAATGCACACAATTGGGCACACCTAGCATGAAATGTCATAAAATCATGTACTATAATGTACTAACGAACATAGCAGTATATGATGTTAAAACAGGAAAGCATGAAAGTAACAAGTAGGCACATGTGTTCCACCCCAAAACAGTTTGGAAAACAGTAAAAGAGGGGTCTATGTACTCACTTGAGATTGCTCAGTAGTTCTGGAGTGACAACTAAACAATGCTAGAGATCGCGGATATCAAACGGCACCTAGTATAGGTAACTATGTTAATAAACCGGACCTAGATCGGAAGATTGGGTAGCATTAGGGTTTGTAAACCAAACGAGTGTAGAGACTCGTGTCATTTGGTTTAACAAAGCCTACATACTAAATGAAACTTAACCTAAGTGTCTACGACCCGTTTAGGTAGCTTATGCTACTTTAACGCGTCGTTCGCGTGAAACGCGTTCGGACCGCCTAACTAGTCCTATGACAAGTGTTATATGCCTAAACATGTTACATAATCAGTTATGTGACAAAGGTTTAGGTTACATATGCTTAATTACCAATTATACATGAAAAGGGTATTCTGGTAATTTACCTAAGGCATATAAACTACCTATCATACAACTACTTAAACGATGTGATCATAGGGTATAACCTCGGAAGGTTATTCCCTACCTACTATGGTCACCTAATGTGTTTGGTCGGATCCTAATGATCGACCAAACTGGGTCGGGTTCGAGGTATAAGCGATTTATCAGATCGCTTACCCTACGACCCTAGACAACGTGGTAATCAGTGGGCATAGTCCCAAGGGACTATGACCAACGTGATTACACTCATGGTGTTTAGGTGTTTAAATTCCATCCATACATGTGTTGCAAAGTTATGGTGTTTAGGTGTTTAAATTCCATCCATACATGTGTTGCAAAGTCATGGTGTTTAGGTGTTTAAATTCCATCCATACATGTGTTGCAAAGTCATGGTGCCAAAATTCCATCCTTATCCGCTGACTAAGCAAGTTTAGAATGTGTGGTTGTGAATTAAACAACGGCTAATACATCGAATCTGGTCCCGAATGCGAAAAACGAACCAAATGACGCGACGAATGGATTTTTCTTATGGCGAACACTAAAATAAAATTTTTTAGTGCTTACATAAATTTTTGGATGTCCGGATGTATTCAGAACGTAAGTTATGCGCGAAAATGCAAACTTGTGCACTTTTTGACACTTTTAGTCCCTGAATGACCCAAAAGTTTATTTTAGCACACCGAACCCCTCAAAGCCTATTTCTAAGCTATGTAAAGGATATTTATGGTGTGTTTAACTTATGGTCATGTTCAGGAATGTCTGTTACAGTTCAAATTGGCATACTTTCGCAGTTTGTCAACTTTAGTCCCTGTAAGCGATTAAACTTGATTTCACCACACCAAACCTTCCAAAACTTATATATAAGTTATGTAAAGGTTATTCAAGGTATGTTAAGCCTATTTCACTATTCCGGAGTGTTCGTTGGATTAAACTGGTTATATTTACGCATTAGTGCGCGTATAACCTTCCAGAAAGCGATTTAGAGTTTGAAATCGAACAAGAGTTGATATGTGCAAAAGATACACATATTTATACAAGTCCAAAGTATGAAATACAATATTTCATTGGTTTGGAATTTGTTTGATGGTTGAAATGACACAGGTGTTACAGTCTCCCCTACTTTAGGAAATTTCGTCCCGAAATTAATTCGTAGGAGTCTATTTGTGACTTTGTGTTAAATAACCATCAAAGATGAACAAGACGTAATCCTGTAATTTCTCTTTAACGAACATTTTTCAGAAATGAAAAATGAACAGAGTTATTCTCAACAGGCATTCTTTAGAAACAAAAATGAACAGAATAGTCATTTTCCACAACATCTTCAGAAACAAAAATGAACAGAATAGTCATTTTACATCTTCAGAAACAAAAATGAACGGAATAGTCATTTTACATCTTCAGAAACAAAAATGAACGGAATAGTCATTTTACATCTTCAGAAACAAAAATGAATGGAATAGTCATTTTACATCTTCAGAAACAAAAATGAACGGAATAGTCATTTTATATCTTCAGAAACAAAAATGAACGGAATAGTCATTTTACATCTTCAGAAACAAAAATGAACGGAATAGTCATTTTACATCTTCAGAAACAAAAATGAACGGAATAGTCATTTTACATCTTCAGAAACAAAAATGAACGGAATAGTCATTTTACATCTTCAGAAACAAAAATGAACGGAATAGTCTCTAGACACATGACAAAATTTGCTGTGGTTTCCGTGCACTGAATTTCATAATTATGTATGCATCCATAATTACGCAATTCCTTGCATAGTCCGCACAATTTGTCTGAAATGTGAAGGGGAGGAAAAATCAAACCTGATGATGAGTGTGACTAGACTACCATAGGGTCCTTTTAATTAGATCGACAAAGGATCCTTTTAAATTAGGCCACCAAGGAGTCCTTTCAGCTATATCATCACATGATATTCCTAACCAGATTTTTGGATCAATCTGTTTACCTAGACCTCTCAGGGTCTAATTATGGAATGGTACAATATAATCCAAGGGTCTTTACTATTACGTACCAGCCCGTTGAGGATTTAATATAGCACCCAAAGATATGGAAGATTCTACGAGGATTTGGATGACAAGAATTTGGATCACACAATAATATAAAAGGGAACACATAAGCACATAATTGTTTAATTTGTTTATTAATTTGTTATCTTTGGACGCGGATACTCAAAGTGCAACAGGAATCCAATTCGTGGATTTCATTTGGTACTTTAATCATTTCAAGAATCCATCCATGAAGATAGGATGATCTACCAAAATTTCGATTTTCGTTTTTCAGGAAAACGCAATTTTCGAATTAAGGTACACAGTAATTTAGGACATACGGAAATAGCCTTGGGTACCCTATTAAAAATTTATAGTGGTACTTGGGGTATTCGTACAGAATTATAACTTTTATCTTGTACATCGTTTCTTTGCAAGAGACGGGTACTTGGGATCTTTACGCAAGAGATTGTAAAATGGAAGAATTTTGGGGGTAGTTTGCTTTTCAAGTAATACGATTCCTTGATTGTCGGTATTATAGGGGATATGTTGTTTATGCATACAACCACATAATATACATTGTAATGTAAATAAAAAGATTTATTTATTAACAATGATAACAATTGTTTCATGGACCTTGACAACAAAAGAAAATAATACATAAGATATGATTATTTCTAAAGAGTGTTGTCTTCTAGTCGATCAGATGCTCATCTCTGTGCTGGATTAGCATTAGCAAGATTTGGGCAATTTCTTCGGAAATGTCCCATCTTACCACACTTGTTGCAAGAACCTGGTGGAAAGCGAGCTCGAGCAGGTTTGTTGTCGGCTTGATTCGGTGCAATTGCTGCAACGCAAACTTTTGCCATATGACCTTTAAGTCCACAAATTTAGCATTCGCGGCACTTCACATTAGCATGATGGTGTAGGCCACATCGGTTGAACAAGGGTGAAGTTCCATTGTATGGCTTCCTAGTACGGGGTTGAGCTGGTTGGTTGGGGACGGCTTGACCATTGTGAGCGACCATGGCGAAGTTCTGAGAAGCCTTTTGCTTCTTTGACCGCTCAAGGGATCCAGTCTGCTCATCCATGGTCTTTGATTCCTCGATTGGTTTCGATTCCTCGACTGGTTTCTTGTCACCCTTCCGGAAAAGCTTACGTTTCCTGATCTGAGATTCAGTCAGAGTTGCAGATAGCTCAATGGCCTGCCTAACCGTAGTGGGGTTACTACCAGTAACAATGTCTTGAACTGAGTCAGGGAGACCATCAATGTACTTTTCGATCGCCTTATCCAAAGGCGTAACCATGGTAGGACACAACAGGCTCAGCTCCTCATATCGATCAGTGTATGCTCGATGTTCGCCGCTGTCTTGCTTAAGGTCATCGAATTCCCTTTCCAATGCCCTGATCTCGTGACGAGGACAGAATTCCTTCATCATCAGTGCTCGAAGTTCTTCCCAAGTTTGGGCCAGTGCCACTTCGGCACCCCTATCTCTCACCACACCGTTCCACCATGTCAAAGCTCGTTTCTCGAAGACACTAGATGCAAAATCTACCTTTCGCTCGTTTGGACATTGAACATGCCTGAAAGTGCTCTCTAGACTCTCGAACCATTGCAGAAGTCGCTCCTTGAGACCCAGAAAACTTTGATGGCTTAGCCGAGTTGAACGTCTTGAAGTTGCATGGGGCATTATTGTTGTTGATAGCTTGGTGACATTGGGCAACGATGATCGGGATTGCAGCAGTCATTTGCTGTGTAATGACAGCTGCCAGCTCGTCAACAGATACTGGATTTTCGCGTCGTGGAGGCATTCTAAAAGAGGAGAACATGAAAGGAAACGAGTGAGAGAATTAGACGAAATGAATGAGATGAAGCAAATCTGATGAAAGCAAGGGTAGTGGTCATTTGTTTGTTACTACAAAGCAACAAACGACCTCGGTGAATAATCAAAGTAAATAGGTCAAAAATAATGTATCGCGAAGACATGCTCGCCTATAAGTGAACACTCATCCCAAGAATTCCCAGGTAAGCACAACTGGTCTCGCGTCTGGTTGAGATGTATACGAAGTGCTTGCCTAGACAGAAAACTCAGAATACAGGCATTCACCCTTCCAGTTTGCACGTGTTCACATTATTTAAAACCCAAAACCTTGACGAGATTTTGAAAACTCAAAGGGTTCAAAACCTTATAATAGAGGGTTCAAAACCTAGTAATCAATCATCCTAGAACAGATGATTAGTTTTCAAAGCGGTTTTGAAATTTATGTTCTTGTTGTGGTAGTCGCCTAAGGATAGGTGACGGTATTGTTTTATGACTAAACGTAAGTAAACTCGCGTTAGGGTCCTAAGAAGGTTATAGACTAGGTCAAAGCATTACTAATAACCTAATTCCCTATAACCATTGGCTCTGATACCATCTTTTCTGTCACACCCCGACCACGTAGAACATACGAAACGTGGCGGAAATGTCGGGGAGTGTTGTAACAGAATTAATTGTTTCAAATCCATGGCAATTGAAGTTTCGTTTTATTGATTAAAGTGTTACAATGTCTTATCAAACTAGGAAATACAACATAATTAACTAGTCTTGCATCTTTTATTGTCACTAAAGCCCAAGTCTGCCTATATGTATCTTGATCATCTTATGCAACAGTTCCTGAAAAACACATGTGAAAATAGGTACGTCAGCATAAAAATGCCTGTGAGATACATAGGTTTTGTGAAAATAGGTTCCATGACTTATGTTTGAGAAAATGTTTAGTCATGAACCTTGTAACTTGCTTTGTTTTGTAAATCATTTGAAAAACAATGAGTTCAGATGATATGTATAAAATAAGTGAATAATGTATGGTTAAATGAATAACCATAGTAAAATGGGTATGTATAAGATAAGTTGTTTGTAAAACAATGTCTTGTGAAAAGTATGTTATTTGTATAAAATGTTCTATGTCTCAAACTGAAATGATTCAAATAACGCTACGATATGATATGTAATACCATACAAACACTTATATATAGGAAGTACCAGCGGCGTATCCACCATGCTTGTATCATATTACACACGCATCGTTACTTAATCACTTAATCAAACCAAACCAACCAATGTAAGAAGTCTATGTTTAAATCAATTGTCAAATGTATTGGGTAATATGTCAAAGTGTTCATGTCAAGATGTAAATCATATCAAAATGTCTATGTCAAATATCCATGTCAAATGTCTATGTCAAATATCCATGTCAAACGTCTATGTCAAGATGTCATGTATGGCAAGTGAAATGTCTCAACTAAACCATATGCACAAAAACAAAGTATTGAAGTAAATCTTGGTTTAAATCAAAGTTATGTTTTGTGGGAAATGCATGATCAAATGTCAATCATGTTAAAATGTCATGTAAAACGATGTACTAAGTAATGCACACAATTGGGCACACCTAGCATGAAATGTCATAAAATCATGTACTATAATGTACTAACGAACATAGCAGTATATGATGTTAAAACAGGAAAGCATGAAAGTAACAAGTAGGCACATGTGTTCCACCCCAAAACAGTTTGGAAAACAGTAAAAGAGGGGTCTATGTACTCACTTGAGATTGCTCAGTAGTTCTGGAGTGACAACTAAACAATGCTAGAGATCGCGGATATCAAACGGCACCTAGTATAGGTAACTATGTTAATAAACCGGACCTAGATCGGAAGATTGGGTAGCATTAGGGTTTGTAAACCAAACGAGTGTAGAGACTCGTGTCATTTGGTTTAACAAAGCCTACATACTAAATGAAACTTAACCTAAGTGTCTACGACCCGTTTAGGTAGCTTATGCTACTTTAACGCGTCGTTCGCGTGAAACGCGTTCGGACCGCCTAACTAGTCCTATGACAAGTGTTATATGCCTAAACATGTTACATAATCAGTTATGTGACAAAGGTTTAGGTTACATATGCTTAATTACCAATTATACATGAAAAGGGTATTCTGGTAATTTACCTAAGGCATATAAACTACCTATCATACAACTACTTAAACGATGTGATCATAGGGTATAACCTCGGAAGGTTATTCCCTACCTACTATGGTCACCTAATGTGTTTGGTCGGATCCTAATGATCGACCAAACTGGGTCGGGTTCGAGGTATAAGCGATTTATCAGATCGCTTACCCTACGACCCTAGACAACGTGGTAATCAGTGGGCATAGTCCCAAGGGACTATGACCAACGTGATTACACTCACGTTGCGAAGTTCAAACGAACTTCGCATTGACCATTACTGGTCAACGCTGAAAGTCAAACAAAGTTTGACTTTCTGACTCGAAAAGCAGTAAAATAAGGAAAAGAACGAAAGAATACTTACGAAGGGTCCCCGAATGCTAAACTCGATTCAAAAATCTCAGGTATGAAACAAATGTTTCAACTTAGAGTTTCTCAAATCAAGTTTCTAGTGATTTTAGCAATGGGGGGTATGGGGTATTTATAGGAATACCCGAACCGTTAAGATCGTTTCATGGAAAACGTGCCTTAATCCCATCCGTACATGTGTTGCAAAGTTATGGTGTTTAGGTGTTTAAATTCCATCCATACATGTGTTGCAAAGTTATGGTGTTTAGGTGTTTAAATTCCATCCATACATGTGTTGCAAAGTTATGGTGTTTAGGTGTTTAAATTCCATCCATACATGTGTTGCAAAGTTATGGTGTTTAGGTGTTTAAATTTCATCCATACATGTGTTGCAAAGTCATGGTGTTTAGGTGTTTAAATTCCATCCATACATGTGTTGCAAAGTCATGGTGCCAAAATTCCATCCTTATCCGCTGACTAAGCAAGTTTAGAATGTGTGGTTGTGAATTAAACAACGGCTAATACATCGAATCTGGTCCCGAATGCGAAAAACGAACCAAATGACGCGACGAATGGATTTTTCTTATGGCGAACACTAAAATAAAATATTTTAGTGCTTACATAAATTTTTGGATGTCCGGATGTATTCAGAACGTAAGTTATGCGCGAAAATGCAAACTTGTGCCCTTTTTGACACTTTTAGTCCCTGAATGACCCAAAAGTTTATTTTAGCACACCGAACCCCTCAAAGCCTATTTCTAAGCTATGTAAAGGATATTTATGGTGTGTTTAACTTATGTTCATGTTCAGGAATGTCTGTTACAGTTCAAATTGGCATACTTTCGCAGTTTGTCAACTTTAGTCCCTGTAAGCGATTAAACTTGATTTCACCACACCAAACCTTCCAAAACTTATATATAAGTTATGTAAAGGTTATTCAAGGTATGTTAAGCCTATTTCACTATTCCGGAGTGTTCGTTGGATTAAACTGGTTATATTTACGCATTAGTGCGCGTATAACCTTCCAGAAAGCGATTTAGAGTTTGAAATCGAACAAGAGTTGATATGTGCAAAAGATACACATATTTATACAAGTCCAAAGTATGAAATACAATATTTCATTGGTTTGGCATTTGTTTGATGGTTGAAATGACACAGGTGTTACAGTCTCCCCTACTTTAGGAAATTTCGTCCCGAAATTAATTCGTAGGAGTCTATTTGTGACTTTGTGTTAAATAACCATCAAAGATGAACAAGACGTAATCCTGTAATTTCTCTTTAACGAACATTTTTCAGAAATGAAAAATGAACAGAGTTATTCTCAACAGGCATTCTTTAGAAACAAAAATGAACAGAATAGTCATTTTCCACAACATCTTCAGAAACAAAAATGAACAGAATAGTCATTTTACATCTTCAGAAACAAAAATGAACGGAATAGTCATTTTACATCTTCAGAAACAAAAATGAACGGAATAGTCATTTTACATCTTCAGAAACAAAAATGAACGGAATAGTCATTTTACATCTTCAGAAACAAAAATGAACGGAATAGTCATTTTATATCTTCAGAAACAAAAATGAACGGAATAGTCATTTTACATCTTCAGAAACAAAAATGAACGGAATAGTCATTTTACATCTTCAGAAACAAAAATGAACGGAATAGTCATTTTACATCTTCAGAAACAAAAATGAACGGAATAGTCTCTAGACACATGACAAAATTTGCTGTGGTTTCCGTGCACTGAATTTCATAATTATGTATGCATCCATAATTACGCAATTCCTTGCATAGTCCGCACAATTTGTCTGAAATGTGAAGGGGAGGAAAAATCAAACCTGATGATGAGTGTGACTAGACTACCATAGGGTCCTTTTAATTAGATCGACAAAGGATCCTTTTAAATTAGGCCACCAAGGAGTCCTTTCAGCTATATCATCACATGATATTCCTAACCAGATTTTTGGATCAATCTGTTTACCTAGACCTCTCAGGGTCTAATTATGGAATGGTACAATATAATCCAAGGGTCTTTACTATTACGTACCAGCCCGTTGAGGATTTAATATAGCACCCAAAGATATGGAAGATTCTACAAGGATTTGGATGACAAGAATTTGGATCACACAATAATATAAAAGGGAACACATAAGCACATAATTGTTTAATTTGTTTATTAATTTGTTATCTTTGGACGCGGATACTCAAAGTGCACCAGGAATCCAATTCGTGGATTTCATTTGGTACTTTAATCATTTCAAGAATCCATCCATGAAGATATGATGATCTACCAAAATTTCGATTTTCGTTTTTCAGGAAAACGCAATTTTCGAATTAAGGTACACAGTAATTTAGGACATACGGAAATAGCCTTGGGTACCCTATTAAAAATTTATAGTGGTACTTGGGGTATTCGTACAGAATTATAACTTTTATCTTGTACATCGTTTCTTTGCAAGAGACGGGTACTTGGGATCTTTACGCAAGAGATTGTAAAATGGAAGAATTTTGGGGGTAGTTTGCTTTTCAAGTAATACGATTCCTTGATTGTCGGTATTATAGGGGATATGTTGTTTATGCATACAACCACATAATATACATTGTAATGTAAATAAAAAGATTTATTTATTAACAATGATAACAATTGTTTCATGGACCTTGACAACAAAAGAAAATAATACATAAGATATGATTATTTCTAAAGAGTGTTGTCTTCTAGTCGATCAGATGCTCATCTCTGTGCTGGATTAGCATTAGCAAGATTTGGGCAATTTCTTCGGAAATGTCCCATCTTACCACACTTGTTGCAAGAACCTGGTGGAGAGCGAGCTCGAGCAGGTTTGTTGTCGGCTTGATTCGGTGCAATTGCTGCAACGCAAACTTTTTCCATATGACCTTTAAGTCCACAAATTTGGCATTCGCGGCACTTCACATTAGCATGATGGTGTAGGCCACATCGGTTGCACAAGGGTGAAGTTCCATTGTATGGCTTCCTAGTACGGGGTTGAGCTGGTTGGTTGGGGACGGCTTGACCATTGTGAGCGACCATGGCGAAGTTCTGAGAAGCCTTTTGCTTCTTTGACCGCTCAAGGGATCCAGTCTGCTCATCCATGGTCTTTGATTCCTCGATTGGTTTCGATTCCTCGACTGGTTTCTTGTCACCCTTCCGGAAAAGCTTACGTTTCCTGATCTGAGATTCAGTCAGAGTTGCAGATAGCTCAATGGCCTGCCTAACCGTAGTGGGGTTACTACCAGTAACAATGTCTTGAACTGAGTCAGGGAGACCATCAATGTACTTTTCGATCGCCTTATCCAAAGGCGTAACCATGGTAGGACACAACAGGCTCAGCTCCTCATATCGATCAGTGTATGCTCGATGTTCGCCGCTGTCTTGCTTAAGGTCATCGAATTCCCTTTCCAATGCCCTGATCTCGTGACGAGGACAGAATTCCTTCATCATCAGTGCTCGAAGTTCTTCCCAAGTTTGGGCCAGTGCCACTTCGGCACCCCTATCTCTCACCACACCGTTCCACCATGTCAAAGCTCGTTTCTCGAAGACACTAGATGCAAAATCTACCTTTCGCTCGTTTGGACATTGAACATGCCTGAAAGTGCTCTCTAGACTCTCGAACCATTGCAGAAGTCGCTCCTTGAGACCCAGAAAACTTTGATGGCTTAGCCGAGTTGAACGTCTTGAAGTTGCATGGGGCATTATTGTTGTTGATAGCTTGGTGACATTGGGCAACGATGATCGGGATTGCAGCAGTCATTTGCTGTGTAATGACAGCTGCCAGCTCGTCAACAGATACTGGATTTTCGCGTCGTGGAGGCATTCTAAAAGAGGAGAACATGAAAGGAAACGAGTGAGAGAATTAGACGAAATGAATGAGATGAAGCAAATCTGATGAAAGCAAGGGTAGTGGTCATTTGTTTGTTACTACAAAGCAACAAACGACCTCGGTGAATAATCAAAGTAAATAGGTCAAAAATAATGTATCGCGAAGACATGCTCGCCTATAAGTGAACACTCATCCCAAGAATTCCCAGGTAAGCACAACTGGTCTCGCGTCTGGTTGAGATGTATACGAAGTGCTTGCCTAGACAGAAAACTCAGAATACAGGCATTCACCCTTCCAGTTTGCACGTGTTCACATTATTTAAAACCCAAAACCTTGACGAGATTTTGAAAACTCAAAGGGTTCAAAACCTTATAATAGAGGGTTCAAAACCTAGTAATCAATCATCCTAGAACAGATGATTAGTTTTCAAAGCGGTTTTGAAATTTATGTTCTTGTTGTGGTAGTCGCCTAAGGATAGGTGACGGTATTGTTTTATGACTAAACGTAAGTAAACTCGCGTTAGGGTCCTAAGAAGGTTATAGACTAGGTCAAAGCATTACTAATAACCTAATTCCCTATAACCATTGGCTCTGATACCATCTTTTCTGTCACACCCCGACCACGTAGAACATACGAAACGTGGCGGAAATGTCGGGGAGTGTTGTAACAGAATTAATTGTTTCAAATCCATGGCAATTGAAGTTTCGTTTTATTGATTAAAGTGTTACAATGTCTTATCAAACTAGGAAATACAACATAATTAACTAGTCTTGCATCTTTTATTGTCACTAAAGCCCAAGTCTGCCTATATGTATCTTGATCATCTTATGCAACAGTTCCTGAAAAACACATGTGAAAATAGGTACGTCAGCATAAAAATGCCTGTGAGATACATAGGTTTTGTGAAAATAGGTTCCATGACTTATGTTTGAGAAAATGTTTAGTCATGAACCTTGTAATTTGCTTTGTTTTGTAAATCATTTGAAAAACAATGAGTTCAGATGATATGTATAAAATAAGTGAATAATGTATGGTTAAATGAATAACCATAGTAAAATGGGTATGTATAAGATAAGTTGTTTGTAAAACAATGTCTTGTGAAAAGTATGTTATTTGTATAAAATGTTCTATGTCTCAAACTGAAATGATTCAAATAACGCTACGATATGATATGTAATACCATACAAACACTTATATATAGGAAGTACCAGCGGCGTATCCACCATGCTTGTATCATATTACACACGCATCGTTACTTAATCACTTAATCAAACCAAACCAACCAATGTAAGAAGTCTATGTTTAAATCAATTGTCAAATGTATTGGGTAATATGTCAAAGTGTTCATGTCAAGATGTAAATCATATCAAAATGTCTATGTCAAATATCCATGTCAAATGTCTATGTCAAATATCCATGTCAAACGTCTATGTCAAGATGTCATGTATGGCAAGTGAAATGTCTCAACTAAACCATATGCACAAAAACAAAGTATTGAAGTAAATCTTGGTTTAAATCAAAGTTATGTTTTGTGGGAAATGCATGATCAAATGTCAATCATGTTAAAATGTCATGTAAAACGATGTACTAAGTAATGCACACAATTGGGCACACCTAGCATGAAATGTCATAAAATCATGTACTATAATGTACTAACGAACATAGCAGTATATGATGTTAAAACAGGAAAGCATGAAAGTAACAAGTAGGCACATGTGTTCCACCCCAAAACAGTTTGGAAAACAGTAAAAGAGGGGTCTATGTACTCACTTGAGATTGCTCAGTAGTTCTGGAGTGACAACTAAACAATGCTAGAGATCGCGGATATCAAACGGCACCTAGTATAGGTAACTATGTTAATAAACCGGACCTAGATCGGAAGATTGGGTAGCATTAGGGTTTGTAAACCAAACGAGTGTAGAGACTCGTGTCATTTGGTTTAACAAAGCCTACATACTAAATGAAACTTAACCTAAGTGTCTACGACCCGTTTAGGTAGCTTATGCTACTTTAACGCGTCGTTCGCGTGAAACGCGTTCGGACCGCCTAACTAGTCCTATGACAAGTGTTATATGCCTAAACATGTTACATAATCAGTTATGTGACAAAGGTTTAGGTTACATATGCTTAATTACCAATTATACATGAAAAGGGTATTCTGGTAATTTACCTAAGGCATATAAACTACCTATCATACAACTACTTAAACGATGTGATCATAGGGTATAACCTCGGAAGGTTATTCCCTACCTACTATGGTCACCTAATGTGTTTGGTCGGATCCTAATGATCGACCAAACTGGGTCGGGTTCGAGGTATAAGCGATTTATCAGATCGCTTACCCTACGACCCTAGACAACGTGGTAATCAGTGGGCATAGTCCCAAGGGACTATGACCAACGTGATTACACTCACGTTGCGAAGTTCAAACGAACTTCGCATTGACCATTACTGGTCAACGCTGAAAGTCAAACAAAGTTTGACTTTCTGACTCGAAAAGCAGTAAAATAAGGAAAAGAACGAAAGAATACTTACGAAGGGTCCCCGAATGCTAAACTCGATTCAAAAATCTCAGGTATGAAACAAATGTTTCAACTTAGAGTTTCTCAAATCAAGTTTCTAGTGATTTTAGCAATGGGGGGTATGGGGTATTTATAGGAATACCCGAACCGTTAAGATCGTTTCATGGAAAACGTGCCTTAATCCCATCCGTACATGTGTTGCAAAGTTATGGTGTTTAGGTGTTTAAATTCCATCCATACATGTGTTGCAAAGTTATGGTGTTTAGGTGTTTAAATTCCATCCATACATGTGTTGCAAAGTTATGGTGTTTAGGTGTTTAAATTCCATCCATACATGTGTTGCAAAGTTATGGTGTTTAGGTGTTTAAATTCCATCCATACATGTGTTGCAAAGTCATGGTGTTTAGGTGTTTAAATTCCATCCATACATGTGTTGCAAAGTCATGGTGCCAAAATTCCATCCTTATCCGCTGACTAAGCAAGTTTAGAATGTGTGGTTGTGAATTAAACAACGGCTAATACATCGAATCTGGTCCCGAATGCGAAAAACGAACCAAATGACGCGACGAATGGATTTTTCTTATGGCGAACACTAAAATAAAATTTTTTAGTGCTTACATAAATTTTTGGATGTCCGGATGTATTCAGAACGTAAGTTATGCGCGAAAATGCAAACTTGTGCACTTTTTGACACTTTTAGTCCCTGAATGACCCAAAAGTTTATTTTAGCACACCGAACCCCTCAAAGCCTATTTCTAAGCTATGTAAAGGATATTTATGGTGTGTTTAACTTATGGTCATGTTCAGGAATGTCTGTTACAGTTCAAATTGGCATACTTTCGCAGTTTGTCAACTTTAGTCCCTGTAAGCGATTAAACTTGATTTCACCACACCAAACCTTCCAAAACTTATATATAAGTTATGTAAAGGTTATTCAAGGTATGTTAAGCCTATTTCACTATTCCGGAGTGTTCGTTGGATTAAACTGGTTATATTTACGCATTAGTGCGCGTATAACCTTCCAGAAAGCGATTTAGAGTTTGAAATCGAACAAGAGTTGATATGTGCAAAAGATACACATATTTATACAAGTCCAAAGTATGAAATACAATATTTCATTGGTTTGGAATTTGTTTGATGGTTGAAATGACACAGGTGTTACAGTCTCCCCTACTTTAGGAAATTTCGTCCCGAAATTAATTCGTAGGAGTCTATTTGTGACTTTGTGTTAAATAACCATCAAAGATGAACAAGACGTAATCCTGTAATTTCTCTTTAACGAACATTTTTCAGAAATGAAAAATGAACAGAGTTATTCTCAACAGGCATTCTTTAGAAACAAAAATGAACAGAATAGTCATTTTCCACAACATCTTCAGAAACAAAAATGAACAGAATAGTCATTTTACATCTTCAGAAACAAAAATGAACGGAATAGTCATTTTACATCTTCAGAAACAAAGATGAACGGAATAGTCATTTTACATCTTCAGAAACAAAAATGAATGGAATAGTCATTTTACATCTTCAGAAACAAAAATGAACGGAATAGTCATTTTAGATCTTCAGAAACAAAAATGAACGGAATAGTCATTTTACATCTTCAGAAACAAAAATGAACGGAATAGTCATTTTACATCTTCAGAAACAAAAATGAACGGAATAGTCATTTTACATCTTCAGAAACAAAAATGAACGGAATAGTCATTTTACATCTTCAGAAACAAAAATGAACGGAATAGTCTCTAGACACATGACAAAATTTGCTGTGGTTTCCGTGCACTGAATTTCATAATTATGTATGCATCCATAATTACGCAATTCCTTGCATAGTCCGCACAATTTGTCTGAAATGTGAAGGGGAGGAAAAATCAAACCTGATGATGAGTGTGACTAGACTACCATAGGGTCCTTTTAATTAGATCGACAAAGGATCCTTTTAAATTAGGCCACCAAGGAGTCCTTTCAGCTATATCATCACATGATATTCCTAACCAGATTTTTGGATCAATTTGTTTACCTAGACCTCTCAGGGTCTAATTATGGAATGGTACAATATAATCCAAGGGTCTTTACTATTACGTACCAGCCCGTTGAGGATTTAATATAGCACCCAAAGATATGGAAGATTCTACGAGGATTTGGATGACAAGAATTTGGATCACACAATAATATAAAAGGGAACACATAAGCACATAATTGTTTAATTTGTTTATTAATTTGTTATCTTTGGACGCGGATACTCAAAGTGCACCAGGAATCCAATTCGTGGATTTCATTTGGTACTTTAATCATTTCAAGAATCCATCCATGAAGATAGGATGATCTACCAAAATTTTGATTTTCGTTTTTCAGGAAAACGCAATTTTCGAATTAAGGTACACAGTAATTTAGGACATACGGAAATAGCCTTGGGTACCCTATTAAAAATTTATAGTGGTACTTGGGGTATTCGTACAGAATTATAACTTTTATCTTGTACATCGTTTCTTTGCAAGAGACGGGTACTTGGGATCTTTACGCAAGAGATTGTAAAATGGAAGAATTTTGGGGGTAGTTTGCTTTTCAAGTAATACGATTCCTTGATTGTCGGTATTATAGGGGATATGTTGTTTATGCATACAACCACATAATATACATTGTAATGTAAATAAAAAGATTTATTTATTAACAATGATAACAATTGTTTCATGGACCTTGACAACAAAAGAAAATAATACATAAGATATGATTATTTCTAAAGAGTGTTGTCTTCTAGTCGATCAGATGCTCATCTCTGTGCTGGATTAGCATTAGCAAGATTTGGGCAATTTCTTCGGAAATGTCCCATCTTACCACACTTGTTGCAAGAACCTGGTGGAAAGCGAGCTCGAGCAGGTTTGTTGTCGGCTTGATTCGGTGCAATTGCTGCAACGCAAACTTTTGCCATATGACCTTTAAGTCCACAAATTTAGCATTCGCGGCACTTCACATTAGCATGATGGTGTAGGCCACATCGGTTGCACAAGGGTGAAGTTCCATTGTATGGCTTCCTAGTACGGGGTTGAGCTGGTTGGTTGGGGACGGCTTGACCATTGTGAGCGACCATGGCGAAGTTCTGAGAAGCCTTTTGCTTCTTTGACCGCTCAAGGGATCCAGTCTGCTCATCCATGGTCTTTGATTCCTCGATTGGTTTCGATTCCTCGACTGGTTTCTTGTCACCCTTCCGGAAAAGCTTACGTTTCCTGATCTGAGATTCAGTCAGAGTTGCAGATAGCTCAATGGCCTGCCTAACCGTAGTGGGGTTACTACCAGTAACAATGTCTTGAACTGAGTCAGGGAGACCATCAATGTACTTTTCGATCGCCTTATCCAAAGGCGTAACCATGGTAGGACACAACAGGCTCAGCTCCTCATATCGATCAGTGTATGCTCGATGTTCGCCGCTGTCTTGCTTAAGGTCATCGAATTCCCTTTCCAATGCCCTGATCTCGTGACGAGGACAGAATTCCTTCATCATCAGTGCTCGAAGTTCTTCCCAAGTTTGGGCCAGTGCCACTTCGGCACCCCTATCTCTCACCACACCGTTCCACCATGTCAAAGCTCGTTTCTCGAAGACACTAGATGCAAAATCTACCTTTCGCTCGTTTGGACATTGAACATGCCTGAAAGTGCTCTCTAGACTCTCGAACCATTGCAGAAGTCGCTCCTTGAGACCCAGAAAACTTTGATGGCTTAGCCGAGTTGAACGTCTTGAAGTTGCATGGGGCATTATTGTTGTTGATAGCTTGGTGACATTGGGCAACGATGATCGGGATTGCAGCAGTCATTTGCTGTGTAATGACAGCTGCCAGCTCGTCAACAGATACTGGATTTTCGCGTCGTGGAGGCATTCTAAAAGAGGAGAACATGAAAGGAAACGAGTGAGAGAATTAGACGAAATGAATGAGATGAAGCAAATCTGATGAAAGCAAGGGTAGTGGTCATTTGTTTGTTACTACAAAGCAACAAACGACCTCGGTGAATAATCAAAGTAAATAGGTCAAAAATAATGTATCGCGAAGACATGCTCGCCTATAAGTGAACACTCATCCCAAGAATTCCCAGGTAAGCACAACTGGTCTCGCGTCTGGTTGAGATGTATACGAAGTGCTTGCCTAGACAGAAAACTCAGAATACAGGCATTCACCCTTCCAGTTTGCACGTGTTCACATTATTTAAAACCCAAAACCTTGACGAGATTTTGAAAACTCAAAGGGTTCAAAACCTTATAATAGAGGGTTCAAAACCTAGTAATCAATCATCCTAGAACAGATGATTAGTTTTCAAAGCGGTTTTGAAATTTATGTTCTTGTTGTGGTAGTCGCCTAAGGATAGGTGACGGTATTGTTTTATGACTAAACGTAAGTAAACTCGCGTTAGGGTCCTAAGAAGGTTATAGACTAGGTCAAAGCATTACTAATAACCTAATTCCCTATAACCATTGGCTCTGATACCATCTTTTCTGTCACACCCCGACCACGTAGAACATACGAAACGTGGCGGAAATGTCGGGGAGTGTTGTAACAGAATTAATTGTTTCAAATCCATGGCAATTGAAGTTTCGTTTTATTGATTAAAGTGTTACAATGTCTTATCAAACTAGGAAATACAACATAATTAACTAGTCTTGCATCTTTTATTGTCACTAAAGCCCAAGTCTGCCTATATGTATCTTGATCATCTTATGCAACAGTTCCTGAAAAACACATGTGAAAATAGGTACGTCAGCATAAAAATGCCTGTGAGATACATAGGTTTTGTGAAAATAGGTTCCATGACTTATGTTTGAGAAAATGTTTAGTCATGAACCTTGTAACTTGCTTTGTTTTGTAAATCATTTGAAAAACAATGAGTTCAGATGATATGTATAAAATAAGTGAATAATGTATGGTTAAATGAATAACCATAGTAAAATGGGTATGTATAAGATAAGTTGTTTGTAAAACAATGTCTTGTGAAAAGTATGTTATTTGTATAAAATGTTCTATGTCTCAAACTGAAATGATTCAAATAACGCTACGATATGATATGTAATACCATACAAACACTTATATATAGGAAGTACCAGCGGCGTATCCACCATGCTTGTATCATATTACACACGCATCGTTACTTAATCACTTAATCAAACCAAACCAACCAATGTAAGAAGTCTATGTTTAAATCAATTGTCAAATGTATTGGGTAATATGTCAAAGTGTTCATGTCAAGATGTAAATCATATCAAAATGTCTATGTCAAATATCCATGTCAAATGTCTATGTCAAATATCCATGTCAAACGTCTATGTCAAGATGTCATGTATGGCAAGTGAAATGTCTCAACTAAACCATATGCACAAAAACAAAGTATTGAAGTAAATCTTGGTTTAAATCAAAGTTATGTTTTGTGGGAAATGCATGATCAAATGTCAATCATGTTAAAATGTCATGTAAAACGATGTACTAAGTAATGCACACAATTGGGCACACCTAGCATGAAATGTCATAAAATCATGTACTATAATGTACTAACGAACATAGCAGTATATGATGTTAAAACAGGAAAGCATGAAAGTAACAAGTAGGCACATGTGTTCCACCCCAAAACAGTTTGGAAAACAGTAAAAGAGGGGTCTATGTACTCACTTGAGATTGCTCAGTAGTTCTGGAGTGACAACTAAACAATGCTAGAGATCGCGGATATCAAACGGCACCTAGTATAGGTAACTATGTTAATAAACCGGACCTAGATCGGAAGATTGGGTAGCATTAGGGTTTGTAAACCAAACGAGTGTAGAGACTCGTGTCATTTGGTTTAACAAAGCCTACATACTAAATGAAACTTAACCTAAGTGTCTACGACCCGTTTAGGTAGCTTATGCTACTTTAACGCGTCGTTCGCGTGAAACGCGTTCGGACCGCCTAACTAGTCCTATGACAAGTGTTATATGCCTAAACATGTTACATAATCAGTTATGTGACAAAGGTTTAGGTTACATATGCTTAATTACCAATTATACATGAAAAGGGTATTCTGGTAATTTACCTAAGGCATATAAACTACCTATCATACAACTACTTAAACGATGTGATCATAGGGTATAACCTCGGAAGGTTATTCCCTACCTACTATGGTCACCTAATGTGTTTGGTCGGATCCTAATGATCGACCAAACTGGGTCGGGTTCGAGGTATAAGCGATTTATCAGATCGCTTACCCTACGACCCTAGACAACGTGGTAATCAGTGGGCATAGTCCCAAGGGACTATGACCAACGTGATTACACTCACGTTGCGAAGTTCAAACGAACTTCGCATTGACCATTACTGGTCAACGCTGAAAGTCAAACAAAGTTTGACTTTCTGACTCGAAAAGCAGTAAAATAAGGAAAAGAACGAAAGAATACTTACGAAGGGTCCCCGAATGCTAAACTCGATTCAAAAATCTCAGGTATGAAACAAATGTTTCAACTTAGAGTTTCTCAAATCAAGTTTCTAGTGATTTTAGCAATGGGGGGTATGGGGTATTTATAGGAATACCCGAACCGTTAAGATCGTTTCATGGAACACGTGCCTTAATCCCATCCGTACATGTGTTGCAAAGTTATGGTGTTTAGGTGTTTAAATTCCATCCATACATGTGTTGCAAAGTTATGGTGTTTAGGTGTTTAAATTCCATCCATACATGTGTTGCAAAGTTATGGTGTTTAGGTGTTTAAATTCCATCCATACATGTGTTGCAAAGTTATGGTGTTTAGGTGTTTAAATTCCATCCATACATGTGTTGCAAAGTCATCGTGTTTAGGTGTTTAAATTCCATCCATACATGTGTTGCAAAGTCATGGTGCCAAAATTCCATCCTTATCCGCTGACTAAGCAAGTTTAGAATGTGTGGTTGTGAATTAAACAACGGCTAATACATCGAATCTGGTCCCGAATGCGAAAAACGAACCAAATGACGCGACGAATGGATTTTTCTTATGGCGAACACTAAAATAAAATATTTTAGTGCTTACATAAATTTTTGGATGTCCGGATGTATTCAGAACGTAAGTTATGCGCGAAAATGCAAACTTGTGCACTTTTTGACACTTTTAGTCCCTGAATGACCCAAAAGTTTATTTTAGCACACCGAACCCCTCAAAGCCTATTTCTAAGCTATGTAAAGGATATTTATGGTGTGTTTAACTTATGGTCATGTTCAGGAATGTCTGTTACAGTTCAAATTGGCATACTTTCGCAGTTTGTCAACTTTAGTCCCTGTAAGCGATTAAACTTGATTTCACCACACCAAACCTTCCAAAACTTATATATAAGTTATGTAAAGGTTATTCAAGGTATGTTAAGCCTATTTCACTATTCCGGAGTGTTCGTTGGATTAAACTGGTTATATTTACGCATTAGTGCGCGTATAACCTTCCAGAAAGCGATTTAGAGTTTGAAATCGAACAAGAGTTGATATGTGCAAAAGATACACATATTTATACAAGTCCAAAGTATGAAATACAATATTTCATTGGTTTGGCATTTGTTTGATGGTTGAAATGACACAGGTGTTACACACGCCCCCGTGCTGGCTGAGCACGGGGCATGTTCAGTCTTCTGTCTTCTTGTTTTGCTTGGGAAGATGCTGTCGTGGGGTCGGGCATGTCACGTCTTGTTCCTTTTCTTGTATTTATGTTAGATTTTGATGTCTTTTTGCTTCTTTTGTTAATTTAAGCTCATTTAATCCTGAAAATACAAAAGGAAGACAAAAGCACACTTTTTCCAACATTAGTACTAAAAAGGGTTAGTTTTATGACACAATTGATGTAATTTATATGTTGCATTTTGCACACATCAAATACCCCCACACTTGAATCTTTGCTTGTCCTCAAGCAAAACTCTTTAATATGTGGCTATTACACTCCCAAATGGAATGGGTAGAAAAGAAGGTTTTGGGCTTGTCATAGAGTGTCGGGATTTCCAAGATTCTTTATTTAGTTTTATTTTTATTTATTTATAATCCTATTCGTCACGATTTATTTAAAAATTTTCATAAGATAAATTACTTATTAGGGCATAACATGCCTCTTTAAAATTCTATTTATATACAAGTTCACATACCTCACGGGGATCACTCAACACTCGGCCGAAAATGTATTTTTGTGGATCACTCGAGAGCGGCATGGAACTTACTCCTACCATAGGCTTGCCAAGCAATCAATCCTCCTCCTTTTTAACTTATATACCTTTGTAAATATCAAGAGGACTTTTTAGGTGAAGGGTTAGGCTTGGGTTAAAGGTAGGTGGTTGGGTTAGTGGTTAGTAGAAAAAGGGGAAAAGCATAACAAGTATCGGTTTCCGTAAGACTTTCTATTTTTCAACTTTTATTTTAATGAAGCTATTATTTAAACAAAGTCATTTTTTGATAAACTTGTTTGTTTATTTGCTTTTGATTCATCATCAACAAAATTTTTTTATTTTTTTTATTTTATTTTATTTTTTTTTATTTTTTTTTGAAAAGTCATATGAGAAACCGAACTTGTTACCAAAACAAAGGGTTAAAAATGAAAAAGGTTTTGGTGGGTGAAAGGGGTGTTTGTTTGGGTTATGAAATGAAAAGGTTTAGGCTCAAAGGGGCTAACTAGGGGGATTTTGGGTAGGTGGTAAAAAAAAAGAAAAATAATGGTGTAGAAATAAAAAGGGTTAGTCCTAATGCCTCCGTCATTTACTTACTCGGGTTTAAGTTCGTAAGGACCGGGAATGTATCGTCGTGGCAAGTTCTAGAGTCGTAAGAACCAAGCGGCTATTCACACAAGAAACGAAAAATGAGCATTTAGTTTAAAGATATATATTTGTATGCTCAATAAAGGCTTAAAACTCACTTTTGTGGGAATGGGTTTTTATGTGATCAAGTATATATAATTAAATTTTAACTAAGCTTGTCATGCCTTTTCATAATTTTCTTATGTTGGTTCTTTTTATCACGATGCTATCGATTGTAAATTCGTAAAAATATAACCTTTTTAGAACTTGAAATTCCCAAGTTAAACTTAGAAAAAAATGAAAATTTTTGAAAAAATTTGGGGTGATTAGCGGTTCCAATAGAGTTTTGTGTAAGGCTTGTATTTAGGACTTGCAAGATTCAAGATTTTAGCATCCCCCCCACACTTAAATTACACATTGTCCTCAATGTGTCCCAAAAATAAGTTTTTAGGTTGATTGAATGTGTAAAAGGTGTGAAAAAGAAAAAAATTTGTGTTACTGGGCGCTGAACACGGCCCCGTGTTGTCCGGGCACGGCCCCGTGTTCAAGTTCCAGTAACAAAATTAAATCAAGAGAAACAGAAGCCTGGACACGGGGGCGTGTTGGGTGAGCACGGCCCGTGTCCAGTTTACCTGAACTGGGTATTTCTGCAGACTGTGCAGCACGGGGCCGTGTTGGGCGGACACGGCCCGTGCCGAACCTACTGTAAACGAACAAAATCGTCGGATGACTCTGTTTTCCTGCATGGGGTGCTGGTTCAAGCTTCCCTTGTATCCTTTGCCATCTCAAGTGTGTTTTATTCCTGAAAATTAAAACTAACTAGAAAACATGAAAATTAATCTAAACTAAACTAAGGATAGTTCCGCGGAATGCCTCCGTGGTGCGCCACGTTTATAAGGGTCCTTGGCTAGACCCAAAGCCTGGTCATATGTTACCCAAGTGGGATGTATTGCATCCCATGTTACACCATCGGAGAGCGTCATCCAAGCTTGAGTCTATGACCTTCATATAGTTGACCGGGTCTTCGTCCTCTACTTTTTTTCCACATTCAAGCTTCACTTCCTTGTCCCCAAACTTCAATATTAACGTTCCGTCATTCATATCCACCACTGCTTGGGCGGTGGCCAGAAATGGCCTCCCGAGGATGAGAGGGACATCGGTGTCTTCTTCCATGTCTAGGATGACAAAGTCGGTTGGGAAAACGAAGTTGTCAACCTTGACCAATAGATTTTCAGTGACACCTTGTGGAAATTTGACGGATCTGTCGGCCAGTTGTATGCTCATCTTTGTAGGGCTTGTTGTTCCTAGGCCGAGTCGTTTGAACATCGATGTGGGCATGAGGTTAATGCTAGCCCCTAGATCGGCTAATGCATTACGAACGGGTGATTCCCCGATCGAGCAAGGAATTGTGAAGCTTCCGGGATCAATTTTCTTTTGTGGGAGTTTGTTGAGTACTAAGGCGGAGCATTCTTCGCCTAAGTTAACTAATTGCAATGATTCAATTTTCCTTTTGTGAGTGAGGAAATCCCTCATGAATTTTGCATATTTAGGCATTTGGGTTAGGACCTCAATAAAAGGAATATTAACATGCAATTGTTTTAGTAAATTTTCGAACTTTGCGAATTGCTCATCGGTCTTTTGACGATTTAACCTACCGGGGTACGGAATTGGAGGAGTCTTGGTGGGCTCTTGATTTGGTAAAGAAGCCTTTTCTGGTTGGGGTGCGGGTGGAGTCGTGGTTTGGCTAGACTGGCTTCTTTCATCTGGCGGTAATGGAGCCTCCTCGGGACCCACGGTTTGATTTCTCAATGTGATGAGATGTACTTGTGCTTTTGGGTTGGTTTCGGTATTGCTAGGTAATGCGCCTTGTGGTCTCTCGGAGAAATTTTGAGCTATTTGATTTAATTGTTTTTCAATGTTTTGAATGCTAGCTTGTTGATTTCAAAAATTTGATTCCAATTGTTGAAATCGATCCGAGTTTTTCTTTTCGGTGTCGGAGATGAGGCGAGATACAGTATCTTCAAGCCTTTCTCTTCCACTTTGTTGTTGAGAAAAATTTTGTGGTTGTTGAAAGTTGGTTCGTTGGTTTTGTTGGTTACTACTATTGCTGGGATCTCTCCAACCTAGATTAGGGTGGTTACGCCATCCTTGGTTGTAGGTACCCGTTGGTGGACCCGACGGCCTAGTTCTATTATCAATGTAGTTTACCGTTTCTGTTTGGTCATCTACTTCTTTCATACAACTCCAATTTTCATGTGGCCCACCACATCCTTCACAAGCCATAACCGAGGCCGTTTTTGTCATTTCTAGCTTTTTGATTTTCGAAGAGAGGGCCTCGATTTGAGCTTGTAAAGAAGTGCTTTCATCAACCTTATGGGCGCCCGGGGCAATAGATTTATTACCTCGGGGAGTGTGCCATTGAAAATTGGTTTGAGCAATTTCCTCAATTTAATTATATATTTCATTTGGGCGACGATTACCTAAAAGTCCCCCGGAGCTAGAATCAAGTGTTTGTCTTGTGTGTGGCAACAACCCATTGTAGAAAGTGGATACTTGTTGCCATACCGCAAGACCGTGATGAGGACACTTTCTTAGTAGCTCCTTGAACCTTTCCCAAGTTTCATATAAGGATTCCTCATCTTCTTGTGAATATGTATTAATTGCAGTCATTAATTTAGCCGTTTTAGCAGGAGGGAAATACTTATATAGAAACTTTTGGGCTAGTTCATCCCAGGTGTTTACCGAGCCAACTGGGAGGGTGTTAAGCCAAGCCTTAGCTCGGTCTTTTAGTGAAAATGGAAACATTCGAAGGCGGATGGCGTCATTTGATGCTCCATTGATCCGAAAGGTATCACATATTTCTAAGAAATTAGTAATTTGTAGATGGGGATCCTCGTCCGCAAGCCCATGGAAGGTTGCGGAGTTTTGAAGCATTTGTATCAAATGTGGTCGAAGTTCGAAGTTATTGGCTTCGACATTCGGTGCATTGATAGCGGCGCCGAGATTATCTATGGTGGGCCGTAGGTAATCCATGAGGGTACGTTGGTCCGCCATTGGAAATGGGTCCCCCGAAACTTTCTCTTGATTTTTAGCTTTAAGTCTTTTTCTGAGAAAGCGTTCGGGTTCTTCTAGAGGTTCTTTTATGTCTCTACTAGAACTGGAGCTCATGCACTACGTAGGAAGTTCAAATGTGGTGCCAAGGTTCCAAGTCCTGCGATAAAAACAGAAAGGAATGTTGGTCAGAAGGTTCACCACGGCCCCGTGCTCAGTGAACACGGCCCGTGGTCAAATTTAAAGTAATTGTTCTCCAGATCCCTGTTACTGGGAGTTGGACACGGCCCTGTGTTGCACCGACACGGCCCCGTGCTCAGCTCTCTGTAACTCGGAAAATAAAAACTGCCAGTGATAGTGCTGGGCACGGCCCGTGTCCGACCAGGCACGACCCGTGCTGAGCTCTGCAGAAACTGAAAAACTAAGAAAAATCCTAAAAAAATGTAAAATAAAAAAAACAATTAGGCCGTTGATTCCTATCTTTCTTAAAATCCTTGTGTCCCCGGCAACGGCGCCAAAAACTTGATGTGCGTGAAGTGTGTTATGGTTTTAATGTTTATTTTAAGCCATTTTACACTTTCTTTAGCCAAGTTTTAAATTTATAAAACACGATATTTATTAACACTAAACACACATATGGGCAAGTGCACCCATCATGAGCGTAGTATAGTGTTGGTAAGATACCGAGGTCGTCCAAGGACAAAAGAGCTTTTAGTACCGGTTTATCCTCAACGTCTAATCAAATCAAAAAGTTTAGAAAAATGTTTTAAGCTAAGAAAAATAAAAACTAATTAAAATGCTGAAAATAAAAATAAAAATAAAAGAAAAACAGATAGACAAGATGAATCACTTGGCTCTGACTCGTGTATAGTGTAACCTTTGATTATTTCCGCACTTTTGCACTTATTTAAGAGATTATCTTAGTTATTGTAGTAGGCCCCTCGTTTGAAGGTGACGTTACCCTCAACCCAGTAGTTTGAGTCAGCAAGGATACAATCCTAAAGGGTCGGATTATTGAAAGATAATGAATTAAGTTATTAATGCAAATTATGGTAGGCCCCTCTTTTGGAGGTGACGTTACCCTCGACTAAGTAGTCTGAGTCAGCAGGGATACAGTCCTAAATAGCCGGGTTATAATATTAATAGTAGTTAACTTATGAGGGGATCAAAGAGTTTGGACCCCCGCCATCCAATACCGTTAAGTATTGAAGGAGGTCCTACTAAATTTGACTCAGGTCCATTGCAGGACCTCTAAACGCTGAACAATGGCAAGACTCTTACCAAACCGTTCCCTTAACCCCCGACCAGGTAGCCAACATACTTCCATATAGACCGTGGAGATATGAATGGTGAAAATCTTTTATTTTATATAGACAGTAAAATAATGCCAAGACACCACGGACAAACGATAAGGAAGAATCACCTTCAACATAAGAAACTAGTTATTAAAGTCATTAATACAAAACCAAGTAAAAAGTGCGAAAAGATTAGAAATAAAAAGTATTACACTAGACACTTGTCTTCACCAAGTGATGTAAGAGACTTAGGCAAACATGGCCTTGATTGTCAAGAACTCTTACGATCAATCTTGGATCCCGAGACGACTCACACACTCTATGATGGACAATGGATGATGGTGGTGGATGATGGTGTTATGGTGGTGGTGGGTGGTGGGTGAAGTGTGAGACAGGTGGTGTGCCAAGGGATGGTTTGAGCTTGAGCCAAACACTCCTATTTATAGGCTGAACAGAAGCTCGGGCACGGCCCCGTGTCCAGTGGGCACGGCCCCGTGTCCACATCCTTCTCTTTCTTCATTTAATCTAGCTTGCCTTATTAGTTGACCACACACCCGTGTCCGCTGAGCACGACCCCGTGTGCAGAAGAATCTTTGTACTATGAAGATTTGCCTGGATTGTGCGAATCTTATAGTTGACCACGGCCCCGTGTCCACTAAGCACGACCCCGTGGTGGGCAATAGAAGCTTCTACCACTTTGTCTTTTCTGCTGACACTTGGGCACGCCCCCGTGCTGGCTGAGCACGGGGCGTGTTCAGTCTTCTGTCTTCTTGTTTTGCTTGGGAAGATGCTGTCGTGGGGTCGGGCATGTCACGTCTTGTTCCTTTTCTTGTATTTATGTTAGATTTTGATGTCTTTTTGCTTCTTTTGTTAATTTGAGCTCATTTAATCCTGAAAATACAAAAGGAAGACAAAAGCACACTTTTTCCAACATTAGTACTAAAAAAGGGTTAGTTTTATGCCACAATTGATGTAATTTATATGTTGCATTTTGCACACATCAAATACCCCCACACTTAAATCTTTGCTTGTCCTCAAGCAAAACTCTTTAATATGTGGCTATTACACTCCCAAATGGAATGGGTAGAAAAGAAGGTTTTGGGCTTGTCATAGAGTGTCGGGATTTCCAAGATTCTTTATTTAGTTTTATTTTTATTTATTTACAATCCTATTCGTTATGATTTATTTAAAACTTTTCATAAGATAAATTACTTATTAGGGCATAACATGCCTCTTTAAAATTCTATTTATATACAAGTTCACATACCTCACGGGGATCACTCAACACTCGGCCGAAAATGTATTTTTGTGGATCACTCGAGAGCGGCATGGAACTTACTCCTACCATAGGCTTGCCAAGCAATCAATCCTCCTCCTTTTTAACTTATATACCTTTGTAAATATCAAGAGGACTTTTTGGGTGAAGGGTTAGGCTTGGGTTAAAGGTAGGTGGTTGGGTTAGTGGTTAGTAGAAAAAGGGCGAAAAGCGTAACAAGTATCGGTTTCCGTAAGACTTTCTATTTTTCAACTTTTATTTTGATGAAGCTATTATTTAAACAAAGTCATTTTTTGATAAACTTGTTTGTTTATTTGCTTTTGCTTCATCATCAACAAATTTTTTTTATTTTTTTATTTTATTTTATTTTATTTTATTTTATTTATTTAATTTTTTTTGAAAAGTCATATGAGAAACCGAACTTGTTACTAAAACAAAGGGTTAAAAATGAAAAAGGTTTTGGTGGGTGAAAGGGTGTTTGTTTGGGTTATGAAATGAAAAGGTTTAGGCTCAAAGGGGCTAACTAGGGGGATTTTGGGTACGTGGTAAAAAAAAGAAAAATAATGGTGTAGAAATAAAAAGGGTTAGTCCTAATGCCTCCGTCATTTACTTACTCGGGTTTAAGTTGGTAAGGACCGGGAATGTATCGTCGTGGCAAGTTCTAGAGTCGTAAGAACCAAGCGGCTATTCACACAAGAAACGAAAAATGAGCATTTAGTTTGAAGATATATATTTGTATGCTCAATAAAGGCTCAAAACTCACTTTTGTGGGAATGGGTTTTTATGTGATCAAGTATATATAATTAAATTTTAACTAAGCTTGTCATGCCTTTTCATAATTTTCTTATGTTGGTTCTTTTTATCACGACGCTATCGTTTGTAAATTCGTAAAAATATAACCTTTTTAGAACTTGAAATTCACAAGTTAAACTTAGAAAAAAATGAAAGTTTTTGAAAAAATTTGGGGTGATTAGCGGTTCCAATAGAGTTTTGTGTAAGGCTTGTATTTAGGACTTGCAAGATTCAAGATTTTAGCATCCCCCCCACACTTAAATTACACATTGTCCTCAATGTGTCCCAAAAATAAGTTTTTAGGTTGATTGAATGTGTAAAAGGTGTGAAAAAGCAAAAATTTTGTGTTACTGGGCGTGGAACACGGCCCCGTGTTCAAGTGCCAGTAACAAAATTAAATCAAGAGAAACAGAAGCCTGGACACGGGGGCGTGTTGGGTGAGCACGGCCCGTGTCCAGTTTACCTGAACTGGGTATTTCTGCAGACTGTGCAGCACGGGGCCGTGTTGGGCGGACACGGCCCGTGCCGAACCTACTGTAAACGAAGAAAATCGTCGGATGACTCTGATTTCCTGCATGGGGTGCTGGTTCAAGCTTCCCTTGTATCCTTTGCCATCTCAAGTGTGTTTTATTCCTGAAAATTAAAACTAACTAGAAAACATGAAAATTAATCTAAACTAAACTAAGGATAGTTCCGCGGAATGCCTCCGTGGTGCGCCACGTTTATAAGGGTCCTTGGCTAGACCCAAAGCCTGGTCATATGTTACCCAAGTGGGATGTATTGCATCCCATGTTACACCATCGGAGAGCGTCATCCAAGCTTGAGTCTATGACCTTCATATAGTTGACCGGGTCTTCGTCCTCTACTCTTTTTCCACATTCAAACTTCACTTCCTTGTCCCCAAACTTCAATATTAACGTTCCGTCATTCATATCCACCACTGCTTGGGCGGTGGCCAGAAATGGCCTCCCGAGGATGAGAGGGACATCGGTGTCTTCTTCCATGTCTAGGATGACAAAGTCGGTTGGGAAAACGAAGTTGTCAACCTTGACCAATAGATTTTCAGTGACACCTTGTGGAAATTTGACGGATCTGTCGGCGAGTTGTATGCTCATCTTTGTAGGGCTTGTTGTTCCTAGGCCGAGTCGTTTGAACATCGATGTGGGCATGAGGTTAATGCTAGCCCCTAGATCGGCTAATGCATTACGAACGGGTGATTCCCCGATCGAGCAAGGAATTGTGAAGCTTCCGGGATCAATTTTCTTTTGTGGGAGTTTGTTGAGTACTAAGGCGGAGCATTCTTCGCCTAAGTTAACTAATTGCAATGATTCAATTTTCCTTTTGTGAGTGAGGAAATCCCTCATGAATTTTGCATATTTAGGCATTTGGGTTAGGACCTCAATAAAAGGAATATTAACATGCAATTGTTTTAGTAAATTTTCGAACTTTGCGAATTGCTCATCGGTCTTTTGACGATTTAACCTACCGGGGTACGGAATTGGAGGAGTCTTGGTGGGCTCTTGATTTGGTAAAGAAGCCTTTTCTGGTTGGGGTGCGGGTGGAGTCGTGGTTTGGCTAGACAGGCTTCTTTCATCTGGCGGTAATGGAGCCTCCTCGGGACCCACGGTTCGATTTCTCAATGTGATGAGATGTACTTGTGCTTTTGGGTTGGTTTCGGTATTGCTAGGTAATGCGCCTTGTGGTCTCTCGGAGAAATTTTGAGCTATTTGATTTAATTGTTTTTCAATGTTTGGAATGCTAGCTTGTTGATTTCTAAAACTTGATTCCAATTGTTGAAATCGATCTGAGTTTTTCTTTTCGGTGTCGGAGATGAGGCGAGATACAGTATCTTCAAGCCTTTCTTTTCCACTTTGTTGTTGAGAAAAATTTTGTGGTTGTTGAAAGTTGGTTCGTTGGTTTTGTTGGTTACTACTATTGCTGGGATCTCTCCAACCAAGATTAGGGTGGTTACGCCATCCTTGGTTGTAGGTACCCGTTGGTGGACCCGGCGGCCTAGGTCTATTATCAATGTAGTTTACCGTTTCTGTTTGGTCATCTACTTTTTTTCATACAACTCCAATTTTCATGTGGCCCACCACATCCTTCACAAGCCATAACCGAGGCCATTTTTGTCATTTCTAGGTTTTTGATTTTAGAAGAGAGGGCCTCGATTTGAGCTTGTAAAGAAGTGCTTTCATCAACCTTATGGGCGCCCGGGGCAATAGATTTATTACCTCGGGGAGTGTGCCATTGAAAATTGGTTTGAGCAATTTCCTCAATTTGATTATATATTTCATTTGGGCGACGATTACCTAAAAGGCCCCCGGAGCTAGAATCAAGTGTTTGTCTTGTGTGTGGCAACAACCCATTGTAGAAAGTGGATACTTGTTACCATACCGCAAGACCGTGATGAGGACACTTTCTTAGTAGCTCCTTGAACCTTTCCCAAGTTTCATATAAGGATTCCTCATCTTCTTGTGAATATGTATTAATTTCAGTCATTAATTTAGCCGTTTTAGCAGGAGGGAAATACTTATATAGAAACTTTTGGGCTAGTTCATCCCAGGTGTTTACCGAGCCAACTGGGAGGGTGTTAAGCCAAGCCTTAGCTCGGTCTTTTAGTGAAAATGGAAACATTCGAAGGCGGATGGCGTCATTTGATGCTCTATTGATCCAAAAGGTATCACATATTTCTAAGAAATTAGTAATATGTAGATGGGGATCCTCGTCCGCAAGCCCATGGAAGGTTGCGGAGTTTTGAAGCATTTGTATCAAATGTGGTCGAAGTTCGAAGTTATTGGCTTCGACATTCGGTGCATTGATAGCGGCGCCGAGATTATCTATGGTGGGTCGTAGGTAATCCATGAGGGTACGTTGGTCCGCCATTGGAAATGGGTCCCCCGAAACTTTCTCTTGATTTTTAGCTTTAAGTCTTTTTCTGAGAAAGCGTTCGGGTTCTTCTAGAGGTTCTTTTATGTCTCTACTAGAACTGGAGCTCATGCACTACGTAGGAAGTTCAAATGTGGCGCCAAGGTTCCAAGTCCTGCGATAAAAACAGAAAAGAATGTTGGTCAGAAGGTTCACCACGGCCCCGTGCTCAGTGAACACGGCCCGTGGTCAAATTTATAGTAATTGTTCTCCGGGTCCCTGTTACTGGGAGTTGGACACGGCCCCGTGTTGCACCGACACGGCCCCGTGCTCAGCTCTCTTTAACTCGGAAAATAAAAACTGCCAGTGATAGTGCTGGGCACGGCCCGTGTCCGACCAGGCACGACCCGTGCTGAGCTCTGCAGAAACTGAAAAACTAAGAAAAATCCTAAAAAATGAAAAATAAAAAAAAACAATTAGGCCGTTGATTCCTATCTTTCTTAAAATCCTTGTGTCCCCGGCAACGGCGCCAAAAACTTGATGTGCGTGAAGTGTGTTATGGTTTGAATGTTTATTTTAAGCCCTTTTACACTTTCTTTAGCCAAGTTTTTAATTTATAAAACACGATATTTACTAACACTAAACACACATATGGGCAAGTGCACCCATCGTGAGCGTAGTATAGTGTTGGTAAGATACCGAGGTCGTCCAAGGACAAAAGAGCTTTTAGTACCGGTTTATCCTCAACGTCTATTCAAATCAAAAAGTTTAGAAAAATGTTTTAAGCTAAGAAAAATAAAAACTAATTAAAATGCTGAAAATAAAAATAAAAATAAAAGAAAAACAGATAGACAAGATGAATCACTTGGCTCTGACTCGTGTATAGTGTAACCTTTGATTATTTCCGCACTTTTGCACTTATTTAAGAGATTATCTTAGTTATTGTAGTAGGCCCCTCTTTTGAAGGTGACATTACCCTCAACCCAGTAGTTTGAGTCAGCAAGGATACAATCCTAAAGGGTCGGATTATTGAAAGATAATGAATTAAGTTATTAATGCAAATTATGGTAGGCCCCTCTTTTGGAGGTGACGTTACCCTCGACTAAGTAGTCTGAGTCAGCAGGGATACAGTCCTAAATAGCCGGGTTATAATATTAATAGTAGTTAACTTATGAGGGGATCCAAGAGTTTGGACCCCCGCCATCCAATACCGTTAAGTATTGAAGGAGGTCCTACTAAATTTGACCCAGGTCCATTGCAGGACCTCTAAACGCTGAACAATGGCAAGACACTTACCAAACCGTTCCCTTAACCCCCGACCAGGTAGCCAACCTACCTCCATATAGACCGTGGAGATATAAATGGTGAAAATCTTTTATTTTATATAGACAGTAAAATAATGCCAAGACACCACGGACAAACGATAAGGAAGAATCACCTTCAACATAAGAAACTAGTTATTAAAGTCATTAATACAAAACCAAGTAAAAAGTGCGAAAAGATTAGAAATAAAAAGTATTACACTAGACACTTGTCTTCACCAAGTGATGTAAGAGACTTAGGCAAACATGGCCTTGATTGTCAAGAACTCTTACGATCAATCTTGGATCCCGAGACGACTCACACACTCTATGATGCACAATGGATGATGGTGGTGGATGATGGTGTTATGGTGGTGGTGGGTGGTGGGTGAAGTGTGAGACAGGTGGTGTGCCAAGGGATGGTTTGAGCTTGAGCCAAGCACTCCTATTTATAGGCTGAACAGAAGCTCGGGCACGGCCCCGTGTCCAGTGGGCACGGCCCTGTGTCCACATCCTTCTCTTTCTTCATTTAATGCAGCTTGTCTTATTAGTTGACCACGCCCCCGTGTCCGCTGAGCACGACCCCGTGTGTAGAAGAATCTTTGTACTATGAAGATTTGCCTGGATTGTGCGAATCTTATAGTTGACCACGGCCCCGTGTCCGCTGAGCACGGCCCCGTGGTGGGCAATAGAAGCCTTTAGCACTTTGTCTTTTCTACTGACACTTGGGCACGCCCCCGTGCTGGCTGAGCACGGGGCGTGTTCAGTCTTCTGTCTTCTTGTTTTGCTTGGGAAGATGCTGTCGTGGGGTCGGGCATGTCACGTCTTGTTCCTTTTCTTGTATTTATGTTAGATTTTGATGTCTTTTTGCTTCTTTTGTTAATTTGAGCTCATTTAATCCTGAAAATACAAAAGGAAGACAAAAGCACACTTTTTCCAACATTAGTACTAAAAAGGGTTAGTTTTATGCCACAATTGATGTAATTTATATGTTGCATTTTGCACACAACAGTAATCAGCGGAAGCATAATAATGTTTAAATAACCAAAACATAGTTTAAAGTTCAAATGTTAAGCACGAGACATAACAGTCCATATCCCACAACGACCTCTCCTCCTCGTGCAAGCTCCATAAGCATCTAACGACCTGCAAGGCATGTAACAACGAGTCAACAACAAAGTTGAGCGAGTTCACAGTTGGTTGTTTAGTTTTAAAATTTTGTTTCGAAAACCATAAGTTGTTTCGTAAACCACGAGTTAACCAGTATCATTGTTTCCCAAACCATATCCATAATCAGTGGGGGCTTCCCCATGTGAACCACTAGACCGTTACCATATCGACAACTGACGAAAGTAAGTTGTGCCCTAAGTCAATGTCTATCATCATTGACCGAGTGCCCAGATCCATTAGCACACGCCCGTCCTACCGGCACGGTGTGAGGCTTGTCAACCCTAATAGCGCTATTAACTAATGACCCGCTCGCCATTGGCCCGGCAATTAAGTCGATATAAAAATGAGGGACTTAATGATAGAGTTTTGTTTAGTAAGTTTAAGGTTGTTGTCCTACCCAAGGAGGACGAACGTACGTATTCTACCCAAGGAGAATACGCATGATTAACATTGGCATCCTACCCATGGAGGATGGTGTGACAACTGGCACCAAACCGGTAACTTCCGTACACTTTAATTATTACTTAATGACTGCAATTATGTGCTTAAATGTCAACATTGTTTGGTTACATACTATACACGTGAACTCATGCACGTTTTATATTACAAAATAGTGCTTTATGCATTAACGAGAGCGTTGCGTCAGAAATACTAGTAAACTCACCGGTAAGACACAATATGCCAACAACTCTGCAGAAAGCAGTCAGACAATAAAATTGGAGCCTAGGTGTAGGTCCAATGACAAGAGTACATTAAAACCCAAAAGAACATACAAGGGTTAACATATAGACTTTCCGGAGACTAAAATACGCACCAAAAAGCACCCGAAACGCACTTTAAGTGCAGAATTTTATTAAATTCAGCTATAAGCAGCCTTTAAACATATAAATATTATGCAGAATTTACGTTTTATCGTCCAGAATATTTCCCTAAGTGTCGGGAATTGAAAGGGTTACAAAAGGGTACATAAAAGACGCTAGACGGTGCAATTTAACACTTAACGAACCGGTATTTAATCGAACAACCGGACATTACCCAGGACACTAAATTTTTGCCAAACACATTGTTTATTTATCACTTGGCTAGTCGTGATCCCCGAACACCCTAACAACCACTAAATATCAAATAAATAACATGTGGAAGCTTATACTTGGAAATTAACTTACCATTACACATTAGTTACAAAATCTTTACCTTAACCCCCCCCCCCCCCAACCGAATCGGTCACAAGGACCATCACCCCACATACCTCAATCTTGCTCAAGATTTAATCTTATTATTTTAATGGATTGTTTACTTGTGTGGATGACCAAAATATATGAAGTGTTTATAAAAGCATGGCTCATATATCACTCACCATACTCCATATCTTCACACCCTCACCCTCACTCTCTCTCCCCTCCTCTCGGCTCCCTAGTGCCGCCCCCATCACCACCACTAAACCACCATCTTCATCCATTATTCAAGTTCCCTTCAAGCTAGTATGGTGATTCAAGGAGGTTGCACTTGTGGAGCTTCAAAAGGGCTTGGTTTCTAGCTTTTTCATCACCATTCCTCATCATCCTCTTCACTAGATTCTACCCTAGCCTTGTGCTAGTAGTAAGTCTCGGTTTACTCTTGTTTATGTCCACTTTGTGTAGTTAGAAGTTGTATTATGTTGAGATCCATAAGAACACTACAAGAGTCTAAACAAGAAACTTGAACCTAAAAGTTTACTTAAACCTTTACATAATGTTTACATAAGAATGAGACATGAAGATGAAATCTTATTGGATGAGGGTTGGTTAAATCATGCATGATATTTGATCATTGGTTTCTTGATAAACCCGTTGTTCGGACATTTGTTGATACGATTTAGTAACGTTTAAACTATAAAGAAACATGCTGATTTACATTTTCAGCCAACTTCAAATGGCTGTAAACAGACCATAATAAATCGAAAAACAGAATTTCTGAAGCCTAAATTATGTATTTTCGAAAAACGGATCAAATGGCACTGGAATCGTAATTTTTCGAAGTCGTTTACTATTTTTAATGGCCTGTTTTTGGACAGCAGCTCAAGCTGCATTTTTACTGCCAAAAACATGTGTTATATTCTTCATCATAACTTGAAACCTGAGTAGAACCAGCCCCTGAAATTTATACCGTAGATGATCACTGATGTCGTTGTGACCCTCCAACTGGAATTTCGTAAATCAGACTTATGATGAATTTTAAACGAATTATTCCGTAGGCTGCGGTCAGAAAGTAACACATCTGATCGCAGTTCGGTAAATGATTTTCTATAAAATATTGATAAAGAACTGGACCCCGATATTTTTACACAATAATATTTGATTCATATAAGACATTCTGTAAACATTTGGGAATTATTGGAGTAAGTTAACCATTTTATTAAAATGTCCGAAAACAGCCCAGTTTTATATATATTAAAACTGAAACGACAAAAGTAGTATCTTGCATGTCAGAATGTCGGGTTGATTATTTAAGAACGATCTAATGTGTTATATGTTAAAGAAAATGATATGCTACTTAGCATGGACACCTCCATTTATGTCACACCCTGACTTTTGCGGAAGCGTGGGTTTTTTGGTGTGACTTCTTAATATCATAGCAACAATCATAACAATGCTATATGATAAAAATATGAGATATTCATTCTTTAATGAAGCTTAGAAAGATACCCTATTATACTTGTCTTAAAACAACATTCACAAAATAAGTTACAACCTTGGCTTGATTTAACTGAGTTCATAAAAACTTAGCAAAAGACTTTGAACAATACTAGGTTTAGAGATATGTAACCCGTCCAGGAAGAGGTTACACCTTCTAAACCCTACAACTCTGGATGACTTCTTTATTCAAACGCAGCTTGTAAAATATGCATACCGTGCCAGATCCATTAGTTTCCTGAAATACATGTAGTTTGAAAAATCAACATAAAGTTAAGCGAGTTCATGTGTAAGTGAGTATGTATAAACCTTTGTAATATGTTTGTATGTATGAAAATCCCTGGTATGTAGCAATTAAGGAAAAAGAGATCACCATTGGGTTGCAAAGCCAATGATATGTGTGAAGTGATGCAGGAAGACTCAAACCTAGCGGATTTATGCGTCGGGAAACTCATAGTCACCACCTGGCCCATTCAGCGGACTCAGGAGTGAGGGCTCGCTATACCCAAATAGATCTATCACCAATGTCCCTCGGTCCTACAATGAGGATTAATGGCCTCTAGTTTCCGCCTACCCACTCACATGATCTAAGTAGTAAACCCTCCTTAAGCTAACCATACCATGTATAAAGTCTGTAATAATTGTAACATGTATTCCACCCCCGAAGTATAAAAACTGGAAACAGTTAAGAGAAAAGGGGGACATGAACTCACTGTATTGCGTCTTCAGTATGTGTAACCCAAGTGTCCACGGCAAACATGACTACCTACAATGGTCTAATGTTTATGAGACGAACGGGTCGTGCCTTGTCTTAGTATGTATATTTTTGAGTTACGATTCTGGTATTATTCCAAGTTGTAATAATTGTATTTAGTTTTGGAATAATTGTTTATGCAGCGATTATGTATAAATACTCCTCAAGCATTTTAACTTTGTATTTCCTACCCAAGGGTGGGGGTATCTCATACATGTATTTTCGTGTTTGTATTTGTATAACATGCCAAGTAATAGCGTCGTATTTCGGTGTATTGTTCCAACTAAATATACGTTAATATATCCCCAATATATAATTCCAAAAACATATATTGTAAGTCTCACTTAAAAGAAATATATTCAACTCATTTGTCCAAAAATAACGTATTTCCAAAATATATGTATTTTTCCCAAAAATAACATACTTTTATTCCTACAGTTTCCAAAATAATATTTTATCAACATATACGTATACGTTACAGTTCCGAAAAATATATTTTTAAGTCTCGCTTGAAAAATATATTTTAATCATTAGTCTAAAATATTTTGATTCCAGAACATACATATTTTTCCCAAAAATATTATATTTTACTTTATACATTCTCCAAAGTAATACCTTATCAAAATATTCATACAAGAGTATTTTTCAGAAATACTACATAAGTTACGTTTTAAAGTTCGCGTTGTTATAACAATACTGGCGTAACTTAAATATTTACTTGTGAGAGCGTTGGTGTTATTTCGAAATCGTGATCTCATAATATTCCCAGGTTATATTATTTTTATCCTAAAAATAATATATTTAGTTCACAAAATAATCATATAATCACACAAGCGTTTTATTATGAAATATATATTCTAAATATAAATTTAACAAGTTTTATTTACGAAAACCCACCTCCGAAACTTGGTTATTTTGTAATAAAAATCATGGCGAATTTTGTTTGGAAAAACAAGTTAAAAATATATTTTATAACCACTTGTCACAAAAATATTTCTAAGTGTTATTTTTCCGGAAAAATTTCGCCAGAGTTTCCTCTGTAACTGGAGGTGGCCACGCTTACTAGCGTATCATTTTCTTTTCAAATTCAATCAATCAACTTCCAAATCATCAATATACAATATTCAAACATCAAACTAGTCGAAAGTAAGTATAAATCGCAAACTCATGAACCTGTAAGTTGTGTAAAAATATGTAGCAATCTTTTAGCATATTTAGTGGATCTCGTCATCTTTAAAAATAAAATTAATTTCTTGAAAACTTTATTTTTAAAGAGTATGTAATTTTTACAACTTCTAGTCAAAATTACGAAAATGTTTCCTTGTTAAATCCTTTTGTTACACAAGTGTTCACACACTTGCTTTTTCACTAAAAGACTTGTAGTTTATGAAAAATCCTGGTTTTAAACAAGACTTGCATCTTACTCATGGTTCTTCCGAAAAACCACTTGTACATCTTTAGATCTACTAGTTTAGAACTCTATTTTACAAGAAAAATCACTTTTACACAAGTTCATGTTTATGTGTGGAAGGGTTCATCATCTTACAACTTTTACACTTAACATATCACTAGTTCATGTTCCATGAACAAGATCTAGCATGGTTAGATGACGACCCGTTCCACTACTAGCAACTAACAACATAAAATATTCACAACAAAGCAAGATTTACAAGATTTACACCATTAGTTTCTCTTTATCCATCTAGTTCATCATTCTTTCAAGACTTTTAATTTTGATCTTGTGTGTTCTTGAGTTTTAGTCGTTAAATCTCTTATTAACCACCTTAAACAAGAACAAGAGAGTGTTGAGAAGCACTTAGTACTAGCTCGAGGCTAGGGAAGAATCAAAGCGTAAACAAGGTGGATAAAAGCAATGTAGAGAGGTTCTTGAGATTCCGAAAGCACCGAGCCTCCTTGTCTGTCACCTTGCACACTTGTATGTAAGAAAATGGCTTGAACAAGATTTGAATGATGGGTGGGTAATGGTGATGGTGTTCGGCCGATTACAAGGCAAGAGGGAGAGAAGAAAGCAATTTCTTGTGAAGTGTTTAGTGAATGAAGTCTTATCCCTTAAGCAAATATATAATCCAATTTGGTGTATTATCCATCAAACAATATGCTCACTAGATTTTAGACAAGGTTAATAAAATAATCAAAGTAATGAGTGGTGTCTCACCACATGGGGGAACCGATCGGTTTAGGGGGGGGGGGTTATAGTTAGATTTCAATTGGATGGTTAAGGATTAGTTATGCTTAGTTAGGACTTCAAGTAGGTTGCTAGTGTGTTATGTAATATAACGGGTGTTAGGGTATTCGGGGACCCTAACTAGCTCAGAACAATATAAACAATGTGTTTGGCAATATTTTTATGTTCCGGATAATGTCCGGTTGTTCGGTTGGGTATCTTCCCGTTAAAGTGCTAAATTAGTCGTTAAAGTGTCTTTTATAATTCTTTTAGTGACACATTAAATTCCTGACACTTTGGAAAGTGTCTAGTATTATTTGTCCATGTTGTTGCACTTTACTAGTTATGTTAAATGCTGAATTTTTGTGTAAAGTGCAGAATTTTGTAATCAAAGCATGTTTTAGTCACACCCCGTCACTATAACTACCACCTAGTGACGCAGTTTTACAATCCTCACCTCCCTACACTCCCAACTAGTGTAGTAATCTATTCCCGGCTCATACTGGCCTCAGAGACAATGTCTGTCTAGTGCTGGCAATGTCAGCATGTTTACTGGGTTATCCGCTCACTGTGCTAACTGTGCTTTTGTGTATCAAATTTGTCACTATTGTTTTGTGTGTAATAAATGAAGTGACCGTAATAAGGTATGATGCATGAATATGTATGTATCAGAAAGCAGAAAGCAATTTATTCGTAATTGTAGTCAAGCACAGTAATTAAGCGCTAATTAAATATAAATTAATTGTACGGATACCTGTAATTTTTTTAGGGTTGTCACATTCTCCCCCCGTTAAGAAAATTTCGTCCTCTAAATTTGTACTACCTTAACTCCTTATGGTTACGTCACACATGTATATATATATGAATAGTATCGAGGTGGATAATCGCCAACTGAATCAATCCTTACCTACATGAGGTGAGTCCAAGAACATGTAATAACTTGAACCCTATGGTTAAAAGGTATGTGCTTTTAGCATTAGTTGTCAAGGTACAAGACGTACTTGACGTATAGTCCAGTGCAAACCAGCTAGTAGGGGGTTTCACAAAAAGAGGAGATCTGACTAATAAGACTCTCAAACAATCGATCGCAATATGCAAGCGAGTTTTCACGAAACATAGCATCCGTTATATGAATTCAAAATCAACAACTCAAATGAAATAGTAAAATGATCTGTCAACTCCCGAGTAGATGAATGGTAAAATTTAGTGCGTTGAAAATTTTGAATTGTGAGAATGCGCCGAGTGAAAAAAAAAACAAGTGAATCTGGTGTATCCTTGCCTTAATTAGTAGTTGCATCAGAAATGTTTGAATGATGTGTCAAGCAAAAGTATATGTAGTCCTGTGTGAAACGGTTGACCATGATTAGCACAAGCTACAAGTTTGTAATGACACCACAAGGTGTTGCAGTGACATAATTCCATAATAGCGGTGACTGAACAAGTTCACCGTGTTTGAGATCAGATGAAAGTGTACCGAAACAAGCCGTGAGATTTGATTTACACAATGTCATAAAGTTTTCGGTTGAATACGGAATCATCAAAGAGCCACTGTTTTTGATCGAAGATGAAAAAGTATTAAGTACTGTAAGGCATTAGATTGTCAACGAAAGAATCGTTAGGAGGTACATTGTGCTTATGAAATGAATATATGTACCATTGCCTTAACACACAATTGTGTTGAGACTACTTTGATTGTGAATTTCAAAATGGATTGTTAACAAATAAATAGGCAATTAAATCCGTGTATGAAGTGAGTAACCAATTAAGCGCAAGCTTTGATTTTTGTGAAAGTATTCCTACAAGGTGTCGTAACCAACAAATGATTTAGTGAAGTCGTAGACCAAACAAGTCTACTACGACTCGAAACAAAAGAATCTTTGCCAAAGTATTAGAATATGATGCTCTCAATACATCATATGGCGTCTCAAATCAACATGTGAAAGGGATAAGTTCAATCAATTGAACTTATTTTCAGCGTAACTCGACAATAAACGTACGTATCAACAAAGGAAATCTCGGCGTGGTACAAAATAAATTATGAATGTAATTTGGAATAAAAGAAGTTTCAAGAGAGTGCGTTGACTTGACAGCAAGGGAGCCAATGATTACAATAATGTAGGTCATTCGAATCACAATTCAGTAATCAGATTTAGCAACATAATATTTGAACCTTAGTGAAGCGTTTATTCGAAATGAAACCGCATACGTAGCAAAAGGTGCATGGATTATATATAAGTTTTCAAGTAATGAAGCGATGTGTTTCTACCAAAAGGGAGAAGTGACCAAGTATACGAAGCAAACGTGTGTTCGCTCTCAGCGAAGGAAATCAACGTGATGCAACTACTTTGAGGGGAGTAGAAATGCAAATATCTACTCGTTAGAAGTAACAGTGAAGTCTTCAACGAAAGAAGATTTAAGTATTTCCTGTTTTGTTAACCGAAATGACATGTTTGTCAGGTTAATGATGGTTGATTGAGTTGACAGATATGGTTCCTAAGTAAAAACCCTTACGAGTTTGGACCTGGGTTCCCAAAGGTCCTAAATATATGTTTTCTAAGTCCTCCAAATTTCGTATCCCGTGTAGAACTGGTTTGTGCATTGTGTAGGAAGCACTATTTTTGTATACGTCTAAGCACAAGTCATTGTAATTTTCCCGGTATACTTTCTTCCCGAATTCACCGCTAACGACACTCAATCGTCGACCAGTCGTGCAATAGTAGTTGGGTCCTTACAGTCAGTTATGTAAGAAATTCGTTAATTCTCAGCAAGAGTCACTGACTCTCGTGGGTTAGCTCGTTCGACTCCTGGCAGTGAATTCTTATTTGATAATCATCGTCCTTCTTCCTGACGAGCAAAATTGGGGTTACCCAAAAGGGAATTTTGGTCTGTTATCTTCCTTCTCTAACAACTTCTGAAGCTTCACTGTCAATCCTTGTATCTCCGAAGGTGTAAGTCGCTGGAGTGCATCTACTACAGACGTGGCGTCTGAAATCAAATCGATGCGAAATTTGACTTGTCGTTGAGGAGATAATCCTGGCAAGTCTTCGAGGAAGACCTTAGGATATTTCCTTATCATAGGAATATCCTCGCGCTTTGGTTCTTCGGCTCCTCCTGTCCCCGACATGAGCCAAGAATGCAACACATCCTTTATGCAATATTCTTCGTGCCTTCAAGCAATTTTGTAATTTGCAAAGGCGTATCCCGCTTCGTGAGTCAAGATCGCTTCTTCGTCACCATCGCGGTGCGGTTATCAATCTCCTATTGATCATTTATCAACCAATCCCTCCAACTACCTTGTTGAAGTCTCCCAATTCACTGGCAGTAGATCAAGCGTAAACTTACGCTTTCCGGGTTCTATCCGGCCTTGTGACAACCCTCAAAATCCTATGTATTCCGTACAATTTATTATTGATAATTAATGTGCTTGACGACTGTGTGGAATCACTTAACTGCTTTCTGATATCTGTGTTATGCTTACACGTATTTGTTAATATGCCAATAGTGTACAGATAGGTCACTAAATAGTCCGTTATATTTTCCTAAGTGTTAGAAAGTAAAAACGTTACAAAATATATAAATAGGACACTTTACGGATTAATTAAGCGCTTTAACGGAGCAGTGTCGAACCGAACAACCGGACTTTACCCGGAACATAAAAATATTGTTATTAACATTGGTTTTCTTTTTCTGAGCCAGTTAGGGTCCCTGAATACCCTAACACCCGCAATAGAGCACAACACACTACTAACCGGGTTAATCCCTAAACTTAACTAGATTTAACCTAACTAACATCCTAACTACTAGTTGGAATCGAACTAGTACCCCCCCCCCCTTTTTACAAACCGTCCCCAAGAAGGGGGACACCCTTGTTCTTTTGTTGATTATTATAATCTTGTGCTTAATATCTAGAATACACAAAATCCAATGGTTAATTACCTTAAGCTTTGTCTATAAGTTCTAAGTTTAGCATAACATGTTCATCACAACACTCACAACACAACTCACACTCCTCTCTCCCTCTCTATCACTCACGGCCGAACACCCCCTATTACATCCATCCATTTTCGAGTTTTGATCATCACATTCCAAGTGCATACAAGTGATAAGGATCACCTACAAGGAAGCTTGGTTCAGACGGAAGGCGAAGTACCTCACTCTATTGCTATTATCCACTCTTTTTGCGTCTAGATTCTTCCCTAGCCTTGAGCTAGTAGTAAGTGACTCTAAACCTCTTCTTGATCTTGTCTAGAGTGGTTAATAAGAGTTTCGTCGGTTAAAAATTTCGAACATATAAGATCAAAGTCTAAAAGTTTACTAAAGTGATGTACAAGGTGGTTAATGGATGAATATTAGTGTAAATCATGTAGATCTTGTGTGATTATGATTATTGGTTGATTATTTTATGATTTGCTGATTAATATTAATGTGTCATGTTGTTGTGGTCACTAAACTTGTTAACGGAATCGATCGAACACGATTTAGAAGGTTAAACACTAAAAATCAGAATCTGTCCAACTTTTACAGCCAACTTCAGTTGGCTGTAAACAGGTCTTAAACTCAACGAAAAACCGATATTTTGAATCTAAAATATGTTATTATGAAATACGGTTCTGATGGCACCGGAATCGTAATTTTTGGACTTCGTTTACTATTTTTAAAGTGTTAATTTGTAACAGCAACTTAAGCTGAATTTTGACAGCAATAAATGGGTGTCATACTTTCAGTCATAACCTGAGTTTTGTGATGAATCGGACCATGAAAATTTTACTGTAGATGACAACTGAAGTATTTGTAATTACCCCACTGGAATTTCGCAAATCGGACTTACGATGAATTTTTAATAAATTGTTTCGTGGGATGTGGTCAGAAATACATAAATCTGAGTTCAGTCCCGAATATGAAATTTTTATAAAATATTGGTAATGAACCGGACCCCGATATTTTTACACAATAAAATATGGAACGTTTGAGACATCCTGTAAAAATTTGGGAATTTTTGGAATAATTTAACTATTTTATTTAAATGTCCGAAAACAGCCGGTTTTGAGTATTAATGCTGAATTGACATAAGTTGTGACTTGCGTGTCTAAATGTCGAGTATGCTATCTGTGAATGATTTAACATGATATATATGTTAGGTGCATTATCGTATGTTTGATTTTGAGTGGGGAATGGACGGGAAACTTAGATGGGCATAAACCGTTACAGTGATGCATGTTGTGTGATAGATACGTGTAGGAACTTTGTGTTCTATTTGAAAGCCACTAAATGACTAACTGGTAAATCATACTAGGACGTGATTGACCGATCTTGACTGTTAGCTATATTGAGAATCTAACCGAGCAAACCGAGGTGAGTTCACACTTTCTAAGGCATGGGATTCCCGGTGGTTGGGAATGGGTTAAAGAAATTAAAACGGGATCTACATATTCTCCTTGGGTAGGATATGTACGGCCATCCTCCATAGGTAGGATGCCATTATTAAACCTACGAATTCTCCTGGTGCAGAATACGTACGTTCGTCCTCCTTGGGTAGGACAACAACCTTAAAACTAGCTAGACAAAACTCTATCATGAAGTCCCTCAATTTATATCGACTTAATCGCCGAGGCCAATGGCGAGCGGGTCATTAGTTAATAGCGCTATTAGGTTTAACAAACCTCACACCGTGCCAGTCGGACGGGCGTGTACTAATGGACTATGGCAGATTGTCAGTGATGATAGACACTGATATAGGGCACAACTTATTTGCGTAGCAGTCGATATGTATGGTCTAGTAGTTCAAACGGGGAAAACCCCCACTGATCATGGTTATGGATTGGGTAAAGAAAAAGGAAATGGTTAAACATACTTTCAACTATGGGGTGACCCCCACGGCAAATAAGCCAACGAAAGTCAAACCACATTTTCAGAAACAACTTAAAACTAAACAACCAAACGTGAACTCACTCAACTTTGTTGTTGACTCGTTGTTACATGCCTTACAGGTCGCTAAATGCTTGGAGCTTGCACGGGGAAGGAGTCGTTGTGGTGAACGGACTGTTACGTTCCGTGCTTAATGTTTAAATCCTTATGAACTTACTAAACTTGCGTTTTGAAACTTTAACTTATGAACTAGGGACTTATGCTTTTGAACTCACGTTTATGCTTCCGCTGTTTTAGACTAAACATGGTTAATTAGCTTTGGTCACCAATCGTATTGTGATTGGTCTTATTTACTTAATTACGATGTTCAATATGATTGGTGGCTCGATCCTGGTCATGTCACGCCTCCAAGCGGCGATACTCCGCATGGTGGATTTTGGGGGTGTGACAGATCCAATTGCTTCGCTGGCTTCCACTAGCTTCTTGATAGCTAGTACTATCGCGTGCGGATCATTTACTTGTTTCTAAACCAAGCATACTCTCAAATTCTAGAGGTGCGAGGCTAAAATTTGCAACAGTGTCTAGCAGCACAGATGCATAATGTTGAGTAATATGGGACGTACCGATATTCATGCTTGAATTCTTGGCGTGCTTTCCTAGCTCTTAAGCTTCTATCCTTGTGCCCAGTTCTTCTTAGGGCAGTATTTTCTGAAATGCTTCTTGCTTCCACAGTTAAGACAAACTTCAGCACATTTTTTATTGTCACTCGTCCTGCCTTCGTCGTTGTCGTTGTTTCCTCCGTGATTCTTGCTATCATCTTGACCCTTATTTCCACTTTCAATACTTTGTCTACAAGTCTCCTTGGGATGTCCCCTCTTACCACAGTTATCACATTTTCCATATTTACATCGCCCGACGTGATAGCGTAGACAATTGTCACATTTAGGTAGGATACCCATGTAGTCTTTTCCCTTCTTGGCTTTCTTCTCATTACTCCCCCGAGTAACCACCTTGAGATTTGGGAGCTTTCTCTTGTTATCCCAAGGTGACTCTACAGGAGTCTCCTCTCTCTCTTTCGCAGTGGAAAATTCTCCTCGTCTAACTGCTTCTTCCGTGAGCACCACGCTTATGTCGATAGCCTCGGTGATCGTTGAAGGTTTAGATGTTGTTACCAGACTTAGAATCTGAGGTGCCAATCCCCCTATGAAATGTTCAATTCTCTTAAACTCTGGCCCTACTAGGAGTGTAGCAACTTGTGATAAATCGTTAAATCTCTGCACATACTCATCTATCTTTGGTCCCTCCATTTTCAAGTTCCACAATTCAGTCTCCAACTTCTGGACTTCTGCCCTAGAGCAATATCTTTTACGCATCAGTTCCTTCAGCTCATCCCACGTTAAAGCATTCGCAGCGGTCTCGCCCATTGTCTGAACTTGAAGGTTCCACCATGACAGAGCCTCATCTACCAATAGTCCAGCAATATACGTGACCTGATGTGCGGGGTCACATTTGCTCAATCGTAAAACAGAATCCGTCTTTTCAACCCAGCGCACGAAGGCTAAGGCACCCCCAGTGCCGTCGAACTCTCGAGGTTTGTGGTCCAAGAACTGCTTGTAGGTGCAGCCCTTGCTGTGTTCAAAGTGAAGGGCCTCGAGTTGTGCGATGACTTGCGAGATGCGTTCTGGTAGTCGTGCCATCGATGTGGGCGGAGGGATGTTGGTATCGACGTTCCCCCGCATTGACATCTTCTGAAAAGAAGATTGGTTAGGTCAGGTCTTATTTGCTTACTGAGTGCATTTGGTCGTTTAGTGGTCATAAGTACTAACACATAACAGGTTATTATACCAACCAATCGAGTAATAGTGTAATCACAGTATAACCAAGTAATTTGGTAATTAAGTTTAATGAGAGCATAGCAAGTAAGCACGTAGTATTATAATTATAGCACCCACACATAGATCAATAACGTGCTTAGCAAAGACCTAGTGACTGAGTTTTCATTGGTTATTGGCCACAAAGTGTTGTCGCATGTTTGATGATTGGCTCTCATTATCCTCCGACCGCAATTGCATTGTCTTACGAAGTGTATTATATCAAAAGGGACACAGGGTCACCCTACCCTTGCCTAACAAACATATCAAAATTACGTAGTCAGATGTAGCCTTCAAAAGTCTCCACAATCTCGGCTTATCATATATGTCCTTACCCAAGTGTAATGCAATCCGCATAATCCAGAAACCAACTATACTGGTGACTGAGGTGGAGGAGGAAAGAAAAGTGATTGCTAGCATGCGTAAACTCCACCTCGAGCTTGTATATATATTGAAGTAGTTAACTAATCTGCCGCCCGATAGTAAAGAAATAAGTATCAGAATCCTGGGAACGGTGAAATAGAAAAGGTCAAGAGCACAAAAGGAATCTTGATGTATGTGGCGGATCAAAGCATGCTGGTGATAGACAGGGTGGAGGACGTGGTGTTTCACATAAACTTTTCAGACAATATGCTGTCTTGTGATGTAGACACTTAACTCATGTTTTCGGTTATGTAATGCTTTGAATTTGAAGTTGCCAATTGTGGCGTCAGCTCAAGCTCCAACATTATGCGACTCGTATCCTCAACTGTAGTTGATGTTACAGGAGCAACTCATCTCGTATGTGGCTTCCATAGCGTGAGGGATGGTAAGGGTCTAAAATTTAGCATAGCGCATTATAGGAACCATCGAAACGGTTTGTCCAGCGATGTAGAGATGAATGCATCAGACGGTGCAGCCTGTGAGGTCGTAGAAAATGCTGTGGTGGCAAAAGGAATCGTCACGCGGGTGCTGACCTGGAGTACCTTCCTGGGGTGCGGGTATGTTTTGAAAGGAAGCGACAGGCTCGTTGGCGCAATGGACGTCGGTCTTCATAAGGGAAGAGGAGCTACATTAGTGGCTGCGGGTGCAAAAACAAACGTCTCAACGAATGCGGAGATTGCCAGATGCAGGTAGATATAAGGGGTGCAATGTCGGGCGGACCTAAAAGAAACAGGATCATGATCACGTAAAGGTGTAGGTTCAGCTGGTACAACATCGAGCTGACCCAAAAGGTGCTGAAGCTAGCTCAAAAGCAGGCTCTGGATCGTGTAACGGTGTGATGCTTCGAACAGGTGTTAGTGCAGCAGTCAAAGCGGCATCGTCGTCTGCGTCAGTAGTAGAAGGATGTAATCCGGTCGTCTGTAAGGATGCAAATGTCACAGACTCAAAGGAGTCTGAAACCGAGTGTATACTAGAATAAGAGGGTAGCTTGCCACCGGGATCTCAAAATGTATAATCAGTAATAATGTTCTCATCTAACTTTCCATCATCATGGGCGTTATCGGAAGGATCATCAATATCACGTCGATATCGTTATCAATTGTTCGCCGAGTAATCAATCTTGGGAAGGATTGTCCACAAGAGGCGCATTGTCTAGGATCGGAGCCATGGTGTGCTCATCATCGGGATGTCCAGTGATGAAGGGGTCATGGACTGTAATAAGGGTGACAGAAGGATTCTTGTCAGAGAAACCGCCCGCAACGGGTAAAGTATCACCAAAATCTGGTAGCGTGGACTTGTTGGAAGTCGTCCTCGTCCTTGGTCAGCATATCTGAATCACTCTCATGGTCTGACGTAAATGTCTCTGGCGCAGATGTAGTCTCATCATTTGTGACAGGGGCCGTAGGGTTATCAATGTCTGATAACTCGCCTTCTATATAGTGTAACGTGTGTGCCGGTTCATAATAGTCATAGCATGTATACCCATAGTAATTTTTAACAATTAGTGTATGCATATGTTCATATGCACGTATATCAAAATCAGCAATTATGCGTGTAAGTAATAACAATGTAAGCATGTATTCATCCTAGTCTTCCCCAGACTATCCTACCCAGTCTCTCAGGCTAAACTCCCTCAGTCTCCCCGACTGAACTCCCTCAGTCTCCCCGACTGAACTCCCTCAGTCTCCCCGACTGAACTTCCCCAGCCTTTAGGGCTGAATTCCCTCAGTCTCCCCGACTGAACCTCCCCAGCCTTTAGGGCTGAATTCCCTCAGTCTCCCCGACTGAACCTCCCCAGCCTTTAGGGCTGAAATCCCTCAGTCTCCCCGACTGAAATATAAATTTTGAAATGTGTATTTGTGCTTTTTGTTTGCAAAAATGTTTGTTCCCTGGATCTGGACGTTTTGTGTATGCAATGAAAAACATGTTGTGAAAATATTTTTGTGAGAGCCCTAATGATCGTAGTCTAGACTCAAGAAAGAATCCTAGTTCGCTACGACCGAAGCTCTGATACCAAGTTGTCACACCCTGACTTTTGCGGAAGCGTGGGTTTATTGGTGTGACTTCTTAATATCATAGCAACAATCATAACAATGCTATATGATAAAAATATGAGATATTCATTCTTTAATGAAGCTTAGAAAGATACCCTATTATACTTGTCTTAAAACAACATTCACAAAATAAGTTACAACCTTGGCTTGATTTAACTGAGTTCATAAAAACTTAGCAAAAGACTTTGAACAATACTAGGTTTAGAGATATGTAACCCGTCCAGGAAGAGGTTACACCTTCTAAACCCGACAACTCTGGATGACTTCTTTATTCAAACGCAGCTTGTAAAATATGCATACCGTGCCAGATCCATTAGTTTCTTGAAATACATGTAGTTTGAAAAATCAACATAAAGTTGAGCGAGTTCATGTGTAAGTGAGTATGTATAAACCTTTGTAATATGTCTGTATGTATGAAAATCCCTGGTATGTAGCAATTAAGGAAAAAGAGATCACCATTGGGTTGCAAAGCCAATGATATGTGTGAAGTGATGCAGGAAGACTCAAACCTAGCAGATTTATGCATCGGGAAACTCATAGTCACCACCTGGCCCATTCAGCGGACTCGGGAGTGAGGGCTCGCTACACCCAAATAGATCTATCACCAATGTCCCTCGGTCCTACAATGATGATTAATGGCCTCTAGTTTCCGCTTACCCACTCACATGATCTAAGTAGTAAACCCTCCTTAAGCTAACCATACCATGTATAAAGTCTGTAATAATTGTAACATGTATTCCACCCCCGAAGTATAAAAACTGGAAACAGTTAAGAGAAAAGGGGGACATGAACTCACTGTATTGCGTCTTCAGTATGTGTAACCCAAGTCTCCACGGCAAACACGACTACCTACAATGGTCTAATGTTTATTGGACGAACGGGTCGTGCCTTGTCTTAGTATGTATGTTTTTGAGTTACGATTCTGGTATTATTCCAAGTTGTAATAATTGTATTTAGTTTTGGAATAATTGTTTATGCAGCGATTCTGTATAAATACTCCTCAAGCATTTTAACTTTGTATTTCCTTCCCAAGGGTGGGGGTATCTCATACATGTATTTTCGTGTTTGTAATTGTATAACATGCCAAGTAATGGCGTCGTATTTCGGTGTATTGTTCCAACTAAATATACGTTAATATATCCCCAATATATAATTCCAAAAACATATATTGTAAGTCTCACTTAAAAGAAATATATTCAACTCATTTGTCCAAAAATAACGTATTTCCAAAATATATGTATTTTTCCCAAAAATAACATACTTTTATTCCTACAGTTTCCAAAATAATATTTTATCAACATATACGTATACGTTACAGTTCCGAAAAATATATTTTTAAGTCTCGCTTGAAAAATATATTTTAATCATTAGTCTAAAATATTTTGATTCCAGAACATACATATTTTTCCCAAAAATATTATATTTTACTTTATACATTCTCCAAAGTAATACCTTATCAAAATATTCATACAAGAGTATTTTTCAGAAATACTACATAAGTTACGTTTTAAAGTTCGCGTTGTTATAACAATACTGGCGTAACTTAAATATTTATTTGTGAGAGCGTTGGTGTTATTTCGGAATCGTGATCTCATAATATTCCCAGGTTATATTATTTTTATCCTAAAAATAATATATTTAGTTCACAAAATAATCATATAATCTCACAAGCGTTTTATTATGAAATATATATTCTAAATATAAATTTAACAAGTTTTATTTACGAAAACCCACCTCCGACACTTGGTTATTTTGTAATAAAAATCATGGCGAATTTTGTTTGGAAAAACAAGTTAAAAATATATTTTTTAACCACTTGTCACAAAAATATTTCTAAGTGTTATTTTTCTGGAAAAATTTCGCCAGAGTTTCCCCTGTAACTGGAGGTGGCCACGCTTACAAGCGTATCATTTTCTTTTCAAATTCAATCAATAAATTTCCAAATCATCAATATACAATATTCAAACATCAAACTAGTCGAAAGTAAGTATATATCGCAAACTCATGAACTTGTAAGTTGTGTAAAAATATGTAGCAATCTTTTAGCATATTTAGTGGATCTCGTCATCTTTAAAAATAAAATTAATTTCTTGAAAACTTTATTTTTAAAGAGTATGTAATTTTTACAACTTCTAGTCAAAATTACGAAAATGTTTCCTTGTTAAATCCTTTTGTTACACAAGTGTTCACACACTTGCTTTTTCACTAAAAGACTTGTAGTTTATGAAAAATCCTGGTTTTAAACAAGACTTGCATCTTACTCATGGTTCTTCCGAAAAACCACTTGTAGATCTTTAGATCTACTAGTTTAGACCTCTATTTTACAAGAAAAATCACTTTTACACAAGTTCATGTTTATGTGTGGAAGGGTTCATCATCTTACAACTTTTACACTTAACATATCACTAGTTCATGTTCCATGAACATGATCTAGCATGGTTAGATGACGACCCGTTCCACTACTAGCAACTAACAACATAAAATATTCACAACAAAGCAAGATTTACAAGATTTACACCATTAGTTTCTCTTTATCCATCTAGTTCATCATTCTTTCAAGACTTTTAGTTTTGATCTTGTGTGTTCCTGAGTTTTAGCCGTTAAATCTCTTATTAACCACCTTAAACAAGAACAAGAGAGTGTTGAGAAGCACTTACTACTAGCTCGAGGCTAGGGAAGAATCAAATCGTAAACAAGGTGGATAAAAGCAATGTAGAGAGGTTCTTGAGATTCTGAAAGCACCGAGCCTCCTTGTATATCACCTTGCACACTTGTATGTAAGAAAATGGCTTGAACAAGATTTGAATGATGGGTGGGTAATGGTGATGGTGTTCGGCCGATTACAAGGCAAGAGGGAGAGAAGAAAGCAATTTCTTGTGAAGTGTTTAGTGAATGAAGTCTTATCCCTTAAGCAAATATATAATCCAATTTGGTGTATTATCCATCAAACAATATGCTCACTAGATTTTAGACAAGGTTAATAAAATAATCAAAGTAATGAGTGGTGTGTCACCACATGGGGGAACCGATCGGTTTGGGGGGGGGGGGTTATAGTTAGATTTCAATTGGATGGTTAAGGATTAGTTATGCTTAGTTAGGACTTTAAGTAGGTTCCTAGTGTGTTATGTAATATAACGAGTGTTAGGGTATTCGGGGACCCTAACTAGCTCAGAACAATATAAACAATGTGTTTGGCAATATTTTTATGTTCCGGATAATGTCCGGTTGTTCGGTTGGGTATCGTCCCGTTAAAGTGCTAAATTAGTCGTTAAAGTGTCTTTTATAATTCTTTTAGTGACACATTAAATTCCTGACACTTTGGAAAGTGTCTAGTATTATTTGTCCATGTTTTTGCACTTTACTAGTTATGTTAAATGCTGAATTTTTGTGTAAAGTGCAGAATTTTGTAATCAAAGCATGTTTTAGGCACACCCGGTCACTATAACTACCACCTAGTGACGCAGTTTTACAATCCTCACCTCCCTACACTCCCTACTAGTGTAGTAATCTATTCCCGGCTCATACTGGCCTCAGAGACAATGCCTGTCTAGTGCTGGCAATGTCAGCATGTTTACTGGTTTATCCGCTCACTGTGCTAACTGTGCTTTTGTGTATCAAGTTTGTCACTATTGTTTTGTGTGTAATAAATGAAGAGACAGTAATAAGGTATGATGCATGAATATGTATGTATCAGAAAGCAGAAAGCAATTTATTCGTAATTGTAGTCAAGCACAGTAATTAAGCACTAATTAAATATAAGTTAATTGTACGGATACCTGTAATTTTTTTAGGGTTGTCACAATTTACAAAGGAGACTATGGCGAAATTTTCTGAAAATCCTAACACTTAGTAAATATTTTCTAGACAAATGTTTGCTAGTGTGTTCTAAACTATGCTTTTCGAATATAAACCTCGCCATAATTTTTTGTAACAAAAATACACATACAACATACAAGATACATAATTCGGGTGCAAAATACAAGAAACTTATATTTATTTTTGAGAAAATAATATAAGTAAGACACATAGTTAAAAATATAAATTATTTTTAACACCAGAGTACGTATACAAAAGATAGTGACTTGTACTTGTGCGATACAAGTCTAGTGACTAACGTTAAGAAAACACGTATAGGTCACGACGTTAATTAAGCAAACCCGGTGAAGTTTACGACGCAAGGAACGCAAAGTTGTGAGTTCATGCTCCCCCTTTTCTTTTAACTGTTTTTAATTTTATAACTTCGGGGGTGAAATACATGTTACAAACATTGCAATGTTTACAAATGGCATGATGAATACAGGAACAATAAGCACTCTTGGTGAGAACGAGTACCAAGTATGATGTGTTTTGAGAAATGATACAAGAAATGATACATGATACGAGAAATCGTGTCACGAATAGGGTACCATAAGCACCATTAATCAACAATATACCTAGACCGCAGAACAAAAGGTTAGGTCTAACGGGTGTCGGGCAGCCACACTCTTGGTGAGAACGAGTACCAAGCAGTGCTTTTGTGTCTCAGAATATGCCAACTAGAAAAATGCCTAAGGTTTGGTTGCTTCCTATGTCGTGTCACATGTTAATGGCTTTGCAACCCATTAACAACCTTAATACATACAAGATTACTTGATTATTACAGGAATACTTGAGTTGTACAAGATATAGACATACTTGACTTACATGAGATACAGAAATACGTGATTTATACGAAATACATACCATGTTTTCATACAAAGTATACAAACGTGAAATACAAAAACTGCATGAATTCACACCAACATTATGTTGACGTTTTCCAAAAACTCACATGTATTTCAGGTAACTAGGGTGGATGTGCGTGCGTTCTTACTCATGCTCGTGGATGTCGTTTATGTTTATCGTTGAATAAAGTTGTAACTTTTCAGACAAAATGCTGTCTTGTGATGTAAACACTAAAACTATGATTTCGGTTATGTAATGTTTGGCATTTGAAGCTATTTTATGAGCATGTAGTATGTTTACCAATCGTATGCAATGAAAACCTTTCATGATCACACCTCGTGCTTCCGCCGCAGAAAGGGGTGTGACAGATGGAGGTACATATCCTACCCAAGGAGGATATGTAGGTTCCGTTTTAATTCTTTAACCCATTCCCAACCACCGGGAATCCCATGCCTTAGAAAGTGTGTGAACTCACCTCGGTTTGCTCGGTATGCTTAATTACTTGACCACAATTAGTTCAATCAAAGCCTATAGTTTGCATGTATACCCAATCAGTTTGCAGTTACAAGTTTCACGTATATTATACAGTCACAGTATGAATTTAAATATCATAACAGTTATACAGATTCATGCAAACCATGCTTCCTAGTTCATGACAACACATAACAGTCACTAACAGTAGATGACAAAAAGGATCATGCATGCAGTGTACCTAAACATATTTACCTACTGTTCCCCATAAGCATCACGACGAAAACCTGAGATTTCATCGACATTGGGTTGCAATGAAAAGGCCACGACGAAAATGGAGATTTCGTCGACCCCGGATTTCGTTGACACTGGGTTTTCATCGGCCCTTGGTTTTCGTCGGCCCTGGGTTTTCGTCGGGTAAGGATGATCGTCAATAACAGTTACGTTACCCAGAAAACCCTAATGATCATCTAATAGTTTCGCCGGCTTCATCAATCAATCGCTCAATCATCATACAACCAGAATCATCATTCAATCATCACCCCTAGCCACGTATTACATGTTATCAGGTTTGTTGATTCATGCAAATTATATCACCCATTCACTTAAACATTCAGATATATATACACAACGTCAACTCGAACATGAATAGTAGGCATACACAATCAAGTCTAGTCTAAATGATCCACAAAAGAATCATCAAACCCTACCCATTAACCAATAATCTAACAACACGTTATAAACAATCTCATCATCTAATCATGATCTACGCATTACTTCGCAACCGCAAACAATGATTTCAATTAAACCATTAATGACGATGCCAAGCAAACAATCATGCAAGGGTTAAACACTAACCGCAATAGAAACTAATGGATTGATCGGAAAGAAAAGGCTCCGAAGGATTGCAGTTGCCGTCGCACAGAAAAGAGGTGCTCTAGGGTTCTAAAAGTGTTCTAATGTAACTGATCTCAGGGGTTATAACTTAAACGAAGTTGGGCCGGCAGAATGGTCTTGGGCCAAAGCCCATTCCCGAAGAAATTGGTGAAGGTGAGGAAAACATGGAGTTTTCTTCGGGTGGGTGTTCGTCGGGGGTGTTCGCCAGGTGGGTGTTTTTGTCGGGTACTAGAATGTACGAGTTATGGTTCATAAGTTCCACAGTTTAATTACCAACACCTTAAACAAAGGCATGCACAATTTCAAACATCTCAATCATATAACAAACAGACACAATTACAAGACAACTAAGTCACGCAAACACAATTGCAAAACAAATTACGTGTCGAGGAAAGACCTTGGAAACTCGAGTTGTCACACTTACTATCACCACACAACCAATACCCCCCCCCCCTTCCAATTGACGGTCACAAGTGGGTCCCCCGTTTGTGATTTCTTTTGATCTTCCTTGATCTCCTAAGATTTGCTTAGTGATATGTTGTGTACTTTGAGAACATATGATCCATTGGATAAACACTAAACATGGTTATAAGAAGACCATAAGCTCATTACCTTGCACACACTCAACACACCACTCTCTCCCTCTTCTTCTCCCCCCCTCACGGCCGTAGCCAACCACCCACACCACCATCATTTCCATCTCATTCTCATACATTCCATATACTCACAAAGGTGCTAGAAGGTGTCTAATGAAGCTTGGTGGTCTTGGATCTTGAAGGACCTCTCCCATTTGCTATTATCCACCACATTTGTCACCTCCATCATCTTGTGTTCATCCCTAGCCATAGAGCTAGTAGTAAGGCCCTTATAATCTCTTGTTACTTCTAGTTTTGTTGGTTAAAAGATGATGAACATTGTTAATCTTGATGAACACTAAAGAACATAATCATGAAACTTTAACATAAGCTTATTAACATATGAATACATGTTGAATAGTGTTGATTTGCTTCTTGATGATTGATTATTTATGTTAGTGATGTTAGACATCATAAGAAACCTACTAGATTGTGATTAAACACATGATCTAGTAAGTTAAGGTGGTGATCTTGTGAAAGACCAAGATCATCATGCTTTATGTTTTCATGAACTTGAAGTATGAAAATGATTTTATGAATAATGAAGCATATAACATGATTACTAGACATAAATTTGGATGATTACAAAACTAGTTTTCTCAAGAAACTAAGTTAAATCACAAGATTTACATAAACATTGTTTTTAAAGAAACTAGCCATGTTTCTAGTGGTGAAACAAGTATAAGAATACATTGTTTACAAGAAAAATTCAAAAGAATGATTTTTGGAAAAATCATCTAGTAAGTTGTAAAAGACTAAACTTTACAAGAATGAGATTTACGAACAAATAACCACATTTTAAAGGTTAACTAAACCTACTAAACACACTACTAAGTTACTACAAGTTTTTATGAAAGTTCAAGTTCATGATTGTTATGTAAATAGCATTGTTTTGGCATTTGGTAAGTGTAGATTGATTATTGATTGTTTGTGATGATTCTTAAAAAGAAAATGATATGCTTTGATAGCATGGACACCTCCATTTTTAGGGGAAACTATGGCAAAATTTTCTAAAAAATATAAACACTTAGAAAAATATCTTCAAACCAATATTTACAAGTGTATTTTGATCATGAGTTTTCAATATAAACCTTGCATAGATTTTGTTACAAAAATACAAATATTGGAGGTTGGTTTTTGTAAATAAAAATAACTAAATATATATTTGAAAGGTATATATTTAGAAGACATGTGTGTGAATATTTGTATACTTTTTGTAATAGTTATATTATTTTAGGGTTTGAAATAATATAACTTAACAAATACCAAGAAATTTACAATCCAAAATATTACCAAAACTCACAAAGAATAAATATTTAAGTTACACACATAATATTGTGAAACCGAACGAAAGACTGTAACTTACAAAATATTCCAGAAACTACATTTATGAGCATATTTTTTTGGTAAATATTATTTTGGATACAAAAGAAATGAAAGTATGATTTTTATTATTATTACAAAGTATATCATATTTTCGACAAGGAGAAAATATATTAGTTTTGGGAAGTAAAAATATATTTTCCTAGAATATCTAGAAGATATATGATTTTTGGGAAAAATATATATTTTCTTGAAATACATTATTTTTGGACAAAATAAGTTATTATATATTTTCTAAAGTGAGACTTGAAAATATATTAATTTGGAACTACAAATAGTTTTACCAAAAGAAAAATTATGAATAATTCTTCTAAGTAATATTCCTTAAAACATGTGTTTTGGAAATAAATATTGGATATTTATTCAATATTCCGGAATAATCAAGTATGAGTATACTTAACAAATACAAGCATACGGAAATACATGTATGAGATACCCCCATCCTTGGGAAGGAAATATAAGTATAAATACTTGAGAAGTATTATCACAAAATATTGTTTAACAATTATTCCAAAATTAAATATAGCTTAAAGTTAAAATAATTATTATTTTAACAAGTAATTATAACTTGGAATAATATTGAGGACATAAAAGAAACGTAACTCAAAAACGTGAACACTAAGGAAAGGCACGACCCGTTCATCTAATAGACATTAGTACATTGTAGGTAGTCGTGTTTGCTGACGAGATTTGAGTTACGAGTACCGAAAACGCAAAACTGTGAGTTCATGTCCCCCTTTTCTTTTAACTGTTTTCAGTTTTATAACTTCGGGGGTGAAATACATGTTACAATTATTTACAAACGTTTTATACATGGTATGGTTAGCTAAGGAGGGTTACTGCTTGATCATGTGAAATGTGGGTATAACACTTAAGGCCATTAATCCTCGTCGTAGGACCGAGGGACATGAGTGATAGATCTATTTCGGTGTAGCGAGCCCACACCCATGAGGACCAGGGTGGCCCATGTGGTGACTATGTCCACATACTAATGTCGTGGCAAAATCCGCTAGGTTTGAGTTTTCCTGCACCATTTCACACATACCATTGGCCTTGCAAACCATTGGTGATCTGTTTTCCTTATTGCTACAAACCAGGGACATACATACATACAGACATACTTTAAAGGTTTATTCATACACAAACACATGAACTCGCTCAACTTTTGTTGATGTTTTCAAATTACATGTATTTCAGGGAACTAAGTGGATCTGGCAGGTGTTGCATGTTTTCAACCTGCGTTATAAATAAAAGATGTCATCCAAGTCTTCAGAGTTTAGGAGATGTATCTTAATCCTGGACGAGATACATGGTTCTAAACTCGGGTTTGTTTAAGGTCTTTTGTCGAGTCTTAGTGAACTCCTTAAAACATGTTATGGTATGTAATTTGAATTCGGTGTCAACGTTTCAGACAATTTATGTTGTGGTATTTCCAAACTTAATATATGGATGAACATCTACTGGTTTTTATCATATAGCGTTGTTATGATTGAATGCTATGGTATTAAGAAAGTCACACCAATAATCACGCTTCCGCAAAAGTCAGGGTGTGACAGCTTGGTATCAGAGCTTCGATCGTAGCGAACTAGGATTCTTCCTCGAGTCTAGACTACGATCATTAGGGCTCTCACGAAAATGTTTTCATAACATATTTTCATTGCATACATGAAATGTCCAGATCCAGGAACAAACATTTTTACAAATAAAAGACACAAAATACATTTCAAGGAATTCGTTTATAGTACAGTCTGAGAGACTGGGTAATTCAGTCTAAGAGACTGGGTAATTCAGTCTGAGAGACTGGGGAGTTTGTCTGAGAGACTAGCTAGGGCAGTCTAAGAGACTGGGTAGTTCAGTCTGAGAGGCTGGGTAGTCTGAGAGACTAGTTGGGACAGTTTGAGAAACTGGGAGGTTTAGTCTGAGAGACTAGGTGGTTCAGTCTGAGAGGCTGGGTGGGATAGTCTGCGAAGACTAGGATGCATACATGCTTACATTGTTACTGCTTACATGCTTATTTGATGATTGTTGATGTATGTGCATATGTTGTGATTGTTTTGATTACAAACACCATGTCCTCATCTGAGAGTGAGCTGTCAGATACTGTAGACCCTATGGCCATAGTTTCGGACGATGAGATTGTCCCGGACCCTGAGGTTTTCACTTCTGACACTGAGAGTAGCGATGATGATGATGACTTTCAGCCTTTTGCTTTACCGGATTTTGGCGATGATATACCGCTAGCTGATGGGTTACCTGACGAGGATCCATTTCTTGTTCCGATCCTCGCTCCTTTGCCCCTTGCTGCATTTCCTCTCGAGGATTTGCCTTTTGATGCTTTGTCTGACGATGATATCGATCTTTTTATTGAGGGTCCCCCTGAGGAGGCCCAGTGTGACATCTGTGCCTCCACGACCATCAAACAAATACCAAATCAACGAAATATTGTATTTCATACTTGGGATTTGTATAAATATGTGTATCATTTGCGCATATCAATTCTCGTTCGATTTCAAGCTTTAAATCGCTTTCTGGAAGGTTATACGCAAACTGGAGCGTAAACGCAGTCAGTTTAATGCAACAAACACTCCGGAATAGTGACATAGTCTTAACATACCTTAAATAACCTCTACATAACTTAGAAATAAGTTTTGGATGGTTTGGTGTGTCGAAATCAAGTTTGTTCGATCACAGGGACTAATTATGTCAAACTGTGAAACTATACCGATTTGTATAGTAACGAACATTTCGGAACTTGATCATAAGTTACCCTAAATATCCTTTACATAGCTTAGAAATAGGCTTTGAGGGGTTCGGTATGCTAAAATAAACTTTATTGATCAATAGGGACTAAAAGCGTCAAAAAGTGCACAAGTTTGTATTTTCGCGCATATCTTACGTTCTGAATATATCCTGACATCCAAAAATTTATGTAATCATTAAAATATTTTATTTTAGTGATTGGCTTGATAAAATTCCATTCGTCGTGTAATTTGGATCGTTTTTGCGTCCGTTACGACTCCCGTCGTAATTAACCGAACAACGCAACCGTACGACCAAACGAGCCGACATCCGTGATGTTTTTGAGCATGTTTTGAGTTCCCTATACTTTAACTTCATTTTAGAGCCTTGAAATGAGGTTAACAGGGTTTAAACGCATCGAAAAAGGCCTTAAACATGTGCAGGGACCAAAACTGTAATTTTTGAAACTTTGCTGAATATGGCACTTGCTAGTGCTGCGCGAGCATCAACTACCTCTCCCCGTGGCGCGACGCGAGTGACCTATCTGGGCAGAAACTCCATTTTTGCAACACAAGGTCCATTTTCAGCACTTCTCTTGAAGTTTAGGGGCTATTTTGTAACATTTTCAAAACCGTTTGCTGGTTTTGGGGCACCCCTAGTATCCCAAAACCATGGGCCATATGTGTACGGTCCAGATTAATGCTCGTTTATCGAGGAACGATCTTAACGGTTCTTGATTCTCTATAAATAGCTACACCCACTTCACTTCATTCTCACTCAAAATCTGATCTAAGATGCTCTAAGTTGAAGCCTTTGCTTCATACCTGAGCTACTTGGATCAAGATTTGCTTGCGTGGACCTGTTGTAAGTATTCCTTTGTTCTTTTTTATGCGTTTTTAGCTTAAAAGTCAAACTGCGTTTGACTTTCTGCATTGATCAGTTTATGGTCAATACGAAGTTCGTTTGAACTTCATAACGTGAGCGTAATCACGATGGTTATAGTCCCTAGTGACTATATCTACTGATTACCACGTTATCTAGGCTTAGTGACGAGTCGTAGTTTCGGCCAAAATGCGCATTCTCGCGTATTTTGTAACCAAACTACTTTTGGGTATCAAAACCGTTTGTTTTGATACCAAATCTGTTTTCTAAATTCGTTAAACATGTTTAACTCGTCACTTTTAGTTTAGTGCTTGTGTAGAGTCGTAAGTCAAGCGGCTTAGACTTTCGAACTCGACCCGTTTGGTCGATCATTAGGATCCGACCAAGCATGTTTAGTGACCATAGTTGTATAGGGAATAACCTTCCGAGGTTATACCTTATGGTCACTTAGGTTTAATTAGTTGTATGATAGGTAGTTTATATGCCTTAGGTAAATGACCAAAATGCCCTTTTCATGCATAATTGGTAATTAAGCATATATAACACAAACTTTTGTCACTTAATTGATTATGCAACATGTTTAGGCATATAATACTTGTCATAGGACTAGTTAGACGTCTCGAACGCGCTTTGCGTGAACGATGTCATATGAGTTCCGATACTCATTTGGTTTACAAAACCTCATCCTATCCGATCTTCCGACTTAGGTCCGGTTTATTTATATAGTTATTAGGTTGCCGATTGATTCCGTGCTCCCTCTAGCTTTGCTTGGTTGTTGTTCAAGACTTCTAAGCATTCTCAAGTGAGTACATAGTTCCCCTATTTTACTGTTTTCAATTGTTTTGGGGTGATTCATATGTGCTAAATGTTTTCGAGGTTTTAACGATGGTTTCAAAAATAAATGATACGGTTTATACAAAATTAATAACGATTTTGATAAAGTAAACAAACTTGTTGGTTATATTTACATAACGAATAACATTCATTAGTTTTGGCCAAACCGACCAGTATTAGGTTATGGTACCATAGGATCTGACAAATCCCGTTATCAGACTGCACCCATGGTTATGTGTGGGTTAGGTGGGTAATGACTGAATCTGTGATTGTTAATTTACCCTTTGGTGGTTTATTAATGCGAGAAGCGATAGGCGAGTTGCGAAGGTTTGGATGTTGATGTGTGCAAAATGCAACATATAAATTACATCAATTGTGGCATAAAACTAACCCTTTTTTAGTACTAATGTTGGAAAAAGTGTGCTTTTGTCTTCCTTTTGTATTTTTAGGATTAAATGAGCTCAAATTAACAAAAGAAGCAAAAAGACAGCTAAATCTAACATAAATACAAGAAAAGGAACAAACGTGGCATGCCCGACCTCCCCGAAAGCATCTTTCCAAGCAAAACAAGAGAACAGAAGGCTGAACACGCCCCGTGCTCAGTGAACACGGGGGCGTGCCCAAGTGTCAGCATAAAAGACAAAGCTGTAGAAGCTTCTATTGCCCACCACGGGGCCGTGCTCAGCAGACACGGGGTCGTGGTCAACTATAAGATTCGCAGAATCCAAGCAAATCTTGATAGTACAGATACGCTTCTGCACACGGGGTCGTGCCCAGCGGACACGGGGCCGTGGTCAACTAATGCAGACAAAAGCAATTAATGAAGACAGAGAAGGATGATGGACACGGGGCCGTGCCCACTGGACACGGGGCCGTGCCCGAGCTAATGTTCAGGATATAAATAGGGGTGCTTTGCTCATTTGCAAACCATCCCTTGGCACACCACCTCTCTCACACTTCACCCACCACCCACCACCATCACAACACCATAATCCACCACCATCATCCATTGTCCATCATAGAGTGTGTGAGTCGTCTCAGGATCCAAGATTGATCGTAAGATTTCTTGACAATCAAGGCCATGTTTGCCTAAGTCTCTAACATCACTTGGTGAAGACAAAGTGTCTAGTGTAATACTTTTTATTTTTAATCTTTTCGCACTTTTTACTTGGTTATGTATTAATGACTTTAATAACTAGTTTCTTATGTTGAAGGTGATTCTTCCTTATCGTTTGTCCTTGGTGTCTTGGCATTATTTTACTGTCTATATAAAATAAAAGATTTTCACCATTCATATCTCCACGGTCTATATGGAGGTATGTTGGCTACCTGGTCGGGGGTTAAAGGAACGGTTTGGTAAGAGTCTTGCCATTCTTCAGTGTATAGATCCTACAAAGGACCTGGGTCAAATTTAGTAGGACCTCCTTCAATACCCACCGGTATTGGATGGCGGGGGTCCAAACTCTTTGATCCCCTCATATGTAAGCTACTATTAATACTTTAACCCGGCTATTTAGGACTGTATCTCTGCTGAATCAGACTACTTAGCCAAGGGTAACGTCACCTTCAAAAGAGGGGCCTACCATAATATGCATTAATAACTTAATTAATTATCTTTCAATAATCCGACCATTTAGGATTGTATCCTTGCTGACTCAAACTACTGGGTTGAGGGTAACGTCACCTTCAAAAGAGGGGCCTACTACAATAACTAAGATAATCTCTTAAAAAATGCAAAAGTGCGGAAATAATCAAAGGTTACACTAAACACGAGTCGGAGCCAAGTGATTCATCTTGTGTATCTGTTTTTCTTTTATTTTTATTTTTCAGCATTTTAGTTGGTTTTTATTTTTTCTAGTTTAAAAACATTTTTCTAAACTTTTGATTTGATTAGACGTTGAGGATAAACCGGTACTAAAAGCTCTTGTGTCCTTGGACGACCTCGGTATCTTGCCAACACTATACTACGCTCACGATGGGTGCACTTGCCCATATGTGTGTTTAGTGTTAGTAAATATCGTGTTTTATAAATTTAAAACTTGGCTAAAAAGTGTAAAAGGGCTTAAAATATACTTAAACTTATATACACACTTCACACGCATCAAGTTTTTGGCGCCGTTGCCGGGGACACAAGGATTTTAAGAAAGTTAGGAATCAACGGCATAATCGTTTTTTATAATTTTTTTCTTTTTTTTAGGATTTTTCTTAATTTTTCAGCTTCTGCAGAACTCAGCACGGGTCGTGCCCGCTGAACACGCCCCGTGCCTAATCATTGGAACAGGCAATCCTGTTTTAAGTCAGACAGTAAGCTGAACACAGGGCCATGCCCACTCAACACGCCCCGTACCCAAGATTCAGTTACTGAAAACAGAACCGTAAGATCCCGACGGTTGGTAATTTCTAACACAAACATAAGTGATAATGATATTTTTTACTTTCGGCACTCTAATGGTACGTGGTGTCAAATATGTGGTGGCTCTCATAAAGAATTAGAATGTTATTTTCTAAATTATAAGCCCCACTATATAGACCCATCGTTTTCCCGTAGCCTTAAGAGGGGCGAAAGTAAAAATAATCCTTATCTCTCCCTCGAATGCTCTCAACCGGATCTTCTAGGAGAAATGCTTCTTGATGAACTATTTCAATTAGAAGATCTAATTCTTAATTGGTTAAAAGAACTTAGGATAGATTTCAATAATCTATCTCAAGACAATAACCAAGAAGAGTTGTTGGGATCACATTCAAACAACTTCGTTGTTCCCGACGATACCTCTAACTCTAGCAAGGACTTGAGCGATAGTCGTCCCTGTGTCGATTGTGCCGTGAAGGACTCCCCATCGACTTCGTTCGATGCATACATAGACCTGAGCGATTCGGCATACACCTTCTTTAACGAGAGCCCGGGAAAGGGTTGGACTTGTCCACCTACTTATAGCATAGGAATCACCCTCACCGACAACCTCTTGCTTTCTCGTCTTAATCTAGAACAATTAAGGTATCTTAGGCACTTTGGGGTTGTTCCATCCAGTAAGGAACCGCCTGATCCGGAAAAGTTCCTTAAAAATAGACAAACTTCATAAACAGCCTTTCGACACGGGGCCGTGCCCAGGTCAACACGCCCCCGTGTCCACCAAAAGATTCCTTTCTGACTTTTGTCAGAATACGGACAAAACGTGTCAGGATCTTACCTGCACACGGGGCCGTGTCCAGCCGACACGGGGCCGTGTTCAGCATGCTGTCGTTTTCTATAAATGCAGCCAAGAATCCTGCACATTTGGACCATCCAGGGACAGAGATTTGAAAGGATCTTCTCACCTACCATCCTAGGTATTTTCTAAAAGAAGGTTCTAACAAACATCTTGTCCTTTCCTCTTTTATCCATTGCCTTCTTCTTCATCTTTCTTGCTTCAACACCTCCATTAAAGCTTGAGATCACCATGATTCCAAGCTTTATTGGAGTGTTTATTAGGTTTTTGTTCAAGGAATCTTGTTAAAAATAAGTTGTACAACATTGTTTTAAGTTATTTCTGCTCAAAAATGTTTCATAAGCTAGAAAAATAATTTGAAACTCCAAGAATCCTTGTTCCAAAAATCTGCAGAAAGTTGAACATGGGGCCGTGCTCATTGAGCACGGGGCCGTGTCCGGTGTACTGTTTCATTAAAATAAACTATTTTTGGTTTGTTTTCGTAGAATTTCTAGTCAAAACAGTGGAACCTCTTCTGCGCACTCCAGAAACAGTCGGAGGGAAAGAAGGTCATCGATTGAAGCAACTCTCGTACGTTACGTAATGGCATTACGTGAAGCTCTTGACGAGATGACTTCTGTAGAGGAGGTCCTAATAGACCGTATAAACTATCTTACGGTAGGGCTGGAAAATAGTTTTCAAGAAATTAACCTCTTGCACCAGAGGTTAAACATTCTTGTAACACCTCCCATGGAACCAATCCTCCCTCAAGAGGATTGGAACCTAGCACTTGGAATCAACAATCCTACCGGTTGGGACGACATTCCAGCGGAACCTCCTCTTGAAGATTTAAAAGAAGTCCCGGTGGAGGTTGTATCCCCTCAAACAGATGCCAATGAGCCCGTCTTTCTTCTCCCTAGGGAGATAGAAGAATGGCTCGCCGACGTGTGAGGAACCCATGCCCGGAGAAAGAAGTTTTTCAAGCCGCATCTAACCAAGGGATTTATCTTTTCGGAAATTTTGCTAATAGAATAAGTAGTAGGCTAAAGCTTCTTGGTTTAGATTTCTTGTGTTTCTTTGACCTAATTATCTAGAACTTTAACTTTTAGGATTATTATGTAATTCTCTCTATGACTTAATGAATGATGGCTTTAGCTAATTTGGTGTTTGGATGATGTTGTAATGAATAAAACACACTCGGGATAGTGGAGGATAACAAGGGAAACTTGGACCAGCACCCCATGCACGAAAACAGGGCCATCCGACGAAATCTTCTTCATTACAACAAGTTCAGCACGGGTCGTGTCCGCCCAACACGGCCCGGTGCTGCACAGTCTGCAGAAAATGCCCAGTTCAGGTAACTGGACACGGGCAGTGTGTGACAACCCTCACTAAACCAGGTATCCGTACGACTTAATTAATAATTAATTACTGCTTAATTACTGTGCTTCTTTGAAATTACTGATGAACTGCTACTTGATTTCTGATACACGCATATACCTGCATCATACTTTACTTACCGTCACTACATTATTTACATGTTGAACCCTAGTGACAAACATGATGCACAAAAAGCACAGTAGCACTATAACGGATAACCTATACAACATGCTGATAAAGCCAGCATCAGGCAGACACTGCCTCTAAGGTCTGTATGAGCCAGAAATATTTTGCTACACTAGTGGTGAGTGTAGGGATACAAGGGTTGTAGAACTGCGTCTCTAGGAATAAGTTACAATGACCGGATGTGCCTAAAACGTGCTCTAAGCACAAAATTCAGCACTTTACTTAATAATTCAGCTTTTAGCTAACTAATAAAGTGCCAAAACATGAGAACAATATTACTAGACACTTTCCAAAGTGTCAGAAATAAGTTGTGTCACTAAAAAGGGTATTAACGACACTTTAAAGCTTTGTTAACACTATAACGGATTACTATCCAACCGAACAACCGGACTATACCCGGAACAGAAAATATTGTCATTTTCATTATTTATCTTTTTCTGAGCCAGTTAGGGTCCCTGAATACCCTAACACCCATTGTAACGCATGACACACCACTAACCGGGTTAAGCACTTAACTAACTTACTTAACCTAACTAGTATCCTAACTAATGGTTGGATTCGAACTAGACCCCCCCCCCCTTAACCAAACCGTCCCCATGAGGGGGACACACTTGTCCTTTTTGTTGATTATTATATTAAGTGTGCTTAATATCTCTAAGACATAGTATCCATTGGTTAATGATCTTGTGATTGTCTATAAGTTAGATGCATAACACAACATAACACCACAACTCACAACACAACTCAAAACTCTCTCCCTCTCTCTATAGAAGCTACGGCCGAACACTCCCTTGAACACACCACCATTTTCGAGTTTAGTTCATCACATTCCAATCATCTACAAGTGTTAAGGATCTCGTATAAGGAGTCTTGGTGCAAACGGAAGGCGAAGGACCTCATTCTATTGCTTTTATCCACCCCATTTGCGCTTAGAATCTTCCCTAGCCTCGAGCTAGTGGTATGTTACTTAAATCACCTACTCGAACTATTTTGAAGTGGTCAATACGATGTGTAACGGTTAAAACTCGAAATCTTACAAGATAATGCTTTAAAGTCTACTTAAAACACTAAAAAGGTGGTTAAAAGCTTATAAGTTGTGTAAATGTTGTAGTAATCAAATTGTGTGGTTATTTGGACCCGATCTATGTTGTGGTAGCTCGGATCGTCATTTAACCCGGGTTGGTCACGATCTTGGATCTTGACATAAGGTTGTTTTGGAAGTAACAAGGGTTAAAGGATGAAACTCTACCACACACGAATCATGAACTTGTGTAAAAGCGATTTAGCTTGTGAAATAGTGTTTAAAACTAGTAGATCTACGTATCTACAAGCGGTATTTTCAAAGAACCAAGTATCAAAGAAATCATGTTTTCTAAAGACGGATCTTACACTAACACGAATGGTTTTTAGAACACACAAGTGTGTAAATACTTGTGTAACACAAAGTTTCGACAAAATAACTATTTTTGAGACGGATGCCGAGAAGTTGTAAAGATGGAACTTTCATAAAAACGAGGTTTTTACAAAATCGGATAGTTTTATATAAAGATCCACTAAAAGTAACGGGATTTACTTCATAGTTTGAATAAATCACAAGTTCATGAAATTTATGCGATTTATATACATATTTTGACTAGTTTGTGATTTGAACATTGTTTTGATTGAATAAGAAGATTGTTGGTTTGATTTATAAAAGAAAATGATACGCTTGAAAGCGTGGCCACCTCCAGTTACAGAGGAAACTCTGGCGAAATTTTTCCAAAAACCTAACACTTAGAAATATTTTCACTATAAGTGTTAGAAATACATTTTGACTTGTTTTCAAAATATAAGTTTCGCCACGACTATATTTACAAAACATCGGAGGTGGTATTTTCACAAAATAAAACGTGATACATAAATATATTTAGTATATATTTTTCACAACATCACTTGTATAAGTGCTTATGATTATTTTGTGAACTATGTAAATATTATTTTTAGAGTAAAAATAATATTACTAAGTATTATTTTGGAAAATCACATGTATTAAAATATAATATTTTTGGGAAGAATATTTATATTTTGGAGTTAGGAATAAAATATATTAAGTGAGACTTAGCAGTGTAATCCGAACTATACGAACGCACATGTATTAAATCCCCCATCCTTGGGAAGGAAAATGACTACCAAGTATATACAGAATGTAAACACGAAATAGTTGCCTAACTATTTCCCAGAAACTTAAACCATAAAGACTAAGGCACGGCCGTCCGTCTAATAGAATTAGTACGTGTAGGTCGTCATACAGCTGATTGATTTGGAGGCATACTTGGTAGAGACGCACCACGGTGAGTTCATGTCCCCCTTTTCTCTAACTGTTTTCAGTTTTCTTAACTGCGGGGGTGAAATACATGTTACTTTGATTACAAGTACTTTATACATGGTATGGTTAGCGTAAGGAGGTTTACTACTTAGATCATGTGAGTGGGTAGGAGCAATATGAGGCCATTAGTCCTCATGGCAGGACCGAGGGACAGGAGCGGTAGATCTATCTGGGTGTAGCGAGCCCAGCCCCAGGCCAAACTAGAAACAGACCTCGGGGTGACTTTGTCCACATACTAATGTCGTGGCGAAATCTGCTAGGTTTGAGTCTCCCTACTTGCACTTCACATATATCAGTGGCCTTGCAAACCATTGGTGATCTCAATTCCCTTATTTGCTACATACCAAGACTATTTTTATACTCACAAAGGTTTATTTACTCACTTACACATGAACTCGCTCAACATTATTGTTGATTTTTCAACTTACATGTATTTCAGGAAATTAAAGGATCTGGCGCGGTATGGCACGTTTTCCCGCTGCACTAGTTTCGAGGTCATCCGGGTTTGGGGAATGTGACTCTTTCCTGGACAAGTCACAGTCCTTAAACTGTTTTTATGTCATGTTGATGTTTGTGTTTGTTAAACAATGTCGTTAGGATATGTTTCCGTTGAGACAATGTTGTTGAATTTGGTTTTTAAAACTTAATTAAATGGATGATCTTGCATGGTTTTATTTCATATAGCTTTGTTATGGTTAAGCTATGGTATTAAGAAGTCACACCAAATTAACCACGCTTCCGCAAAGCCAGGGTGTGACACAGTGTTCACCCAACACGCCCCCGTGTCCAGGCTTCTGTTTCTTTTTACAACTTTTTGTTACTGGCGACTGAACACGGGGTCGTGCCCGGACACCACGGGGCCGTGTCCAGACGCCCAGTAACATAAAATTTTGCTTTTTCACACATTTTTACACATTCAATCAACCTAAAAACTTATTTTTGGGACACATTGAGGACAATGTGTAATTTAAGTCTGGGGGGGGGGGGATGCTAAAGCTTTGAATCTTGCAAGTCCTAATTACAAGCCTTACACAAAACTCTATTGAAACCGCTAATCACCCCAAATTTTTTCAAAATTTTTCATTTTTTTACTTGTCTAGGTTTAACTTTGGAATTTCAAATTCTAAAAAGGTTATATTTTTTAAAAATTTACAACCGATAGCGTCGTGATAAAAAGAACCAACATAAGAGAATTATGAAAAGGCATGACAAGCTTAGTTAAAATTTGATTATATATACTTGATCACATAAAAACCCATTCCCACAAAAGTGAGTTTTGAGCCTTTATTGAGCATACAAATACATATCTTTAAACTAAATGCTCATTTTTCGTTTCTTGTGTGAATAGCCACTTGGTTCTTACAACTCTAGAACTTGCCACGACGATACATTCCCGGTCCTTACCAACTTAAACTCAAGTAAGTAAATGATGGAGGCATTAGGACTAACCCTTTTTACTTCTACACCATTATTTTTCATTTTTTTACCACCTACCCAAAATCCCCCTTGTTAACCCCTTTGAGCCTAAACCTTTTCATTTCTTAACCCAAACCAAACACCCTTTCACCCACCAAAACCCTTTTTATTTTTAACCCTTTGTTTTAGTAACAAGCTCGGTTTTTCTCATGACTTTTTCAAAAAAAAAAAAAAAAGTTGATGATGAAGCAAAAGAAATAAACAAACAAGTTCATCAAAAATAACTTTGTTTGAATAATGGCTTCATCAAAATAAAAATTGAAAAAAAATATAAAGTATTACGAAAAACCGATGCTTTTTACGCTTTTCGCCCTTTTCTACTAACCACTAACCCAACCACCTACCTTTAACCCAAGCCTAACCCTTCACCCAAAAGTCCTCTTGATATTTACAAAGGTTTATAGTTAAAAAGGAGGATGATTGATTGCTTGGCAAGCCTATGGTAGGAGTAAGTTCCATGCCGCTCTCGAGTGATTCACTAAAATACATCTTCGGCCGAGTGTTGAGTGATCCACGTGAGGTATGTGAACTTGTATGTAAATATAATTTTAAAAAAGGCATGTTATGCCCTAATAAGTAATTTATCTTATGAAAAGTTTTAAATAAATCATGACGAATAGGATTGTAAATAAATAAAAATAAAACCTAATAAAAAAATCTTGGAAATCCCGACACTCTATGACAAGCCCAAAAACCTTCTCTTCTACCCATTCCATTTGGGAGTGTAAAGCCACATTATAAAGAGTTTTGCTTGAGGACAAGCAAAGATTCAAGTGTGGGGGTATTTGATGTCTGCAAAATGCAACATATAAATTACATCAATTGTGGCATAAAACTAACCCTGTTTTAGTACTAATGTTGGAAAAAGTGTGCTTTTGTCTTCCTTTTGTATTTTCAGGATTAAATGAGCTCAAATTAACAAAAGAAGCAAAAAGGCAGCTAAATCTAACATAAATACAAGAAAATGAACAAATGTGGCATGCCCGACCTCCCCGAAAGCATCTTCCCAAGCAAAACAAGAGAACAGAAGGCTGAACACGCCCCGTGCTCAGTGAACACGGGGGCGTGCCCAAGTGTCAGCATAAAAGACAAAGCTGTAGAATCTTCTATTGCCCACCACGGGGCCGTGCTCAGCAGACATGAGGCCGTGGTCAACTATAAGATTCGCAGAATCCAGGTAAATCTTGATAGTACAGATACGCTTCTGCACACGGGGTCGTGCCCAGCGGACACGGGGCCGTGGTCAACTAATGCAGACAAAAGCAATTAATGAAGACAGAGAAGGAGGATGGACATGGGGTCGTGCCCGAGCTACTGTTCAGGCTATAAATAGGGGTGCTTGGCTCATTTGCAAACCATCCCTTGGCACACCACCTCTCTCACACTTCACCCACCACCCACCACCATCACAACACCATCATCCACCACCATCATCCATTGTCCATCATAGAGTGTGTGAGTCGTCTCGGGATCCAAGATTGATCGTAAGAGTTCTTGACAATCAAGGCCATGTTTGCCTAAGTCTCTTACATTACTTGGTGAAGACAAAGTGTCTAGTGTAATACTTTTTATTTTTAATCTTTTCACACTTTTTACTTGGTTATGTATTAATGACTTTAATAACTAGTTTCTTATGTTGAAGGTGATTCTTCCTTATCGTTTGTCCGTGGTGTCTTGGCATTATCTTACTGTCTATATAAAATAAAAGATTTTCACCATTCATATCTCCACGGTCTATATGGAGGTATGTTGGCTACCTGGTCGGGGGTTAAGGGAACGGTTTGGTAAGAGTCTTGCCATTGTTCAGTGTATAGATCCTGCAAAGGACCTGGGTCAAATTTAGTAGGACCTCCTTCAATACCCACCGGTATTGGATGGCGGGGGTCCAAACTCTTTGATCCCCTCATATGTAAGCTACTATTAATACTTTAACCCGGCTACTTAGGACTGTATCCCTGCTGACTCAGACTACTTAGCCGAGGGTAACGTCACCTTCAAAAGAGGGGCCTACCATAATATGCATTAATAACTTAATTAATTATCTTTCAATAATCCGACCCTTTAGGATTGTATCCTTGCTGACTCAAACTACTGGGTTGAGGGTAACGTCACCTTCAAAAGAGGGGCCTACTACAATAACTAAGATAATCTCTTAAAAAATGCAAAAGTGCGGAAATAATCAAAGGTTACACTAAACACGAGTCGGAGCCAAGTGATTCATCTTATCTATCTGTTTTTCTTTTATTTTTAGTTTTCAGCATTTTAGTTAGTTTTTATTTTTTCTAGTTTAAAACATTTTTCTAAACTTTTGATTTGATTAGACGTTGAGGATAAACCGGTACTAAAAGCTCTTGTGTCCTTGGACTACCTCGGTATCTTGCCAACACTATACTACGCTCACGATGGGTGCACTTGCCCATATGTGTGTTTAGTGTTAGTAAATATCGTGTTTTATAAATTTAAAACTTGGCTAAAAAGTGTAAAAGGGCTTAAAATATACTTAAACTTATATACACACTTCACACGCATCAATGTTATTAGCGAGACAATCAAAAGTAGTTTTCAAAATTTAAAACGAGAATGATTTAAACGACTAAAGCGATTTTTAACGAATTAAACGATTTGGGTAAACGATTGGTTTTTGGTTAGTGTTTAGATAACGGGACGGGTGTAATGTGATGAAAGCATGGTGGATACGCCGCTGGTACTTCCTATATATAAGTGTTTTCATCGTATTACATACCGTGGCGTTATTTATTTCACTTGGGTAAACGATTTTGAAACGATGTCACACAAACGAGGTTTTCGAAATGATATAAACCATACGAGTTTTTTTAACGAGATTTATTAACGAGTTTTATTAACGAGATTTATTAACGAGTTTTATTAAGGAGTTTTATTAACGAGATTTATTAACAAGTTTTTACGAGATGTTTTACAATTTGATTTAATTAAATAAATGTTTTGGGTTAAGAATCATGGCTATGAGATTTTATAAATTATAACCAACTTGATTTGAGTTGGTTAATTATGTCGCAATACAAAAATGTTTCAAAACAAGGTTTTTAATTAAGTATTGCAATATGTAAACTAGCCATGAATCCGACACTCTCAAAAACCTATGTACTCGCCAGCATTTCTTTGCTGACTTTGTTTTCACATATGTTTCAGGTGTTGTTGAATGATGTTGATTGCTAGGATGCATGCTCACATAGGACTGGACGAGGCCTTAGTGTGACACCCCAGGAAAACCAGGAAACCAACGCAACTTAACTAGCTTCCTCAGTAACCACGCGCTAAATTTCGGGACGAAATTTTCTTAACAGGGGGAGAATGTGACAACCCGCATAATTCCTTGTATCCGTACAATTTATTAATGATAAATAAAGTGCTTGATGACTGTGCTGAATCATTTAACTGCTTTCTGATTTCTGTGTTATACTTACATGCGCTTGTTAACATACTAGTAGTATACAGAAAAGTTACTAAATAGTCCGTTATGCTTTCCTGAGTGTTGAGAATTAAAATGATTACAAAAATATATATATAGGCACTAAACGGATTAATTAAGCACTTTAACAGAACAGTATCAAACCGAACAACCGAACTTTACCCGGAACACAAAAATATTGCCAAACACATTGTCTTTATTTTTCTGAGCTAGTTAGGGTCCCCGAACACCCTAACACACCTTATATTATAACACACATAATAATATGCTAACTAAACACTTTCAACCTAACTAGATTGTAACTAGTTCCATCACAACCCAACCCCCCTACCCCCCCCCCCCCTACTCGACGGTCACCACAAGGGTGACCCACCCTTGCTTTCTTTGGAATATTAAAATGCTAATGTTGGACATCAAGAAGACATATTACATGGTGGTTAACAATGAAATGGATTATAAATTAACACTAAGGTTAACCATTCTCTTTCATTTCAAACACTCAACAAACAACAACCACTCTCCTCTCCTTCCCCATTCACGGCCGCCACCTTCCTCCACCATATCACCATCATCAACTTACATTCAATCTATTTTCCATACACACAAAGGTGCAAGAGGTCATACAAACAAGCTTGGTGCACTCGAAAGCTCAAGGACCACTCTTGTTTTCTTTTATCCACCACTTTTACGCCTTGTTTCTCCCCTAGCCTTGTGCTAGTAGTAAGTGCTCTAAAACTTCATCTTGTTCTTATTTTTAGTGGTTAATAGATGATTGAATGGTGAAACATTAAGAAACACTAAAGAACATGAACTAAGTCTTGAACATAAAGGGTAAAGAGTGGATAAAGAGAAGATATATGGTTAAATCATGTTGATCTTGTGTTGTGATGATTATTACATGTTGTTTGTTAGTAGAAGTAAGATGGATCATCATCTAGACTTGCTAGATCATGTTTAAGAACATGAACTAGCAAGATGTAAATGTTAGAGTTACGAAGGATGATGAAGCCATCCATACATGAACCTTGAACTTGAATAAATATGATTTTTCTTGAAAAATAAGGTTATAAACTTGTAGATCTAAAGATCTACAAGTGGTTTTTCGAAAGAACCAAGTGAAAGGAACGAGTTTTGTTAAAACCCGGATCTTGTATGAACTAAAAACATTTTTAGTAAGTAAACAAGTGTAAGAACACTTGTGAAACAAGAAAATTTTACAAAGAAATATTTTCGGAAACCATGACTAGAAGTTGTGAAACTACATATTCTTTAAAAATAAAGTTTTTAGGAAACTAATCGTATTTTTAAAGATAACAAGACCTACTACGTGTGTTAGTGATTTACTACATATTTTTACAAACTTTCAAGTTCATGAGTTTATGATTTAGGCTTATTTTTGTCAAGGTTAGTGATTAAAGATTTGTATATTGTTGATTGTAAGTTGTTTGATTGATTTTACAAAAGAAAATGATATGCTAAAAAGCATGGACACCTCCATTTACAAAGGAAACTCTGGCGAAATTTTTCTAGAAATTTCAACACTTAGAAATATTTTTATAACAGGCGTTTACAAATATATTTTTAACTTGGTTTTCAAAATAAGCTTCGCCATGATTTTTATTACAAAATACCAAGTGCCGGAGGTTGATTTTCGTAAATAAAATCAGATAAACATATATATCTTATGCTAGAACACTTGTGTGGATACTTGTTTATTTTGTGAGATAGTTATATTATATTAGGGTAAAATAATATAACTTGACAATATGTCTTGACATTTGAATTGTGAGGTTTGTAGTAGAAAGTAATGAGTAAATAAACAGTGTGTAGGATACATGTTACGCATGAGAAACTGATTGTTATGTGTACCTTATTAGGACGTGCTTGATTTCCTGATTTACTTGAGTAATTAATCTAACCGAGCAAACCGAGGTGAGTTCACACACTTTCTAAGGCATGGGATTCCCGGTGGTTGGGAATGGGTTAAAGAAAGTAAAACGGGATCTACATATCCTCCTTGGGTAGGATATGTACGGCCATCCTCCATAGGTAGGATGCCAATAATAAATTCTGCGTATTCTCCTTGGGTAGAATACGTACGTTCGTCCTCCTTGGGTAGGACAACACCCTTAAAACTTACTAGACAAAACTCTATCATTAAGTCCCTCATTATATATCGACTTAATCGCCGAGGCCGACGGCGAGCGGGTCATTAGTTAATAGCGCTATTAGGTTTAACAAACCTCACACCGTGTCGTCTGAACGGGCGTGTACTAATGGACTATGGCAAACTGTCAGTGATGATAGACACTGATGTAGGGCACAACTATTGTTCGTAGTAGTCGATATCATACCGTCTAGTAGTTCACATGGGGAAGCCCCCACTGATTATGGATATGGTTTGGGTAATGAAAAGGAACTGGTTAAACATACTTTCAACTATGGGGTAACCCCCACGGCAAATAAGCCAACGAAAGTCAAACCACGTTTTTTTAGAAACAACTTAAAACTAAACAACCAAACGTGAACTCACTCAACTTTGTTGTTGACTCGTTGTTACATGCCTTACAGGTCGCTAGATGCTATGGAGCTTGCACGAGGAGGAGGTTGTTGTGGGATAAGGACTATTATGTCCTGTACTTAATGATTAAACCTTATAAACTTATGGAACTTATGTTTTGAAGTCTTTAAACTTATGAACTACGAACTTATGTTTTAGCTTTACATATTATGCTTCCGCTGCTAACCTAAAGTCAGTTTACTTTCTTTTGGTTACCAATCGTATTGTGGTTGGTTTTATTTAGTTAATTGTGTTGTTCAATATGATTGGTGGCTCGATCCTGGTCATGTCACGCCTCCAAGCGGTGATACTCCGCATGGTGGATTTTGGGGGTGTGACACTTAGTGACTTAATAACAATGATAGACTATGTTTAACTTGTTTATTTAAATTTCCAGACGATGTAAATATTTAACGTTTAATAAAACAAAACTTCAAATTTCCGTGTGTTTTGAAACAATGATTCTGTTACAACACACCCCGACGATTCCGCTGCGATTTATTGTTTTACGCGGTCGGGGTGTGACACCCAGGATGATGGAGCTCCAGTCGATGATGTCGTTGTTGTCCCACTTATTGAGATGCCTATCATTGAGATTTCATCTGATCATTCTGGTCCTGATTCTTTCGATTCTGTGACATCTACTACTTTGCATGCACTGGGATTGCAGCGTTATCCCACCGATTCTGATTCTGACACAGCTATGTCTGCCACACCTGTTCCTCCACAGGACTTCGAGTTTGATGATGAGTTTGATCCTGACATTGATCCTGAGCATGAGATTGACTTCGTTCCCGACGATCAGCTTTTTGATGTACCCGCTGATCTTGAGTTAGCACCAGCCGACCCTAAGCCTATGCTTGCACCCGAGCCTATACCTGCTCATGATCCTTAGCCTGAGCATGACCATGTACCGGTTGACATACCTGTTGTTGCACCACCTGTACCCGATCCGATCCCTGCAGCCGCTGACCATGCTCCTTTTGCTGACCATATAGATCCCCGTTACGCATTCACCCGCAATGGGTGGATAGAGGATGATGATGACTTGCCTCCTTTCGTTGAGCTTGTTACTCCCCCACCTGCACCTACACATGCACCAGTTGACATTGCCCCGTTTCACCCACACGTGTCTGATATACACCGCACTGACTTGCCGATCACGTTCTTACAGGATATCCCCCCACCCCATCCAAGGGAAGGACCATCTAGCCAGCCGTTTGGCCATGTACCACCCGTCTCAGCAACATTTCCTTTCATGCCACAGTTTACACATACTGCTCCTTTCACTTCTGCACCGTCAGGCGAGCCACTCATTTGGTTTCCGCCTAACACTATGCCTGTCTCTGATCCATACCATCCCTTCCACTACACTGGTTACACGAGGGATGAGCTACTCCTGTCCTTGCAGCTTCAGCAGGAGATTTTGTGTCGCAGAGTCATGGAGCTAGAGAGGATTCCACGTCCTCCACCTTGTACTTGTCAGTCACCATTCGCGACTCCACCTGCTCCTCTTCTGCCATACCCAAATTTTGACGTTCGTTTTCTTACTATGGAGCAGCAGATTAGTTATCTGTTGCGTATCGTTCATGCTCTTGAGGAGGAGTTAGCGCATGTGCGCAGTTTGCTTTTCGTTCCTCCACCTCCTCCTCCTCCACCATCAGCATAGCAGGTTTTTGGTTTTATGCAGGTTGCATACTTTTGGTGAGAGTGTCGCTATTGAGCCCAGATTGCACAGCCTTTTGAAGACCACTTTTGATTTTATGACTGTTGTAGTTGGATAGACGATTTGGACAAGGGTGATGTGACCCTGTAGTCCCTTTGATGTATGGTACATTATAGAACATGTAAAACTGTAATTGTGGTTGATAATTTATACAAGCTCAATCGCAATATTCTCATTATATGCATTGTTGAATTACTTGTTTACGTTATGATTGGGATGTTATGTGCTTACTTGCGTTGATAAATGTTATTACATACGCGTACTACATACTTATATGCATAAGACCTGACCTATACTATCTTCTTTAGAAGATGCCTCCTCGAAGAGATAACCAGCTGCCTACAACAGAGGCTGAGTTACAAGAACGGATTTCACGAGCGATAGCACCACACGAGGCCTTACGCTCTGAGCATAGCGGAGGTACCTCGGGAAGCAACCCACCTCTTGGTAATGTTTAAGTCACTAAAGACACATTACGTTACATTTAGATATTCCATGTGCGATCGCTAATGCTTTATGTGAATGATGTTGCTTGTACAGGTTGTACCTATAAGCATTTCTTAGACTATAAGCCTCTGAATTTCGACGGCACCGGGGGTGCTGTAGCTTTTGTCAGATGGATGGAGAAAACTGATTCTGTGATAAGAATGAGCAAGTGTGCGCCGGAGCACCAGGTCACCCACATCTCTGGATTGTTCTTAGACGGAGCGTTATCATGGTGGAATCTCCAAGTCCAGACCTTGGGAGAAGAGGCTGCATATGCCATGACATGGGATGAAATGAAGGAACTCGTGCGCAAGAAATACTATTCCAGGGCTGAAATTCAAAAGTTAGAAACTGAATTCTGGAACCTCAAGATGGACGGTTCGAAGATTGCTGAATATGTGCAGAGATTTCACGACTTATCTCGCGTTGTACCTTACATGGTTGATCCGAAATTCAAGCGTATTGAGCGTTTTATTTGGGGGTTGGCACCTCAAATCATGAGTATGGTAACAACGTCAAAGCCTGCTACGATCACCGAGGCTATTGATCTGAGTGTAGCGCTAAATGAAGAAGCAATCAGGTTGAACAAGTTCTCGATCTCTGGCCAGAAGAAGAAGGAGACTCACGTTGAGTCATCCGGTGAGAACAAAAGGAAGTTCACAAACTTTAAGAAGGGTACTAGCAGTGCTAACAAGAAGAAGGATGTGAACCCACCAGCTGAAGTCAAGACTGGTGTTGAAAACAAAGGAAAAGGTTATATGGGCGCTCTGCCCAAATGTGATGTATGCCAGTACCATCATACCGGCCAGTGCAGAGTTAGGAAGTGTGAGTCTTGTGGAAAGGTTGGCCATTAGAAGGAGACATGCTGGGCTGGTACTGGTCGTGGTAGTGGTGGTCAGAGAGGTTATGGCAATGGAAACAATAACCGTGGCGGAAATGGGTATGGAAACCGCCCTCAAGGGGGAAATGGCGGTAATGGTAATCGTGGTAATTTTGGGAATCAAGCTGGTAGTGGAAACCGTGGAGCAAATAACAACCAGGGTGGTAATGGAAATGGAAATGGTCGGGGACCAGGGTGCTTTAACTGTGGAGATGTTGGGCACTTCAAGTGTGAATGCCCGAAAATCAACCAAGCTCAGGGAAGGGTTTTCAACATAGGAGCGAGGGAAGCTCGCCAAGATCCAAATGTGGTCACTGGTACGTTCCCTATCAACCAACGCTTTGCATCTGTACTATTTGATACCGGTGCCGATTATAGTTTTGTATCCCTAGAATTTAAGAATATACTTGGGTTGGTAGCAAGTAAGCTAGATATTCCGTACTCGATAGAACTAGCGAATGGAAAGCTAGTGGAAGCAAATGAAGTCATTAGAGGTTGCGTGATAGAACTGGGAGAGCACGAGTTTACGCTTGATCTTCTGCCAGTCGAGTTGGGAAGCTTCGACGTGGTAGTTGTAACACCTGTGCCTTCACGGCCATCAAACAAATACCAAACCAATGAAATATTATATTTCATACTTGGGATTTGTAAAATTATGTGTATCTTTTACACATATCAACTCTTGTTTGATTTTAAGCTTTAAATCGCTTTCTTGAGGGTTATACGCGCTCTGATGCGTAAATATAACCAGTTTAATCCAACGAACACTCCGGAATAGTGAAATAGGCTTAAAATACCTTAAATAACCTTTACATAACTTAGATATAAGTTTTGGAAGGTTTGGTGTGGTGAAATCAAAGTTTAATCGCTTACAGGGACTAAAGTTGACAAACTGCGAAAGTATGCCAATTTGAACTGTAACAGACATTCCGGAACATGGCCATAAGTTAAACATACCATAAATATCCTTTACATAGCTTAGAAATAGGCTTTGAGGGGTTCGGTGTGCTAAAATAAACTTTGGTGTCATTCAGGGACTAAAAGTGTCAAAAAGTGCACAAGTTTGCATTTTCGCGCATAACTTACGTTCTGAATACATCTGGACATCCAAAAATTTATGTAAGCATGACTACATTATATTTTAGTGTTCGCCATAAGAAAAATCCATTCGTCGCGTCATTTGGATCGTTTTTCGCGCTTGTGCGCATTCCGTCGTAATTAAGCGAACATCGCGTTCGTACGACCAAACGAACCATCATCCGGCATATTTTTGAGCATGTTTTGATTTCCCTATACTTTAACTTCATTTTAGAGCCTTGAAATGAGGTTAACGGGGTTCAAACGCAACGAAAATCGCTTAAACGGGATGCAGGGACCATTTCTGCCAATTTTGAAAGTTTGCTGAAACAAGGGGGCAGTGGCGTAGCGCCACTGCATGTAGCCTTACCAGTCGCGCTACGCGACTGCCTATTATGGGCAGAAAACATGCAGAAACTCAGTTTTTCGCATTCGGGACCAGATTCGACGTATTAACAGCTGTTAACAGCTGTTCTCCACTCCTTAATCCCTTGCCACATGTTGATACCCTATGGTGAGTGGCCAATTTAGTCACCATGAGTTTCCGACAAGTGTACGGGTTGGATTAAGGCACGATATTCGACAAGCGATCTTAACGGTTCGGGTATTCCTATAAATACCCCAACACCCCCATTGCTAAACTTACAAGAAACTTGATTTGAGAAACTCTAAGTTGAAACATTTGTTTCATACCTGAGATTTTTGAATCGAGTTTAGCATTCGGGGACCCTTCGTAAGTATTCTTTCGTTCTTTTCCTTATTTTATTGCTTTTCGAGTCCGAAAGTCAAACTTTGTTTGACTTTCAGCGTTGACCAGTAATGGTCAATGCGAAGTTCTTTTGAACTTCGCAACGTGATTGTAATCACGTTGGTCATAGTCCCTTGGGACTATGCCCACTGATTACCACGTTGTCTAGGGTCGTAGGGTAAGCGATCTGATGAATCGCTTATACCTCGAACCCGACCCAGTTTGGTCGATCATTAGGATCCGACCAAACACATTAGGTGACCATAGTAGGTAGGGAATAACCTTCCGAGGTTATACCCTATGGTCACATCGTTTGAGTAGTTGTATGATAGGTAGTTTATATGCCTTAGGTAAATTACCAGAATACCCTTTTCATGTATAATTGGTAATTAAGCATATGTAACCTAAACTTTTGTCACATAACTGATTATGTAACATGTTTAGGCATATAACACTTGTCATAGGGCTAGTTAGGCGGTCCGAACGCGTTTCACGCGCACGACGCGTTAAAGTAGCATAAGTTACCTTAATGGGTCGCGATGGGTCGAAAGCAATTATGTTAGGTTTCAATTAGCATGTAGGCCATGTTAAACCATATCATATGAGTTCCAATACTCATTTGGTTTACCAAGCCTCATCCTATCCGATCTCCCGATTTTATGTCCGGTTTATTTATATAGTTTTAGATTTGCCGACTGATTCCGTGCTCCCTCAAGCTTTGTTTGATTGTTGTTCAAGACCTCTAAGCATTCTCAGGCGAGTACATTATTCCCCTCTTTTACTGTTTTCAACTGTTTTGGGGTGACTCATATGTGCTAAATGTTTTATCAATGGTTTCAAGAACAATTACAATGTGGTTTCAAGAACAATAACAATTATTTCAAGAACGCTAACAATGATTTCAAGAACGAATACAATGATTTCAAAAACTAATAAAAATTTCAAAAAGTGAACAAACTTGTTGGTTGTAGTTTACATGACCGATGACATTCATTAGCAATGATCAAGCCGACCAGTATTAGGTTATGGTACCATAGGATCTGACAAATCCCGTTATTTACTGCACCCATTGTTATGTGTGGGGGTTGTGGGTAGCGACTGAATCTGTAATTATTAACTTATCCTTTGGTAAGGGTTTGTTAAGAACGAGAGCGAGAGCGAGATGGAGCGAGGAACGCGTCAAGAAGGTTTGAATGTTATTAGAGAATCGACCATAAAGTAGTTTCACAATTAAAATATTAACTTACCCTTTGGTAAGGGTTTGTTAAAACAAGAACGATTTGAACGATTAAAACAAGATGGTTTAACGATTGGGTAAACATTTGTACATGATTGACATTTGATCATGCATTTCCACGAAACATAGTATTGATTTAAACCAAGTTTTACTTCAATACTTTGTTTTTGTGCATATGGTTTAGTTGAGACATTTCACTTGCCATACATGGATATTTGACATAGACATTTGACATGGATATTTGACATAGACATTTGACATGGACATTTTGACATAGACATTTGACATGGATATTTGACATAGACATTTTGACATGATTTACATCTTGACATGAATACTTTGACATATTATTCAATACATTTGACAATTGATTTAAACATAGACATTTTACATTGTTTGGTTTGGTTTGGTTAAGTGATTAAGTAACGATGCGTGTGTAATATGATACAAACATGGTGGATACGCCGCTGGTACTTCCTATATATAAGTGTTTGTATGGTATTACATATCATAGCGTTATTTGAATCATTTCAGTTTGAGACATAGAACATTTTATACAAATAACATACTTTTCACAAGACATTGATTTATAAACAACTTATCTTATGCAAACTCATTTACATGGTTATTCATTTAATCATGCATTATTCTCTTATTTATACTTATCATCCGAACTTATTATTTTTCAAATGATTTACAAAGACAAAGCAAATTACAAGGTTCATGACTAAACATTTTCTTAAACAGAAGTCATGAATCTTATTTTCACAAAACCTATGTACTCGCCAGCATTTCTTTGCTGACCTCGTTTTCACATATGTTTCAGGTATTGTTGAATGATATCGATTGATAAGATGCATGCTCACATAGGACTGGACAAGGCCTTAGTGACTCAATAACAATGATAGATTATGTTTAAATTGTGTATTTAGATTTCCAGACGATGTAATTATTCAATGTTTAATAAAACGAAACACTTTTGGTATCCATGGTTATGAAACATTAATTCTGTTGCAACACGCCCCGATGTTTCCGCCGCGATTTGTTGTTTTACGCGGTCGGGGTGTGACAGAAAGATGGTATCAGAGCCAATGGTTATAGGGAATTAGGTTATTAGTAATTAGTAATGCTTTGACCTAGTCTATAACCTTCTTAGGACCCTAACGCGAGTTTACTTGCGTTTAGTCATAAAACAATACCGTCACCTATCCTTAGGTGACGACCACAACAAGAACATAAATTTCAAAACTGCTTTGAAAACTAATCATCTGTTCTAGGATGATTAATTTCTAGGTTTTGAACCCTCTATTATAAGGTTTTGAACCCTTTGAGTTTTCAAAATCTCGTCAAGGTTTTGGGTTTTAAATAATGTGAACACGTGCAAACTGGAAGGGTGAATGCCTGTATTCTGGGTTTTCTGTCTAGGCAAGCACTTCGTATACATCTCATCAGACGCGAGACCAGTTGTGCTTACCTGGGAATTCTTGGGATGAGTGTTCACTTATAGGCGAGCATGTCTTCGCGATACATTATATTGACCCATTTACTTTGAATAGTCACCATCTCATTTGTTTGCCTTTGGTAACAAACAAATGGTCACAATCTTCATGTGTTGTTATTCTCTTTTGGTTATCTTTTGCTTGTTTCCTTCTATGTCTTCCATTTTCTTCATTTTGCCTCTTCATCGCAACAAGACTCGAGTGTCCGGACCAGGTGCTACAACTGCCCAACAAATAGGCGTAGTACTCCAGAAGACCGTTGATTTAGCTATCACCATGAGTCAGCTCAGGAATGAAGCCGTGCAAGGGAACCGCTCCTTGGAGAAGTCAGTGAAACCGTCATCATCCAAATCAAATACCATGTTACAAATGTACCCCCGGTGGACGATGGAGACATTTGGATAACATGTGTCGCTTTGCTGTTTAAAGCAAGGCAGTAGCAAACCCTGTTGCTGCTTAACCTTCAAGTTCTGCTTCATATGTCGCCCTGGCATATCTAGCGCCTGAACCTCATGAACTTTCTACCTTGTGTATCGACTTAAGCACGCCTAGTGCAAGGTGTCGAAGCACCTCTCGTTACACAAATTTCAAAATCCATAAAGGATCTTTCTATCCTCATAATCAGATCCTTGTGGATGAATATCACTCAAATCGGAGCCCTTGATTGAATTATTCGTATGCCTTAATACGAACATTACCATTCAATAAGGACAAAGCCGAATTCTTATTTAGATCTTCCTATCTTCATAGTTAGATTCTAATGATTTAAGTGCCGCATGGAATCCACGGATTGGATTCCTGGTGTGCTTTAAATATCCGTGTCCAAAGATAACAAAGTAAAGATCAAGTTGAACGATTATGCGATTATATGTTATGTGTTTGTGTGTTCTCCTCTATGTTTTTGTGTGATACGATTTTCAAACCCTCATAGAATCTTTCATATCTTCATATGAGGGATTCATAGTAGGAAATTCAAAAGGTACTACCTTAATCTTTATGGGCTTCTACGTTGTAGTTAAGACCCTTGGGTTATATGGTACCACTCCATGGTTCGATAAGAGACCCTTTTAGTGGTCTAGTCAAAAAGATTGATTCACAATTTGGTTAAAGAACGACATCTAGTGATGTAGCTGGACAGACTCCTTGATAGTCTATTTAGATCATTTATTGATTTAATTAAAAGGACTCTATGGGGTCTAGTCACACTCATCATAAGAATGTTCATTTGGTTTTCCCCTACACATTATAAAATAGACTGTGTGAACTGTGCAAGGAATTGTCTGATTATGGACGCGTACATAATTATGAAATTTAGTGCACAGAAACCCAGTAAGATTTATTATGTGTAAGAACCGATAGCGACAACAATAACAAAATGACAACGATGTAATGGAGGTACGGTGGACGCACCAATGATGCTTCATATACTTGTATATAAGTATCCCTCTTACATTGCAAGCATGATGTTATTAAAGTTACTAGAAGTTCAGAACCCTAACCAATGTTGTTCGGTCTTTTCAACTTCATGTTTCAAGCTCTCACAAGTTTCCTCTAAATAAATTTCGGGACGAAATTTCCTAAAGTAGGGGAGACTGTAACACCTGTGCCTTCACGGCCATCAAACAAATACCAAACCAATGAAATATTATATTTCATACTTGGGATTTGTAAAATTATGTGTATCTTTTACACATATCAACTCTTGTTTGATTTTAAGCTTTAAATCGCTTTCTTGAGGGTTATACGCGCTCTGATGCGTAAATATAACCAGTTTAATCCAACGAACACTCCGGAATAGTGAAATAGGCTTAAAATACCTTAAATAACCTTTACATAACTTAGATATAAGTTTTGGAAGGTTTGGTGTGGTGAAATCAAAGTTTAATCGCTTACAGGGACTAAAGTTGACAAACTGCGAAAGTATGCCAATTTGAACTGTAACAGACATTCCGGAACATGGCCATAAGTTAAACATACCATAAATATCCTTTACATAGCTTAGAAATAGGCTTTGAGGGGTTCGGTGTGCTAAAATAAACTTTGGTGTCATTCAGGGACTAAAAGTGTCAAAAAGTGCACAAGTTTGCATTTTCGCGCATAACTTACGTTCTGAATACATCTGGACATCCAAAAATTTATGTAAGCATGACTACATTATATTTTAGTGTTCGCCATAAGAAAAATCCATTCGTCGCGTCATTTGGATCGTTTTTCGCGCTTGTGCGCATTCCGTCGTAATTAAGCGAACATCGCGTTCGTACGACCAAACGAACCATCATCCGGCATATTTTTGAGCATGTTTTGATTTCCCTATACTTTAACTTCATTTTAGAGCCTTGAAATGAGGTTAACGGGGTTCAAACGCAACGAAAATCGCTTAAACGGGATGCAGGGACCATTTCTGCCAATTTTGAAAGTTTGCTGAAACAAGGGGGCAGTGGCGTAGCGCCACTGCATGTAGCCTTACCAGTCGCGCTACGCGACTGCCTATTATGGGCAGAAAACATGCAGAAACTCAGTTTTTCGCATTCGGGACCAGATTCGACGTATTAACAGCTGTTAACAGCTGTTCTCCACTCCTTAATCCCTTGCCACATGTTGATACCCTATGGTGAGTGGCCAATTTAGTCACCATGAGTTTCCGACAAGTGTACGGGTTGGATTAAGGCACGATATTCGACAAGCGATCTTAACGGTTCGGGTATTCCTATAAATACCCCAACACCCCCATTGCTAAACTTACAAGAAACTTGATTTGAGAAACTCTAAGTTGAAACATTTGTTTCATACCTGAGATTTTTGAATCGAGTTTAGCATTCGGGGACCCTTCGTAAGTATTCTTTCGTTCTTTTCCTTATTTTATTGCTTTTCGAGTCCGAAAGTCAAACTTTGTTTGACTTTCAGCGTTGACCAGTAATGGTCAATGCGAAGTTCTTTTGAACTTCGCAACGTGATTGTAATCACGTTGGTCATAGTCCCTTGGGACTATGCCCACTGATTACCACGTTGTCTAGGGTCGTAGGGTAAGCGATCTGATGAATCGCTTATACCTCGAACCCGACCCAGTTTGGTCGATCATTAGGATCCGACCAAACACATTAGGTGACCATAGTAGGTAGGGAATAACCTTCCGAGGTTATACCCTATGGTCACATCGTTTGAGTAGTTGTATGATAGGTAGTTTATATGCCTTAGGTAAATTACCAGAATACCCTTTTCATGTATAATTGGTAATTAAGCATATGTAACCTAAACTTTTGTCACATAACTGATTATGTAACATGTTTAGGCATATAACACTTGTCATAGGGCTAGTTAGGCGGTCCGAACGCGTTTCACGCGCACGACGCGTTAAAGTAGCATAAGTTACCTTAATGGGTCGCGATGGGTCGAAAGCAATTATGTTAGGTTTCAATTAGCATGTAGGCCATGTTAAACCATATCATATGAGTTCCAATACTCATTTGGTTTACCAAGCCTCATCCTATCCGATCTCCCGATTTTATGTCCGGTTTATTTATATAGTTTTAGATTTGCCGACTGATTCCGTGCTCCCTCAAGCTTTGTTTGATTGTTGTTCAAGACCTCTAAGCATTCTTAGGCGAGTACATTATTCCCCTCTTTTACTGTTTTCAACTGTTTTGGGGTGACTCATATGTGCTAAATGTTTTATCAATGGTTTCAAGAACAATTACAATGTGGTTTCAAGAACAATAACAATTATTTCAAGAACGCTAACAATGATTTCAAGAACGAATACAATGATTTCAAAAACTAATAACAATTTCAAAAAGTGAACAAACTTGTTGGTTGTAGTTTACATGACCGATGACATTCATTAGCAATGATCAAGCCGACCAGTATTAGGTTATGGTACCATAGGATCTGACAAATCCCGTTATTTACTGCACCCATTGTTATGTGTGGGGGTTGTGGGTAGCGACTGAATCTGTAATTATTAACTTATCCTTTGGTAAGGGTTTGTTAAGAATGAGAGCGAGAGCGAGATGGAGTGAGGAACGCGTCAAGAAGGTTTGAATGTTATTAGAGAATCGACCATAAAGTAGTTTCACAATTAAAATATTAACTTACCCTTTGGTAAGGGTTTGTTAAAACAAGAACGATTTGAACGATTAAAACAAGATGGTTTAACGATTGGGTAAACATTTGTACATGATTGACATTTGATCATGCATTTCCACGAAACATAGTATTGATTTAAACCAAGTTTTACTTCAATACTTTGTTTTTGTGCATATGGTTTAGTTGAGACATTTCACTTGCCATACATGGATATTTGACATAGACATTTGACATGGATATTTGACATAGACATTTGACATGGACATTTTGACATAGACATTTGACATGGATATTTGACATAGACATTTTGACATGATTTACATCTTGACATGAATACTTTGACATATTATTCAATACATTTGACAATTGATTTAAACATAGACATTTTACATTGTTTGGTTTGGTTTGGTTAAGTGATTAAGTAACGATGCGTGTGTAATATGATACAAACATGGTGGATACGCCGCTGGTACTTCCTATATATAAGTGTTTGTATGGTATTACATATCATAGCGTTATTTGAATCATTTCAGTTTGAGACATAGAACATTTTATACAAATAACATACTTTTCACAAGACATTGATTTATAAACAACTTATCTTATGCAAACTCATTTACATGGTTATTCATTTAATCATGCATTATTCTCTTATTTATACTTATCATCCGAACTTATTATTTTTCAAATGATTTACAAAGACAAAGCAAATTACAAGGTTCATGACTAAACATTTTCTTAAACAGAAGTCATGAATCTTATTTTCACAAAACCTATGTACTCGCCAGCATTTCTTTGCTGACCTCGTTTTCACATATGTTTCAGGTATTGTTGAATGATATCGATTGATAAGATGCATGCTCACATAGGACTGGACAAGGCCTTAGTGACTCAATAACAATGATAGATTATGTTTAAATTGTGTATTTAGATTTCCAGACGATGTAATTATTCAATGTTTAATAAAACGAAACACTTTTGGTATCCATGGTTATGAAACATTAATTCTGTTGCAACACGCCCCGATGTTTCCGCCGCGATTTGTTGTTTTACGCGGTCGGGGTGTGACAGAAAGATGGTATCAGAGCCAATGGTTATAGGGAATTAGGTTATTAGTAATTAGTAATGCTTTGACCTAGTCTATAACCTTCTTAGGACCCTAACGCGAGTTTACTTGCGTTTAGTCATAAAACAATACCGTCACCTATCCTTAGGTGACGACCACAACAAGAACATAAATTTCAAAACTGCTTTGAAAACTAATCATCTGTTCTAGGATGATTAATTTCTAGGTTTTGAACCCTCTATTATAAGGTTTTGAACCCTTTGAGTTTTCAAAATCTCGTCAAGGTTTTGGGTTTTAAATAATGTGAACACGTGCAAACTGGAAGGGTGAATGCCTGTATTCTGGGTTTTCTGTCTAGGCAAGCACTTCGTATACATCTCATCAGACGCGAGACCAGTTGTGCTTACCTGGGAATTCTTGGGATGAGTGTTCACTTATAGGCGAGCATGTCTTCGCGATACATTATATTGACCCATTTACTTTAAATAGTCACCATCTCATTTGTTTGCCTTTGGTAACAAACAAATGGTCACAATCTTCATGTGTTGTTATTCTCTTTTGGTTATCTTTTGCTTGTTTCCTTCTATGTCTTCCATTTTCTTCATTTTGCCTCTTCATCGCAACAAGACTCGAGTGTCCGGACCAGGTGCTACAACTGCCTAACAAATAGGCGTAGTACTCCAGAAGACCGTTGATTTAGCTATCACCATGAGTCAGCTCAGGAATGAAGCCGTGCAAGGGAACCGCTCCTTGGAGAAGTCAGTGAAACCGTCATCATCCAAATCAAATACCATGTTACAAATGTACCCCCGGTGGACGATGGAGACATTTGGATAACATGTGTCGCTTTGCTGTTTAAAGCAAGGCAGTAGCAAACCCTGTTGCTGCTTAACCTTCAAGTTCTGCTTCATATGTCGCCCTGGCATATCTAGCGCCTGAACCTCATGAACTTTCTACCTTGTGTATCGACTTAAGCACGCCTAGTGCAAGGTGTCGAAGCACCTCTCGTTACACAAATTTCAAAATCCATAAAGGATCTTTCTATCCTCATAATCAGATCCTTGTGGATGAATATCACTCAAATCGGAGCCCTTGATTGAATTATTCGTATGCCTTAATACGAACATTACCATTCAATAAGGACAAAGCCGAATTCTTATTTAGATCTTCCTATCTTCATAGTTAGATTCTAATGATTTAAGTGCCGCATGGAATCCACGGATTGGATTCCTGGTGTGCTTTAAATATCCGTGTCCAAAGATAACAAAGTAAAGATCAAGTTGAACGATTATGCGATTATATGTTATGTGTTTGTGTGTTCTCCTCTATGTTTTTGTGTGATACGATTTTCAAACCCTCATAGAATCTTTCATATCTTCATATGAGGGATTCATAGTAGGATATTCAAAAGGTACTACCTTAATCTTTATGGGCTTCTACGTTGTAGTTAAGACCCTTGGGTTATATGGTACCACTCCATGGTTCGATAAGAGACCCTTTTAGTGGTCTAGTCAAAAAGATTGATTCACAATTTGGTTAAAGAACGACATCTAGTGATGTAGCTGGACAGACTCCTTGATAGTGTATTTAGATCATTTATTGATTTAATTAAAAGGACTCTATGGGGTCTAGTCACACTCATCATAAGAATGTTCATTTGGTTTTCCCCTACACATTATAAAATAGACTGTGTGAACTGTGCAAGGAATTGTCTGATTATGGACGCGTACATAATTATGAAATTTAGTGCACAGAAACCCAGTAAGATTTATTATGTGTAAGAACCGATAGCGACAACAATAACAAAATGACAACGATGTAATGGAGGTACGGTGGACGCACCAATGATGCTTCATATACTTGTATATAAGTATCCCTCTTACATTGCAAGCATGATGTTATTAAAGTTACTAGAAGTTCAGAACCCTAACCAATGTTGTTCGGTCTTTTCAACTTCATGTTTCAAGCTCTCACAAGTTTCCTCTAAATAAATTTCGGGACGAAATTTCCTAAAGTAGGGGAGACTGTAACACCTGTGCCTTCACGGCCATCAAACAAATACCAAACCAATGAAATATTATATTTCATACTTGGGATTTGTAAAATTATGTGTATCTTTTACACATATCAACTCTTGTTTGATTTTAAGCTTTAAATCGCTTTCTTGAGGGTTATACGCGCTCTGATGCGTAAATATAACCAGTTTAATCCAACGAACACTCCGGAATAGTGAAATAGGCTTAAAATACCTTAAATAACCTTTACATAACTTAGATATAAGTTTTGGAAGGTTTGGTGTGGTGAAATCAAAGTTTAATCGCTTACAGGGACTAAAGTTGACAAACTGCGAAAGTATGCCAATTTGAACTGTAACAGACATTCCGGAACATGGCCATAAGTTAAACATACCATAAATATCCTTTACATAGCTTAGAAATAGGCTTTGAGGGGTTCGGTGTGCTAAAATAAACTTTGGTGTCATTCAGGGACTAAAAGTGTCAAAAAGTGCACAAGTTTGCATTTTCGCGCATAACTTACGTTCTGAATACATCTGGACATCCAAAAATTTATGTAAGTATGACTACATTATATTTTAGTATTCGCCATAAGAAAAATCCATTCGTCGCGTCATTTGGATCGTTTTTCGCGCTTGTGCGCATTCCGTCGTAATTAAGCGAACATCGCGTTCGTACGACCAAACGAACCATCATCCGGCATATTTTTGAGCATGTTTTGATTTCCCTATACTTTAACTTCATTTTAGAGCCTTGAAATGAGGTTAACGGGGTTCAAACGCATCGAAAATCGCTTAAACGGGCTGCAGGGACCATTTCTGCCAATTTTGAAAGTTTGCTGAAACAAGGGGGCAGTGGCGTAGCGCCACTGCATGTAGCCTTACCAGTCGCGCTACGCGACTGCCTATTCTGGGCAGAAAACATGCAGAAACTCAGTTTTTCGCATTCGGGACCAGATTCGACGTATTAACAGCTGTTAACAGCTGTTCTCCACTCCTTAATCCCTTGCCACATGTTGATACCCTATGGTGAGTGGCCAATTTGGTCACCATGAGTTTCCGACAAGTGTACGGGTTGGATTAAGGCACGATATTCGACAAGCGATCTTAACGGTTCGGGTATTCCTATAAATACCCCAACACCCCCATTGCTAAACTTACAAGAAACTTGATTTGAGAAACTCTAAGTTGAAACATTTGTTTCATACCTGAGATTTTTGAATCGAGTTTAGCATTCGGGGACCCTTCGTAAGTATTCTTTCGTTCTTTTCCTTATTTTATTGCTTTTCGTGTCCGAAAGTCAAACTTTGTTTGACTTTCAGCGTTGACCAGTAATGGTCAATGCGAAGTTCTTTTGAACTTCGCAACGTGATTGTAATCACGTTGGTCATAGTCCCTTGGGACTATGCCCACTGATTACCACGTTGTCTAGGGTCGTAGGGTAAGCGATCTGATGAATCGCTTATACCTCGAACCCGACCCAGTTTGGTCGATCATTAGGATCCGACCAAACACATTAGGTGACCATAGTAGGTAGGGAATAACCTTCCGAGGTTATACCCTATGGTCACATCGTTTGAGTAGTTGTATGATAGGTAGTTTATATGCCTTAGGTAAATTACCAGAATACCCTTTTCATGTATAATTGGTAATTAAGCATATGTAACCTAAAATTTTGTCACATAACTGATTATGTAACATGTTTAGGCATATAACACTTGTCATAGGGCTAGTTAGGCGGTCCGAACGCGTTTCACGCGCACGACGCGTTAAAGAAGCATAAGTTACCTTAATGGGTCGCGATGGGTCGAAAGCAATAATCTTAGGTTTCAATTAGCATGTAGGCCATGTTAAACCATATCATATGAGTTCCAATACTCATTTGGTTTACCAAGCCTCATCCTATCCGATCTCCCGATTTTATGTCCGGTTTATTTATATAGTTTTAGATTTGCCGACTGATTTCGTGCTCCCTCAAGCTTTGTTTGATTGTTGTTCAAGACCTCTAAGCATTCTCAGGCGAGTACATTATTCCCCTCTTTTACTGTTTTCAACTGTTTTGGGGTGACTCATATGTGCTAAATGTTTTATCAATGGTTTCAAGAACAATTACAATGTGGTTTCAAGAACAATAACAATTATTTCAAGAACGCTAACAATGATTTCAAGAACGAATACAATGATTTCAAAAACTAATAACAATTTCAAAAAGTGAACAAACTTGTTGGTTGTAGTTTACATGACCGATGACATTCATTAGCAATGATCAAGCCGACCAGTATTAGGTTATGGTACCATAGGATCTGACAAATCCCGTTATTTACTGCACCCATTGTTATGTGTGGGGGTTGTGGGTAGCGACTGAATCTGTAATTATTAACTTATCCTTTGGTAAGGGTTTGTTAAGAACGAGAGCGAGAGCGAGATGGAGCGAGGAACGCGTCAAGAAGGTTTGAATGTTATTAGAGAATCGACCATAAAGTAGTTTCACAATTAAAATATTAACTTACCCTTTGGTAAGGGTTTGTTAAAACAAGAACGATTTGAACGATTAAAACAAGATGGTTTAACGATTGGGTAAACATTTGTACATGATTGACATTTGATCATGCATTTCCACGAAACATAGTATTGATTTAAACCAAGTTTTACTTCAATACTTTGTTTTTGTGCATATGGTTTAGTTGAGACATTTCACTTGCCATATATGGATATTTGACATAGACATTTGACATGGATATTTGACATAGACATTTGACATGGACATTTTGACATAGACATTTGACATGGATATTTGACATAGACATTTTGACATGATTTACATCTTGACATGAATACTTTGACATATTCTTCAATACATTTGACAATTGATTTAAACATAGACATTTTACATTGTTTGGTTTGGTTTGGTTAAGTGATTAAGTAACGATGCGTGTGTAATATGATACAAACATGGTGGATACGCCGCTGGTACTTCCTATATATAAGTGTTTGTATGGTATTACATATCATAGCGTTATTTGAATCATTTCAGTTTGAGACATAGAACATTTTATACAAATAACATACTTTTCACAAGACATTGATTTATAAACAACTTATCTTAAGCAAACTCATTTACATGGTTATTCATTTAATCATGCATTATTCTCTTATTTATACTTATCATCCGAACTTATTATTTTTCAAATGATTTACAAAGACAAAGCAAATTACAAGGTTCATGACTAAACATTTTCTTAAACAGAAGTCATGAATCTTATTTTCACAAAACCTATGTACTCGCCAGCATTTCTTTGCTGACCTCGTTTTCACATATGTTTCAGGTATTGTTGAATGATATCGATTGATAAGATGCATGCTCACATAGGACTGGACAAGGCCTTAGTGACTCAATAACAATGATAGATTATGTTTAAATTGTGTATTTAGATTTCCAGACGATGTAATTATTCAATGTTTAATAAAACGAAACACTTTTGGTATCCATGGTTATGAAACATTAATTCTGTTGCAACACGCCCCGATGTTTCCGCCACGATTTGTTGTTTTACGCGGTCGGGGTGTGACAGTAGTGGGGATGGATTGGTTGTCAAGCAACCGAGCAGAAATCGTATGTCATGAGAAACAATTGTGGTACATGGAGAGAACCGCGATACGCCTCTAAGGATTATTAGTTGTTTGAAAGCCCGAAGATGTTTGTAGAAAGGATGTGTTGCCTTCTTGGCACACATTGTGGACAAGGAAGCAGCTGAGCCAAAGCTAGAAGACATTCCAGTTGTGAAGGAATATCCTGAAGTCTTTCCAGAAGACTTGCCAGGATTGCCACCGCAGCGACAAGTCGAATTCCATATTGACTTGGTTCCAGGCGCCGCGCCTAAAGCCAAGGCACCTTACCGGCTTGCGCCTTCAGAAATGCAAGAGTTGTCGACACAACTTCAGGAGCTATTGGACAAGGGATTTATCAGACCAAGCTTCTCGCCTTGGGGAGCTCCAGTGCTGTTTGTCAAGAAGAAGGACGGTAGTTTCCGCATGTGTATCGACTAAAGAGAGCTAAATAAGTTAACCATCAAGAATCGGTATCCTTTGCCAAGGATTGATGACCTGTTCGATCAATTACAAGGTTCGAGTTTTTACTCCAAGATCGATCTTCGATCAGGGTATCACCAGTTGAGAATTCAAGAGGAGAGTAATCCAAAGATGGCCTTTAGGACTCGATATGGATACTACGAGTTCCTGGTTATGCCGTTTGGTTTGACAAACGCGCCAGCAGTGTTTATGGATTTGTTGAATAGAGTCTGCAAGCCATATCTCGATAAATTTGTGATTGTGTTTATCGACGATATTTTGATTTATTCAAAGACGAAGGAAGAGCACGAGCAGCTTTTAAGAGCTAACTTAGAGCTGCTCAAGGAAGAGAAATTATACGTGAAGTTCTTGAAGTGCGAGTTCTGGTTGCGCGAGGTTCAGTTCCTTGGTCACGTGGTAAACGGAGATGGGATTCACGTGGACCCCACAAAGATCGAGGCGATCAAGAATTGGGAAACTCCGAAGAGGCCAACAGAGATCCGTCAGTATCTAGGTTTGGCAGGATATTATCGCAGATTTATTGAGGATTTTTCGAAAATCGCTCAACCTTTGACCTCCCTCACTCAAAAGGACAAGAAGTATGAATGGGGAGACAAGCAAGAAGAAGCTTTTCAGCTACTGAAGAACAAGCTTTGTGATGCACCGATCTTATCCCTACCCGAAGGCACTGACGACTTCGTGGTATATTGTGACGCTTCGCGTCAGGGATTGGGATGTGTACTGATGCAGCGACAGAAGGTTATAGCGTATGCTTCGCGCCAGCTGAAGGTTCACGAATGATTTGGAATTAGGCGTTGTGGTGTTTGCTTTGAAGATCTGGCGACATTACTTGTATGGTACCCGCTGTACGATCTTTACTGATCACAAGAACCTGCAGCACATATTTGATCAAAAGGAGCTTAATATGAGACAGCGCCGATGGGTGGAGCTGTTAAACGATTATGATTGTGAAATCAAGTATCACCCAGGGAAGGCAAATGTAGTCGCATACGCCTTGACTCGGAAAGAAAGAATCAAGCCCATAAGGGTTAGGGCATTGGAAATGATTGTACAAACGGACCTCTCGTCGCGCATTCGTGCCGCACAGATAGAAGCTCTTAAGGAAAAGAATTTTGAGGATGAATATCTCCGTGGGATGGAGAAACAGTTAGTACCTAATAAGGAAGGAACGTTGTGTTTCATGGGAAGAATTTGGGTTCCCCTCTTCGGTGGTCTACGAGACGTGATCTTTGATGAAGCACATAAATCAAGGTACTCAATCCATCCAGGATCGGATAAGATGTACCAAGATTTAAAGGATTTTTATTGGTGGCCGAGATTAAAAGGTGATGTTGCAACGTATGTTGGCAAATGTTTGACTTGTGCCAAGGTAAAGGCCGAATATCAGAAGCCTTCAGGTCTTCTGCAACAACCTGAAATACCCATGTGGAAATGGGAGCATATTTCAATGGATTTTATAACGAAGTTACCAAGGACTCCCAGAGGTCATGATACGATTTAGGTAATCGTAGACCGTCTGACAAAATCTGCACACTTTTTGGCGATCAAGGAAAAGGATAACACTAGCAAGCTTGCCGAGCTGTACCTCAGAGAGATAGTTACGCGACATGGAGTGCCTATCTCGATTATTTCTGATAGAGACGGAAGATTTGTGTCAAGGATTTGGCAATCCTTCTAAGAAGCCTTTGGTTCTCAGTTGAATCCGAGTACTGTTTTTCATCCGCAGACAGACGGCCAGAGCGAACGAACGATTCAAACGTTGGAAGATATGTTGCGAGCTTGCGTAATGGATTTGGGTGGCAGTAGGGACACCCATCTACCTTTGGTTGAATTCTCATATAATAACAGCTACCATGCAAGCATTCAAGCTGCACCGTTTGAAGCTCTCTATGAACGCAAGTGTCGATTACCGTTATGCTGGGCAGACGCGGGTGATAGACAGCTTGTTGGTCCTGAATTGGTTCAAGAAACGACCGATAAGATTATACAGATCCGAGAGCGCATCAAGGCGGCTCGTGATCGACAAAAGAGCTATGCGGACCGAAGAAGGAAACCTTTAGAGTTTCAAGTGGGAGACATGGTTTTATTAAAGGTCTCACATTTGAAGGGTGTAGCACGCTTTGGGAAGCGTGGGAAGTTGAACCCGCGATACATTGGACCATTCAAAATCCCGGAGAAGATTGGTCTTGTAGCTTACAAGTTGGATCTACCCGCAGAACTGAATGGCGTTCATGATACATTTCATGTATCTAATCTGAAAAAGAGTCCAACTCAAGAAACAGTTGTCGTTCCTGCCGATGAAGTTCACATTGACGACACACTCCACTTTACTGAAGAACCTGTTGAGGTTACTGATTGGAAGGTTAACAAGACACGCAGGAGTAGTGTTAAACTCATCAAGGTTCGTTGGAACGCGCGACACGGCCCAGAGTTCACTTGGGAGCGTGAGGATCGCATGAAAGCAAAATACCCACATTTGTTCCCAAACTCCCCTACGGTTAGTAGCAGAACTAAAATTTCGGGACGAAATTTTCTTAACAGGGGGAGAATGTGTCAACCGTAAAAAATCCAGGTATCCGTACAATTAATTAATCTTGATTAATGCTTAATGACTGTGCTGAATTATACTTAACTGCTTTCTGATTATTGTATCATACTTACATGTGCATCACATATTGCATGATGTCACTTCATTATTACATGCAAACCATATTAACAAAAGTGATGCACCAAGCACAGTTAGCACAGTTAGCGGATAACTCAGAAAAATGCTGACGAGGTTCAGTACATAGACAGACAGTGTTTTGAGACCCAGTATGAGCCAGAAACCAAGTTCTACACTAGTATAGTGTGTAGGGAAGTGAGGATCACAAAACTGCTTCACTAGGTGATAGTTTACGTGCCGGAAAATGCCTAAAACCCACTTAAAGTGCTGAATTCAGCATTTTTCAGCAAAAATCAGCATTTTAACAAGTTTGTACCATGCAAAAATATGACTAAATGGTCCTGAATGCTTTCCTAAGTGTCGGGAATTAAAAGTGTCACAAAAGGGTACATAAAGATCACTAAACGGTATAGTTTGACACTTTAATGAACCGGTATCTAACCGAACAACCGGACACTACCCGAAACATCAAAATTATACTAGAAGCATTGTTTTAATGTTTCTGAGCTAGTTATGATCCCCGAACACCCTAACACACTATATAACACATAATATGTATAAACACTAAACATTATACTTAGAATTCTAACTAATCACCTAACTTACCATCACCACACAACCAATACCCCCCACCCTTCGAATTGACGGTCACAAGTGGGTCCCCCACTTGTGATTTCTTTTGATCTCCTAAGATTTGCTTAGTGATATGTTGTGTACTTTGAGAACATATGATCCATTAGATAAACATTTAACATGGTTATAAGAAGACCATAAGCTCATTACCTTGCACACACTCAACACACCACTCTCTCCCTCTACTTCTCCCCCCCTCACGGCCGTAGCCAACCACCCACACCACCATCATTTCCATCTCATTCTCATACATTCCATATACTCACAAAGGTGCTAGAAGGTGTCTAATGAAGCTTGGTGGTCTTGGATCTTGGAGGACCTCTCCCATTTGCTATTATCCACCACATTTGTCACCTCCATCATCTTGTGTTCATCCCTAGCCATAGAGCTAGTAGTAAGGCCCTTATAATCTCTTGTTACTTCTAGTTTTGTTGGTTAAAAGATGATGAACATTGTTAATCCTGATCAACACTAAAGAACATAATCATGAAACTTTAACATAAGCTTATTAACATATGAATACATGTTGAATAGTGTCACACCCCGACCACGTGAGACAACGAAATGTGGCGGAAACGTCGGGGAGTGTTGCAACAGAATTAATTGTTTCACAACCATGGAAATTAAAGTTACGTTTTATTTATCAACAAGAGGGTAACATTGTCTTTAACACGAAACAAGAGTACATAACATAATTAAACTAAGTCTATCTTCATTTTAAGTCTCTAAGGCACAGGTCCGCCCTAGTGTCACGATCGTCATCCTATGCAAAAGCTCCTGAAAACACATGTGAAAATAGGTACGTCAGCATAAAAATGCCTGTGAGATACATAGGTTTTGTGAAAATAGGATTCATGACTTATAAGTTTAGAAAAAGTTGTTTAGCAAAAGTCAGTCATGAACCTTGTAAATTGTTTTGTTTTGTAAATCATTTAAAAAGCGATAAGATCAAATGATATGTATAAATAAAAGAATAATGTATGGTTAAATGTATAACCAAGTAAAATGAGTTGTATAAAGTAAATTGTTTGTAAACCAAAGTCTTGTGAGAATCGTGTTACCTGTGTAAAATGTATAAGTCCAATTTGAATGATTTAAATAACGCTATAATATGCAATATAATACAAACACTTATATATAGGAAGTACCAGCTGCGTATCCACCATGCTTGTATCATATTACTCACATCTCGTTACTTAAGTCACTTAAACAAACCACCAATGTATAAAGTCTATGTTTAAACCAATTGTCAAAAGTCCTTGTATAAATCATATCAAATGTTAATAGTCCAAATGTAGTTAAGTAATGTGTAGCAAATGTTATGTCTGGTAAGTAATGTGTTGTTACATAAACCAATTGTAAAAATGTACAAAACAAAGTATTTTGAATATATCAAAAAGTTATGTTTTGCAAAGTAATGCATGTTACATTGATACAAACACTTATGTGGTAAGTTAACGCATACATTCAAGCCTTGAGACAGTCGGATAACCCAAAGTCAATGTTAGCAAAAGAAATGTTTTCGGATTCAGTCATTCCTTACATCCAAACAAACCCGGGATGTCAGGAATGGGATTTGTCAAGTCCTATGGTACCAGTACTTACTACCGAGCGGCGTAGCTAATGTTAATGAACGTATATAAGTCCCGTTTGTGCAAACCAAATGTCATAGCAAATGTGAACATGTTATATGAAAACAATGTACTAAGTATGCTAAGTTAACATACGAAGCAGAAAAGTCATGTAAATCAATGTGCTAGCATGCTATCAGTCAACATACATAGCAGAAATGTAAAGTAAAACAATGTACTAAGTATGCTATCAGTCAACATACATAGCAAAACAATGTAATATAAATCATGTACTATAAGTGTACTAATGAACATAGCAAGTATATGATGTGAAAACAGGAAAACATGAAAGTAACAAGTAGGCACATGTGTTTCACCCCAAAACAGTTTGAAAACAGTAAAACAGGGGTCTATGTACTCACTTGAGATTGCTTAGTAGTCCTTGAGTAACAACCAAACAATGCTTGAGATCACGGATATCAAACGGCACCTAATATAGGTAACTATGTTAATATACCGGACCTAAATCGGAGGATTGGATAGAATGAGGGTTCGTAAACCAAACGAGTGTGGAGACTCGTGTAATATGGTTTAACAAAGCCTACATACCAAAATGAAACCTAACCTAAGTGCTTACGACCCATTACGACCCGTTTAGGTAGCTTATGCTACTTTAACGCGTCGTTCGCGTGAAACGCGTTCGGACCGCTTAACTAGTCCTATGACAAGTAACATATGCCTTAATATGTCTAATATTGTTGCCAAATCAGTTTAGATACCAAAAGTTATGTTACATATGCTTAAAATGAATTTTGGCGTTCAAAGGGCATTTTGGTAATTTACCTAAGGCATATATACTACCTATCATACAACTAACTAAACGTCGTGACCATAAGGTATAACCTCAGAAGGTTATTCCCTATATAAATATGGTCACCTAATGTGTTTGGTCGGATCCTAATGATCGACCAAACGGGTCAGGTTCGAAAGTATAAGCGATTGTTTAGATCGCTTACCTTACGACCCAATATAAGCACTAAACTAAAAGTGACGAGCTAAGCATGTTAAAACATGCTTAACTAAGTTTAGAAAACAGGTTTGGTATCAAAACAAACGGTTTTGATACCTATGAGTAGTTTGGTTACAAAATACGCGTAAATGTGCATTTTGGCCGAAACTACGACTCGTCACTGAGCCTAGATAACGTGGTAATCAGTAGGTATAGTCACTAGGGACTATGACCATCGTGATTACGCTCACGTTATGAAGTTCAAACGAACTTCGCATTGACCATAAACTGGTCAACGCAGAAAGTCAAACAAAGTTTGACTTTTAACTCTAAAACGCATAAAAGAACGAAGGAACACTTACAACGGGTCCCTGCAAGCTAATCTCGATCCAAATAACTCAGGTATGAAGCAAGGGCTACAACTTAGAGCACTTTTGATCAGATTTGTGAGGAAGAAGTGAAAACTAAGGTGGGTATTTATAGTAAACGGACCACCGTTAGGATCGTTACTTGGAAACCGTGCTTCAATCTCAACCTTACACTTGTTGCAACCCTATGGTAACTCAAAATGGCCCCTCATAGTCAGGAAAGGGCAAGTGGAATTGAGTTTTGGGTGCATAACAGCTGTTAACAGCTGTTTAAACAAGTTTATCTGATCTGGTAAGCTGACACGGGCCGCATAAGGATCACACAAGGCTTACGCGGGCCGCCTGGCTCTTCTGATCAGAAAACAACTTTGCCATATTGACAGTTTCAGTCCCTGTTGGTGTTTAAGCTCATTTCTGACACTTCTAAGGCCCGTCATGTCACACCCCGACCACGTAGAACATACAAAACGTGGCGGAAACATCGGGGAGTGTTGTAACAGAATTAATGTTTCACAACCATGGAAATTTAAGTTTCGTTTTATTGATAAAAAGTGTTACAATGTCTTAATCAAACAAGGATATACAACATAATTAACTAGTCTTGCATCTTTTATTGTCACTAAAGCCCAAGTCTGTCTATATGTATCTTGATCATCTTATGCAACAGCTCCTGAAAAACACATGTGAAAATAGGTACGTCAGCATAAAAATGCCTGTGAGATACATAGGTTTTGTGAAAATAGGTTTCATGACTTATGTTTGAGAAAATGTTTAGTCATGAACCTTGTTATTTGCTTTGCTTTGTAAATCATTTGAAAATCGATAAGATCAGATGATAAGTATAAATAAATGTAGGGTTAAATGAATAACCAAGTAAAATATGTTTGCATAAGATAAGATGTTTATAAATCAATGTCTTGTGAAAAGTATGTTATTTGTATAAAATGTTCTATGTCTCAAACTGAAATGATTCAAATAACGCTATGATATGTAATACCATACAAACACTTATATATAGGAAGTACCAGCGGCGTATCCACCATGCTTGTATCATATTACACACGCATCGTTACTTAATCACTTAATCAAACCAAAACAACCAATGTAAGAAGTCTATGTTTAAACGAATTGTCAAATGTATTGAATAATATGTCAAAGTGTTCATGTCAAGATGTAAATTATGTCAAAATGTCTATGTCAAATATCCATGTCAAATGTCTATGTCAAATATCCATATCAAACATCTATGTCAAATGTCCATGTCAAATGTCTATGTCAAAATGTCATGTATGGCAAGTGAAATGTCTCAACTAAACCATATGCACGAAACAAAGTATTGAAGTAAAACTTGGTTTAAATCAAAGCTATGTTTTGTGTAAATGCATGCAACTATTTAATATGAACATCTATGCGGTATTGTGAAAATGCATACATCCAAGCCTTGCGACTGTGGTGATAAACCCTTTAAACAAATTAAAGGTCTATCTGTCTTATATCATCGAATTCGGTCATTCCTTTCATCCCCTTTCCCTGGGACGTCCGGAACGGGAGTTGTCAATTCCTATGGTACCACTACCTACTAACGAACGGCGTAGCTAATGTTAATGAATGTATTGTCCCATGTAAACAAACCAAATGTCATACCAAAATGTAAACATGTGAAAACAATGCACTAAGTATGTAATCAAATGAACATACATAGCGTGAAATGTCATGTAAAACGATGTACTAAGTAATGCACACAATGGGCACACCTAGCATGAAATGTCATGTAAAACAATGTACTATAATGTACTAACGAACATAGCATGTATATGATGTGAAAACAGGAAAGCATGAAAGTAACAAGTAGGCACATGTGTTCCACCCCAAAACAGTTTGGAAAACAGTAAAAGAGGGGTCTATGTACTCACTTGAGAATGCTCAGAAGTCCTTGAGTAACAACCAAACAATGCTAGAGATCGCGGATATCAAACGGCACCTAATATAGGTAACTATGTTAATTAACCGGACCTAGATCGGAAGATCGGGTAGCATTAGGGTTTGTAAACCAAACGAGTGTAGAGACTCGTGTCATTTGGTTTAACAAAGCCTACATACTAAATGAAACTTAACCTAAGTGTTTACGACCCATTACGACCCGTTTAGGTAGCTTATGCTACTTTAACGCGTCGTGTGCGTGAAACGCGTTCGGACCGTCTAACTAGTCCTATGACAAGTGTTATATGCCTAAACATGTTACAAAATCAGTTATGTGACAAAAGTTTAGGTTACATATGCTTAATTACCAATTATACATGTCACACCCTGGCTTTGCGGAAGCGTGGTTAGTTTTGGTGTGACTTCTTAATACCATAGCTTAACCATAACAAGCTATATGAATTAAAAACCATGCAAGTCATCCATTAAGTTTTGAAAACATCATATAGTACCATTGTTTTAGCATACAACCATAACCTTGTTCAGTAGACATTACAACTTATAACATAACATAAACGTGGTTTAAGGACTGTGTCTTGTCCAGGAAAGAGACACATCCCCTAAACCCTGATGACTCCATGACAAATGCAGCGGAAAACGTTCCATACCATACCATGCCAGATCCGTTTAATTTCCTGAAATACATGTGAGTTGAAAAATCAACAATAATGTTGAGCGAGTTCATGTGCAAGTGAGTAAGTAAAACACTTGTAAGTATAAAAGTTTCCTGGTATGTAGCAGTGTAAGAGGACTTGTGATCACCAATGGTTTGCAAGGCCATTAGCATGTTGTGAAATGCAAGTAGGTAGACACAACCCTAGCCGATTTTTGCGTTGGGTACCAAGTCACTCCAGGTCCGTTCTGTTGGTCCTCCGAGAGGTCCGTTCTGTTGGGCCTAGAGCTGGGCTCGCTACACCCAGATAGATCTACCGCTCGAGTCCCTCGGTGTTCTAACTACCCATTCACATGATCTAAACCTCCTTACGTTAATCATACCGTGTATAAAGTACTTGTAAACAAAGTAACATGTATTTCACCCCCGCAGTTAAGAAAACTGAAAACAGTTAGAGAAAAGGGGGACATGAACTCACAGTGAATGCGCGTCTCTACCAAGTGTCTCCAATACAGTAAGCTGTGCAACGACCTACAAGTGCTAATTCTATTAGACGGACGGCCGTGCTTTAGCTTTATAGTTTATGTCTTTGGGAAATAGTTAGACAACTATTTCGTGTTTATGTTCTGTATACACTTGGTAGTTATCTTCTTCCCAAGGATGGGGGATACAATACATGTGCGTAAGTTACGTTTTAATAGTCGTGTGGTAATGTAATTACCGGTGTAACTTATATGTTTGTGTGGAAGCGTTCGTAAAGTTTTGGAATCATTAACGCTTGTAAATATTATTTTTACTCTAAAATAATATTTATGTATTTTCACAAAATAATCATAAACAGTGTTGTGACAAATATATTTATCACGTTATTCTTTGTGAAAATCCCACCTCCGAATATTTAGTAAAATATAGTGCTGGCGAAATTTATGTTTCGAAATATGTCCAAAAATAGTTCTAACACTTGTTGTGTAAATAATTCTAAGTGTTAGGTTTTTAGAAAATTTCGCCAGAGTTTCCTCTGTAACTGGAGGTGGCCACGCTTTCAAGCGTATCATTTTCTTTTAACAAATCAATTTAACAACTTCTTGTCATTTTTCCCAAAAATAGTTATTTGTCGGATCTTTTCGTTTCACAAGTGTTTACACACTTGTGGTTTATAAAAGTATCACATTTGTTAGTGTAAGATCCTTTCTTTAAAATACATGGTTTCTTTAATGTGTGGTTCTTCAAAAATACCACTTGCAGATACGTAGATCCGCTAGTTTTAAACACCATTGTACCGGTTAAATCACTTTTACACAAGTAACATATTTCTACACAAGTTCATGTATCTTGTGTGGTAGAGTTTCACTTTTTAACCCTCGTGTTAAACAAAAACGAGCTTATGTGAAGATCCATGATCTTACAAAGTCGGGTTAAACGGTGATCCGAGCTACCACATCATAGATCAGGTCTCAATAACCACATATTTCAAGTCCTACAACTTTTACACAAGTTACGAGCTATTAACCACCATTTTTGATGTTTTTACTAGACTTTAATGCATCAAAACATAAGTTAACGATATTTAACCGACAAAATCCCTTTTAACCACTTTAGATATGTTCAAGAACAAGTTTTAAGTGTTATACCTCTAGCTCAAGGCTAGGGAAGAATCCTGACGAAAAACGCGTGGATAAAAGCTAACGGTAGAGGTCCTTCGTGTTCCGCTTGCTCCGAGGCTCCTAATATGCGACTTGTGAAGTGTGTATGATGATGGAATGTAGTGATCAAGAGCCGAAGGTATGGTGGTGGGTGGTGGGGTGTTCGGCCGAGAATAGGAGAGAGCAAGAGAGAGTTGATCTTGTGTTGTGGTTTAGTGATAATGTTCTTGAGTGATTAGTGTTAACTTATAGACATTTTAGGATGTGATTATCCATTGGACAATATGTCACCTAGATACTAAACCAAGATGATTTGCTCAATCAACAAGTACATGGGGGTGTCCCCTAGGTGACCGATTCGGTTGGGGGGGGGGGGTCCCTTGGTTCGATTTTAACTAGGTGGTTAGGGAGTGATTAGTTAAGTTAAGTAATATAGGTGTTTAACTTAGTTAGTAGTATGTAGTGTGTTTTAACGGGTGTTAGGGTAATCAGGGACCCTAACTGGCTCAGAGAAATATAATTAGTGAAAATAATAATATTTTCATGTTCCGGGTAAAGTCCGGGTGTCCGGTTGGATAGTAATCCGTTAAAGCGTTACAAAAGCTTTAAAGTGTCGTTATTGTTATTTTTAGTGACACATCTCGTTTCCAACACTTTAAAAAGTGTCTAGTAATATTTTTCCCATATTTTGGCACTTTACTAGTCAGCTAGAAGCTGGATTAATTATTAAAGTGCTGTGTTTGGTACTTAAAGTACGTTTTTGGCACATCCGAATCAGTGTATCTTATTCCTAGAGACGCGGTATCACAATCCTTACATCCCTACACTCACTACCAGTGTAGCCAAAATATATGAGGCTCTTAACAGGCCTTAGAGGCAGTATTTGCCTGATGCTGGTTATATCAGCATGTTCACTGTGTATCCGTTTAGTGCTACTGTGCTTTTTGTGCATCATGTTTGTCACTAGGGTTCAGTATGTAAATAATGTAGTGACAGCAAATAAAGTATGATGCAAGTAAGTGCATGTATCAGTATGCGGGTAGCAGTTTATCAGCTAGTTTCAACAAGCACAGTAATTAAGCAGTAATTAATCATTAATTAAGTTGTACGGATACCTGGTTTAGTGCGGGTTGTCACATTCTCCCCCCGTTAAATAAATTTCGTCCCGAAATTTAAGTCCTGCTTGTAGATGCAGAGTTCTTAGGAAATAAGTGGGGGTATTTCTCTTTCATCCGGTCCTCACGTTCCCAGGTAAATTCAGGACCATGTCTGGCATTCCAACGTACTTTGACGAGTTTAACACTGCTCCGGCGGGTCTTGTTAACTTTCCAATCCGTGACCTCAACAGGTTCTTCAACGAAGTGGAGCGTGTCGTCAATATGAATCTCGTCGATAGGAATGGCAACGTCAACTTGAGTCGGACTTTTCTTTAGATTGGATACATGAAATGTATCGTGAACACCATTTAGTTCAGCAGGTAGGTCCAACTTGTATGCTACTGTTCCAATCCTTTCCAGAATTCTGAAAGGACCAATGTAGCGCGGATTTAACTTCCCACGCTTTCCAAAGCGTGCCACCCCTTTCCAGGGTGAAACTTTCAATAACACCATTTCTCCAACTTGGAAATCCACATGCTTCCGGTTTGGATCCGCGTAGGCCTTTTGTCTGTGGCGAGCGGCTTCGATGCGTTTAAGAATTTGCACGATCTTGTCTGTCGTCTCTTGGACGATCTCGGGACCAGCAAGCTGCCTATCACCTGCGTCAGACCAACATAGTGGTGATCGGCACTTGCGTCCGTATAGGGCCTCAAATGGCGCGACACCAATACTGGTGTGGTAGCTGTTGTTGTATGAAAATTCGACCAAAGGTAAGTGTTTATCCCAGCTACCGCCCAAATCCATAACACATGCCCTCAGCATGTCTTCCAAAGTTTGTATCGTTCGCTCGCTCTGGCCATCAGTTTGCGGATGGAACGCAGTGCTCAGATTCAATTGTGAGCCAAAAGATTCTTGGAAAGATTGCCATATTCTTGACACAAACCTTCCGTCTCTATCAGAGATGATCGAGAGTGGTACTCCATGACGTGCTACGATCTCTCTCATGTAAATTTCCGCAAGTTTACTAGTACTGTCTTTCTCCTTGATTGGCAGAAAGTGTGCGGATTTTGTTAGGCGGTCAACAATCACCCAAATCATATCGTGGCCTCTTGGCGTTCTTGGTAATTTTGTAACAAAATCCATTGAGATTTGTTCCCATTTCCACTTGGGAATCTCAGGTTGTTGCAGAAGTCCCGAAGGCTTCTGGTATTCTGCCTTGACCTTAGCGCACGTTAAACATTTGCTCACGTAAACAGCAATGTCGCCTTTCATCCTAGGCCACCAATAATAATCCTTGAGATCCTGGTACATCTTATCTGATCCAGGGTGGATAGAGTACCGTGACTTGTGCGCTTCGTCGAAAATAACTTCCCTTAATCCACCAAACAGAGGAACCCAAATCCTTTTCTCAAAACATAATGTTCCTTCCTCGTTTGGTACCAAAAGCTTTTCCATTCCACGGAGATATTCTTCCTCAAGGTTTCCCTCCTTGAGAGCTTCCTTTTGTGCAGCACGAATGCGCGAGGAAAGATCGGTTCGTATGATCATTTCCAAAGCTCTAACCCTTATGGGCTTGATTCTTTCCTTACGACTTAGGGCATCGGCGACTACATTCGCCTTCCCTGGGTGATATTTTATCTCGCAGTCGTAATCGTTCAGCAACTCAACCCATCGTCTTTGCCTCATATTCAACTCCTTCTGGTTGAATATATGCTGTAGGCTTTTGTGATCTGTGAAGATTGTGCACTTTGTACCATACAGGTAGTGTCTCCAGATCTTTAAAGCGAAAACCACTGCGCCAAGCTCTAAATCGTGTGTGGTATAGTTCTTTTCGTGCGCTTTCAGTTGGCGTGATGCGTAAGCAATGACCTTTTGGCGTTGCATCAACACACAACCCAATCCTTGACGCGATGCGTCGCAGTATACCACAAAGTCATCAGTACCTTCTGGTAGAGCTAAGATTGGCGCGTTACAAAGCTTATCCTTCAATATCTGGAATGCTTCCTCCTGTTTGATTCCCCAATCAAACGTCTTATCCTTCTGCGTGAGGAGCGTCAAAGGTTGAGCGATTTTCGAGAAATCCTCGATGAACCTTCGATAGTAGCCAGCCAAACCCAAGAATTGCTGAATCTCGGTTGGCGTCCTTGGCGTTTCCCAATCCTTGATCGCCTCGATCTTTGTGGGATCAACATGAATTCCATCCCCATTAACCACATGTCCAAGAAACTGGACTTCACGTAGCCAAAATTCGCACTTGGAGAATTTGGCGTACAGCTGTTCCTTCTTTAGCAGCTCCAATATGGTTCTAAGATGTTGTTCGTGTTCAGCCTTCGTCTTTGAGTAAATCAAGATGTCGTCGATGAATACAATCACGAACTTGTCCAGGTATGGCTTGCAAACCCTATTCATTAGATCCATGAATACCGCAGGTGCGTTTGTCAAACCAAATGGCATAACGAGGAACTCGTAGTGTCCATAGCGAGTTCGGAAGGCTGTTTTCGGGATACTTTCCTCCTGTATCCTTAATTGATGGTATCCAGATCGAAGATCGATCTTAGAGTAAAAGCTTGAACCTTGAAGTTGGTCGAACAGATCATCAATTCTTGGCAGAGGATACCTGTTCTTGATCGTCAGCTTGTTTAATTCTCTGTAGTCAATACACATGCGGAAACTTCCGTCCTTTTTCTTGACAAACAAGACCGGAGCTCCCCAAGGCGAGAAGCTTGGTCGGATAAAACCCTTGTCTAACAACTCTTGAAGTTGCGTTGACAATTCCTGCATCTCAGACGGCGCAAGTCTATAAGGTGCCTTAGCCACAGGCGCGGCGCCTGGAACCAAGTCAATGTGAAACTCCACTTGCCTCTGAGGTGGCAGTCCAGGTAAGTCTTCCGGGAAGACTTCTGGATATTCCCTTACGACAGGGATGTCTTCGATCCTTGGCTCGGCAGCCTTCTTGTCCACGATGTGCGCCAGAAAAGCAACACATCCTTTCTGTAAACACTTCCTTGCTTTCAAGCAGCTGATAAATCTTAGCGGTGTGTCACGCTTCTCTCCGTGAACCACAATCGTCTCACCATCATCAGTTGGGATACGAACAACTTTCTCGTGACATACTATCTCAGCCTTGTTTCCGGATAACCAATCCATTCCTACCACCACGTCGAAGCTTCCCAATTGGACTGGTAGTAGATCCAAAGTAAACTCACGTTCTCCCAATTCTATAACACAGCCTCTGATTACTTCGTCGGCTTCAACTAACTTTCCATTGGCCAATTCGATCGAGTAGGGAATGTCTAACTTATTAGCAGCTAACCCAAGCATATTCTTAAATTCTAGCGATACGAAGCTATAATCGGCACCAGTATCAAATAAAACGGATGCATAGCGTTGATTGATAGGGAACGTACCAGTAACAACATTTGGATCCTGGCGTGCTTCCCTAGCTTCGAGTTGGAACACTCTGCCACGGGCTTGATTCAGTGTTGGGCAATTCTTCTTAAAATGCCCGATTTCCCCGCAGTTATAGCATCCGAGCCTCTGTCCATTACCACCAGCTTGATCATTCCCCTGATTACGATTCACTGCGCCCGCTTGGTTAGCATTGTTGCCTTGATTTCTGTTACCCCCGTAGTTTCCTTGTGGGCGGTTTCCGTTTCCACCACGGTTATCATTCCTATTTCCATATCCTCCCTGGCCTCCGCGACCGGCAGGGACCCAACAAGTATCCTTCGAGTGTCCACGTTTCCCACATGCTTCACATGTTTTTAGCCCACATTGACCGGAATGGTGACGCTGGCAGGCATTACACTTGGGCTGGGTGCCCATATATCCTCTTCCTTTCCTTCCACTGCCAGTCGTACCCTGAGCTGGCGTGTTTGGTGCTCCTCTCTTACCATCACCGCTAACACTTTGTTTGAAGTTCGAAAACTTTCTTTTGTTACTTCCTGACGACTCAACATGAGTCTCTTTCTCCTTTGCCTTAACATCACCAAACCTGTTTAGACGAATCGCCTCCTCGGTGAGAGCCACGCTCAAATCGATGGCTTCAGTGATAGTCGCTGGTTTGGAGGAGGTTACCATGCTTATTATTTGGGGAGCCAAACCCCAAATGAAGCGCTCGATTCGCTTGTATTCTGGCGTAACCATGTAAGGAACCACTTGAGATAAGTCGTGAAACCTCTGGACGTATTCTGCAATCTTTGGTCCATCCATCTTTAAGTGCCAAAATTCAGTCTCCAACCTTTGAATTTCTGCGCGTGAACAGTACTTTTTGCGCATTAGTTCTTTCAATTCGGCCCAAGTCAGGGCGTAGGCGGCAACTTCGCCTAGTGTTTGTACTTGTAGGTTCCACCAGGATAGGGCTCCGTCTAGAAACAGCCCTGAAATGTATGTGACTTGCTGATCCTCTGCACACTTGCTCATGCGTAAAACAGAATCGGTTTTCTCAGCCCAGCGGGTAAAGGCAACTGCACCTCCTGTGCCATCGAAGTTAACTGGTTTGAAGTCTAAGAACTGCTTGTAGGTGCATCCTGCACGTATGTTAAAACATGTGTTTGGCATTAGCATCATCGCTAAAATCTCCAACTAGTTCATGGTAGGTTCGAATGGCGTGGTATTACCGTGAGGTGGATTGTTATTGCCTTGGTTAACACTTCCGCTTGCTCCTGGCTGAGATGCTGCGTACTGTGCTATGGCAGCAGCAATAATCTGCTGGAGTTCTGCCTCATTGGTTGGCATGTTCGGCTCACGTCTTGGCGGCATTTTCTAAATGATGGTTTACGTTGGTCAGGCCATAGCGAAAAGTACGTATATAGTAATAGTAATAGCACGTAATATCTCATGTCATCAATACATCACATATATCAATCATCCACATCTCATACCATAACAATGCAAATAAGTAATCAAGCGAAACAGATATGATGAGAATACTGCGATTGCCATACATCAAGACCACAGAGTAAGTGTATCAGTACATCATAGTGTCATACAATCATCCATCAACTAGGGGCTACATCACCCCTGTCCAAAAATCATAACAGATCAGTGTCAAATACAACATCAAGTACATGTCAAAAGTCAAAATCATAAAGTGGTCTCCAAAATGCTGTGCAATCCAACAATCGCCGTCTTCTCATCCTTGTCTATCTAATCAGTGACTGGTGAGCTCTATGCAGATGGTGGTGGAGGAGGGGGAAAGTGAGTATAAAACAACCGGCGTAACTGGAGCCAGTCCTCCTCCTGGGCTCGCTGAGTACGGATAATGGAAGCAACCTGCTGCTCCAGTGTAAAAAGACGAGCAGCAATATCTGGAGGTAATGGTCGAAACGGCTGTAGAGGGGAGGGTGCCTGACCATGGCACTGACAAGGTGACAACCGAGCTCTCTCGAGCTCCTGTATACGCTGTGTGTGGGACTCATGTTGTGCGACAAAGGACATCAAGACGTCCTCAATAGTGTGTCCCCTGTGAAAAGCATGGTAGGGGCCAGTGGGTGGCATACCAGAGCCAGGTGCCCAAAGAAATGGCTCGCTAGTGGGGTCGATAGGTGCCACGTGAAACGGTGCAACAGCGGGTGGAACAAATGACGTCTGAGGCATAAAAGGGATAGGCATCGGTACATGCCCATCAGGGTGAGCTGAAGAACCCTCTCCAGGCCCTGCTGGAGGTATAAACATAGGAACCTGAAATGAAAAGTCAACATGTGGTGCAACAGGAATCTGTGGAGGAAAAGGTGGAACATCCTCATCAGCCGGTATCCAACCGTGCTGTGCGGACTCATCCGGTGGATCCATATGTGCCGCGAACAGTGCATGTCCGGGCTCTAGGGGAACGGGATCAAATAAGGGAGCAACAACAGGGTGAACGGGTGCCAAGTGCTCGAAAGGGGGGTCAACTGGTACAGCAACAATGGGTAAAGGACCAATGGGATCAACAGGAACATCTATGTGGTGATCATCAGCAATGGGCTCAAAAGGTACATCAGCATGCACAGGGTCATGCTCTGGTAAAGGGTCAAGGGCAGCTGCCTGCTCAGGTGCAATGGCAGGCTCAAGATCATCAAACGCCATGTCAAAATCAAAATCGGGATCAATCGGATCAAAAGGGTCGATAGGATCTGCTGGATCCTCCATCAACTCGTCCATCGGGACAAACTCCAAATCACGGTCAGGATCAAATCCTGGTGGAAACACAGGATCTGAATCCCCCTCGTCGTCATGGTCAAAAACAAGTCCAGGTATGGAAGCAACAGAAAAGGCCTGGTCAGAATCGGACCCATGGGAGAAGTGCTGCGCACTATGAGCATGTGTGGGTACAGAAGCCACAGACTCAAAGGAGTCCGCGACTGGGGAGTGAACAGGTGACTCCGGGACGGGTGCGTCTGCGATCAATAAGGGATCGGCAGCAGGAAGGGCCTCGCCCTGAGCATCCTCCTCGAAAGGCTCCTCATCAAACATATCGATATCATCCTCCTCATCGTCGATGGGTAAATCGTAAGCTGGGTACGCAGCCAGCGGTATAGGAGCAGGGATCAGTGCCAATGGTAGATCCCCTGCGATAGGACCATCTGCGAGCTCGCCAGCACCGTCAGGTAGTGCAAAGGGCTGGAAATCGTCCTCATCTGTACTGGTGAAGTCGGACGTATAAACCTCGTGCTCCGATGACTCAATGTCGTCTGAAACGATAGGCCTCGGGCCTGTGGTGCCTGAACCACCAGTGTCTGCAGAATCCATGTGTCTGTAACATATACACAAATATGCACAAGTAGTCAATCATAAATCAAGTAATCACATAAGTCATCAAGTAAGGCATCACATAATCCTCCTAGTCTTACTAGCCAATTTCATCCAGTCTACAAGACTGCTCTATCCTTCACTTAAACCAAACCTCGATCCTTCAGACCGATCCTCAGCCCTCCAAGCTGAGCCTTTTCTTCCTAGCCTTGCTAGCCCACTACCTCGGTCACCTAGACCGAGCCTCGATCCTCCAGATCGATCCTATAACAAACCAACGTGCTTAACTACCTTGACCACCTCGATCCTCCAGATCGATCCTCAGCCCTCCAAGCTGAGCCTATAAATAAATAAAATGTGCTCAACATTTGTTTGTAAAAAGTTTTGGATCTGGACTTAAGTGGTATGCAGAAAAATGTTTTCGTGAGAGCCCTAGTGATCATAGTCTAGACTCGAGAAAGAATCCTAGTTCGCTATGATCAGAGCTCTGATACCAAGCTGTCACACCCTGGCTTTGCGGAAGCGTGGTTAGTTTTGGTGTGACTTCTTAATACCATAGCTTAACCATAACAAGCTATATGAATTAAAAACCATGCAAGTCATCCATTAAGTTTTGAAAACATCATACAGTACCATTGTTTTAGCATACAACCATAACCTTGTTCAGTAGACATTACAACTTATAACATAACATAAACGTGGTTTAAGGACTGTGTCTTGTCCAGGAAAGAGACACATCCCCTAAACCCTGATGACTCCATGACAAATGCAGCGGAAAACGTTCCATACCGTGCCAGATCCGTTTAATTTCCTGAAATACATGTGAGTTGAAAAATCAACAATAATGTTGAGCGAGTTCATGTGCAAGTGAGTAAGTAAAACACTTGTAAGTATAAAAGTTTCCTGGTATGTAGCAGTGTAAGAGGACTTGTGATCACCAATGGTTTGCAAGGCCATTAGCATGTTGTGAAATGCAAGTAGGTAGACACAACCCTAGCCGATTTTTGCGTTGGGTACCAAGTCACTCCAGGTCCGTTCTGTTGGTCCTCCGAGAGGTCCGTTCTGTTGGGCCTAGAGCTGGGCTCGCTACACCCAGATAGATCTACCGCTCGAGTCCCTCGGTGTTCTAACTACCCATTCACATGATCTAAACCTCCTTACGTTAATCATACCGTGTATAAAGTACTTGTAAACAAAGTAACATGTATTTCACCCCCGCAGTTAAGAAAACTGAAAACAGTTAGAGAAAAGGGGGACATGAACTCACAGTGAATGCGCGTCTCTACCAAGTGTCTCCAATACAGTAAGCTGTGCAACGACCTACAAGTGCTAATTCTATTAGACGGACGGCCGTGCTTTAGCTTTATAGTTTATGTCTTTGGGAAATAGTTAGACAACTATTTCGTGTTTATGTTCTGTATACACTTGGTAGTTATCTTCTTCCCAAGGATGGGGGATACAATACATGTGCGTAAGTTACGTTTTAATAGTCGTGTGGTAATGTAATTACCGGTGTAACTTATATGTTTGTGTGGAAGCGTTCGTAAAGTTTTGGAATCATTAACGCTTGTAAATATTATTTTTACTCTAAAATAATATTTATGTATTTTCACAAAATAATCATAAACAGTGTTGTGACAAATATATTTATCACGTTATTCTTTGTGAAAATCCCACCTCCGAATATTTAGTAAAATATAGTGCTGGCGAAATTTATGTTTCGAAATATGTCCAAAAATAGTTCTAACACTTGTTGTGTAAATAATTCTAAGTGTTAGGTTTTTAGAAAATTTCGCCAGAGTTTCCTCTGTAACTGGAGGTGGCCACGCTTTCAAGCGTATCATTTTCTTTTAACAAATCAATTTAACAACTTCTTGTCATTTTTCCCAAAAATAGTTATTTGTCGGATCTTTTCGTTTCACAAGTGTTTACACACTTGTGGTTTATAAAAGTATCACATTTGTTAGTGTAAGATCCTTTCTTTAAAATACATGGTTTCTTTAATGTGTGGTTCTTCAAAAATACCACTTGCAGATACGTAGATCCGCTAGTTTTAAACACCATTGTACCGGTTAAATCACTTTTACACAAGTAACATATTTCTACACAAGTTCATGTATCTTGTGTGGTAGAGTTTCACTTTTTAACCCTCGTGTTAAACAAAAACGAGCTTATGTGAAGATCCATGATCTTACAAAGTCGGGTTAAACGGTGATCCGAGCTACCACATCATAGATCGGGTCTCAATAACCACATATTTCAAGTCCTACAACTTTTACACAAGTTACGAGCTATTAACCACCATTTTTGATGTTTTTACTAGACTTTAATGCATCAAAACATAAGTTAACGATATTTAACCGACAAAATCCCTTTTAACCACTTTAGATATGTTCAAGAACAAGTTTTAAGTGTTATACCTCTAGCTCAAGGCTAGGGAAGAATCCTGACGAAAAACGCGTGGATAAAAGCTAACGGTAGAGGTCCTTCGTGTTCCGCTTGCTCCGAGGCTCCTAATATGCGACTTGTGAAGTGTGTATGATGATGGAATGTAGTGATCAAGAGCCGAAGGTATGGTGGTGGGTGGTGGGGTGTTCGGCCGAGAATAGGAGAGAGCAAGAGAGAGTTGATCTTGTGTTGTGGTTTAGTGATAATGTTCTTGAGTGATTAGTGTTAACTTATAGACATTTTAGGATGTGATTATCCATTGGACAATATGTCACCTAGATACTAAACCAAGATGATTTGCTCAATCAACAAGTACATGGGGGTGTCCCCTAGGTGACCGATTCGGTTGGGGGGGGGGGTCCCTTGGTTCGATTTTAACTAGGTGGTTAGGGAGTGATTAGTTAAGTTAAGTAATATAGGTGTTTAACTTAGTTAGTAGTATGTAGTGTGTTTTAACGGGTGTTAGGGTAATCAGGGACCCTAACTGGCTCAGAGAAATATAATTAGTGAAAATAATAATATTTTCATGTTCCGGGTAAAGTCCGGGTGTCCGGTTGGATAGTAATCCGTTAAAGCGTTACAAAAGCTTTAAAGTGTCGTTATTGTTATTTTTAGTGACACATCTCGTTTCCAACACTTTAAAAAGTGTCTAGTAATATTTTTCCCATATTTTGGCACTTTACTAGTCAGCTAGAAGCTGGATTAATTATTAAAGTGCTGTGTTTGGTACTTAAAGTACGTTTTTGGCACATCCGAATCAGTGTATCTTATTCCTAGAGACGCGGTATCACAATCCTTACATCCCTACACTCACTACCAGTGTAGCCAAAATATATGAGGCTCTTAACAGGCCTTAGAGGCAGTATTTGCCTGATGCTGGTTATATCAGCATGTTCACTGTGTATCCGTTTAGTGCTACTGTGCTTTTTGTGCATCATGTTTGTCACTAGGGTTCAGTATGTAAATAATGTAGTGACAGCAAATAAAGTATGATGCAAGTAAGTGCATGTATCAGTATGCGGGTAGCAGTTTATCAGCTAGTTTCAACAAGCACAGTAATTAAGCAGTAATTAATCATTAATTAAGTTGTACGGATACCTGGTTTAGTGCGGGTTGTCACAATACATGAAAAGGGTATTCTGGTAATTTACCTAAGGCATATAAACTACCTATCATGCAACTACTTAAACGAAGCGACCATAAGGTATAACCTCGGAAGGTTATTCCCTACCTACTATGGTCACCTAATGTATTTGGTCGGATCCTAATGATCAACCAAATGGGTCGGGTAATCAGATCGCTTACCCTACGACCCTAGACAACGTGGTAATCAGTAGGCATAGTCCCAAGGGACTATAACCAACGTGATTACACTCACGTTGCGAAGTTCAAACGAACTTCGCATTGACCATTACTGGTCAACGCTGAAAGTCAAACAAAGTTTGACTTTCTGACTCGAAAAGCAATAAAATAAGGAAAAGAACGAAAGAATACTTACGAAGGGTCCCCGAATGCTAATCCCGATCCAAGAACTCAGGTATGAAACAATGGTTTCAACTTAGAGCTCTCAAATCAGAATTCTTGTAAGAAATGAGGTTGGGGTGATGGGGTATTTATAGTATTCGGAGAACCGTTAAGATCGTTTCATGGAAAACGTGCCATGATCCAAGGCGTACACTTGTCGGAACCTTATGGTGGATGAAATTAGGTTCTTATCCGCTGACTAGACGATTGAGAATGTGTGGATGTGGATCGAACAGCTGGAACCTGCTGTTAAAAACATTTAACCTGGTCAGAAGGTGCCTCGCGGGCCGCCTAAGGATGCTCAGGAACTGAGGCGGGCCGCCTAGCAGTCACAGATCAGCAATAAGTTTCAGAAATTACAGTTTCAGTCCCTGCACGTGTTTAAGGCCATTTCCGACACTTCCAAGGCCCGTAAAGCCAACTTTAAGGCCCTAAAATGATGCCTAAACATTGTGGACATGAAACATGCTCAAAAATATGCCGGAGGTTGGTTCGTTTGGCCGTACGAACGCGATGTTCGCTTAATTACGACGGAATGCGCATAAGCGCGAAAAACGATCCAAATGACGCGACGCATGGATTTTTCTTAAGCCGAACACTAAAATAAAATATTTTAGTGCTTACATAAATTTTTGGATGTCTGGATGTATTCAGAACGTAAGTTATGCGCGAAAATGCAAACTTGTGCACTTTTTGACACTTTTAGTCCCTGAATGACCCAAAAGTTTATTTTAACACACCGAACCCCTCAAAGCCTATTTCTAAGCTATGTAAAGGATATTTAAGGTGTGTTTAACTTATGGTTATGTTCCGGAATGTTCGTTACAGTTCAAATTGACATACTTTCGCAGTTTGTCAAGTTTAGTCCCTGTAAGCGAATTAACTAGATTTTGCCATACCAAAGCCTTCAAAACTTATTTCTAAGTTATGTAAAGGATATATATGGTATGTTTAACTTATGGTCATGTTCCGGAATGTCTGTTACAGTTCAAATTGGCATACTTTCGCAGTTTGTCAAATTTAGTCCCTGTAAGCGATTTAACTTGTTTTTGCCATACCAAAGCCTTCAAAACTTATTTCTAAGTTATGTAAAGGTTATTTAAGGTATGTTAAGCCTATGTCACTATTACGGAGTGTTTGTTGCATTAAACTGGTTATATTTACGCATCAGTGCGCGTATAACCTTCCAGAAAGCGATTTAGGGTTTGAAATTGAACAAAAATTGATATGTGCAAATGATACACATATTTTTACAAATCCCAAGTATGAAATACAATATTTCATTGGTTTGGTATTTTTTTGATGGCCGTGGAGGCACAGGTGTTACACGTCAAGCCAACTTTAGGAAATTTCGTCCCGAAATTTATTTAGAGGAAACTTGTGAGAGCTTGGAAATATGAAGTTGAAAAGATCGAACAACATTGGTTTGGGTTCTGAACTTCTAGTAACTTTAATAACATCATGATTGCAATGTAAGAGGGATACTTATATACAAGTATATGAAGCGTCATTGGTGCGTCCACCGTACCTCCATTACATCGTTCTCATTTCGTTATTGTTGTCACTATCGGTTCTTACACATAACAAATCTTACTGGGTTTCTGTGCACTAAATTTCATAATTATGTACGCGTCCATAATTAGACAATTCCTTGCATAGTCCACACAGTCTAATTTAAAATGTGCAGGGGAAAACCAAATGAACAAACCGGTGATGAGCGTGACTAGACCGCCATAGAATCCTTTTAATTAAATCAATAAATGATCTAAATAGACTATCAAGGAGTCTGTTCAGCTACATCACTAGATGTTGTTCTTTAACCAAATCGTGAATCAATCTTTTTGACTAGACCTCTAAAGGGTCTCTAATGAATCATGGAGTGGTACTATATAATCCAAGGGTCTTAACTATTACATAGAAGCCCATTAAGGATTTAAGGTAGTACCTTTTTGAATATCCTACTACGAATCCCTCATATGAAGATATGAAAGATTCTACGAGGATTTGGATAATGAATACCCAGAGTATACCAAAAACACAAAAATGCATAAATGAAAACACCAAATGTGTAAACACATAATCACATAACCACAAAATTGTTTAACTAGAAGTTTGTTCTGCTAACCGAGTACATGTATTTAAAGCACACTAGGAATCCATCTCGTGGATTTCATTTGGTACTTTAAACATTATCAAGAATCTAACTATAAAGATAGAAAGATTCAAAAAGAAAATTCGATTTCGATTACTAGAACCCGAAATGTTCGAATTTAGGTATATAAGGAATCCAATTAAGGACTCTGATTTGAATGATGATCATCCACAAGGGTCTAAATATCAAGATAAAAAGACCCCATGTGTATTTTTTTGGAGTTTGAAGATGTTTTGAAATCTTGCACTGGATGTGCTTAAGTCAAAACATGAAGTAAAAATGCTTATGAAGTTGTGATGCTAGATATGTCAAGGCGACATATGAAGCAGAATTTGAAGGTTAAGTTAATGTATGAGGAAAATATTTTTGAAAAACTATGCATGGGGTTCTTTTAAGAAAAAATGTGTTTAACGTTTTTGAAACCTTATATATAATACTTTTTGAAATCATAAAGTAGGTGTATTAGGTAGATATATTTACAAAAATGTTTTAAAATCATGCGAGATGAATTTTGAAATTATGTATAAGGTTTTTTTTTTTTTTTTTTTTGAAAGACATGAATGATGCTTTTCGAAATCATGCACTTGATCAGAAAATGTATTGTGTTAATATTGTCTTCAGACTATATGAAATATTTTGAAATTAGAAAGGTTGGTTTTGATAACATGGCCAATGTTTTTGAAATAACATAGACAATGTATCTAGAAAAATTGTTTTCGAACTATATGGAATGTTTTGAGATCATGAAGATTGTGTTGAAATACTTGTACTGTGTATGTTGAAAAATCAAAACGTAATGGGTATGAGATTTGAAAATATCCTTAGTTATCCAACCAAGGATTCAAAAGTACAGATGTGCAAAAAGCACGATTACTCATAATTTCACTTTATTTCCTGTACTTCGTTTCTTAGAATGAAACGAGTACTTAGAACTTTCGAGGAAATTATGAGCGATCACTTGAAAGAGAGAATCACAAGAGTAGTTTGTAAGGAACATAGTTCCTTAGTGCAGGTATTATAGGGAAAAGCCATAAACACATGTAATGATACTTGTATAGCAGAATTGTGAACAACAACTTTTATTTATGAACAAGACATATTGTTTCACAATACACGAGAACAAAAGAAACAAAGGCATAAGACAGCAACATCCTTTGTTCAGCCGAATGCTCATCCAAGGGTTGGATTTGCATTAGCAAACTTTGGGCAGTTGTTCCTGAAATGGCTCGTATCGCCACAGTTGTAACAAGTACCACGCGGGAAACGAGCTTGAGTAGGGTTGACTTGGAGTTGGGTAGTAGCAAGATTTGCAACAGCTTTGTTCTGGATAGCAAAGCGGCATGTGTTGACCAAATGTCCCCGCCGTCCACAGTAGGTACAATTTAAGCAGGGTATGAGGTTTGAATGATGACCGTTGCATCGCTTGCACCTAGGAGCAGTTCCTAAGTACGGCTTCCTAGCTGGTGGCCTTGCCACTTGGCTAGGTCCAGCTTGATTAGGTGTAACCGCTGCGGGTTTCCTTGAAGCCTTACGCTTCCTTGATGTTGGTGCAAGCTTGACTTCTGCTTCCTTTGGTGGCTCTTGAATGGCTTCATTGTCGAGACGAGAGGCTTCATTGTTGAGACGAGCCATGGCAATGCCTAAGTCCACAGTCCTCTGAATCACTTCACCAATTTGCTGGACAAATTTGGCTGTTCGCTCGGGCATTTGACCAGTGCTGAGAGGAATAGACATTCTAGAAGAAAATGAAAGACAGAGGAAGAAACAAGTGAAAGATTATTGGATAATCAATACCGAATGGTAACGAATGAAAATTGTGATCATTTGTTTGTTACCTAAGGCAAACAAATGAGATGGTGACAATTCAAAGTAAATGGGTCAAAAATAATGTATCGCGAAGACATGCTCGCCTATAAGTGAACACTCATCCCAAGAATTCCCAGGTAAGCACAACTGGTCTCGCGTCTGATGAGATGTATACGAAGTGCTTGCCTAGCCAGAAAACCCAGAATACAGGCATTCACCCTTCCAGTTTGCACGTGTTCACACTATTTAAAACCCAAAACCTTGACGAGATTTTGAAAACTCAAAGGGGTTCAAAACCATATAACAGAGAGTTCAAAACCTTACAATAGAGGGTTCAAAACCTAGTAATCAATCATCCTCGAACAGATGATTAGTTTTCAAAGCGGTTTTGAAATTTATGTTCTTGTTGTGGTCGTCGCCTAAGGATAGGTGACGGTATTTTTTTATGACTAAACGCAAGTAAACTCGCGTTAGGGTCCTAAGAAGGTTATAGACTAGGTCAAAGCATTACTAATAACCTAATTCCCTATAAACATTAGCTCTGATACCACTTTTCTGTCACACCCCGACCACGTAGAACATACAAAACGTGGCGGAAACATCGGGGAGTGTTGTAACAGAATTAATGTTTCACAACCATGGAAATTTAAGTTTCGTTTTATTGATAAAAAGTGTTACAATGTCTTAATCAAACAAGGATATACAACATAATTAACTAGTCTTGCATCTTTTATTGTCACTAAAGCCCAAGTCTGTCTATATGTATCTTGATCATCTTATGCAACAGCTCCTGAAAAACACATGTGAAAATAGGTACGTCAGCATAAAAATGCCTGTGAGATACATAGGTTTTGTGAAAATAGGTTTCATGACTTATGTTTGAGAAAATGTTTAGTCATGAACCTTGTTATTTGCTTTGCTTTGTAAATCATTTGAAAATCGATAAGATCAGATGATAAGTATAAATAAATGTAGGGTTAAATGAATAACCAAGTAAAATATGTTTGCATAAGATAAGATGTTTATAAATCAATGTCTTGTGAAAAGTATGTTATTTGTATAAAATGTTCTATGTCTCAAACTGAAATGATTCAAATAACGCTATGATATGTAATACCATACAAACACTTATATATAGGAAGTACCAGCGGCGTATCTGATGGGATTTTAACATGTTTATCAAAGTAATTTCATCCAAATGAAATAAAAACGCAGCGGAATATAAGTTTAAAACATGTTACTTTACAAGATATAAAACCATTTTTATGCAAAATCCCAAAACCCGGATCCATATATGAAGATGCATACTATCATATACAACCATAGGATGTTTAGAAAACTACCTTCCATGGAGTAATGGATGTGAAGAAGATGATGATTCTTGAAATGGTTGTCTTCAAGAGTAGAAAACCTCAAGCTTGTATACCCCAAGCTTCCAACAAAACACCTCATGTTAGCTAGGATTTCTACACTTATGAACTCACTAGAAAACCCTCTTGAAGACCATCATATGGCCGAAAATTAGAGGACCTTTTGTTGAGTTCTTGCACTTGTTGTATGAACTTGAGACTCACCAATAGATCAACCATACATGACCCGATTTTTAGAGAGTCTTACACTTGATTTCTCAACTTGAAAAACTCTCTTGGATGAGCATCATGAGGACGAAAATTGGCAGCCATTTTCAGCCATATTTCTCTAGTGTTCTTCAAGTTCTCTTTAGTTATTTTGCCATAAAAATATATAAAACCAAGTGAGAGAAAGTAGCCACCCACATTGACCAATAAGAGATCATCTTACACATGCATTTGCATGCATTTTGATAGGCCAAGGAACTTAGGGAAGACCACCCAATGAGATCTCATCTAGCACATGCAAAAGCAATAAATCTCATTGGACCAAAACAATTTTGGGAAGAACATATGGGGTGGGCGGCCTAGCTTTATTTTTATAAAAAAAATTCAAATCTTTTATAAAATATAAGTCTTTGTTTATTTTATAACCTTTTATAAAATATAACATCATATGTTATAAGACTTATGCTATTTTTATTATGTTATTTAACCCATTAAATAACAAAATAAATATTCTCTCAAAATAAATTATCCATATAATTTATTAGTTTGTCAAGTGCAATTATTTAGAAAACCAATTTCTAAATATTCTAAGTGTTGATATTTATTTATTTGATCATATCATAAATAAATATTGTAAGTGTTTGTCTAGCTTGTTATTGGGTATGACTCGACTTGGATCATAACATACTAGCCACATCAATTTAATATGTGTCTTGGGCATACAGAGTCCAACAATCTCCCACTTGCACAAGATACATAGAAGATTGATGCAAGTAGTAAATAACGCCTAACTACGGTTTACTACCCCTAATACGTATGACTTTATGTGCCATTCAATAACATCATCCTCTTCAAGTCCCTTACTTGAAAAATGATTTAGGTGAATCTATCATTTATCCTTTCGTTTCAGATGTCATGTCAAATCCAGAGACACAGAGTGATCACTCTCTGTTGATTTAACTTTAGCAGGCCTTAGACATCTTACTCTCAACAAATAAGAGGAACAAATCCCATCTTGACTACATACGTCTCTCACAATCACCTTGTACCATACCTGAGCTTAGCCTTATGTACTGTCATATTACTGACAGCGAAGAAATAAGTCAAGGCATAATATTTGGTGAATATCAAGACCCAATATGTATCTCAGGTCTGAGGATACTATGATATTCTCCTTTACTCAAATTTACTTATGATCAATCACAAATGATTCCATGCAGTAATATTTGAGAGCGAGTCAGTCCAATATTTGTATCCCACAAATATCTATGAACCTTGGCAGCAACACTTGCTCTATATTCATATCTAATGAATATCCACCAATCCAAGTTCATAATAGTCTTACATTCATATTTGTTCCCACAAGTATGATCGACTACGGACATTTAGAATAAGTAACTTATTCACGGATTTAAACATGCTAAAAATGGAACATAACTCAAAATACCATAATGAGTTATAATAACAGTTGTTCCAATATCCAAATATAAAATAGATCAAATCCAATCACTAGAATATCGAAGTCCTAAGGCACAAGTATGACCCTTTCATGCTTTGCCCATTCAAGGAGCTTCGTGAGTGGATCCGCAATATTTTGATCAGTGTGAACTTTGCGAATACATATCTTTCTCTTTTTCAACTTCATCCCTTATGTAGTTGAAAGTCCGCTCAATGTGCCTAGTCTTTCGATGTACACGAGGTTCCTTGATTTAAGCAATCACACCATCGTTATCACAAAGATCTCTAGGAGTCCTGAATGGTAGGGACTACCCCTAGATCGGCAATAATTCAAGTGGCAGATCCATATGAATTATCTCAATCAATGAAGCGGCGATGTATTCTGATTCTGTAGTGGACAATGCTACCCTGTTTGTGATCGAGAACCATCTTGATCAGTTTGGAAACTCGTATCCATGTAACCCTTTACAACGAATTCCGAAACTCGCATCCTTGTAACCCTTTTACAACGAGTTCTTTTTAACCAGATCCATATATTAGAAACATATCCTTAGTCCTTCTAAGGTATTTCAATATATACAACAGTCACCAAATGACCGTTTCTTGCTGGTTTCTTCTTGTTATGCTTAAAGCGCATAACTTGTCCAGTCTAGTGCATATCATTACGTACATAATGAATCCTATAGCTGACGCATATGGGATTCTTTTGATTCTTTCTTGCTCATCCTTTGAGCTTGGACATTGAAACGCATTCAATATTGTCCTCTCTTTGAATAGGTACCATAACCTTTCATAGAGTTCTTCATCTTGAACCTTTTCAAGACTTTGTCAATGTATGCACTTTTGTTTAAACCTATCAAGCGCCTTGATCTATCCCTATAGATCTTTATTCCCAAAATATAGGCGACTTCACCAAGATCCTTAATGGAAGAACAACTTCCAAGCCAGGCTTTTACTCCTTCCATGGTTGGAATGTCATTTCCAAATAGTAGAATGTCATCGATATATAATACAAAAAAAATAATAATGCTCCCACTAGCCTTCTTATTCACACAAGCTTTATCAATGTTTTTGATGAATCCATATTCCCTAATCTCTTCATCAAAACGGTGATTCCAACTTCTAGATGCTTGTTTCAATCCATAGATTGATATCTTTAACTTGCATACTTTGTTAGGATGTTTTTGGATCGACAAAACCTTCAGGCTTAACTATATAGACATCTTCCTCAAGATATCTATTAAGGAAAGTCGTTTTTTGAGATCCATTTGCCAAATCTCATAATCATATTGTGCAAGTATGGCAAATGATATCCTAGTTGACTTTAGCATCGCCATGGGCGAGAATGTCTCATCATAATCAACCCTTTGAGTTTGAGTGAAGCCTTTTGCTAAAAGTCTCGCTTTACAAGTATCCAAGTTACCATGCATTATTGTTTTCTTCTTGAAAACCCACTTACTTCCAACTACTTTAGAGTTAAGTGGTGGCACAACCAATTCCCATACTTGGTTGTTATACATGGACTGCATCTTTACGTTCATGGCTTCAATCCATTTGTCACAATCGAATTTTGACATTGCATCATGGTATGTGGTTAGTTCACCCGAATCTACCACGTAGCATCCATCCATGAAAGATCCATATCTTTTAGGTGGATTACTAATTCTACCAGATTTGCGAACGTATTGTGTGTGTTGATCAACCACTTGATCATTTTTCAACAACCTCTTGTTGAATGCTAGTATCAACCAAACGTGTATCGGTTTGTGGTTCTTGATCCTTATCAAGTTCCACTGTTCTACTAATTCCTTCCACAAGGAACTTAGCTTCCAAGAACTCAGCCTTTTGAGCAACAAATACCTTTTGCTCTGTTGGATCGTAGAAATAATATCCTATATCATCTTTAGGATATTCTACGAAGATACACTTAGTGGATCGTACTTTTATTTGGGGTGTATTGCTTCACATAAGCTTCACAACCCATACTTTTAAATATGATAATGATGGAACCTTTCCATGTCATATTTCAAAAGACGTCGTATCCACTTTCTTGGTTGGGGCAATATGGGCCACGGAGAGCAAAGCGTAACCCCAAAGTGATATAGATAATACGCTCCTAGCCATCATAGATCGAACCATATCTAATAGAGTTCGATTCCTCCTCTATCAAAACGAAGAACTTTAAAGAGTTGATTTTGTACTTCACCTTTTGAAGATTCTGAACGTTTCAAAACTTCTTCTTTGTGTCAAGTACACATAACGATAACTATTATAGTTGTTGGTTAAAGTAATGAAGTATCTTTCACCATTCCTAGTCATTGGCTTAAAAGGATCACATACATTCGAATGTATGATACCTAAGAAATCTATTGCCCTTTCCCATTAAAGGGTTTCTTAGTCATTTTACCTTGTAAACAAGATTCACATGTATCAAATGAACCAATTTCATTTGTTTCCAAAAGACAATTCTTTCGAAGTGTTTATATGCGACATCTGTTTATATGACCAAGGCGATAATGCCAAAGATAAGTCTCACTCAAAACCATTTTGAGTTTGTTGGTGATTGCTTGGTACATTGAACTATCAAATGATGTATTGTTATGAACCAATTCATAATTACCATTTGAAGGCATAGTTTTAAAGTAAAACATGTCATTCATCGAAATATAAATGTCATTGTTTACAAACTTTAAATCAAAACATATTGTCTCAAAAGGGAAACTTAAATAATGTTCCTAGTCAAACTAGGAGCATTCAAAACATTTTAAAACAATTTCCAAACCATTTGGAAGTTTCAAAACATAGTCTCCTTTCTTGTAATGTTTATTTCTTTTGAACCTTTTGCGAAGAATTGCAAACATGGGTTCCACATCCGGTATCTAATACCCATGTGTTAGAAGAGATAACATTAAGGTCAATATGTATTATTAAGATTGTACCTGAGGTTTGCCTAGCATCCCTCTTGTTTTTCGACTCTTTGAGATAGATTGGACAATTCCTATTTAAATGCCCTATCTCACCACACTCAAAGCATGGATCGTTCGTGGCAACCTTTGCCTTCTTCTCTTTTGGTTTTGCTTTTGTCTTTCTAATTCTTTCCCTTTGATGTGCCCCTTTCCTTTGGCAACATTTGCTTTGGTGTCGGGGTGATGCCCTTTCTAATTGCCACTCTCATTGATCGTTAGAATGAATAAAACCCTTTTATCCATATAGAGCCTTTCGAGGTGATCAATGTGGCTTTTCATCTTAAAGACATAAGATGATTCCGATTGGGTTTCCTCCATTCGACATGCATGAAGTGCTCGAACCGTTTCGAAGCGTTCTACCCATAGGAACATTTCCTACAATTGGTTAATCATGTCGTATGCTCATGATGTTCAAAACCTTTTGAATCTCGGGAATCATAATTCCTAACATGAGGCAAGAGGCTTGCGTAGTATCCTCGATATACTTAATCCAATCGTTATAGGCACCCTTATCTTCCATAAGATGTTCATCGGGATTTAGGATCGTTTTCTATGATAGGTTACGGACGGTTTGGGTAATATTGTTAGCGGCCATCTACAAAATTTTAACAAGGTTCAATTTTAGTATTTTCGATATTATTTATATTTTAATCATTAATACCCTTTTGTGTCTCATAGACAATTAATAATTAAAATCTAGAATCCAACGTTACATTTAAATATTTGTTAGGTGACCTTTATCCCTCTATTTAAATTAACAAGGTAGTCAACGTTTGACAATTGCAACTCTTTGCAACTTCTAGCCATATGGGATCGGTTAAACATCTTTATGTTTAGTTGGCATGTTTAATCCCATCAACACCGTTTGTTCCCCATGCTTCGGTGACCCTAAGTTCATGGTTTCCAAATCAAGTCGTCCAACTTACACACACGTGTGAGTTTATACACATAAGTGGTTAGGTGACCTTTATCCCACAAACATGGTAAACCCACCTCGAATATACAAGTTCCCTCAAATATGGTTAGGTGACCTTTATCCCACAAAAGAGTTCCCAAGTGTTTCGAGTGTTGTATAAAAGGATGGTGTTTGACTTGTTTTATAAAAGGGATTTTTGAGTTTTCAAAAATTCTAGTTTAGAAAACTTTATGTACCATACATTTGCATGCATTCAAATCCTTGGTACTTTTGTGAAAATAAATTTTCAAGGTTCTTTTTAATAAAACCCATTTTATTATAAAATCATTAATTTTTAATAACCTTTTATTAACCAATTTTAATGATCTTGTAAAGAACCAATTTTACGCTTGTTGTTGATTATTAGTTTGTTAAGCATGCATATCCAAATATCATCAAAACAATATAAATAAGCAACCACACAAGCACAACACATATATCATTAGGTGCATAACCATAGCCAACTATTTTGACCACACTTGTTAGCCGAAACAAGTGTGCCAAAAGGTCCTTCCTAAAGGGTGAAAAATGACACACACGATGTGTCGTTGAACTCCCACTTGATCCCGCATCCAAATGCTTCAAGTCTCCCTTTTGTGTTGTGATTATTCCACTTTCTTTGAGCTTCCAAAATGTTCTTTAATTCAGCTCCAAACTCCTTTGGGCTCCGTAAATGTGTTTTGGTTATCGGGCTAAAATCCCGTTTAGAACTATAAAGTCCTTTATGCCCGAAATTGGCAAAAACCAAAACCACATTTTTATGTGCATCTTCTTTTACAAAATATATCCTAATACATTTTTCTAGTAAAATAAAATGCACCTAATCTATTTATTTTACATGCTAAATGAAAAATAAATAAATTACATATCTTTACAAATGGAAGACAAAATAATAATTATTACAACCTTTGAAATAATTAATATAAATCACAAACACAAACATTCAACACAAGGTCATGGCTAGGTCATATGCACCAAAATATATATCCACATATATATTTATTTTAATTTCAAGAAGCATAAAAAAAATGGTTCCCTTTTAATAACCATTTTCGGCTATGTCCAAAAAACCGAAAAGGTTAGTTTTGTCCAAACAAACAAATCATCCACATGAAATAATTTTTCAAGATTCATTTATGCATGTAAGAATATAATCTTGAAAAACAAAGGGATAACCATACTTAAAATTTCGGCCATAGGGTTTTCACCAAAACCGAAACCCGAAAATTTTAAGTCTATTGAAGCATGCACTCATATAAGCGGCTCTAGATGCCATTGATGGGATTTTAACATGTTTATCAAAGTAATTTCATCCAAATGAAATAAAAACGCAGCGGAATATAAGTTTAAAACATGTTACTTTACAAGATATAAAACCATTTTTATGCAAAATCCCAAAACCCGGATCCATATATGAAGATGCATACTATCATATACAACCATAGGATGTTTAGAAAACTACCTTCCATGGAGTAATGGATGTGAAGAAGATGATGATTCTTGAAATGGTTGTCTTCAAGAGTAGAAAACCTCAAGCTTGTATACCCCAAGCTTCCAACAAAACACCTCATGTTAGCTAGGATTTCTACACTTATGAACTCACTAGAAAACCCTCTTGAAGACCATCATATGGCCGAAAATTAGAGGACCTTTTGTTGAGTTCTTGCACTTGTTGTATGAACTTGAGACTCACCAATAGATCAACCATACATGACCCGATTTTTAGAGAGTCTTACACTTGATTTCTCAACTTGAAAAACTCTCTTGGATGAGCATCATGAGGACGAAAATTGGCAGCCATTTTCAGCCATATTTCTCTAGTGTTCTTCAAGTTCTCTTTAGTTATTTTGCCATAAAAATATATAAAACCAAGTGAGAGAAAGTAGCCACCCACATTGACCAATAAGAGATCATCTTACACATGCATTTGCATGCATTTTGATAGGCCAAGGAACTTAGGGAAGACCACCCAATGAGATCTCATCTAGCACATGCAAAAGCAATAAATCTCATTGGACCAAAACAATTTTGGGAAGAACATATGGGGTGGGCGGCCTAGCTTTATTTTTATAAAAAAAATTCAAATCTTTTATAAAATATAAGTCTTTGTTTATTTTATAACCTTTTATAAAATATAACATCATATGTTATAAGACTTATGCTATTTTTATTATGTTATTTAACCCATTAAATAACAAAATAAATATTCTCTCAAAATAAATTATCCATATAATTTATTAGTTTGTCAAGTGCAATTATTTAGAAAACCAATTTCTAAATATTCTAAGTGTTGATATTTATTTATTTGATCATATCATAAATAAATATTGTAAGTGTTTGTCTAGCTTGTTATTGGGTATGACTCGACTTGGATCATAACATACTAGCCACATCAATTTAATATGTGTCTTGGGCATACAGAGTCCAACAGTATCCACCATGCTTGTATCATATTACACACGCATCGTTACTTAATCACTTAATCAAACCAAAACAACCAATGTAAGAAGTCTATGTTTAAACGAATTGTCAAATGTATTGAATAATATGTCAAAGTGTTCATGTCAAGATGTAAATTATGTCAAAATGTCTATGTCAAATATCCATGTCAAATGTCTATGTCAAATATCCATATCAAACATCTATGTCAAATGTCCATGTCAAATGTCTATGTCAAAATGTCATGTATGGCAAGTGAAATGTCTCAACTAAACCATATGCACGAAACAAAGTATTGAAGTAAAACTTGGTTTAAATCAAAGCTATGTTTTGTGTAAATGCATGCAACTATTTAATATGAACATCTATGCGGTATTGTGAAAATGCATACATCCAAGCCTTGCGACTGTGGTGATAAACCCTTTAAACAAATTAAAGGTCTATCTGTCTTATATCATCGAATTCGGTCATTCCTTTCATCCCCTTTCCCTGGGACGTCCGGAACGGGAGTTGTCAATTCCTATGGTACCACTACCTACTAACGAACGGCGTAGCTAATGTTAATGAATGTATTGTCCCATGTAAACAAACCAAATGTCATACCAAAATGTAAACATGTGAAAACAATGCACTAAGTATGTAATCAAATGAACATACATAGCGTGAAATGTCATGTAAAACGATGTACTAAGTAATGCACACAATGGGCACACCTAGCATGAAATGTCATGTAAAACAATGTACTATAATGTACTAACGAACATAGCATGTATATGATGTGAAAACAGGAAAGCATGAAAGTAACAAGTAGGCACATGTGTTCCACCCCAAAACAATTTTGGAAAACAGTAAAAGAGGGGTCTATGTACTCACTTGAGAATGCTCAGAAGTCCTTGAGTAACAACCAAACAATGCTAGAGATCGCGGATATCAAACGGCACCTAATATAGGTAACTATGTTAATTAACCGGACCTAGATCGGAAGATCGGGTAGCATTAGGGTTTGTAAACCAAACGAGTGTAGAGACTCGTGTCATTTGGTTTAACAAAGCCTACATACTAAATGAAACTTAACCTAAGTGTTTACGACCCATTATGACCCGTTTAGGTAGCTTATGCTACTTTAACGCGTCGTGTGCGTGAAACGCGTTCGGACCGTCTAACTAGTCCTATGACAAGTGTTATATGCCTAAACATGTTACAAAATCAGTTATGTGACAAAAGTTTAGGTTACATATGCTTAATTACCAATTATACATGAAAAGGGTATTCTGGTAATTTACCTAAGGCATATAAACTACCTATCATGCAACTACTTAAACGAAGCGACCATAAGGTATAACCTCGGAAGGTTATTCCCTACCTACTATGGTCACCTAATGTATTTGGTCGGATCCTAATGATCAACCAAATGGGTCGGGTTCGAGGTATAAGCGATTTATCAGATCGCTTACCCTACGACCCTAGACAACGTGGTAATCAGTAGGCATAGTCCCAAGGGACTATAACCAACGTGATTACACTCACGTTGCGAAGTTCAAACGAACTTCGCATTGACCATTACTGGTCAACGCTGAAAGTCAAACAAAGTTTGACTTTCTGACTCGAAAAGCAATAAAATAAGGAAAAGAACGAAAGAATACTTACGAAGGGTCCCCGAATGCTAATCCCGATCCAAGAACTCAGGTATGAAACAATGGTTTCAACTTAGAGCTCTCAAATCAGAATTCTTGTAAGAAATGAGGTTGGGGTGATGGGGTATTTATAGTATTCGGAGAACCGTTAAGATCGTTTCATGGAAAACGTGCCATGATCCAAGGCGTACACTTGTCGGAACCTTATGGTGGATGAAATTAGGTTCTTATCCGCTGACTAGACGATTGAGAATGTGTGGATGTGGATCGAACAGCTGGAAGCTGCTGTTAAAAACATTTAACCTGGTCAGAAGGTGCCTCGCGGGCCGCCTAAGGATGCTCAGGAACTGAGGCGGGCCGCCTAGCAGTCACAGATCAGCAATAAGTTTCAGAAATTACAGTTTCAGTCCCTGCACGTGTTTAAGGCCCATTTCCGACACTTCCAAGGCCCGTAAAGCCAACTTTAAGGCCCTAAAATGATGCCTAAATATTGTGGACATGAAACATGCTCAAAAATATGCCGGAGGTTGGTTCGTTTGGCCGTACGAACGCGATGTTCGCTTAATTACGACGGAATGCGCATAAGCGCGAAAAACGATCCAAATGACGCGACGCATGGATTTTTCTTAAGCCGAACACTAAAATAAAATATTTTAGTGCTTACATAAATTTTTGGATGTCCGGATGTATTCAGAACGTAAGTTATGCGCGAAAATGCAAACTTGTGCACTTTTTGACACTTTTAGTCCCTGAATGACCCAAAAGTTTATTTTAACACACCGAACCCCTCAAAGCCTATTTCTAAGCTATGTAAAGGATATTTAAGGTGTGTTTAACTTATGGTTATGTTCCGGAATGTTCGTTACAGTTCAAATTGACATACTTTCGCAGTTTGTCAAGTTTAGTCCCTGTAAGCGAATTAACTAGATTTTGCCATACCAAAGCCTTCAAAACTTATTTCTATGTTATGTAAAGGATATATATAGTATGTTTAACTTATGGTCATGTTCCGGAATGTCTGTTATAGTTCAAATTGGCATACTTTCGCAGTTTGTCAAATTTAGTCCCTGTAAGCGATTTAACTTGTTTTTGCCATACCAAAGCCTTCAAAACTTATTTCTAAGTTATGTAAAGGTTATTTAAGGTATGTTAAGCCTATCTCACTATTCCGGAGTGTTTGTTGCATTAAACTGGTTATATTTACGCATCAGTGCGCGTATAACCTTCCAGAAAGCGATTTAGGGTTTGAAATTGAACAAAAATTGATATGTGCAAATGATACACATATTTTTACAAATCCCAAGTATGAAATACAATATTTCATTGGTTTGGTATTTGTTTGATGGCCGTGGAGGCACAGGTGTTACACGTCAAGCCAACTTTAAGGCCCTAAAATGATGCCTAAACATTGTGGGCATGAAACATGCTCAAAAATATGCCGGGTGTTGGTTCGTTTGGTCGTACGATCGTGATGTTCGCTTAATTACGACGGAATGCGCATAAGCGCGAAAAACGATCCAAATTGCGTGACGAATGGATTTTTCTTATTCCAAACACTAAAATAAAATATTTTAGTGCTTACATAAATTTGTTGGATGTCCGGATGTACTCAGAACGTAAGTTATGCGCGAAAGTGCAAACTTGTGCACTTTTTGACGCTTTTAGTCCCTGAATGACCCAAAAGTTTATTTTAGCACACCAAACCCCTCAAAGCCTATTTCTAAGCTATGTAAAGGATATTTATGGTATGTTTAACTTATGGCCATGTTCCGGAATGTCTGTTACAGTTCCAATTGGCATACTTTAACAGTTTGTCAACTTTAGTCCCTGTAAGCGATTTAACTTGATTTTGCCATACCAAGGCCTTTGAAACTTATTTCTAAGTTATGTAAAGGTTATTTAAGGTATGTGAAGCCTATTTCACTATTCCAGAGTGTTCGTTGCATTAAACTGGTTATATTTACGCATCAGTGCGCGTATAACCTTCCAGAAAGTGATTTAAAGCTTGAAATCGAACAAAAATTGATATGTGCAAAAGATACACATATTTATACAGATCCCAAGTATGAAATACAATATTTCATTGGTTTGGTATTTGTTTGATGGTCGCAGTGACCCAGGTGTCACAGTCTCCCCTACTTTAGGAAATTTCATCCCGAAATTTATTTGTAGGAGTCTGTCTGTGACTTTGAGTTAAATAACCATCAAGATATGTAAGGCATAATCTTGTCATTTTCCTCAACAGATATTTTCCAGAAGCGAAAATGAACGAACGGAGTCATTTTCCTCAACGGGTTCTTTGGAAATGGAAAATGAAGGATTTAACTAAACGGATATTCATTTCCCTCAACGGATATTCTTCAGAAGTGAAAATGAACAAACGGAGTTATTTTCCTCAATGGGTATTCTTCAGAATTGGAAATGACGGATTTAACAAACGGATATTCATTTCCTCAACGGATAATCTTCAGAAACGAAAGTGAACCAACGGAGTCATTCTCAACGGTTGTTTCATCAGAATTGGAAATGAAGGATTTAACTAAACGGATATTCATTTCCTCAACGGATAATCTTTAGAAACGAAAATGAACAGACGGAGTCATTTTCAACGGTTGCTTCCTCAGAAACGGAAATGAAAAGGATAAACAAACGGATATTCATTTCCTCAACGGATAATCTTCAGAACAAAAATGAATGGATGATTCATTTTCCTCAACGGGTTCTTGGTCAGAAACGGGAATGAAGGATTTTAACAAACGGATATTCATTTCCCTCAACGGATATTCTTCAGAAGCGAAAATGAATGGATGATCCATTTTCCTCAACGGCTTCTTCGTCAGAAATGGGAATGAAGGATTTTAACAAACGGATATTCATTTCCCTCAACGGATATTCTTCAGAAGCGAAAACGAATGGATGATTCATTTTCCTCAACGGGTTCTTCGTCAGAAACAGGAATGAAGGATTTAACAAACGGATATTCATTTCCTCAATGGATATTCTTCAGAAGTGAAAAATGAATAGCTAGTTCATTTTTCCTCAACGGATGCTTCATCAGAAATGGAAATGAATTGGGTTAACTCTAGATACATGACAGAACTTGCTGTGATTTCTGTGCACTAAATTCCATAATTATGTATGCATCCATAATGACGTAATTCCTTGCACAGTTCGCACAGTTTGTCTTGTAATGTTTAGGGGAGGAAAAATCAAACCTGTGATGAGGGTGACTAGGCTACCATAGGGTCCTTTTAATTAGATCGACAGATGATCTTTATAATTAGGCCACCAAGGAGTCCTTTCAGCTATGTCATCACATGATATTCCTAACCAGATTTTCGGATCAATCTGTTTAACTAGACCACTCAAGGGGTCTAATTATGGAGTAGTACTTTATAATCCAAGGGACTTAACTACAACGTAGAAGTCCATTAAGGATTTTAGATAGTACCTTTGGGTATCCTACCATGAATCCCTTATACGAAGATATGGAAGATTTTACGAGGATTTAGATAACATAGTTTGGATCATACAAAACATAAAAGTGAACACATAAGCACTTAATCACATAATTGTTATTTTGTTATTGATTGTTATTAACTTGGCGTCTTGTACTTCGTTTTCCTTGGAAGAAACGGGTACTTAGGAATTTCGTGGAAAACGCAAGAGATCAAACAATGAAAGAAATTTGGGGGTAGTCGGTTCTTCAAGGAATACGGTTCCTCGATTTTCGGTATTGTAGGGGATATGTTGTTTATTCATGCAACCATAATAAACATATTGCAATGTAAATAAAAGATTTATTTATAAACAACATCAACAACTGTTTCTTAGATCTTGACAACAAAAGAGAATAATACATAAAGATTGATTATTTCTAAACAACGTTGTCTTCCATTCGGTCAGATGCTTATCCCTGCACTAGATTCGCATTAGCAAGCTTTGGGAAGTTTCTTCGGAAATGGCCCATCTCGCCACAGTTGAAACAAGAGCCTGGTGGAAAATGAAATTGAGCAGGATTGTTGTTAACTTGATTCGGTGCAGCTGCTGTTGGGCAAACCCTCGCTGTGTGACCTACAAGTCCACAAACTTGGCATGTGCAGCACTTCACACCAGCATGATGATAAAGGTTACATTGATTGCACAAGGGTGCTGTACCGTTGTAGGGCTTCCTAGCAGGGGACTGAGCTGGTTGGTTGGGGACGGCTTGATCATTGTGAGCGACCACAGAGAAGTTCTGAGAAGCCTTTCGCTTCTTTGACTTCTTAGGATATTCAGTTTGTTCATCCATGGTCTTTGATTCCTCGATTGGTTTCTTGTCACCCTTTCGAAAAAGTTTACCTTTCCTGATCTGAGATTCAGTCAAGGTTGCAGATAGCTCAATGGCCTGTCTAACTGTAGTAGGGTTGCTACCAGTCACAATGTCTTATATTGAGTCAGGGAGGCTATCGATGTACTTTTCGATTGCCTTATCCAAAGGTGTGACCATGTTTGGGCATAACAGACTTAACTCCTCATAACGGTCCGTGTAGGCTCGATGCTCACCGCTATCTTGCTTCAAATCATCAAATTCCCTTTCTAGAGCCCTTAGCTCATGACGAGGACAGAATTCCTTCATCATAAGAGCCCTAAGCTCGGCCCAAGTCTGTGCTAAAGCAACCTCAGCACCACGGTCTCTCATCACCCCGTTCCACCATGTAAGAGCCCTCTTCTGAAACACACTGGAAGAAAACTCGACCTTGCGATTATTAGGACACTGAACGTGACGAAACGTACTCTCAGTGCTCTCGAACCATTGTAAGAGCCCAGTTGCTCCTTCAGAACCACTAAACTTGAGTGGCTTAGCTGAATTGAAACTCTTGAAATTACATGGAGCATGATTGTTGTTGTTGGCTTGGTTCCATTGAGCAATAAGATTTGGGAAAGCAGCAGCCATTTGCTGCGCGATGATTTCTGCCAGTTCGGCATTCGCTATCTGATTGTCGCGTCGAGGAGGCATTCTAAGGGAGGGAAACATGAAAGGAAACGAACGAGATGGTTAGATGAAAAAGGATGAGGTGTTACAATATTTGACAAAAGCAAAGGTGGTTGCCATTTGTCTGTTACCACAAGGCAAACAAACGACACATTGTGACTAATCAAAGTAAATGGGTCAAAAATAATGTATCGCGAAGACATGCTCGCCTATAAGTGAACACTCACCCCAAGAGTTCCCAGGTAAGAGTGACTGGTCCGATTATGTGGATTTGTACGAACACTCTAGCCTTAGACAGAAAACCCAGGGTACAGGCATTCACTCACGTGTTCACACTATTTAGGACCCAAAACTTTGACGAGATTTTGAAAACTCAAAGGGGTTCAAGACCTTATAACAGAGAGTTCAAAACCTTACAACAGAGGATTCAAAACCTAGTAATCAATCATCCAAGAACTGATGATTAATTTTCAAGGCGGATTCAGAATTGATGTCCCCGTTGGGGTTATCACCTAAGGATAGGTGAAGTGCATGTTTTAAGATCTAAACACAAGATAACGTGTGTTAGGGTCCTAGAAAGGTTATAGTCTAGGTCAAAGCATTACTAATAACCTAATTCCCTATAACCATTGGCTCTGATACCAACTTTTCTGTCACACCCCGACCACGTGAGACAACGAAACGTGGCGGAAACGTCGGGGAGTGTTGCAACAGAATTAATTGTTTCACAACCATGGAAATTAAAGTTACGTTTTATTTATCAACAAGAGGGTAACATTGTCTTTAACACGAAACAAAGAGTACATAACATAATTAAACTAAGTCTATCTTCATTTTAAGTCTCTAAGGCACAGGTCCGCCCTAGTGTCACGATCGTCATCCTATGCAAAAGCTCCTGAAAACACATGTGAAAAATAGGTACGTCAGCATAAAAATGCCTGTGAGATACATAGGTTTTGTGAAAATAGGATTCATGACTTATAAGTTTAGAAAAAGTTGTTTAGCAAAAGTCAGTCATAAACCTTGTAAATTGTTTTGTTTTATAAATCATTTAAAAAGCGATAAGATCAAATGATATGTATAAATAAAAGAATAATGTATGGTTAAATGTATAACCAATTAAAATGAGTTGTATAAAGTAAATTGTTTGTAAACCAAAGTCTTGTGAGAATCGTGTTACTTGTGTAAAATGTATAAGTCCAATTTGAATGATTTAAATAACGCTATGATATGCAATATAATACAAACACTTATATATAGGAAGTACCAGCGGCGTATCCACCATGCTTGTATCATATTACTCACATCTCGTTACTTAAGTCACTTAAACAAACCACCAATGTATAAAGTCTATGTTTAAACCAATTGTCAAAAGTCCTTGTATAAATCATATCAAATGTTAATAGTACAAATGTAGTCAAGTAATGTGTAGCAAATGTTATGTCTGGTAAGTAATGTGTTGTTACATAAACCAATTGTAAAAATGTACAAAATAAAGTATTTTGAATATATCAAAAAGTTATGGTTTGCAAAGTAATGCATGTTACATTGATACAAACACTTATGTGGTAAGTTAACGCATACATTCAAGCCTTAAGACAGTCAGATAACCCAAAGTCAAGGTTATCAAAAGAAATGTTTTCGGATTCAGTCATTCCTTACATCCAAACAAACCCGGGATGTCAGGAATGGGATTTGTCAAGTCCTATGGTACCAGTACTTACTACCGAGCGGCGTAGCTAATGTTAATGAACGTATATAAGTCCCATTTTTGCAAACCAAATGTCATAGCAAATGTTAACATGTTATATGAAAACAATGTACTAAGTATGCTAAGTTAACATACGAAGCAGAAAAGTCATGTAAATCAATGTGCTAGCATGCTATCAGTCAACATACATAGCAGAAATGTAAAGTAAAACAACGTACTAAGTATGCTATCAGTCAACATACATAGCAAAACAATGTAATGTAAATCATGTACTAAAAGTGTACTAATGAACATAACAAGTATATGATGTGAAAACAGGAAAACATGAAAGTAACAAGTAGGCACATGTGTTTCACCCCAAAACAGTTTGAAAACAGTAAAACAGGGGTCTATGTACTCACTTGAGATTGCTTAGTAGTCCTTGAGTAACAACCAAACAATGCTAGAGATCACTGATATCAAACAGCACCTAATATAGGTAACTATGTTAATATACCAGACCTAAATCGGAGGATTGGATAGAATGAGGGTTCGTAAACCAAAAGAGTGTGGAGACTCGTGTAATATGGTTTAACAAAGCCTACATACCAAAATGAAACCTATCCTAAGTGCTTACGACCCATTACGACCCGTTTAGGTAGCTTATGCTACTTTAACGCGTCGTTCGCGTGAAACGCGTTCGGACCGCTTAACTAGTCCTATGACAAGTAACATATGCCTTAATATGTCTAATATTGTTGCCAAATCAGTTTAGATACCAAAAGTTATGTTACATATGCTTAAAATGAATTTTGGCATTCAAAGGGCATTTTGGTAATTTACCTAAGGCATATATACTACCTATCATACAACTAACTAAACATCGTAACCATAAGGTATAACCTCGGAAGGTTATTCCCTATACAACTATGGTCACCTAATGTGTTTGGTCGGATCCTAATGATCGACCAAATGGGTCAGGTTCGAAAGTATAAGCGATTGTTTAGATCGCTTACCTTACGACCCTATATAAGCACTAAACTAAAAGTGACGAGCTAAGCATGTTAAAACATGCTTAACTAAGTTTAGAAAACAGGTTTGGTATCAAAACAAACGGTTTTGATACCTATGAGTAGTTTGGTTACAAAATACGCGTAAATGCGCATTTTGGCCGAAACTACGACTCGTCACTGAGCCTAGATAACGTGGTAATCAGTAGGTATAGTCACTAGGGACTATGACCATCGTGATTACGCTCACGTTATGAAGTTCAAACGAACTTCGCATTGACCATAAACTGGTCAACGTATAAAGTCAAACAAAGTTTGACTTTTAACGCTAAAACGCATAAAAGAACGAAGGAACACTTACAACGGGTCCCCGCAAGCTAATCTCGATCCAAATAACTCAGTTATGAAGCAAGGGCTTCAACTTAGAGCACTTTTGATCAGATTTGTGAGGAAGAAGTGAAAACTAAGGTGGGTATTTATAGTAAACGGACCACCGTTAGGATCGTTTCTTGGAAACCGTGCTTCAATCTCAACCTTACACTTGTTGCAACCCTATGGTAACTCAAAATGGCCCCTCATGATCAGGAAAGGGCAAGTGGAATTGAGTTTTGGGTGCATAACAGCTGTTTAAACAAGTTTATCTGATCTAGGAAGCTGACACGGGCTGCGTAAGGATCACACATGGCTTACGCGGGCCGCCTAGCTCTTCTGATCAGAAAACAACTTTGCCATATTGACAGTTTCAGTCCCTGTTGGTGTTTAAGCTCATTTCCGACACTTCTAAGGCCCGTCAAGCCAACTTTAAGGCCCTAAAATGATGACTAAACATTGTGGGCATGAAACATGCTCAAAAATATGCCGGGTGTTGGTTCGTTTGGTCGTACGATCGCAATGTTCGCTTAATTACGACGGAATGCGCATAAGCGCGAAAAACGATCCAAATTGCGTGACGAATGGATTTTTCTTATGCCAAACACTAAAATAAAATATTTTAGTGCTTACATAAATTTTTGGATGTCCGGATGTACTCAGAACGTAAGTTATGCGCGAAAGTGCAAACTTGTGCACTTTTTGACGCTTTTAGTCCCTGAATGACCCAAAAGTTTATTTTAGCACACCAAACCCCTCAAAGCCTATTTCTAAGATATGTAAAGGATTTTTATGGTATGTTTAACTTATGGCCATGTTCTGGAATGTCTGTTACAGTTCAAATTGGCATACTTTCGCAGTTTGTCAACTTTAGTCCCTGTAAGCGATTTAACTTGATTTTGCCATACCAAAGCCTTCGAAACTGATTTCTAAGTTATGTAAAGGTTATTTAAGGTATGTTAAGCCTATTTCACTATTCTGGAGTGTTCGTTGCATTAAACTGCTTATATTTACGCATCAGTGCGCGTATAACCTTCCAGAAAGTGATTTAAAGCTTGAAATCGAACAAAAATTGATATGTGCAAAAGATACACATATTTATACAGATCCCAAGTATGAAATACAATATTTCATTGGTTTGGTATTTGTTTGATGGTCGCAGTGACCCAGGTGTCACAAATAGTGTTGATTTGCTTCTTGATGATTGATTATTTATGTTAGTGATGTTAGACATCATAAGAAACCTACTAGATTGTGATTAAACACATGATCTAGTAAGTTAAGGTGGTGATCTTGTGAAAGACCAAGATCATCATGCTTTATGTTTTCATGAACTTGAAGTATGAAAATGATTTTATGAATAATGAAGCATATAACATGATTACTAGACATAAATTTGGATGATTACAAAACTAGTTTTCTCAAGAAACTAAGTTAAATCACAAGATTTACATAAACATTGTTTTTAAAGAAACTAACCATGTTTCTAGTGGTGAAACAAGTATAAGAATACAATGTTTACAAGAAAAATTCAAAAGAATGATTTTTGGAAAAATCATCTAGTAAGTTGTAAAAGACTAAACTTTACAAGAACGAGATTTACGAACAAATAACCACATTTTAAAGGTTAACTAAACCTACTAAACATACTACCAAGTTACTACAAGTTTTTATGAAAGTTCAAGTTCATGATTGTTATGTAAATAGCATTGTTTTGGCATTTGGTAAGTGTAGATTGATTATTGATTGTTTGTGATGATTCTTAAAAAGAAAATGATATGCTTTGATAGCATGGACACCTCCATTTTTAGGGGAAACTATGGCAAAATTTTCTAAAAAATATAAACACTTAGAAAAATATTTTCAAACCAATATTTACAAGTGTATTTTGATCATGAGTTTTCAATATAAACCTTGCCATAGATTTTGTTACAAAAATACAAATATTGGAAGTTGGTTTTTGTAAATAAAAATAACTAAATATATATTTGAAAGGTATATATTTAGAAGACATGTGTGTGAATATTTGTATACTTTGTGTAATAGTTATATTATTTTAGGGTTTGAAATAATATAACTTAACAAATACCAAGAAATTTACAATCCAAAATATTACCAAAAATCACAAAGAATAAATATATAAGTTACACACATAATATTGTGAAACCGAACGAAAGACTGTAACTTACAAAATATTCCGAAAACTACATTTATGAGCATATTTTTTTGGTAAATATTATTTTGGATACAAAAGAAATGAAAGTATGATTTTTATTATTATTACAAAGTATATCATATTTTCGACAAGGAGAAAATATATTAGTTTTGGGAAGTAAAAATATATTTTCCTAGAATATCTAGAAGATATATGATTTTTGGGAAAAATATATATTTTCTTGAAATACATTATTTTTGGACAAAATAAGTTATTATATATTTTCTAAAGTGAGACTTGAAAATATATTAATTTGGAACTACAAATAGTTTTACCAAAAGAAAAATTATGAATAATTCTTCTAAGTAATATTCCTTAAAACATGTGTTTTGGAAATAAATATTGGATATTTATTCAATATTCCGGAATAATCAAGTATGAGTATACTTAACATATACAAGCATACGGAAATACATGTATGAGATACCCCCATCCTTGGGAAGGAAATATAAGTATAAATACTTGAGAAGTATTATCACAAAATATTGTTTAACAATTATTCCAAAATTAAATATAGCTTAAAGTTAAAATAATTATTATTTTAACAAGTAATTATAACTTGGAATAATATTGAGGACATAAAAGAAACGTAACTCAAAAACGTGAACACTAAGGCAAGGCACGACCTGTAACATATGTGCTTGTAATCAGTATGAACAATTCTATTATCAATAAAACAATGTTATTTGATCCCAATGTTTGTTTGGTTGTGTTTTACATTTTTCGTGTTTTAACTTTTGGCCAATTTCAAACTCTATATCACTCTCTGGAGATTTATACGCAAATTGATGCGTAAACGTAATCAGTTTAATGCGACAAATACTCCGGAACTTCAACACATACTTAACATACCTTAAATAACCCTTACATAACTTAGAAATAAGTTTTGAAGGCTTTGGTATGGCAAGAACAAGTTAATTCGTATACGAGGGGCTAAAGCGTCAATGTTAAAAATTATGACTTTTCGGGTAACAATTAAGTTAACCGAGGACTTAGAAAGAAGGTATAAGTCTTGATGCCCTTGTAGGTAAATAAGAAGGGGTCAAATTGCAAAATATAAGCTCAGTTGCCCTTTCAAATCATTGAAAAGCCAACATTTTGGTCCCTGATGAAGGCTTACGCACCGCAACAAATAATTGTTACGGTGCGCAAGCAGTGCCCAGCAAACAGAAAACTGGTTGCAGCCTGTTTTGCGCGATTTTGACCAATCCCACTGGTATTTCTCACTATTGAGCGACCCCTAAAATGTTCCTAGACCCCAGGGACACTTGTAGGAAAATTGTGGTCACTTGTAGCCTTAGTTGTCAACATGTTATGGTGTTTACAAACACTATAAAAGGCCATAAGTTGCAACAAGTTCTTCACACTTCACTTCTGCATTTCTGGAGCACTTCTGGAGCACAAGTCTTCTCTCTAGTGATCCCTGGTCATTCTTAGGACTCTAGTAAGTTTCCCTAACCTTCCTTAGCTTAAGTTTTAGCTTAGTTTAGCTTAAAAGTCAACCGTCGTAATTAACGGTTGACTTAACGATTAATCACTAATGGTCCAGTGATTAGTCGAATCAAAAGTAGATATAAGTTGGTAATTATGTGGGTAATAAACCCTTAAAAAGGTTCCCCCTGATTCCCATTCTAACTAGGTCAAATGTCGGGTCAAACTTGCTTATAAAAAGTCAACAGAATTGTCAATTTCTAATTTATGCATAATTAGCAATGTAGAACATATACAACCTGTTTGATCATTAATATAACTTAGTAATTAGTGTAAAAACATGTCCAAACCTGTTCAACCCGACAATTTCCTGTTTAGACCCGGTCCGGAATCGAAAGTCGCACAGTTTTACTTTTACTTTGACTTTCAGTTCTGACCCGTTTAGGCATGTTTTAGAAATGCCTCAGAGCTTTAATTGGACTAAGTTACATACTAGTATAACCCTCTGTGATTATACACCTTGGTTCATTAGTTATCTAATTAATATGCATATTTCCGTTAATTGCTCATATGTTGACCATTATGCCTTTTCACTTTAAAACGTGATTTTTGAAAATGTAAAAGAGTAGAAACCTTTGTTACTGATATATAAACTTGTACCCAAAATTTGAGATCAATTGGTTGTGTAGATTGAGAGTTATGCTCATTAGCGCAAAATAAAAGCTTTATGTTAATTAAATGGCGTAATTAGAGTATAGCCTAGTTAAGCCTACTTTTTGATATCAAACTTATTACCCCCCTGATGTAATATATTATTTTGGGATTTGTAAAGATTTTTAATTAATTTTAGGCTGAGCATAACTTATAGTCGTAGGATTAACTCGGTAATTGTCGGTTTTGCCCTTACGGGCCATAAAATGAGTTTTACATATCCAAATGACTCCAAACCTTTTTCTACTGATCTTAAATGATAAATAAATTATTTTAAGCCTTCTGGAACAATAAAAATATCAGCTTTATGTATATAACCCGGAAACGGCTCCTAACCGCCTTGCCAAGCGTTTTTAACGCATAGTATGTACTAGAAACTATTTCCGACATACAAGGGTTGATACCTACTGATATTTTAGGTAAATTATAATGTTTTAATAGTAAGCAAAAGTTGTTTAACTCAGACTTCAGTTTTGAGCTTTACGGCTTATGTGAAATTACCAAAATGCCCCTACGATGCATAGTTTGGTTATAATTGATAAATTTCACATACATACTTTACCCTACTGATATAACTTAGCAAATTGAGTATAATTGCTGATTACATCAGACCTGTAACTCAGGTTAACACTTAAACTCTTTTATAACCTTTTAAATGACCAAACTACCCTTACGGGGCATAGTTTGTGTTTAAATACGTTTCGGGCATAATGAAAGACATATTACTGATGTCACAACATATTTGAAGCATATTAACTTAGGAAACCTGTATATGGCTCTTACGGATACCCGTTACGCTTATTACGCGTTCGGTTTGATTTATATAACTAGTTTACATAAATTAGCCGAAGCGGGTCAAACCTTATCGGTTTTATCTAGAAATCCAGAATGTGAATGAAATACCCATATTAAACAAGTCTTCAAACTTGTCGGGTCTAAATCACATTCTATCCGATCTTCCGACTTAGGTCCGGTTTATTAATGCAGTTACCTATATTAGGTGCCGTTTGATATTCCGCGATCTCTAGCATTGCTTGGTGGTTATCTTAGGACTTCTGAGCAATCTCAAGTGAGTACATAGAACCCCTCTTTTACTGTTTTCAAACTGTTTTGGGGTGGAACACATGTGTCTACTTGTTACTTTCGTGCTTTCCTGTTTTCACATCATATACATGTTATGTTTGTTAGTACATTATAGTACATGATTTCATTACGCTTCATGCTATGTATGTCCATTGTGTGCATACTTAGTACATTGTTTTACTTTACATTTCTGCTATGTATGTTGACTGATATCATGCTAGCACATTGATTTACATGACTTTCTGCTTTGTATGTTAACTTAGCATACTTAGTACATTGTTTTCATATAACATGTTCACTTTTGCTATGACATTTGGTTTGCACAAACGAGACTATTATACGTTCATTAACATTAGCTACGCCGCTCGGTAGTAAGTACTGGTACCATAGGACTTGACAAATCCCATTCCTGACATCCCGGGTTTGTTTGGATGTAAGGAATGACTGAATCCGAAAACATTTCTTTTGATAACCTTGACTGAAAGGGTTATCCGACTGTCTCAAGGCTTGAATGTATGCGTTAACTTACCACATAAATGTTTGTATCAATGTAACATGCATTACTTTGCAAAACATAACTTTTTGATATATTCAAAATACTTTGTTTTGTACATTTATACATTTTGGACTATGTGACAATACTTTACTTACAATACATAACATTTGTTACACATTACTTGACTACTTTTGGACTTATAAACATTTGACATGGCTTATACAAGGACTTTTGACTATTGGTTTAAACATAGACTTTATACATTGGTGGTTTGTTTAAGTGATTTAAGTAACGGGGCATGTGTAATATGATACAAGTGACGTGTGCGTATATATACATAAAATTGCAATGAAATTACACACGATTTGGTTTTAAATTTATAAAAGTGATTATTACTTATACATCAAAACACACACGAAAGAGGCAAGTGTACCCCGTCATATATGTAGTAAAGTATCGGTAAGAACCAAGTATCGATCCACGGAAATGGGCGGAGAAATAATACTAGACCTTTGTCACTAAACTACCGGTAAAAACATAAGTTGTTTGATTTTAATTTAACTAAAGTAAGCGTAAACAAATACATATAAAAACATAATAGAAAATAGATAGATAGCCTTGCTTAATACACAACCAAAGCATGTCAACTAAGTAGGTTTTGGCACTAGAAGCATTTGATCAATTCTCCAATTTCAAGACAATTAGTATCCCTTTCGGGAATCCTAACATGACAATCATTCGGAAAGTTAAAACGATAAACACACTTTAACCACCTAAAATTGTTCTTTAACGTGCAATTGATAAATGTCTATGAAAATCTCTTAAAAATAAGTTAGTCAGCCGTTAGGATTTTTCTAACCTCACTTAAACAAGGAAAGCGACACCGATAAACACAATGCAACCACCGAGAAAAGCATAAACTAGATTAAATCACAACCAAGTTCATTTTACAAATCTTGCACACAAATTCACCAAGATAGCAATTTTGGCCTAAACTACTAACTAAGCTAACAAATCATGGCAAGAATTTATAACGACACCATTTAACCCGTTAAGGTCCTTCCGTGACGGCAAGCTTTCTTGATTAGTATCATGATGCACACATTTAAATCAAGCTAAACTAGTTAACCAAGTTCAAAGTTTACTAATACAAGATTAATTAAGCTTCATTTTTCAACTATCTTAACTAACCAAATACCAATCATCCAACACAATTACGTATAATCAAGAAATCAATATCAATAACAAGGTTGCAAACTAATCATCAAAGATTAACATAGAAAATACTTCCAAATGTCATTACAAACAAAGATTAACATACTAATGGTTATAATCAAGCAAGGGATTGTTGTGTTTTTGCCCAAAGGCTACAATAATATATAAACATTAATCTAAATGCTTGAAAGATTAACAAAATCATGGAAAGATTAGAAAACCAAACCATAAACAAGCACTAAATTAAGAATCCGGATAGTAATCGAGCTAAACGGGACAATGTGGCTTGAATCCGGGTGAAAGCAGAAGCCTCCGGAGCCTGAAAATCGCCTGAATTGCTCTCCAAAATTCCAGAATTTCGAGCAGAATGTTTCTGCAAGTTTTTATATATTTTCAGTCTCGCACGGTCGTGCGTCCTGTTGCACGACCGTGCACTTTATGCATTATTGGAGTTAGGTCACCATACTGCATACGTCATCAGATCGTTGACCAGATTCGAAATGGCACGACCGTTCTTCGTGTGGAACGGTTGTTCAGTTCCGAGGTCTTGTTGCACGCCGAGTTGCACTGGTCGTTCATCACCGAGACACTGTTGGTTCATCGGATACGCACGGTCGTTCCTCAGATGGAACGTCCGTTCTTCACCGAGCCGCCTTGTTTTCCTAGAACGCCCAGTCGCACCTCTCGTTCATTGCCGGGTTGATCAACTTTGTCGGAGATGCACGACCGTGCATCAGGTGGAACGGTCGTTCCACAGGCCCAGGTCAGAATCCTTAGCAGAATGTCCGCAGCTTCGTCGTTTTGTCCGGAAAGTCCTCGTTTTCGCTATCATCTTGTCTGGTATGCTGTTTTAGGCCTGTAAACATAAATGTAGATAAATAAGTATCCGAATGACGGTTTTACGGCCAAAAATGCATAAAATAGGGGTAAAACGGGGAACTAAAATATGTGTAAATTAACGAATATCAAATCTCCCCACACTTGAACCTTGCTTGTCCTCAAGCAAGCTAAACTAAAAAGCAATAAAAGACATAAACAAACAAGAACGATAATTTACACACTATTTTATTGAAAACTAATATAAACGGTTAGCCGGTTTGTCGAAAGGCAACATCAAAAGACTCAAATCCAACAAGCATATGCAATTTAAAAAGCGACAACCAAAAAGCCGTGACTTCACATTTAATTGACCCACATGTTAATCTTCACACGACTCACAATGTTCACACACACTCGGTTTTATTTATGAAACATACATAAAATGTGTATGCGTAAACACTCAACGCCTAGTCAATGAAATGTGCAATATCATAAGCTTGTCATAAGATCTCGTCTCCACCAACTAACATGCAAATAAGTGTAAATCAAGAGGTCTTTACGGGTTATAACGTTAGGCTTGGGCAAAGGGTATGGAAGTGGACATTTAAAATGGCGAAAATGGTTAAAACTCGGTAGTAGCGTTTAACTAGCAAGAAAATAGTACAACTATACATACAACCGCCTTAAAAAGGCGACTAAAGCGCAATCGAGCTTATCAACGAAATTTTTAACATTTACGCATTCAACATTGCTCGATTTCTATCAACTTCACCCTATTTTAGGGTGTTTTATTTTCTGTTTTTTTTTTATTTTTTTTTTTTTTTTTATTTTTTATTTTTTTTTTGCAAACTAAACTATACAATGAAATATAAACAAAAACAAGCTAGTTAAACTATTATTTTGACCGAGTTTTAACACTAAAAAGGTTTAAAACATAAAAAGGCTAAATTTGGTTTAGTGGGCGATAATGTGGGTAAACAAAGGTGAACGGGAAGGCTCGACATGGTTAATCCTAAAGGGTAATATAAGGTGAACGGGAAGCACAACATAAAGAACAAGTACACAACAAAGGGGTAATCTAAGTGCCTCTATCATTTTTACACAAATTCACAAGTTCATGGTCTTAACAAGCATACTAGTGACAAGTTCTAAATTGCACATAACATCCGGCTCACTCCTATATCCGAAATGAACAAATATATAACAATCAAGGCTCAAATATGCTCACGTAACGGAAGGAATGGGTAAAAGTATGAAAACTATCATGTAAGTCTTTCTTTGTTTGTCACGCTTTCCGGTTTCCTTTTTCAAAAATATTTTGCTTGTCGAGTTCTTATCAAGTCCGAAGCTTTCTAAAACACAACCAACCGGTTTATTTACAAAAATATATACAAAATACAAGTATTTTTGAATGATTTTTCTGATTTTCTGATTTTTTTTTATATAAGAGGACAAACAAAGTTAAGTTACCAAAGTTAACCCCCTCCCCACACTTGAACTTCGCATTTTCCCCAATGCGAGACCCGAAATATAGAGAAAGGGATAAAAAATACTCCCCTCAAGATGATGTTGGTGCCACGAGACTTCCGAAGCTCTATCTGGTACGTGCTCCGGTCCAAGATCCGATAGCTAAAACCTGCGAGTATGTCACATGTGCACCCAAAACATAACAGAAACAGAAAAAATCACAAAACAACCATAATATACATAAATACTAGGATCCAAACAAAACACAAAGGAAATTGTCTGAAATACATAACCGGGGTGTTTTAAATAATAGTCAAAATAAACACCCAAAAGTAAATAAAGTACTGAAAAAGAAAACACCACCAAATGCTATCACCACCGCCAACTACTCATCATCATCATCATGTCTCGTGCCAGATGGGCCCTGATCGCCATAGCCAGGGGGTTCCACGGTGGGAACTCCGGCGGGTGCTGAAAATAGTCGGGGTATGCGTGATGCATCTCCCCGAAAAGATAAGAAAACCCCGCAGACACCCCCTGGTATAAAGCATCCTGGCTCTGCCGAAGCTGGTCATGTGTGGCCCGAATCTGAGACTGACTGGCCCGAATCTCGTCATGGTTAGCCCGGATCTGGTCCTGGCTAGATCTAATCTCATCGAAGTAGGTACCATGCTGTTCCTGCGTAATACGCATATCCTGGAACTGCTGGTAGAATGTGGGCCAATCCTCATGCTGATGAAATGCATGGTGCTGCGGCGAGTGTGGTGGTGTCGGTGGCTGGTGCTGCTCTCCCATCTCAACATCTTCATCTTCATCCTCATGTTCCTCCTCATCTGGAGGCAACGGGTCCCAGACCTCGTTGTTCAATCCCCTCAACCTATCCCCCCTATCAAGCTCTACAATCACCCACATGAACTTCAGTGACCGGATATCGACATGAACCCCCTCAGTAATCAAAGTGAGACCCTGAAGCACCCCCGGTGTCATATAGCGCTCATTGTACGCTATCTCGGTCACATACGAACCGCCATGTATCTCACTGTTCGCATGTCGCCTCGAGCTCTTGACGAAGTACTCAGCCATTCGAGCGGCTAGGTTGATTGGTGCTTTGTCAACCAACGCATATAAAAAGATCAAGTCAGGTGTGGGACAGTTACCGAGACTGTCCATGCGACCGCATATCGAATGGCTGAATACATGGTGCATCACTCGCACCAGAGGGTCTCGGAGTCGCGAGGCCTTTGACATCCTCGGGTTGTAGGGGTCCCCAACGGCATTTTCTGCCCAAAATTCATCCTGCGCTGCATCATTAGGGAAGTTGAACTGATCGTTGAAGACGTCGGGATCATCCATGTCGTCCCTCGTGTAAATCCCTAGCCTCCGTCCCAAACGACCAACCGACCATGTATGCCATCGTCTACATAACCTGAAGGTTACCCGCTCCCTGTAGCGGAAATCAGGCTGTGTATGTGCAACCGGCCTTTCATAGGCATACGATGCGAAGAATTCAATTGTCAACTCCCGGTAAACGGGTCGGTTGCAAGCGACCAGATTTGCTAGTGGCCGACTCATCATGTCGTCCAGTCGATCATACTGGTTGAGTTCACGCATAACTTCCCAATCTAACCATCGGGGGACTCCAAACTGCCCCCGTCTCGCCCACAATGCGTCGCGCTTCGGTATGCACAAAGCTTCTTTCTCAATGTTGGGGTCAAACTGTAGGAAGGGATGGTTCATCTGTAATGGGGAACATTGTTAGAAAGACAGAAACAGGAGAGAAATGAATTGAAAACAGCCGAGCAGCAAATTATGAAGAAACTGTCAAACTGAACTGGTGGAATGGCACGGTCGTTCTTCGGGACGCACGGTCGTGCGTCTCCGAGAACTAACAGACCAAGCCCAGAAGATATCGTGAATAAGCCGGCGAGGCACGACCGTTCCACACGAGGAACGAACGTGCGACTTTGTGTCTGCAGATTTCGACCCCTGTACTTAGAACAATCTGATATTTGCAAAATTTCAACAAGTATTGGGCCAACAGGGGTCTGAAAGTCAACCGGGTGTTCACGATACTTCGATTCAACAAGGGTTAGGGTTTCGATTTGTTTATGAAGAGAACCCTAAAAATTCCTTGAAGAATCGGAAGAAATCTAACCTAGAAAGCAAGAAAACAAGAAATCTACAACTAGGAACGTACCGTGCGAAGAAGGGTGTTAGATCGTGCGAAAAACCGTGCGATATGATGAAGAATCGCCCTGGAACTGTCTGCAGCGGCTAGGGTTCGCGAATGAGAGATTTTGCAGCAGATGAGGGTATATATAATGTGCAAAATGACAGAATTGCCCCCAGCCTGACGCACGGTCGTTCGACCTATGGCACGGGCGTGCGTCACCGACGTCGCTCAAACCCAGCAGCTTCTTCTCGGAAATGCACCGAGGGTGCGACTAACCGTTCCGGCTTGCTCGGAATCGCACGGTCGTGCGACCCGAGGAACGGTCGTGCATCAAGTGCAGATACAGAATTTTCCGCAGAAGCTATTTCCAGCAGCTGTTTCGGCCGTTTTTCGCCATTTTTTCGACACACCAACTGTTCTAACAATATTGCAATACAGAACCTTCGCCCGATACGTATGGAAACTAAACAAACTAACGTAAACTACCTAACTAACCTAAATTACGCTAAAACTACAAAAATACAAAAAAGGACTATTTTACCCTTATAACGCCAAAGACGCTCCTGCTGCATTTTTGTCGGCGAGTCAGTAGCGTAGACTCATGCTAAATTTTTGTCGGCGAGTCGATAGCAAGACTCATGCTAAATTTTTGTCGGCGAGTCGATAGCAAGACTCTCTCTCCTCCCCACACTTATGATGTGTGCGGGATTTGGAGCTCAATCCCGGTGTCCGCCCGGGTTTGGTTCGGTATTACCCGGAAGACCACCCTGGGGTCTCTTTGACATCATCTGTGCCAGCTGACCAACCTGATTCTCTATATTCTGAATCGAGGCCTTGTGACTCCTCATTTCTCCCTCGTGAGAGAGAAAACGATCCTCGCTCTGCTGGTAGCATTTTTCAGCTAACTGATTCGCGCCCGAGGAGCTAGTAAGAAGCTGAGACACATATCCTCCAGCGTAGAACTAGACTAAGGGGCCTGCTGCTGGGAACTATTCCCAGTGCCCTGATTCTGATATGAAAATGGACGCTGCTGGTAAGGTTGGTTGAATTGCTGGAACTGCTGACCCTGACCCTGTTGTGGCGCTGGAGCGCGCTGATTAAATCCCAAAGGATTTTGATTGCCTGCATTCGCTCGCCACCCAAAATTTGGGTGATTTCTCCAACCGGGATTATAGGTGTTACTGTAAGGGTTGTTCTGCGGCCTCACTTGATTACTCACGAAATCTACCTCTTCGTGGCCCTCGTATACGACTCCCTGAAAACATGCCCCAGGCTCGTGTGACACTCCACACTGGTCACAACCCGAGCCCGCATGCGCAATCATATAGGACCTGTCGAATCTCGATGCGAGAGACAAGATTTGTGCAGTAATGGCCGTATAGTCGTCTACAGCATGGACTCCTGCGCGAGATGAAGATAATGATGCCCGGCCTCTGTCTCCTTCCCGACGTGAGCTGGATTTCAACGCGGCTTTCTCAATAATATCATACGCTTCATTAGGCGTCTTAGTTCCGAGATCGCCTCCCGCGTTCACGTCTAATCGCTCCTGTGTGTTGTAACTGAGCCCCTGATAGAACGTTAAAACCAGCTGTCTCTTGGAGTAGCCATGATGTGGCACATCAATCAACAAATCCTTGAATCTCTCCCACGCCGCATGCAACGACTCACCCTCGTCCTGATGAAAAGACACAATTTGGTTCCGTAGCTTGTTCGTTTTCTCAGGTGGGAAATATTTCTGCATAAACTGCTCCGCCAACGGATTCCAGGTCCTGATGGACCCGGCTGGAAGTGACATAAGCCAAGCTCTGGCTTTATCACGCAATGAGAACGGAAACAACCTCAACCGAATCGCATCCTCCGAAACATCCCTAATCTTGAATGTGGAGCAAACATGGAGGAAAGCCGCAATGTGTCTCCCAGGATCCTCGTGCTCACGCCCGTCGAACTGCACTGAATTCTACACCATGTTAATAATACTAGATTTTATTTCAAATGAAGGTGCATCAATAGTAGGTCTAATAATACTGGGCTCCAAGCCCTCTCGTCCGGGCTGATTCGTCTCATTCAAAGGTTGATTATCGTCTGCCATGATTTCGTCCCCTGAGTTTTCGCTTCCAGAAAGTATCACCGGGTCGTCAATCGCGTTTGCAATCCGTTGTGCAATGACACATGCCCTTTCTCGCAGCCTCCTACTTCTCCTAAGATTATGCGCTGGTTCGTCAACCGGCTCAGCAATATTAGGCGCGGGAGTTGAGGACATTAACCAGCAAACGAAAATTTGACACAGTGAATATTTTATTAATATAATAATTCTGCCCCTTTTTTTTCAGCTGAATAGAAGCAGAAAATTATTATAAATGGGCTGAAAAATTTATAAAAATTCGAAAATGAGCCCGAAATTTTATAAAAAATCAACACAATAAAAATAATCGAATCGGCTAAAGTAAAAATGGATACCCGAAGCCGAAAAAATCAAAGAATAAACAAATAAATAAATCCGGATCGAATAAATAAATGGAACAAAAATTTACAAGTAAACCAAAAATGACTTGGAAAACGAATAAATGAAATAAAAACAAGAAATATTAACAAATAAATAAACAAATAAATAATCAAGAAATTATACACAAATATTAACAAGTGTATACACCGATAACATAATGACTCGGGTCGTTCCTAAAACTCGCCATTTCCCCGGCAACGGCGCCAAAAACTTCACGTGTGCGTATATATACATAAAACTCGGGTCGTTCCTAAAACTCGTTCCTAGACCCCAGGGACACTTGTGGGACAATTGTGGTCACTTGTAGCCTTAGTTGTCAACATGTTATGGTGTTTACAAACACTATAAAAGGCCATAAGTTGAAACAAGTTCTTCACACTTCACTTCTGCATTTCTGGAGCACTTCTGGAGCACAAGTATTCTCTCTAGTGATCCCTGGTCATTCTTAGGACTCTAGTAAGTTTCCCTAACCTTCCTTAGTTTAAGTTTTAGCTTAGTTTAGCTTAAAAGTCAACCGTCGTAATTAACGGTTGACTTAACGATTAATCACTAATGGTCCAGTGATTAGTCGAATCAAAAGTAGATATAAGTTGGTAATTATGTGGGTAATAAACCCTTAAAAAGGTTCCCCCTGATTCCCATTCTAACTAGGTCAAATGTCGGGTCAAACTTGCTTATAAAAAGTCAACAGAATTGTCAATTTCTAATTTATGCATAATTAGCAATGAAGAACATATACAACCTGTTTGATCATTAATATAACTTAGTAATTAGTGTAAAAACATGTCCAAACCTGTTCAACCCGACAATTTCCTGTTTAGACCCGGTCCGGAACCGAAAGTCGCATAGTTTGACTTTTACTTTGACTTTCAGTTCTGACCCGTTTAGGCATGTTTTAGAAATGCCTCAGAGCTTTAATTGGACTAAGTTACATACTAGTATAACCCTCTGTGATTATACACCTTGGTTCATTAGTTATCTAATTAATATGCATATTTCCGTTAATTGCTCATATGTTGACCATTATGCTCTTTTCACTTTAAAACGTGATTTTTGAAAATGTAAAAGAGTAGAAACCTTTGTTAATGATATATAAACTTGTACCCAAAATTTGAGATCAATTGGTTGTGTAGATTGAGAGTTATGCTCATTAGCGCAAAATAAAAGCTTTATGTTAATTAAATGGCGTAATTAGAGTATAGCCTAGTTAAGCCTACTTTTTGATATCAAACTTATTACCCCCTGATGTAATATATTATTTTGGGATTTTTAAAGATTTTTAATTAATTTTAGGCTGAGCATAACTTATAGTCGTAGGATTAACTCGGTAATTGTCGGTTTTGCCCTTACGGGCCATAAAATGAGTTTTACATATCCAAATGACTCCAAACCTTTTTCTACTGATCTTAAATGATAAATAAATTATTTTAAGCCTTCTGGAACGATAAAAATATCAGCTTTATGTATATAACCCGGAAACGGCTCCTAACCGCCTTGCCAAACGTTTTTAACGCATAGTATGTACTAGAAACTATTTTCGACATACAAGGGTTGATACCTACTGATATTTTAGGTAAATTATAATGTTTTAATAGTAAGCAAAATTTGTTTAACTCAGACTTCAGTTTTGAGCTTTACGGCTTATGTGAAATTACCAAAATGCCCCTACGGTGCATAGTTTGGTTATAATTGATAAATTTCACATACATACTTTACCCTACTGATATAACTTAGAAAATTGAGTATAATTGCTGATTACATCAGACCTGTAACTCAGGTTAACACTTAAACTCTTTTATAACCTTTTAAATGACCAAACTACCCTTACGGGGCATAGTTTGTGTTTAAATACGTTTCGGGCATAATGAAAGACATATTACTGATGTCACAACATATTTGATGCATATTAACGTAGGAAACCTGTATATGGCTCTTATGGATACCCGTTACGCTTATTACGCGTTCGGTTCGATTTATATAACTAGTTTACATAAATTAGCCGAAGCGGGTCAAACCTTATCGGTTTTATCTAGAAATCCAGAATGTGAATGAAATACCCATATTAAACAAGTCTTCAAACTTGTCGGGTCTAAATCACATTCTATCCGATCTTCCGACTTAGGTTCGGTTTATTAATGCAGTTACCTATATTAGGTGCCGTTTGATATTCCGCGATCTCTAGCATTGCTTGGTGGTTATCTTAGGACTTCTGAGCAATCTCAAGTGAGTACATAGAACCCCTCTTTTACTGTTTTCAAACTGTTTTGGGGTGGAACACATGTGTCTACTTGTTACTTTCCTGCTTTCCTGTTTTCACATCATATACATGCTATGTTTGTTAGTACATTATAGTACATGATTTCATTACGTTTCATGCTATGTATGTCCATTGTGTGCATACTTAGTACATTGTTTTACTTTACATTTCTGCTATGTATGTTGACTGATATCATGCTAGCACATTGATTTACATGACTTTCTGCTTTGTATGTTAACTTAGCATACTTAGTACATTGTTTTCATATAACATGTTCACTTTTGCTATGACATTTGGTTTGCCCAAACGAGACTATTATACGTTCATTAACATTAGCTACGCCGCTCGGTAGTAAGTACTGGTACCATAGGACTTGACAAATCCCATTCCTGACATCCCGGGTTTGTTTGGATGTAAGGAATGACTGAATCCGAAAACATTTCTTTTGATAACCTTGACTGAAAGGGTTATCCGACTGTCTCAAGGCTTGAATGTATGCGTTAACTTACCACATAAATGTTTGTATCAATGTAACATGCATTACTTTGCAAAACATAACTTTTTGATATATTCAAAATACTTTGTTTTGTACATTTATACATTTTGGACTATGTGACAATACTTTACTTACAATACATAACATTTGTTACACATTACTTGACTACTTTTGGACTTATAAACATTTGACATGGCTTATACAAGGACTTTTGACTATTGGTTTAAACATAGACTTTATACATTGGTGGTTTGTTTAAGTGATTTAAGTAACGAGGCATGTGTAATATGATACAAGCATGGTGGATACGCCGCTAGTACTTCCTATATATAAGTGTTTGTATGGTATTACATATTGTAGCGTTATTTGAATCATTTCAATTTAGACATATGACATTTTATACAAATAACATACTTTTCACAAGACATTGTTTTACAAAACAAACTTATCTTATGCAAACTCATTTTACTTGGTTATTTATTAAACCATACTTTATGATCTTATTTATACATATCATCTTATTTTATCACTTTTCAAATGATTTACAAGACAAAACAATTTACAAGGTTCATGACTGACTGTTATTAAACAATTTCTTAAACTTAAGTCATGAATCCTATTTTCACAAAACCTATGTATCTCACAGGCATTTTTATGCTGACGTACCTATTTTCACATGTGTTTTCAGGAGCTTTTCCGTAGGATGATGATCGTGACACTAGGGCGGACCTGTGCCTTAGAGACATAAAACGAAGATAGACTTAGTTTAATTATGTTATAAACTCTTTATTTCTTGTATTGACAATGTAACACGCTTGTTGATAAATAAAATACAACTTTGAATGCCATGGTTATGAAACAACTAATTCTGTTATAACACTCCCCGACGTTTTCCGCCTCGTCTTGTATGTTATACGTGGTCGGGGTGTGACAGAAGAGTTGGTATCAGAGCCAATGGTTATAGGGAATTAGGTTATTAGTAATTCTTTGACCTAGACTATAACCTTTCTAGGACCCTAACACAAGTTATCTTGTGTTTAGATCTTAAGACATGTACATCACCTATCCTTAGGTGATTATCAAAACAGAAACCAAATTTTTCGAAACGATTTTTGAAAAACAATCTTCTGTTTTTGGATGATTTATTACAAGGTTTTGAACCCTCTTTTGTAAGGTTTTGAACCCTTCCAGTTTGACTAAATTTTTGGCCTTGTGCCTTCGAATTTTCAAAATCTCGTCAAAGTTTTGGGTTTTAAATAATGTGAACACGTGCAAACTGGAAGAGTGAATGCCTGTATTCTGGGTTTTCTGTCTAGGCAAGCATTTCGTATATATCTCATCAGACGCGAGACCAGTTGTGCTTACCTGGGAATTCTTGGGATGAGTGTTCACTTATAGGCGAGCATGTCTTCGTGATACATTATTTTTGATCCATTTACTTTGATTAGTCACTGTGCGTCGTTTGTTTGCTTGGTAATGCGGACAAATGACCACCATCTTTGCTTTTGTTAATTTTGTTTCATCTCATTCTTTTCATCCAATCATCTCACTCGTTTCCTTTCATGTTTTCCTCTTTTAGAATGCCTCCACGACGCGAAAACCAAATAGCGACTGCCGAACTGGCAGAAATCATTACGCAGCAGATGGCTGCTCAATTCCCAAATCTCTTTGCTCAATGGCACCAAGCCAACAACAACAACAATGCTCCATGCAAATACAAGGATTTTAACTCGGCTAAACCACTCAAGTTTAGTGGTTCTAAGGGAGCGACTGGGCTTCTTCAATGGTTCGAGAGCATTGAGAATACTTTATGTGACACCTGTGTCACTTCAACCATCAAACAAATGCCAAACCAATGAAATATTGTATTTCATACTTGGGATTTGTAAAAATATGTGTATCGTTTACAGATATCAACCCTTGTTCGATTTCAAGCTTTAAATCGCTTTCTGGAGGGTTATACGCGCACTGATGCGTAAATATAACCAGTTTAATGCAACGAACACTCTGGAATAGTGAAATAGGCTTAACATACCTTAAGTAACCTTTACATAACTTAGAAATAAGTTTTGAAGGCTTTGGTATGGCAAAATCTAGTTTATTAACTTACAGGGACTAAACTTGACAAACTGCGAAAGTATGCCAATTTGAACTGTAACAGACATTCCAGAACATGACCATAAGTTAAACATACCATAAATATCCTTCACATAGCTTAGAAATAGGCTTTGAGGGGTTCGGTGTGCTAAAATAAACTTTTGGGTCATTCACGGACTAAAAGCGTCAAAAAGTGCACAAGTTTGCACTTTCGCGCATAACTTACGTTCTGAATACATCCGGACATCCAAAAATTTATGTAAGCACTATAATATTTTATTTTAGTGTTTGGCATAAGAAAAATCCATTCGTCACGCCATTTGGATCGTTTTTCGCGCTTATGCGCATTCCGTCGTAATTAACCGAACAACGCAATCGTACGGCTAAACGAACCGACATCCGAGATATTTTTGAGCACATTTTAAGTTCCCTATACTTTAACTTCATTTTTGAGCTTTGAAATGGGGTTAACGGGCCTTAAACGCGTCGGAAATGACCTTATAGCACAACAGGGACCTAAATGGTAAATCTGCCAAACTTGGCCCTTGCGCACCGTAAGGGTTATTTGTTACGGTGCGCAAGCATAGGTCAGATGCAGCAACTCATTTTTCAGCTGCTGTTTCCTGCCCTTAACCCCTTCCAAAGGCCAATGCCATGTGTCCAACTCTTGTGGTGGGTCAATATCAGCTACCACAACCTTCCGACAAGTGTACGGGTGAGATCATTCCCTCTTTTCCAAGAAACAATCCTAACGGTGAACCGAAAACTATAAATACCCCCATACCCCAACTTCATTTCTCACTAGAATCTGATCATTTGTGCTCTAAGTTGAAACCTTTGTTTCATACCTGAGCTATTTTGATCTAGATTAGCATTCGGGGACCCTTCGTAAGTGTTCCTTCGTTCTTTTATTGCTTTTCGAGTCCGAAAGTCGAACTTTGTTTGACTTTCTGCATTGACCAGTTTATGGTCGATGCGAAGTTCGTTTGAACTTCATAACGTGAGCGTGATCACGATGGTTATAGTCCCTAGTGACTATACCTACTGATTACCACGTTATCTAGGCTCAGTGACGAGCCGTAGTTTCGGTCAGAATACGTATTCTTGCGTATTTTGTAACCAAACTACTTATGGGTATCAAGACCATTTGTTTTGATACCAAACCTGTTTTCTAAACTTAGTTAAGCATGTTTTAACATGCTTAGCTCGTCACTTTTAGTTTAGTGCTTATTTAGGGTCGTAAGGTAAGCGATCTAAACAATCGCTTATACTTTCGAACCCGACCCATTTGGTCGATCTTTAGGATCCGACCAAACACATTAGGTGACCATAGTATATAGGGAATAACCTTCCGAGGTTATACCTTATGGTCGCTTCGTTTAAGTAGTTGTATGATAGGTAGTTTATATGCCTTAGGTAAATTACCAAAATACCCCTTTGATGCCAAAATTCGTTTTAAACATATGTAACATAACTTTTGACATCTAAACTGATTTGACAACCATATTAGACATGTTAAGGCATATTTTACTTGTCATAGGACTAGTTAGGCGTTCCGAACGCGTTTTACGCGAACGACGCGTTAAAGTAGCATAAGCTACCTAAACGGGTCGTAATGGGTCGTAAGCACTTATGTTAGGTTTCTTTTAGTATGTAGGCTTTGTTAAACCATACTACATGAGTTCCCATACTCATTTGGTTTACGAACCCTCATTCTATCCGATCTTCCGATTTAGGTCCGGATTATTAATGTAGTTACCTATATTAGGTGCCGTTTGATATTCCGTGATCTCTAGCATTGCTTGGTGGTTATCTTAGGACTTCTGAGCAATCTCATGTGAGTACATAGACCCCTCTTTTACTGTTTTCCAAACGTTTTGGGGTGGAACACATGTGCCTACTTGTTACTTTCATGCTTTCCATGTTTTCACATCATATACCTGCTATGTTCGTTAGTACATTATAGTACATGATTTCATTGTGTTCATACTATGTATGCCCATTGTGTGCATGCTTAGTACATTGTTTTACATTGCATTTCTGTTGCATATGCTCATCCAGTATGTGAACACATTATACTACATTTTGAACCGTTGTAACCTTTTGACTATGTGAACCGTCGTAACCGTTTGATTATGTGAACCGTTTGTAACCGTTGAACCGTGTGAACCGTTTGTAAGTGTTGAACCGTTTGTATCCATTGACATGATTTACATTTGACAATAGACATTTGACAATACATAAACATTTCTACAATTGTTAAACATTACTTTGGTGGTTTGGTTTGATTAAGTAACGATGCGTGTGTAATATGATACAAGCATGGTGAATACGCCGCTGGTACTTCCTATATATAAGTGTTTGTATGGTATTACATATCGTAGCGTTATTTGAATCATTTCAGTTTGAGACATATAACATTTTATACAAATATCATACTTTTCACAAGACATTGATTTACAAACAACTTATCTTATACAAACACATTTTTACATGGTTATTCATTTAACCTGACATTTATTTATACATATCATCTGATCTTATCGTTTTTCAAATGATTTACAAGAAAAAGCAAATTACAAGGTTCATGACTAAACATTTTCTCAAACATAAGTCATGAATTCTGTTTTCACAAAACCTATGTATCTCATAGGCATTTTTATGCTGACGTACCTATTTTCACATGTGTTTTCAGGAGATGATGCATAGGACTTATCAAGACATACTTAGGCGGACATGTGCCTTAGTGACTTAAAACGAGACAAGAACTAGTTAATTTTTGTTATATACTCTTTGTTTCTTGTTTAAAACAATGTAACTCTCGTGTTTGATTAATAAAACAAAACTTCAATTGCCATGAATTTGAAACAATTAATTCTGTTACAACACTCCCCGACGTTTCCGCCACGTTTTGTATGTTCTACGTGGTCGGGGTGTGACAGAAAAGATGGTATCAGAGCCAATGGTTATAGGGAATTAGGTTATTAGTAATGCTTTGACCTAGTCTATAACCTTCTTAGGACCCTAACGCGAGTTTACTTGCGTTTAGTCATAAAACAATACCGTCACCTATCCTTAGGCGACTACCACAACAAGAATATAAAATTCAAAACCGCTTTGAAAAACTAATCATCTGTTCTAGGATGATTGATTACTAGGTTTTGAACCCTCTGTTATAAGGTTTTGAACCCCTTTGAGTTTTCAAAACCTCGTCAAGGTTTTGGGTTTTAAATAATGTGAACACGTGCAAACTGGAAGGGTGAATGCCTGTATTCTGGGTTTTCTGTCTAGGCAAGCACTTCGTATACATCTCATCAGACGCGAGACCAGTTGTGCTTACCTGGGAATTCTTGGGATGAGTGTTCACTTATAGGCGAGCAGGTCTTCGCGATACATTATTTTTGACCCATTTACTTTGATTAGTCACTGTGTGTCGTTTGTTTACCTTGTGGTAACAAACAAATGACCACTATCCTTGCTTTCACCAGATTTGTTTTATCTCATTCTTTTCGTCTAATTCTCTCACTCGTTTCCTTTCATGTTTCCTCTTTTAGAATGCCTCCTCGACGCGAAAGCCAGATAGCGACTGCCGAATTGGCAGAAATCATTGCGCAGCAAATGGCTGCTCAATTCCCAAACCTCTTTGCTCAATGGAATCAAGCCAACAATGGTCCATGCAATTTCAAGAGTTTTAACTCGGCGAAACCACTCAAGTTTAGTGGTTCTGAGGGAGCGACTGGGCTTCTTCAATGGTTCGAGAGCATTGAGAATACTTTCCGCCACGTACAGTGTCCTGACAATCGCAAGGTCGAGTTTGCTTCGAGTGTGTTCCAGAAGAGAGCCCTTACGTGGTGGAACGGGGTTATGAGAGATCGTGGTGCAGAAGTTGCTTTAGCACAGACATGGGCTGAACTTAGGACCCTTATGATGAAGGAATTCTGTCCTCGTCATGAGATCAGGGCCTTGGAAAGGGAATTCAACAATCTTGAGCAAGACAGCGGTGAGCATCGAGCCTACACGGACCGTTATGAGGAGTTGAGTCTGTTATGCCCAAACATGGTCACGCCGTTGGATAAGGCAATCGAAAAGTACATTGATGGCCTCCCTGACTCAATACAAGACATTGTGACTGGTAGCAACCCTACTACAGTTAGGCAGACCATTGAGCTAGCTGCAACCTTGACTGAATCTCAGATCAGGAAACGTAAGCTTTTCCGAAAGGGTGACAAGAAACCGGTCGAGGTATCGAACCCAATCGAGGAATCAAAGACCATGGATGAACAGATTGGATCCCCTAAAAAGTCAAAGAAGCGAAAGGCTTCTCAGAACTTCGCCATGGTTACTCACAATGATCAAGCCGTCCCCAACCAACCAGCTCAACCCCCTGCTAGGAAACCATACAATGGAACTGCACCCTTGTGCAACCAATGTAGCCTCCATCATCATGCCAATGTAAAGTGCCGCAAATGCCAAACTTGTGGGCTTATAGGCCATACAGCAAGAGTCTGCCCAGCTGCAGCTGCACCAAACCAACCTGGCAACAATCCTGCTCAAGGTCGTTTTCTACCAGGTTCTTGCTTCAACTGTGGCGAGATGGGTCATTTCCAAAGAAATTGCCCAAAGCTTGCTAATGCAAATCCAGCACAGGGATGAGCATCTGACTGACTAGAAGACAACATCGTTTAGAAATAATCATGTCTTATGTATTATTTTCTTTTGTTGTCAAGGTCCAAGAAACAGTTGTTATCATTGTTTATAAATAAATCTTTTATTTACATTGCAATGTATTTATGTGGTTGCATGTATAAACAACATACCCCTTACAATACCGACAATTAAGGAATCGTATTCCTTGAAAAGCAAACTACCACCCACAATTTTTTCCATTTTATGATATCTTACGTTTCCACGAAATTCCTAAGTACCCGTTTCTTCTAAGGAAAACGAAGCACAAGGCGCAAGTTACAACACTGGACGAACACCCAAAGTACCACTATAAATCCTTAATAGGGTACCTAAGTGTATTTCCGTAAATCCTAAGACTGTTGTGTTCCTTAATTCGAATATTACGTTTCTTTGAAAACAAAATCGAAGTTTGGGAGATCTTCATATCTTTTCAGATAGATCCCAGAGGACATTGAAGTCCATTGACTGGTTTCCATATCCGTTCTCAATCGATAACAAATTAATAACCAAGTTAAACAACTATGTGATTATGTGCTTATGAACATTACAAGACAAACTGTGCGGACTGTGCAAGGAATTACGTAATTATGGATGCATACATAATTATGGAATTTAGTGCACAGAAACCACAGCGAGCTTTGTCATGTGCCTAGAAGTTAACTCTATTCATTTCTGTTTCTGAGGAAGCACCCGTTGAAAATGACTCCGTTTGTTCATTTTCGTTTCTAAAGATTGTCCGTTGAGGAAATGAATATCCGTTTGTCTATCCTTTTCATTTCCATTTCTGATGAAGCACCCGTTGAAAATGACTCCGTTTGTTCATTTTCGTTTCTGAAGATTGCCCGTTGAGGAAATGAATATCCGTTTGTCTATCATTTTCATTTCCATTTCTGAGGAAGCACCCGTTGAAAATGACTCCGTCAGTTCATTTTTCGTTTCTGAAGATTGTCCGTTGAGGAAATGAATATCCGTTTGTCTATCCTTTTCATTTCCATTTCTGATGAAGCACCCGTTGAAAATGACTCCGTTTGTTCATTTTCGTTTCTGAAGATTGTCCGTTGAGGAAATGAATATCCGTTTGTCTATCATTTTCATTTCCATTTCTGAGGAAGCACCCGTTGAAAATGACTCCGTCAGTTCATTTTTCGTTTCTGAAGATTGTCCGTTGAGGAAATGAATATCCGTTTGTTTCTCCTTTTCATTTCCATTTCTGATGAAGCACCCGTTGAAAATGACTCCGTAAGTTCATTTTACGTTTCTGAAGATTGTCCGTTGAGGGAATGAATCCCCGTTTGTTTATTCCTTCATTTCCGCTTCTGAAGAATACTCGTTGAGGAAAATGACTCTGTTTGTTCATTTTTCGTTCTGAAGAATGTCCGTTAAGGAAATGACAGGATTATGCCTTACATATCTCTGGTGGTTATTTGACACAAAGTCACAAATAGCCTCCTACGAATAACTTTCGGGACGAAATTTCCTAAAGTAGGGGAGACTGTGACACCTGTGTCACTTCAACCATCAAACAAATGCCAAACCAATGAAATATTGTATTTCATACTTGGGATTTGTAAAAATATGTGTATCGTTTACACATATCAACCCTTGTTTGATTTCAAGCTTTAAATCGCTTTCTGGAGGGTTATACGCGCACTGATGCGTAAATATAACCAGTTTAATGCAATGAACACTCTGGAATAGTGAAATAGGCTTAACATACCTTAAGTAACCTTTACATAACTTAGAAATAAGTTTTGAAGGCTTTGGTATGGCAAAATCTAGTTTATTAACTTACAGGGACTAAACTTGACAAACTGCGAAAGTATGCCAATTTGAACTGTAACAGACATTCCAGAACATGACCATAAGTTAAACATACCATAAATATCCTTCACATAGCTTAGAAATAGGCTTTGAGGGGTTCGGTGTGCTAAAATAAACTTTTGGGTCATTCACGGACTAAAAGCGTCAAAAAGTGCACAAGTTTGCACTTTCGCGCATAACTTACGTTCTGAATACATCCGGACATCCAAAAATTTATGTAAGCACTATAATATTTTATTTTAGTGTTTGGCATAAGAAAAATCCATTCGTCACGCCATTTGGATCGTTTTTCGCGCTTATGCGCATTCCGTCGTAATTAACCGAACAACGCAATCGTACGGCTAAACGAACCGACATCCGAGATATTTTTGAGCACATTTTAAGTTCCCTATACTTTAACTTCATTTTTGAGCTTTGAAATGGGGTTAACGGGCCTTAAACGCGTCGGAAATGACCTTATAGCACAACAGGGACCTAAATGGTAAATCTGCCAAACTTGGCCCTTGCGCACCGTAAGGGTTATTTGTTACGGTGCGCAAGCATAGGTCAGATGCAGCAACTCGTTTTTCAGCTGCTGTTTCCTGCCCTTAACCCCTTCCAAAGGCCAATGCCATGTGTCCAACTCTTGTGGTGGGTCAATATCAGCTACCACAACCTTCCGACAAGTGTACGGGTGAGATCATTCCCTCTTTTCCAAGAAACAATCCTAACGGTGAACCGAAAACTATAAATACCCCCATACCCTAACTTCATTTCTCACTAGAATCTGATCATTTGTGCTCTAAGTTGAAACCTTTGTTTCATACCTGAGCTATTTTGATCTAGATTAGCATTCGGGGACCCTTCGTAAGTGTTCCTTCGTTCTTTTATTGCTTTTCGAGTCCGAAAGTCGAACTTTGTTTGACTTTCTGCATTGACCAGTTTATGGTCGATGCGAAGTTCGTTTGAACTTCATAACGTGAGCGTGATCACGATGGTTATAGTCCCTAGTGACTATACCTACTGATTACCACGTTATCTAGGCTCAGTGACGAGCCGTAGTTTCGGTCAGAATACGTATTCTTGCGTATTTTGTAACCAAACTACTTATGGGTATCAAGACCATTTGTTTTGATACCAAACCTGTTTTCTAAACTTAGTTAAGCATGTTTTAACATGCTTAGCTCGTCACTTTTAGTTTAGTGCTTATTTAGGGTCGTAAGGTAAGCGATCTAAACAATCGCTTATACTTTCGAACCCGACCCATTTGGTCGATCTTTAGGATCCGACCAAACACATTAGGTGACCATAGTATATAGGGAATAACCTTCCGAGGTTATACCTTATGGTCGCTTCGTTTAAGTAGTTGTATGATAGGTAGTTTATATGCCTTAGGTAAATTACCAAAATACCCCTTTGATGCCAAAATTCGTTTTAAACATATGTAACATAACTTTTGACATCTAAACTGATTTGACAACCATATTAGACATGTTAAGGCATATTTTACTTGTCATAGGACTAGTTAGGCGTTCCGAACGCGTTTTACGCGAACGACGCGTTAAAGTAGCATAAGCTACCTAAACGGGTCGTAATGGGTCGTAAGCACTTATGTTAGGTTTCTTTTAGTATGTAGGCTTTGTTAAACCATACTACATGAGTTCCCATACTCATTTGGTTTACGAACCCTCATTCTATCCGATCTTCCGATTTAGGTCCGGAATATTAATGTAGTTACCTATATTAGGTGTCGTTTGATATTCCGTGATCTCTAGCATTGCTTGGTGGTTATCTTAGGAATTCTGAGCAATCTCATGTGAGTACATAGACCCCTCTTTTACTGTTTTCCAAACGTTTTGGGGTGGAACACATGTGCCTACTTGTTACTTTCATGCTTTCCATGTTTTCACATCATATACCTACTATGTTCGTTAGTACATTATAGTACATGATTTCATTGTGTTCATACTATGTATGCCCATTGTGTGCATGCTTAGTACATTGTTTTACATTGCATTTCTGTTGCATATGCTCATCCAGTATGTGAACACATTATACTAAATTTTGAACCGTTGTAACCTTTTGACTATGTGAACCGTCGTAACCGTTTGATTATGTGAACCGTTTGTAACCGTTGAACCGTGTGAACCGTTTGTAACTGTTGAACCGTTTGTATCCATTGACATGATTTACATTTGGCAATAGACATTTGACAATACATAAACATTTCTACAATTGTTAAACATTACTTTGGTGGTTTGGTTTGATTAAGTGATTAAGTAACGATGCGTGTGTAATATGATACAAGCATGGTGGATACGCCGCTGGTACTTCCTATATATAAGTGTTTGTATGGTATTACATATCGTAGCGTTATTTGAATCATTTCAGTTTGAGACATATAACATTTTATACAAATATCATACTTTTCACAAGACATTGATTTACAAACAACTTATCTTATACAAACACATTTTTACATGGTTATTCATTTAACCTGACATTTATTTATACATATCATCTGATCTTATCGTTTTTCAAATGATTTATAAGAAAAAGCAAATTACAAGGTTCATGACTAAACATTTTCTCAAACATAAGTCATGAATTCTGTTTTCACAAAACCTATGTATCTCACAGGCATTTTTATGCTGACGTACCTATTTTCACATGTGTTTTCAGGAGATGATGCATAGGACTTATCAAGACATACTTAGGCGGACCTGTGCCTTAGTGACTTAAAACGAGACAAGAACTAGTTAATTTTTGTTATATACTCTTTGTTTCTTGTTTAAAACAATGTAACTCTCGTGTTTGATTAATAAAACAAAACTTCAATTTCCATGAATTTGAAACAATTAATTCTGTTACAACACTCCCCGATGTTTCCGCCACGTTTTGTATGTTCTACGTGGTCGGGTGTGACACTTTCCGCCACGTGCAGTGTCCGGATAATCGCAAGGTCGAGTTTTCTTCGAGCGTGTTTCAGAAGAGGGCTCTCACATGGTGGAACGGGGTTATGAGAGATCGGGGTGCAGAAGTTGCTCTAGCGCAAACTTGGGCTGAACTTAGGGCCCTTATGATGAGGGAATTCTGTCCTCGTCATGAACAGCGAGCGTTGGAGAAAGAGTTTGAGGACTTGAAACAAGACAGTGGCGAGCACAGGGCTTACACTGATAGATTTGAGGAGTTGAGTCTGCTTTGCCCAACTATGGTTACCCCACTCGACAAGGCTATCGAAAGATACATCAACGGCCTACCTGACTCAGTACAAGACATCATTACTGGTAGCAACCCTACCACACTCCGTCAGGCGATCGAGTTATCAGCGACATTGACTGAGTCGCAGGTTCGAAAGGGGAAGCTGCACAAAAAGGGTGACAAGGGTAAGAAGCAGGTGTCTGATAAGGAAGATAGAAAGAAAGGTAAAAACAAGAAGGGAAAGAATTCTGGAGGGTCTAGGAAGCGGAAGGCTTCCCAAAACTATGTTGTTACTGCACAGGCTCAAGCTGCACCAAATCAGCCTACGCAACCACTAGCCAAGAAGCCTTATCTTGGCAATGCACCTTTGTGCAACAGGTGTAACGGCCATCATCAACCACACATCCAATGTCGTCAGTGCACCAACTGCGGAAGGCCTGGTCATCTTGCTGCCACCTGCCGCATTCCTGTTAACCAGAACCAGGCAGTTCAGAACCAAGCCCAACAAGTTGCTCAGCCTCTTGCTCAGCAACAAGGTCAAGCTGCACGACCTCATTTTCCTCCTGGTTCGTGCTACAATTGTGGGGATCTGACCCACTACAGGAATCGGTGCCCAAGGCTAGCCAACCAAAATCAGAATCAGAACCAAAATCAGGCTCAGGCTCGAGGGCGAGCTTTTAACTTGAATGCCCAAGAGGCGCAGGCGGACGATAATGTGGTGAACGGTATGTTCTTTATTAATAATCAGCCTGCATTTGTTCTTTTTGATTCGGGTGCCGACAAGAGTTTTGTGTCATTGTCTTTTGAGCCATTACTTCGCGTGTCTAGAACAAAACTAGGTAAACCTTTGACAGTAGAAGTTGCTAGTGGTGAACCCATTGTTCTTGATTCTGTTCTTCACAACTGCCAGTTGAACCTTAACGATCATCTTTTTCCTATTAACCTCACGCCTATGCAACTTGGAAGCTTCGACGTCATTGTGGGTATGGATTGGTTATCCAAGCATCACGCTGAGATAGTTTGTTCTGAGAAGATGGTTCGTGTGTCGCTTTCGACGGGCGAGATCCTACAGGTTCAAGGTGAGAAACCTGCCGGTGGTCTCAAACTCATGTCTTGTTTTAAAGCTCGGAAGTATCTGCGGAAGAACTATGTGGCTTTCTTAGCACATGTTACAGCAGATAAAGGCAAGGGTAAGTCTATTTCAGATATTCCTGTCGTTCGGGATTATTCTGAAGTTTTCCCTGAAGAGTTACCTGGTCTACCTCCAGCATGCCAAGTCGAGTTCCGCATTGATCTCGTACCTGGTGCAAATCCCATTGCCAGAGCTCCATATCGTCTTGCACCATCTGAGATGCAAGAGTTGTCTAAGCAGCTTCAGGAGCTCTCTGACAAAGGTTTTATCCGTCCTAGCTTTTCACCCTGGGGTGCTCCCGTTCTTTTTGTCAAGAAGAAGGATGGATCTTTTAGGATGTGTATCGATTATCGTGAGCTTAACAAGATTACCATCAAGAATCGATATCCCCTACCTCGCATCGGTGATCTCTTTGATCAGTTACAAGGCGCTTCTTATTTTTCGAAGATTGATCTACGTTCCGGATATCATCAACTTCGGGTGCATGAAGAAGATATTCCCAAGACAGCGTTCCGCACTCGTTATGGGCATTATGAATTCACAGTCATGCCATTCGGTTTGACTAATGCTCCTGCTGTTTTCATGGACTTAATGAATAGGGTCTGCAAACCTTATTTGGATCAGTTCGTCATTGTTTTTATTGACGACATCTTGATTTACTCCAAGACGCGAGCTGATCACGAGCAACATCTTCGTCTTACTTTGGAACTCCTAAAGAAAGAGCGACTTTTCGCCAAATTCTCCAAGCGCGAATTTTGGCTTAAAGAAGTTCAATTCTTAGGACATATTATCAACGAACAAGGTATTCATGTAGATCCCTCCAAGATCAGTGCGATTAAGGATTGGGATACGCCTACTACTCCCACTGAGGTTCGTTGTTTTCTTGGTCTAGCGGGTTATTACCGCCGCTTCATTGAGAACTTCTCAAAGATTGCAGTTCCTCTAACTGCTTTAACTCAGAAGAACAAGCCCTTTGATTGGGGATTCAAACAAGAGGAAGCTTTTCAACACTTGCGACGCGCCTGTTCTGACTTTGCCTGAGGGCAATGATGATTTCGTTGTTTATTGCGATGCATCTAAACTGGGTCTTGGCTGTGTTCTTATGCAAAGGAACAAAGTCATAGCATATGCATCGAGGCAGTTGAAGATACATGAGAAGAACTACACCACTCATGATCTTGAGTTGGGTGCAGTTGTTTTCGCTCTAAAAATCTGGAGACACTATTTGTACGGTACAAAATGTGTGGTTTTCACGGACCACAAAAGTCTTCAGCATATCTTCAACCAGAAAGAACTCAACATGAGGCAACGACGTTGGGTTGAGCTTTTAAACGACTATGACTGCGAAATTCGCTACCATCCTGGTAAGGCGAATGTCGTAGCTGATGCATTGAGTCGTAAGGAACGTACTAAGCTTCATTGTGTACGTGTTCAATCTGTTATTCAAGCTCAATCCGATATCCAAGCATGCATTTCTCAGGCTCAACAATCTTGTGTTTCACAAAGTTTAATGGATAAGGAATTTCCCTATCACATAACGCCTGCTTTGGAACTGAAGGACAATGGATCGTATTACTACATGGACCGTTTGTGGGTCCCAAGCCAGGATGATCTTCGTACCTTTCTTATGGATGAAGCCCATAAGTCGCGTTATTCTATTCATCCGAGCTCAGATAAGATGTATAAGGATCTTCGTATTCATTATTGGTGGCCTGGTATGAAGAAAGACATTGCCTTATACGTATCAAAATGCCTTACTTGTCTTAAGGTTAAGGCTGAACATCAGCGTCCTTCTGGTTTATTGGAGCAACCAGAGATCCCGGTTTGGAAATGGGAAAACATTACTATGGATCTCATCACCAAACTTCCACGCACAAAGAAAGGTCATGATGCCATCTGGGTAGTTGTTGATCGTCTTACTAAATCAGCGCATTTCTTGCCAATCCGCGAGGATTTTCCTGCTGACAGACTTGCAAAAATCTATGTGGATGAAATTGTGGCTCGACATGGTGTTCCTTTGAACATCATTTCTGACAGAGATGCTCGTTTCACTTCTCATTTTTGGAGAACCATGCAATCTGCTATGGGGACCCAACTTAATTTGAGCACAGCTTATCATCCGCAAACGGATGGTCAATCTGAAAGAACAATCCAGACTCTGGAGGATATGCTTAGAGCTTGTGTGATCGATTTTGGTGGTAGTTGGGATTCACATCTTAAGTTGATTGAATTCTCCTACAACAACAGTTATCACACCAGCATCAAAATGGCTCCTTTCGAGGCTCTCTATGGTCGAAAATGTCGTTCACCAGTCTGCTGGAATGAGATCGGCGAGGCTCAACTTACTGGACCTGCCCTCATTTTAGAGACAACTGACAAGATTAAGAACGTTCGTGATAACCTTCAGACAGCTAGAAGCCGTCAAAAGAGTTACGCGGGCCCAAAACGCAAGCCCTTGGAATTTCAAGTCGGTGATCGAGTATTACTTAAGGTCTCACCTTGGAAAGGTGTGATCAGATTTGGAAAGAAAGGAAAACTTGCACCTAGATACGTTGGACCATTCAAGATCGTCGAAAGAATCGGAAAGGTAGCCTACAGACTTGAGTTACCTCCTGAACTTGGAAATGTTCATCCAACTTTTCACGTGTCCAATCTCAAGAGGTGTTTAGCTGATGAGAACCTCCACATACCGCTTGATGAAATTCGGGTTGGTAAAACACTGAAATTCGTTGAAAAGCCAGTGGAAATCATGGAACGTGAAGTCAAGTGGCTTAAACGCAAGCGCATTCCTTTGGTCAAAGTTCGCTGAGAAGCTAAACGTGGACCCAAGTTTACTTGGGAACGCGAAGATCAAATGAAGGCGAAGTATCCGCATCTTTTCCCACGAATTTCCTCTAGATAAATTTCGGGACGAAATTTCCACAAGTAGGGGAGACTGTAACATATGTGCTTGTAATCATTATGAACAGTTCTATTATCAATAAAACAATGTTATTTGATCCCAATGTTTGTTTGGTTGTGTTTTACATTTTTAGTGTTTTAACTTTTAGCCAATTTCAAACTCTATATCACTCTCTGGAGATTTATACGCAAATTGATGCTTAAACGTAATCAGTTTAATGCGACAAATACTCCGGAACTTCAACACATACTTAACATACCTTAAATAACCCTTACATAACTTAGAAATAAGTTTTGAAGGCTTTGGTATGGCAAGAACAAGTTAATTCGTATACGAGGGGCTAAAGCGTCAATGTTGAAAATTATGACTTTTCGGGTAACAATTAAGTTAACCGAGGACTTAGAAAGAAGGTATAAGTCTTGAAGCCCTTGTAGGTAAATAAGAAGGGGTCAAATTGAAAAATATAAGCTCAGTTGCCCTTTCAAATCATTGAAAAGCCAACATTTTGGTCCCTGATGAAGGCTTACGCACCGCAACAAATAATTGTTACGGTGCGCAAGCAGTGCCCAGCAAACAGAAAACTGGCTGCAGCCTGTTTTGCGCGATTTTGACCGATCCCACTGGTATTTCTCACTATTGAGCGACCCCTAAAATGTTCCTAGACCCCAGGGACACTTGTGGGACAATTGTGGTCACTTGTAGCCTTAGTTGTCAACATGTTATAGTGTTTACAAACACTATAAAAGGCCATAAGTTGCAACAAGTTCTTCACACTTCACTTCTGCATTTCTGGAGCACTTCTGGAGCACAAGTCTTCTCTCTAGTGATCCCTGGTCATTCTTAGGACTCTAGTAAGTTTCCCTAACCTTCCTTAGTTTAAGTTTTAGCTTAGTTTAGCTTAAAAGTCAACCGTCGTAATTAACGGTTGACTTAACGATTAATCACTAATGGTCCAGTGATTAGTCGAATCAAAAGTAGATATAAGTTGGTAATTATGTGGGTAATAAACCCTTAAAAAGGTTCCCCCTGATTCCCATTCTAACTAGGTCAAATGTCGGGTCAAACTTGCTTATAAAAAGTCAACAGAATTATCAATTTCTAATTTATGCATAATTAGAAATGTAGAACATATACAACCTGTTTGATCATTAATATAACTTAGTAATTAGTGTAAAAACATGTCCAAACCTGTTCAACCCGACAATTTCCTGTTTAGACCCGGTCCGGAACCGAAAGTCGCATAGTTTGACTTTTACTTTGACTTTCAGTTCTGACCCGTTTAGGCATGTTTTAGAAATGCCTCAGAGCTTTAATTGGACTAAGTTACATACTAGTATAACCCTCTGTGATTATACACCTTGGTTCATTAGTTATCCAATTAATATGTATATTTCCGTTAATTGCTCATATGTTGACCATTATGCCCTTTTCACTTTAAAACGTGATTTTTGAAAATGTAAAAGAGTAGAAACCTTTGTTACTGATATCTAAACTTGTACCCAAAATTTGAGATCAATTGGTTGTGTAGATTGAGAGTTATGCTCATTAGCGCAAAATAAAAGCTTTATGTTAATTAAATGGCGTAATTAGAGTATAGCCTAATTAAGCCTACTTTTTGATATCAAACTTATTACCCCCTGATGTAATATATTATTTTGGGATTTTTAAAGATTTTTAATTAATTTTAGGCTGAGCATAACTTATAGTCGTAGGATTAACTCGGTAATTGTCGGTTTTGCCCTTACGGGCCATAAAATGAGTTTTACATATCCAAATGACTCCAAACCTTTTTCTACTGATCTTAAATGATAAATAAATTATTTTAAGCCTTCTGGAACAATAAAAATATCATCTTTATGTATATAACCCGGAAACGGCTCCTAACCGCCTTGCCAAGCGTTTTTAACGCATAGTATGTACTAGAAACTATTTTCGACATACAAGGGTTGATACCTACTGATATTTTAGGTAAATTATAATGTTTTAACAATAAGCAAAATTTGTTTAACTCAGACTTCAGTTTTGAGCTTTACGGCTTATGTGAAATTACCAAAATGCCCCTACGGTGCATAGTTTGGTTATAATTGATAAATTTCACATACATACTTTACCCTACTGATATAACTTAGCAAATTGAGTATAATTGCTGATTACATCAGACCTGTAACTCAGGTTAACACTTAAACTCTTTTATAACCTTTTAAATGACCAAACTACCCTTACGGGGCATAGTTTGTGTTTAAATACGTTTCGGGCATAATGAAAGACATATTACTGATGTCACAACATATTTGAAGCATATTAACTTAGGAAACCTGTATATGGCTCTTACGGATACCCGTTACTCTTATTACGCGTTCGGTTCGATTTATATAACTAGTTTACATAAATTAGCCGAAGCGGGTCAAACCTTATCGGTTTTATCTAGAAATCCAGAATGTGAATGAAATACCCATATTAAACAAGTGTTCAAAATTGTCGGGTCTAAATCACATTCTATCTGATCTTCCGACTTAGGTCCGGTTTATTAATGTAGTTACCTATATTAGGTGCCGTTTGATATTCCGCGATCTCTAGCATTGCTTGGTGGTTATCTTAGGACTTCTGAGCAATCTCAAGTGAGTACATAGAACCCCTCTTTTACTGTTTTCAAACTGTTTTGGGGTGGAACACATGTGTCTACTTGTTACTTTCGTGCTTTCCTGTTTTCACATCATATACATGCTATGTTTGTTAGTACATTATAGTACATGATTTCATTACGTTTCATGCTATGTATGTCCATTGTGTGCATACTTAGTACATTGTTTTACTTTACATTTCTGCTATGTATGTTGACTGATATCATGCTAGCACATTGATTTACATGACTTTCTGCTTTGTATGTTAACTTAGCATACTTAGTACATTGTTTTCATATAACATGTTCACTTTTGCTATGACATTTGGTTTGCACAAACGAGACTATTATACGTTCATTAACATTAGCTACGCCGCTCGGTAGTAAGTACTAGTACCATAGGACTTGACAAATCCCATTCCTGACATCCCGGGTTTGTTTGGATGTAAGGAATGACTGAATCCGAAAACATTTCTTTTGATAACCTTGACTGAAAGGGTTATCCGACTGTCTCAAGGCTTGAATGTATGCGTTAACTTACCACATAAATGTTTGTATCAATGTAACATGCATTACTTTGCAAAACATAACTTTTTGATATATTCAAAATACTTTGTTTTGTACATTTATATATTTTGGACTATGTGACAATACTTTACTTACAATACATAACATTTGTTACACATTACTTGACTACTTTTGGACTTATAAACATTTGACATGGCTTATACAAGGACTTTTGACTATTGGTTTAAACATAAACTTTATACATTGGTGGTTTGTTTAAGTGATTTAAGTAACGAGGCATGTGTAATATGATACAAGCATGGTGGATACGCCGCTAGTACTTCCTATATATAAGTGTTTGTATGGTATTACATATTGTAGCGTTATTTGAATCATTTCAATTTAGACATATGACATTTTATACAAATAACATACTTTTCACAAGACATTGTTTTACAAAACAAACTTATCTTATGCAAACTCATTTTACTTGGTTATTTATTAAACCATACTTTATGATCTTATTTATACATATCATCTTATTTTATCACTTTTCTAATGATTTACAAGACAAAACAATTTACAAGGTTCATGACTGACTGTTATTAAACAATTTCTTAAACTTAAGTCATGAATCCTATTTTCACAAAACCTATGTATCTCACAGGCATTTTTATGCTGACGTACCTATTTTCACATGTGTTTTCAGGAGCTTTTCCGTAGGATGATGATCGTGACACTAGGGCGGACCTGTGCCTTAGAGACATAAAACAAAGATAGACTTAGTTTAATTATGTTATAAACTCTTTATTTCTTGTATTGACAATGTAACACGCTTGTTGATAAATAAAATACAACTTTGAATGCCATGGTTATGAAACAATTAATTCTGTTACAACACTCCCCGACGTTTTCCGCCACGTCTTGTATGTTATACGTGGTCGGGGTGTGACATGGCCCGTTCGTCTAATAGACATTATTACATTGTAGGTAGTCATGTTTGCTGATGAGATTTGAGTTACGAGTACCGAAGACGCAAAACTGTGAGTTCATGTCCCCCTTTTCTTTTAACTGTTTTCAGTTTTATAACTTCGGGGGTGAAATACATGTTACAATTATTTACAAACGTTTTATACATGGTATGGTTAGCTAAGGAGGGTTACTGCTTGATCATGTGAAAGGTAGGTATAACACTTAAGGCCATTAATCCTTGTCGTAGGACCAAGGGACATGAGTGATAGATCTATTTGGGTGTAGCGAGCCCACACCCATGAGGACCAGGGTGGCCCATGTGGTGACTATGTCCACATACTAATGCCATGGCAAAATCCGCTAGGTTTGAGTTTTCCTGCACCATTTCACACATACCATTGGCCTTGCAAACCATTGGTGATCTGTTTTTCCTTATTGCTACATACCAGGGACATACATTCATACAGACATACTTTAAAGGTTTATTCATACACAAACACATGAACTCGCTCAACTTTTGTTGATGTTTTCAAATTACATGTATTTCAGGGTACTAAGTGGATCTGGCAGGTGTTGCATGTTTTCAAGTTGCGTTATAAATAAAAGATGTCATCCAAGTCTTCAGAGTTTAGGAGATGTATCTTAATCCTGGACGAGATACATGGTTCTAAACTCGAGTTTGTTTAAGGTCTTTTGTCGAGTCTTAGTGAACTCCTTAAAACATGTTATGGTATGTAATTTAAATTCGGTGTCAACGTTTCAGACAATTTATGTTGTGGTATTTCTAAACTTAATATATGGATGAACATCTACTGGTTTTTATCATATAGCGTTGTTATGATTGAATGTTATGGTATTAAGAAAGTCACACCAATAATCATGCTTCCGCAAAAGTCAGGGTGTGACAATGTTAGAGGCTCCATCTGTGAATAGTATCCAAGGATCCTTGGTTTCTTCAAGCTGTTGGACTTCTAACTCAGCTTCCCTTTGTAAGTCACTACTGAAATCTGCCACAAAGTCAGCTAAGGCTTGGGATTTAATGGCAGTTCTTGGCTCATATCTTATATCATAAGCACTAAGCTTCACTGCCCATTTGGCCATCCTTCCTGATATCTCAGGTTTCCTGAGAACATTCTTAATTGGGAAGTTAGTCTTAACAATGATAGCATGAGTTTCAAAATAATGGCGTAATTTAGTAGATGCCATAATCAAAGCAAGGATATGTTTTTCTAAATGTGAATACCTGGATTCAGCATCAAGCAAACTCTTACTTACATAATATACAGGATGTTGTGTACCTTCGTGATCCTTAACAAGGACTGCACTTACTGCTTTAAAAGAGACTGCTAGATATAAGGATAATATATCCCCTTTTTCTGGTTTCACCAAGGCAGGAGCTGAGGATAGGTAATCCTTAAGGGCTTTGAGAGCATTCTCATGCTTTTCAGTCCACTCAAATTTCTTGTTCTTTCTCAGAATGTCATAGAATTCTTTGCACTTTTCTAATGACTTTGATATGAACCTGTTCAAGGCTGCGATTGTCGCAACCCCCGATCCCTAATCCCCGGGAATGGGCGGCCGCGAGCCAGTTTCGGTGGTATCGCGTATTGTCTAATTTGGCAGCAGAAATTTTCATTAGGACCGTAGTTAGGAAATATTTGATCAGAGTAAAATACCACATTTTCATAACATTAAACACATGGGATAAACCCAAGTTCGCAGTACACACGTTTTCATAGGAATAAATCCTATTTTATTAATAAAAACATCTATTTTATTTTAGGTAACTTTATTGCCACTTTTCCAAGCCTTCAGTGCTGTCCAGCTGGCTTCTATTTGGCTTTCACAGTTTGTTACCTGAAACGCGTTTTAAAACATTTGTCAGTGGGAAATACTGGTGAGTGAATCCCAGTTTAATCAAGTTTAAATAAAAACCATTTCACAGTACTGAGGGCGATCTCGCAATTACATTTGTTTACTGTCAGACCCGACTTGTGGAAATGTTACTCCTTGACCAGGTGGTAACAAATTTTGTATACAAAACCCCAAATACTCATGATAATTGTATTCTTACAAATACTCAATAACTGCTTAATATACATTTAATTGTATGAGGTTTTGTAAAAACAGTTAACAAAAGGGTTTACAAAAAGTGGATCAACTCACATTGCTGTCTTAGATTATCCTTTAGGGTTTCCTGGTGAGAATCTATAATTTACACAAATGCACACGTGTTAGTATAATAACCCATTTTAAAATTAGTAATACCCTCCCTGAGACGGCATTCCAACGACTACGTCGGGCAGAACCACGACAGCCGTTACGGAACCCTAGATCAATCGGGCAGCGTATCTAATATGTATCTAGGGGTTATAATACTTACAACGGAGCAGAACTTCGTTATTTAGGGGGTATTAGACCCGAGTATAATGCCTATAATGTGAGAATTCGAGATACATAAAAGAATTTGAACGATTTGAGTTGAAACCCGAGGCCTCCTTTATATAGGGCCTGATATCAGCTTTTACGCGGCCCGTGTAAATGTAGACAAGGGTCTACGCGGACCGCGTCAAACCCAGTCAACGCTGTAGCTTGTCCGGATCATTGCCTAGACCCGCCACAATGATGACACGTGTCATCACCGGGCTGTGCCACATCTTTGATCACTAGCGGCCCGCGTAAGACTCTTAGAAGGTCTACGCGGCCCGCGATAAACCTAAAAACTTGATTTTTGATTATTTTTAATAATATTTAGGGTATTCGGGGCCCGTTTTCACGTATGGGGTGTATTTTGGGACATATTGGGATATTTTAAAATATATTAGGGTGTCGGTTTTCTTTAGGGTTGTTATATCCTCCCCACCTTGTTTTAGAGCTCGTCCTCGAGATCTTACTGGAACAAGTGTGGATATTTTCTTTGCATTTGAGATTCAAGCTCCCATGTATACTCAGGTCCTCTTTTGGAGTCCCACTTCACTTTGACCAGAACTAATCTTTTGTGCTTGAGGTTCTTGACTTTCCTGTCTTCAATCTGTAGAGGCCTTTCTACAAACTTGAGTTGTTCATTTACCTCTATATCATTAAGAGGTACCATTAGCGATTCATCAGCTAGGCATTTCTTGAGATTAGATACATAAAATACATCATGTATTCCTGTCATTTCCTCTGGTAGTTGTAGCTGATAGCCTACAGGTCCTATTCTTCTAATAATCTCAAAAGGTCCAATATACCTAGGGCTTAGCTTTCCTCTTTTGATGAATCTTACTACTCCTTTCCAAGGAGAGACCTTCAACAATACTTTGTCTCCTACTTGAAATTCCAATGGTTTTCGTCGGTTATCAGCATAGCTCTTCTGTCGATCACGTGCTGCTTTCAGTCGTTCCTTGACTTGAATAATCTTGTCAGTTGTTTCTTGTACTATTTCAGGTCCAGATAGTTGCTTTTCCCCAATTTCTGCCCAACAGACTGGGGTTCGGCACTTTCGTCCATAAAGTGCTTCGAATGGTGCAGCGTTGATACTTGTGTGATAACTATTATTATAAGAAAATTCTATTAAAGGTAAGTGATCGTCCCAATTACCTCCGAAATCAATTACACAAGCTCTAAGCATGTCTTCCATTGTCTGAATTGTCCTTTCGCTTTGTCTGTCCGTTTGAGGATGATAAGCTGTGCTTAGATTTAACTTGGTTCCCATGGCTTTTTGGAAACTTGACCAAAAAATGAGAGGTAAAATGGTTATCCCTATCAGAAACAATTGATAAAGGTATTCCATGTAAAGAAACGATTTCATTTACTTACAATTTAGCTAACTGTTCCATACTGAAAGTTTCTTTCATTGGTAGGAAATGAGCTGACTTGGTTAGCCTATCTACAATCACCCAGATTGTATCATTACCTTTCCTTGTTTTGGGTAATTTAGTAACAAAATCCATTGTTATCAATTCCCATTTCCATACTGGCATTTCTAACTGTTGTAATAAACCTGAGGGTTTCTGGTGTTCAGCTTTAACTTGTGAACAAGTTAAACATTTAGAAACATAGGTTGCTATATCCTTTTTTATTCCTATCCACCAGAAATTCTTTCTTAAATCCTGATACATTTTATCATTTCCTGGATGCATCGTATACTTAGACTTATGGGCTTCTTCTAATATACTATGACGTAGATTTCCGAATTTAGGTATCCACATTCTCTTTTTATGGAATCTCCAAATTCCATCTGTTCCTTGTTGTAATTCCTTAATCATACCTTTTAGCTTTTTAGTATCTTCCTTGATTACTGATTCTTGTGCCTTTTTAATTTGTTCATTTAAATCTACGTGTAGATTTAATTTAAGAGAACGTACCCTTTTTGGCTTTTCATGATACTTTCGGCTTAAAGCATCTGCCACTACATTTGCTTTTCCTTCATGATACTGGATATCACAATCATAATCACTAAGCATCTCCATCCAGCACCTTTGTCTCATATTCAACTCCTTTTGCCCGAAAACATATCTTAAACTTTTATGATCGGTAAATATGGTAAACTTACTACCATAAAGGTAATGTCTCCAAATTTTCAAAGCAAAAATTATTGCTCCTAATTCCAAGTCATGGGTTGAATAATTCTCTTCATGATTCTTAAGTTGTCTAGAGGCGTAAGCTATAACCTTTTAGCGTTGCATCAACACACATCCATAACCTAACTTAGAAGCATCACAATAGACTACAAAGTCTTCAGTTCCTTCTGGTAACGGCAGTATGGGTGTATGGGTTAATCTTTGTTTAAGAATTCTAAATGCTTCTTCTTGTTTTGGTCCCCATTCAAACTTAATGGATTTACAGGTTAACTTAGTTAAAGGAATGGCTATTCTAGAAAAATCTCGAATAAATCTCCTATAATATCCGGCCAATCCTAAGAAACTTCTAACCTCGGTTGATGACTCAGGGGTTTTCAATTTGGTAATCGCCTCGATCTTTGTTGGATCCACATGAATTCATTCATGGTTTACTAAGTGTCCAAGAAACTGTACATGTTCTAACCAAAACTCACATTTTGAAAATTTAGCGTAAAGCTTTTCCTTTCTTAATAGACTTAAAAGTGCGTGCAAATGCTTTGCATGATCCTCTTTACTCTTAGAGTAAATTAGAATATCATCTATGAAGACAATTATGAATTTATCCAAATATGGCTTACATATTCGGTTCATCATGTCCATAAATGCGGCTAGGGCATTGGTTAAACCAAATAGCATGACAGTAAATTCATAATGGCCATACCTTGTTCTAAAAGCGGTCTTAGGAATATCATCTTACTGTACCTTTAATTGATGATATCCTGACCTTAAATCGATTTTAGAGAAAAATCGAGCTCCTTGCAGTTGATCGAACAGATCATCGGTCCTTGGTAATGGGTACCGATTCTTAATCGTGACCTTGTTCAATTCACGGTAGTCAATGCACATACGCATTGATCCGTCCTTCTTTTTAACGAATAAAATCGGCGCTCCCCATGGCGATGAGCTTGGTTGTATGAATCCTTTTCTAACAATTCATCTAATTGTTTCTTTAATTCCTGCATTTCTGCGGGTGCCAAACGGTAGGGTGCTTTGGCAATTGGTGTTGGTCCAGGTAGCAGATGGATTCTGAATTCAACTTCTCTGTCTGGCGGTAGTCCTGGTAATTCTTCTGGAAATACATCTGAAAACTGAGACACTACTGGAATGTCTTGTAGTTCTTTTCCTTTAGTGTTAGTGATTATAGAAATCAAATACACTATAGACCCTTTTCTTATATAGCTTGCAGTTTTCATCACAGAGATGAATTTCGTGGATCTAGATGGCTTATCACCTTTAATTGTGATCTTTTCACCCTTTGGTGAATTTACTTGAATTGACTTTTGATCACATAAAATATTAGCTTTATTGGCTATTAACCAATCCATTCCTAATACAATATCAAATCCTGCCAGATCCATAGGATAAAGGTTTGCCATATACTTTTAGTTTAAAAATTCTATTCTTGCTCCCTGCAAGATTTCAGAAATCCTAACAGTTTCTCCATTAGCTGTCTCTACTAGACATTCTTGTGGTAGTTTAGTTAATGACTGATTTAGAAGTTTGCAAAATGAAGTATTAATAAAACTTTGGTTTGCACCAGAGTCAAATAATACTTTAACAAAAACATCATTAACTAAAAACGTACCGGCTATGACATCCGGAATCATTTTGGCTTCATCTGCAGTCAGAATAAATGCTCTAGCATTTTTAGTGTTCTTGTTGTTCGCGGCTGGAGCTAGTTTTGGACAGTTCGGCTTGATGTGACCTTTTTCTCCACAGTTGAAGCATAGTCCATTACTGGATTTTCTCCTGCAATCTTCTTCCTTATGTCCTGGCATCTTGCAGAAATTGCAAAGAGTGGAGCATTTTCCCGAATGCTTTTTCTTGCAAACCTTGCAGAATGGTGCAGAGGTAGAACCCATATTCCTACGATTGTAATTCCCAGTACGGAATTCTTGGGTAAGCCTTTGAGTTAGGTTTCTCCTCTGGTCTTCTTCTCTAGTACGGATTAACTCATCTGTCAAGGTATTTGCTAGTTCTACAGCTTCTTCTATAGTTTGGGGTCTAGCTGCCTTGACTACATGTCTAATCTCCCCAATTAATCCCCATATGTAACGGGAGATTAATACTGGTTCAGGTGATGCAAGGGTTGGTACTATTCTAGCATATTCAAAGAATGTGGTAGTATAACCCTTACTATCTACCTCGGTCATTCTTAAGTTTAGAAACTTATTAGCTATCTGTTCCTTTTCATTGGGAGGGCAGAATTTCCTTTCTACCATATTCTTAAATTCTTCCCATTCCATGTTGTATACTCTATCACTTCCTCTTGATTGGAGGATAGTGTTCCACCATTCTAAGGCTGAGTTCTTAAATAAATTAGAAGCAAACATTATTTTGTCTTCTTTAACACACTTGCTTATTTTTAAAACAGCCTCAGTCTTTTCTATCCAGCGTAGAGCTGCAATGGGTCCTTCATTGCCCGAGAATTCTATTGGTTTGCAGGACCAGAATTCTTTATAAGAACAACCATAAGGCATGGTTCTTCTTCTTTTGGGAATGGGCACTTGAAGTACGGGTCCATTGTTCACGCTGTTTTCTAGTTCAATTGGTTGCTTACTGCTATGTTTACTTTTATTATTCGCTTCCTGAACCGTTTGAATAATAAATGGCATTGCATCTATAATTCCTTGTGCCACTATGTGTTGAATGGCACTATTATCCATTTGGTTTCCATTGTTATTGATGCTTGGATTCTCATTAACCACGTTAATGTTACTCTGGTTATCGTTATTCAAATTTCCTTGATTTCCTTCGTCGGCCATCTGAATTTTAAACAGTTACCCCGTATTAATATCACAAAATAATATTTAATATAGTCAATCACATGACACGCAATTTAGCCAAAAGCGTCGATCATTGCGACTTACTCTATTCATATACTATGCATCTATTACACACCAGTACTGAAATAAAAATTACAATACCAACTGAAATAAAATTACACAAATAGTAGTAGGCATCTTTTTCATACAGATACACACATATTATATTATTATTTTATTATTATTATTACTACTACCGTTTCTACCATCACATTCACGGATATGGATTCATCCAAAAATCCATATTGCGCTCGTCATACTTCCAGACGAGTCGCTCTCCCACCTGTCTCATTCGTTCACTACTTTCTAAAATTTCCTCACCGAATGTCCTAAGTTCTTGTACGTTTTCTGTACTCATTGGGGGTGCAGGTTCTAGGACTGGGTTCGGAATCTGGGGTGCGGGTTCTTGATATGGGGGTGTAGGTGCCTGGAATCGGTAAGGATCTTCTAAAATCTCCCTAATGTATTCATCGTGGTAATAGGGATCTAAGGGATCCAAACCTGGGTAGGCTCCTATGGTTGGCATAGGCATGTTTTCATGTATCGGGTAACGTTGCACATTGTCCCTAACGTCATCCCACCAGGGGTCGTAATTTGGGTCTAGGGGGTCTGGTGCTGGTACCCTAGGTATTTCTTCCGGATTGAAGTCATGCATTTCTACTTGATTTTCAGGGTTTTCTATCTCCATGGGTTGGTCAGGGATTGGTAGTTGTGGTTAGGGTGCTATTATTTGTTCCAGATTAGGGTCAGCTGCAGTGGTTGCTAGGATGTGAATGTTGGCTATACCCCTATTTATCATATCCTGGGCATAGGCATCGGTTTCGCTTTTGGCTGCTGCTAGTATTCTCTGTTCTTGTAACTTTTTCATACGCTTTCTACGTTCGTGTGCCCCTCGACTGAACCATCCCCTCTTTTTCCTGAGGAAATGGCTCCTCGGACTGAGCCTTAAACACAAAGATTCCTTCTTCCGTATCAGCAGAGTACCCTGAGAGGGCAGGCTGAGAAGAGGAGGTGCCTTCGCTTCTAGGCGAACCAGACAATTGACGTTACGCGTCAGATGGTCCTTGGTCGCTCATACTATAAACTAACAAATAGTCAAATAACACACAATAATAAAATACAATTATGCACGTATTTCCATAATTTATTTCCTAACAGATTGAATTTTGATGTCAGCAGAACGCTTCTGTGGCTGAATCAGTGGCTTAGCTCTGATACCACCTTCTGTCGCAACCCCCGATCCCTAATCCCCGGGAACGGGCGGCCGCGAGCCAGTTTCGGTGGTATCGCGTATTGTCTAATTTGGCAGCGGAAATTTTCATCAGGACCGTAGTTAGGAAATATTTGATCAAAGTAAAATACCACATTTTCATAACATTAAACACATGGGATAAACCCAAGTTCGCAGTACACGCGTTTTCATAGGAATAAATCCTATTTTATTAATAAAAACATCTATTTTATTTTAGGTAACTTTATTGCCACTTTTCCAAGCCTTCAGTGCTGTCCAGCTGGCTTCTATTTGGCTTTCACAGTTTGTTACCTGAAACGCGTTTTAAAACATTTATCAGTGGGAAATACTGGTGAGTGAATCCCAGTTTAATCAAGTTTAAATAAAAACCATTTCACAGTATTGAGGGCGATCTCGCAATTACATTTGTTTCCAAGTTATATCAATTAACATCCATGGTACTGTCAGACCCGACTTGTGGAAATGTTACTCCTTGACCAGGTGGTAACAAATTTTGTATACAAAACCCCAACATACTCATGATAATTGTATTCTTACAAATACTCAATAACTGCTTAATATACATTTAATTGTGTGACACCTGTGTCACTTCAACCATCAAACAACTGCCAAGCCAATGAAATATTGTATTTCATACTTGGGATCTATAAAAATATGTGTATCATTTGCACATATCAATTCTTGTTCAATTTCAAGCTCTAAATCGCTTTCTGGAGGGTTATACGCGCACTGATGCGTAAATATAACCAGTTTAATGCAACAAACACTCCAGAATAGTGAAATAGGCTTAACATACCTTAAGTAACCTTTACATAACTTAGAAATAAGTTTTGAAGGCTTTGGTATGGCAAAATCTAGTTTATTCGCTTACAGGGACTAAACTTGACAAACTGCGAAAGTATGCCAATTTGAACTATAACAGACATTCCGGAACATGACCATAAGTTAAACATACCATAAATATCCTTCACATAGCTTAGAAATAGGCTTTGAGGGGTTCGGTGTGCTAAAATAAACTTTTGGGTCATTCAGGGACTAAAAGTGTCAAAAAGTGCACAAGTTTGCACTTTTGCGCATAACTCACGTTCTGAATACATCCGGACATCCAAAAATTTATGAAAGCATGACTATATTATGCTTTAGTGTTTGGCTTGCCAAAAATCCATTCGTCGCGTCATTTGGATCGTTTTATGCGGCAACATTTTAGGGCCTTAAAGTTGGCTTTACGGGCCTTAGAAGTGTCGGAAATGGCCTTAAACACGTGCAGGGACTGAAACTGTCATTCTGCAAACTTATTTCTGATCTGTGCAGGCCAGGCGGCCCGCCTCAGTTTCTGAACATCCTCACGCGGCCCGCGTCCCACTATCAGACCAGATTAACTGCATTTAACAGCAGATTGCAGCTGGTTGATCCACACCCACACATTCTCAATTGTCTAGTCAGCTGATAAGGATCATTTTTTTTCACCACAACATGCCAACACTTGTACGGATGCGATTAAAGCACGGTTTACATGAAATGATCTTAACGGTTACCCGAAAACTATAAATACCCCACCCCACAACTTCAAAAACCACTAGAATTTTGATCTTAGAAACTCTAAGTTGAAACCATTGTTTCATACCTGAGATTCTCGGATCGAGATTAGCATTCGGGGACCCTTCGTAAGTATTCTTTCGTTCTTTTATTGCTTTTCGAGTCTTTCGAGTCTGAAAGTCAAACTTTGTTTGACTTTCTGCGTTGACCAGTTTATGGTCAATGAGAAGTTCGTTTGAACTTCGCAACGTGAGTGTAATCACGTTGGTTATAGTCCCTTGGGACTATGCCTACTGATTACCACGTTATCTAGGGTCGTAGGGTAAGCGATCTAATAAATCGCTTATACCTCGAACCCGACCCATTTGGTCGATCATTAGGATCCGACCAAACACTTTAGGTGACCATAGTAGGTAGGGAATAACCTTCCGAGGTTATACCCTATGGTCACATCGTTTGAGTAGTTGTATGATAGGTAGTTTATATGCCTTAGGTAAATTACCAGAATACCCTTTTCATGTATAATTGGTAATTAAGCATATGTAACCTAAACTTTTGTCACATAACTGATTATATAACGTGTTTAGGCATATAACACTTGTCATAGGACTAGTTAGGCGGTCCGAACGCGTTCTACGCGAACGACGCGTTAAAGTTGCATAAGCTACCTTAATGAGTCACGATGGGTCGAAAGCACTTAGGTTAGGTTTCATTTAGTATGTAGGCTTTGTTAAACCATATGACACGAGTCTCTATACTCGTTTGGTTTACAAACCCTCATTCTATCTAAATCATCCGATTTAGGTCCGGTTATTAACATAGTTACCTATATTAGGTGCCGTTTGATTTCCGTGATCTCTAGCATTGTTTGGTTGTTACTCAAGGACTACTAAGCAATCTCAAGTGAGTACATAGACCCCTCTTTTACTGTTTTCCAAACTGTTTTGGGGTGAAACACATGTGCCTACTTGTTACATTCATGCTTTCCCGTTTTCACATCATATACCTGCTATGTTCGTTAGTACATTATAGTACATGATTTCATTACATTTTATGCTATGTATGTCCATTGTGTGCATACTTAGTACATTGTTTTACATTACATTTTGTTGCATATGCTCATCCAGTATATGAACACATTATATTACATTTTGAACCGTTTATAACTATTTGACTATGTGAACCGTTGTAATCATTTGACTATGTGAACCGTTTGTATCTGTGAACCGTTTGTATCTGTGAACCGTTTGTATCTGTGAACCGTTTGTGTCTGTGAACCGTTTATATCTGTGAATCGTTTGTGTCTGTGAACCGTTTGTATCTATGAATCGTTTGTATCTGTGAACCGTGTGAACTGTATTTGACCATACATAAACATTTCTACAATTGTTAAACATTACTTTGGTGGTTTGGTTTGATTAAGTGATTAAGTAACGATGCGTGTGTAATATGATACAAGCATGGTGGATACACCGCTGGTACTTCCTATATATAAGTGTTTGTATGGTATTACATATCGTAGCGTTATTTGAATCATTTCATTTTGAGACATATAACATTTTATGTCACACCCCGACCGCGTATAACATACAAACCGCGGCGGAAACATCGGGGCGTGTTGCAACAGAATTAATTGTTTCATAACCATGGCACACAAAGTGTATTTTATTTATTAAACAAGGGTGTTACATTGTCTCAAAACAGTAAATTAAGAGTTCAGAACATAATTAAACATAGTCTATCTTCTTTTAAAGTTTCTAAGGCACAGGTCCGCCCTAGTATCATGAACAACATCCTATGGAAAAGCACCTGAAAACACATGTGAAAATAGGTACGTCAGCATAAAAATGCCTGTGAGATACATAGGTTTTGTGAAAATAAGATTCATGACTTTTGTTTGAGAAAATGTTTAGTCATGAACCTTGTTATTTGCTTTGCTTTGTAAATCATTTGAAAAACAATGAGTTCAGATGATAAGTATAAATAAATGTCAGGTTAAATAAATAACCATGTAAAAATGTGTTTGTATAAGATAAGTTGTTTGTAAATCAATGTCTTGTGAAAAATATGTTATTTGTATGAAATGTTCTATGTCTCAAACTGAAATGATTCAAATAACGTTACGACATGTAATACCATACAAACACTTATATATAGGAAGTACCAGCGGCGTATCCACCATGCTTGTATCATATTACACACGCATCGTTACTTAATCACTTAATCAAACCAAACCAACCAATGTAAAAAGTCTATGTTTAAATCAATTGTCAAATGTATTGAATAATATGTCAAAGTGTTTATGTCAAGATGTAAATCATGTCAAATGTCTATGTCAAATATCCATGTCAAATGTCTATGTCAAATATCCATGTCAAATGTCTATGTCAAATATCCATGTCAAATGTTTAAGTGAATAATGTCTATGTCAAAATGTCATGTATGGCAAGTGAAATGTCTCAACTAAACCATATGCACAAAAACAAAATATTGAAGTAAAACTTGGTTTAAATCAAAGCTATGTTTTGTGTAAATGCATGCAACTATTTAATATGAACATTTATGCGGTATTGTGAAAATGCATACATCCAAGCCTTGCGACTGTGGTGATAAACCCTTTAAACAAATTAAAGGTCTATCTGTCTTATGTCAGCGAATTCGGTCATTCCTTTCTGTCCCCTTTCCCTGGGATGTCCGGAACGGGAGTTGTCAATTCCTATGGTACCACTACCTACTAACGAACGGCGTAGCTAATGTTAATGAATGTATTGTCCCATGTAAACAAACCAAATGTCATACCAAAATGTAAACATGTGAAAACAATGCACTAAGTATGTAATCAAATGAACATACATAGCGTGAAATGTCATGTAAAACGATGTACTAAGTAATGCACATAATGGGCACACCTAGCAGGAAATGTCATGTAAAACAATGTACTAAGTAATGCACACAATGGGCACACCTAGCAGGAAATGTCATGTAAAACAATGTACTAAGTAATGCACACAATGGGCACACCTAGCAGGAAATGATATGAAATCATGTACTATAATGTACTAACGAACATAGCATGTATATGATGTGAAAACAGGAAAGCATAAAAGTAACAAGTAGGCACATGTGTTCCACCCCAAAACAGTTTGGAAAACAGTAAAAGAGGGGTCTATGTACTCACTTGAGATTGCTCAGTTGTCAAAAGATAACCACCAAGTAATGCTATAGATCTCGGAATCAAACGGCACCTAATATAGGTAACTATGTTAATAAACCGGACCTATCTCGGAAGACTGGGTAGCATTAGGGTTTGTAAACCAAATGAGTGTCGGAACTCACGTGATATGGTTTAACAAAGCCTACATGCTAAATGAAACTTAACATAATTGTTTACGACCCATTACGACCCGTTTAGGAAGCTTATGCTACTTTAACGCGTCGTGCGCGTGAAACGCGTTTGGACCGCCTAACTAGTCCTATGACAAGTATTATATGCCTAAACATGTTACAAAATCAGTTACGTGACAAAAGTTTAGGTTACATATGCTAAATTACCAATTATGTATGAAAAGGGTATTCTGGTAATTTACCTAAGGCATATAAACTACCTATCATACAACTACTTAAACGATGTGACCATAGGGTATAACCTCGGAAGGTTATTCCCTACCTACTATGGTCACCTAATGTGTTTGGTCGGATCCTAATGATCGACCAAACTGGGTCGGGTTCGAGGTATAAGCGATTTATTAGATCGCTTACCCTACGACCCTAGACAACGTGGTAATCAATAGGCATAGTCCCAAGGGACTATGACCATCGTGATTACAATCACGTTGCGAAGTTCTAACGAACTTCGCATTGACCATTACTGGTCAACGCTGAAAGTCAAACAAAGTTTGACTTTCTGACTCGAAAAGCAGTAAAATAAGGAAAAGAACGAAAGAATACTTACGAAGGGTCCCCGAATGCTAATCCCGATCCAAGAACTCAGGTATGAAACAATGGTTTCAACTTAGAGCTCTCAAATAAGAATTCTTGTGCTTTAAAACAATGAAAGGCATGGGGTATATATAGTTTTCGGTGAACCGTTGAGATCGTTTCATGGAAACCGTGATTCGATCCCATCCGTACACTTGTTGAAAGGTTATGGAAGCCACATATGCTCCTTATCTTAGTGATTAAGCAACTTAAAACATGTGGTTAAGGATCAATTGGCTGCAACTTGTGTTTAGAAACATTGAATCTACCCAGATAGTCAGTCGCGTAGCGCGACGGGTAAGCCCTATGGGCTCGCGCTACGCTAGCACTCCCCCTGAATCAGAATGTTTCAAAATTGGCAGCAATGGTCCCTGCACGTGTTTAAGGCCTTTTTCGATGCGTTTGAACCCCGTTAACCTCATTTCAAGGCTCTAAAATGAAGTTAAAGTATAGGGAACTCAAAACATACTCAAAAATATGCCGGATGATGGTTCGTTTGGTCGTACGAACGCAATGTTCGCTTAATTACGACGGAATGCGCATAAGCGCGAAAAACGATCCAAATGACGCGACGAATGGATTTTTCTTATGGCGAACACTAAAATAAAATATAGTCATGCTTACATAAATTTTTGGATGTCCAGATGTATTCAGAACGTAAGTTATGCGCGAAAATGCAAACTTGTGCACTTTTTGACACTTTTAGTCCCTGAATGTCCCAAAAGTTTATTTTAGCACACCAAACCCCTCAAAGCCTATTTCTAAGCTATGTAAAGGATATTTAAGGTGTGTTTAAATTATGTTCATATTCCGGAATGTTCGTTACAGTTCAAATTGACATACTTTCGCAGTTTGTCATATTTAGTCCCTGTAAGCGAATTAACTTGTTTTTGCCATACCAAAGCCTTCAAAACTTATTTCTAAGTTATGTAAAGGTTATTTAAGGTATGTTGAGTATATGTTGATGTTCCGGAGTATTTCTCGCATTAAACTGAGTACGTTTACGCACTAGTTTGCGTATAACTCTCCAGAAAGCGATATAGAGTTTGAAATTACATAAAAGTCAAAACATGAAAAATGTATAACATAACAAAACAGACATTGGGATCAAATAACATTGTTTTATTGATAACAGAACTGTTCATAGTGATTACAAGCACAGTTGTTACATTTTATACAAATAACATACTTTTCACAATACATTGTTTTACAAGCAACTTAACTTATACAAACTCATTTTACAATGGTTATTCAGTTAACCATACATTTTTCTCTTATTTATACATATCATCTGATCTTATCGTTTTTCAAATGATTTACAAAACAAAGCAAATTACAAGGTTCATGACTAAACATTTTCTCAAACATAAGTCATGAAACCTATTTTCACAAAACCTATGTATCTCACAGGCATTTTTATGCTGACGTACCTATTTTCACATGTGTTTTTCAGGAGCTGTTGCATAAGATGATCAAGATACACATAGGCAGACTTGGGCTTTAGTGACAATAAAAGATGCAAGACTAGTTAATTATGTTGTATTTTCTTTGTTTGTTAAGACATGGTAACACTTTTAATCAATAAAACGAAACTTCAATTGCCATGGATTTGAAACAATTAATTCTGTTACAACACTCCCCGACGTTTCCGCCACGTTTTGTATGTTCTACGTGGTCGGGGTGTGACAGAAAAGATGGTATCAGAGCCAATGGTTATAGGGAATTAGGTTATTAGTAATGCTTTGACCTAGTCTATAACCTTCTTAGGACCCTAACGCGAGTTTACTTGCGTTTAGTCATAAAACAATACCGTCACCTATCCTTAGGCGACTACCACAACAAGAACATAAATTTCAAAACCGCTTTGAAAACTAATCATCTGTTCTAGGATGATTGATTACAAGGTTTTGAACCCTCTATTGTAAGGTTTTGAACCCTCTGTTATAAGGTTTTGAACCCCTTTGAATTTTCAAAATCTCGTCAAGGTTTTGGGTTTTAAATAATGTGAACACGTGCAAACTGGAAGAGTGAATGCCTGTATTCTGGGTTTTCTGTCTAGGCAAGCACTTCGTATACATCTCATCAGACGCGAGACCAGTTGTGCTTACCTGGGAATTCTTGGGATGAGTGTTCACTTATAGGCGAGCATGTCTTCGCGATACATTATTTTTGACCTATTTACTTTGATTAATCACCGAGGTCGTTTGTTGCTTTGTAGTAACAAACAAATGACCACTATCCTTGCTTTCATCAGATTTGTTTCATCTCATTCTTTTCGTCTAATTCTCTCACTCGTTTCCTTTCATGTTTCCTCTTTTAGAATGCCTCCTCGACGCGAAAACCAGATAGCGACTGCCGAATTGGCAGAAATCATTGCGCAGCAAATGGCTGCTCAATTCCCAAACCTCTTTGCTCAATGGAATCAAGCCAACAACAACAACAATGGTCCATGCAATTTCAAGAGTTTTAACTCGGCGAAACCACTCAAGTTTAGTGGTTCTGAGGGAGCGACTGGGCTTCTTCAATGGTTCGAGAGCATTGAGAATACTTTCCGCCATGTGCAGTGTCCTGACAATCGCAAGGTCGAGTTTGCTTCGAGTGTGTTCCAGAAGAGAGCCCTTACGTGGTGGAACGGGGTTATGAGAGATCGTGGTGCAGAAGTTGCTCTAGCACAGACATGGGCTGAACTTAGGGCCCTTATGATGAAGGAATTCTGTCCTCGTCACGAGATCAGGGCTTTAGAAAGGGAATTCGACAATCTTGAGTAAGACAGCGGTGAGCATCGAGCCTACACGGACCGTTATGAGGAGTTGAGTCTGTTATGCCCAAACATGGTCACGCCTTTGGATAAGGCAATAGAAAAGTACATTGATGGCCTCCCTGACTCAATACAAGACATTGTGACTGGCAGCAACCCTACTACAGTTAGACAGGCCATTGAGCTATCTGCAACCTTGACTGAATCAAAGATCAGGAAAGGTAAGCTTTTCCGAAAAGGTGATAAGAAACCGGTCGAAGAATCGAACCCAATCGAGGAATCAAAGACCATGGATGAACAGATTGGATCCCCTAAAAAGTCAAAGAAGCGAAAGGCTTCTCAGAACTTCGCCATGGTTACTCACAATGATCAAGCCGTCCCCAACCAACCAGCGCAACCCCCTGCTAGGAAGCCATACAATGGAACTGCACCCTTGTGCAACCAATGTAGCCTCCATCATCATGCCAATGTAAAGTGCCGCAAATGCCAAACTTGTGGGCTTATAGGCCATACAGCAAGAGTCTGCCCAGCTGCAGCTGCACCAAACCAAGCTGGCAACAATACCGCTCAAGGTCGTTTTCTACCAGGTTCTTGCTTCAACTGTGGCGAGATGGGTCATTTCCAAAGAAATTGCCCAAAGCTTGCTAATGCAAATCCAGCACAGGGATGAGCATCTAACCGACAACATCGTTTAGAAATAATCACGTCTTATGTATTATTTTCTTTTGTTGTCAAAGTCCATGAAACAGTTGTTAACATTGTTTATAAATAAATCTTTTATTTACATTGCAATGTATTTATGTGATTGTATGTATAAACAACATATCCCTTACAATACCGACAATCAAGGAATCATATTCCTTGAAAAGCAAACTACCCCCAAAATTCTTCCATTTTACATTCTCTTGCGTTTTCCACAAAGATCCTAAGTACCCGTCTCTTGCAAAGAAACGAAGTACAAGGTGCAAGTAATAATTCTGTACGAATACCCCAAGTACCACTATAAATTCTTAATAGGGTACCCAAGGGTATTTCCGTATGTCCTAAATTATTGTGTACCTTAATTCGAATATTACGTTTTCCTGAAAACGAAAATCGAATTTTTGGGAGATCTTCCTATCTCTTCAGATAGATCCTAGAGGACATTGAAGTCCATCAACTGGTTTCCATATCCGTTCTCAATCGATAACAAATTAATAACAAATTAATAACCAAGTTAAAAAACTATGTGATTATGTGCTTATGAACATTACAAGACAAACTGTGCGGACTATGCAAGGAATTACGTAATTATGGATGCATACATAATTATGGAATTTAGTGCACAGAAACCACAGCGAGCTTTGTCATGTGCCTAGAAGTTAACTCTATTCATTTCCATTTCTGATGAAGCACCCGTTGAAAATAACTCCGTTTGTTCATTTTCGTTTCTGAAGATTTGTCCGTTAAGGAAATGAATATCCGTTTGTCTCTCCTTTTCATTTCCATTTCTGATGAAGCACCCATTGAAAATGACTCCGTTTGTTCATTTTCGTTTCTGAAGATTTTTCCGTTAAGGAAATGAATATCCGTTTGTCTCTCCTTTTCATTCCCATTTCTGATGAAGCACCCGTTGAAAATGACTCCGTTTGTTCATTTTCGTTTCTGAAGATTTGTCCGTTAAGGAAATGAATATCCGTTTGTCTCTCCTTTTCATTTCCATTTCTGATGAAGCACCCGTTGAAAATGACTCTGTTTGTTCATTTTCGTTTCTGAAGAATTGTCCGTTAAGGAAATGAATATCCGTTTGTTTCTCCTTTTCATTTCCATTTATGAGGAAGCACCCGTTGAAAATGACTCCGTTTGTTCATTCTCGTTCTGAAGAATGTCCGTTAAGGAAATGACAGGATTATGCCTTATATATCTCTGGTGGTTATTTGACACAAAGTCACAAATAGACTCCTACGAATAAATTTCGGGACGAAATTTCCTAAAGTAGGGGAGACTGTGACACCTGTGTCACTTCAACCATCAAACAACTGCCAAACCAATGAAATATTGTATTTCATACTTGGGATCTGTAAAAATATGTGTATCATTTGCACATATCAATTGTTGTTCGATTTCAAGCTCTAAATCGCTTTCTAGAGGGTTATACGCGCACTGATGCGTAAATATAACCAGTTTAATGCAACAAACACTCCGGAATAGTGAAATAGGCTTAACATACCTTAAGTAACCTTTACATAACTTAGAAATAAGTTTTGAAGGCTTTGGTATGGCAAAATCTAGTTTATTCGCTTACAGGGACTAAACTTGACAAACTATGAAAGTATGCCAATTTGAACTGTAACAGACATTCTGGAACATGACCATAAGTTAAACATACCATAAATATCCTTCACATAGCTTAGAAATAGGCTTTGAGGGGTTCGGTGTGCTAAAATAAACTTTTGGGTCATTCAGGGACTAAAAGTGTCAAAAAGTGCACAAATTTGCACTTTTGCGCATAACTCACGTTCTGAATACATCCGGACATCCAAAAATTTATGAAAGCATGACTATATTATGCTTTAGTGTTTGGCTTGCCAAAAATCCATTCGTCGCGTCATTTGGATCGTTTTTCGCGCTTATGCGCATTCCGTCGTAATTAAGCGAACATCGCGTTCGTACGGCCAAACGAACCAATGTCCGGCATATTTTTGAGCGTGTTTCATGTCCACAATGTTTAGGAAACATTTTAGGGCCTTAAAGTTGGCTTTACGGGCCTTAGAAGTGTCGGAAATGGCCTTAAACACGTGCAGGGACTGAAACTGTCATTCTGCAAACTTATTTCTGATCTGTGCAGGCCAGGCGGCCCGCCTCAGTTTCTGAACATCCTCACGCGGCCCGCGGCCCACTATCAGACCAGATTAACTGCATTTAACAGCAGATTGCAGCTGGTTGATCCACACCCACACATTCTCAATTGTCTAGTCAGCTGATAAGGATCATTTTTTTGTCACCACAACTTGCCAACACTTGTACGGATGCGATTAAAGCACGGTTTCCATGAAATGATCTTAACGGTTACCCAAAAACTATAAATACCCCACCCCACAACTTCAAAAACCACTAGAATTTTGATCTTAGAAACTCTAAGTTGAAACCATTGTTTCATACCTAAGATTCTCGGATCGAGATTAGCATTCGGGGACCCTTCGTAAGTATTCTTTCGTTCTTTTATTGCTTTTCGAGTCTTTCGAGTCTGAAAGTCAAACTTTGTTTGACTTTCTGCGTTGACCAGTTTATGGTCAATGAGAAGTTCGTTTGAACTTCGCAACGTGAGTGTAATCACGTTGGTTATAGTCCCTTGGGACTATGCCTACTGATTACCACGTTGTCTAGGGTCGTAGGGTAAGCGATCTAATAAATCGCTTATACCTCGAACCCGACCCATTTGGTCGATCATTAGGATCCGACCAAACACTTTAGGTGACCATAGTAGGTAGGGAATAACCTTCCGAGGTTATACCCTATGGTCACATCGTTTGAGTAGTTGTATGATAGGTAGTTTATATGCCTTAGGTAAATTACCAGAATACCCTTTTCATGTATAATTGGTAATTAAGCATATGTAACCTAAACTTTTGTCACATAACTGATTATGTAACATGTTTAGGCATATAACACTTGTCATAGGACTAGTTAGGCGGTCCGAACGCGTTCTACGCGAACGACGCGTTAAAGTTGCATAAGCTACCTTAATGAGTCACAATGGGTCGAAAGCACTTAGGTTAGGTTTCATTTAGTATGTAGACTTTGTTAAACCATATGACATGAGTCTCTATACTCGTTTGGTTTACAAACCCTCATTCTATCTAAATCATCCGATTTAGGTCCGGTTATTAACATAGTTACCTATATTAGGTGTCGTTTGATTTCCGTGATCTCTAGCATTGTTTGGTTGTTACTCAAGGACTACTACGCAATCTCAAGTGAGTACATAGACCCCTCTTTTACTGTTTTCCAAACTGTTTTGGGGTGAAACACATGTGCCTACTTGTTACATTCATGCTTTCCCGTTTTCACATCATATACCTGCTATGTTCGTTAGTACATTATAGTACATGATTTCATTACATTTTATGCTATGTATGTCCATTGTGTGCATACTTAGTACATTGTTTTACATTACATTTTGTTGCATATGCTCATCCAGTATATGAACACATTATATTACATTTTGAACCGTTTATAACTATTTGACTATGTGAACCGTTGTAATCATTTGACTATGTGAACCGTTTGTATCTGTGAACCGTTTGTATCTGTGAACCGTTTGTATCTGTGAACCGTTTGTGTCTGTGAACCGTTTATATCTGTGAACCGTTTGTATCTGTGAACCGTTTGTATCTGTGAACCGTTTGTATCTATGAATCATTTGTATCTGTGAACCGTGTGAACCGTATTTGACCATACATAAACATTTCTATAATTGTTAAACATTACTTTGGTGGTTTGGTTTGATTAAGTGATTAAGTAATGATGCGTGTGTAATATGATACAAGCATGGTGGATACGCCGCTGGTACTTCCTATATATAAGTGTTTGTATGGTATTACATATCGTAGCGTTATTTGAATCATTTCAGTTTGAGACATATAACATTTTATACAAATAACATACTTTTCACAATACATTGTTTTACAAGCAACTTAACTTATACAAACTCATTTTACAATGGTTATTCAGTTAACCATACATTTTTCTCTTATTTATACATATCATCTGATCTTATCGTTTTTCAAATGATTTACAAAACAAAGCAAATTACAAGGTTCATGACTAAACATTTTCTCAAACATAAGTCATGAAACCTATTTTCACAAAACCTATGTATCTCACAGGCATTTTTATGCTGACGTACCTATTTTCACATGTGTTTTTCAAGAGCTGTTGCATAAGATGATCAAGATACACATAGGCAGACTTGGGCTTTAGTGACAATAAAAGATGCAAGACTAGTTAATTATGTTGTATTTTATTTGTTTGTTAAGACATGGTAACACTTTTAATCAATAAAACGAAACTTCAATTGCCATGGATTTGAAACAATTAATTCTGTTACAACACTCCCCGACGTTTCCGCCACGTTTTGTATGTTCTACGTGGTCGGGGTATGACAAATTGTATGAGGTTTTGTAAAAACAGTTAACAAAAGGGTTTACAAAAAGTGGATCAACTCACATTGATGTCTTAGATTATCCTTTAGGGTTTCCTGGTGACAATCTATAATTACACAAATGCACACGTGTCAGTATAATAACCCATTTTAACATTAGTAATACCCTCCCGGAGACGGCATTCCAACGACTACATCGGGCAGAACCACGACAGCCATTATGGAACCCCTAGATCAATCGGGCAGCGTATCTAATACGTATCCAGGGGTTATAATACTTACAACGGAGCAGAACTTCGCTATTTAGGGGGTATTAGACCCGAGTATAATGCCTATAATGTGAAAATTCGAGATACATAAAAGAATTTGAACGATTTGAGTTGAAACCCGAGGCCTCCTTTATATAGGGCCTGATTTCAGCTTTTACGCGGCCCGCGTAAATGTAGACAAGGGTCTACACTGCCCGCGTCAAACCCAGTCAACGCTGTAGCTTGTCCGGATCATTGCCTAGACCCGCCACGATGATGACACGTGTCATCACCGGGCTGCGCCACATCTTTGATCTCTAGCGGCCCGCGTAAGACTCTTAGAAGGTCTACGCGGCCCGCGACAAACCTAAAAACTTGATTTTTGATTATTTTTAATAATATTTAGGGTATTCGGGGCCCGTTTTCACTTATGGGTTGTATTTTGGGACATATTGGGATATTTTAAAATATATTAGGGTGTCGGAAAATATTCAAGGGTGTCGGTTTTCTTTAGGGTTGTTATAGTGATCCTTCCTGTCAACATTTGCACATCCTTAGCATTGGCAGGAGATTTGATATTCACAATCGCCTTGATTTGCTCTAGACTTGCCTCGATGCCTCTTTTTGTTACCATGTAACCTAAGAACTTTCCTGCTTTAACACCAAAATGACACTTGGAAGGATTCAATTTCACGTTGAATTTATCAAGGATATTGAATTCTTCCTCCAAATCTCTAAGGTGATCCTCAGCTCTTTTGGACTTAACCACCATGTCATCTATATAGACTTCCATAGTGTGTCTAATTTGCTCCTTAAACATCATATTGACTAGCCTTTGATAAGTAGCACCTGCATTTCTTAGTCCAAATGGCATAGCAATATAACAATATATACCAGTTGGGGTCATAAAGGCTGTATCCTCTTGATCAGATGGTTCTATCTGAATTTGTTGAAATCCAGATGAAGCATCCATAAAAGTCAACAACTCATGACCCGCGGTAGCATCCACCATGGAGTCAATGTGGGGTAGTGGGAAAGGATCCTTGGGACATGCCTTGTTTAAATTAGTAAAATCGACACATACCCTCCACTTTCCGTTTTTCTTTTGAAAAACAACCACATTGGCTAACCATCTTGGATACTTAACCTCTCTTATCATACCTGCTCTGAGCAGCTTGTCTACCTCCTCCTGGATAATGGCATTCCTTTCGGGTGCAAACTTTGTGACAACCCGAATATTCAGGTTAGTATTACATAAATTCCACAACTCTTCAACGCGTATCCTTACATTTGATTCATTAAATGTTCGTGTGCGCATAATCATTCATGAAACCATTTATACTTGAACCATTTAGGTGTATTGTTAGTCTTTCGGACTAGGGCGCAAACCCACTTGTAACACACCCGTTTGGGTCTCTCTCGTCTGGCCCACATAGTACATCAGGCCCGAACCTTTTATGTTAGAATGGGGGCGGGTATTGGGTTACTTGTAGCCCACTCCTAAACATAAACTATGATCTCATGTAATGGGCTCAAGCCCATTCCAGTTATAAGGAAACCGCCCCAAACAAGTGTTATAATACGTATAGTATTAGAATGATTATAATCATAAATTAAAACAAACCCTACCCTCCTCTCTCAAGATCACGCACGACTGAAGAAACCCCCCCCCCTTCGTGAGATATCATTCTGTTAAAAGAATCGGGGTTAGTATAGCAAAGGTGTTATATTATGTAGAACTTGTTATGTATATACATATGAAAAGGAACGATCATACACTATATGTTAAGAGGTAGAAGATGATAAATGTCCAAAGTACAGCATGAACAAGCCATAATGATATTGTGTGATTCGATATTAGTGGTGATAATATGTCTGAGTGCATGATATGCTTAGGATAATAGTGAGTTATGTGACTCGATTATTATTTGATTATTGTGAGTTGGGGAACTGTTTGTATAAAACCGATTAAATAATGAATTGCTATCTCAAACAGAAGGTTGTTATACTATTTGATTTTTAATTGGGCATTGAATTGTAGAAGAAGAATGAACTAGAACTTGCTGGTTAGATTAAATTATGGCTTCATATAATTGGCATTAATTATGGGGAGGGTTATGATGATACACGGTTATGAAGATAGGGGTAGAGTTGGGTTATGGGCTATGGTAAATGTGGGTTAATAGGTAAACTGTTGTTATATAAAATCAATTGGGCCGGTTGGGTTGGAACCATTTTATATTGGGCTGTATAAGTTTTGTAAAGGGAATCTAGTAGGCCAAACAAAAGGGATAAGCCGCACTGTTTTGTTTTGATGGGCTGCCCACTCGAATTGGGCTACACACTCCCGAGTGGGCTTGCACCACTGGGTCGTGTGTCCCTAAGAGAACTGTGTGGTGTTGGATGTTGCACCGTTTGGTTGTGATCGGGATAATAGGTGATGTTAGATTAGTTGTTACGAGTTCTGTGAGGTGGGGATTTATTATGTGAACGAATAATTGAACCAACTACTCGCTGTGTAATTATATGATATTAATGAGATGGTATGTCATACGAATTACTATAGTGACTTGTGTAATGTTATGTACGGTCTGTGTATACTATAAGGGCAGTATGTGTATAGAATACGTGTTCTCTGTGCTTACGACTGACTGTTATTGGTAACCACACTAGGATTTGGTTGATCAATTTGGAACGAGTAGTGTAATTAATTCTTACCGAGCAAAACCAAGGTGAGTTCACTGCTCTTTTCCAAGAATGCATCCTGGGAAGGGATATCGGGTAACGTTTTCAGGGAAGAATGTCAGGTTAATGGGATGTTTGTTATTACTCAGTTTCTATCATATAAGACCCCTTACATCTACCGATTGTTGCCGGGAAGGCAACGAGGTATTTAGTTGATAGCGCTATTAGGTTTGGCACCCTCACACCGGGCCGGAATGGACGGGCGTGAACTATTTACCTTGACCACTTGACCAATGCTTTGATAGAGGCATTGGGGTTTGGGCAAACACTTATAGTAGCCACATACGGTAATCGAGTTAATAACATCATCAAAACATAACGTTGAATTGTTTTATACACATATCTGGTAACTAAACGCGTTAACAAAACTTTGAACTCACCAGCGTCGTCTAACACACTTGTCTGCATGCTTGCAGGTCGTTAGGTGTTTGATATGGACTTGCTATCTGGGAGTGCTGGAGTAGTCATGGATCGAGACTCTTGGATATTTGATGCATTGGTTTTAAACACTTATTTTGCAACAGCTGTTAAAAAATTTACCTTATGCTTCCGCTGAATGTTTTCTTTGTTTTTAACTCTTGACTTGGATTTATCTTATGCAATGAAACGAATGTTTTATTTAAATATTAATTATTGGTTCGATATGATTAGTGGATCGAATCCTGGTACATCACACGTCCCGCGGTGTTTCCGCATGTGGTATTTTGGGGTGTGACAGTTTGGTATCAGAGCCACTGGTTATAGTGAACTAGGTTTTAAAACGTTTTTGTAAAACCAGACTATAACCGAACACCTTCGAAAATCGATCATGACACTCAGCTCCAGATTGCAAGGTTCATCTTCTGTTTACTTTATGCATTACTTGTATAGTAGTCACACACTCACAGCTTGCATGAAACAACATACTAGATACTATGGTGACTTGATAGCATGACACTACTCTTCGACTCTTGTGATTCGTAATCCTGTAATACCTTCTGTTTTGTTATTTGAATGCGGGGGAAACTTTTAGCGCAAGTTAAGAGGCACTGAGATGAGCATGCAAATTGTCTTATTATTATGGGTGCACACATAATAATAACGTGAGGTGCATGTAAGTCCCAGTGAGGCTTAACGAGTGTGAGAAGGGTTCTGCCCTATTGTGTGTAAACTTGGTAGTTGTAAATATCAACATGAGACTTGACTTTTACCTCATCTTGACACCTAAATATGTTCCCTTTCCTTATATAGAAACATGAGTGGACGAGGTCATGGACGTGGTCACATCGCAATGACCCAAGCTGAGATGACAAACTTAATCAACACACGTGTAGCTGAGGCATTGGCAACCTACCAAGCTGGTACGAAATGCACCAAATACTTTTAATCTTGTGTCGTGAACACAACTCTTACTTTTGTGTTGTATTTTCTTTCGTCCAGCGCATCCGAACAACCAGCCTGCTTGTACTTTTAAAACATTCATGGATTGTAAGCCATAGACCTTCAGTGGGACTGAAGGGGCTGTAGGACTTCTGCGATGGTTTGAGAAAGCAGAATCAGTGTTTGCAATGTGTAACTGTCCTGCTGGGGACAGAGTGAAGTATGCTACGGGCACGCTTGAGGATGGTGCCCTGACATGGTGGAATGCCCAGGTTCAGCTGTTGGGCATCGAAGAGGCTAATGCTACCACTTGGGACGATTTTAAGGAACTGATAAGAGAGGAGTACTGTCCCCGGGATGAGATTCAGAAACTAGAAAATGAGTATTATGATCTTAAGATGGTGGGATCAGATATTGAAGCGTATGCGAAACGGTCACATGAGTTGGCGATCATGTGCCCGAACTTGTCCCGACCTCCGCATCGGAGAATTGAACTGTTCATCAAGGGATTAGCTCCTCGAGTGAAAGGCTTGGTTACTGCAGCGAATCTCAACAACTTAACTCAGATTGTTCGTTTGGCTCACAAAATCACCGATCAGGAGGTGGAGAGTGGTTCTTTACCACCGCGTGTTTCTGCCACTACTGCTGTTACAACCACCGCTACTACGCCGGCTAGCGATAACAAATGGAAATGGAACGACGCTGACAAGTCAACCAGCATCAGCCAATCTTAGAAAAAGCCTGACAATAGCACCAACCGTAGTTTCAGTCAGTCGTCTTCAGTTAATCAAGGCCAGGGCAGTAATCAGAATCAGGGCACTTATGTTGGGAAGAAGCCGCAGTGCAACAAGTGTGGCTATCATCATTACGGGCAGTGTGTCCGGGCTTGTCGAAGGTGAGAGAAAGTGGGCCATGAGACCAAAGACTGTAGAGCCCCATAGCCAAAGCAGCAGCAGCAGCAAAATCAGCAGTATCAGAGACAGCAAAGGCAGTAACCCCATCAGAATCAGGGTTTCAAGAAAGAGTGTTATCAGTGTGGGGATGAGGGCCACTTTAAACGGGATTGCCCTCAGTTAAATCAGAATGCCAATGACAACAACCGCCAGAATAATAACAACAATGCCGGAAACAACAACAATAATGGCAACAATGGGGGCAATGGTGCTCGGGGAAGTGGATTCGTGCTTGGTGCCGGTGATGCTAGGAACGACGGCAATGTCGTGACTGGTACGTTTTCTGTGAACAACCTTATTGCTTCTGTGTTATTTGATTCCGGTGCCGATTGGAGTTATGTGTCCCTAGAGTTTAGTCAGCGATTAGGGTTAACTCCAACACCTTTAGAGGTTAAGCATGTAGTAGAATTAGCCGATGGTAAGACGATAAAAGCTTCGCATCTCCTTTTTGGGTGTAAACTAGATCTTGTGGGTCAAGTGTTTGATATTTATCTCCTTCCTGTTACCCACGGTAGTTTTGATATAGTAGTTGGTATGGATTGGTTGTCCAAGCACCAGGCGGAAATACTCTGCAAGGAGAAGATCGTGCGTATTCCTCTCCCTAGTGGAAAATCTTTATCGGTTCAGGGTCATCATAGTGGTGCTATGGTTGGTATTATCTCGGCAATGAAGGCTCAGAAGTGTTTATGCAAGGGTTACCCTGCTATTTTAGCTCTTGTTACTGACTCGCAGTATGATGAGAGAAGGATCGAGGACCTTCCAGTTGTTCGTGAGTTTCCTGATGTGTTTCCTGAAGAACTCCCTGGTTTACCTCCACATCGTCAGGTGGAATTTCAGATCGACCTCATGCCAGGAGCAGCCCCGATTGCTCGTGCTCCTTATCGTCTTGCGCCAGGAGAGCTGCAGGAGTTGTCGAATCAACTCCAAGAGCTGTTGGATAAAGGTTTTACCTGACCTAGCTCTTCACCTTGGGAGCCCCAGTACTGTTTGTGAAGAAGAAGGATGGGTCCTTTCGCATGTGCATTGATTATCGGGAACTCAACAAGGTGACCATCAAGAACCGTTATCCATTGCCACGCATCGACGACTTGTTTGACCAGTTGCAAGGGTCAAGTTTTTATTCAAAGATCGACTTAAGATCGGGCTATCATCAGGTGAGAGTCCGAGAGGAGGATGTTCCGAAAATGGCTTTTCGAACGCGGTATGGCCACTATGAGTTTTTGGTTATGCCGTTTGGGATGACTAACGCACCAGCGGTCTTCATGGATCTCATGAACCGCGTATGCAAACCGTATCTCGATGATTTCGTTATAGTATTCATTGACGACATTTTGATCTACTCTAAGAGCAAGGAAGATCACGAGCGGCACATGCGTCTTATTTTGGAACTTCTAAGGAAGGAGCAGCTCTACGCGAAGTTTTCTAAGTGTGATTTCTGGATTCGAGAAGTACATTTTCTTGGCCATATTGTTAACGAAAAGGGGATACACGTAGATCCTGCTAAGATCGACGCTATTAGGAATTGGGCGGCACCGAAGAATCCTTCGGAGGTGCGACAATTTCTTGGTCTTGCAGGGTACTATCGTCGGTTCATTCAGGATTTCTCGAAGATCGCTCAACCTCTCACCTCCTTGACACAGAAGAACGTTATTTATTCTTGGGGAACGAAGCAGGAAGATGCTTTCCAGCTTTTGAAGCAGAAACTATGTAGCGCGCCGATTTTGTCTCTACCTGAGGGTACTGAAGATTTTGTGGTTTATTGTGATGCATCGATTCAGGGTCTTGGTTGCGTATTGATGCAACACAATAAGGTGATAGCTTACGCCTCTCGCCAATTGAAGGTTCATGAGAGGAATTATACGACGCACGATTTGGAGTTGGGAGCTGTAGTATTTGCGCTCAAAAATCTGGAGGCATTACCTGTACGGTACTAAATGCACTATTTATACCGATCACAGAAGCCTTTAGCATATCTTCGACCAGAAGGAATTGAATATGCGGCGGCGTCGTTGGATAGAGCTTTTGAACGATTATGAGTGTGCCATCAAGTATCATCCGGGGAAAGCTAATGTCATAGCTGATGCCCTTAGCCAAAAGGAGACGAAGCCTAAGCGTGTTCGTGCTCTACAGCTTACTGTTCACTCCGGTTTACCTGCTCAGATTCGTTCCGCTCAGATCGAGGCATTGAAAGAAGAAAACATCGAGGCTGAGTACTTACGGGGCATGGAAAAGCAACTTGTGGAGAGATCTGACGGCATTCGTTACTTTATGGAGCGAGTAATGGTTCCTCTGTATGGTAATCTTTGAGAGCTTGTGATGGACGAAGCGCACAAGTCTCGATACTCTGTTCATCCAGGTTCGGATAAGATGTACAGGATCTCAGAATCATGTATTGGTGGCCGAAGATGAAAGCTCACATCGCAACTTATGTGAGTAAATGTTTAACCTGCTCAAAAGTTAAAGTGGAATACCAGAAGTCGTCTGGATTACTGCAACAACCAGAAATACCCATGTGGAAGTGGGAGCAAATCGCAATGGATTTCGTCACAGGTTTGCCGAGAACTCAAAGCGGGAATGATACAATTTGGGTAATCGTGGATCATCTCACAAAGTCAGCACACTTTCTCGCGATCAAAGAAACGGATAAGTTCTCACAATTAGCAGCTGTATACCTCAAGGAGGTGGTTTCTAGGCACGGGGTGCCAACTTCTATTATCTCTGACCATGACTCGCGTTTCATCTCAGATTTGTGGCAGTCGATGCACAAATCATTCAGCTCGCGTCTTGATCTGAGCACTGCTTATCACCCGCAGATGGATGGTCAAAGTGAGCGAACTATCTAGACACTTGAGGATATGTTAAGAGCCTGGGTGATTAACTTTGGCAAGGGTTGGGAGAAACACTTGCCGTTGATAGAGTTTTCTTACAACAATAGCTACCATACCAGCATCCAGGCAGCTCCATTCGAAGCATTATACGGACGAATGTGCCGTTCGCCTCTATGTTGGGCTGAGGTGGGTGATAGCCAGGTCACAGGCCCTGAACTTGTGTTAGAAACTTCAGAAAAGATTGTTCAGATCAGGAATCGGATGGCAGCAGCGCGCGACCATCAGAAAAACTATGCTGATAAGCGTAGAAAACCTTTGGAATTTGAAGTTAAGGATCACGTCATGTTGAAGGTGTCACACCCTGACTTTTGCTGAAGCGTGGGTTTATTGGTGTGACTTCTTAATATCATAGCAACAATCATAACAATGCTATATGATAAAAACATGAGATATTCATCCATTAATAAAGTTTAGAAAGATACCATATTATGCTTGTCTTAAAACAACTTCACAAAATAAGTTACAACCTTGGCTTAATTTAACTGAGTTCATAAAAACTTAGCAGAAGACTTTAAACAATACTAGGTTTAGAGATATGTAACCCGTCCAGGAAGAGGTTACACCTTCTAAACCCTACAACTCTGGATGACTTCTTTATTCAAACGCAGCTTGTAAAATATGCATACCGTGCCAGATCCATCAGTTTCCTGAAATACATGTAGTTTGAAAAATCAACATAAAGTTGAGCGAGTTCATGTGTAAGTGAGTATGTATAAACCTTTGTAATATGTCTGTATGTATGAAAATCCCTAGTATGTAGCAATTAAGGAAAACAGAGATCAATTAATGTGTAGCTAATACATTAATCAGTGACATGGTCTAGGAAGCACTCAAACCTGTAACGCGTATTTCATACCGGTCCTTCCGGCGGAACGACATAGTCACCACATGCAGCCACACGCTAGCCCATGTGTGGGGCTCGCAACACCTAATAGATCTATCACTCATGCCTCTCGGTCCTTATACAAGGATTAATGGTCTTACGATAATAGCCTATCCATTCACGTGATCTAGCAGTAAATTCCTTAGCTAATCATACTGTGTATAAAATGTTTGTAGTAAATGTAACATGTATTTCACCCCCGAAGTGTAAAAACTGAAAACAGTTAAGAGAAAAGGGGGACATGAACTCACTGTATTGCGTCTTCAGTATGTGTAACCCAAGTCTCCTCAGCCAACACGACTACCTACAGTGTACTAATGTCTATTAGACGAACGGGTCGTGCCTTGTCTTAGTATTGTGTTTTTGGGTTACGTTTCTGGTATTATTCCAAGTTATAATAGTTATGTTTAGTTTTGGAATAATTGTTTATACAATATTTCTGTATTAATACTTCTCAAGTATTCGTATTCGTATTTCCTTCCCAAGGATGGGGGTTTTTAATACGTGTATGCTTTATAATTCCGTAAATACATTTTAAGTCCCACTTAGAAAATATACTTAACTCATTTGTCCAAAATAACTTATTTCCAAAATATATGTATTTTTCCCAAAAATAATATATTTTTACTTCCTTGATTTCCAAAATAATATTCCACCAAAAACGTATGTGTAAAGGGACTTTCTGAAAAATTTCGTAAGTTACGTTCCAACGTTTCGTAATATAACATTACTTGTGTAACTTAAGTAATTATTTAGGTGAGAGCATTGGTATTATTTTGGAATCGTACTTTCATGGTATTTTCAAGTTATATTATTTTTACCCTAAAAATAATATATATCTAGTACACAAAATAACAAACAATCACACAAATGTCTCAGCATAAAATATATATTCTAAATATATGTTTACCCATTTTTATTTGCGAAAACCAACCTCCGATACTTTGTATTTCGTAACAAAATTTATGGCGAAGTTTGTATTTGAAACACAAATTATAAGATATACTAGTAACACTTGTTTAGAAAAATATTTTCTAAGTATTGGAATTTTAGAAAAATTCGCCAGAGTTTCCTTTGTAAATGGAGGCGTCCACGCTTACTAGCGTATCATTTTCTTTAACATATAACACGTTAGATCACTTTCAAATAACCAACCCGACATTTAGGCATGCAAAATACCACTTATATCGATTCAGTTTTAATACACAAAACTGGACTGTTTTCGGCTATTTTAATAAAATAGTTATCTTATTCCAAAAATTCCCAAATATTTATAGAATGTCTTAATTGATCCAAATATTATTGTATAAAAATATCGCGGTCCAAATCGTCACCAATATTTTATAGAAAATCATTTTCCGGACTGAAATCAGATTTATCTTTTTCTGACCACAGTCCGAGGAATAATTTATTTAAAATTCATCGAGAGTCCGATTTACGAAATTCCAGTGAGAGAATTACAAATACATCGGTGGTCATCTACAATACAAATTTCATGACCTAATCCTACACCGATTTTAAGTTATGACGAAAAATACAACACCCATTTACTGCTGTAAAAATGCAGCTTTAGCTGCTGTTACAAAACGACACTTTAAAAATAGTAAACAAAGTTCAAAAATTATGATTCCGGTGCCATTAGAACCGTATTTCATAATACATAAACCTAGACTTCAGAAAATACATTTTTCGTTTAATTAAGGTCCTGTTACAGCCAGTTAAAGTCGGCTGAAAGTGCAAATCAGCATGCTGTTTAAAGGTTAAATGTTACTAAAACGCACACATACGTTCGCCATTCTTTCTAATACGATTAAAATCAGATCATAAGCCTGTTACAGCAGATTATGGTTTGTTTATTTCAGATTTACAATGTATTATTATCTTTCATCTCGTAACCTTTATGTAAAGTTCTTATGTTCATGATCTTGTTGATGTTTTTAGAGGTTCTTAATATTTATCATTCTTTCAACTATTATCCACCAAAAGTATGAACAAGATGAAGTTCTAAGGCACTTACTACTAGCACAAGGCTAGGGGAGTTTCGAAGCGTAAAAGTGGTGGATAAAAGAAAACGAGAGCGGTCCTTGAGCTTCCGAGTACACCAAGCTTACTTGTTCGGTCTCTAGCACCCTTAGGTATGTATGGATTGCTTGAAAAGGACTTGAAGGTGGTGGTATGGTGGTGTGATGGTGGCTGCCGAACCAAAGAGAAGGGAGGGAGAGAAGTTGGGTGTTGATGTTGTTGGTGAATGATGAAAAATGTTAGTCTTGTGGTTATTTAAATAAACCTCCATCATCCCTTTAACCACTAGATCTAATGTCTCCTTAGTACCATGCCCAAATATTAAACAAATAAGGGAAAATCAAGGGTGAATCCCCACCCTTGTAACCGGTTTCGATGGGGGGGGGGGGTATAGGGTTGGGTTGTAATGGTATGGTTAGGTGATTAGTTGGAATCTAATGGATTTAGTTAGAGTATTATAGTGTGTTACAATATAAAGGGTGTTAGGGTGTTCGGGGACCCTAACTAGCTTAGAAAAGTAAAAACAATGTCTTTGGCAATATTTTTGTGTTCCGGGTAAAGTTCGGTTGTTCGGTTGGATATTGATCCGTTAAAGTGTCAAGCAAAGCTTTAAAGTACCTTTTATAGTGTCTTTAGTGACACAATAAATTCCCGTCACTTTGGAAAGTGTCTAGCATTACTTTTCCATGTTTTTGCACTTTACTAGTTATGTTAAATGCTGAATTTTTGTGTAAAGTGCAGAATTTTGTAATCAAAGCATGTTTTAGGCACATCCGGTCACTATAACTATCACCTAGTGACGCAGTTTCACAATCCTCACCTCCCTACACTCCCTTCTAGTGTAGTAATCTATTCCCGGCTCATACTGGCCTTAGAGACATTGTATGTCTAGTGCTGACTATGTCAGCATGTTACTGGGTTATCCGTTCATTGTGCTAACTGTGCTTTTGTGCATCAAGTTTGTCACTATAGTTATGTGTGTAATAATAGAGTGACAGTAATAAAATGTGATGCATGAGTATGTATGTATCAGAAATCAAGAAGCAGTTTAACCATAGTTGTAAGCAAGCACAGTAATTAAGCATTAATTAAATATTAATTAATTCGTACGGATACCTGGTTTTGTGAGGGTTGTCACATTCTCCCCCCGTTAAAGAAATTTCGTCCTCGAAATTTGTACTACCTTAACCCCTTATGGTTAAGCCACACATGTATGTATATGAATAATATCGAAGTAGATAATCATCAAATCGAAACAAACATTACTCACATTAGGTGAGTCCAAGAATATATAACAACCCGAATCCTAGGGTTGAAAGGTGTGTGCTTTTAGCATTTGTTGTCAAGGTACAAGACGTACTTGACGTATAGTCTAGCGTAATCCAGCTAGCAGGGGGGGTTCCATAAAAGAGGGGTTTTGTCTAATAAGATTCTCATACGATCGATTGCAATATGCAAACGAGTTTTCACGAATCCCTAGCATTCGTTATAAGAATTCAAAATCAACTACTCAAATGAGATAGTAAAATGATCTGTCAACTCCCAAGTAGATGAATGGTAAGATTTAGTGTGTTGAAAACTTGAATTGCGATAATACGCCGAGTGAATACAAGTGAATCTGGTGTATCCTTGCCTTGATTTGTAGTTGCATCAGAAATGTCTAAATGACAAGTTAACAAAAGTATATGTGGTTTTGAGTGAAACGGTTGACCATGATTTGCACAAGCTACAAGGTTGTAAGGACACCATAGGGTGTTGTAATGACATGATTCAATAATAGTGGTGACTGAACAAGTTCACCGTGTTGGAAACCAAATGAACATGTACCGAAACAATCCATAAGATTTGATTTACACAATGTTATAAAGTTTTTAGTTGAATACGGAACATCAAAGAGTCACTGTTTTTGATCGAAGGATGAAAAGGTATTAAGTACCGTAAGGCATTCGATTGTCAATGAAGGAATCGTTAGGAGGTACATTGTGCTTATGAATTGAATATATGTACCATTGCCTTAACACACAATTGTGTTGAGACTGCTTTGATTGTGAATATCAAAATAGATTGTTAACAAATAAAGAGGCAATTAAATCTGTGTATGAAGTGAGTAACCAATTAAGCGCAAGCTTCAATTCGGTGAAAATATCACCGCAAGGTATCGAAACAAATCAAACGATTTAGTGGAGTCGTGGACCAACCGAACCTGCTATGGCTCGAAATGAAAGAATCTTTGCAAAAATATTTGAATATGATGCTCCCAATACATCATATGACGTCTGAAACTGAATATGCGAAGTGGACAAGTTCAAGCAATCGAACTTAATTTCAGTGTAGCCCGGCAATAAACGTATCTATCAACAAAAGAAATATCGGCATGGTAACAAAATAAACCATGAGTGTAATTTGTAATAAAAGAAGTTTCAAGAGAGTGTGTTGACTTGATAGAAAAAGAGCCAACAATTTCAATAAGGTAGGTCATTCGAATCCCAAACCAGTAATTAGATTTAGCAACGTAATATTTGAACTTTAATGAAGCGTTTATTCGAAATGAAACCGCATGCGTAGCAAAGGGTGCATGGGATATCTATATAAGTTTTCAAGAAATGAAGCAATGTGTATCTGCCAAAATGGAGAAGTGACCAAGTATACGAAGCAAACGTGTGTTCGCTCTCAGCGAAAGAAATCAACGTGATGCAACTACTTTGAGGGGAGTAGAGATGCAAATATCTACTCGCTAGAAGTAAAAGTGAAGCCTTCAACGAAAGAAAATTTAAGTATTTCCTGTTTTGTTAACCGAAATGACATGTTTGTCAGGTTAATGATGTTTGATTGAGTTGACAGATATGGTTTCTAAGTAAAAACCCTTACGAGTTTTGGTCCTGGGTTCCCAAAGGTCCCTATTATATGTTTCCTAGATCCACCAGATTTCGTATCCCGTGTAGATCTGGTTTGTGCATTATGTAGGAAACACCATTTTTGGTGTACGTCTAAGAACAAGTCATTGTCCCACAATTTTCCTGGTATACTTTCTCCCCGAATTCACAGCTAACGTCGCTTAATCATCGATCAGTCGTGTAATACTTGTTGGATGCTCGCAGTTAATTAAATAAGTAAGTCGTCAGTTCTTAGCAAGAGCCACCGACTCTGGTTGACTAGCTCGTCCGACTCCCGGTCATTTGAAAGTCATCGTCCTTTCTTTTGACGAGCAGAAATGAGGTTATCCAAAGCAGAAGTTTTGGTCTGTTATCTTCCTTCTCTGTCTACTACTGAAACTACACTGTCAATCCTTGCATCTCCGAAAAAGTAAGTCGCTAAAATGCATCAACTACAGGTGCGGTGCCTGGAATTAAACCGATGCAAGATTCGACTAATCGTTGAGGAGATGATTCCGGCAAGTCTCCGAGGAAGACTTCAGGATATTCTCCGATCACGGGGGTATCTTCAAGTTTTAGTTCTTCGGCTCCCTTGTCCCCGACATGAGCCAGAAAACAACACATTCTTCCCACAACAGCTTCCGTGCCTTAAGCAATTCGTGATCCGTGGTGGCGTATCCTGCTTCGTGAGTCACGATCGTTCCTTCATTCGTCATCGAGGTGCGGATATCAACCTCCGCTCGATTGCTTGACAACTGGTCCATCCCAGTTACCATGCCAAGACTTCTCCTTAACTAGTTCTTATCAAGTACTGGATATCTATCTTACGTACTGCTAAAGCAAGTATTCTGAAGCTAAAAATTCGGCAACAATGTCAAATAGTACAGACGCATAACATTGACTACTATGAGACGTACTGATGGCCATGTTTGGATCCTGGCGTGCTTCCCTAGCTCCGGTGTTAGACATTTTTCCCATGATTTTGTTTAATCTCCCTTGGGCAATCTTTCCTAAAGTGCCCCATATCACCGCAGTTATAACATCCCTTACCTTTCCCCTTTCCTTTCTTTCCACGCTTCGTCTCACGCCAACACATTTCCCTGTTGTGTCCCACTTTGCCACAGTTGTCACACTTTCCATTTTTACATCGCCCGGTATGATGACGTTGACACCTGTCGCATTTAGGTAGTTTACCCATGTACTCTTTTCTCTTTTTGGCCTTGTTGTTGCTACTCGTCTGGGTACCCTGTTTGAAATTTGCTAACTTTCTCTTGTAGTCTCCAGATGACTCTACCTGAGTCTCCTTCTTCCCCTCAGAGGTTGAAAATTTGTTCATCCTGATTGCCTCTTCAGTCAAGGCTACACTTAGATTGATGGCCTCAGTGATCGTTGCAGGATTTGATGTCGTCACCATGCTCATGATTTGGGGTGCCAATCCCCAAATGAAACGCTCAATCTTCTTAAACTCTGGATCTACCATGTAAGGAACGATACGCGACAGAACTTGGAACTTCTCCACATACTCAGCTATTTTGGACCTTCCATCTTCAAGTTCCAGAACTCAGTTTCCACCTTCTGGCTTTCTGTTCTCGAACAGTACTTTTTATGCATTAGCTCTTTCAGCTCGTCCCATGATAAAGCATACGCAGCAGCCTCGCCCATCGTCTGAACCTGGAGTTTCCACCATGACAGAGCCCCATCTTGGAACAGCCCGGAAATGTACGTGACCTGGTGCTCTGGGGCGCATTTGCTCGCATGCAATACGGTGTCCGTCTTCTCAACCCAGCGCACGAAGGCTACGGCACCCCCAGTGCCGTCGAAATGTAGGGGCTGGCAGCCTAAGAACTGCTTGTAGGTGCAGCCGTTGGGTGGGTTATTTCCCGAGGTACCTCCGCTGCGCTCAGAGCGAAGGGCCTCGTACTACGCGATGACCTGTAAGAGGCGTTCTTGAAATTCCGCCTCTGTCGTTGGCAGAGGGTTGTTGGTATCGGTGTTCCTTCGTGGTGGCATCTTCTAAGAAGAAGATTAGATAGGTCAGGTCTTTATTAAGGACGTAAGCACATAAGCATCCACTTAGCGAATAAGACCTAGTTGGTGCATACACATATGCATATAAGTAATCATCATTATAGCACAACATGCACGCGTCAGTGTATTTAATGGGAACATAACAACTAGCACATAGCATTGCAATTATTGCACAAACATATGGACCAACAAGGTGCTTAGTGAGAATATGGCGACTGAGCTTTTACTAGTTATTGACCACAAAGTATTGTTACATGTTTAATGGGGAATATGTTGATCGGGCTTTCATTATTTCCCGACTGCAATTACATTGTCTACACAGTGTATCACATCAAATAGGGACACATGGTCACCCTACCCTTGTCCAATAAGTCAATTAGTGCACAAAAATCTCGAGGTCAAAAGTGGTCTTTAAAAGTCTCCATAATTCTCAGCTCATTAGTAGCGTCTTTACCCCAAGGTAATGCATTCCACATAAAATCGAACGCCAATTATCCCGATGATTGTGGTGGAGGAGGAAAGAAAAGTAAACTGTTAACATGCGTGAGTCCCTCCTCGAGCTTGTATATACGTTGAAGTAATTATCTGCTCTGCCACTCGATAGTAAAGAAATGAGCATCAGAATCCTGGGAACGGTGAAATAGCAAAGGTTAAGAGCACAAAAGGAATCTTGATGTAGGTGGCAGATCAAAGCATGCTGGTGATAGACAGGGTGGAGGATGTGGTGTCAGCTTAAGCTTCAAAACTCTACGACTTGTATTCTTAAACTGTAGCTGATGTTATAGGAGCACTCATCCTGTGTACAGCCTCCATAATGAGAGGGATGGCAAGGGTCTAAAATCAGTATAGCGTGTTATAAGATCCATCAAAGTGGCTCGTCCGGCGTTGTAGAGGTGAATGTAGCAAGTGGTGCGACCTGTGCAGTTGGGAAAATGCTGTTGTAGCAGATGAATTGTTATGCAGGTGTTGACCTGAAGTACCTTTCCGGGGTGCGGTTATATTCTGAAAAAAGGCTATAGGCACCTTGGCGCAATGGACATCAGTCTTTATAGGGGAAAGGAGCAATGTCAGCGGTTGCGGGTGTAAAAACAAACATCTCAACAAATGGGGAGATTGCCCGATGCAGGTAGATATAAGGGGTGCAATGTCTGGCAGACCAAAAGAAACAAGATTGTGATCACGTAAAGGTGTAGGTTCAGCAGGCGCAACAACAAGCTGACCCAAAAGGTGTAGAAGCTAGCTCAAGAGCAGACTCTGGGCCGTGTAAAGGTGTGGTGTCTCGAGCAGGTGATAGGGCAGCAGCCATGTCATCGTCGTCTTGTGTCAGTAGTAGAATGATGTAATCCAGATGTTTGTAAGGTTGCAGGTATCACAGACTCAAAGGAGTCTGAATGCATGCTAGAATCAGAGGATGGCTTGTTAACAGGGGTCTTAAGAAGTGAAGTTAGTAACAGTGTTCCCATCTAATTTCCTATCATCATGGGCGTCGGCAGGAGGACCATCGATAAGCATGCCAACGTAGTCATATAATGTTTGTCGAGTAGCCAACCTTCAGTAGACATGTCCGCAGGAGGCGCATCATCGAGGATTGGAGCCATGGTGTGTCCATCATCAGGATGACCAGTAATGGAGTGGTCATGGATTGAAACAAGAGTGACAGAAAGATTCTTGTCAGAGAAACCATCAGCAAAGATGAAGTATCACCAAATCCTGGTAGCACGGACTGTTAGAAGTCGTCCTCGTCCTTGGTCAGCATGTCAGGGTCACTCTCAGTGCCTGACGTAAACATCTCCGGCGCAGGTACAGTCTCATCATTTGTGGCGGTGGCCGTAGGGTTGTTATCATCTAACAATTTGTTCCTTGAGGAAAGTGACGTGTGTGCCGGTATATAGTAGGTACATCCATAGTAATTACTAGCAATTTGTGTGTGCGATCAACTACCATATATGCACGTATATCAACATTAAATCAAATAAGCACGTAAATCTCAATTAATGTAAGCAAGTAATCATCCTAGTCTTCCCCAGACTATCCTCCCAGCCTCTCAGACTGAACCTCCTAGTCTCTCAGACTATCCTCCCAGCCTCTCAGACTGAACCTCCTAGTCTCTCAGACTATCCTTCCAGCCTCTCAGACTGATCCTTCTAGTCTCACTAGACTAACCTCCCAGCCTCTCAGACTGATCCTTCTAGTCTCACTAGACTAACCTCCCAGCCTCTCAGACTGAACCTCCTAGTCCCACTAGACTAACCTCCCAGCCTCTCAGACTGAACTTTCTAGTCCCACTAGACTAACCTCCCAGCCTCTCAGACTGAACTTTCTAGTCCCACTAGACTAACCTCCCAGCCTCTCAGACTGAACTTTCTAGTCCCACTAGACTAACCTACCAGCCTCTCAGACTGAACTTTCTAGTCTCTCAGACTACTCCCTTAGTCTCTCAGACTGAATTATAAATTTAAATTTGGAAATGTGTATTTGTGCCTTTTTGTTTGTAAAAAGGTTTGTTCCCTGGATCTGGACGTATAGTGTATGCAATGTAAAAGTGTTTGAAAACGTTTTCGTGAGAGCCCTGATGATCATAGTCTAGACTCGAGAAAGAATCCTAGTTCGCTATGATCGAGGCACTGATACCAAACTGTCACACCCTGACTTTTGCAGAAGCGTGGGTTTATTGGTGTGACTTCTTAATATCATAGCAACAATCATAACAATGCTATATGATAAAAACATGAGATATTCATCCATTAATAAAGTTTAGAAAGATACCATATTATGCTTGTCTTAAAACAACTTCACAAAATAAGTTACAACCTTGGCTTAATTTAACTGAGTTCATAAAAACTTAGCAGAAGACTTTAAACAATACTAGGTTTAGAGATATGTAACCCATCCAGGAAGAGGTTACACCTTCTAAACCCTACAACTCTGGATGACTTCTTTATTCAAACGCAGCTTGTAAAATATGCATACCGTGCCAGATCCATCAGTTTCCTGAAATACATGTAGTTTGAAAAATCAACATAAAGTTGAGCGAGTTCATGTGTAAGTGAGTATGTATAAACCTTTGTAACATGTCTGTATGTATGAAAATCCCTGGTATGTAGCAATTAAGGAAAACAGAGATCAATTAATGTGTAGCTAATACATTAATCGGTGACATGGTCTAGGAAGCACTCAAACCAGTAATGCGTATTTCATACCGGTCCTTCCGGCGGAACGACATAGTCACCACATGCAGCCACACGCTGGCCCATGTGTGGGGCTCGCAACACCCAATAGATCTATCACTCATGCCTCTCGGTCCTTATACAAGGATTAATGGTCTTACGATAATAGCCTATCCATTCACGTGATCTAGCACTAAAATTCCTTAGCTAATCATACCGTGTATAAAATGTTTGTAGTAAATGTAACATGTATTTCACCCCCGAAGTGTAAAAACTGAAAACAGTTAAGAGAAAAGGGGGACATGAACTCACTGTATTGCGTCTTCAGTATGTGTAACCCAAGTCTCCTCAGCCAACACGACTACCTACAGTGTACTAATGTCTATTAGACGAACGGGTCGTGCCTTGTCTTAGTATTGTGTTTTTGGGTTACGTTTCTGGTATTATTCCAAGTTATAATAGTTATGTTTAGTTTTGGAATAATTGTTTATACAATATTTCTGTATTAATACTTCTCAAGTATTCGTATTCGTATTTCCTTCCCAAGGATGGGGGTTTTTAATACGTGTATGCTTTATAATTCCGTAAATACATTTTAAGTCCCACTTAGAAAATATACTTAACTCATTTGTCCAAAATAACTTATTTCCAAAATATATGTATTTTTCCCAAAAATAATATATTTTTACTTCCTTGATTTCCAAAATAATATTCCACCAAAAACGTATGTGTAAAGGGACTTTCTGAAAAATTTCGTAAGTTACGTTCCAACGTTTCGTAATATAACATTACTTGTGTAACTTAAGTAATTATTTTGGTGAGAGCGTTGGTATTATTTTGGAATCGTACTTTCATGGTATTTTCAAGTTATATTATTTTTACCCTAAAAATAATATATATCTAGTACACAAAATAACAAACAATCACACAAATGTCTCAGCATAAAATATATATTCTAAATATATGTTTACCCATTTTTATTTGCGAAAACCAACCTCCGATACTTTGTATTTCGTAACAAAATTTATGGCGAAGTTTGTATTTGAAACACAAGTTATAAGATATACTAGTAACACTTGTTTAGAAAAATATTTTCTAAGTATTGGAATTTTAGAAAAATTCGCCAGAGTTTCCTTTGTAAATGGAGGCGTCCACGCTTACTAGCGTATCATTTTCTTTAACATATAACACGTTAGATCACTTTCAAATAACCAACCCGACATTTAGGCATGCAAAATACCACTTATATCGATTCAGTTTTAATACACAAAACTGGGTTGTTTTCGGGTATTTTAATAAAATAGTTATCTTATTCCAAAAATTCCCAAATATTTACAGAATGTCTTATTTGATCCAAATATTATTGTGTAAAAATATCGGGGTCCAAATCGTCACCAATATTTTATAGAAAAGCATTTTCCGGACTGAAATCAGATTTATCTTTTTCTGACCACAGTCCGCGGAATAATTTATTTAAAATTCATCGAGAGTCCGATTTACGAAATTCCAGTGAGAGAATTACAAATACATCAGTGGTCATCTACAGAACAAATTTCATGACCTAATCCTACACTGATTTTAAGTTAAGATGAAAAATACAACACCCATTTACTGCTGTAAAAATGCAGCTTTAGCTGCTGTTAGAAAACGACACTTTAAAAATAGTAAACGAAGTTCAAAAATTATGATTCCGGTGCCATTAGAACCATATTTCATAATACATAAACCTAGACTTCAGAAAATACATTTTTCGTTTTATTAAGGTCCTGTTACAGCCAGTTAAAGTCGGCTGAAAGTGCAAATCAGCATGCTGTTTAAAGGTTAAATGTTACTAAAACGCACACATACGTTCGCCATTCTTTCTAATACGATTAAAATCAGATCATAAGCCTGTTACAGCAGATTATGGTTTGTTTATTTCAGATTTACAATGTATTATTATCTTTCATCTCGTAACCTTTATGTAAAGTTCTTATGTTCATGATCTTGTTGATGTTTTTAGAGGTTCATAATATTTATCATTCTTTCCACTATTATCCACCAAAAGTATGAACAAGATGAAGTTCTAAGGCACTTACTACTAGCACAAGGCTAGGGGAGTTTCGAAGCGTAAAAGTGGTGAATAAAAGAAAACGAGAGCGGTCCTTGAGCTTCCGAGTACACCAAGCTTACTTGTTCGGTCTCTAGCACCCTTGGGTATGTATGGATTGCTTGAAAAGGACTTGAAGGTGGTGGTATGGTGGTGTGATGGTGGCTGCCGAACCAAAGAGAAGGGAGGGAGAGAAGTTGGGTGTTGATGTTGTTGGTGAATGATGAAAAATGTTAGTCTTGTGGTTATTTAAATAAACCTCCATCATCCCTTTAACCACTAGATCTAATGTCTCCTTAGTACCATGCACAAATATTAAACAAATGAGGGAAAATCAAGGGTGAATCCCCACCCTTGTAACCGGTTTCGATGGGGGGGTATAGGGTTGGGTTGTAATGGTATGGTTATGTGATTAGTTGGAATCTAATGGATTTAGTTAGAGTATTATAGTGTGTTACAATATAAAGGGTGTTAGGGTGTTCGGGGACCCTAACTAGCTTAGAAAAGTAAAAACAATGTCTTTGGCAATATTTTTATGTTTCGGGTAAAGTTCGGTTGTTCGGTTGGATATTGATCCGTTAAAGTGTCAAGCAAAGCTTTAAAGTACCTTTTATAGTGTCTTTAGTGACACAATAAATTCCCGTCACTTTGGAAAGTGTCTAGCATTACTTTTCCATGTTTTTGCACTTTACTAGTTATGTTAAATGCTGAATTTTTGTGTAAAGTGCAGAATTTTGTAATCAAAGCATGTTTTAGGCACATCCGGTCACTATAACTATCACCTAGTGACGCAGTTTCACAATCCTCACCTCCCTACACTCCCTTCTAGTGTAGTAATCTATTCCCGGCTCATACTGGCCTTAGAGACAGTGTCTGTCTAGTGCTGACTTTGTCAGCATGTTACTGGGTTATCCGTTCATTGTGCTAACTGTGTTTTTATGCATCAAGTTTGTCACTATAGTTTTGTGTGTAATAATAGAGTGACAGTAATAAAATGTGATGCATGAGTATGTATGTATCAGAAATCAAGAAGCAGTTTAACCATAGTTGTAAGCAAGCACAGTAATTAAGCATTAATGTCACACCCCGACCACGTATAACATACAAAGCGTGGCGGAAACATCGGGGAGTGTTGCAACAGAATTAATTGTTTCATAACCATGGCATACAAAGTTGTATTTTATTTATCAACAAGGGTGTTACATTGTCTCAAAACAGTAAATTAAGAGTTCAGAACATAATTAAACATAGTCTATCTTCTTTTAAAGTCTCTAAGGCACAGGTCCGCCCTAGTATTTTGATCAACATCCTATGGAAAAGCACCTGAAAAACACATGTGAAAATAGGTACGTCAGCATAAAAATGCCTGTGAGATACATAGGTTTGTGAAAATAGGATTCATGACTTGTATTTGAGAAAATGTTTAGTCATGAACCTTGTAATTTGCTTTGTCTTGTAAATCATTTGAAAAACGATAAGATCAATTGATATGTATAAGTAAATGTAAGGTTAAATGAATAACCATGTAAAATGAATTGTATAAGATAAATTGTTTTGTAAAACAATGTCTTATGCAAAGTATGTTATTTGTATAAAATGTTATATGTATCAAACTGAAATGATTTAAATAACGTTACGCTATGTAATACTATACAAACACTTATATATAGGAAGTACCAGCGGCGTATCCACCATGCTTGTATCATATTACACACGCATCGTTACTTAATCACTTAATCAAACCAAACCAACCAATGTAAGAAGTCTATGTTTAAACCAATTGTCAAATGTATTGAATAATATGTCAAATGTAAATCATGTCAAAATGTCTATGTCAAATATCCATGTCAAATGTCTATGTCAAATATCCATGTCAAATGTCTATGTCAAATATCCATGTCAAATGTCTATGTCAAATATCCATGTCAAATGTCTATGTCAAAATGTCATGTATGGCAAGTGAAATGTCTCAACTAAACCATATGCACAAAAACGAAGTATTGAAGTAAAACTTGGTTTAAATCAAAGCTATGTTTTGTGTAAATGCATGCAACTATTTAATATGAACATTTATGCGGTATTGTGAAAATGCATACATCCAAGCCTTGCGACTGTGGTGATAAACCCTTTAAACAAATTAAAGGTCTATCTGTCTTATATCATCGAATTCGGTCATTCCTTTCATCCCCTTTCCCTGGGATGTCCGGAACGGGAGTTGTCAATTCCTATGGTACCACTACCTACTAACGAACGGCGTAGCTAATGTTAATGAATGTATTGTCCCATGTAAACAAACCAAATGTCATACCAAAATGTAAACATGTGAAAACAATGCACTAAGTATGTAATCAAATGAACATACATAGCGTGAAATGTCATGTAAAACGATGTACTAAGTAATGCACATAATGGGCACACCTAGCATGAAATGTCATGTAAAACAATGTACTAAGTAATGCACATAATAGGCACACCTAGCATGAAATGTCATAAAATCATGTACTATAATGTACTAACGAACATAGCAGTATATGATGTTAAAACAGGAAAGCATGAAAGTAACAAGTAGGCACATGTGTTCCACCCCAAAACAGTTTAGAAAACAGTAAAAGAGGGGTCTATGTACTCACTTGAGATTGCTCAGTTGTCTAAAGATAATCACCAAGCAATGCAAGAGATCTCGGAATCAAACGGCACCTAATATAGGTAACTATGTTAATAAACCGGACCTAAATCGGAAGATTGGGTAGCATGAGGGTTTGTAAACCAAACGAGTATTGAGACTTGTGTAGTATGGTTCCACAAAGTCTACATACTAATTGAAACCTAACATAATTGCTTTCGACCCATCACGACCCGTTTAGGAAGCTTATGCTACTTTAACGCGTCGTGCGCGTGAAACGCGTTTGGACCGCCTAACTAGCCCTATGACAAGTGTTATATGCCTAAACATGTTACATAATCAGTTATGTGACAAAGGTTTAGGTTACATATGCTTAATTACCAATTATACATGAAAAGGGTATTCTGGTAATTTACCTAAGGCATATAAACTACCTATCATACAACTACTTAAACGATGTGACCATAGGGTATAACCTCGGAAGGTTATTCCCTACCTACTATGGTCACCTAATGTGTTTGGTCGGATCCTAATGATCGACCAAATGGGTCGGGTTCGAGGTATAAGCGATTTATTAGATCGCTTACCCTACGACCCTAGACAACGTGGTAATCAGTAGGCATAGTCCCAAGGGACTATAACCATCGTGATTACAATCACGTTGCGAAGTTCAAACGAACTTCGCATTGACCATTACTGGTCAACGCTGAAAGTCAAACAAAGTTTGACTTTCTGACTCGAAAAGCAGTAAAATAAGGAAAAGAACGAAAGAATACTTACGAAGGGTCCCCGAATGCTAAACTCGATTCAAAAATCTCAGGTATGAAACAAATGTTTCAACTTAGAGTTTCTCAAATCAAGTTTCTTGTAAGTTTAGCAATGGGGGTGTTGGGGTATTTATAGGAATACCCGAACCGTTAAGATCGCTTGTCGAATATCGTGCCTTAATCGTATCCGTACAAGTGTCGGAAAGTTATGGTGCCTAAAATTCCATCCTTATCCGCTGACTAAGCAAGTTAGAATGTGTGGTTGTGAATTAAACAACGGCTAATACATCGAATCTGGTCCCGAATGCGAAACTGATGTTTCTGTCCAGTTAAGGCACTCGCGTAGCGCGACGGGTAGGCCCTTAGGGCTCGCGCTACGCCACTGCCTCCCAGTTCCAGAATTGTTTCAAAAGTGACAGGTTTAGTCCCTGCAGCCCGTTTAAGCGATTTTCGATGCGTTTGAACCCCGTTAACCTCATTTCAAGGCTTTAAAATGAAGTTAAAGTATAGGGAACTCAAAACATGCTCAAAAATATCTCAGATGTTGGTTCGTTTGGCCGTACGATCGCGATGTTCGCTTAATTACGACGGAACGCGCACAAGCGCGAAAAATGATCCAAATGACGCGACGAATGGATTTTTCTTATGGAGAACACTAAAATATAATGTAGTCATGCTTACATAAATTTTTGGATGTCCGGATGTATTCAGAACGTAAGTTATGCGCGAAAATGCAAACTTGTGCACTTTCTGACACTTTTAGTCCCTGAATGACCCAAAAGTTTATTTTAGCACACCGAACCCCTCAAAGCCTATTTCTAAGCTATGTAAAGGATATTTAAGGTGTGTTTAACTTATGGTTATGTTCCGGAATGTTCGTTACAGTTCAAATTGACATACTTTCGCAGTTTGTCATATTTAGTCCCTGTAAGCGAATTAACTTGTTTTTGCCATACCAAAGCCTTCAAAACTTATTTCTAAGTTATGTAAAGGTTATTTAAGGTGTGTTTAGTATATGTTGATGTTCCAGAGTATTTCTCGCATTAAACTGAGTACGTTTATGTAACACCTGTGCCTTCACGGCCATCAAACAAATACCAAATCAATGAAATATTAAAATTCATACTTGGGATTTGTAAAGATATGTGTATCATTTGCACATATCATTTCTCGTTCAATTTCAAACTCTAAATCGCTTTCTGGAAGGTTATACGCGCACCGATGCGTAAATATAACCAGTTTAATGCAACGAACACTCCGGAATAGTGAAATAGGCTTAACATACCTTAAATAACCTTTACATAACTTAGAAATAAGTTTTGGAAGGTTTGGTATGCCGAAATCAAGTTAATTCGCTTACAGGGACTAAAGTTGACAAACTGCGAAAGTATGCCAATTTGAACTGTAACAGACCTTCCGGAACATGACCATAAGTTAAACATACCATAAATATCCTTTACATAGCTTAGAAATAGGCTTTGAGGGGTTCGGTGTGCTAAAATAAACTTTTGGGTCATTCAGGGACTAAAAGTGTCAAAAAGTGCACAAGTTTGCACTTTCGCGCATAACTTACGTTCTGAATACATCCGGACATCCAAAAATTTATGTAAGCACTAAAATATTTTATTTTAGTGTTCGCCATAAGAAAAATCCATTCGTCACGTCATTTGGATCGTTTTTCGCATTCGGGACCAGATTCGATGTATTAGCCGTTGTTTAATTCACAACCACACATTCTAACATGCTTAGTCAGCGGATAAGGATGGAATTTAGGCACCATAACTTTGCAACACATGTATGGATGGAATTTAAGCACCTAAGAACCATAACTTTGCAACACATGTACGGATGGGATTAAGGCACGTTTTCCATGAAACGATCTTAACGGTTCGGGTATTCCTATAAATACCCCATACCCCCCATTGCTAAAATCACTAGAATTCTGATTTGAGAACCTCTAAGTTGAAACCATTGTTTCATACCTGAGATTCTTGAATCGGGATTAGCATTCGGGGACCCTTCGTAAGTATTCTTTCGTTCTTTTCCTTATTTTACTGCTTTTCGAGTCAGAAAGTCAAACTTTGTTTGACTTTCAGCGTTGACCAGTAATGGTCAATGCGAAGTTCGTTTGAACTTCGCAACGTGAGTGTAATCACGTTGGTTATAGTCCCTTGGGACTATGCCCACTGATTACCACGTTGTCTAGGGTCGTAGGGTAGGCGATCTAATAAATCGCCTATACATTCGAACCCGACCCATTTGGTCGATCATTAGGATCCGACCAAACACATTAGGTGACCATAGTAGGTAGGGAATAACCTTTCGAGGTTATACCCTATGGTCACATCGTTTAAGTAGTTGTATGATAGGTAGTTTATATGCCTTAGGTAAATTACCAGAATACCCTTTTCATGTATAATTGGTAATTAAGCATATGTAACCTAAACCTTTGTCACATAACTGATTATGTAACATGTTTAGGCATATAACACTTGTCATAGGGCTAGTTAGGCGGTCCGAACGCGTTTCACGCGAACGACGCGTTAAAGTAGCATAAGCTTCCTAAACGGGTCGTAATGGGTCGTAAACAATTATGTTAAGTTTCATTTAGTATGTAGGCTTTGTTAAACCATATCACGTGAGTTCCTACACTCATTTGGTTTACAAACCCTAATGCTACCCAGTCTTCCGAGATAGGTCCGGTTTATTAACATAGTTACCTATATTAGATGCCGTTTGATTCCGAGATCTCTAGCGTTGCTTGGTGATTATCTTTAGACATCTGAGCAATCTCAAGTGAGTACATAGACCCCTCTTTTACTGTTTTCCAAACTGTTTTGGGGTGAAACACATGTGCCTACTTGTTACTTTCGTGCATTCCTGTTTTCACATCATATACTTGTTATGTTCATTAGTACACTATTAGTACATGATTTACATTACATTTCTGCTAGGTATGTTGACTGATAGCATGCTAGCACATTGATTTACATGACTTTTCTACTTTGTATGTTAACTTAGCATACTTAGTACATCATTTTACATTGCATCTCTGTTGCATATGTTCTAGTAACATATGGACACATTGTTTTACAGCTCTACCTTGTATGTTTACTCTAGCATACTAGGTACATTATCTTCATCACATGCTTACATTTTGGGATGACATTTGGTTTGTTTAAATGAGACAATGTACATTCATTAACACCGATCACGCCGCTCGGTAGTAGGTAGTGGTACCATAGGACTTGACAAATCCCATTCCTGAAATCTCGGGTTTGTTTGGACGTAAGGAATGACCGAATCCGAATACATATTCTCTTGATAACTCACTTTTACATAGTTATCCGTCTGTCTCAAGGCTTGGATGTTTGAATTTTCACAATACCGCATAAATGTTCATATTCAGTATAGCATGCATATATCTTACAAAACATAACTTTGATTTAAACCAAGTTTTACTTCAATACTTTGTTTTGTACATTTTTACTTATGGTTTAAGTAGTCTAAATTTTACTTACCATACATATCATTTTGGTTATACATTACTTGACTACTTTTGGACTATAAACATTTGACATGGTTTATACAAGGACTTTTGACTATTGGTTTAAACATAGACATATTACATTGTTGGTTTGGTTTGATTAAGTGATTAAGTAACGATGCGTGTGTAATATGATACAAGCATGGTGGATACGCCGCTGGTACTTCCTATATATAAGTGTTTGTATGGTATTACATATCGTAGCGTTATTTGAATCATTTCAGTTTGATACATATAACATTTTATACAAATAACATACTTTTCACAAGACATTGATTTACAAACAACTTATCTTTTACAAACTCATTTTAAAATGGTTATTCATTTAACCATACCATATTCTCTTATTTATACATATCATCTGATCTTATTGCATTTTAAACGATTTACAAAACAAAACAAACGAAAAAGGTTCATGACTAAACATTTTCTTAAACATAAGTCATGAATCTCATTTTCACAAAACCTATGTATCTCACAGGCATTTTTATGCTGACGTACCTATTTTCACATGTGTTTTTCAGGAGCTGTTGCATAAGATGATCAAGATACATATAGACAGACTTGGGCTTTAGTGACAATAAAAGATGCAAGACTAGTTAATTATGTTGTATATCCTTGTTTGATTAAGACATTGTAACACTTTTTATCAATAAAACGAAACTTAAATTTCCATGGTTGTGAAACATTAATTCTGTTACAACACTCCCCGATGTTTCCGCCACGTTTTGTATGTTCTACGTGGTCGGGGTGTGACAGAAAAGATGGTATCAGAGCCAATGGTTATAGGGAATTAGGTTATTAGTAATGCTTTGACCTAGTCTATAACCTTCTTAGGACCCTAACGCGAGTTTACTTGCGTTTAGTCATAAAACAATATCGTCACCTATCCTTAGGTGACAACCACAACAAGAACATAAATTTCAAAACCGCTTTGAAAACTAATCATCTGTTCTAGGATGATTGATTACTAGGTTTTGAACCCTCTAGTGTAAGGTTTTGAACTCTCTATTATATGGTTTTGAACCCCTTTGAGTTTTCAAAACTTCGTCAAGGTTTTGGGTTTTAAATGATGTGAACACGTGCAAACTGGAAGGGTGAATGCCTGTATTCTGGGTTTTCTGTCTAGGCAAGCACTTCGTATACATCTCATCAGACGTGAGACCAGTTGTGCTTACCTGGGAATTCTTGGGATGAGTGTTCACTTATAGGCGAGCATGTCTTCGCGATACATTATTTTTGACCCATTTACTTTGATTAGTCACCGTCTCATTTGTTTGCCTTAGGTAACAAACAAATGATCGCAATTTTCATGCGTTATCATTCTGTTTTGAATGTCCAATAATCTTTCACCTGTTTCTCCCTATGCCTTTCTTTTTCTTCAAGAATGTCTCTTCATCACGATGACGCCCAGATATCTGAGCAAGCAGCCAAATTCGCTCAGCGAATAGGCGAAGTAGTCCTAAAGACTGTTGAATTAGCTACTGCCAAGTATCATCTCCAGGATGAAGCCACTCAAGAGTCACCAAGACAGGCAGGACCTAGTCAGGCGACAACACCGTCAGCCAAGAAACCAATCGAGGAATCAAAGACCATGGATGAACGATCCCCTAAGAAGTCAAAGAAGCGAAAGGCTTCTCAGAACTTCGCCATGATCGCTCATGATTCCCTCGAAATTTTTAAGTACTCGTTTCACTCTAAGAAACAAAGTACAAAAAAATTAAGTGACATTATGAGTAATCGTGCTTTTCGCACATCTGTACCTTTAAATCCTTGGTTAGATAACTAAGGGTATTTTCAAATCTCATACCCATTCCGTTTTGATTTTTTTTTCAACATATACAGTACAAGTATTTCAAAACAATCTTCATGATCTCAAAACATTTCATATAGTTTGAAAACAATTTTTTCTAGATGCATTGTCTATGTTATTTCAAAAACATTGGCCATGTTATCAAAACCAACCTTTCTAATTTCAAAATATTTCATATAGTCTGAAGACAATATTAACACAATACATTTCCTTATCAAGTGCATGATTTCGAAAAGCATCATTCATGTCTTTCAAAAACCTTATACATAATTTCAAAATTCATCTCTCATGATTTTAAAACATTTTTGTAAATATATCTATCTAATACACCTACTTTATTTCAAAAGTATTATATATAAGGTTTCAAAAACGGTAAACACATTTTTTCTTAAAAGAACCCCATGCACAATTTTTCAAAAATATTTTCCTCGTACATTGACTTAACTTTCAAATTTCGCTTCATATGTCGCCTTGGCATATCTGGCATCTCAACTTCATAAGCATTTTACTTCATGTTTTGACTTAAGCACATCCCGTGCAAGATTTCAAAACATCTCCAACTTCTAAAATCCATATGGGATCTTTTTATCTCCACAATTAGACCCTTGTGGATAATCATCATTCAAATCAGAGTCCTTAATTGGATTCCTTATGTACCTTAATTCGAACATTTCGATTCTTTATAATCGAAATCGAATTTTCTTTTTGAATCTTTCTATCTTTATAGTTGGATTCTTGATAACGTTTAAAGAACCAAATGAAATCCACGGAATGGATTTCTAGTGTGCTTTAAATGCATATACGCAATTTACAAGACAAATTAACAAAACGATTTTGTGGTTATGTGACTATGTGTTTATTCATCTTATGTTTTCTTTTATGCATTTTTGTGTTTTTAATACTCTGGATATTCGTTATCCAAATCCTCGTAGGATCTTTCATATCTTCATATGAGGGATTCGTAGCAGGATATTCAAAAGGTACTACCTTTAATCCTTAAATGGGCTTCTATGTAATAGTTAAGACCCTTGGGTTATATAGTACCATTCCATGTTCCATAAGAGACCCTCTTAGTGGTCTAGTCAAAAAGATTGATTCACAATTTGGTTAAAGAACGACATCTAGTGATGTAGCTAAGCAGACTCCTTGATAGTCTATTTAGATCATTTATTGATTTAATTCAAAGGACTCTATGGCGGTCTAGTCACACTCATCACAGGTTCATTCATTTGGTTTCACCCTACACATTATAAAATAGACTGTGTGAACTGTGCAAGGAATTGTCTGATTATGGACGCGTACATAATCATAAAATTTAGTGCATAGAAACCCAGTAAGATTTGTTATGTGTAAGAACCGATAGTGACAACAATAACGAAATGAGAACAATGTAATGGAGGTACGGTGGACGCACCAATGACGCTTTATATACTTGTATATAAGTATCCCTCTTACATTGCAATCATGATGTTATTAAAGTTACTAGAAGTTCAGAACCCAAACCAATGTTGTTCGATCTTTTCAACTTCATGCTTTCAAGCTCTCACAAGTTTCCTCTAAATAAATTTCGGGACGAAATTTCCTAAAGTAGGGGAGACTGTAACACCTGTGCCTTCACGGCCATCAAACAAATACCAAATCAATGAAATATTAAAATTCATACTTGGGATTTGTAAAGATATGTGTATCATTTGCACATATCATTTCTCGTTCAATTTCAAACTCTAAATCGCTTTCTGGAAGGTTATACGCGCACCGATGCGTAAATATAACCAGTTTAATGCAACGAACACTCCGGAATAGTGAAATAGGCTTAACATACCTTAAATAACCTTTACATAACTTAGAAATAAGTTTTGGAAGGTTTGGTATGCCGAAATCAAGTTAATTCGCTTACAGGGACTAAAGTTGACAAACTGCGAAAGTATGCCAATTTGAACTGTAACAGACCTTCCGGAACATGACCATAAGTTAAACATACCATAAATATCCTTTACATAGCTTAGAAATAGGCTTTGAGGGGTTCGGTGTGCTAAAATAAACTTTTGGGTCATTCAGGGACTAAAAGTGTCAAAAAGTGCACAAGTTTGCACTTTCGCGCATAACTTACGTTCTGAATACATCCGGACATCCAAAAATTTATGTAAGCACTAAAATATTTTATTTTAGTGTTCGCCATAAGAAAAATCCATTCGTCACGTCATTTGGATCGTTTTTCGCATTCGGGACCAGATTCGATGTATTAGCCGTTGTTTAATTCACAACCACACATTCTAACATGCTTAGTCAGCGGATAAGGATGGAATTTAGGCACCATAACTTTGCAACACATGTATGGATGGAATTTAAGCACCTAAGCACCATAACTTTGCAACACATGTACGGATGGGATTAAGGCACGTTTTCCATGAAACGATCTTAACGGTTCGGGTATTCCTATAAATACCCCATACCCCCCATTGCTAAAATCACTAGAATTCTGATTTGAGAACCTCTAAGTTGAAACCATTGTTTCATACCTGAGATTCTTGAATCGGGATTAGCATTCGGGGACCCTTCGTAAGTATTCTTTCGTTCTTTTCCTTATTTTACTGCTTTTCGAGTCAGAAAGTCAAACTTTGTTTGACTTTCAGCGTTGACCAGTAATGGTCAATGCGAAGTTCGTTTGAACTTCGCAACGTGAGTGTAATCACGTTGGTTATAGTCCCTTGGGACTATGCCCACTGATTACCACGTTGTCTAGGGTCGTAGGGTAGGCGATCTAATAAATCGCCTATACCTTCGAACCCGACCCATTTGGTCGATCATTAGGATCCGACCAAACACATTAGGTGACCATAGTAGGTAGGGAATAACCTTTCGAGGTTATACCCTATGGTCACATCGTTTAAGTAGTTGTATGATAGGTAGTTTATATGCCTTAGGTAAATTACCAGAATACCCTTTTCATGTATAATTGGTAATTAAGCATATGTAACCTAAACCTTTGTCACATAACTGATTATGTAACATGTTTAGGCATATAACACTTGTCATAGGGCTAGTTAGGCGGTCCGAACGCGTTTCACGCGAACGACGCGTTAAAGTAGCATAAGCTTCCTAAACGGGTCGTAATGGGTCGTAAACAATTATGTTAAGTTTCATTTAGTATGTAGGCTTTGTTAAACCATATCACGTGAGTTCCTACACTCATTTGGTTTACAAACCCTAATGCTACCCAGTCTTCCGAGATAGGTCCGGTTTATTAACATAGTTACCTATATTAGATGCCGTTTGATTCCGAGATCTCTAGCGTTGCTTGGTGATTATCTTTAGACATCTGAGCAATCTCAAGTGAGTACATAGACCCCTCTTTTACTGTTTTCCAAACTGTTTTGGGGTGAAACACATGTGCCTACTTGTTACTTTCGTGCATTCCTGTTTTCACATCATATACTTGTTATGTTCATTAGTACACTATTAGTACATGATTTACATTACATTTCTGCTAGGTATGTTGACTGATAGCATGCTAGCACATTGATTTACATGACTTTTCTACTTTGTATGTTAACTTAGCATACTTAGTACATCATTTTACATTGCATCTCTGTTGCATATGTTCTAGTAACATATGGACACATTGTTTTACAGCTCTACCTTGTATGTTTACTCTAGCATACTAGGTACATTATCTTCATCACATGCTTACATGTTGGGATGACATTTGGTTTGTTTAAATGAGACAATGTACATTCATTAACACCGATCACGCCGCTCGGTAGTAGGTAGTGGTACCATAGGACTTGACAAATCCCATTCCTGAAATCTCGGGTTTGTTTGGACGTAAGGAATGACCGAATCCGAATACATATTCTCTTGATAACTCACTTTTACATAGTTATCCGTCTGTCTCAAGGCTTGGATGTTTGAATTTTCACAATACCGCATAAATGTTCATATTCAGTATAGCATGCATATATCTTACAAAACATAACTTTGATTTAAACCAAGTTTTACTTCAATACTTTGTTTTGTACATTTTTACTTATGGTTTAAGTAGTCTAAATTTTACTTACCATACATATCATTTTGGTTATACATTACTTGACTACTTTTGGACTATAAACATTTGACATGGTTTATACAAGGACTTTTGACTATTGGTTTAAACATAGACATATTACATTGTTGGTTTGGTTTGATTAAGTGATTAAGTAACGATGCGTGTGTAATATGATACAAGCATGGTGGATACGCCGCTGGTACTTCCTATATATAAGTGTTTGTATGGTATTACATATCGTAGCGTTATTTGAATCATTTCAGTTTGATACATATAACATTTTATACAAATAACATACTTTTCACAAGACATTGATTTACAAACAACTTATCTTTTACAAACTCATTTTAAAATGGTTATTCATTTAACCATACCATATTCTCTTATTTATACATATCATCTGATCTTATTGCATTTTAAACGATTTACAAAACAAAACAAACGAAAAAGGTTCATGACTAAACATTTTCTTAAACATAAGTCATGAATCTCATTTTCACAAAACCTATGTATCTCACAGGCATTTTTATGCTGACGTACCTATTTTCACATGTGTTTTTCAGGAGCTGTTGCATAAGATGATCAAGATACATATAGACAGACTTGGGCTTTAGTGACAATAAAAGATGCAAGACTAGTTAATTATGTTGTATATCCTTGTTTGATTAAGACATTGTAACACTTTTTATCAATAAAACGAAACTTAAATTTCCATGGTTGTGAAACATTAATTCTGTTACAACACTCCCCGATGTTTCCGCCACGTTTTGTATGTTCTACGTGGTCGGGGTGTGACAGTTTACGCACTAGTTTGCATATAACTCTCTAGAAAGTGATGTAGAGTTTGGAATTGAACAAAAGTCAAAACATGAAAAATGTAAAACACAATCAAACAACCATTGGGATTAAATAACATTGTTTTATTGATAATAGAACTGTTCATAGTGATTACAAGCACAGTTGTTACAGTCTCCCCTACTTGTGGAAATTTCGTCCCGAAATTTATTTAGAGGAAACTCGTGGAAAAAGATGTGGATATTTCGCCTTCATTTGATCTTCGCGTTCCCAAGTAAACTCAGGTCCACGTTTAGCTTCCCAGCAAACTTTGACCAAAGGAATGCGCTTGCGTTTAAGCCACTTGACTTCACGTTCCATGATTTCCACTGGTTTCTCAACAAATTTCAGTGTTTTGCCAACACGAATTTCGTCAAGCGGTATGGAGAAGTTCTCATCAGCTGAACACTTCTTGAGATTGGACACGTGAAAAGTTGGATGAACATTTCCAAGTTCAGGAGGTAACTCAAGTCTGTAGGCTACCTTTCCGATTCTTTCGACGATCTTGAATGGTCCAACGTATCTAGGTGCAAGTTTTCCTTTCTTTCCAAATCTGATCACACCTTTCCAAGGTGAGACCTTAAGTAATACTCGATCACCGACTTGAAATTCCAAGGCTTTGCGTTTTGGGTCCGCGTAAATCTTCTGACGGCTTCTAGCTGCCTGAAGGTTATCACGAACTTTCTTGACCTTGTCAGTTGTCTCTAAAATGAGGGCAGGTCCAGTAAGTTGAGCCTCGCCAATCTCATTCCAGCAGACTGGTGAACGACATTTTCGACCATAGAGAGCCTCGAAAGGAGCCATTTTGATGCTAGTGTGATAACTGTTGTTGTAGGAGAATTCAATCAATTTAAGATGTGAATCCCAACTACCACTAAAATCGATCACACAAGCTCTAAGTATATCCTCCAAAGTCTGGATTGTTCTTTCAGATTGACCATCCGTTTGCGGATGATAAGCTGTGCTCAGATTAAGTTGGGTCCCCATAGCAGATTGCATGGTTCTCCAAAAGTGAGAAGTGAAACGAGCATCTCTGTCAGAAATGATGTTCAAAGGAACACCATGCCGAGCCACAATTTCATCTGCATAGATTTGAGCAAGTCTGTCAGTAGGAAAATCCTCGCGGATTGGCAAGAAATGTGCTGACTTTGTAAGACGATCAACGACTACCCAGATGGCATCATGACCCTTCTTAGTGCGTGGAAGTTTGGTAACAAGATCCATAGTAATGTTTTCCCATTTCCAAACTGGGATCTCTGGTTGCTCCAATAAACCAGAAGGACGCTGATGTTCAGCCTTAACCTTAAGACAAGTAAGGCATTTGGATACGTATAAGGCAACGTCTTTCTTCATACCTGGCCACCAATACTGAATACGAAGATCCTTATACATCTTATCTGAGCCCGGATGAATAGAATAACGAGACTTATGGGCTTCATCCATAAGCAAGGTACGAAGATCATCCTGGCTTGGGACCCACAAACGGTCCATGAAGTAATATGATCCATTGTCCTTCAGTTCCAGAGCAGGTGTTATGTGATAGGGAAATTCCTTATCCATCAATCCTTGTGAAACACAAGATTGTTGAGCTTGAGAAATGCGTGCTTGAATATCGGATCGAGCTTGAATATCAGACTGAACACGTACACAATGAAGCTTAGTACGTTCCTTATGACTCAATGCATCAGCTACAACATTCGCCTTACCAGGATGGTAGCGAATTTCGCAGTCATAGTCGTTTAAAAGCTCAACCCAACGTCGCTGTCTCATGTTGAGTTCTTTCTGGTTGAAGATATGCTGAAGACTTTTGTGGTCAGTGAAAACCACACATTTTGTACCATACAAATAGTGTCTCCAGATCTTGAGAGCAAAGACAACTGCACCCAACTCAAGATCATGAGTGGTGTAGTTCTTCTCATGTATCTTCAACTGCCTCGATGCATAGGCTATGACTTTGTTCCTTTGCATAAGAACACAGCCAAGACCCAATTTCGATGCATCACAATACACGACAAAATCATCATCACCCTCAGGCAATGATAGAACAGGCGCATCGCAAAGCTTCTGCTTCAAGTGTTGAAAAGCTTCCTCTTGTTTGTATCCCCAATAAAAGGGCATTTTCTTCTGAGTTAGAGCAGTTAGTGGAACTGCAATCTTAGAGAAGTTTTCAATGAAGCGGCGATAATAACCCGCTAGACCAAGAAAAGAACGAACTTCAGTAGGAGTAGTAGGCGTATCCCAATCCTTAATCGCACTGATCTTGGAGGGATCTACATGAATACCTCGTTCGTTGATAATGTGTCCCAAAAATTGAACTTCTTTAAGCCAAAATTCGCACTTGGAGAATTTGGCGAAAAGTTGCTCTTTCTTCAGGAGTTCCAGAGTAAGACGAAGATGCTGATCGTGATCAGCTCGCGTCTTAGAGTAAATCAAGATATCGTCAATAAAAACAATGACGAACTGATCCAAATAAGGTTTGCAGACCCTATTCATTAAGTCCATGAAAACAGCAGGAGCATTAGTCACACCGAATGGCATGACTGTGAACTCATAATGCCCATATCGAGTACGGAACGCTGTCTTGGGAATATCTTCTTCATGCACCCGAAGTTGGTGATATCCTGATCGCAGATCAATCTTCGAAAAATAAGAAGCGCCTTGTAACTGATCAAAGAGATCATCGATGCGAGGTAGGGGATATCGATTCTTGATGGTAAGCTTGTTAAGCTCACGATAATCGATACACATCCTAAAGGATCCATCCTTCTTCTTGACAAAAATAACGGGAGCACCCCAAGGTGAAAAACTAGGACGTATAAAACCTTTGTCAGAGAGCTCCTGAAGCTGTTTAGACAACTCTTGCATCTCAGATGGTGCAAGACGATATGGAGCTCTGGCAATGGGATTTGCACCAGGTACGAGATCAATGCGGAACTCGACTTGGCGTGCTGGAGGTAGACCAGGTAAATCTTCAGGGAACACTTCAGAATAATCCCGAACGACAGGAATATCTGAAATAGACTTACCCTTGCCTTTATCTTCTGTAACATGTGCTAAGAAAGCCACATAGTTCTTCTGCAGATACTTCCGAGCTTTAAAACAAGACATGAGTTTGAGACCACCGGTAGGCTTCTCACCTTGAACCTGCAGGATCTCGCTTGTCGAAAGTGGCACACGAACAATCTTCTTAGAACAAACTATCTCTGCGTGATGCTTGGATAACCAATCCATTCCCACAATAACGTCGAAGCTTCTAAGTTGCATAGGCGCGAGGTCAATAGGAAAAAGATGGTCGTTAAGATTCAACTGGCAGTTGTGAAGAACAGAATCAAGAATAATGGGTTCACCACTAGCAACCTCTACTGTCAAAGATTTGCCTAGTTTCGTTCTAGACACGCGAAGCATTTGCTCAAAAGACAAAGACACGAAACTCTTATCGGCACCAGAATCGAAAAGAACAGATGCAGGCTGATTATTAATAAAGAACGTACCGTTCACCACATTATCGTCAGCCTGTGCCTCTTGGGCATTCATGTTAAAGACTCGGCCTCGAACCGGAGCCTGATTCTGGTTCTGGTTCTGGTTCGCCAGTCTTGGGCACCGATTTCTATAGTGGGTCAGATCCCCACAATTGTAACAAGCACCCGGTGGGTATTGTGGTCGTGCAGCTTGACCCTGTTGCGGAGCAGGAGGCTGAGCAACTTGTTGAGCCGGGTTCTGAACCGCGGGATTCTGAGCAGATCGACAAACATTGGCGAGATGGCCTGATTTCCCACAGTTAGTACAGAAACGGCATGGAAGTTGCGGCTGGTGGTGACTGTTGCATCTATTGCACAAAGGTGCATTCCCTGAATAGGGTTTCTTCGCTGGAGGCTGTGCAGGTTGGTTGGGAGCTACCTGGTTAGCTTGAGCAGTGATAGCAAAATTTTGGGAAGCCTTACGCTTCTTTGCCCTCTTTGAAGAACCAGAGTTCTTTCCACTCCCGTTTTGACCTTTCTTGCTATCCACCTTATCTGCCGACTGTTTCTTGCCCTTGTCACCCTTCCGGTGTAACTTGTTCTTCCGGATCTGCGACTCAGTCAATGTCGCAGATAACTCGATCGCCTGATGAAGTGTGGCAGGGTTACTACCAGTAAGAATGTCTTGTACCGAATCAGGTAGGCCATCGATGTATCTCTCGATAGCCTTGTCGAGTGGGGTGACCATTGTTGGGCAAAGCAGACTCAATTCTTCAAACCGATCAGTATAAGCCCTATGCTCACCACTATCTTGCTTCAGCTCATCAAACTCCTTCTCCAACGCTCGTTGCTCATGACGAGGACAGAATTCCCTCATCATAAGGGCTCTAAGTTCAGCCCATGTCTGTGCGAGAGCAACTTCTGCACCCCGGTCTCTCATAATCCCGTTCCACCATGTCAAAGCCCTCTTCTGAAATACGCTCGAGGAGAACTCGACCTTGCGATTATCCGGACACTGCACATGGCGAAAAGTATTCTCTATACTCTCGAACCACTGAAGAAGCCCAGTCGCTCCCTCAGAACCACTAAACTTGAGTGGTTTAGCCTGGTTAAAATCCTTGTATTTGCATGGAACATTGTTGTTGTTGTTGGCCTGGTTCCATTGAGCAAAGAGATTTGGGAATTGAGCAGCCATCTGCTGCGCAATTATTTCTGCCAGCTCGGCAGTAGCTATCTGGTTCTCGCGTCGAGGAGGCATTCTAAAAGAGGAAAACATGAAAAAAAACGAGTGAGATGATTGGATGAAAAGAATGAGATGATAAAAACAAGAATTGCCAACAGCATAGATGGTGGTCATTCGTCCGTATCACAAAGCAAACAAACGACACACAGTGACTAATCAAAGTAAATGGGTCAAAGATAATGTATAATGAAGACATGCTCGCCTATAAGTGAACACTCATCCCAGGAATTCCCAGGTAAGCACAACTGGTCTCGCGTCTGGTTGAGATGTATACGAAGTGCTTGCCTAGACAGAAAACCCAGAATACAGGCATTCACCCTTCCAGTTTGCACATGTTCACATTACTTAAAACCCAAAACGTTTGACGGGATTTTTGAAAATTAGAAGGCACAAGGCCAAAAACCAAACTGAAAAGGGTTCGAAACCATATAACAGAGGGTTCAAAACCTTACAATTGAGGGTTCAAAACCTTGTAAAAATTTATTCAAAAACAGATGATTGTTTTTCAAAAATCGTTTCGGAAAAATTTTGGTTCCTTGTTTTGTTAATCACCTAAGGATAGGTGATGTACATGTTTTAAGATCTAAACACAAGATAACTTGTGTTAGGTTCCTAGAAAAGTTATAGTCTAGGTCAAAGCATTACTAATAACCTAATTCCCTATAACCATTGGCTCTGATACCAACTCTTCTGTCACACCCCGACCACGTATAACATACAAAGCGTGGCGGAAACATCGGGGAGTGTTGCAACAGAATTAATTGTTTCATAACCATGGCATACAAAGTTGTATTTTATTTATCAACAAGGGTGTTACATTGTCTCAAAACAGTAAATTAAGAGTTCAGAACATAATTAAACATAGTCTATCTTCTTTTAAAGTCTCTAAGGCACAGGTCCGCCCTAGTATTTTGATCAACATCCTATGGAAAAGCACCTGAAAAACACATGTGAAAATAGGTACGTCAGCATAAAAATGCCTGTGAGATACATAGGTTTGTGAAAATAGGATTCATGACTTGTATTTGAGAAAATGTTTAGTCATGAACCTTGTAATTTGCTTTGTCTTGTAAATCATTTGAAAAACGATAAGATCAATTGATATGTATAAGTAAATGTAAGGTTAAATGAATAACCATGTAAAATGAATTGTATAAGATAAATTGTTTTGTAAAACAATGTCTTATGCAAAGTATGTTATTTGTATAAAATGTTATATGTATCAAACTGAAATGATTTAAATAACGTTACGCTATGTAATACTATACAAACACTTATATATAGGAAGTACCAGCGGCGTATCCACCATGCTTGTATCATATTACACACGCATCGTTACTTAATCACTTAATCAAACCAAACCAACCAATGTAAGAAGTCTATGTTTAAACCAATTGTCAAATGTATTGAATAATATGTCAAATGTAAATCATGTCAAAATGTCTATGTCAAATATCCATGTCAAATGTCTATGTCAAATATCCATGTCAAATGTCTATGTCAAATATCCATGTCAAATGTCTATGTCAAATATCCATGTCAAATGTCTATGTCAAAATGTCATGTATGGCAAGTGAAATGTCTCAACTAAACCATATGCATAAAAACGAAGTATTGAAGTAAAACTTGGTTTAAATCAAAGCTATGTTTTGTGTAAATGCATGCAACTATTTAATATGAACATTTATGCGGTATTGTGAAAATGCATACATCCAAGCCTTGCGACTGTGGTGATAAACCCTTTAAACAAATTAAAGGTCTATCTGTCTTATATCATCGAATTCGGTCATTCCTTTCATCCCCTTTCCCTGGGATGTCCGGAACGGGAGTTGTCAATTCCTATGGTACCACTACCTACTAACGAACGGCGTAGCTAATGTTAATGAATGTATTGTCCCATGTAAACAAACCAAATGTCATACCAAAATGTAAACATGTGAAAACAATGCACTAAGTATGTAATCAAATGAACATACATAGCGTGAAATGTCATGTAAAACGATGTACTAAGTAATGCACATAATGGGCACACCTAGCATGAAATGTCATGTAAAACAATGTACTAAGTAATGCACATAATAGGCACACCTAGCATGAAATGTCATAAAATCATGTACTATAATGTACTAACGAACATAGCAGTATATGATGTTAAAACAGGAAAGCATGAAAGTAACAAGTAGGCACATGTGTTCCACCCCAAAACAGTTTAGAAAACAGTAAAAGAGGGGTCTATGTACTCACTTGAGATTGCTCAGTTGTCTAAAGATAATCACCAAGCAATGCAAGAGATCTCGGAATCAAACGGCACCTAATATAGGTAACTATGTTAATAAACCGGACCTAAATCGGAAGATTGGGTAGCATGAGGGTTTGTAAACCAAACGAGTATTGAGACTTGTGTAGTATGGTTCCACAAAGTCTACATACTAATTGAAACCTAACATAATTGCTTTCGACCCATCACGACCCGTTTAGGAAGCTTATGCTACTTTAACGCGTCGTGCGCGTGAAACGCGTTTGGACCGCCTAACTAGCCCTATGACAAGTGTTATATGCCTAAACATGTTACATAATCAGTTATGTGACAAAGGTTTAGGTTACATATGCTTAATTACCAATTATACATGAAAAGGGTATTCTGGTAATTTACCTAAGGCATATAAACTACCTATCATACAACTACTTAAACGATGTGACCATAGGGTATAACCTCGGAAGGTTATTCCCTACCTACTATGGTCACCTAATGTGTTTGGTCGGATCCTAATGATCGACCAAATGGGTCGGGTTCGAGGTATAAGCGATTTATTAGATCGCTTACCCTACGACCCTAGACAACGTGGTAATCGGTAGGCATAGTCCCAAGGGACTATAACCATCGTGATTACAATCACGTTGCGAAGTTCAAACGAACTTCGCATTGACCATTACTGGTCAACGCTGAAAGTCAAACAAAGTTTGACTTTCTGACTCGAAAAGCAGTAAAATAAGGAAAAGAACGAAAGAATACTTACGAAGGGTCCCCGAATGCTAAACTCGATTCAAAAATCTCAGGTATGAAACAAATGTTTCAACTTAGAGTTTCTCAAATCAAGTTTCTTGTAAGTTTAGCAATGGGGGTGTTGGGGTATTTATAGGAATACCCGAACCGTTAAGATCGCTTGTCGAATATCGTGCCTTAATCGTATCCGTACAAGTGTCGGAAAGTTATGGTGCCTAAAATTCCATCCTTATCCGCTGACTAAGCAAGTTAGAATGTGTGGTTGTGAATTAAACAACGGCTAATACATCGAATCTGGTCCCGAATGCGAAACTGATGTTTCTGTCCAGTTAAGGCACTCGCGTAGCGCGACGGGTAGGCCCTTAGGGCTCGCGCTACGCCACTGCCTCCCAGTTCCAGAATTGTTTCAAAAGTGACAGGTTTAGTCCCTGCAGCCCGTTTAAGCGATTTTCGATGCGTTTGAACCCCGTTAACCTCATTTCAAGGCTTTAAAATGAAGTTAAAGTATAGGGAACTCAAAACATGCTCAAAAATATCTCAGATGTTGGTTCGTTTGGCCGTACGATCGCGATGTTCGCTTAATTACGACGGAACGCGCACAAGCGCGAAAAACGATCCAAATGACGCGACGAATGGATTTTTCTTATGGAGAACACTAAAATATAATGTAGTCATGCTTACATAAATTTTTGGATGTCCGGATGTATTCAGAACGTAAGTTATGCGCGAAAATGCAAACTTGTGCACTTTCTGACACTTTTAGTCCCTGAATGACCCAAAAGTTTATTTTAGCACACCGAACCCCTCAAAGCCTATTTCTAAGCTATGTAAAGGATATTTAAGGTGTGTTTAACTTATGGTTATGTTCCGGAATGTTCGTTACAGTTCAAATTGACATACTTTCGCAGTTTGTCATATTTAGTCCCTGTAAGCGAATTAACTTGTTTTTGCCATACCAAAGCCTTCAAAACTTATTTCTAAGTTATGTAAAGGTTATTTAAGGTGTGTTTAGTATATGTTGATGTTCCAGAGTATTTCTCGCATTAAACTGAGTACGTTTATGTAACACCTGTGCCTTCACGGCCATCAAACAAATACCAAATCAATGAAATATTAAAATTCATACTTGGGATTTGTAAAGATATGTGTATCATTTGCACATATCATTTCTCGTTCAATTTCAAACTCTAAATCGCTTTCTGGAAGGTTATACGCGCACCGATGCGTAAATATAACCAGTTTAATGCAACGAACACTCCGGAATAGTGAAATAGGCTTAACATACCTTAAATAACCTTTACATAACTTAGAAATAAGTTTTGGAAGGTTTGGTATGCCGAAATCAAGTTAATTCGCTTACAGGGACTAAAGTTGACAAACTGCGAAAGTATGCCAATTTGAACTGTAACAGACCTTCCGGAACATGACCATAAGTTAAACATACCATAAATACCTTTACATAGCTTAGAAATAGGCTTTGAGGGGTTCGGTGTGCTAAAATAAACTTTTGGGTCATTCAGGGACTAAAAGTGTCAAAAAGTGCACAAGTTTGCACTTTCGCGCATAACTTACGTTCTGAATACATCCGGACATCCAAAAATTTATGTAAGCACTAAAATATTTTATTTTAGTGTTCGCCATAAGAAAAATCCATTCGTCACGTCATTGGGATTAAATAACATTGTTTTATTGATAATAGAACTGTTCATAGTGATTACAAGCACAGTTGTTACAATTAATTAAATATTAATTAATTCGTACGGATACCTGGTTTTGTGAGGGTTGTCACAGAAGGTCTCACCCTGGAAGGGTGTGGTGCGTTTTGGGAAACGTGGAAGCTAAACCCTCGTTATGTAGGGCCATTCAAAATTCTGGAGCGGATTGGTAAAGTGGCCTACAAGTTTGAGTTACCTGCTGAGTTGGGTAACGTTCATGATGTTTTCCACGTTTCGCAATTGAAGAAGTGTCTGTCTGATGAGGCACTGGTCGTGCCGTTTCAAGAACTCAAGATTGATGACAAGTTACAGTTTGTTGAAGAACCCATAGAGATCATGGATCAGGAGGTCAAGGTGCGTAAACATAGTCGTATTCCGATTGTGAGAGTTCGTTGGAACTCAAGACGTGGACCGGAGTTCACGTGGGAACGCGAGGATCAGATGAAGCTCAAGTATCCACATTTATTCCCAGAGGAGAAGTCCAAGCCTGGTGAGTCTGAGACTAATGCAACTAGTGAATTTCAGGACGAAATTCCCAATCAAGTTGGGGATGAGGTGACACATGAGCAAAACCCGTAGCAATCTTGAATTCCCACTTCACTCCTCTCTGCTTACCTATCAAATTTCGGGACGAAATTTCTTTCAAGTTGGGGATGATGTGACAACCCGAATATTCAGGTTAGTATTACATAAATTCCACAACTCTTCAACGCGTATCCTTACGTTTGATTCATTAAATGTTCGTGTGCGCATAATCATTCATGAAACCATTTATACTTGAACCATTTAGGTGTATTGTTAGTCTTTCGGACTGGGTCGCAAACCCACTTGTAACACACCCGTTTGGGTCTCTCTCGTCTGGCCCACATAGTACATCAGGCCCGAACCTTTTATGTTAGAATGGGGGGTGGGTATTGGGTTACTTGTAGCCCACTCCCAAACATAAACTATGATCTCATGTAATAGGCTCAAGCCCATTCCAGTTATAAGGAAACCGCCCCAAACAAGTGTTATAATACGTATAGTATTAGAATGATTATAATCATAAATTAAAACAAACCCTACCCTCCTCTCTCAAGATCACGCACGACTGAAGAAACCCCTCCCCCCTTCGTGAGATATCATTCTGTTAAAAGAATCGGGGTTAGTAAATCCATACTATATTAATTGCTATTTGATTGTTCTTTATGTGTTATAATTAGCAAAGGTGTTATATTATGTAGAACTTGTTATGTATATACATATGAAAAGGAACGATCATACACTATATGTTAAGAGGTAGAAGATGATAAATGTCCAAAGTACAACATGAACAAGCCATAATGATATTGTGTGATTCGATATTAGTGGTGATAATATGTCTGAGTGCATGATATGCTTAGGATAATAGTGAGTTATGTGACTCGATTATTATTTGATTGTTGTGAGTTGGGGTACTGTTTGTATAAAACTGATTAAATAATGAATTGCTATCTCAAACAGAAGGTTGTTATACTATTTGATTTTTAATTGGGCATTGAATTGTAGAAGAAGAATGAACTAGAACTTGCTGGTTAGATTAAATTATGGCTTCATATAATTGGCATTAATTATGGGGAGGGTTATGATGATACACGGTTATGAAGATAGGGGTAGAGTTGGGTTATGGGCTATGGTAAATGTGGGTTAATAGGTAAACTGTTGTTATATAAAATCAATTGGGTCGGTTGGGTTGGAACCATTTTTTATTGGGCTGTATAAGTTTTGTAAAGGGAATCTAGTGGGCCAAACAAAAGGGATAAGCCGCACTGTTTTGTTTTGATGGGTTGCCCACTCGAATTGGGCTGCACACTCCCGAGTGGGCTTGCACCACTGGGTCGTGTGTCCCTAAGAGAACTATGTGGTGTTGGATGTTGCACCGTTTGGTTGTGATCGGGATAATAGGTGATGCTAGATTAGTTGTTACGAGTTCTGTGAGGTGGGGATTTATTATGTGAACGAATAATTGAACCAACTACTCGTTGTGTAATTATATTATATTAATGAGGTGGCATGTCATAGGAATTACTATAGTGACTTGTGTAATGTTATGTACGATCTGTGTATGCTATAAGGGCAGTATGTGTATAGAATACGTGTTCTCTGTGCTTACGACTGACTGTTATTGGTAACCACACTAGGATTTGGTTGATCAATTTGGAACGAGTAGTGTAATTAATTCTTACCGAGCAAAACCAAGGTGAGTTCACTGCTCTTTTCCAAGCATGCATCCCGGGAAGGGATATCGGGTAACGTTTTCAGGGAAGAATGTCAGGTTAATGGGATGTTTGTTATTACTCAGTTTCTATCATATAAGACCCCTTACATCTACCGATTGTTGCCGGGAAGGCAACGAGGTATTTAGTTGATAGCGCTATTAGGTTTGGCACCCTCACACCGGGCCGGAATGGACGGGCGTGAACTATTTACCTTGACCACTTGACCAATGCTTTGATAGAGGCATTGGGGTTTGGGCAAACACATCTAGTAGCCACATATGGTAATCGAGTTAATAACATCATCAAAACATAACGTTGAACTGTTTTATACACATATTTGGTAACTAAACGCGTTAACAAAACTTTGAACTCACCAGCGTCGTCTGACACACTTGTCTGCATGCTTGCAGGTCGTTAGGTGTTTGATATGGACTTGCTATCTGGGAGTGCTGGAGTAGTCATGGATCGAGACTCTTGGATATTTGACGCGTTGGTTTTAAACACTTATTTTGCAACAGATGTTAAACAATTTACCTTATGCTTCCGCTGAATGTTTTCTTTGGTTTTAACTCTTGACTTGGATTTATCTTATGCAATGAAACGAATGTTTTATTTAAATATTAATTGTTGGTTCGATATGATTAGTGGCTCGAATCCTGGTACGTTACACGTCCCGCGGTGTTTCCGCATGTGGTATTTTGGGGTGTGACAAACTTTCTCCTCCTTTGATGTATGGGTTTGAATAACCTGTCAATGCCAAGCTTATGAATAATTATATCTTTAGAGATACATGTCATGTCTTCATGCTTCCAGGCAAAGGTAGTTTTTCTCCTCTTGAGGAAGGATACTAAATCCTGTTTGATATCATTGAGGATCCCGGATCCTATGATGTAACATCTGTGCTTGTAATCATTATGAACAGTTCTATTATCAATAAAACAATGTTATTTGATCCCAATGTTTGTTTGGTTATGTTTTACATTTTTCATGTTTTGACTTTTATTCAATTTCAAACTCTATATCACTTTCTGGAGGATTTTAAGCAAACTGGTGCGTAAACGAAACCAGTTTAATGCGACAAATACTCCGGAACATCAACATATACTTAACATACCTTGAATAACCTTTACATAACTTAGAAATAAGTTTCGAAGGCTTTGGTATGGCAAAAACAAGATTAATTCGCTTACAGGGACTAAACTTGACAAACTGCGAAAGTATGCCAATTTAAACTGTAACGAACATTCTGGAACATGACCATAAGTTAAACATACCATAAATATCCTTTACATAGCTTAGAAATAGGCTTTGAGGGGTTCGGTGTGCTAAAATAAACTTTTGGGTCATTCAGGGACTAAAAGTGCCAAAAAGTGCACAAGTTTGCACTTTCGCGCATAACTCACGTTCTGAATACATCCGGACATCCAAAAATTTATGTAAGCACTAAAATATTTTATTTTAGTGTTTGGCATAAGAAAAATCCATTCGTTGCGTCATTTGGATCGTTTTTCGCGCTTATGCGCATTCCGTCGTAATTAAGCGATCATCGTGATCGTACGACCAAACGAACCAACATCCGGCATATTTTTGAGCATGTTTTATGTCCACAATGTTTAGGCATCATTTTAGGGCCTTAAAGTTGGCTTGACGGGCCTTAGAAGTGCCGGAAATAAGCTTAAACACCAACAGGGACCAAAGCTGTCAAAATGAAACTTGTTTCTGATCTGTGCAGGCCAGGCGGCCCGCGTAAGATCAGTGTGTCCTTTACGCGGCCCGCGTCAGGCTCCCAGATCAGATAAGATCAATTAGTCAGCAGATTTCAGCTGATTAAACCTCATCCACACACTCACACTTGCCCTTTCAGCTCATGAGAGGCCATTTTTAGTTACCACAACTTTCCAACAAATGTACGCACGAGATTTGATCAGGTTATTCAAGAAACGATCTTAACGGTTCGGGAAAAACTATAAATACCCCACCCCCATTTGCTTCAAACTCACAAGAATCTGATCAAAAAGACTCTAAGTTGGAACCATTGTTTCATACCTGAGTTATTTTGATCTAGATTAGCATTCTGGGACCCTTCGTAAGTATTCCTTCGTTCTTTTATTGCTTTTCGAGTCCGAAAGTCAAACTTTATTTGACTTTCTGGGTTGACCAGTTTATGGTCAATGCGAAGTTCATTTGAACTTCGCAACGTGATTGTAATCACGATGGTTATAGTCCCTTGTGACTATGCCTACTGATTACCACGTTGTCTAGGGTCGTAGGGTAAGCGATCTGATAAATCGCTTATACCTTCGAACCCGGCCCATTTGGTCAATCATTAGGATCCGACCAAACACATTAGGTGACCATAGTATATAGGGAATAACCTTCCGAGGTTATACCTTATGGTCGCTTCATTTAAGTAGTTGTATGATAGGTAGTTTATATGCCTTAGGTAAATTACCAAAATACCCCTTTGATGCCAAAATTCATTTTAAACATATGTAACATAACTTTTGACATCAAAACTGATTTGACAACAATATTAGACATGTTAAGGAATATGTTACTTGTCATAGGACTAGTTAGGCGGTCCAAACGCGTTTTACGCGAACGACGCGTTAAAGTAGCATAAGCTTCCTAAACGGGTCGTAATGGGTCGTAAGCACTTAGGTTAGGTTTCATTTAGTATGTAGGCTTTGTTAAACCATATTATACGAGTCTCCATACTCGTTTGGTTTACGAACCCTCATTCTATCTAAATCTTCCGATTTAGGTCCGGTTTATTAACATAGTTACCTATATTAGGTGCCGTTTGATTCCGAGATCTCTAGCATTGCTTGGTGGTTATCTTAGGACTTCTGAGCAATCTCAAGTGAGTACATAGACCCCTCTTTTACTGTTTTCCAAACATTTTGGGGTGAAACACATCTGCCTACTTGTTACTTTCATGCTTTTCATGCTTTCATATCATATGCCTGCTATGTTCGTTAGTACATTATAGTACATGATTTCATTACATTTCATGCTATGTATGCCCATTGTGTGCGTACTTAGTACATTGTTTTACATTACATTTCATGCTATGTATGTCCATTGTGTGCGTACTTAGTACATTGATTTACATTACATTTCATGCTATGTATGCCCATTGTGTGCGTACTTAGTACATTGTTTCACATTACATTTCATGCTACGTATGCCCATTGTGTGCATACTTAGTACAGTTGTTTTCATCACATGCTTACATTTTGGTATGACATTTGGTTTGTTTAACATGGAACAATACATTCATTAACATTGATCACGCCGTTCGTTAGTAGGTAGTGGTACCATAGGAATTGACAACTCCCGTTCCTGAAATCCTGGGTTTGTTTGGATTGGAAGGAATGACCGAATTCGATATACATAACTTAGATAAACCTTTAATTTGTTTAAGGGTTTATCGCCACAGTCTCAAGGCTTGGATGTATGCATTTTCACAATACCGCATAGATGTTTATATCAGTTTAGCATGCATTTGTTCCACGAAACATAACTTTGATTTAAACCATGTTTTACTTCAATACCTTGTTTTTGTGCATTTTACATATGGTTTAGCTGATATATTTCACATACCATACATGACATTTCTGGATACACATTACATGATTTACATTAGACATAAACATTTTGACATTGATATACACAATTCATGATTTACATTAATCACAGATATTTGATATGGTTTACACAATAACATTTTGACATTTGAGTATACATAAACAATTTACATTGGTGGTTTGGTTTGAGTAAGTGATTTAAGTAACGAGGCGTGTGTAATATGATACAAGCATGGTGGATACGCCGCTGGTACTTCCTATATATAAGTGTCTGTATGGTATTACATACCGTAGCGTTGTTTAAATCATTTCAATTTATGACACATGACATTCTATACAAATAACATACTTTTTACAAGACACTGTTTACAAACAACTTATCTTACACAAACTCAATTTTTACATGGTTATTCATTTAACCTTACATTTATTTATACATATCATCTGAACTTATTGTTTTTCAAATGATTTACAAAACAAAGCAAATTACAAGGTTCATGACTAAACATTTTCTTAAACACAAGTCATGAATCATATTTTTACAAAACCTATGTATCTCACAGGCATTTTTATGCTGACGTACCTACTTTCACATGTGTTTTCAGGAGCCTTTCCATAGGATGATGATCGTGACACTAGGGCGGACCTGTGCCTTAGAGACATAAAACGAAGATAGACTTAGTTTAATTATGTTTTGTACTCTTGTTTTTGTTTAAGACAATGTAACTCTTGTGTTGATAAATAAAATACAACTTTGGATGCCATGGTTATGAAACAATTAATTCTGTTACAACACTCCCCGACGTTTTCCGCCACGTTTTGTATGTTATACGTGGTCGGGGTGTGACATATGAAGACTTTGGATTTAGGATCCTGAGGATCCATAAGAATATATTTCACATCTTGTTCTCTTGCCTCCAGGACATGTTGGGTTTTTCACATGTTTATCAAAGTTATTTTATCCTTATAAAATAAAAACGCAGCGGAATATATATTTAAAACATGTTACTTTGTTGATATAAAACCCATTTTATATGTAAAACCCAATACCCGGATCCATATACGAACATGCATGCTATCAAAAATTAAAACACAACCATAGAGTGTTTCAAGAATACTACCTTCTTAGAGTAAAAGACATGAAGAAGATAATGCTTCTTAAACGGTTTCCTTCAAGTGTAGAAGACCTCAAGCTTGTATACCCCAAGCCTTCCAACAAACACGTTGATTTTAGCTAGGATTTTACACTTGCAACTCACTTGAAAGATTCCCTCTTGATCAACCACACATGGCCGAAAATTAGAGAGAGCTTTCTTGAGTTTCTTGCACTTGAAAAATCAAACTTGAAAAACCTCTTGTATGGCACACCTTGGCCGATTTTTAGAGAGTATTTTTCAAAGTCTTCTCTTTGATTTTTTGTCATAAAAATTCTATATAAAAGTATGAGAGATGTTTACCCTTTATTCACCAAATCAAGTGCCACCCTTTTCACCCAATCAAGAAGCCTCTAACAATGACAATTGCAAGCAATCTCATTGGACCAAAAACTTTGGGAAGACTCCATTGGGAAGGGGGCGGCCCACTTGTAGGTTAAAAAAAATTCAAAAAATTCCTTTTAATATTATAAGTCTTATATAATTTTATAAATTTTATAAAATTATAACATCACATGTTATAAGACTTATACAACATTTTATTATGTTATTTAACCCATTAAATAACAAAATAAAATATTCTCTCAAAATAAATTATCCATATAATTTATTAGTTTGTCAAGTGCAATTATTTAGAAAACCAATTTCTAAATATTCTAAGTGTTAATATTTATTTGTTTGATCATATCATAAATAAATATTATAAGTGTTTGTCTAGCTTGTATTTGGGTATGACTCGACTTGGATCATAACGTACTAGCCACATCAATTTAATATGTGTCTTGGGCATACAGGATCCAACAATCTCTCACTTGCACAAGATACATAGAAGATTGATGCAAGTAGTAAAGACCACCTAACTATAGTTTACTACCCCTAATACGTATGACTATATATCCCATTCAATAACATCATCCCCTTCAAGTCCCTTACTTGAACGTGATTTCGGTGAATTTATCATTTATCCTTTCGTTACAAATGTCATGTTAAATCCAGAGACATAGAGTGATCACTCTCTGTTGATTTAACATTAGCAGGCCTTAGACATCTTACTCTCAACGAATAAGAGGAACAAATCCCTTCTTGACTACATACGTCTCTCACAATCACCTTGTACCACACCTGAGTTTAGCCTTGTGTACTGCCTTATTACAGACAGCAAAAAACTAGGTCAAGGTATAATACTTGGTGAATATCAAGACCCAATATGTATCTCAGGTCAGAGGATACTATGATATTCTCCTTTACTCAAATTTACTTATGATCAATCACAGATGATTCCATGCAGTAATATTTGAGAGCGAGTCAGTCCAATATTTGTATCCCACAAATATCTATGAACTTTGGCAGCAACACTTTGCTCTATATTCATACCTAATGAACATCCACCAATCCAAGTTCACAATAGTCTTACATTCATATTTGTTCCCACAAGTATGATCGACTACGGACATTTAGAATAAGCAACTTATTCACGGATTTAAACATGCTAAAATGGAACATAACTCAAAATACCCTGTAAAAGAGTTATAAAAACGATTGTTCCAATATCCAAATACAAAATAGATCAAATCCAATCACTAGAATATCGAAGTCCTAAGGCACAAGTATGACCCTTCATGCTTTGCCCTTTCAAGGAGCTTCGTGAATGGATCCGCAATATTTTGATCAGTGTGAACTTTGCGAATACATATCTTTCCCTTTTTCAACTTCATCCCTTATGTAGTTGAAACTCCGCTCAATGTGCCTAGTCTTTTGATGTACACGAGGTTCCTTGATTTAAGCAATCGCACCATCGTTATCATAAAGATCTCTAGGGGTCCTGAATGGTAGGGACTACCCCTAGATCGGCAATAATTCAAGTGGCAGATCCACATGAATCATCTCGTTCAATGAAGCGGCAATGTATTCTGATTCTGTAGTGGATAATGCTACCCTGACTGTGATCGAGAATCATCTCGATCAGTTTGGAAACTCGTATCCATGTAACCCTTTACAACGAATTCCGAAACTCGCATCCCTGTAACCCTTTACAACGAGTTTTTCTTCACCAGATCGATATATTAGAAACATATCCTTAGTCCTTCTAAGGTATTTCAATATACTTTTAACAGTAATCCAATAACCGTTACTTGGATTTCGCTGGTATCTTCTCGTCATGCCTAAAGCACATGACATGTCCGGTCTAGTGCATATCATTACATACATAATGGATCCTATAGCTGTTGCATATGGGATTCCTTTCATTCTTTCTTGCTAATCCTTTGAGCTTGGACATTGAAACGCTTTCAATATTGCCCCCCTTTTGAACAGGTACCAAACCTTTCATAAAGTTCTTTATCTTGAACCTTTTCAAGACTTTGTCAATGTATGCACTTTCGTTTAAACCTATCAAGCGCCTCGATCTATCCCTATAGATCTTTATTCCCAAAATATAGGCGACTTCACCAAGATCCTTAATGGAAAAACAACTTCCAAGCCAGGTTTTACACCTTCCATGGTTGGAATGTCATTTCCAAATAGTAGAATGTCATTGACATACAATACTAAGAAAGTGATAATGCTCCCACTAGCCTTCTTATACACACAAGCTTCGTCGACGTTCTTGATGAATCCATATTCCCTAATCTCTTCATCAAAATGGTGATTCCAACTTCTAGATGCTTGTTTCAATCCAAAGATTGATTTCTTTAACTTGCATACTTTGTTAGGATGTTTTGGATCAACAAAACCTTCAGGCTGAACCATATAGACATCTTCCTCAAGATATCCATTAAGGAAAGCCGTTTTGACATCCATTTGCCAAATCTCATGATCATATTATGCAGGTATGGCAAATAATATCCTAATCGACTTTAGCATCGCCACAGGCGAGAAGGTCTCATCACAATCAACCCCTTGAGTTTGATTGAAACCTTTTGCTACAACTCTCGCTTTATAAGTATCCAAGTTACCATGCATATCAGTTTTCTTCTTGAAAACCTACTTACTTCCAACTATTTTGGAGTTAAGAGGTAGTACAACCAATTCCCATACTTGGTTGTCATACATGGATTGCATCTCTACGTTCATGGCTTCAAGCCATTTGTCACAATCGGAATTTGACATTGCATCGCATCATGGTATGTGGTAGGTTCACCCAAATCTACCACGTAGCATCCATCCATGAACAATCCATATCTTTCAGGTGGACTACTAATTCTACCAGATCAGCGAACGTTTTTGTGTGTATTGATCAACCACTTGATCATTTTCAACAACCTCTTGTTGAGTGCTAGTATTAACCAAATGTGTATTGGCTTGTGGTTCTTGATCCTCATCAAATTCCACTGTTCTACTAGTTCCTTCCATAAGGAACTTAGCTTCCAAGAACTCAACCTTTCGAGCAATAAATACCTTTTGCTTTGTTAGATCGTAGAAATAATATCCTATACTATCTTTAGGATATCCTACAAAGATACACTTAGTGGATCGTACTTCCAATTTGTTTAGGGTGTATTGCTTCACATAAGCTTCACAACATTATACCTTCAAATATGATAATGATGGAGCCCTTCCATGCCATATTTCAAAAAGGTGTCGTATCAACTTTCTTGGCTGGGGCCATACGGGCCGCGGAGAGCAAAACGTAACCCTAAATGATAGAGATGATGCGCTCCTAGCCATCATAGATCGAACCATATCCAAATAGAGTTCGATTCCTCCTCTATCGAAACGCAGAACTTTGATTGAGTTAATTTTGTACTTCACCTTTTGAAGGCTTTGAACATTTCAAAACTTCAACTTTGTGTGTCAGCAAGTACATATAACCATAACTACTATAGTTGTTGGTAAAAGTAATGAAGTATCTTTCACCATTCCTAGTCATTGGCTTAAAAGGATCACATACATCCGAATGTATGATTCCTAATAAATCTTTTACCCTTTCCACAAAAGGGTTTCTTAGTCATTTTACCTTTTAAACAAGATTCGCATATATCAAATGAACCAATTTCATTTGTTTCCAAAAGACCATTCTTTTGAAGTGTTTGTATGCGATTTTGTTTATATGACCAAGGCGATAATGCCAAAGATAGGTCTTACTCAAATCCATTTTTGAGTTTCTTGGTGATTGCTTGGTACAGTTAACCATCAAATGATGTATTATCATGAACCAATTCATAAATACTATTTGAAGGCATAGCTTTAAAGTAAAACTTGTCATTCATTGAAATATAAATATCATTGTTTACAAACTTTAAATCAAAACCATATTGTCTTATAAGGGAAGCTTGAATAATGTTCCTAGTCAAACTAGGAGCACACTATATATTTTTAAAACAATTTCCAAACCATTTGGAAGTTTCAAAACATAGTCTCATCGGGCTACAACTTGAACTTTCGCTCCATTGCCCATGAAGAGACTAATGTATCCCTTACTTTAATGCTTATTTCTTTTAAACCCTTTGCAACAAATTGCAAACATGAGTTCCACATCCGGTATCTAATACCCATGCGTTAGAAGAAATAATATTAAGGTCAATATGTATCATAAAGATTGTACCTCAGGTTTGCCCCGCATCCCTCTTATTTTTCAACTCTTTGAGATAGGTAGGACAATTCATTTTCAAATACCCTATCTCATCACACTCAAAGTATGGATCGTTCGTGGCAACCTTTGCCTTCTTTTCTTTTGGTTCTAGTGGTTCTGCTTTATTCTTTCTTTTTCCCTTCCCTTTGATGTGCCCGTTTCCATTTGCAACATTTGCTTTGGTGTCGGGGTGATGCCCTTTCTTGTTACCACCCTCATTGATCGTGAGAATGGATAAAGCCCTTTTACCCATATTGAGCCTTTCGAGGTGATCAATGTGGCTTTTCATCTTAAAGACATAAGATGAGATGATTGGGTTTCCTCCATTCGACATGCATGAAGCACCCGAAGCTTTCTACCCTTGCATATTGTAGGAACATTTCCTTCAATTGGGTAATCATGTCGTATGCTCATGATGTTCAAAATCCTTTTGAATCTCGGGAATCTTAATTCCTAACATGAGGCAAGAGGCTTGCATTGTATCCTCGATATACTTAATCCAATCGTTATAGGCATCCTTATCTTCCATAAGATGTTCATCGGGATTAGGATCATTCAACACATAGGATATCTTTTCTTACTTGAGAACTATTCTTAAGTTTCGATATTAATCCATAAAGTCTTTTAATTGAGACGATCCTTTTCAAGGATTGTTTTTAGTGATAGGTTACGGACGGTTTGGGTAATATTGTTAGCGGCCATCTACAAAATTTTACAAGGTTCAATTTTAGTATTTTCGATATTATTATAATTTAATCATTAATACCCTTTTATGTCTCATAGACAATTAATAATTAAAATCTAGAATCCAACGTTACATTTAAATATTGGTTAGGTGACCTTTATCCCTCTATTTAAATTAACAAGGTAGTCAACGTTTGACAATTGCAACCCTTTGCAACTTCTAGCCATATGGGATCGGTTAAACATCTTTATGTTTAGTTAGCATGTTTAATCCCATCAACACCTTTTGTTTGCCATGCTTCGGTGACCCTAAGTTCATGGTTTCCAAATCAAGTCGTCCAACTTACACACACGTGTGAGTTTATACACATAAGTGGTTAGGTGACCTTTATCCCACAAACATGGTAAACCCACCTCGAATATACAAGTTCCCTCAAATGTGGTTAGGTGACCTTTATCCCACAATAAGAGTTCCCAAGTGATTCGAGTGTTGTATAAAAGGATGGTGTTTGACTTGTTTTATAAAAGGGGTTTTTAATATTTCAAAATTCTAGTTTAGAAAATATTATGTACCATACATTTGCATGCATTCAAATCCTTGGTACTTTAGAAAAACCAATTTTCAAGGTTCTTTTTTAATAAAACCCATTTTATTATAAAATCATTAATTTTTAATAACCTTTTATTAACCAATTTTAATGATTTTTAAAGAACCAATTTTAAGTTTGTTGTTGATTATTAGTTTGTTAAGCATGCATATCCAAATATCATCAAAACAATATAAATAAGCAACCACACAAGCACAACACACATATCAATAGGTGCATAACCATAGCCAACTATTTTTTACCACACTTGTTAGCCGAAACAAGTGTGCCAAAAGGTCCTTCCTACGGGTTGAATATTGACACAAATAAAGTGTCGTTGAACTCCCACTTGATCCCGCATCCAAATGCTTCAAGTCTTCTTCTTGTGTTGTGATTTCTTCACATTCTTTGGGCTTCCAAATGTCTTTTATATTCAGCTCTAAACTCCTTTAGACTTCAAAAATGTGTTTTCGTTATCGGGCTAAATCCCGTTAAGAACTATGAAGTCCTTTAGGCCCGAAATTAGCCAAAACCAAAACCGCATTTTTGTGTGCATCTTCTTTTACATAAAATTATCCTAATACATTTTTTCTAGTAAAATAAAATGCAACTAATCTATTTATTTTACATACCAAATGAAAATAAATAAATTACATATTTTACAAATGGAAGAACAAAGACAAATAATTATTACAACCCAATGAAATAATTAAATACAAATCACAAAACACAAATATTCAACATATTCAAACACAAGGTCAGGGCTAGGTTATGTGCACCAAAATATATATCCACATATATAAAATTCAAGAAGCAAAAATTGGTTCCCTTTTACAACCAACATTTTTCGGTCAAGAATGAAAAAACCGAAAAAGTGGGTTTTTGTCCAAACAAAACAATCATCCAAATGACATAATTTTTCAAGATATTTTTATGCATGTATGAAAATAATCTTGAAAAACAAAGGGATAACCAAGCTTAAAATTTCGGCCAAAAGGTTTAACTAAACCCGAAACCCGAAAATTTTAATCTATTGAAGCATGCACTCATATAAGCGGCTCTGATACCATTGTTGGGTTTTTCACATGTTTATCAAAGTTATTTTATCCTTATAAAATAAAAACGCAGCGGAATATATATTTAAAACATGTTACTTTGTTGATATAAAACCCATTTTATATGTAAAACCCAATACCCGGATCCATATACGAACATGCATGCTATCAAAAATTAAAACACAACCATAGAGTGTTTCAAGAATACTACCTTCTTAGAGTAAAAGACATGAAGAAGATAATGCTTCTTAAATGGTTTCCTTCAAGTGTAGAATACTACCTTCTTAAAGCTTGTATACCCCAAGTTGGGATAATTTCTGATTCAGGGATATTCAACTTTTTGAGGACATCAAGTTGAATGATGTTGACTGAGCTTCATCCATCTATCAGAATCCTGTGAACAAAATGATTAGATATAAACAAAGTAATAACAAGACCATAATGATGAGGATCCTGAACATCCACACGACCATCCTCATCAAAAGTTATAACATTTTCCTGTGTAACAGTAGAAGTTCGGACGGGTCTATCCCCATTATTCATCTTGGTCTCCTTGGCATGCCTCTTGGCTGCTGAAAAGGAAGTGCCACATATGTCCGATCCACCGGATATAAAGTTGATAATTTGTGCATCAGCAGGAGGAGCTGGAGCTCTTTCTGGAACTTTTTCAGGATCCTGGATCCTTGACTTTTTTCTTCCCAACAGCTCCTTCAAGTGCCCTTTGCTTAACAAGTAACCAATCTATTTTCTTAGTGCAATACATTCTTCAGTGAGATGACCGAAATCTTCATGATACGCACACCATTTGGATTTGTCTTTTGTTGCAGCTGGCTTATCACTCTTTCTGGGCCATCTTGCTTTTTCACCTAGGTTCTGCATTGCAAGGATCAGTTCATTGTTATCAACAGAAAAACAATATTCAGAAATGGGAGGATAATCCTCATCATCCTCTTCCTGTTCTACTGCATGCACGTTCTGATTGCCAGACTTGTTACAAGATTTGGACTTGTTGTTCCTGAAGTAGGATCCTGCCAGTCTTTCTTGTATCCTTTTATCATCCTCTAATCGGATGAATCTAAGGGCCCTGGTTCTCACTTCATCAAGATTCCTGCAAGGGGTCATGACAAGATCATCATAGAACAATGAATCCCTAAGTAAACCCAATTTGAAGGCTTCTACAGCCGTAGCAATATCCAAATTAGGAATATCTAAGGATTCTTTACTGAACTTAGTGATATAATCTCTAAGTGATTCATTTTGACCTTGTGTTACCCTATATAGATCACTAGTTAAACGTTCAAATTTTCTACTACATGAGAATTGGCTATTAAACAGATTAACTAGATTAGCAAATGAAGTAATATAGTAAGGGGGAAGACTTAGCAGCCATTTAAGAGCTGATCCTGTCAATGTGGATCCGAAACCCTTACATAGACATGCTTCTTTTAACCTCTCAGGAATGGGGTTGATCTCCATCATTTCTCTGTATTGAGCTACATGCTCTTCTGGATCCGTTGAGCCATCATATAACTTCATGGTTGGTATTTGAAACCTCTTTGGAATTTCTGCATCACAAATAGGTGGTGCAAAATGAGATATCCTGTGGCTTCCATCTACAATTTCAGGAATGGACTTAACCACTCCTGGAACGCTGGATATCATATCCTTCAGTTTCTGTAATTCCCTAGCCATAGCTTGATTGATACCTGTATCCTGCACAAAGCCATGGTTAGCATTATAAGAATTATTCAAAGTGTTACCTCCTGAAGGATTCAAGTTTGGGATTCCAGATGTGAATCCATATTGGCGAGATTCTGGTATAACTAATGGACCAGAAGAAGCAATAGTCTGCATTGGTATGAAGTCTCCCAAATGAATCTCTGAACTTCTGGGTTCTGCACTTCTTAAGGATCCTTGATCCTGAAAGATGTTGGATCCTTGAGGCATCGAATTTGGGGGTCTTGGAGGATAATCCATGGATCTATGAGCCTGAGATGAGGATCATTGACCCTGAGACGAGGATCCTTGAACCTGAAATAAGGATCCTGGATGCTGAGAGTAGGATCCTTGAACCGTCTGTGTCCCCATGTATCCTCCTGAGCTAGTGAAGGATCCCTGATGCTGGAAGGAGGATCCTAAAGGCTGAAAAGAGGATCCTGAAGGCTGAAAGGAGGATCCTAGAGCCTGAGTCATTGCCGTTGACCCATAACGCATTCCCAATGATCAACTCTGGTACTGGATATCTGGAGCCGCAGATTGCTGGGCAGTTATAGCTGGAGTGTCGCAATCCAGTGATCTAGGCACCAATGGAGAGTGATCCTCCGCTGATCTCTTCAAGTTCTTGATGTCATCAATCTCTCGAAGGATCCTATCATTGGTTTTGTCCTGCTGCTGCATGTAATCCCTCGTCTGCAAAATCAAAGAATAAAGATCAATGTTAGAAGGGCTAGAAAAAACAGCAGAAGTTGGTGGTTTTAAGAAAACGGGGCTTTATTTCTTCGCAACATTCTCAGCATTCTTCTGGGATCCAAAAGGTGCTGGAGGCAAAGGTGGAATGCCCTGTGAAGAAGTGACTGCCGGCATGGAACTTGAAGTGTTCTTTGCTGAAGAAGCCATGTACTTGAAGGTGATGAACCAAAATGATCACAATGAACAAAATTTCTCAGAAATGAAGCACCAATTGCCCCACGGTGGGCGCCAAACTGTTTTGGTCAAAAATCAGACTAGGATAATGCAACCAAATCTTATTTTGTGAGGTGTGATGCTTGAATGAGTGAACGAATGTATGAACAACTTGTAAATGAAATGAACAAGAGACATAATGATTTATACGAGGAAAAAGCCCTTGATCAATATATGATCTCCGGCATAAAAAACCTCGGGTGATAGAAACTACCGATCACCAACTATATTAAACAAGTAAAGGTTACAATTCGGGATGATAACAAGCTTGTCACACCCCCAAAATCCACTTGCGGAGTATCACCGCTTGGAGGCGTGACTGACCAGGATCAAACCACTAATCATATTGAACAAGTAAATAATTAAATGTAAAAGTCCAACCAACACGATTAGTGTCCAAAACAAACATAGTTAAGTTATGAGCGGAAGCATAATGTTTAAAACCAAATCAAAAGTTCAATTAACCAAATGTTTAACATGGTACACAGTTGTCCATGTCCCACAACGACTCTTCCTTGTGCAAGCTCCAGCTAAGTACCTATAGACCTGCAAAGCATGTAGTAACGAGTCAACAACAAGTTGAGTGAGTTCACGTTTGGTTGTCCAGTTTATAGTTGTTCCGAAAACACAGTTTGCTCTTTACCAGCTATCCAGCCGTGGGGGTTACCCCATAGTTTGAAAATCATTTATTAGTTACCCGTTCTTACGTTGGCTATTCCAGCCCAGCTCTATGGCCGTGGGGGCTACCCCATGTTTAATTCACCAGACTCGTTACCATATCGACTACTAACGTTCGTCATGTTTAAGTGCCCTAACGTCTGTGTCTATCATCACTGACGTGCCATAGTCCATTAGTCCACGCCCGTCCTCTGCGGCACGGTGTGAGGTTTGTTAAACCTAATAGCGCTATTTAACTAATGACCCGTTCGCCATTGGCCTCGGCGATTAAGTCGATATAAAATGAGGGACTTTGTTGATAGAGTTCTAGTCTGGTATAGTTAAATACGTCTCAACAGGACGAGGAATCTATGTTCCTGATTACGTCTCAACAGGACGAGGAATCTATGTTCCTGATTACGTCTCAACAGGACGAGGAATCTATGTTCCTGATTACGTCTCAACAGGACGAGGAATCCCTATTCCTTAACCCATTCCCAACCCCTGGGAATCCCATGCTTTGTAGAGAAGTGTGAACTCACCTTGGTTTGCTCGGCAGATAACACAGAAAGGTCAAGTCTAAAGGCTAGTGGTCAATCACGTCCTATCATGGTTACCAATACAAGTCAGGTTTTGGTGTCAAGTAGTGCACACAAGTACCACATTGATAACATATAAGAATCACATAGGAAACATGGCAAACATGCAACATCACATTAATCCATTCAATTTGTGCGACCCGAACGGTTAAGCCCAAGTACCAACGGCCCAACCTATTGTGCGATCGGCATACATGTGCGATCCACAATGGGTTGTGCGGTCCAATCATGCCCGGCCCAATTATCATAACAGTCCATCAAGTAACAGCCCAATAATTAAACAACTAAACAGCTTGTGCGATTCAATACATGTTGTGCGATTGGACTAATCCGGCCCAAACACACACTCGGCCCAACAGTTAAGTAACATGACAACTTGTGCGGTCCAACAGTCTTGTACGATTAGAAGACTTATGTGATAAAATCTGATCTTATGCGATTAGTTATGTATTCCTTAAATCATGCAATCGGTTATTCTATTCTAGATAATTTCCATGTTTACAATTTATAAATCAACAGTTTTCCACCAAACCATATATCGATTAAAACAAGGTTTTTATCATCAAACCATTATGAACCCTAAAAGTAACATATGGACAATAATCCTAACCCTTAACATATACCTGATTCACATACATAGATACACATGTCATCCCCAATCATTAATCATTAAACCCACTCAATATTGCATATGAATATCATTATCAATGTCACATATCTCCAATCTGATTGAACCTACACTTTAGTCCCATGCATAACTGACAACATATATTAAAGTGTGCACATGGTTTGATTATGAATCACCTACATAGCCGCCAATTTCCTATACCCTAAGCTATCAACCATTTAACCTCAATCCTATTGGACCTTTAAGCCACTATCACATTCAACTCAATTATTAATACAATCCGAATTAACATCCATGTGTCATATATATACGGCATCAAGATTCAGTTCAGCAACATGTATCATCCATTCGAATCATATCACATAATCATGAATAAACACAACACCATCAACCATCATATATAAACATCGCATGATTAACATTCCGAAGCATACACATATCAACCGATTTAACGAGAATTCGGTTCCAGATTAAATCGTTAAACATCCATACATAATATCATTGTTCATCATTCATACAACCACAATCGTTTGATCCAATCATGAAATCATAACATCGTATAACTAATTATAAATCAAACACACTAACCGATTAAAGAAGAGGGTAGGGGATTGATCCGAACACAAGATCTTCGATGAGGAGGATGTTTGGCTGCCTTCGGTTCGTGAGAGAAAGAGAGAGAAGAGCTAGGGTTTGTGGGTGTGTGGTGTGATTGCAAGTAATGAGAAACAACTCTCAAAGGATCCATGTATGCGTATGGTGGGAGTGGGCCGAACCCTTCACATGGGCTCCCCTTTGGTTCGTGTCAAAGAGAAGTAGGCCGAGATTTGTAAAGCCCAAAGGCTTGTGCGGTTGGGTTGTGTTGTGCGACTACAACATACATATATACACATAGACACATAATCGTAATATTAACTAGATCAATCAAATTCATATAATCGAATCACGTTCACCTAGGTTACATCAAAGTACAAAGATAGGTTCAGAAATACGAGTTGTCACAAAGCTTGTTACAAGGATCACTAGTGTGCAAAATGTGTGTAATCGCCAATAAGTTGCAGAGAGTTTTTGAGTGTGTGTGTTTGCTAATTGTTCTAACTATCAAGCTCGTTATCCCCTTTTAAAAATAGAAATAAACTAAATAACAAACAATCCGCAAATTGTGCTAGCTACCCACGACTTCCATAACGATCATACAAGCTATGCACGTGCAGAATAATGGAGCATATTCCCCAAGAATCTCGGCAAGACCAAGTCCCATTCGTAAACTCCTGCAAATCAAGTTCAAATACAGTGGAAACAACCGTTAGTATAAGGATAATAATGAGGATCCTGGATCCTTAAACCTGCAACGTCTTCTGAGGATCCTTAATTCAAACAGAATCGAGGATCCGTGATCTTGGCTGCACTTGAGGATCCATGATCCTTAGGTTTAGAAAATCCATCCCATATATATATATATATATATATCTATACTATATAATAAAAGAAACCACTTTGGGGATACTTGTCATCATATTAGGGCATCTCTTATAGATAATTATTATTTTAATTTAATCTTTTTAATTAATTATAGATAACCCTTCTATTAAATATTATTTAATTTAATATCTTATGGATAATTATTATTTAGTTTAATCTTCTTCTCATTTATAATATTATTTAGAGAAAATTACGATTTTGGCCCCTGTAGTTATATCACTTTTACCCTTTTAGCCTAAATTTTTTTTTAACATCTGAGCCCCCAACGTCTTCTTTTCTAACCCTTTTGGCCCTTAACACTAACCTCATCCATTAAATGTTAGAGGCCAAAAGGGTTAAAAAAAAGACGTTAGGGGCTAAAAAGGTTAGAAAAAAAGACGTTGGGGTTTAGATGTTAAAAAATTCTTTAGAGAAAATTACGATTTTGGCCCATATAGTTATATCACTTTTACCCTTTTAGCCCAATTTTTTTTTTAACATCTGAGCCCCCAACGTCTTCTTTTCTAACCCTTTTGGCCCCTAACACTAACCTCATCCATTAAATGTTAGGGGCCGAAAGGGTTAAAAAAAGACGTTAGGTGCCAAAAAGGTTAGAAAAAAATCGTACAATACACGAGGTTTTTTAAGGATATATATTTTTTTATTATTTAGTACAGAAAATTACATTTATTCAAACCGTGTAATACGCATATTTTTAAAGATGTAAATTTTTTATTATTTGGTATATAAAATTACATTTATTCAACACGTGTAATAAATGGGGTTTTTAAAGATATATTATTTTATTATTTGGTAAACAATATTACATTTATTCAACTCGTGTAATATACGTGGTTTTAAAAATATAACTTTTTTTATTTTGTATATAAAATTACATTTATTCAACCTGTACAATATTGTTCTTATAGATATAACTTTTTATTATTTAATATATAAAATTATATTTATTCAACTTGTGCAATAAAGAAGGTTTTTAAAGATATATTGTTTTATTATTTAGTATATAAAATTTATTTATTTAACCCGTGTAATACACGGGGGTTATAACCTTATATATATATGAATTTGTTAATCTAAAAAATTAATCAATTCTTTAGCATAGGAAAAGGAGTTGATCAAACTACACCGAGTCAAACGTAACTACCCCTCACCCCACCCCACAAACAAAACCACATCATTGGACGTGTTTTTAACACGTATCCATCACACTTCTCACCATCGCCGGATCTAACTTCCACTTCAATCTTCTTACTAACCGGCTACAGCCAGTGCACCACCCCCTTACCGGCCCTTCCGGTCACTCCCCCCTCTCCAAGTCCCGCTAGGTATATAATAAACACCGATCGAACTCTGCAAAAAGTTTCAGCTCCTTCACCACGACGTCTACATTCAAAGGTTAGATAATATCATTTCTCACTGATGCTTCATCCTCTTCGATTTGTTTACAAATTTACAGCTTTTGTTATTATAATTTTGTTGTTTGATCGATGCGTTCACTTTACATGATTCAAATCTGTTCACCGTTTATTTTGAAACTTTTTGTATAGTTACTGAAATAGCTTGTTTTAATTTGAAGTTGTTCCGTTAGGTCTAGTTAATTTGTTAAGAAATTGAGTTCGATCTGTTTTTGTGAATTTCTTTTATCAATGTGATTAGGTTATTTAACTATTCTGCATTTTTGGAAAGTTTTGAGATCTTGTTAGTTTTTGTAGTTGATTTAGTGGATGTGGATGATGTTATGCTTTGTTAGGAAGTTATTTATTAGCTTTTGCATTTCATTTAGTGGATGTTATGATGTTAACTAGGTTTTTTTCTGTGAATTAGATTTAGGGATTTGGTAATAATTGTTTGTTTGGTGTTATTTTATAGATATATATAGGGTGGGGTTCTAGAGTGAACACTAGTGTATTTGTGAACTGAGTGAACAAATCCTGGTCATTGATTTACATCATCAAATCGTAAAATACACTAGTGTATTTTCATCATCAAATCCTGGCCATTGGTTTACACTTGTGTATTGATAATCAAGGGCTAGGATTAGTTTAGTAGTGTTCACAATCAAGGGGGTTGTTCACAAATGAACCTAACCCTATATATATATATATATATATATACACACACATGCGAAAATGGTTAGTTTTTTCTGAACATGCGAAGTTTGATTCCCCACATGCGATTTCATGTTATGAACGTGCGATTTCTAATCGCGTACGTAATGTACGTTAAGGCCAATTGTATGTTTATATATATATATATATATAGGCCTCGGTTCAATTAAGAACCACCACGAGTTGTGAGAACCATGAGAACTCCTGCTTCCCGAGCGAGTTGGGCCACAATTTTTTGCACAAATGTACACATGCGAAAATGGTTAGTTTTTTTGAACATGCGAAGTTTGATTCACCACATGCGATTTCATGTTATGAACGTGCGATTTCTAATCGCGTACGTAATGTACGTTAAGGCCAATTGTACGATATACTTTCTCTCTCTCTCTCTCTCTCTTTATATATATATATATAGGCTTCGGTTCAATTAAGAACCACCATGAGTTGTGAGAACCATGAGAACTCCTATATCCCGAGCGAGTTGGGCCACAATTTTTTGCACAAATGTAGATGAAAATAATATAAACACATCTGTAAAAAAAGCAAAAAAAATTTGTCGAGTCTGTAGTTATGCCTAATGTAAGTTTTGTTTACGCGCTGATGTAAATTTTGTTACGATGATGAATTTTTTTTTACACCTCGTGTGAATTTGTGCATGCGGCATTTTTTTAGTTTTTTTATTTTTTGATGAAACAAGATATTTTTTTAAGATTTTTGAGATTTTTTTTTTCGAAAAACCTTTTGGAAGGCCTAGTTCTCTTGGTTCTCACAATTAAAGGTGGTTCTCATTTTACCCTTTCCCTATATATATCTATATAGGGTAGGGTTCCAGCGTGAACAACCTCCCAAGAGTGAACTGCGTGAACAGATATGGACCCTTGATTTCCTTTTTAGTTGTTAAGGGTAGGATTGTAATTATATAAAAAATTAGATTTAAATCATTATTTTAATAATTGAATTAAGTTACATCTTTCCTAATTTAAATTCATTATCCACATTATGTTTATTTATTAGTAAGATAATTATCAAAACAAACAACAAATCACCAGATTTCAATTTTAATTTTTATTTCAGATTTCATCACCAGAATTCAAATTTTGATTTTTAAGATCCACGTAACCTTCATATTTCAACGGTATACACATGTGTACTTGGATATAAATAGAACAGTACACATGTGTACTCAGCATCGTACATATGTGTACAGTAATTCACAGGTGTACATCAACATTCAATACACAAAAAATTATGAGATATCACAAAAACAGACGATATACACATGTGTACATCGCATTAAAAAGATGGCAAAATCAGAATACACATGTGTACATCACATTTAAACAAATAATTAATTTAATAATTGAATTAAGTTACATCTTTCCTAATCCTTGATTTGATTTGTGAGAGATTTATGCAATCAATTTAAGAGGATAATTGATTACTTGATTTGTGAGAGATTTATGCAATCAATTTAAGATTGAAATTACACATATACCCTTTTTGTATTTAATTAAATGGAAAAAATTAAACAAATAATTACCATCATGCCACTCACTTTAATCTCAAGATCATAAAAATCAAGGGCCCAGATCAGTTCACGCAGTTCACTCTTGGGATTTTGTTCACGTTTGAACCTAATCCTATATATATATAATTATATATATATATATATATATATATAATTATATATATATATATATATATGGGACAAAGATCCGTTAGGAACCACCCTTTATTGCGAGAACCAGTGTGAACACAAACAGTAATACCTAAAAAAATCTAAAAAACACCCAATTTTTTTTTTTTTTACTTTTTTTTTTTGTAAAAATCGCTATATTTTGTTTACAATAAAAAAATTCAAAAAAAAAAAAAAAATTCAAATTTTTTTTGTTTCGAGTCACAGTTGTCCATGCACATGTGCATTTGTATCATTTCTTTGACAAATTCCGTAATTCATTACAAATATTAGACAATTGCACTTTCATTTACACTACCACGTGTAATACACTACTTTTTACGTTACCAATATTAGAAATGCACATGTGCATCTATATGTATCAACATGAAATAAGGTGTGTTGGTACACTACTTTCTCTTTCATCTATCATTCCATCCATAATACACAAGCATGCACATGTGCATTTTTGTCATTTATTTGACAAATTCCGTAATTCATTACACATATTAGACAATTGCACTTTCATTTACACTACCATATGTAATACATTACTTTTTACATTACCAATATTAGAAATGCACATGTGCATTTATATGTATCAACATGAAATAAGGTGTTTTGGTACACTACTTTGAATACACTTTCCCTTTCATCTATCATACCATCCATAATACAATACCATTACCTCCTACCATCCATAATACAATACCATTACCGATATTTTCACTTTATTACATGTATGTAAACACCATTTATACCATCCAATCAACATATTACATCATAAATTGACAACTATAACCAAACCATCAACCACTAGATATAACTAACCAAAAAACATGTATATGGGCCTACTTCTCCATTCAAAATCACAAACTTTTTGTACCAAAACACGTTATATCATGGTTATACCTAATGATGCATATGTGCATTTTAAATATTGGTAATGTAAAAAGTAGTGTATTACGAATAGTATTGTAAATTAAAGTGCAATTGTCTATTCCTGATAACGTATTACCGAATTTGTCGAAGTAATGATACATATGCACATGTGCATAGATATCTGTTACTCGAAAAAAAAAGTTTTTTTTTAATGGTAACGAAATATAGCGATTTTTTGAAAAAAAATATTAATTTTTTTTTTGAGTGCTTTTTTGATTTTTTTTAGAATTTATTTTGTGTTCACATTGGTTTTCGCGGTTCTCGTATGAACCTTACCCTATATATATATATTGTGTGTAGTTATATTGATTTGTGTGTTGATCTGTGTTGTTCACAGTGTTGTACAAATCGCGACTAGCGATAAATCAGGATTGATTGGGATTCTTATATGTACTTTTCAGTTATATATGTAGTTATGTACACACGCACATTTTTTATATGTAATTTTTTTAAGTAGACAAGTTTTAACCCCTCCTCGACCTATTCAAGACCGGAATCGGCGGTATTTAGAGGATTTGGCTGGATACTGGCCGGAATATATAAAGCTGCCAGCCTGCCACCATTTTTTGGTCGATAGGAGTTAGGACCGCCTTTGGCCACCTAGTGATTAATTGTCCGTTAAGATGAAATTTCTAAGGTGGACCTCCGATTAGCGATTAGTTGTCGGCTATATTATAAATGTGATTAGATTATTTTGCATTTTTGGTAAAAATTTTGAGATCTAGTTAGTTTTTGTAGTTGATTTAGTGGATGTGTATTGAGGTTATGATTTATTAGGAAGTTATTTAGCTTGTGAATTTGGTATGTATGGTTTTAGCTTGTTATGGTGTTTTTTGTGAATCAGAATTAGGGGTTTGCTAATAATCATTTATCTGGTGTTATGATATGGTCCTTTTATGTGTAGTTATATTGATTTAGGTGTTGATCTGTGTTGTTCAAGGTCATTGATTGTACATTTTGTTGGCAGCTGACTTTTTCCTTTGTTCTTATCATTGCAAAACCCTAGAGCTCATAGTCGTCTTTATCGGCAAAGAAACCAATTTTTAAAGTAATTACTGAAGTTGGTGATATAGAAAGTTAGAAAGACAAGATTAAGCTATTGTTTAAAGGTGAAAGGATAATAATTCATCTGATAAGATCCATCTAGTGTTTATCTATAACTGATACATTGTACCATTAATAACACTGGCTCCGGATACTTACTTGGGTGCCAGCCAAGAATCAGCCTTCAACCGTATGGGCCCTTCTCGGGCCGGTGGGGGAATGGTAAATTCTTCATCAAGTTCTGGCATCTTTTTTCAAGGAGATATGACAAATCCGATTGGAAATGTTCAGATGGGATCGTTTGGGAACATGTCGAATCCGATTCCCAGAAATATACATCCAAGTGTTCCTCCTGTCTTTGCAGACATGCCCAATAATGTTATGAATAGTGTCGCTACTTCGGGTACGAGCATCGGTGCAAGTTCGATGGTTACGGATGCTAATTCAGGGCTTTCGGGAAGCGGGCCACATCTCCACAGAAGTGCAAGTATCAACACAGAATCCCATATGCGTTTACCTGCATCACCTTTATCGTTTTCTTCCAATAATATAAGTATTTCAGGTTCTTCGATCATCGACGGACCGTCTGCGGTACCGCAAAGCTCGAACCAAGATAACGTGTCGGTGTCTCACTTGCAAAAGAAACCGAGATTAGATATCAAACAGGAAGATATGATGCAACAACATGTCGTTCATCAGATAATGCAACGACAGGATACGATGCAGTTACAAAACCCGAATCCTCAACTGCAAGCTTTCATTCAGCAACAACGATTACGACAACAGCAACATCAGCACCAGTTGCTGCAGTCTCTGCCGCCAGTGCAATGGGCCCACTTGATTCAGCAACAACAGCAACTTCAGCTGAGACAGCAGCTTCAACAACAAGGGTTGCAATCTGCATCGGTAATGAAACGTCCCTATGATGGTGGTGTGTGTTCTAGAAGACTAATGCAATACTTGTATCATCAAAGGCAACGTCCTGCTGTAAGTATGACTAATGAAAGTTTAATCACTTAATGTTTGTTTTTTATAAAATGAGTACATTTCATTTTATTTCCTTTAACTTTGAGCCAAATTGCAGACGCTTTCTTTTGGCTAACGAAATTACACTGGATGTGTTTTATGTTACTGTTTCTCATTAGGCGGTGTCTTTTTGCCCTAACCCAGTTAATTTTTTTCTGATATTGTAAATACGTGCTACTCACATGAGGGCAAAATGGTCATTTTCACATAATAACTAAAACAAAATTAAATAAAAATAATATATATTAACAACAAAATAAGTGAAAACGACCATTATGCCCTCATGTGAGTGGCACGTGTTAAAGAGTTAGTTAGGGCAAAAGGATATCGCTTGATGAGAAACAGTAACATAAAGGACATCCAATGTAATTTTGTTAGTTAAAGGACAACGCCTGCAATTTGGCTCAAACTTAAAGGACGTAAAATGCAGTTTACTCTTATTAATTTAGAATAACAGTTTTAATATTTATCCATGTACAGGATAATAATATTGCGTATTGGAGGAAGTTTGTGGCAGAATATTATTCTCCACGTGCCAAAAAAAGGTGGTGCTTGTCTTTATATGATAATGTTGGTCATCATTCGTTGGGTGTTTTTCCCCAAGCAGCTGTAGTAAGCATATTTTATGCACCCTTTTGATCATTAATCCTTTTATGTATTTTACGTACAAGTTTGTTATTTAGATACACTGGATTAGCTTTAGTTTAAAAACACAAATCTTCTCACAAGATCTTCTTACAGGATGCGTGGCATTGTGACATTTGCGGGTCAAAATCCGGAAGAGGGTTTGGTATGCAATACTGTAATTGTTGAGATTTTCTTTTAAAATATAGAGTTAATTGCCATTTTCGTTCCCGTGGTTTGTCCAATTATGCCAGTCCAGGCCAAGTTTCAAATTTGTCCCCTTTTCGTTTCTGACATTCTTGAAACATGCTAGATTCGTCCAAAAACTTAATGTCTGTTAAAACTTGTCGTTTAATGAAGGGTAAAACATCATTTTTCTTTTATACCCGTTATTTATTTATGTGTTTTTGACAGAGGCAACTTTCGAAGTATTGCCTAGGCTCAGTGAAATAAAGTTCAGCAGTGGTGTTATAGATGAACTTTTATTTCTGGATTTGCCTCGAGAGAGTAGATTTCCTTCTGGATTAATGATTTTGGAGTACGGGAAAGCGGTTCAGGAAAGTATATATGAGCAACTTCGTGTGGTTCGCCAGGGTCAACTTAAAGTTATTTTTACCCCTGATTTGAAGGTTAATTATAATTACACATTTTTTATCATACGGTTTGCTTCGAATGCTGTAATATGTTCAGTTTAATACTTGCTATACATTTTCCAGATATTAACTTGGGAGTTCTGTGCACGCCGACATGAGGAACTTCTTCCTCGTCAACTAATCGCACCCCAGGTTCAAAATTTTGGTTTTTTTAACTAAAAAGTAGAACATTTTAGAAGGAAAAAAGTCTGATTGGAAGTAATGATTAGATTGATTCATACAATCATTTGTTTTTACATTGTTGTAGGTGAATCAGTTGTTACAGGTTGCACAGAAATGCCAATCTACAATTTCAGATGGTGGATCTGATGGGGTTTCCCAGCAAGATTTGCAGACAAACAGTAATATGTGAGTGTATAACTATGTTATCACGTGTTGATTTTGGTCTGCTTAATGTCACATGTTTGGAATATATCGTGTATAATTGTTTGTTGTGGATCAGGGTTGTGACAGCCTGGCGGCAGCTTGCCAGGAGCTTGGAGTTGCAATCTATAAATGATTTGGGGTTTTCTAAACGATATGTGAGGTGTTTACAGGTATATGTTTCTTGGTATTCCGTAGAGGTGTATTTACTTATGAATTGATCGTTTTCAGGTAAATGAGTTGAATATTTCTCAAGGTGTATTTTTAAAGCATACAACTTCCTTAATTGTTTTAATTCAAAATTTTAGCTTATTATTGAAACGGTATCTTTTTTTAATTATATTTAGAGTAAAGTACACGGGTGGTCCCTATGGTTTATCAAAATTTTGGATTTAGTCCCTAGCTTTCCATAAGTAGACGGACTGATGGATATTCGATATAGAATGATAATTGGAAGGCAAAGGGTCAGATTATATTATAGGTGGGTAATCGGAAATTACAATAGAAATGCAGAAAAGAACTTAAAAACAATGAAATCCTGGGAAAATCCCTCTCTCCATGACAAACTGCAGAAGCCAATAACAAACTAACAAATTCCAAAACTAATCCTCTCAAGGTTTATTCCCCTCTATAAAGACGACTCCCCTCTATAACAACTTTTAGCCACTTGCTATATTTTCACCTTTCCCCCTTCTAGAATATACTTTGGGTTTTTCTTTTACTATTCTGATTGGATCAATTCTATCACGGACGGTCCTTGTGGTTTGCATTTTGCAACAAATCTGGTCAACTTTTTCCAAAAGTACATGGATGGTCCTTCTGGTTTGCATTTTGTAACACATTTATTCCTTAACTTGGAAATGCTGAAACCTTTAGATTTGTTGGCTAGGGACTAAATGTGTTACAAATTGCAAACCACAGGGACCATCCGTGTACTTTTTGAAAGCTAGGGACCAAATCCAAAATTTTGGTAAACCATAGGGACTATCCGTGTACTTTACTTTTATATTTAACTCACAAATTCTTACACAAAGTGTTTTGGGTTAGCCCACCCATATTGGTATGTACCAAGCATTAACCATTATTCGGCTTTGTAGTACTTGAGTGGAGGATTTAAAATTATTCTTTTGAACTTATGCCAGATATCTGAAGTTGTTAGTAGCATGAAAGACTTGATGGATTTCTGTCAAGAAACCAAAGTGGGCCCAATAGGTAATAGACTTTCAATATTATATCTGTTAGTTGATGTATAATGATATGTTTCTATTACTGAACAATCTAATGCTGAATTACAGACGGGTTGAAAAGTTTTCCCCGACAGATGTCGAGCGTTCAAGGCCTCTCAAATGACCGAACCGAACTTAATAAGCTAGTTGCACTGCAACCGGACCTGAACGGCCCAGCGAACAACACTAACCATCAAATGGCTAACCGAGTAGTTCCACTTAGTGGCGCAGCCCAATCCGCTGTCACACTTTCAAATTACCAAAATATGTTAATGAGACAAAAATCTATGAATTCAAACTCCCAACAAGAATCCCCTAGTTCCAACCAGAACGGGTCGTCGTTACAAAGTTGGGCCTTGCAGAATAACAGAGTCGGCGGCGGTTGCGCCTTTCCAAATGCTCATCTCCTCCAGCAACACCACCAGCAGCCGCCTTCTCAAGGCGACAACCAGGCTGCACAGCAACACATGATTCAGCAAATGCTTCAAGATAACAATAATAATAACAATAACAATGTCGGAGGTGGTGTTGGTGGAGGGCCAAAGCCGTCGGTCTCCGGGCACAGTGGTGGCAGTGAGAGTATGAGGTATGGAACGGGACCGACCAGAAGCAACAGCTTCAAAGGGCATTTATCTGAAGACATTGGCGGCGACATTGGTAGCGTGTTTAATGAGAATGGATTCTTTAACAATGATGATTTTGAGGAAAGTTTTGGTTGGAAGGATGAACAGATTTGATGAAGCTGAAGATGTTTCTTTGTACAGTTGGATTGAATTTGAATTATCTTACATTTATGAAGGGTTTGTCATCCAAGTGTAATCTATGCTTATACACATTTAAGAACTTCAAGTTTTTAACTGATATCTATGATTTTCTATTCTTTTTTCCAACTTTTAGATTTTTTTAATATGAAATCATACGTAATTCGCAATGTTTCATAATTTATTAACGTATGTTTTATAAAAATGAAGAAAATATTTGGCTGTTAAATAATTATTTTAAATTTCATTTTTAAAGAGAATTGCTAATTCAATTAGGCTATTATATAATTATTCTAAATTTCATTTTTAAAGAGGATTGCTAACTCATTTAAATTATAAGCAGAAATAAACTGATTATTATATATTAAAAGTTAGCTGGAAATTTAAATAAACGCGAGTTAATATATATAATAAGAATTAAAAATTAAATCTTAAATTGAAATTTTTATAAAAAAGTTGGAATTTAAATAAAAATTTTTGACATTATTTATATATATAATTGAATAATTGCTTAGCTACAGTGAACAAGGGTATATTTGTAATTTTGAGTTTTAAGATTGATGAGGATACGCGCTAGACACCGAACCGAACACCGTCTATCCCGGACCGACCGTCCCCCCGCCAAGGACCGAACACTAGTCACCGAACGTAAGACGCCATTGGATCGAGTCGAACGACCTGAACATGTACGATCGACATAGAGGATCTTCCCTAACTAACCTTGGGCCCACAACTCTAACTGCCTGAAAGTGACTGGTTCGGCCATAACTACCTCGCCACGTCAGCATACCCAAAAGGTATAAATACCCTACCTACTAAAACCTCCCAAAAAGGGTAATCATTACTTTCTCTCTCTAATTCTCCTCTCTTTCTCTCATTGACTTACACCACATACTCCGATACTTATTCTCACGCCCGAGCTTGGTCACAGAGAGACCCCCCTCCATGTGACGAGGCTAACAGTGTGTTTTCTTCCTTGTTGTGATCTTTCAGGCTGCAGCTAAGACTTTCTAAGACTCTGACATAGCCAGCTCGGACCAACTGGTAATTGAGTCTTCAGTCGCGCCATCCCCTCGGATTCACAAAACTCAAATCTCCAATTTGCTTCACAAAAATCTATGGCTTCCACTATTCCGTCTTTCGAAGACATCGTAGCAGGAAGCACCACATCCACAGTAACTGTCTCCACTATCCCTGCGAATACCACTATTTCTCATAACTCAGTAGTTGCCCCTCTGACCATGAGTTCTGTAATTTCCAGCCTCTACGACTTTACCTGAGTTCGATAACGCATTTTTGCTTCGAAATGCGGATCTTTTAAGACAACTAAAGCAGCAGCAGCAACAACGTGATGAGATGTTGTAGAATCTCCGAGCAAACTTATTTGGAAATGTTTACCCAGGATCCAATCCTACCTCTACGTGAATTTTCTCCTCTGGATCAATGGTAAGTCCTATAATCTCCACTCCCATTTCAACATGTGTCTCACAAGGATTTGCTCCTGTAAAATGCTCCAATTAATAACGGTCTGTATGGCCTATTTCGCAAGGGATCTCTGAGTTTAAACCCTTAGGATCAGGAGTTAATTATACCATATCAACCAACTTCAATGACTTCTCAGTCGAAGTTCACACCGAGGATCGCAAATGCCCCGCTCCTAGCCTAGCTTAAAATGCCACCGACGTCAAAATACTATGACGGAACGTCCGACCCGGACGACCATATGTTTGCATTTGCTGGAGCTGCAAAAGTTGAACAGTGGCCCATGCTAGCATGGTGCCACATGTTTGCTCAAACGCTCACCGGTTCGGCGCGAGTATGGTTTGATGGATTGCTATCGATCAACCACTTCGAAGACTTTCGACGAATGTTCCTGCAAAACTTTTGCCAGCAACGACGTTACTCAAAGGATATCACCGAAGTTCACCATATAAAGCGTCGTGATGGTGAGTTGGTGGAAGATTTCCTCGATCGATTCAATACGGAGAGCATGCAGATCAGTGGAGCGGTCGATTAGCTACGCGTCTTCGAGTTCTGTCACGGAGTACGCAATAATCAGCTCGTAGAAAAGCTCCACGAAGATCTACCGAAAACCATGGAAGTACTTATGGAACGAGCTCGAGCCTTTGTTCGTGGAAAGAGCGCCTGCGGGCAACCAAACAAGACAGCAGCCCAAAAGCTCGAACCTCGTCATGGAGACGGAACGCATCACCGCCAAAAGACAGAAACAGTAGCTGGAATCGAAACCGGAATCCGTACCAAAAGCCTTATCGGAGCAGTTCCCGAACAAGTCATGTACGGTTTAATACTTTCTCCAAACTATCAAAGTCACCGAGCGAGATCCTCAGTACCGAAGCTACTCGATTCCCTGTTCCCCCGAAGCAACGCCCTACGTCCGACAAGCACTCCATGAAATACTGCGAGTATCAAAGAGAAAAAGGTCACACAACTGACGAATGTTGGGCATTAAAACAAAAAAAATCAAGAAAGCCATACGCTCCGGTAAACTCTCTCACGTCGTAAAAGAAGTAAAAGACGGCAAGAAATCAGCAGTCGTAGTTGACAACCCTAACACCAAAGCTGGTATTAACATGATCCGAACTGCCGAACCTAGAGGGGTCAAGCGATCAAATCAGCATATGGCAGCTTGGATGCATCCGCCAATGTACTTTCCGGCGATCGATCCTGACGACTCCTGTGATGGTCCAATTACAATCTCTGCTATAATCGCCGGACACCTCGTCCGACTAATATACGTCGACGAAGGAAACGCTTTCGAGATGATGTATATGCAATGCTTTCAGCAGTTAGCTCCACAGACTTAGAAGAAGCTCATTGAAGTATCCACCCCGTTGATAAGTTTTTCAGGGGAAGTTGTCCGTCCAATCAGGCAAATTACTCTCCCAACCACGTTTAAAGATGATACTAAAAGTCGAACTGTTCAACTCACGTTCCTGGTTGTTGGCTCCAATTCCACACACAATGTGATACTCGGACGACCAGGAATGTGAGCTCTCGGAGCTATCAGTTCCACAATACACGGAGCCATAAAATTTATACCGAATCTGGGGTTGCCACCATTATGTCCGAATCAAGCTCGTTTGTAGCAAAAGTCAGGCACGCGGCATAAGCAAGTGCACAAAAATCAGAAGTTACTACGGAGTTATGGGCGATCAATCCGGAATTTCCGGAGCAGCAGGTGGCGATTGGAGCCCAACTTCCAAAGCGAACAAAAAAGCTCCTATGGGAACTACTTACCAGCTCGATCGACGTATTTGCCTGGCAACACTCCGACATGCAGGGGGTCCCCAGATCTATGGCACAACACCGGCTGAACGTAAAGGAGTCAATTAAGCCAATAGCACAAAGAAGAAGGCACATGGCATGGACCGTGCCAAGTCAATTGCAAAGGACGTGAAGAGCCTCCTAGACGTCGGAATTATTCGAGAAGTTTGGTATTAGACTTGGGTTTCCAACCCGGTCATGGTACAAAAAAAGGATAATTCCTAGAGAATGTGCATCGACTATACAGACTTAAACAATGCATGCCCGAAGGATTGTTTTTTGTTACCTGAGATCGATGAGTAAATCGACTCCGTCGCTACATTCAGACTAAAGTGTTTTTTAGACGCTTACAAAGGTTACCACCAGATACAGATGGCAGTTGAAGACGAGGACAAAACAACCTTCGTTACAAATGAAGGGATATATTGCTTTACGAAAATGCCTTTCGGGCTAAAGAACGCCGGAGCAACATATCAACGTCTGATGAACAAAGCTTTCAAAGACCAGATCGATCGAAACTTGGAGGTATATGTCGGCGATATCGTGATCAAGAGTAGCAATGAAGAAATCATGCTTAAAGACATCCTCGAAACGTTCACCAGACTCCGCAGTATAAACATGAAGTTGAATCCAAAGAAGTGTGTGTTCGGAGTGGAGGAAGGAAAATTCCTAGGAGTGATGGTAGGATCATATGGCCTACGAGCCAACCCCGATAATGTGGACGTCGTTCTTACTATGAAGCCTCCGTCTTCGATCAAGGAGACCCACTCCTTAAACGGACGACTCGCAGCTCTCCAAAGATTTTTGTCCAAAGCAGCGGACAGATCTGTCACACCCCGACCGCGTATAACATGCAACCGCGGCGGAAACGTCGGGTAGTGTTGTAACAGAATTAATTGTTTCACAACCATGGCATACAAAGTTATATTTTATTTATCAACAAGAGTGTTACATTGTCTCAAAACAGGAAATAAAGAGTTCAGAACATAATTAAACTATGTCTATCTTCGTTTTATGTCTCTAAGGCACAGGTCCGCCCTAGTGTCACAATCATCATCCTAAGCGACAGCTCCTGAAAACACATGTGAAAATAGGTACGTCAGCATAAAAATGCCTGTGAGATACATAGGTTTTGTGAAAATAGGATTCATGACTTGAGTTTTAAAAGAAAGGTTTAATAAAAATTAGTCATGAATCTTGTTAAGTGTTTTCTTTTATAAATCATATGAAAACTCGATAAGAAATCAAATTATATAAAAGAAAGGTGTATGGTTAATGAAATAACCAAGTAAAATGAGTTGTATAAAATAAACTGTTTTGTAAAACAATGTCTTGTGAAAATAAGTTGTTTTTGTAAAATGTAATATGTCAAATATTGAAATGATTTAAATAACGCTACGATATGTAATATTATATAAACACTTATATATAGGAAGTACCAGCGGCGTATCCACCATGTTTGTATCATATTACACACGCCTCGTTACTCAAATCAGTTACCCAAACCAACCACCAATGTAAATTGTTCATGTATAAATCAATTGTCAAGTGTTATTGTGTAAACCATATCAAATTGTCCATGTCTAATGTAAATCACCAAATGTGTATATCAATGTCAAAATGTTTACGTTTAATGTAAATGATATAATGTGTATCCAAAAATATCATGTATGGCCTGTGAAATATATCAACTAAACCGTAGGTAAAATGCACAAAAACAGGGTATTGAATTAAACATAGTTTAAGTCAAAGTTATGTTTTGTGGAACAAATGCATGCTATGCTGATACAAACATCTATGCGGTGTTGTGAAAATGCATACATCCAAGCCTTGTGACTGTGGTGATAGACTTTTAAACAAATTTAAGGTCTATCTGTGTTATGTTTATCGAATTCGGTCATTCCTTCCACCCAAACAAACCTAGGGTTCAAGAATGGGAGTTGTCAAGTCCTATGGTACCACTACCTACTAACGAACGACGTGATCAATGTTAATGAATGTAAATTGTCCCATTTGAACAAACCAAATGTCATACCAAAAATGTAAGCATGTGAAAACAATGCACTAAGTATGTAATCAAATGAACATACATAGCGTGAAATGTAATGCAAGACGATGTACTAAGTATGCACACAATGGACATACATAGCATGAAATGTAATGTAAAACGATGTACTAAAAACGATGTACTAAGTATGCACACAATGGACATACATAGCATGAAATGTAATGTAAAACGATGTACTAAGTATGCACACAATGGACATACATAGCATGAAATGTAATGTAAAACGATGTACTATAAATGTACTAATGAACATAGCAAGTATATGATGTGAAAACAGGAAAGCACGAAAGTAACAAGTAGGCACATGTGTTTCACCCCAAAACAGTTTGAAAACAGTAAAAGAGGGGTCTATGTACTCACCTGAGATTGCTTAGTAGTCCTTGAGTAACAACCAAACAATGCTAGAGATCACGGATATCAAACGACACCTAATATAGGCAACTATGTTAATATACCGGACCTAAATCGGAGGATTGGATAGAATGAGGGTTCGTAAACCAAATGAGTAGGGGAACTCATGTAATATGGTTTAACAAAGCCTACATAGTAAAATGAAACTTAACCTAAGTGCTTACGACCCGTTTAGGTAGCTTATGCTACTTTAACGCGTCGTTCGCGTGAAACGCGTTCGGACCGCCTAACTAGCCCTATGATAAGTAAAATATGCCTTAACATGTCTATTATTGTTGCCAAATCAGTTTAGATGTCAAAAGTTATGTTACATATGCTCAAAATGAATTTTGGCGTAAAAAGGGCATTTTGGTAATTTACCTAAGGCATATAACTACCTATCATACAACTAACTAAACGCCGTGACCATAAGGTATAACCTCGGAAGGTTATTCCCTATATACTATGGTCACCTAATGTGCTTGGTCGGATCCTAATGATCGACCAAACGGGTCGGGTTCGAAAGTATAAGCGATTGTTTAGATCGCTTACCTTACGACCCTATATAAGCACTAAACTAAAAGTGACGAGCTAAGCATGTTAAAACATGCTTAACTAAGTTTAGAAAACAGGTTTGGTATCAAAACAAACGGTTTTGATACCTAAGAGTAATTTGGTTACAAAATACGCAAGAATGCGCATTTTGGCCGAAACTACGACTCGTCACTGAGCCTAGATAACGTGGTAATCAGTAGGTATAGTCACTAGGGACTATAACCATCGTGATCACGCTCACGTTATGAAGTTCAAACGAACTTCGCATTGACCATAAACTGGTCAATGCAGAAAGTCAAACAAAGTTTGACTTTAACGTTAAAATGAATGAAAGGAACGAAAGAACACTAACAAAGGGTCCCCGCTAGTAAATCTTGATAGAATAGCTCAGGTATGAAGTGATTGCTTCAACTTAGAGCTTTGAGATCAGATTTATGTGGGTTTTGCAAGTGATGTTGGTGGGTATTTATAGGAAATGGACCACCGTTAGGATCGTTTATCGAATAACGTGATCGAATCTCATCCGTACATGTGTTGGAATGTTATGGTAACTCATTTTGCCCCCACCACCAGAGATTGACATGTGGCATTGGCCTTTGGGGGGTTGAAAGGCTGTTAACAGCTGTTAAACAACTTTTTCTGATCTGAAAGGGCCTCGCGTGACGCCTAGGGGGCTAGGTGTCACGCCTAGGTCCTTCTGATCAGCAACAGTTTCCAAAGTTTCCATTTCAGTCCCCGTTGTGTATTAAGGCCATTTCCGTCATGTTTAAGGCTTGTTAAGCCAATGTTAAGGCCCTAAAATGATGCCTAAACATTGTGGGCATGAAACATGCTCAAAAATATGCCGGATGTTGGTTCGTTTGGTCGTACGATCGCGATGTTCGCTTAATTACGACGGAATGCGCATACGCGCGGAAAACGATCCAAATTGCATGACAAATGGATTTTTCTTATGCCAAACACTAAAATAAAATATTTTAGTGCTTACATAAATTTTTGGATGTCCGGAGGTATTCAGAACGTAAGTTATGCGCGAAAATGCAAACTTGTGCACTTTTTGACGCTTTTAGTCCCTGAATGACCCAAAAGTTTATTTTAGCACACCGAACCCCTTAAAGCCTATTTCTAAGCTATGCAAAGGATATTTATGGTATGTTTCACTTATGGTCATGTTCCGGAATGTCTGTTACAGTTCAAATTGGCATACTTTCGCAGTTTGTCACATTTAGTCCCTGTAGGCGAATTGACTTGTTTTTGCCATACCAAAGCCTTCAAAACTTATTTCTAAGTTATGTAAAGGTTATTTAAGGTATGTTAAGTATATGTTGATGTTCCGGAGTATTTTTCGCATTAAACGGATTACGTTTACGCACCAGTTTGCGTATAACTCTCCAGAAAGCGATATAGAGTTTGAAATTGAATAAAAGTAAAAACATGAAAAATGTAAAACACAACCAAACAAACATTGGGATCAAATAACATTGTTTTATTGATAATTGAACTGTTCACAATGATTACAAGCACAGATGTTACAGTCTCCCCTACTTGTGGAAATTTCGTCCCGAAATTTATTTAGAAGAAACTCGTGGAAAAAGATGCGGATATTTCGCCTTCATTTGATCTTCGCGTTCCCAAGTAAACTCGGGTCCATGTTTAGATTCCCAACGAACCTTGACCAATGGAATGTGCTTGCGTTTGAGCCACTTGACTTCACGTTCCATGATTTCCACAGGTTTCTCGACAAATTTCAGTGTTTTATCGACACGAATTTCGTCAAGTGGTATGTGGAGGTTCTCATCAGCTAAACACCTCTTGAGATTGGACACGTGAAAAGTTGGATGAACTTTTCCAAGTTCAGGAGGTAACTCAAGTCTGTAGGCTACCTTACCGATTCTTTCGACGATCTTGAATGGTCCAACGTATCTAGGTGCAAGTTTTCCTTTCTTTCCAAATCTGATCACACCTTTCCAAGGTGAGACCTTAAGTAATACACGATCACCGACTTGAAAATCCAAGGGCTTGCGTTTTGGGTCTGCGTAACTCTTTTGACGGCTTTTAGCTGTCTGAAGGTTATCACGAACTTTCTTAATCTTATCAGTTGTCTCTAAAATGAGGGCAGGTCTAGTAAGCTGAGCCTCACCGATCTCATTCCAGCAGACTGGTGAATGACATTTTCGACCATAGAGAGCCTCGAAGGGAGCCATGTTGATGCTGGAGTGATAACTGTTGTTGTAGGAGAATTCAATCAACGGAAGATGTGAATCCCAACTACCACCAAAATCGATCACACAAGCTCTAAGCATATCCTCCAGAGTCTGGATTGTTCTTTCAGATTGACCATCCGTTTGCGGATGATAAGCTGTGCTCAGATTAAGTTGGGTCCCCATAGCAGATTGCATGGTTCTCCAAAAATGAGAAGTGAAACGAGCATCTCTGTCAGAAATGATGTTCAAAGGAACACCATGTCGAGCTACAATTTCATCCACATAGATTTTAGCAAGTTTGTCAGCAGAAAAATCCTCACGGATTGGCAAAAAATGCGCTGACTTAGTAAGACGGTCAACAACTACCCAGATGGCATCATGACCTTTCTTTGTGCGCGGAAGTTTGGTAATGAGATCCATAGTAATGTTTTCCCATTTCCAAACTGGGATCTCTGGTTGCACTAATAAACCAGAAGGACGCTGATGTTCAGCCTTAACCTTAAGACAAGTAAGGCATTTTGATACATATAAGGCAATGTCTTTCTTCATACCAGGCCACCAATACTGAATACGAAGATCCTTATACATCTTATCTGAGCCAGGATGAATAGAATAACGAGACTTATGGGCTTCATCCATAAGCAAGGTGTGAAGTTTATCTTGGCTTGGGACCCACAAATGGTCCATGAAGTAATACGATCCATTGGCCTTCAGTTCTAGATCAGGTGTTATGTGATAGGGAAATTCCCTATCCATCAAACCTTGTGAAACACAAGATTGTTGAGCCTGAGAAATGCGTGCTTGGATATCGGATCGAGCTTGAATAACAGATTGAACACGAACACAATGAAGCTTAGTACGTTCCTTACGACTCAATGCATTGGCTACGACATTCGCCTTACCAGGATGGTAGCGAATTTCGCAGTCATAGTCGTTTAGAAGCTCAACCCAACGTCGTTGCCTCATGTTGAGTTCTTTCTGATTGAAGATATGCTGAAGACTTTTGTGGTCCGTGAAAACCACACATTTTGTACCGTACAAATAGTGTCTCCAGATCTTAAGAGCGAAGACAACTGCACCCAACTCAAGATCATGAGTGGTGTAGTTCTTCTCATGAATCTTCAACTGCCTCGATGCGTATGCTATGACTTTGTTTCTTTGCATCAGGACGCAGCCAAGACCCAATTTAGATGCATCGCAATAAACGACGAAATCATCATTGCCCTCAGGCAAAGTCAGAACAGGCGCGTCGCAAAGTTTTCGTTTCAAAGTCAGAAACGCTTCCTCTTGCTTGAATCCCCAATCAAAGGGTTTGTTCTTCTGAGTTAGAGCAGTTAGAGGAACTGCAATCTTCGAGAAGTTTTCAATGAAGCGGCGATAATAGCCCGCAAGACCAAGAAAAGAACGAACCTCAGTAGGAGTAGTAGGCGTATCCCAATCCTTAATCACACTGATCTTGGAGGGATCTACATGAATACCTTGTTCATTGACAATATGTCCCAAGAATTGAACTTCTTTAAGCCAGAATTCACACTTGGAGAATTTGGCGAAAAGTTGCTCTTTCTTTAGGAGTTCCAAAGTAAGACGAAGATGTTGCTCATGATCAGCTTGCGTCTTAGAATAAATCAAGATGTCGTCAATAAAAATAATGACGAACTGATCCAAATAAGGCTTGCAGACCCTATTCATTAAGTCCATGAAGACAGCAGGAGCATTAGTCAAACCGAATGGCATGACTGCGAACTCATAATGCCCATAACGAGTGCGGAACGCTGTCTTGGGAATATCTTCTTCATGCACACGAAGTTGATGATATCCAGATCGCAGATCAATCTTTGAAAAATAAGAAGCGCCCTGTAACTGATCAAAGAGATCATCAATGCGAGGTAAGGGATATCGATTCTTGATGGTAAGCTTGTTAAGCTCACGATAATCGATACACATCCTAAAAGATCCATCCTTCTTCTTGACAAAAAGAACGGGAGCACCCCAAGGTGAAAAGCTAGGACGGATAAAACCTTTGTCAGAGAGCTCCTGAAGCTGCTTAGCCAACTCTTGCATCTCATACGGTGCAAGACGATATGGAGATCTGGCAATGGGATTTGCACCAGGTATGAGATCAATTCGGAACTCAACTTGGCGTGCAGGAGGTAGACTGGGTAAATCTTCAGGGAAAACTTCGGGATAATTCCGAACGACAGGAATATCTTGGATAGACTTACCTTTTCCTTTATCTGCTGTGACATGTGCCAAGAAGGCCACATAATTCTTTCGCAGATACTTCTGAGCTTTAAAACAAGACATGAGTTTGAGACCACCAGCAGGTTTCTCACCATGAACTTGTAGGATCTCGCTTGTCGAAAGCGGCACACGAACAATCTTCTCAAAACAAACTACCTCTGCGCGATGCTTGGCTAACCAATCCATACCCACAATAACGTCGAAGCTTCCAAGTTGCATAGGCGTGAGGTCAATAGGAAAAAGATGGTCGTTGAGGTTCAACTGGCAGTTGCGAAGAACAGAATCAAGAACAATGGGTTCACCACTAGCAACCTCTACTGTCAAGGGTTTTCCTAGTTTCATTCTAGACACGCGAAGCAATGGCTCAAAAGATAATGACACAAAACTCTTATCGGCACTCGAATCAAAAAGAACAGATGCATGCTGATTATTAATAAAGAACGTACCGTTCACCACTTCATTGTCTGCTTTTGCCTCTTGCGCATTCATGTTGAAGACTCGACCTCGAGCCTGAGCCTGATTCTGGTTTGGATTAGCATTCACCAATCTTGGACACTGGTTACGGTAGTGGGTCAGATCCCCACAGTTGTAACAAGAACCTGGCGGGTAGTGTGGTCGTGCAGCTTGACCCTGTTGCTGAGCAGGGGGCTGAGCAACTCGTTAAGCCGGGTTCTGAACTGCCTGATTCTGAGCAAAACGACAAACACCAGCAAGATGACCTAACTTCCCACAGTTAGTACAGAAACGACATGGAAATTGCGGCTGATGGTGACTGTTGCATCTATTGCACAAAGGTGCATTTCCTGCATAAGGTTTCTTCGCTGGAGGCTGTGCGGGTTGGTTGGGAGCTGCCTGGTTAACTTGGGCAGTGACAACAAAATTTTGGGAAGCCTTACGCTTCCTTGACCCCCTTGAGGAACCAGAATCCTTTCCCTTCTTGTTTTGACCTTTCTTGCTATCTTCTTTGTCAGACGCCTGCTTCTTACCCTTGTCACCCTTTTTGTGCAGCTTTCCCTTTCGAAACTGCGACTCAGTCAATGTCGCTGCTAACTCGATCGCCTGATGGAGTGTGGTAGGGTTACTACCAGTAATGATGTCTTGTACTGAGTCAGGTAGACCATCGATGTACCTTTCGATAGCCTTGTCGAGTAGGGTAACCATTGTTGGGAAAAGCAGACTCAACTCCTCAAACCTATCAGTATACGCCCGATGCTCACCACTATCTTGCTTCAAGTCATCAAACTCTCTTTCCAAAGCTCGTTGTTCATGACGAGGACAGAATTCCCTCATCATAAGGGCCCTAAGTTCAGCCCATGTTTGTGCTAGAGCAACTTCTGCACCACGATCTCTCATAACCCCATTCCACCACGTAAGAGCCCTCTTCTGAAACACACTCGAAGAAAACTCGACCTTGCGATTGTCGGGACACTGCACATGACGGAAAGTATTCTCAATGCTCTCGAACCATTGAAGAAGCCCAGTCGCTCCCTCAGAACCACTAAATTTGAGTGGTTTAGCCGAGTTAAAATCCTTGAATTTGCATGGAGCATTGTTGTTGTTGTTGGCTTGGTACCATTGAGCAAAGAGGTTTGGGAATTGAGCAGCCATTTGCTGCGTAATGATTTCTGCCAGTTCGGCAGTCGCTATCTGGTTTTCGCGTCGAGGAGGCATTCTAAAAGAGGAAAACATGAAAGGGAACGAGTGAGATGATTGGATGAAGAGAATGAGATGAAACAAAATCAACAAAAGCAAAGATGGTGGTCGTTTGTCCACATCGTAAAGCAAACAAGTGACACACAGTGGCTAATCAAAGTAAATGGGTCAAAAATAATGTATCACGAAGACATGCTCGCCTATAAGTGAACACTCACCCCAATAGTTCCCAGGTAAGAGTGACTGGTGCGATTATGTGGATTTGTACGAACACTCTAGCCTTAGACAGAAAACCCAGGGTACAGGCATTCACCCTTCCAGTTTGCACGTGTTCACATTATTTAAAACCCAAAACCTTGACGAGATTTTGAAAACTCAAAGGGGTTCAAAACCTTACAACAGAGGTTTCAAAACCTTGTAATCAATCATCCAAAAACAGATGATTAATTTTCAAAGCGGATTCGAACTTGATGTTCCCATTTTGGTTATCACCTAAGGATAGGTGAAGTGCATGTTTTAAAATCTAAACGCAAGACAACTTGCGTTGGGGTCCTAGAAAGTTATAGTCTAGGTCAAAGCATTACTAATAACCTAATTCCCTATAACCATTGGCTCTGATACCAACTCTTCTGTCACACCCCGACCGCGTATAACATGCAACCGCGGCGGAAACGTCGGGGAGTGTTGTAACAGAATTAATTGTTTCACAACCATGGCATACAAAGTTATATTTTATTTATCAACAAGAGTGTTACATTGTCTCAAAACAGGAAATAAAGAGTTCAGAACATAATTAAACTAAGTCTATCTTCGTTTTATGTCTCTAAGGCACAGGTCCGCCCTAGTGTCACAATCATCATCCTAAGCGACAGCTCCTGAAAACACATGTGAAAATAGGTACGTCAGCATAAAAATGCCTGTGAGATACATAGGTTTTGTGAAAATAGGATTCATGACTTGAGTTTTAAAAGAAAGGTTTAATAAAAATTAGTCATGAATCTTGTTAAGTGTTTTCTTTTATAAATCATATGAAAACTCGATAAGAAATCAGATTATATAAAAGAAAGGTGTATGGTTAATGAAATAACCAAGTAAAATGAGTTGTATAAAATAAACTGTTTTGTAAAACAATGTCTTGTGAAAATAAGTTGTTTTTGTAAAATGTAATATGTCAAATATTGAAATGATTTAAATAACGCTACGATATGTAATATTATATAAACACTTATATATAGGAAGTACCAGCGGCGTATCCACCATGTTTGTATCATATTACACACGCCTCGTTACTCAAATCAGTTACCCAAACCAACCACCAATGTAAATTGTTCATGTATAAATCAATTGTCAAGTGTTATTGTGTAAACCATATCAAATTGTCCATGTCTAATGTAAATCACCAAATGTGTATATCAATGTCAAAATGTTTACGTTTAATGTAAATGATATAATGTGTATCCAAAAATATCATGTATGGCCTGTGAAATATATCAACTAAACCGTAGGTAAAATGCACAAAAACAGGGTATTGAATTAAACATAGTTTAAGTCAAAGTTATGTTTTGTGGAACAAATGCATGCTATGCTGATACAAACATCTATGCGGTGTTGTGAAAATGCATACATCCAAGCCTTGTGACTGTGGTGATAGACTTTTAAACAAATTTAAGGTCTATCTGTGTTATGTTTATCGAATTCGGTCATTCCTTCCACCCAAACAAACCTAGGGTTCAAGAATGGGAGTTGTCAAGTCCTATGGTACCACTACCTACTAACGAACGACGTGATCAATGTTAATGAATGTAAATTGTCCCATTTGAACAAACCAAATGTCATACCAAAAATGTAAGCATGTGAAAACAATGCACTAAGTATGTAATCAAATGAACATACATAGCGTGAAATGTAATGCAAGACGATGTACTAAGTATGCACACAATGGACATACATAGCATGAAATGTAATGTAAAACGATGTACTAAAAACGATGTACTAAGTATGCACACAATGGACATACATAGCATGAAATGTAATGTAAAACGATGTACTAAGTATGCACACAATGGACATACATAGCATGAAATGTAATGTAAAACGATGTACTATAAATGTACTAATGAACATAGCAAGTATATGATGTGAAAACAGGAAAGCACGAAAGTAACAAGTAGGCACATGTGTTTCACCCCAAAACAGTTTGAAAACAGTAAAAGAGGGGTCTATGTACTCACCTGAGATTGCTTAGTAGTCCTTGAGTAACAACCAAACAATGCTAGAGATCACGGATATCAAACGACACCTAATATAGGCAACTATGTTAATATACCGGACCTAAATCGGAGGATTGGATAGAATGAGGGTTCGTAAACCAAATGAGTAGGGGAACTCATGTAATATGGTTTAACAAAGCCTACATAGTAAAATGAAACTTAACCTAAGTGCTTACGACCCGTTTAGGTAGCTTATGCTACTTTAACGCGTCGTTCGCGTGAAACGCGTTCGGACCGCCTAACTAGCCCTATGATAAGTAAAATATGCCTTAACATGTCTATTATTGTTGCCAAATCAGTTTAGATGTCAAAAGTTATGTTACATATGCTCAAAATGAATTTTGGCGTAAAAAGGGCATTTTGGTAATTTACCTAAGGCATATAACTACCTATCATACAACTAACTAAACGCCGTGACCATAAGGTATAACCTCGGAAGGTTATTCCCTATATACTATGGTCACCTAATGTGCTTGGTCGGATCCTAATGATCGACCAAACGGGTCGGGTTCGAAAGTATAAGCGATTGTTTAGATCGCTTACCTTACGACCCTATATAAGCACTAAACTAAAAGTGGCGAGCTAAGCATGTTAAAACATGCTTAACTAAGTTTAGAAAACAGGTTTGGTATCAAAACAAACGGTTTTGATACCTAAGAGTAGTTTGGTTACAAAATACGCAAGAATGCGCATTTTGGCCGAAACTACGACTCGTCACTGAGCCTAGATAACGTGGTAATCAGTAGGTATAGTCACTAGGGACTATAACCATCGTGATCACGCTCACGTTATGAAGTTCAAACGAACTTCGCATTGACCATAAACTGGTCAATGCAGAAAGTCAAACAAAGTTTGACTTTAACGTTAAAATGAATGAAAGGAACGAAAGAACACTAACAAAGGGTCCCCGCTAGTAAATCTTGATAGAATAGCTCAGGTATGAAGTGATTGCTTCAACTTAGAGCTTTGAGATCAGATTTATGTGGGTTTTGCAAGTGATGTTGGTGGGTATTTATAGGAAATGGACCACCGTTAGGATCGTTTATCGAATAACGTGATCGAATCTCATCCGTACATGTGTTGGAATGTTATGGTAACTCATTTTGCCCCCACCACCAGAGATTGACATGTGGCATTGGCCTTTGGGGGGTTGAAAGGCTGTTAACAGCTGTTAAACAACTTTTGCTGATCTGAAAGGGCCTCGCGTGACGCCTAGGGGGCTAGGTGTCACGCCTAGGTCCTTCTGATCAGCAATAGTTTCCAAAGTTTCCATTTCAGTCCCCGTTGTGTATTAAGGCCATTTCCTTCATGTTTAAGGCTCGTTAAGCCAACGTTAAGGCCCTAAAATGATGCCTAAACATTGTGGGCATGAAACATGCTCAAAAATATGCCGGATGTTGGTTCGTTTGGTCGTACGATCGCGATGTTCGCTTAATTACTACGGAATGCGCATACGCGCGAAAAACGATCCAAATTGCGTGACGAATGGATTTTTCTTATGCCAAACACTAAAATAAAATATTTTAGTGCTTACATAAATTTTTGGATGTCCGGAGGTATTCAGAACGTAAGTTATGCGCGAAAATGCAAACTTGTGCACTTTTTGACGCTTTTAGTCCCTGAATGACCCAAAAGTTTATTTTAGCACACCGAACCCCTTAAAGCCTATTTCTAAGCTATGTAAAGGATATTTATGGTATGTTTCACTTATGGTCATGTTCCGGAATGTCTGTTACAGTTCAAATTGGCATACTTTCGCAGTTTGTCACATTTAGTCCCTGTAGGCGAATTAACTTGTTTTTGCCATACCAAAGCCTTCAAAACTTATTTCTAAGTTATGTAAAGGTTATTTAAGGTATGTTAAGTATATGTTGATGTTCCGGAGTATTTTTCGCATTAAACTGATTACGTTTACGCACCAGTTTGCGTATAACTCTCTAGAAAGCGATATAGAGTTTGAAATTGAATAAAAGTAAAAACATGAAAAATGTAAAACACAACCAAAAAAACATTGGGATCAAATAACATTGTTTTATTGATAATTGAACTGTTCACAATGATTACAAGCACAGATGTTACAAGATCCCTGCCATTCATGGATGTTCTACGAAAAATCTTCAAGTCAGAATTCAAATGGTCGAACGAAGCGGCCCGTGCCTTTGAATAACTAAAAGCTTGTTTGAGCATGCTACCAACTCTCACTGTTCCAGAAGAAGACGAAGTATTAACGGTTTATCTGGCTGCATCGCATTGCGCAATCAGTGTGGTTTTGGTTGCCCACCAAACCGGTTCCCAAATTCCCATTTACTACGTCAGCCGAATGTTGAAAGATTATGAAACGAGGTATCTGAATTTGGAAAAGTTAGCTTTGGCACTAGTGCATGCTTCATGGAGACTTCGACGATATTTTCAAGCCCATCCAATCGAGGTCCGAACCGACCAGAGAATTCAACACGTTTTACGAAGGCCCGAGGTATCTGGTCGGATGGCAAACTAGGCTATTGAACTGGGCGCTTTCGATATCACATTCTGGACCAAAGGTCCCCTAAAGGGACAGGTGATAGCATATTTTTTAGTAGAAATGTCGGAGGAGAATGAAGCAGCTACAAAAAAGCCTTGGTCATTATACACGGATGGAGCATCGAGCGCTAAAGGCGCGGGTGAAGGATTAATACTGACCGATCCAGATGGGATAGATATATGATGTACGCTCTACGTGTAGAATTTAAAAGCTCCAATAACTAGGCCGAATACGAGGCATTACTGGCTGGGCTCCGTCTAGCAGCAAAAGTCGTTGCAAAAGATGTCGTGGCACACGTCGATTCGTTGCTCGTAGCAAACCAAGTGAACGGTGAATATGAAGCAATAGAACCCAGCATGATAGAGTATTTGGAGCAAGTGAAGCAAGCTATGGGGACATTCGACTCATGTAAGATCGATCATATCCCTCGGAGCAAAAACAAGAAAGCTGATGCGATGAGCAAGCTAGCATCTGTGTCGTTCAGCCATCTGGCGAAGGAGTTATGGGTCGAAGTTCTATCCGCACCATCAATCGCCGTTTCACAAGTCCTAGAAATAGAGGCTCCAATCCAAACATGGATGACTCCGATCGTAAATTACCTGGTTCATGACGTCATGCCAGTCTATAAGGCCGAAGCTCGGAAAGTACAAATTAATTCACTCCAATATCAAATGCAGGACAGAGGTTTGTATCGAAAAACCTTATTGGGTCCCCTCTTAAAGTGCCTCATCCCGAACAAGCCAATTTCATCGTAAGAGAGATTCATTATGGAATCTGCGGCATCCATGCCGAACCAAAAATGATCGTGACAAAGATAAAAAAACGCAGGGTATTATTGGCACGGAATGCACGAAAGTGCGATAAAGGAACAACAGTGTGATGAATGTCAGAAGCACGCGCCTGTAAGCCTTCGGGCAAAAAATGAAATGATTCTTGTAACCACAGCATGCCATTTCAGAGGTGGGGAGTCGACATCGTCAGACCCTTCCCACGATCAAGCGGAAGCGCACAAAACCTGCTCGTTGCAGTAGATTACTTTACCAAATGGGTAGAAGCTAGACCCTTCTCGGTAAACTCCAGCTATAATGTGACAAGATTCTTTTGGGAGCAGATTGTGTGTTGCTTCGGCTTTCCGCTGTACATCTTGAGTGACAACGCTAAGCAGTTCGCTGAAAATCCATTCAAGCGATGGTGTGAAAACCTGAAAATTAAACAAGTCTTCTCTTCGGTCGCCCACCCTCAAGGGAACGGGCAAGTGGAACAAATAAATCGCCGGATCATAGACGGAATCAAGAGAAGACTCGGAACTGAAGGGAAAGGCTGGGCGGACACGTGTTGTGGGCTCACCGAACTATGCATAAGACAAGAAATGGTGAAACCCCGTTCAGTCTTACGTACAGCATCGAGCCAGTGATACCGGCTGAAATAGGAATTCCAAATCAAAGAATCAAGAACTGGGAAGAAAACGAGCAGGAGCTCCGATCCAATCTCAATATGCTGGAAGAAAGACAAAACGTGGCAGTAATAAAAGAGCCCCGGTACAAGAAAAAGATTGAAAAGTTTTACAATGCTCGTACCAAACTCTATAAGTTCAAAATCGGAGACTATGTGCTCCGAAGCAACGAAGCAAGCCGAGCCGAACCATCTGGAAAGCTAACCCCAAAGTGGGAAGGCCCTTACCGGGTCAGAGAGGCTAGTGAGAAAGGATCGTATGTGCTGGAAAAGGTAGATGGCACTCCAGTCCCAAGAATGTGGAATGGGATACATTTTGAAAAAATGTTTCATGTGACGAAACATTAGTCATCGCACCAAAAGATCGTTTGTTAATTTTCATTACATTTATGTAAAATCGGGAGGGTAATGCCCCGGAAGAATTTCGAATTTCCTTAAAATCCGAGAGGGTATACCTTGGCAAGTATGTTTATGTTATTTGACAGTTCAATAAAACAATCTATACTTTGATTGGTGCGAACATAATATGTCGATTCATAATAAAGTTACCAAAACAAGCTCAAACATTAGTGTGCATAGACGGACGACGACCCATGCCTCGCGCCGATCGAGAAGACTTAAATAGTTAAAAACAAAAAAATATTAAGCACAACGGTTCGATCTGAACCAAAAACAGGCCTGTAATGAGTGATCAACATTAGCAGAATGCAAAAATAATCCGGCCAAAAAAGACATAAAAATACGGCTTGGTTCGGACACAACAAGTGTCCAAATAAAGTTACAAGTGTTTGTTAAAAATCTGGCTCGGACGCGGGTAAAGATAAACTATACAAACACGACTTAGTAATTATATTAACGCAAGATGCAAAAAGATAAATTGTCGCCAACATAATTGTACGATTACATATCCAAAATGCAAAACAAAAAGTAAAAGCATAAACAATCTTCAGTCGTCTTTCACAATTGGAACTTTGCTTTTCTCCTTAATGACGGACAGTGGTTTATTCACCAAATTCGAAACTTTGACAAGAACGGATATGTGAAAGTTGTCAAAGGCCGCAATGGTAGCTTCAAGAGCATCTTTAGCTCCCTCGTCATAGCCAAGAACTTCGGTAACCGGCTTCTCCGAAGCTTTCACCGCTTGAAAGCCCTTTTTAATCCCATCATTAACTCCAACAGCGTTCACACTATTAACCAGATCAGCAACAACCTTCTCCAACTCTGGGCTTTGGTGCACCAGCCTAACAACCCATGCAACACCTTCGGTCAAAAACCATTGCTTGGTAAGGAGGAGCTCTGACATAAGACCGTACAGCTCGGTCACTTCACCATCATAGCGATTCAGCATATCAGTCATATTAGCAACCTCAACTTCCAGGATCCGACGAGTTTGACGGAGCTTTGGTCCAAAAACGACGTGTTCGGTGATAAGAAACGATAAGAAATGAGTAGAAGACATAATAGAACACCAAACAGTCACTTATAATCTGGTCTCTATTGATAATCCAACGTTACAGCATCGCGAGACCAGTTTGACAGCATGTCCCCTCTAGGATCCAAAAGCTAGTCCAAATGGAAACCCCAACTCCCTATTTATAGGCAACAGCCTATGTCCGAATGAACCTATATTCACTATATAAGTTGGACTCCATCTGTCCAGATGGACTTTTACAATACAATACCTATATTCGGATGGGGTGTGGACTAATAAGCTGTCCATCCGTCTAGATGGACCTTGACAATATCAAAACCGTGTCCAACTATTCACTATACTATACAATATTCAACACACGCTCTAGCTATTCGCACAGTGGCAGATGTACGAAATATGCACCAACAGATTCCCCCTCGGCTGTCATTGTCGAATCGTCACAAAACCTTGAGCTGTGTTTGAATATTCTTCAATCTTCAATTTTTCTGCAACTTCAATCAGGCATCTTGAAATCTTCAATAGATTCCCCCTTGATTGATGATCCGGGTTTGCTTTTGACAGTGTCGAGCACGTTCCCCCTGAAATGAATCTTCAGGTCTTTTGCACAGTTCACGACTCTCCTCTGATTTGCTAAACTGCAACCTTCACAAACAATCACCAACTTGAAACTAGTTAATGCAGCATCCTCTGTTTCAGCTTTAACCACATCCGCATTCAGTTTTTGATATGACATGTCATCAACACGATCTCGCATTCCGCTTGCTCGATCTGAGAATGTACAAAAACTTAACTGGCAATTGATAGAAACTTCAAATACCTGTCTCTCAAATCAATAATTCCCCCTGAAGATTTGATATCCCATTTTCCATGATCACTTTAACGCACCGTAAGAATGATTGATCCGTGTAAACGGTATTCTCCACAATCCACAAATCTTCATCGGATAATGAATTATCTGGTAACGTATACTGATCTCTGAAGCATTCGTCCACAATCAGACTCACCCTCTCGGACAATCTCGATCTCGGAAGCATTCATCCACAATCAGCTTCACATTCCCGGACAACTCTAAAGTCGGAACCACCCGAATACTGTTGCAGCGTAACGAATTTCAAAAATGCCAGAATTTCAACATATGACATTGAAATTTTGATTCCCCCTCATTTTTGCAAATTCTGACATCTTTTCACTGAATCCCCCCTCAAACCGAGCAATTCAGTCTTTTCACATCTCTGAAAAACTTGACTCTATGAAGAATGTAACAATTCTGCCACCAAACGTCAGTTTTTCATTTATACGGATTTAACAGTTTTTGGCCCATAAATAGTCAGATACCCTGAAATATAACAGTTCTACACCAGTATCATGACTACCCACTAATTTCCACAACCTGTGATTGCATCATCATGTTCGATATCCCCTCGAAATGTAATACGATGAAAACACTTATATATAGGAAGTACCAGCGGCGTATCCACCATGCTTTTATCACATCACACTTGAATGGACATCACACTTGAATGGACTGATTTTGGAACAAATAAACTTGAAAATCCTGAATGTCCTTAGCTCATTCGTCCGGATGTGCACGAGTCCTGATAGACTGAGTCTATCTGTCCGGATGAGTAAAAGTCTACCTGCCCGGATGGGCTCGAGTCTATCTGTCCGGAGAGGAAAATGTCCATCCGTCTGGATAAGTGCATCCGTCCGGATGGGTACATCTGAACCAGCATGTTCAAACTTCCCAAGAACACTCTCAATCACGTTTTTCGATCAAGAATCTTCATTTCTTTGAATTTCATGATGAAATTTCACAGGGTTGTGCGCGAATCAATTCCAAACAAGATGATGTCTTCAATTTTGAATTCTATCCGTGAATTGATCCTCAATTTTATGTTTTTCTATGTTTTAACGTCAAAACTCCCTACACGTCCAAAATCTATGAGCGTACGTGATTCAATCAACTGTTAGATCGATTGAATCGGTACCGTAGCTCTGATACCAATTATCATTCCAGGATCTGGCGAGTTTGACAGAGCTTGGTCCCAAAACGACGTGTCGGTGATAGCCAACGTTACGGCACTGCGAGACAAGTTGGACAACATGTCCCCTCTGAGATCTAAAAGCTAGTCCAGATGGAAACCCCTATAGGCAACAGCCTATGTCCGAATGAACCTATGTCCATCCGTCCGGATGGACTTTTACAATACAATACCTACATTCTGATGGGGTGTGGACTAATAAGCTGTCCTCAACACACGCTCTATCTAGCTATTTGCACAGTGGCAGATGTACGAAATATGCACCAACACAGCCTGGTGTGATTCAACGACCCTATCCCGCGACCTTTCCAGCTCTGCCTTATTGTAAGGACTCTCAAAATTGTCCTAAAAATACCCGTAAGTATAAACCCGGACCCCTGAAACCTTACCCTACATCAAAAATCAAGAAAAACAAACATTATAGGTTTTAGGCGGGCCGCGTAAGAGACAAGGGATGTCTTACACGGGCCGCGTCAAACATGTGTTGACCGGATAAGTGTTCCGAATCCACGTAGTGTCCAGCTGGCTAACCTACTTGTGAATGGTCAAGCCTACTCGTAGACTGGGCGGCCACGCGGGCCGCGTAAGATATAAGGGATGGGTTACGCGGGCCGCGTAAGGCCCTAAATTCACCTATAAATAGCTTGTCACTTTCACAGTCCACTGGTGTCAAAACGAACTCTCAAAAACGAAGTTTTAGTACTCTGACGTCGAAAATATCAATTATATTAGCAAGGTGCTGCTCCGATACCGGGTATTAACTCGATCGCTGCTACGATTCAATGTCCGATCGATTAAACTATCCAATGGATGTTTAAGTGCTGCCCACATTAGGGTTTATGCTTTGTCATTCGTCGTTAATTCGATGGATGTTTAAGTATCGCACTTTGTTATTCGTTGTGAAGGTTTTAATCTCGTGAGTTATCGTAAATGCTGTATTAGTTGCTAACTGAGTTCGTGTGCATGTTATTAAATTTAGGTTAAAAAGGCTAATCAGTAGGCTAAGCTCTGCTCATATAAATCTGCAATGTGAGTCATTCTCTTTTTATCAAATTTGTTTACAAAAGCATGTTTATTTTCAAAGTTATAATTACAGTGATTAAGTTTATGTAATCACCAAATTACAGCCGGTATGTGGGGTTTTGTATACATTACTTATTTCCCGTAACCATTGGACAACGATTTAGCCAATGGGTGATCTGACCATAGTCACAGAAACGAGTCGAGTGACAAATACTGTGGGTAGTTGGTTGATATCTGGAAACATTGTAATCTCTCTTAATACTGTAAATTATAACAAACATGTCATTTTAAATAAATAGAATGATTCACCAGTATTTTCCACTGACAAAACCTTTTTCAAACATGTTTCAGGTGATCTGTTGTGATCCAGGAAAAGTGTCGTGAAGCACTATAAGCTTACAGAAGTGGCTCAATATAAAATAAAGAAACATGTTTTGTAAAATATTGATTTCTCAGTGAAATCATATGATTGTAAATTACCGGGGTTTTATCCCGAATTGTGAAATAAAATAATTGAGAAAATGCAGTTTTAAAAAGACTTGAAGAAAATTTCCGCTGTTAAATAAATACCATGGGATTTTCTGTCCCGCGGCTCCTGAATCGGGTCAAACCGGGTCGGGGGCCGTGACAGAAAAATGTGGTATCAGAGCCACTGATTTAAGCCAATTAAGTATTTAGAAAATACTTAATTTTACTAATTGCTATTTTGTGATTATGTGTTTTATTATTTGAATATTTGTGTACAGTATGGGTAAGCAAAAGCTTTCAAACATCTATCTTAAATTAGATAGGTCATCAAACGAGAAGGGAAGTTTATCCCAAACAAATTCCTCAAAACCCTATGTAAATCCTGAAGAAGGAATATTTGTCCGTAAGGCACAATATGAGGAACCACTTTCTCCTAATAAAAGAAGCTTGATTATTAGGAAAAGTCAAGAGAAACAAAAGAAATCCAAAGGAGGGAGAGTTAATCAGAAAACCCAAGAACTAGGCAGTAACCCTCCATGGGAGGACAAGTTAGATGAAAAATGGGCAGATCTTTATATGCTAGCCACTGTAGCAGTTAATGCAAATCTCTATATTCTCTGACTCAAGTTTTAGCACCCTTATCACCTATAATCCAGAAACCTTATCCAGTAATTAAATAAGTTTACAGTAAACCCTAGTGTGTTTTAATTTTCAGTTGTTTTTGTATTAAATTAGTCACACGGTATACAATAATATTTAAAGGTTATTTATGAAATTTTGTTATAAAATTTTAACTTAGTAATTTTTGTATTTTGCATATGTGCTAAACAGCATGAGTGACTTGTCTGAAGCCCTTCAGAATTTAAATCTCTATCCGGTAAAAATAGAGGTTTCCAGAGATTTCAATAGGTATATACCAGATATAGAAGAACCTATGGAATTCAATGCTCCACCTCCGGAGAAACCCAAGCCTAAGAAAAGGAGGAGATTCGTGGGATGGAGGCATGTGCGCAGAAGGAAACCCGCCAATAGAAAGATTCCCTAAATAGAAAATCCCTTAGACAAAGGAAAGGGGATTGAAGTCGGGGAAGATTCTAGGCAAATGGAAATGCAGTTTGGGGAATATTCTAGGCAAATGGAAATGGAGTATGGGGAAGGTTCTAGACAAACCAAGAGGGAAATTGGAGAAAGCTCTAAGCAAACCCAGGAAATGACATTGCAAGAGGAGCTAGATTTTATATTGGCAAGCTGTGATACTGTTAAGCCTGTCAATGAAAATGTTTTAACTCATCCTATTGAAACTCAACTTCCAATAAATTTGGAACCAGCAGTCCCAGAACCTATAATCCACACCCAGCCTCTAGGAATGGATGAATGGTGGACTAATGATTGGCAATTCCAAAACCTGCTCAATAGTCCTTATTCCTTTCTCCCTCAGTTCGACCCAGAACCTATACCAAACACACCTATGAGCAATGAGAATTTAGCTGAACTCCGCCACTTTGGCGAGGAACTGGTGGATGCCGAAAATAGGATCGGGGAAGTAGGAAAACAGATCTCCTGGAAATACGACGAGAGGGAACGTCGTTACTGAAATACCAACAGACGAAAGATAGTAGGGTTATGAAAATATGGTTGTATAATAATAAAAGTAAATTATAATCTTGTAAAATAACCTAAAATAAAACTTTGTAAGATAAAGGTGTGTATGGACGCATATTATATATAAAAATGGGAATCGAGAAATCGATAGTTTTGCCTATATGTGTGTTGTGAAATTGGTATGATTGTTTTGTGTATAATTGTTATTTATTCGATACTAATAAATTATATGTATTAAATATCAGATGGAAAACGCTAATAATGAACCAGTTAATGAGGTTAATCAATCTGAGCAACATCCGGAAGATCAATTTATGACTAGGCAGGATATAGAAAATATTGTTGCTCAAGGAATAGCCAATGCTATTCCAGCAATACTTGCTGCTGCCCAGAAACCTGTTGAACCTCAACAAATCATTCCTAGCAAACGTATTTCTGAAGATAACTTCAGTAATAGTATAAATGGAGGCGGTAATCATACCAATCACGATAATGATTCACGGCAAGCTCCGCTCCCTAAGAAAATGAAAGCTGCAACGCCTGGTTGCACTTACAAAGAATTTCTTGCTTGTAAACCCACTGAATTTGCAGGCAATGAAGGAGCAACTGCGACCCTGCGTTGGTTAGAGAAAACCGAGGCAGTAATCACAATAAGTAAATGTGCCAAGGACGATAAGGTCATGTATGCATCTAATCTTTTCAAAGAAGGAGCGCTAGAATGGTGGAATACAGTACTTCAAGCCAAAGGAAGAAGTAGGGCATATTCCATGAACTAGGAAGAATTTAAGAGTCTTGTGGAAAGACAATTCTGTCCCGAGTATGAAAAAGATCAAATGGCAAATAAGTTCTTAAACCATCGGATGATGGGTGTAGACTGTCAAGGATATACTTCGACATTCTTTGAATATGCTAGAGTGGTACCAACACTGGCTTCACCATAACCGGTACTCATTTCTCGCTATATTTGGGGATTAATTAGCGAAATCCGTAATATCGTTAAAGCTGCGAGACCTCATACTATTGACGATGCGGTAGAGTTAGCTAATACCCTAACTGACGAACTGGTACGCACAAGAGATGAAAATAGGAAAAAAGAACTGGCTCAGAAAATTACCCAAGGCTTTCGTATGGGTAATAATAGCAATTTCAAAAGAAGAGGAACAGGTCAATCTTCAACTTCGCCATTCTGCAAGAACCGCATAAAGAAACATTATGTAAGATGTAATGTAATCTGCAACTTTTGCAAAGTTGTAGGACATCGTGAAGAAGACTGCAGAAAGAAAACAACAATCTGCTATAACTGTGGAGAAAAGGGACATTTTAAACCAGAATGTCCTAAATTGGTCAAACCAGCAGACAATAAAGCCAAGACGGCCGACGGAGCTACTAAAAAGAATGTTAGAGCATTCCAGGCTTTCCAGCTAACCACTCAAGAAGCAGAATTAATTCCAGATGTGATAGCTGGTACGTTCTTAGTTCACAACGTGTATGCAAAAGTATTATTTGACTCTGGTGCAAACCAAAGTTTTATCAATACTTCATTCTGCCAAGCTCTTAATTTACCTTTGACCAACCTTAGGAAAATTTTTACAGTCGAAACAGCAGATGGGAATTCTGTTAAAATAGATAAGGTTTTTCAAAAAGAAAATATAGAACTTTCAGGTCATAAATTTCATGCAAACCTGTTACCTATGAAATTAGCTGAGTTCGATGTTGTGTTAGGAATGGATTGGTTGATAGCTAACCATGCTCGAATCCTTTGTGATAAGAATTCCATAGAAATTCGGGCACCCACCGGAGAAGTACTTAGGATTACAGGAGAGAAGCCACGTAAACCCATGAAGTTCATATCAGTAATGAAAGTTGCTAGTTATGAACGAAAACAAGGAATAGTATATATGATTTCAGTAATCATTAGTACTAAGGGTAAAGAACTTAAGGAGATTCCTGTAGTCTCAGAATACCCAGAAGTATTTCCGGAAGAACTCCCAGGATTACCACCAGATAGGGAAGTAGAATTTAGAATTCATCTAATTCCAGGAACTACACCGATAGCCAAGGCACCTTATCGGTTAGCACCCACAGAAATGTTAGAACTGAAAAAGCAATTAGATGAATTACTAAGTAAAGGTTTCATACAACCTAGTTCATCCCCGTGGGGAGCACCAGTGTTGTTTGTAAAGAAGAAGGATGGTTCGATGAGAATGTGTATTGATTATAGAGAATTGAATAAGGTTACAATTAAGAATCGATACCCATTACCTAGAATTGATGATCTATTTGATCAACTTCAAGGAGCTAGATATTTTTCTAAGATCGACTTACACTCCGGATACCATCAATTGAAAGTACAAGAAGAAGACATACCTAAAACTGCTTTCAGAACTAGGTATGGTCATTACGAGTTTACAGTCATGCCCTTCGGATTAACGAATGCACCTTCAGCATTCATGGACATGATGAATAGAATCTGCAAACCGTACTTGGATAAATTTGTAATTGTCTTTATCGACGATATACTTATCTATTCCAAAAATCAAGACGAACATTGTCAGCACTTGCATGCACTCTTAACTTTGTTAAGAAAAGAAAAACTGTACGCCAAATTCTCAAAGTGTGAATTTTGGTTGCAAGAAGTGCAATTCCTAGGTCACATGGTGAATCACGAAGGTATTCAAGTAGATCCTGCTAAAATAGAGGCGATTACCAATTGGAAGGTTCCGCAATCTGCAATGGAAATTAGAAGTTTTATAGGTTTAGCCGGAGATTATAGACGGTTTATTAAGGATTTCTCTAAAATCGCTGTACCATTAACTAAGCTAACCTGTAAATCAGTTAAGTTTGAACGGGGACCTAAACAAGAAGAAGCCTTTAGGATCTTGAAGCAGAAATTAACAAATGCTCCAATCCTAGCCTTGCCAGAAGGAACTGAAGATTTTGAAGTTTACTGTGATGCTTCAAAGCTAGGATTAGGATGTGTGCTTATGCAACGCAAGAAGGTAATTGCGTATGCATCAAGGCAATTGAAAAAGCACGAGGAAAATTATACAACTCATGATTTAGAATTAGGAGCCATCATTTTTGCCCTTAAAATTTGGAGACATTATCTGTATGGAAGTAAGTTTATTGTCTATACAGATCATAAGAGTTTAAGATATATATTTGGGCAAAAAGAGTTAAACATGAGGCAAAGGAGATGGATGGAAATCTTAAGTGACTACGACTGTGATATTCAGTATCACGAAGGAAAAGCAAATGTAGTTGCAGATGCTTTAAGTCGTAAGTATCATAAAAAGCAAAAGCGAGTTCGTGCTCTCAGATTAAATCTACAATTAGATTTAATAGAACAATTGAAGAATGTTCAAGCTACAGCAATCAAGGATGATGCTGAAGGAATGAAAGGACAAATAAAAGAATTAGAGCAAGGAGCTGATGGAATTTGGAGATTCCACAAAAGCAGAATTTGGGTACCTAAACAGGGAGAATTAAGAAATAAGATTTTAGAAGAAGCCCATAAATCTAGGTATACTATGCATCCTGGAAACAATAAGATGTACCAAGATTTAAGAAATAACTTCTGGTGGATAGGAATGAAAAAGGACATAGCTAGATATGTTTCTAAATGTCTTACTTGTTCACAAGTTAAGGCAGAGCACCAGAAACCTTCAGGTCTACTACAACAATTAGAAATGCCTGTATGGAAATGGGAACTCATAACAATGGATTTTGTTACTAAGTTACCCAAAACCAGAAAAGGTAATGATGCAATTTGGGTAATTGTGGATCGATTAACCAAATCAGCTCACTTTCTACCTTTGAAAGAAACCTTTAGCATGGAAAAGTTGGCAAAGTTGTACGTAGATGAAGTAGTATCCTTACATGGAGTTCCACTATCCATTATTTCTGATAGGGATAGTCGTTTCACTTCCCATTTTTGGACAAGTTTCCAAGAAGCAATGGGAACTCGACTAAATCTGAGTACTGCATATCATCCACAAACAGACGGACAAAGTGAACGGACAATCCAAACTCTGGAAGACATGCTCAGAGCATGTGTAATAGATTTTGGTGGAAATTGGGACGACCATTTACCTTTAATTGAATTCTCCTATAACAATAGTTACCATTCAAGCATTGAAACTGCCCCATTTGAAGCACTGTACGGACGAAAGTGCAGAACTCCAGTTTGTTGGGCAGAAATAGGAGAAAGTCAATTATCAGGTCCCAAAATAGTACAAGAAACTACTGATAAGATCACTCAAATCAAGGAAAGGTTAAAGACAGCTCGAGATCGCCAGAAAAGTTATGCAGACAATAGAAGGAAGCCGTTGGAATTTCAAGTCGGAGATAAAGTACTTTTGAAAGTATCTCCTTGGAAAGGAGTAGTTCGATTCGGTAAGAAAGGAAAACTAAGTCCGCGATACGTAGGACCATTTTCAGTGATCCAACGTATAGGACCAGTTTCTTATCGTTTACAACTACCAAAAGAGTTAGCTGGAGTACATGATGTATTTCATGTATCCAACCTCAAGATATGTCTATCAGACGAATCTTTGGTAGTACCTCTCCAAGATATAGAGGTAAACGAAAAGTTAAAGTTTGTTGAGAAACCTCTTCAAATAGAAGACAGAAAAGTGAAGTTTCTCAAACACAAATGATTAGTACTTGTCAAGGTCAAGTGGGATTCAAAGAGAGGACCAGAATACACTTGGGAGCTGGAATCAGAGATGAAGCGAAAGTATCCTCATTTATTCCAATAAATCTCGAGGACGAGATTTTAAATAAGGTGGGTAGAATGTAAGGACTCTCAAAATTGTCCTAAAAATACCCGTAAGTATAAACCCGAACCCCCTGAAACCTTACCCTACATCAAAAATCAAGAAAAACAAACATTATAGGTTTCAGGCGGGCCGCGTAAGAGACAAGGGATGTCTTACGCGGGCCGCGTCAAACATGTGTTGACCGGATAAGTGTTCCGAATCCACGTAGTGTCCAGCTGGCTAATCTACTTGTGACTGGTCAAGCCTACTCGTAGACTGGGCGGCCACGCGGGCCGCGTAAGATATAAGGGATGGGTTACGCGGGCCGCGTAAGGCCCTAAATTCACCTATAAATAGCTTGTCACTTTCACAGTCCACAGGTGTCGAAACGAACTCTCAAAAATGAAGTTTTAGTACTCTGAAGTCGAAAATATCAATTATATTAGCAAGGTGCTGCTCCGATACCGGGTATTAACTCGATCGCTGCTACGGTTCAATGTCCGATCGATTAAACTATCCAATGGATGTTTAAGTGCTGCCCACATTAGGGTTTATGCTTTGTCATTCGTCGTTAATTCGATGGATGTTTAAGTATTGCACTTTGTCATTCGTTGTGAAGGTTTTAATCTCGTGAGTTATCGTAAATGCTGTATTAGTTGCTAACCGAGTTCGTGTGCATGTTATTAAATTTAGGTTAAAAAGGCTAATCAGTAGGCTAAGCTCTGCTCATATAAATCTGCAATGTGAGTCATTCTCTTTTTATCAAATTTGTTTACAAAAGCATGTTTATTTTCAAAGTTATAATTACAATGATTAAGTTTATGTAATCACCAAATTACAGCCGGTATGTGGGGTTTTGTATACATTACTTATTTCCCGTCACCATTGGACAACGAGTTAGCCAATGGGTGATCTGACCATAGTCACAGAAACGAGTCGAGTGACAAATACTGTGGGTAGTTGGTTGATATCTGGAAACATTGTAATCTCTCTTAATACTGTAAATTATAACAAACGTGTCATTTTAAATAAATAGAATGATTCACCAGTATTTTCCGCTGACAAAACCTTTTTCAAACATGTTTCAGGTGATCTGTTGTGATCCAGGAAAAGTGCCGTGAAGCACTATAAGCTTACAGAAGTGGCTCAATATAAAATAAAGAAACATGTTTTGTAAAATAATGATTTCTCAGTGAAATCATATGATTGTAAATTACCGGGGTTTTACCCGAATTGTGAAATAAAATAATCGGGAAGTTGCAGTTTTAAAAAGATCCTGAAGAAAATTTCCGCTGTTAAATAAATACCACGGGATTTTCTGTCCCGCGGCTCCTGAATCGGGTCAAACCGGGTCGGGGGCCGTGACACTTATCTAAAAGCAAAAAGACGGGAAGAACGAACAAAAAAAAACATAAAGGTATTAAAAAGCAATTCGAAGCTTCCGAAGAAACAACAGAAGGAATAAAGGAGACACTTACCATTTACAAGATGGAGATGATCGGCCAACAACTGGACGTATGAAGTCTGCATCTCCTTCTGCTCCGACTTATTTCTCTCCTCAACCTCCAACAATTTTTTCTCCATCTCTTCTAACTTCTAGTTCGAAGCCCCTAAGTCCTGAACAGCTTTGTCCCGAGCCTCAAAAGCGGTTTCGGCCGAAGCTTGAGATGCTTTGCTAATCTCCTTGGTCTCCAAAACCTGCTCCTTTAAAAGATCTATGGTAGATCGGAGCGTAGCGATCTCTTGGTTAACCTTCGACCTCAAATTCTTTTCATTCTTTAAAAAAGAAACCTCTCTCTCATACTTGCGGCAATTGAACTAGGCCTCGATCCACCGTTTGTACGTTTCTACCACCAAGGAGTTAGATTGGGCTTGATTCAACATCAGAGCGTTCCCAAGTTCCAGCCCACTCATCCTTCGGTAGTGGAAATGCTCAGCAGGAGTACCAATATGAAATAAAGACATCTTGGCAGATAGAGCAACAATGATCCTGTCCTTATTCACCAACGACCAGTCCGGAACGTACTTCTCCAAAGCCTCCGCCGAATCCACATCCATCGCATCACAAGAATCTAGCTCCTGACAAACAAATACAGCTTCAATCTCGTACCACAGAGGAGATGAAGAGGCGCTATCCCCCCATCTATCTGCTATGGGTTGGGCCTGAAAATATTGGAATCAACTCCAGTAGGAGGCTTACCCGATGGAGGATCGAGCATGTTGGGATCTGCGACCAGACGAGTGTCTGGACCGCCGAAAGACAATGGGCTCGAGTGAAGATTAAACGGATGATCCCTTGGGGTTTTACCACCATGTAGATGAGCAGATAGATTATCCAATAAAGATCTGGATGCAGAGAACTCCGTAGCATGATCCAATTCATCCTCCAACACAACAACCTTGCTAACAGGCTTGGCCTTCTTCAACCCCTTCAGGTTTAAATCAGATGTCGACGAAGGATGCGACGTCGTTTCAAGTTTACCTGCGGTTGATCACCAGCATCACCACCTTTGTCAACCGGATCTACGTCTTCAACCGACAAATGCACAGAACCATATAAAACAACCTTCGAACCCTCCTCATGAGAACCCTGAGCACCACTTGAACCAGCTGCCTTCCCCTTATCACCAGCTGCTACCGAAACGATACGAAGTGGGGAAACGTTGATCGCCTGCTCCGTCGGAGCCGAACCTGAACCACCCTGAACGTTAGCAGCAACAGGGTTCCGAATCTGATATAAATTTTCATTAACTTGCTCCAAGTACGGATGATCCTCTTCCTTGGTCTTCGTCGCCCAGATGTCCAACTCGCTAGAATCAAAAGACTTCAATCGCAAGGCGTCTTTCAAACCCATAGCTGCACGAACGAATAAGTTGTTATATATAAAAAAAAGAGGGGGGCAGGAAGGACACGTAGTACAAGAAAAAGAAAAGCAACATCCTGATAAAGAATGCAACTAACCCACTCCGCCCCAACGAAGTGTTGGGTAATACTCAGGTTCGGACCAAATGGTGCTTATCTTCCCCATAACAGGGATGTGTTCTAGATAATTTTGGATATGACCGGCCTCCTTGATCAACTAAGCATATACAATTTTATTAGATTGAAAGTTTTCAGGAAGAGGTCCGGGAAGGCTCGATCTCCTCGGCCTCCGAGGCATCTCGGCGGAACGCAGCGGTCATCCACCAGAAAGAAACGGTCTTTCCAATCTTTCAAGCTTGACGTAATCCATGAAAAAAAAGTAGCGTTTTTTTCTGAACCTCGAAAGTATACCAATCTCCGGTTCGGTTTAATCTAGAAAAAGCCTGGAATACATCCATATCCGGGTCCAACCCCAAGCCGAGGCAAGAAAGCTCAAATTGGCACACTTTTTTTTGCTAGGCCAAAAGGGTTCATTTGAGAAAGATGAACTTCATGCAACATCAGAACGTCAATCAAAAATTTGGTTAGAGGAATCCTATAGTTATAATAATCGAACATCCTGCAAGAAACCCCTATCTTCCCTGAAACGAAGGGGTAGATGACCTTATCCTTTTCAGGAAGAATTGGATTAAGGGAGGATGGGATCGAATATTTCCTGATAAACCATTCCAGACCAGACTGATTCAAAACGTTGAAACACCCAGACATGTTGCTTTTTTTAGCCATACCGAAGGACAAGACAAACCTGCTAAAATGGTGACTCGAATAAGACAAGCAGAGAGAACCAAGGAAAAAAGAAGGAGAGTAAAAAGTAATGTCACACCCCGACCGTGTAAAACAACAAACCACGACGGAAACGTCGGGGAGTGGAGTGGTAGAATTATTGTTTCACAACCATGGTATTTAAAGTTTTGTTTTATTTATTAACAAAGTGGTTACATTGTCTTGAAACAAAGGAAACAAAGAGTACATAACATAGTTAAACTATTCTTGCTTCTTTTATTGTCACTAAGGCCCAAGTCCGCCTAAGTGTATCCTGACCAATCCTATGCATCAGCTCCTGAAAACACATGTGAAAATAGGTACGTCAGCATAAAAATACCTGTGAGATACATAGGTTTATTGATTTAGGATTCATGACTTGTAAGTTTAAAGAATTGTTTAACAAAAGTTATTCATGAACCTTGTAAAGTGTTTTCCTTTGTAAATCATATGAAAATCGATAAGAAATTAGATGATATAAAAGAAAGATGTGTGGTTAAATAAATAACCAAGTAAAAATGAATTTATATAAGATGTGTTGTTTGTAAAACAATGTTTTGTGAAGTTATGTTCCTTGTATAAAATGAAATATGTCTAAATTGAAATGGTTTAAATAACGCTACGATATGTAATATCATAAAAGCACTTATATATAGGAAGTACCAGCGGCGTATCCACCATGCTTTTATCATATTACACACTCCTCGTTATCTAAATCACTTACCCAAACAAACCACCAAAATGTATTGTTTAAACAAATGTAAAAATGTTCATGTATAATCAAATGTTATGTATGACAAATAATAAGTATCTACTCAAACCATATGTAAAATGTACAAAACAATGTATTTGAATAAATCATAGTTTAAATCAAAAGTTATGTTTTGTAAAACCAATGCTTTATTGATACAAACATCTATGCGGTAATGTTAAAACGCATACATTCAAGCCTTGCGACTGTGGAGACAAACCCTTAAACAAATTAAAGGTTTATCAAAATTTATGAATATCGGATTCAGTCATTTCCTACTTCCAAACAAACCTAGGAAGCCAGAAATAGGAGTTGTCAATTCCAATGGTACCACTACTTACTACCGAGTGGCGTGATCAATGTTAATGAACGTATTTTTTTCCCGTTAAACAAACCAAATGTCATACCAAATGTAAGCATGTTTATGTGTAAACAATGTACTAAGTATGCAAAATGAACATACATAGCAAAAATGTGATGTAAATCAATGTGTACATATGCTGAAATAAACATATGAAACAAATGTGTTTATGAAATCAATGTACTAGCATGTTAATAAAACATACATAGCAAAAACATGGATGAAATCATGTACTATACGTGTACTATATGAACATAGCAAGCATATGTTATAAAAGCATGAAAAGCACGAAAGTAACAAGTAGGCACATGTGTTTCACCCCAAAATGTTTGAAAACAGTAAAAGAGGGTCTATGTACTCACTTGATAATGCTTAAGAGTCTTGAAATAACAACCAAACCAAGCTAGAATGATCACGGAATCAATCGGCACCTAATATAGGTAACTACGTTAATAAACCGGACCTAAATCGGAAGATCGGATAAAATGAGGTCTTGTAAACCAAACGAGTATAGGAACTCATGTAGTATGGTTTAATAAAGCCTAAATTCTAAATCGGAACCTATCCTAAGTGCTTATGACCCATTACGACCCGTTTAGGTAGCTTACGCTACTTTAACGCGTCGTTCGCGTAAAACGCGTTCGGGCCACCTAACAAGTCCTATGACAAGTATTATATGCCTTAACAAGTCTAATAATGTTGCCTAATCAGTTTAGATGTCAAAATTTTAGTTACATATGCTTAAAATGAATTTATGCGCAAAAAGGGCATTTTGGTCATTTTCCTAAGGCATATAAATTACATAGCATACAACTAACTAAACGAAATGACCATAAGGTATAACCTCGGAAGGTTATTCCCTATACAACTATGGTCACAAAATATGTTTGGTCGGATCCTAATGATCGACCAAACGGGTCGGGTTCGAAAGTCTAAGCGGTTGTTTAGACCGCTTATCTTACGACCCTATATAAGCACTAAACTAAAAGTGACGAGTTAAACATGTTTAACTAAGTTAGAAAACAAGTTTGTTATCAAAACAAAGGGTTTTGATACCCAAGAATAGTTTGGTTGCAAAAATACGCATAAACACAAATTTTGACCGAAACTACGACTCGTCACTATGCCTAATCAACGTGGTAATCAGTAGGTATAGTCACAAGGGACTATGACCATCGTGATTACGCTCACGTTGCGAAGTTCAAATGAACTTCGTGTTGACCATTGACTGGTCAAAGCAGAAAGTCAAACATTGTTTGACTTTCGTGCTTAAAAACGCATAAAAGCATGAAAGAAACTTACAAAAGGTCCAAGCAAGGAAGAAATTGATCTAAAATACTCAGGTATGAAGCTAAGGCTTCAACTTAGAGTATAAATCAGATCAAGGGAATAAACTTTGATCTGGGCCTTACAAGTATTACCCACTGTTTCCGGAATGTTCGTTACTATACGAATCAGCATAGTTTCACAGTTTGACACATATAGTCCCTGTAAGCGAATAAACTTGATTTTACCATACCAAACCCTTTAAAACTTATTTCTAAGTTGTGTAAAGGTTATTTAAGGTATGTTAAGCATATGTTGATGTTCCAGAGTGTTTGTCGCGTTAAACTGATTACTTTTACGCATCAGTTTGCGTATAACTTTCCAGAAAGCGATATAGAGTTTGAAATTGGACAAAAATCAAAACGTGCAAAATGTCAAACATAAACAAACAAACATTGGGGTCAAATAACATTGTTTTATTGATAATTGAATTGATTAGAGTTTATACAATGATTACAAGCACAGATGTCACAGTCTCCCCTACTTGTGGAAATTTCGTCCCGAAATTTATTTAGAGGAAACTTGTGAGAATAGATGTGGATATTTCACCTTCATCTGATCTTCATGTTCCCAAGTAAATTCTGGTTCACTTTTAGATTCCCAACGAACTTTGACAAGTGGAATGCGCTTGCGTTTGAGCCACTTGACTTCACGTTCCATGATTTCCACAGGTTTCTCAACAAAATGCATCGTGTCATCAACACGAATTTCATCAAGCGGTATGTGGAGATTTTCATCAGCTAAACACTTTTTGAGATTGGACACGTGGAAGGTTGGATGAACATTTCCAAGTTCAGGAGGTAACTCAAGTCTGTAGACTACCTTTCTGATTCTTTCGACGATCTTGAATGGTCCAACATATCTAGGTGCAAGTTTTCCTGTCTTTCCAAATCTGATCACACCTTTCCAAGGTGAAACCTTAAGTAAGACGCGATCACCGACATGAAATTCCAAAGGCTTGCGTCGTCGATCCGCGTAACTCTTTTGACGGCTTCTAGCTGTCTGAAGGTTATCGCGAACTTTCTTAACCTTATCTATTGTCTCTAGAATGAGGTCAGGTCCAGTAAGCTGAGCCTCACCGATCTCATTCCAGCATACTGGTGAACGACATTTTCGACCATAGAGAGCTTCGAAAGGAGCCATGTTGATGTTGGAGTGATAACTATTGTTGTAGGAGAATTCAATCAACGGAAGATACGAATCCCAACTACCACCAAAATTGATCACACAAGCTCTAAGCATATCCTCCAGTGTTTGGATTGTTCTTTCAGATTGACCATCTGATTGCGGATGATAAGTTGTGCTCAAATTAAGTTGGGTCCCCATAGCAGATTGCATGGTTCTCCAAAAACGAGATGAGAATCGAGCATCTCTGTCAGAAATAATGTTCAAGGGAATGCCATGACGGGATACAATCTCATCCACATAGATTTTAGCCAGCTTTTCGGTAGATAGATCCTCACGGATCGGCAAGAAATGTGATGACTTGGTTAGACGATCAACAACTACCCAAATAGCATCATGACCTTTCTTAGTGCGTGGAAGTTTGGTAATAAGATCCATAGCAATGTTTTCCCATTTCCAAACTGGAATCTCTGGTTGCTCCAATAATCCAGAGGGATGTTGATGTTCAGCCTTAACCTTAAGACAAGTAAGGCATTTAGATACGTATAAGGCAATGTCTTTCTTCATACCGGGCCACCAGTACTGGGTTCAAAGATCCTTATACATTTTATCTGCACCAGGATGAATAGAATAACGAGACTTATGAGCTTCATCCATTAGCAAGGTGCGGAGATTGTCTTGACTTGGGACCCACAAACGGTCCATGAAATAATACAATCCATTGTCTTTTAGCTCAAGATCAGGCTTAATGTGAAATGGAAATTCCTTACCCATCAAATCTTGTGAAACAGATAGTGTCTCCAGATTTTGAGAGCAAATACAACTGCACCTAACTCAAGATCATGAGTCGTGTAGTTCTTCTCGTGAACCCTTCAACTGTCTCGATGCATAAGCTATGACTTTGTTCCTTTGCATGAGAACACAGCCAAGACCTAATTTGGATGCATCACAGTATACGACAAAATCATCATTACCCTCAGGTAAAGTTAGAATAGGTGCATCACAAAGTTTCTGTTTTAAGGTCTGAAAAGCTTCTTCCTGTTTAGATCCCCATTCGAAGGGTCTATTCTTCTGAGTTAGAGCAGTGATAGGAATTGCAATCTTTGAGAAGTTTTCGATGAAGCAGCGGTAATAACCCGCGAGACCAAGAAAAGAACGAACTTCGGTGGGTGTAGTAGGCGTATCCCAATCCTTAATTGCACTGATCTTGGAGGGATCTACATGAATACCTTGTTCGTTGACGATATGTCCCAAAAATTGAACTTCCTTAAGCCAAAATTCACACTTGGAGAATTTGGCAAAAAGTTGCTCTTTCTTCAGGAGTTCCAGAGTAAGACGAAGTTGTTGCTCGTGATTAGCTCGCGTCTTAGAATAAATCAAGATGTCGTCAATGAAAATGATGATGAACTTGTCCAAATAAGGCTTACAAACCCTATTCATCAGGTCCATGAAAACAGCAGGAGCATTAGTCAAACTGAATGGCATAACAGTGAACTCATAATTCCCATATCGAGTGCGGAAGGCAGTCTTGGGAATATCTTCTTCAAGCACACGAAGTTGATGATACCCAGAACGTAGATCAATCTTTGAAAAACAAGTAGCACCCTGTAACTGATCAAAGGGATCATCAATGCGAGGTAGGGGATATCGATTCTTGATGGTAAGCTTGTTAAGCTCACAATAATCGATGCACATTCTGAAAGAGCCATCTTTCTTCTTGACAAAAAGAATGGGAGCACCCCAAGGTGAAAAGCTAGGACGGATAAAACCTTTGTCAGAAAGTTCCTGAAGCTGCTTAGATAACTCTTACATCTCAGACAGTGCAAGACGATACGGAGATCTAGCAATAGGATTAGCACCAGGTACAAGATCAATACGAAACTCAACTTGGCGTGCCGGGGGTAAACCAGGTAATTCTTCGGGGAACACTTCTGGGTAATCCCGAACAACATGGATATCTTGAATAGACTTACCTTTGCCTTTCTCCTCTACGACGTGTGCCAAGAAAGCAACATAATTCTTACGCAGATACTTTCGAGCTTGAGTACAAGACATGAGTTTAAGACTATTAGCAGGTTTCTCACCATGAACCTCTAAGATCTCACCAGAAGAAAGCGGAATACGGACAATCTTTTCAAAACAAACTACTTCTGCGTGATACTTGGCTAACCAATCCATTCCCACTATAATGTCGAAACTTCCAAGTTGCATATGTGGGAGGTTGATAGGAAAAAGATGGTTATTAAGGTTCAACTTGCAATTTCGAAGAACAGAATCGAGAACAATGGGTTCACCACTAGCTACCTCTAATGTCAAGGGCTTTCCTAGTTTCGTTCTAGACATGCGAAGCAAGGGTTTAAAAGATAGTGACACAAAACTCTTATCGGCACCCGAATCAAAAAGAACAGATGCAGGCTGATTGTTAACTAAGAACGTACCATTCACCACTTCGTTGTCTTCACGAGCCTCATTTGCGTTCATGTTAAAGACTCGTCTATGAGCCTGAGCCTGATTTGCATTAACCAACCTCGGACACTGATTTCTGTAGTGGGTCAAATCCCCACAATTGTAGCACGAACCAGGAGGATAATGAGGTCGTGCAGCCTGAGCCTGTTGTTGAGCAGGTGGTTGAGCAGCTTGCTGAGCGGGGTTATGTGCGGCTTAATTTGGAGCAAAATGACAAACATCGGCAAGATGACCCGATTTTACACAGTTAGCACAGAAACGACACTGAACTTGCGGTTGATGGTGACTATTGCATCTGTTGCACAACGGTGCTTTACCAGCATATTGTCTCTTTGCGGGTGGTTGTGCAGGTTGGTTGGGAGCTGCCTAATTGGCTTGTGCAGTAACAGCGAAGTTCTGGGAAGCCTTGCGCTTCCTAGAACTCTTCGTAGACCCAGCTTTCTTACCCTTCTTGCTCTCACCCTTATCAGACGATTGTTTCTTATTCTTGTCACCTTTCCTGTGAAGCTTACCCTTTCTGATTTGCGACTCAGTCAAAGTCGCAGCCAACTCGATTGCCTGACGAACTGTGGTAGGGTTGCTACTAGTGACGATGTCTTGCACGGGGTCAGGTAGACCATCGATATACCTCTCGATAGCCTTATCAAGCGGGGTAACCATTGTGGGGCAAAGCAAACTCAACTCCTTATACCTGTCAGTATAAGCCCGGTGTTCACCACTATCCTGTTTTAGATCATCAAACTCTCTTTCTAATGCCCTCTGTTCGTGACGGGGACAAAAATCCCTCATCATAAGAGCCCTAAGCTCTTCCCATGTCTGACCCAAAGCGACATTAGCTCCACGATCTCTCATTAACCCATTCCACCAAGTAAGAGCCCTCTTTTGAAACACACTAGAAGCGAACTCGACTTTGCGATTATCAGGACACTGAACATGATGAAATGTGCTCTCAATGCTCTCAAACCACTGTAGGAGCCCAGTTGCTCCCTCAGAACCATTGAACTTGAGTGGTTTAGCCGAATTGAAACTTTTAAAGTTGCATGGAGAATTATGGTTATTGTTGGCTTGGTTAACTTGAGCAATGATGTTTGGGAGTGCAGCAGCCGTTTGCTGCACAATGATTGCTGCCATTTCGGCATTATGTAGCTAATTGTCGCATCAAGGAGGCATTCTAAAAGAGGAAACATGAGAGAAAACGAGTGAGATGATTAGATGGAAATGAAATGATACAAATATCAACAAAAAGCATGGATGGTGGTCATTCGTTCGTACCACAAAGCAAACAAACGACACACAGTGACTAATTAAAGTAAATGGGTCAAAATAATGTATCGTGGAGACATGCTTTAGCCTATAAGTGGACACTCACCCCAAGAATTCCCAGGTAAGAGTGACTGGTCCGATTATGTGGATTTGTACGAACACTCTAGCCTAGACATATAACTCGAGATACAGGCATCCACCCTTCCAGATTGCACGTGTTCACATTATTTAGACCCAAAACTTTGACGAGATTTTGAAAACTTAGAAGGCATGAAGCCAAAAGAATCATTCAAGAATGGATGATTGAATTTTCAAAATCGTTTTGAAATTTTGGAGGGTTCAAAACCTTATAATAAATCATCTATGAATAGATGATTGATTTTCAAAAATCGTTTTGGAAAATTGTGTTCTCGTTTTGGTAATCACCTAAAGATAGGTGACGTGTATGTTTTAAGATCTAAACACAAGATAACTTGTGTTGGGGTCCTAGAAAAGTTATAGTCTAGGTCAAAGCATTACTAATAACCTAATTCCCTATAACCATTGGCTCTGATACCAACTCTTCTGTCACACCCCGACCGCGTAAAACAACAAACCGCGGCGGAAACGTCGGGGAGTGGAGTGGCAGAATTATTGTTTCACAACCATGGTATTTAAAGTTTTGTTTTATTTATTAACAAAGTGGTTACATTGTCTTGAAACAAAGGAAACAAAGAGTACATAACATAGTTAAACTATTCTTGCTTCTTTTATTGTCACTAAGGACCAAGTCTGCCTAAGTGTATCCTGACCAATCCTATGCACCAGCTCCTGAAAACACATGTGAAAATAGGTATGCCAGCATAAAAATGCCTGTGAGATACATAGGTTTATTGATTTAGGATTCATGACTTGTAAGTTTAAAAAATTGTTTAACAAAAGTTAGTCATGAACCTTGTAAAGGGTTTTCCTTTGTAAATCACATGAAAATCGATAAGGAATTAGATGATATAAAAGAAAGATGTGTGGTTAAATAAATAACCAAGTAAAAATGAATTTGTATAAGATGTGTTGTTTGTAAAACAATGTTTTGTGAAGTTATGTTCCTTGTATAAAATGTAATATGTCTAAATTGAAATGGTTTAAATAACGTTACGATATGTGTAATATCATAAAAGCACTTATATATAGGAAGTACCAGCGGCGTATCCACCATGCTTTTATCATATTACACACGCCTCATTATCTAAATCACTTACCCAAACAAACCACCAAAATGTATTGTTTAAACAAATGTAAAAATGTTCATGTATAATCAAATGTTATGTATGGCAAATAATAAGTATCTACTTAAACCATATGTAAAATGTACAAAACAATGTATTTGAATAAATCATAGTTTAAATCAAAAGTTATGTTTTGTAAAACCAATACTTTATTGATACAAACATCTATGCGGTAATGTTAAAACGCATACATTCAAGCCTTGCGACTGTGGAGACAAACCCTTAAACAAATTAAACGTTTATCAAAATTTATGAATATCGGATTCAGTCATTTCCTATTTCCAATCAAACCTAGGAAGCCAGAAATGGGAGTTGTCAATTCCTTTGGTACCACTACTTACTATCGAGCGGCGTGATCTATGTTAATGAACGTATTTTTGTCCCGTTAAACAAACCAAATGTCATACCAAATGTAAGCATGTTTATGTGTAAACAATGTACTAAGTATGTAAAATGAACATACATAGCAAAAATGTGATGTAAATCAATGTGTACATATGCTGACATAAACATATGAAACAAATGTGTTTATGAAATCAATGTACTAGCATGTTAATAAAACATACATAGCAAAAACATGGATGAAATCATGTACTATATGTGTACTATATGAACATAGTAAGCATATGTTATAAAAGCATGAAAAGCACGAAAGTAACAATTAGGCACATGTGTTTCACCCCAAAATGTTTGAGAACAGTAAAAGAGGGGTCTATGTACTCACTTGATAATGCTTAAGAGTCTTGAAATAACAACCAAACCAAGCTAGAAGGATCACGGAATCAATCGGCACCTAATATAGGTAACTACATTAATAAACCGGATCTAAATCGGAAGATCAGATAAAATGAGGTATTGTAAACCAAACGAGTATAGGAACTCATGTAGTATGGTTTAACAAAGCCTACATTCTAAATCGGAACCTATCCTAAGTGCTTATGACCCATTACGACCCGTTTAGGTAGCTTACGCTACTTTAAGGCGTAAAATGCGTTCGGACTGCCTAACTAGTCCTATGACAAGTATTATATGCCTCAACAAGTCTAATAATGTTGCCTAATTAGTTTAGATGTCAAAATTTAAGTTACATATGCTTAAAAATGAATTTATGCGCAAAAAGGGCATTTTGGTCATTTTCCTAAGGCATATAAACTACCTATCATATAACTAACTAAACGAAATGACCATAAGGTATAACCTTGGAAGGTTATTCCCTATACAACTATGGTCACAAAATATGTTTGGTCGGATCCTAATGATCGACCAAACGGGTCGGGTTCGAAAGTCTAAGCGGTTGTTTAGACCGCTTATCTTACGACCCTATATAAGCACTAAACTAAAAGTGACGAGTTAAACATGTTAAAACATGTTTAACTAAGTTAGAAAACAAGTTTGATATCAAAACAAAGGGTTTTGATACCCAAGAATAGTTTGGTTGTAAAATACGCATAAACACGTATTTTGACCGAAACTACGACTCGTCACTATGCCTAATCAACGTGGTAATCAGTAGGTATAGTCACAAGGGACTATGACCATCGTGATTATGCTCATGTTGCGAAGTTCAAACGAACTTCGTGTTGACCATTGACTGGTTAAGCAGAAAGTCAAACACTGTTTGACTTTCATGCTTAAAAACGCATAAAAGCATGAAAGAAACTTACAAAAGGTCCAAGCAAGGAAGAAATTGATCGAAAATACTCAGGTATGAAGCTAAGGCTTCAACTTAGAGTATAAATCAGATCAAGTGTGAGGATTGCAATGAATCAAGGTGGGTTTATATAGGATTTCCCAAATCGTTTGGATCGTTTCTTGGATTACGAGCTTTGATCTTGGCCTTACAAGTATTACCCACTGTTTTACAAAGTTATGGGTGCCTAAAACCAGCTCAAAGATTGAATAAACCATGTCCAAAAACCCTGAAACCAACTGCTGATTGCAAAAAATGGTTTTTCTGATCTGGGCATTGGTCACGCCCCGCGTAAGAAGAGGCTTCCTCTTACGCTCCCCGCGAGAGCCATGTTTGGCAGAATGACAGTTTAGGTCCCGGAATGCCCAAAACTTGGTTTTCGATGCATTTTTGACACGTTTAAGCCCGTTAACCCCATTTCAAGGCTCTACAATGAATTTAAAGTATAGGGAGCTTAAAATATGCTTGAAAATGTGTCGGATGTCGGTTCGTTTGGTCGTACGGTTGCGTTGTTCGGTTATTTACGACGAAACACGAACGGACGCGAAAAACGAATCCAAATTACGCGACGAATGGAATTTTAGCATGCCAATCACTAAAATAAAATATTTTAATGATTACAAAAATTTTTGGATGTCCGGATATGTTCAGAACGTAAGATATGCGCGAAAATGCAAACTTATGCACTTTTTGACGCTTTTAGTCCCTGTTTGACCAAAAAGTTTATTTTTGCACACCGAACCCCTCAAAGCCTATTTCTAAGCTATGTAAAGGATATTTATGGTATGTTTAACTTATGATCAAGTTCCGGAATGTTCGTTACTATACGAATAGGCATAGTTTCACAGTTTGACACACATAGTCCCTGTAAGCGAATAAACTTGATTTTGCCATACCAAACCCTTTAAAACTTATTTCTAAGTTGTGTAAAGGTTATTTAAGGTATGTTAAGCATATTTTGATGTTCCGGAGTGTTTGTCGCGTTAAACTGATTACTTTTACGCATCAGTTTGCGTATAACTTTCTAGAAAGCGATCTAGAGTTTGAAATTGGACAAAAATCAAAACGTGCAAAACGTCAAACATAAATAAACAAACATTGGGGTCAAATAAAATTGTTTTATTGATAATTGAATTGACTAGAGTTTATACAATTATTACAAGCACAGATGTCACAAGTAAAGTGAAAATTTTACTTTTCTCTCTCCTTTTATAGGGGAACTAACCGCCTCAAACCACCCAATGAGGAGCCGCCAGGTCGTGACAATGACGCATATCAAACGTCACATCAAGAGGGTAAATTAAAATAACCGCCGGTTACCCAGCTAAGTGACCGCCAAAGAAGGAATTCAAAAATCAAAAAAGACCGCCCAGATAAAAACCGAACTATGCCTCAAGACTAGTTCGTAACTTTATTAAATAAACGCCATGAACTAGGGGGAGTTGATGAGGATACGTGCTAGACACTAGGGCTGTTCATTTTTATCCAAAACCCGACCCGAATGCAAAGCCACCCGAACCCGAACTAGCGAATATCCGAAAAACCCAAACCCAAGAAACTCGAACCCGACCAAACCGAACTTTAAATGGTTCGGTTATCGGGTCACTTTTTCTCTACCAAAACCCGAATAACTCGACCCGAAAAACACGAAACCCGAAAAAAACCTGAACATTTATAATTTTTTTCTTATAGAATTGTTTTGGTTTGAAGTCTTTAATATATGAAATATTAAGTTTTAGGACTTTTAAATATTATGATAGCATATTGTCAAATAATGTTTGAACTTTGATGATATTTTTAATGTAGCAATATGAATTTTGATGATATCTTGTAAAAAAAACATTAACTTTTCATTTTACATCTAAACCCGAAAATCGAACAACCCAACCCGAACTAACCCGAACCCGAATAACCCAAAACCGACTAACCCGAACTTTAAATGGGTCAGTTATCAGGTCAATTTTTCCTGGACAAAACCCCGAAAAACCCGACCCGAAAATACCGAAACCCGAAGAAAAAACCCGATGAACACCCCTACTAGACACCGAACCGAACACTGTCTATGATAGGACCGACCGTCCCCCCGCCAAGGACCGAACACTAGTCACCGAAGGTAAGACGCCATTGGATCGAGTCGAATGACCTGAATAGGTACGATCGACATAGAGGATCTTCCCTAACTTACCTGGGCCCACAACTCTAACTGCCTGATAGTGACTAGTTCGTCAATAACTACCTCTCCACGTCAGCATACCCAAAAGGTATAAATACCCAACTAAAACCTCCCCAAAAGGGTAATCACTACTTTCTCTCTCTAATTTTCCCCTCTCTCTCACAGACTTACTCCACATACTCCAATACTTATTCTCACGCCCGAGCTTGGTCACAGAGAGACCCCCCTCCCTGTGACGAGGCTAACGGTGTGTTTTCTTCCTTGTTGTGATCTTTCAGGTTGCAGCTAAGACTTTCTGAGACTCTGACATAACCAGCTCAGACCAACTGGTAATTGAGTCTCCAAAGATTGTTTTTTTGAACCTAGGAGCTTTAGCCATCAGAACCAGAAGCTTCATCTATGGTTAGGGCTGTAAACAAACCGAACGAACACGAACAAGGCCATGTTCGTGTTCGTTCGTTAAGGAAATTAACATGTTCGTGAACTGTTCACGAACGCTACCGAACATCAGTTTATGTTCGTGTTCGTTCGTTAAGGAAATTCAGTTGTTCACGAACAGTTCGTGAACACTGGTCTCAAACACAAACGAACACAAGCAAATAAAAACAAACGCAAACGCAAACGAACATTTAACTTGAAAAAAAAAATATCGTTATCCTTAAACATCGGATATAAGTAGTTAGATACAACCATCAAATGATAAATCAAAACACAAGAAGTCTACTAGACCACCAAACAATGAATCAAGTTTAACTAATTTAGACATAATTATCCCCAAAATTGTCTTAGAATGTCCAAATTTTAGCTAACTTAGAAGAAAATAGGGTTTCAAGTTCTCAATATGTTTAGATAAAAGGTTTATTATTTATTATTTTTTTATATAATCAAACGAACACGAACGAACGTAAACGAACATATTACTGAACGTTCACGAACGTAGTCGAACAAACGAGACCTATGTTCGTGTTCGTTCGTTAAGCTAACCGAACGAAATTTTTTGTTCGAGTTCGTTCGTTAAGCTAATCGAACGAACATAAACGAACTTCCCACCGAACGGTTCACGAACTGCTCGCTGAACGTTCGGTTCGTTTACAGCCCTATCTATGGTCAAGAAAACTAGAAGCTTCATCAGAAAATTAGCACATTCATCACGAGAGGCGTCCTCTGCAGAAATTAAAGCCTTCCTTCTCCTTCAGTCTATCGTTTATCAGAGGTACTGAAGAAAGACTAATCTAATCAGATGATTAGCTTGTGGTTTGTTGTCACACCCCAATCGATGCTGGAAACATCGGGGTGCGAGCTCTAAGAGTTCAGATTGCTCACGAGATTCCATAACACTAATAATTTCGATATAGATTAAGTGAATTTCATGCAAGATTGTCTAAACATCCACATAACCATAAATATCAAATACAACCACAATAGTCATTGTTTCAAACTTTAGAAATTTAATCTAGGCGAGTTTCTAGTCATCAACCCTAGCTTGTTTTCCATAGTTCCAGCATTTTATCAGCCTGCAACATGTATTAAAATAGAGTCAGTACAAAAATGTACCGGCGAGTATACAAGTTTGAGTAATAGCTTAATAGATTATAACAACTCATATCCATATGTAGTGTCACAAAAATAGTTTCAGCCATGCTAGTGTTCGCAGTCCAACAAATGATAGCCCAAGTATCCCGATGCTTTATTGTTTTCCCAAGTCTCAAGGAAAACTAGAATCCTCCTAACAATACCTCCGAGAATAATGGGGAGGTGCATCTATTATAGCGCTACTATTTTTAAGGCAGAACTACACACCCTGGATTAAACGTCCACATAGCACAAATAGAATGCAAGAATCAATAGTTTCACATACACATAGGATAGAGTTTAGTTTGCAAAAGTCTCAAGTATCGTAGTTTAATGGAATACATGTTACATCCCAAAGTTTAAAGCAAAAAGGGATCAAGTATACTCATAGTGATTGCTTAACAGATCAACTGTTATTGGATCAAAGGGAGCTCTTTAGGTTTAGCCTGATTAGGTTACAACGGATAAGTGTCGGACAAAACAACGAGATTGCACAAAGTGTCGGATCAGTCATCTCGATCGGATGGGTGTTCGATCGGATGGCTATCCGATCGGACTGCCATTCGATTGGGATGGCAAGTGTATGAGGGAACGGATGGCTATCCGATCGGGTTGCCACTCGATTCAGAGTTCTAAGTGTTGAAAAGTTCCAAAAGTCCAATGCTGCCTCAATCGGATGGCAGTTCGATCGGATGGCTATCCGATCGAGTTGCCATTCGACGATCATGATTTCAAGTTTCAAGGTGTTTAAAGTTAAGGGGCAACGGTTACATGATCGGATGGCAGTTCGATCGGATGGCTATCCGATCGAGTTGCCATTCGACGATTATGATTTCAAGTTTCAAAGTGTTTAAAGTTAAGGGGCAAGGGTTACCTGATCGGATGGCAGTTTGATCGGATGGCTATCCGATCGAGTTGCCACTCGATCGGGTTAACCTTGTCCCGTTCCTAAACTTGTAAAAACTCTAAGTTTTTGTTTAAACAACGACAACTTGGTACACATTGAGACACTGGTAAACACATCAATGTACAACCGATCTGATCGGATGGGAATCACCCCTGTCCGTTCAGTCGTCTGTCCGTGACGGTGCTTATGTCAGAATTTATACTCCGGTCATCTTCTCCGGCAACAATCATTCTCCAAACCGACTCCAGACTAATAATCAAGTCTACAGTCCGTTTAGATCCAGATCTCACCGTTTTAAGTAAAAGTTTAAGAAAGATGAAGATGAACATAGGTTTCAGCTTGAAAAGTTTAGATCTAGCATAGATTTAGTGTAAAATGCATGAAATTCCTTAGATCTGAGCTAGATCTTGGCTGAATCACATCACACAACAGTTTGGTACAAACCGCCATGGTGACATCACCTTCAAGAGCTCAAATCCGGGAGATTTCATGGTGAAAAGTGAGACTTCAAAGGAGAATCTCATAGAGAATGATGTGTAGATCAAAGATGTATAAGAATCTAGTGTAAAACGTACCGAAATCACCGAGAGATGGAAGAAAATAGGAGTGTGTGTGTCTGGTCGAGTGAGGCTGTCACATCAGTGAAAATGGCGATGTATCAGGCCTATTTATAGTGTGAGAAGGAATGAAGGTGGTGTGCACTCGGATCGGATGGCGGTTCGATCGGGTGGCTATCTCATCCGATCGGATGGTCATCCGATCGGATTGCCACTCGGTCAATCCCATCTTTTCCGTTCCACCGTCTTTGATTCAATTTGCGATTTAGATTAAGCGTTGCGTAGTATGGGGTAATAGTATAACTAGATTATAGCAATAGCACAAAAGTTTTCAAAGTTTCATAGTTTTCGCCAGTGACAAGACTCCAGTTCCTCGTTCAACCAAGTCTCAAGTTTCACGAGCCTCAAGAGTCAAGCACAAAAGTATCAAGAATTAGACATTCCAAGTATCTAGAATTAGGCATTCCAAGTATCTAGAATTAGGCATTCCAAGTATTTAGTATAAAGCATAAAATTCACCAAGTACCAAAAGTATTAACGACTACATAGTTCAGGGACTAAAATTGACAATATCTAAAAGTCTAGGGACGCAGGTGTTACAGTCTTCCCTCCTTTAGGAGATTTCGTCCCCAAAATATAGGAAGAAGACTGCTCGAAGAGCTGCGGATACTTGGTCTTCATCTCACTTTTCAGTTCCCAAGTGAATTAGGTGCCCCGTTTTCCTTCCCAATGAACCTTGACGATGAGAATTTTGCTGCGCCTCAGTCGCTTGACACCCTGATCCATGTTTTCGACCGGTTTCTCCACAAAGTGTACAGCTTCATTTATTTTCAAGTCTTCAAGGGGAACCTGCAGTTCCTCATCCTCTAGGCATTTACGTAGATTGGATACGTGGAACACTGGATGCACATTGTTTAGTTCTTGTGGTAGGTCGAGTCTGTACGCCACCTTGCCAATCCTTTCGAGTATCTTGAAAGGACCCACATAGCGAGGAGCAAGCTTTCCCTTCTTACCAAAACGAACTACTCCCTTCCAGGGAGATACCTTGAGAAGGACTGGGTCACCAACATCAAATTCCAGAGGCTTACGCCTATTATCAGCATAGCTCTTTTGTCTGCTCCTAGCCTTGATCAAGTTATCACGGATCCGAAGAATCTTATCCGTTGTCTCTTGAATGATTTCAGGGCCAGTAAACTCCTTATCACCAATCTCATGCCAGCTGAGAGGAGATCGACACTTGCGGCCATACTAGGCTTCGAAAGGAGCCATCTGAATACTGGAATGATAGTTGTTGTTGTACGAGAACTCAATCAATGGTAAATGTACATCCCAGTTACCACCAAAGTCGATGACACAATAAAGGATCATATCCTCTAGGGTCTGAATAGTACGCTCGGTCTGTCCATCCATTTGAGGATGAAAGGCCATGCTAAGATTCAAATGAGTACCCATAGCGGATTGAAAGGTTTGCCAAAGACGTGAAGTAAAACGACCATCACGGTCAGAGATTATGTCAAGAGGTATGCCATGACGACATATAATCTCATCGGTATAGATTCGAGCAAGTTTCTCCACTTTATAATCTTCACCAATAGGAAGAAAGTGGCTGATTTGGTCAATCGATCAATAATCACCCAGATACTGTCGTGACCAGAAGTGTTCGAGGTAGCTTGGGAATAAAGTCCATAGCGATGCTATACCATTTCCAAACTGGGATTTCGGGTTGTTCCAAGAGTCCTGAAGGATGTTGATGTTCAGCCTTAACTTTCGTACAAGTAAGGCCTTTAGAAACATATACATCAATGTCCCTTTTCATGCCAGGCCACCAATAATTTGCACGCAAATCATGGTACATCTTATCAGTGCCCGGGTGAATAGAGTAACGGGATTTGTGAGCCTCATTCATAATGAGCTCACGGAGATTATCATGATCCGGCACCCAGATGCGATTGAGGTAGTACTGGAGTCCAGTGGGTTTAGTTTCAAGCTGTTCAATCTTAGCGCCTTGGATTTCCACTTCTAGACTTCCTTCATTTGCCGAAGAATACTGAGCGTCACGAATACTCACATGGAGATCCTTAGAGATACGAATAGCATTCACATGAGTTTTACGACTAAGAGCATCGGCCACTACATTCGCCTTGCCAGGAAGATAGCGAATTTCGTAGTCGTAGTCGTTGAGTAATTCCACCCAACGTCTCTGTCGCATGTTCAGTTCCTTTTGGTCAAAGATATGTTGAAGGCTCCTATGCTTGGTGAAAATCACACATTTAGTACCATACAGGTAGTGTTGCCATATCTTTAACGCAAACACAACTGCACCAAGCTCCAGATCGTGAGTAGTACAGTTTTTCTCATGTACTTTGAGTTGACGAGAGGCATAAGCAATAACCTTGTCCCGCTGCATGAGCACACAGCCCAAACCGCGGTTCGAGGCATCACAATATACCACGAAATCATCATTCCCATTAGGGAGAGTTAAAACAGGAGCATTACACAAAAGGGTCTTAAGAGTCTGAAAAGATTCCTCTTGCTCGGGACCCCAAGCAAAAGGTCTCTCCTTCTAAGTCAACAAAGTAAGAGGAACATCGATCTTAGAGAAGTCCGAAATGAATCGACAGTAATAGCCCGCCAATCCTAAGAAGGAACGAATCTCAGACGCAGATTTAGGCGTACTCCAATTCTTCACGGCTTCGATTTTAGACTGGTAAACATGAATACCTTGCTTACTAACGACGTGACCAATAAATTGCACTTCATTAATCCAAAACTCACACTTAGAAAATTTAGCATACAAACGTTCACCACTTAAGAGTTTAAGCATCAGGCGTAAATGACGAGCATGATCAGCTTTAGTTTTAGAATAAATGAGAATATCATCAATAAAGACTATCACAAAATGATCCAAATAGGGTTTACAAACACGATTCATGAGGTCCATGAACACAGCGGGTGCGTTGGTCAATCCAAAAGGCATGACCACGAACTCGTAGTGCCCATAACGAGTACGAAATGCGGTTTTGGGTACATCATCCTCGAGTACACGAAGCTGATGATAGCCAGAACGAAGATCGATTTTCGAGGAACAGGACGTACCTTGTAGTTGGTCAAATAGATCATCAATACGAGGGAGATGATAACGATTCTTAATTATTAAGTTCATGGTAATCGATACACATGCGGAATGAACCATCTTTCTTCTTGACGAATAGCACGGGAGCACCCCACGGGGAGGTACTTGGATGACTGAATCCCTTGTCGAGTAGTTCCTGAAGTTGACTCGATAGTTCTTGCATCTCGGAAGGTGCAAGTCGATAAGGAGCCTTGGCAACAGGAGTCGCACAAGGTATGAGATCAATACGAAAATCGACGGATCTAGGAGGAGGAAGACCAGGTAGATCTTTAGGAAAGACATCGGAGAAATCACACACCACTAGAACATCGCTTATGTTATTCCCCTTGCTCTTTTGTTCCACCATGTGGGCTAAGAAAGCAAAATTCTGTTTACGTAAGCACCTGCTCGCTTGTGTGCATGACATCAGCCTTAGCCTTTTCGAAGGTCGGTCTCCATAGACATGCAAGATATCACCAGACGGTAGAGGTAGACGAACAAACTACTCATGACAGGCAATCTCGACATGATTCTTACGCAACCAATCCATACCGATAATGACATCGAAACTACCCAATTACATAGGTATTAGATCATTGGTAAACACGTGGTCGTTAAGAATCAAGGAACAACCACAGAGGATAGAATCAACTAGAATAGACTTCCCATCGGCAATCTCCACTGAAAACGAATTAGGTAACATAGAGTGTGCACAGTTTAACAATGATTCAAATTCTATGGACACAAAGCTTCTGTCGGCACCAGTATCAAATAGAATCGAAGCATAAAGGTTATTCACGAGAAACGTACCATTAACGACATCATTGTCGTTACGAGCCTGATTAGCATTAAGATTGAACGCCCATCCACGAGCGGCTGGCTGTTGATCCTGGTTCAGCTGAGGACACTGGTTACGAAGATGGGTAGTATCTCCACATTTGTAGCATGCACGAACAGCGTTGACTGGCTTAGGATTCTGTGCAGGAGCTGGGAGAGCTGGTAGGGCTGCCTGAGCTGGGGCTTGCTGAGCTTGTTGAGCTGGGTTAACTTGACGACAGTAAGGAGTCATGTGACCATAGCGATTGCAGTTGGTGCACAAACGACATGCAGAAGCAACAGGATGATGAAAATTACAAGTGGTACACTTGGGATAAGACCCAGAGTACTGCTTCTTTACTTCAAGTGTAGCAGGGTTCTGAGTAGTAGCAGCAGGAGCAGGCTTAGTAGCAGGATTCGCAGCAGGAACAATAGCATTGCATCCTGAACCCTGTGACTTTCGCCTCTTGTTCTTGCCTCCACTTGGCTGCTGAGTAACTTGATGTGCAGACTTGGAGGAAGCAGGGTTAGCAAACTGCTTATCACGAACGCGGTTGTTGTTGAGAGTAGCTGCAAGACGGTAGACTTCCTCAATATTTCCGAGTTAAGTTGCTTCAATAGAATCACCCATAGCAGGAGGTAGACCATTGATGTACTTGGTTATCATGCATTTAGGGGTAGGAACCAAGTGAGGAACAATCAAGCTGAGCTGCTTGAAACGGGTAGTATAAGCCTGATTATCATCACAAATCTGCTTCAAGTGCCAGAACTCTTCTTCAAGCTTCAGTTGTTCATGAGGAGGGCAGAATTCAAGCATCATCAATTCTCGCACCTCAGCCCATGAAAGAGCATAGGCTTCTTCATTCGATCGGATGTTTCTCTCATTTGTCCACCACTCTAACGCTCTGCCTTGAAACATTCCCGTTGCACTCCTAGTCTTCAGCTGCTCTGGGCATTCGCTGTTAATGAAGGTAACCTCGATGATGTCAAACCACTCGAGCATAGCAGTCACTCCATCACTGTCACACCCCAAAAACGTCACAGCGGAATATAAAATGTAGTGGTGATGGAAGTTGGTGCCCATTTATACCTTGTCGGACGATGCACTCTTTTGTTGGACATTTTGACATGTTTTAAAACATAAATATTAAACATTACATTTTTTTTAAAAGTCACAACACAACCACATAAGTTAAGTTGTTTTGATCATCGCGGATCTTATTACAAGTGTCCCAGATAGTTTAAAAGTTTTCCAACATAATCAAACATAACAACATGCATCATCTTTCACAAGATACGCCATGATTTCCTGAAGCCGAACTTAAGTACCTGTAGAACACATTAAAATCAAGTGTCAACACAAAGGAAGGTGAGTTCACTTATTCGTTTACTAACAAATTTTATTCCAAGGAAAACTTTCTGATTAGGTGTTTATTTGAAAACATCCATGTAGTTTTAGAAAGTCCATTTTACTCCTTTGATAAAATCCATGGGCCTTCCATCGGGTCATTACTCCGACAATAGTAATACTGCCCAGGTTTTGTATATTAAATTATTGTGTCAATTTTCAGACTCGTATGTTAGCTAGACGATATGAACTATATATTAACCATGCAGGGATAATCAAAGCTAGACAATAAACAGAATTTAAATTCGTCGTTTGACTTGACACGGGGCGACCGATCATGACGGGGTTGTCAACCCGATAGATCTACCAATAATTCATCGCGTGCAATACTTAAATGATTAAACGACATCATGGGCGCGGGGTTCTCTCTTTGAGAACAATATGATGTCTGCCTCACGTACAATATATATATCCTACTAATATGACAATTTAATACACGATGTTGTACGAATCCCCTGAAATCCCCGACGAAATGTAAGCCTATGCTGATACTTACTCTCTTGAGACCAAGCAATATTCGTACCAACTACATGGTAGTTTTTCCCCCAAACACCGTGCATAATCCCGTTTCCACCCGAAACATATTTATTCTTCAAAACCATTTCATCCCGAAATATGTATATATATAATTTCTCAAAAATCCATATATTTTCAATGAAAATATATAATTTATATCAAAAGGTATGTTTTATTTCAAAACATTATTAAATCCTTTTATTGGCGTGTTCTACCCCCAAAATATATATAAAGCAGTAAAAAGAGGGGTTTAGTAACACTCACCTTTGGGTGCGTATTTTTAATACCGCAATCCCAGAAATTGATTATATACGTCCTAATATGGGAACATTTCTAAATCAATATACATTTAATCACAAAAATCCTAAGTTTCTCCATTTCTTAGAATTATCACATAACTTTGAGATTTTCTCGAAAAGTTATCATTTTTTATTATGTTGGCGTGTTAATATATATATATATATATATATATATATATATATAGGACAAAGATCCGTTAGGAACCACCCCTTATTGCGAGAACCGCGAGAACCAGTGTGAACACAAACAGTAATTCCTAAAAAAAATCTAAAAAACACCCAAAATTTTTTTTTTTATTTTTTTACTATTTTTTTTGAAAAAATCGCTATATTTTGTTAATAAAAAAAAATTTTTTTTTTTTGAGTAACAGTTATCTATGCACATGTGCATATGTGTCGTTTCTTTGTCAAATTCCGTAATTCATTACAAATAATAGTCAATTGCACTTTCATTTACACTACTACGTGTAATACACTATTTTTTACATTACCAATGTTAGAAATGCACATGTGCATCTATATGTATCAACAGGAAATAAGGTGTTTTGGTACACTACTTTCTCTTTCATCTATCATTCCATCCATAATACACAAGCATGCACATGTGCATTTTTGTCATTTCTTTGACAAATTCCGTAATTCATTACATATATTAGACAATTGCACTTTCATTTACACTACCATATGTAATACACTACTTTTTACATTACCAATATTAGAAATGCACATGTGCATTCATATGTATCAACATGAAATAAGGTGTTTTGGTACACCACTTTGAATACACTTTCCCTTTCATCTATCATACCATCCATAATACACTACCATTACCTCCTACCATCCATAATACAATACCATTACCTCCTACCATCCATAATACAATACCATTAACAATATTTTCACTTTATTACATGTATGTAAACACCATTTATACAATCCAATCAACATATTACATAAAAAATTGACAATTATAACCAAACCATCAACCACTAGATATAACTAACAAAAAAACATGTATATGGGTCTACTTCTCCATTCAAAATCACAAACTTTTTGTACCAAAACACGTTATATCATGGTTATACCTAATTATGCACATGTGCATTTTGAATATTGGTAATGTAAAAAGTAGTGTATTACTAATGGTATTGTAAATTAAAGTGCAATTGTCTATTCCTGATAACGTATTACCGAATTTGTTGAAGTAATGATACATATGCACATGTGCATGGATAACTCTTACTCGAAAAAAAAGGTTTTTTTTTTTTTTTTTTTTTTTTTTTTTTTATGGGAACGAAATATAGCGATTTTTTATTAAAAAATATTAAAAAAAATAAAAAAAATTTTTGAGTGCTTTTTTGATTTTTTTTTAGATTTTATTTTGTGTTCACATTGGTTCTCGCGGTTCTCGCAATAAGGGTGGTTCTCGCATGAACCTTACCCTATATATATATATATATATATATATATATATATATATCTTCATGATTTTGCGTTTTGAACGGTTTTATTGGTGACCATTATTGTGTAAATCCGTTAACTCTTTCGTTTATACGTAATATATCTATGATTTGCGCGTTGTAACATATATACATAAACGTTCATATAATCTAACACCGAAACACGCGAAACATTACTAACTTAACTATTTTGTTATTTTTAAAGCAAATATACATAAAACATCTCATATATACTAAATTTCATGCTCGACAAACAAGTTACACACATTTAACGCAAATTTACCATTTCTACCGCACAAAACGTACATGCATACATGCATAGTCTAATTTTCCCATTATCGAATTAACACTTAACATATAATCACATTTACATGTTCAAATCACTTAATACATTTTATCACATAAGATTCACTCAAAATTCACCCATACTCACGTTCATTGAAAAATGCATATTTTAGCGATTCGGTAACATTTTTGGGCGTCGGAAGTCACGTATGACCAACCAAACACCAAGTAATGGTCTTAATCATCACACTCCATTCCCTAATTGTTACATTTGTCCAATTTGAGAGAAACAAGAGAAAGTGCGCAGCCCTATGTGCCGCCACCTTGCCCCCTTCTCACATACATCACCTATACTTATACTTATATATATAAATTTGAGTTAAAAACAGGTATTTTACTGAATACCGGGTATTTTATCTGGCGTTTTAATCCCGTTTTAGTGCGTTTTAAATTATTTTTATCATTCTATAAAAATAATCACCTAAAATTATTACTGAAATAATCACCAGTTGTCTTGACTGGCTGCGTTGACGGTATTTTGTTTAATTCTTGCAGTATCGTGCGGTATGCGCTCAAACTCGAAAAATAGAGTTTCTTGGTGTTTTAAATTATTTTTCCACACGGATAGGATTAAAATTATTATTTTAATCCTAACAGACTATTTTTTGGATTTTAACACTGATCAGGTGGTCACCGACGTTCGTTTCGCATTTTAAACGTTACGCGATAAGCGTTAGTTTTATCGTTGTCTACATAATTTTTATACACATCTAAATTTATCAACACATCAAATATCATATATTAACATCACATTTAGTCACAAATAGTCATGTTACATGTCTATTATACAGATTACTAATGTCCGGTACGGCCTGAGAGGCTGGGCGTCACAGTCTCCCCCTGTTTAAGGAATTTCGTCCCCGAAATTCTACTCCTTACAGGTTTCGTTTTCGCACTTGGTGGGAAGAGGTGAGGATATTTCTGTTGCATTTGGTCCTGTCGCTCCCAGGTGAACTCGGGTCCACGCTTAGAATTCCAACGGACTTTGACCAATTCAACCTTGCTCCTTCTGAGTTTCTGGGTTTTCCGATCCAGAACCTCCACTGGTTCTTCGATAAATCTCAGTTTATCGTCCACTCGAACCTCTCCAGGGGGTATAATTAGTGTCTCATTAGACAGACACTTTTTCAGGTTGGAGACATGAAATACATCATGGACTCCAATCAACTCCTGTGGCAACTTGAGTCTATACGCCACCGGTCCAACTCGAGAGACGACTTAGAAGGGACCTATATAGCGCGGGCTCAACATTCCCCCTTTTCCAAACCTCACAACGCCCTTCCATGGTGATACCTTCAGCATAACTCTATCACCAAGTTGAAACTCCAGCGGTTTCCTCCGGTTATCTGCATAACTCTTCTGTCGGTCCGCGGCAGCCTTTAGCCTATTCTTGATCTGGACAACCTTGTCCGTTGTCTCTTGAATGATCTTGGGTCCGGTCAAATGCTTCTCGCCGAGTTCAGCCCAACAAAGCGGTGATCGACACTTTCTTCCATACAGGGCTTCAAATGGAGCGGCTTTTATGCTGGCGTGTTAACTATTGTTGTAAGAAAACTCTGCCAAAGGCAAATGAGTATCCCAACTTCCGCTGAAATCAATAGCACACGCTCTCAGCATATCCTCTAATGTCTGAATGGTCCTTTCGCTCTGACCATTCATTTGAGGATGATATGCAGTACTCATATCCAATCGAGAACCCAGCGATTTCTGGAGAGATCGCCAAAATCTGGAGTCAAATCGTTCGTCTCTATCCAAAATGATTGACATATGTACTCCATGTCGGGCTACGATCTCGTTAAGGTACAACTGCGATATCTTCTCAGTATTGTCTGTTTCCTTAAGTGCCAGGAAGTTAGCAGACTTTGTCAATCGATCCACAATTACCCAGATCATATTGTGTCCATGCGACGTACGGGGTAACTTGGTGATAAAGTCCATCGTAAGATGTTCCCATTTCCACTTAGGAATCTCTGGTTGCTGCAGAAGCCCAGACGGCTTCTGGTGCTCAGCTTTGACCCTAGAGCACGTCAGACATTTGCTCACGTAGGCCGCAATGTCTCTCTTCATCTTCGGCCACCAGTAAAACTCCTTAATGTCCTGATACATCTTGGTAGAACCTGGGTGAATGGAATACTTGGATTTATGAGCTTCGTCCATAACCAATTCACGGAGGTTACCTTTAAGTGGAACCCAGACTCGGTTCATGAAGTACATTACTTCATCTGCTTTCGATATCAGTTTACATTCTAAGCCCTTCAAACCTTCACCTCTCGAATCATCATCCTTCAAAGCTTCCCGCTGTGCATCACGAATTTGATCGGTCAAACTCGTTTGTATGGTCAAACCCAAAGCACGCACACGTAGAGGCTTTTCCCGTTCCTTCCTACTGAGCGCATCTGCAACAACGTTTGCTTTCCCTAGGTGATAACGAATATCACATTCATAATCGTTGAGTAACTCCACCCAACGGCGTTGTCGCATATTGAGCTCCTTCTGATCGAAGATGTGCTGGAGGCTCTTATGGTCCGTGTAAATCGTACACTTTGTGCCATACAAGTAGTGTCTCCAAATCTTCAATGCAAACACAACAGCTCCAAGCTCCAAATCATGTGTTGTGTAATTCTTCTCGTGCACTTTCAACTGTCTGGACGCATAGGCTATCACCTTGTCCCGTTGCATTAGAACGCATCCAAGACCCAAACGTGAAGCATCACAATAAACAATGAAATCATTACTTCCCTCAGGCAGGGAAAGAATGGGTGCACTGCAAAGTTTTTCCTTCAACGACTGGAAAGCTTTCTCCTGCTTCTCCATCCAGTCAAACTTCCTCTCCTTCTGGGTTAATAGCGTTAATTGCTGCGATATCCTGGAGAAGTTCTCAATGAACCTCCGATAATACCCAGCAAGCCCTAAGAATTGTCGCACTTCCGACGGAGTCTTTGGCGCTTCCCAATTCTTAATCGCTTCAATCTTGGATGGATCTACATGTATACCCTTCTCATTTATGACATGTCTGAGAAAATGAACTTCTCGAATCCAAAACTCACACTTAGAGAACTTGGCATACAGCTTCTCTTCCTTTAACAACTCCAAAATCAACCTCAAATGATGCTCATGGTCTTCTTTGGTTCATGAATAAATAAGTATATCATCGATGAATATTATCATGAATTTGTCCAAGTAAGGTTTGCATACCCTGTTCATGAGATCCATGAACACAGCTGGTGCATTAGTTAAACCAAAGGGCATAACTAGAAACTCATAATGGCCGTATCGTGTTCGAAAGGCTGTCTTGGGAATGTCTTCATCAGCAACCTTCAATTGATGATAGCTTGAACGCAGATCTATCTTTGAGTAATAGCTGGATCCCTGAAGCTGGTCAAACAGATCATCAATCCCCGGCAATGGATACCGATTCTTGATAGTTAACTTCTTCAGCTCCCTGTAGTCTATACACATCCTGAAGGATCCATCCTTCTTCTTCACGAACAGAACAGGCGCACCCCAAGGCGAATAACTCGGTTGAATGAAACCTTTGTCTAGTAGTTCTTGAAGCTGGTTCGACATCTCTTTCATTTCCGACTGTGCCAATCTATAGGGAGATTTCGCAATTGGTGCACACCAGGTATTAAATCGATTCGGAACTCGATCTGTCTCGCTGAGGGTAATCCAGGTAAGTCTTCAGGAAAAACTTCTGGATAATCACGAACAATAGGAATCTCCTCGATCTTCCTACATTTGGCCTTTGTATCCATCACGTTAACTAAGAACGCGGGATACCCTTTTCGCAACAACTTGAGCATCTTCATACTACAGACAACACTCGACACACGACTCGATCGATATCCATGGATAATTATCGCTTTGCCATTACCAGGACGAGGTATTCGCACTTGCTTCCTTGAGCAGAAAATCTCTGCTTTATTCTTGGACAGCCAATCCATTCCTACAACTACATCGAAACTTCCCAACTCCACTGGTAGTAAATCGATACTAAATTTATGATCGCCTAACAGAATACTACAGTCACGTACGACTTCGCTAGTCTCTATCAGTTTACCATTTGCTAGTTCTATCGAGTACTTCTTATTTAGCTTACTTGTAGGTGAACACAGGAATGGTTCAAAGTTTTTCGAAACAAAACTCAAGTCAGCTCCAGTATCAAAAAGTACGAATGCGGAATGGTTATTGATCATAAACATACCAGTGACTACAGCAGGATCATCACGTGCTTTCCCAGCGTTTAGCTCGAACGCTCTACCTCTGGCATTCTGACCTCCTGTTTTGGGACAATCCTTCTTGATATGTCCTTGTTCTCCACACTGGAAACATCCTTCGAGTCTTGATCCTTCCACAGTACTCATGGCATAGCATTCACGGGTAATATGCCCAGTTCGTCCACATCGGTTGCATTTCTTCTGTCCATCTTCACGAGCCTTTCTCTCGGATCCGCTTCGGCTATCTCTGGCGCCATCCTTTCTAGTACCACTAGTGCTTGCTGCATATGCCTTCTTAGAACTGCGCTTCCTGTTGCGCTTCTCTTCAGTTTCCTTCCTCGAGCTCTCGGACTTACGCTTCTTCGTAACTTCTGTCTTGGACTCAGAATGCCCCGAACGTTCAGATTTCACATCTGCTTTGGCCTTACCCGACGACTTCCCGGTTTCCTCCATTTTATCAAGACTGCTTTTGCGAGCGGCGTCATCGGCTAATGATTTTGCCAATGTAGTAGCCTCTAAATAGGTGGCAGGTTTTGCGGATGTAACCATACTGCGAATTCATGGCGACAATCCCCAGATATATCTCTCTACCTTTACATATTTAGGACATTCGTGGAACTAACCTTGCCAAGTCGTTAAAACGAGAAGTGTAAGCTCTGACATCCAGACCTTCCATGGTTAGATTCCAGAAGTCTGTCTTGATTTTCTGAATTTCACTGCGCGGGCAGTATTCCTTCAAGAGCATCTCCTTAAGTTCATTCCAGGTCAGACTGTAGGCAGCGTCTTCACCCAAAATTTGAACTTGCGAGTTCCACCAGGACAGCGCTTCATCGAGAAAAGAGCAAGAAGCATATCTCACCCGTTGATCAGCAGCACAACCACTGATTGCCATGACAGATTCCATATTCTCAATCCATCGAGTGATATGTAAGGGTCCTTCAGTACCAGTAAATGATCGTGGGTTACAGCCCTGAAATGTTTTATACGTACATCCGTGCACTATTCAAAAATGTTAATAGGAATCAGGAATTCGTTCCAATGATAATTGTGACACCTGTGTCACTTCAACCATCAAACAAATGCCAAACAAATGAAATATTGTATTTCATACTTGGGATTTGTAAAAATATGTGTATCGTTTACACATATCAATTCTTGTTCAATTTCAAACTCTATATCGCTTTCTGGAAGGTTATACGCGCACTGATGCGTAAATATAACCAGTTTAATGCAACAAACACTTCGAAATAGTGACATATACTTAACATACCTTAAATAACCTTTATATAACTTAGATATAAGTTTTGGAAGGTTTGGTGTGGTGAAATCAAGTTAAATCGCTTACAGGGTCTAAAGTTGACAAACGGCGAAAGTATGCCAATTTGAACTGTAACAAACATTCCGGAACATGACCATAAGTTAAACACACCTTAAATATCCTTTACATAGCTTAGGAATAGGCTTTGAGGGGTTCGGTGTGCTAAAATAAACTTTTGGGTCATTCAGGGACTAAAAGTGTCAAAAAGTGCACAAGTTTGCACTTTCGCGCATAACTTACGTTCTGAATACATCCGGACATCCAAAAATTTTTGTAAGCATGACTACATTATATTTTAGTGTTCGCCTTAAGAAAAATCCATTCGTTTCGTCATTTGGATCGTTTTTCGCGCTTATGCGCATTCCGTCGTAATTAAGCGAACATCGCGATCGTACGGCCAAACGAACCGACATCTGAGATATTTTTGAGCATGTTTTGAGTTCCCTATACTTTAACTTCATTTTAGAGCCTTGAAATGAGGTTAACGGGGTTCAAACGCATCGAAAATCGCTTAAACGGGCTGCAAGGACTAAACCTGTCACTTTTGAAACAATTCTGGAACTGGGAGGCAGTAGCGTAGCGCGAGCCCTAAGGGCCTACCCGTCGCGCTACGCGAGTGCCTTATCTGGGCAGAAAACTCAGTTTTGCATTTTCGGGACCAGATTCGATGTATTAGCCGTTGTTTAATTCACAACCACACATTCTAACTTGCTTAGTCAGCGGATAAGGATGGAATTTAGGCACCATAACTTTCCGACACTTGTACGGATACGATTAAGGCACGATATTCGACAAGCGATCTTAACGGTTCGGGTATTCCTATAAATACCCCATCACCCCAACCTCATTTCTTACAAGAATTCTGATTTGAGAGCTCTAAGTTGAAACCATTGTTTCATACCTGAGTTCTTGGATCGGGATTAGCATTCGGGGACCCTTCGTAAGTATTCTTTCGTTCTTTTATTGCTTTTCGAGTCTTTCGAGTCTGAAAGTCAAACTTTGTTTGACTTTCTACATTGACCAGTTATGGTCAATGCGAAGTTCGTTTGAACTTCGCAACGTGAGTGTAATCACGTTGGTTATAGTCCCTTGGGACTATGCCCACTGATTACCACGTTGTATAGGGTCGTAGGGTAAGCGATCTAATAAATCGCTTATACCTCGAACCCGACCCATTTGGTCGATCATTAGGATCCGACCAAATACATTAGGTGACCCTAGTATAGGGCATAACCTTCCGAGGTTATACCCTATGGTCACATCGTTTAAGTAGTTGTATGATAGGTAGTTTATATGCCTTAGGTAAATTACCAGAATACCCTTTTCATGTATAATTGGTAATTAAGCATATGTAACCTAAACTTTTGTCACATAACTGATTATGTAACATGTTTAGGCATATAACACTTGTCATAGGACTAGTTAGGCGGTCCGAACGCGTTTCACGCGAACGACGCGTTAAAGTAGCATAAGCTACCTAAACGGGTCGTAATGGGTCGTAAACACTTAGGTTAAGTTTCATTTAGTATGTAGGCTTTGTTAAACCAAATGAAACGAGTCTCTACACTCGTTTGGTTTACAAACCCTAATGCTACCCGATCTTCCGATTTAGGTCCGGTTTATTAATGTAGTTACCTATAGTAGGTGCCGTTTGATTCCGTGATCTCTAGCTTTGCTTGGTGGTTATCCTAGGACTTCTGAGCAATCTCAAGTGAGTACATAGACCCCTCTTTTACTGTTTTCCAAACTGTTTTGGGGTGAAACACATGTGCCTACTTGTTACTTTCATGCTTTCCTGTTTTGACATCATATACTTGCTATGTTCATTAGTACATTATAGTACATGATTTCATTACATCTTATGCTAGGTGTGCCCATTGTGTGCATTACTTAGTACATTGTTTTACATCACATTTCATGCTAGGTGTGCCCATTGTGTGCATTACTTGGTACATTGTTTTACATTCCATTTTGTTGCATATGCTCATCCAGTATATGAACACATTATATTACATTTTGAACCGTTAATAACTATTTGACTATGTGAACCGTTGTAATCATTTGACTCAGTGAACCGTTTGTATCCGTGAACCGTTTGTATCTGTGAACCGTTTGTATCTGTGAATCGTTTGTACTCTATGAACCGTCTGTATCTGTGAACCGTTTGTATCGGTGAACCGTGTGAACCGTATTTGACCATACATAAACATTTCTACAACTGTTAAACATTACTTTGGTGTTTTGGTTTGATTAAGTGATTAAGTAACGATGCGTGTGTAATATGATACAAGCATGGTGGATACGCCGCTGGTACTTCCTATATATAAGTGTTTGTATGGTATTACATATTGTAGCGTTATTTGAATCATTTCAGTTTGAGGCATATAACATTTTATACAAGTAACATACTTTTCACAAGACATTTATTTACAAACAACCTATCTTATACAAACTCATTTTACATGGTTATTCATTTAATCATACATTATTCACTTATTTATACATATCATCTGAACTCATTGTTTTTCAAATGATTTACAAGACAAAGAAAATTACAAGGTTCATGACTAAACATTTTCTCAAACATAAGTCATGAAACCTATTTTCACAAAACCTATGTATCTCACAGGCATTTTTATGCTGACGTACCTATTTTCACATGTGTTTTTCAGGAACTGTTGCATAAGATGATCAAGATACATATAGGCAGACTTGGGCTTTAGTGACAATAAAAGATGCAAGACTAGTTAATTATGTTGTATTTCCTTGTTTGTTAAGACATTGTAGCACTTTAATCAATAAAACGAAACTTCAATTGCCATGGATTTGAAACAATTAATTCTTTTACAACACTCCCCGACATTTCCGCCACGTTTTGTATGTTCTACGTGGTCGGGGTGTGACAATAATATAACACATGAACTACTAAAACTTTCCGATCACATTTTACCTGGAGGATTTCCATTATGTGCCCCACCAAAACCTTGCCCACGAGCACCACGTCCCTGACCATTGTTAGCGTTGAGTTGTTCCATGGTCGTATTAACGTGTTGGGCTATGAGTTAAGCCAACTCTTCCGGTGTGGTAGGTAATCCGGTACCCTGTCTTACTTTTGGTGGCATTTCGTCGTTTCTATTATCATAACAATAATATCAACATAAGACGATAACCAAATATAATTCAATCATTAAATGTTAATGGATCAAACATGGCGCATGTAAAATATCCACAGTTTAACGAGAAAAATTTTAAACCAAAAGTACATCATTGGTAATTGTTAAAGAAATCATTTAAACTCATTTTCAGTACAAGGACTGTTCTCGGCATGCCTACATCGACATCCATAAACAAGTTCATATAAAGTTCCCAATTAATATCCAAAGATAAAACTGGCACGCAGGCCACAAACACGAAGAACATAAAAGAAATGTCTAATAGTACAGCCCATCAAACAATGAAACAAATAGCTAACATCAACGCCTCAAACCTAGAGATTCTAACATCTCCTGGACAAGCTTCTCCAAATCCACAACCCTCCAATGCATCTCATCTCTCGCGGTGTGATTTATAACCCTCAACTCCTCGTGGTCGTCCATCTGTTCCTCGAGGTACTTCGCCTTTCCTTTGGCTATGTCTAGGTCTTTGCGCAATGCGGCGAGCTGTCGATCACAACGGCAATATCGATCTATCCTATCTCCAGCGGGCCTAATCCTCTTCCTATGACGATAATAAACTAACTGTGGCGTAGAAGAAGTGTGTGACTCTAGAACAGGCAAAGAAGACTCAGACAAAACAAGTGGAGGGATCTCAGTAGCAGGCTCGATCACAGCAGCAGGTGGGACGACTGATGGCTCTAAGGGTCGAGCTGCAACAATAGTGACGTCCACCACTGGTGCGATACTAGAAGATCCTCCGATAGTAGAGACACTCCTGATCACGTCATCGATAACTGGTACAGTGCCAGATGATCGTCCCGTCTCATGAACTGAGAGAGGTACATCATCATCATCTATCCACCCGTTGCTAGTGAAGGCGCATCAGGGGTCTCCCTGGCTGGCAAAAGCAGCAGGGTTGACGTGGAAAGATGAGGTAAGCTCAGTAGTACCAACCATCTGTGGAGTCGTGATAGGTGTCTCTGGCGGCGTAGATCTGGGTGAAGTCTCGAAATCTGCCTCGTAATCTGAGTCGTGGATCTCGATGACCTCGTGTTCGTGCAACATCTGTGACACACATATAATCGTACCAGTAAGTGTGTAATCAACATAAACAGTAACAAATAAAGTCAAATAAACAGAAAATCACATATGCACATAAAACACATAATGGTTTTCATACATGGTAAAATATTTTCTATGTTTATTTAAAATCTCGGCTTCGAGAATTTTGGACTTTTTATTTCAAAATTCTTCGGTTGAAGTCTAGTGTTTTTCACGAAAACATCTAGTTCGCTAACAACCAATGGCTCTGATACCAACTTCTGTCACACCCCAAAAACGTCGCAGCGGAATATAAAACGTAGTGGTGACGGAAGTTGGTGCCCATTTATACCTTGTCGGACGATGCACTCTTTTGTTGGACATTTTGACATATTTTAAAACATAAATATTAAACATTACATTTTTTTAAAAGTCACGACACAACCACATAAGTTAAGTTGTTTTAATCCTCGCGGATCTTATTACAAGTGTCTCAGATAGTTTAAAAGTTATCCAACATAATCAAACATAACAACATGCATCATCATTCACAAGATACGCCATGATTTCCCGAAGCCGAACTTAAGTACCTGTAGAACACGTTAAAATCAAGTGTCAACACAAAGGAAGGTGAGTTCACTTATTCGTTTACTAACAAATTTTATTCCAAGGAAAATTTTCTGATTAGGTGTTTATTTGAAAACATCCATGTAGTTTTAGAAAGTCCATTTTACTCCTTTGATAAAATCCATGGGCCTTCCATCGGGTCATTACTCCGACAATAGTAATACTGCCCAGATTTTGTATATTAAATTATTGTGTCAATTTTCAGACTCGTATGTTAGCTAGATGATACGAACTATATATATTAACCATGCAGGGATAATCAAAGCTAGACAATAAACAGAATTTAAATTCGTCGTTTGACTTGACACGGGGCGACCGGTCACGACGGGGTTGTCAACCCGATAGATCTACCAACAATTCATCGCGTGCAATACTTAAATGATTAAACGACATCATGGGCGCAGGGTTCTCTCTTTGAGAACAATATGATGTCTGCCTCACGTACAATATATATATCCTACTAATATGACAATTTAATACACGATGTTGTACGAATCCCCTGAAATCCCCGACGAAATGTAAGCCTATGCTGATACTTACTCTCTTGAGACCAAGCAATATTCGTACCAACTACATGGTTGTTTTTCCCCCAAACACCGTGCATAATCCCGTTTCCACCCGAAACATATTTATTCTTCAAAACCATTTCATCCCGAAATATGTATATATATAATTTCTCAAAAATCCATATATTTTCAATGAAAATATATAATTTATATCAAAAGGTATGTTTTATTTCAAAACATTATTAAATCCTTTTATTGGCGTGTTCTACCCCCAAAATATATGTAAAGCAGTAAAAAGAGGGGTTTAGTGACACTCACCTTTGGGTGCGTATTTTTAATACCGCAATCCCAGAAATTGATTATATACGTCCTAATATGGGAACACTTCTAAATCAATATACATTTAATCACAAAAATCCTAAGTTTCTCCATTTCTTAGAATTATCACATAACTTTGAGATTTTCTTGAAAAGTTATCATTTTTTATTATGTTGGCGTGTTAATATATATATATAAAACATCTCATATATACTAAATTTCATGCTCGACAAACAAGTTACACACATTTAACGCAAATTTACCATTTCTACCGCACAAAACGTACATGCATGCATGCATAGTCTAATTTTCCCATTATCGAATTAACACTTAACATATAATCACATTTACATGTTCAAATCACTTAATACATTTTATCACATAAGATTCACTCAAAATTCACCCATACTCATGTTCATTGAAAAATGCATATTTTAGCGATTCGGTAACATTTTCGGGCATCGGAAGTCCATAGACAGGATAGAATCACTTGGTTCCAACTCATCTTTTATGTATCCTTTGATGATTTCCGCACTTTGGGTTTTTTAAGAGATTATCTTGGTTATAGTGGCATGTCCCTCTTTTGGAGCCAACTCTACCCTCGGCCATATTGATCTGAGTCAGCAGGGATACTGCAGGCTGCAAAGGAGAGTGGGTCTGACCCTGGCACTGACACGGCGGCGGCTGGGCTCTCTCAAGCTCCTGTATGCGCTGCGTGTGTGCCTCGTGCTGGGAGACAAAAGACATCAAAACGTCCTCAATAGTATACCCCATGTGGAAAGAATGGTAGGGGTCAGTCGGTGGCATAGCAGAAGGTGATGTCCAAAGAAACGGCTCACTGGTGGGATCAAAAGGTGCCACATGAAATGGAGAAACAGGGGGAAAAGTAGTAGACGGTGGTATAGCAGGGATAGATACCGGTACATGTCCAAAAGGGTGAGCCGAAGAACCCTCCAGCTCCCGTGACGCGATGCCGACCTGGAGAGGGTACTGAGCAAAAGAGAAATCAACGTGACGGGTATCAGTGATCTGAGGGGGAATAGGTGGAACCTCGTCATCAGCAGGAATCCACCCATGCTGAGCGTGCTCGTCTCGTGGGTCCACCTGTGCCTCAAAAAGTGCACGATCAAACTGAACTGGCATAGGATCATGGTGAGGTGCAACAAGAGGGTCAACTGGTGCATCAGCAATAAGTGGGGGATCAACATGATCAGCAGCAATGACATGATCGCCCTCCAATAACGGGGCATCTACGGGGTGATCGTCAATAGGTGGGTCAGCAAAGACAGGCTCAATAATCATGCCAGCATGAGCAGGGTCATGCTCAAGCACTGGGTCAGGAGAAGGGTCCAGTGGCTGCTCGGGCTCATCAAAGGCCATCTCAAAATCAAACTCAGGGTCGATGGGATCAACTGGGTCAACCGGATCCTCCATAGGCTGATCCATGGGTATAAACTCTATATCCTGATCTGGGTCGAATCCTGGGGGAAAGACAGGATCGGAATCCTCCACATCATCGTGGTCGAAAGCAAAACAAGGAATAGGGGCAACAGAGGATGCCTGGTCGGGATCTGATCCATGTGAGAAGTGCTACGCACTCTGGGTGTGTGAAGGTGCGGAGGCCACAGACTCGAAAGAGTCTGGGACCGGAGAGTGAGCAGGTGACTCCTCAGCGGGAGCATCTGCGATCATCAAAAGATCTCCAGCAGCAAGAAGGGCCTCGCCTTGAACCTCATCCTCTAAGGTCTCGTCATCAAACAGATCGACGTCGCCATCATCGTCGGCGTCGAGAGGCAAATCGTAAGCAGGATATGAAGCAAGCGGTATAGGAGCAGGGATCTCCACTAACGGTAGGTCCCCGGCCAAAGGGCCATCAGCGAGCTCATCAGCACCATCAGGTAAAGCAAAGGGCTAAAAATCATCCTCGTCTGTGCTAGTAACGTCAGATGTGTGGACCTCGTGCTCTGAAGGCTCTAGGTCATCTGATACTATAGGTCTAGGTCCTGTGGTGTCTGAGTCACCTGTGCCAGAGGTGTCCATAGTGTCTGTAACATAAACACAAACATGCACAAACAGTCAATCATACAATCAAATAATCACATAAGTCACCAAGTAAGCATTCAAATAATTCTCCTAGTCCCACTAGCCTCCCAGCCTCTCAGACTGCTCTTCCTAGTCCCACTAGCCAATTCTCCTAGTCCCACTAGCCAATTCTCCTAGTCCCACTAGCCAACTACCTCGATCTCTCAGATCGAGCCTCGGCCTCCGAGGCCGAGCCTCAGCCTTCAAGACTGAGCCTAAAAACAATGAATAAAATGTGCTCAACATTTTTTTATAAAAGTTTTGGATCTGGACTTAAGTGGTATGCAGTAATAAAAATGTTTTCGTGAGAGCCCTAGTGATCATAGTCTAGACTCGAGAAGGAATCCTAGTTCGCTATGATCAGAGCTCTGATACCAAGCTGTCACACCCTGGCTTTGCGGAAGCGTGGTAAATTTGGTGTGACTTCTTAATACCATAGCTTAACCATAACAAAGCTATATGAAATAAAACCATGAAAGATCATCCATTCGATTAAATTTTAAAAACCAAATACAATAACATTGTCTTAACGAAAACACATCCTAACGACATTGTTCAATAAACACAAACATCAACATGACATAAACACAGTTTAAGGACTGTGACTTGTCCAGGAAAGAGTCACATTCCCCAAACCCGGATGACCTCGTAACTAGTGCAGCGGGAAAACGTGTCATACCGCGCCAGATCCTTTAATTCCCTGAAATACATGTAAGTTGAAAAATCAACAATAATGTTGAGCGAGTTCATGTGTAGTGAGTATGTAAAACACTTGTAAGTATAAAAATCCCTGGTATGTAGCAAATAAGGAAAAAGAGATCACCAATGGTTTGCAAGGCCATTGATATGTGTGAAGTGCAAGTAGGAAGACTCAAACCTAGCAGATTTCGCGATGGGTACAAAGTCACCCCAAGGTCCGTTCTGTTTGGGCCTGGGGTTGGGCTCGCTACACCCAGATAGATCTACCGCTTACGTCCCTATGTCCTACAATGAGGATTAATGGCCTCCAGTTCCCGCCTACCCACTCACATGATCTAAGTAGTAAACCTCCTTACGCTAACCATACCATGTATAAAGTACTTGTAATCAAAGTAACATGTATTCCACCCCCGCAGTTTAGAAAACTGAAAACAGTTAAGAGAAAAGGGGGACATGAACACACATTGGTGCGTCTCTACCAAGTATGCCTCCAAATAAAGCAGCTGTGTGACGAACTACACGTACTAACTCTATTAGACGGACGGCCGTGCCTTAGGTTTAAGGTTTAAGTTTTTGGGAAATAGTTAGACAACTATTTCGTGTTTATATTCGGTATACTTGGTAATCATTTTCCTTCCCAAGGATGGGGGATTTAATACATGTGTATTCGAAATATATTATTAAGTCTCACTTAAAATATATTTTATTTCTAACTCCAAAATATAATTATTCTTCTCAAAAATATTATATTTTCTATTACATAATTCTCCCAAAATGTGTAAGTTACGTTTTAATGATCGAGTGGTAATAATAATTACCGGTGTAACTTATATATTTATCGTAGAGACGTTCGTATTATCTTGGATTCGTTAACATTCGATAGTATTATTTTTACCCTAAGAATAATACTAGTATTTTCACAAAATAATCATAAACACCTGACAAGTGTCGTTAAGAAAAATATATACTAAATATATATTTACCAAGTTTTATTTTGTGAAAATCCCACCTCCAATGTTTTGTAAATATAGTTGTGGCGAAATTTATATTTTGAAATCATGTCGAAAAGTATTTCTAACACTTATAGTGAAAATATTTCGAAGTGTTAGGTTGTTGGAAAAAAATTTCGGCAGAGTTTCCTCTGTAACTGGAGGTGGCCACGCTTTCAAGCGTATCATTTTCTTTTACAAATCAAACCAACAATTTTTCTCAATCATCAATAAGCATTATTCAAACCATCAAACTAGTCAAAATAGATGTAAATTGCAAAAATACATGAACTTGTGGTTTTTCCAAAATATGTAGTATCTTTCCATTACTTTTAGTGGATCTTTTGTATAAATCAACCCGGTTTCGTAAAAACCCCGTTTTTAAAGAAATTCTGTCTTTACAACTTCTTGTCATCTTTTCCAAAAATAGTTCTTTCGTCAAAACTTTGTGTTACACAAGTGTCTACGCACTTGTGTGTTTTAAAAATCATTCGTGTTAGTGTAAGATCCGTCTTTAGAAAACATGATTTCTTTGATACTTGGTTCTTTGAAAATACCGCTTGTAGATACGTAGATCTACTAGTTTTAAACACTATTTCACAAGAAAAATTGCTTTTACACAAGTTCATGATTCGTGTGTGGTAGAGTTTCATCCTTTAACCCTTGTTACTTCCAAAACAACCTTATGTCATGATCCATGATCATGACCAACCCGGGTTAAATGATGATCCAAGCTACCACAACATAGATCGGGTCCAAATAATCACACAAATCAATTACTACATGATTTACACAACATATGAGCTTTTAACCATCACTTTTAGTGTTTTTAGTAGACTTTTGTGCTTCATCTTGTATGTTTGCGAATTTTTACCGTTACATATCATATTAACCACTTCAAAATAGTTCGAGAAGGTGATTCAAGCAACTTACTACTAGCTCGAGGCTAGGGAAGAATCTAAGCGAAAAATGCGTGGATAAAAGCAATGTAGTGAGGTCCTTCGCCTTCCGATTGCACCAAGGTTCCTTATACGCGATCCTTAACACTTGAATGATCTTGAAATGTGAAGATCAAAACCGAAAATATGATGGGTGCTCAAGGGGGTGTTCGGCCGTAGCCTTTGAGAGAGAGAGAGGGAGTGTTTTGGTGAGTTGTGTAATGTGAAAGATCAAGTGTGTTTAGTGATGAACTTATAGACAAAGTTTAAGGTAATTAACCATTGGATTATGTGTAGGCAAGATATTAAGCAACTATGATTTAAATAATCAACAAAAGGACAAGGGTGTCCCCCTTCTTGGGGACGGTTTGTAACCGGGGGGGGGGGGTACTAGTTCAAATCCAACCAAATGTTAAGTATTTAGTTAGGTTAATCTAGTCAGTTAAGTGATTAACCCGGTTACTAGTGTGTTGTGCTTTACAGCGGGTGTTAGGGTATTCAGGGACCCTAACTGGCTCAGAAAAAGAAAGATAATGTTATTAAAAATATTTTCATGTTCCGGGTATAGTCCGGTTGTTCGGTTGGATAGTAATCCGTTAAAGCGTTAAACAAAGCTTTAAAGTGTCGTTATAATTGTTTTTAGTGACACAACTTATTCCTCCAAAGTGTCAGGAATATTTTCTCATGATTTGGCACTTTATTAGTTAGCTAAAAGCTGAATTATTATGTAAAGTGCTGAGTTTTTGTGCTTAGAGTACGTTTTAGGCACATCCAGTCATTGTAACTTATTCCTAGAGACGCAGTTCTACAACCCTTATATCCCTACACTCACCACTAGTGTAGCAAAATATTTCTGGCTCATACAGGCCTTAGAGGCAGTGTCTGCCTGATGCTGGCTCTATCAGCATGTTCAATAGGTTATCTGTTTATAGTGCTACTGTGCTTTTTGTGCATCCTGTTTGTCACTAAAGTTCAGCATGTAAATAATGTAGTGACGGTAAGTAAAGTATGATGCAGGTATATGCATGTATCAGTATTCAAGTAGCAGTTTATCCACAAGATCAAGCAAGCACAGTAATTAAGCAGTAATTAATTATTAATTAAGTTGTACGGATACCTGGTTTAGTGAGGGTTGTCACAGAAATAGGCCTTGAGGGGTTCGGTGTGCAAAAATAAACTTTTTGGTCATTCAGGGACTAAAAGCGTCAAAAAGTGCATAGGTTTGCATTTTCGCGCATAACTTACGTTCTGAATACATCCGGACATCCAAAAATTTATGTAATCATTAAAATATTTTATTTTAGTGATTGGCTTGTCAAAACTTCATTCGTTTCGCAATTTGGATCGTTTTCGCGTCCGTTATATTTTTGAGCATGTTTCATGTTCCCTATGCTTTAACATCCTTATGGAGCTTAAAAATGGGTTTGACGGGTGTTAGAAGTGCCAAAACACGACAATACGCTCACAGGGACCAAAACTGACATTTTACAAAAGTTGCTGGTCTGCACATAGCATACGGACCGTAAGGGGAACTACATACGGTCCGTAAGCCCATGCTAGATATCAGAAATTGGTTTCCAGCAAGATCAAGCTGTTCAGTTGTTTTGCACCTGGTTTCTTTGATTCTATGTGCTTGTTTAGGGTCTCGCATGGTATTGAAAATCAGTGGGTGCAAGTGTACGGCCTAGATCAAAGCTCGGGTTTCACGAAATGATCTTAACGGTTCTATGAAATCTATATAAACCCCCACCCATTTCACTCCCAACTCACACTTGATTCTGAAATTTCTCTAAGTTGGTGCTTTAGCATTTCATACATGAGAAATTTTGGAATCAAACCTCCATTCTTGGACCGTTTGTAAGTATTCTTTCGTTCTTTTATGCGTTTTTAGAGTGAAAGTCAAACTTTGTTTGACTTTCTGCATTGACCAGTTTATGTACAACACGAAGTTCGTTTGAACTTCGTAACGTGAGCATAATCACGATGGTTATAGTCCCTTGTGACTATACCTACTGATTACCACGTTATCTAGGCATAGTGACGAGTCGTAGTTTCGGCCAAAATGCGTATTCTTGCGTATTTTGTAACCAAACTACTTTTAGGTATCAAGACCCTTTGTTTTGATACCAAACCTGTTTTCAAACTTCGTTAAACATGTTTTAACATGTTTAGCTCGTCACTTTAGGTTTAGTGCTTATGTAGGGTCGTAAGGTAAGCGTTCTAAACAACCGCTTATACTTTTAAACCCGACCCGTTTGGTCGATCATTAGGATCCGACCAAACAAATTAGGTGACCATAGTTGTATAGGGAATAACCTTCCGAGGTTATACCTTATGGTCACTTCGTTTAGTTAGTTGTATGATAGGTAGTTTATATGCCTTAGGAAAATGACCAAAATGCCCTTTTTACGCCAAAATTCTTTTTCAGCATATGTAACATAATTTTTGACATCTAAACTGATTTGGCAACAATATTAGACATGTTAAGGCATATTTTACTTGTCATAGAACTAGTTAGGCGGTCCGAATGCGTTTTACACGAACGACGCGTTAAAGTAGCATAAGCTACCTAAACGGGTCGTAATGGGTCGTAAGCACTTAGGATAGGTTCCGTTTTAGAATATAGGCTTTGTTAAACCATACTACATGAGTTCCCACACTCATTTGGTTTACGAAACCACATTTTATCCAATCCTCTGATGTGGGTCCGTTTATTAACATAGATACCTATATTAGGTGCCGTTTGATTCCGTGATCTTTCTAGCATTGCTTGGTGGTTATCTAAAGACTATTGAGCAATCTCAAGTGAGTACATACACCCCTCTTTTACTGTTTTTTAAACGTTTTGGGGTGAAACACATGTGCCTACTTGTTACTTTCGTGTTTTCCATGTTTTCATATAATATGCTTGTTATGTTCATTAGTACACTTATAGTACATGATTTCATTGTGTTTTTGCTATGTATGTCCATTTGTTGCGTACTTAGTACATTGTTTTACATTACATTTTATGCTATGTATGTCCATTTAGTGCATACTTAGTACATTGTTTTACATTACATTTCTGTTGCATATGTTCACTCAACATATGGACACATTTGTAACACCTGTGCCTCCACGGCGATCAAACAAATACCAAACCAATGAAATATTATATTTCATACTTGGGATTTGTAAAAATATGTGTATCATTTGCACATATCAATTCTTGTTCAATTTCAAACTCTAAATCGCTTTCTGGAAGGTTATACGCGCACCGATGCGTAAATATAACCAGTTTAATGCAACAAACACTCCGGAATAGTGACATAGGCTTAACATACCTTAAATAACCTTTACATAACTTAGAAATAAGTTTTGAAGGCTTTGGTATGGCAAAATCAAGTTAAATCGCTTACAGGGACTAAAGTTGACAAACTGTGAAAGTATGCCAATTTGAACTGTAACAGACATTCCGAAACATGACCATAAGTTAAACATACCATAAATATCCTTTACATAGCTTAGAAATAAGCTTTGAGGTGTTCGGTGTGCTAAAATAAACTTTTGGGTCTTTCAGGGACTAAAAGTGTCAAAAAGTGCACAAGTTTGCATTTTCGCGCATAACTTACGTTCTGAATACATCCGGACATCCAAAAATTTATGTAAGCATGACTATATTATGCTTTAGTGTTTGGATTACCAAAAATCCATTCGTTGCGTCATTTGGATCGTTTTTCGCGCTTATGCGCATTCCGTCGTAATTAAGCGAACATCGCGTTCGTACGACCAAACGAACCAACACCCGGCATATTTTTGAGTATGTTTCATGTCCACAATGTTTAGACATCATTTTAGGGCCTTAAAGTTGGCTTTACGGGCCTTAGAAGTGTCGGAAATGGCATAAACACATAACAGGGACCAAAACTGTCATTTCTGAAAGATGTTTGCTTATACATCGAATCTAGTCCTTCCCACTTGTTGCACATGGTTTTGGGAATCTATGGGCTGGTATTTTGGGCACATGGTATTACAATACCATGGGTGCTAGTGTATGGCCAAGATTGAAGCACTTTTTTCAAGAAACGATCCTAACGGTTCGGGAAATCCTATAAATACCCCACCCCCCATGCTTCAAAATTACAAGAACTTTGATTTGAGAAACTCTAAGTTGAAACTATTGTTTCATACCTGAGATTTTTGAATCGAAGTTAGCATTCGGGGACCCTTCGTAAGTATTCTTTCGTTCTTTTATTGCTTTTCGAGTCTTTCGAGTCTGAAAGTCAAACTTTGTTTGACTTTCTACATTGACCAGTTATGGTCAATGCGAAGTTCGTTTGAACTTCGCAACGTGAGTGTAATCACGTTGGTTATAGTCCCTTGGGACTATGCCTACTGATTACCACGTTGTCTAGGGTCGTAGGGTAAGCGATCTAATAAATCGCTTATACCTTCGAACCCGACCCAGTTTGGTCGATCATTAAGATCCGACCAAATACATTAGGTGACCATAGTAGGTAGGGAATAACCTCCCGAGGTTATACCCTATGGTCGCTTCGTTTGAATAGTTGTACGATAGGTAGTTTATATGCCTTGGGTAAATTACCAGAATACCCTTTTCATGTATAATTGGTAATTAAGCTTATGTAACCTAAACTTTTGTACATAACTAATTATACAACATAATTAAACACGTTTAGGCATATAAATACTTGTCATAGGACTAGTTAGACGTCTCGAACGCGCTTTGCGCGCACGACGCGTTAAAGTAGCGTATGTTACCTTAATGGGTCGCGATGGGTCGAAAGCACTTAGGTTTGGTTTCATTGTAGTATGTAGGCCTTGTTAAACCATATCATATGAGTTCCAATACTCATTTGGTTTACCAAGCCTCATCCTATCCGATCTCCCGATTTAAGTCCGGTTTATTTATATAGTTTTAGATTGTCGACTGATTCCGTGCTCTCTCTAGCTTTGTTTGGTTGTTGTTCAAGACCTCTAAGCATTCTCATGCGAGTACATTATTCCCCTATTTTACTGCTTTCAATTGTTTTGGGGTGACTCATATGTGCTAAATGTTTTCGATGTTATAACGATGGTTTCAAAAACAATTAAGACGATTTGTACAAAACTAATAACGATTTCAAAAAGTGAACAAACTTGTTGGTTGTATTTACATAACAAATGAAATTCATTAGCAATGATCAAGCCGACCAGTATTAGGTTATGGTACCATAGGATCTGACAAATCCCGTTAGTTACTACACCCGTAGTTATGTGTGGGTGTTGTGGGTAGCGACTGAATCTGTAATTGTTAATTTACTCTTTGGTAAGGGTTTATTAATGCGAGTTGTTAATCTATCCTTTGGTAAGGGTTTATTAATGCGAATTGTTAATCTATCCTTTGGTAAGGGTTTATTAATGCGAGTCAAGAAGGTTTGAATGTTATTAGCGAGACGACCATATAAGTAGTTTCACGACCTAAAACGAATTTAACGATTGGGTAAACAATTGGTTTTCACACGATGTTTTAACGATTGGGTAAACGATTGGCTTCAAAGCGATATACGATTGGGTTTTGGTTATACATATTACATGATTTACATTGGGCATGAACATTACTTTGGTGGTTTGGTTTGATTAAGTGATTAAGTAACGATGCGTGTGTAATATGATACAAACATGGTGGATACGCTGCTGGTACTTCCTATATATAAGTGTTTGTATGGTATTACATATTGTAGCGTTATTTGAATCATTTCAGTTTGAGACATAGAACATTTTATACAAGTAACATACTTTTCACAAGACAATTATTTACAAACAACTTATCTTATACAAACTCATTTTACATGGTTATTCATTTAATCATGCATTATTCTCTTATTTATACATATCACTTGAACTTATTATTTTTCAAATGATTTACAAAGACAAAGCAAATTACAAGGTTCATGACTAAACATTTTCTTAAAACAGAAGTCATGAATCTTATTTTCACAAAACCTATGTACTCGCCAGCATTTCTTTGTTGACCTCGTTTTCACATATGTTTCAGGTATTGTTGAATGATATCGATTGATAAGATGCATGCTCACATAGGACTGGACAAGGCCTTAGTGACTCAATAACAATGACAGATTATGTTTAAATTGTGTATTTAGATTTCCAAACGATGTAATTATTCAATGTTTAATAAAACGAAACACTTTTGATATCCATGGTTATGAAACATTAATTCTGTTGCAACACGCCCCGATGTTTCCGCCGCGATTTGTTGTTTTACGCGGTCGGGGTGTGACAGAAAGATGGTATCAGAGCCAATGGTTATAGGGAATTAGGTTATTAGTAATGCTTTGACCTAGTCTATAACCTTCTTAGGACCCTAACGCGAGTTTACTTGCGTTTAGTCATAAAACAATACTGTCACCTATCCTTAGGTGACAAACACAACAAGAACATAAATTTCAAAACCGCTTTGAAAACTAATCATCTGTTCTAGGATGATTGATTACTAGGTTTTGAACCCTCTATTGTAAGGTTTTGAACTCTCTATTATATGGTTTTGAACCCCTTTGAGTTTTCAAAACTTCGTCAAGGTTTTGGGTTTTAAATGATGTGAACACGTGCAAACTGGAAGGGTGAATGCCTGTATTCTGGGTTTTCTGTCTAGGCAAGCACTTCGTATACATCTCATCAGACGCGAGACCAGTTGTGCTTACCTGGGAATTCTTGGGATGAGTGTTCACTTATAGGCGAGCATGTCTTCGCGATACATTATTTTTGATCTATTTACTTTGATTAGTCACTTCGTGTCGTTTGTTTGTTCGAGGTAACAAACAAATGATCTCCTTCCTTGTGTTTTGTCGATACCTCTTTTGTTTTTCCAAATTTTCAAACCTCACTCGACTCCCTTGTTTTCCTTGTTGGACAATGCCTCCTCGACGCGATGCTCGAACCGATGCTCGAACTTTTACTTTTGAAGAACTCGCAACCCTGGTCTCTCAGCAAGTGGCTGCTGTACTTCCCGGTGTTGTAACCCAAGTCCACGAGATATACAACAAAGGCAACAACAACAACAATAATGCAATTGTATGAATGTTTGATCCAACCTTATGATGTCAACACAAAGACAAACTACTCGTGTGGTTCTGTCATTTCTTTTTTATGATCACTTGTGACCTCCCCAAGAACCTTAAACACTTATTTCTTTTAAATCAAAAGCCCAAAGTTATTTATGAAAAGGATATGTTGCTTTTCTAGCACATGTCACCGAGGAGAAAGGCAAGAGCAAGAGTATTCAGGATCTTCCGATTGTTCGGGATTATCCAGAGGTGTTTCCTGATGAACTGCCTGGTTTGCCTCCAGTTCGTCAAGTCGAGTTTCATTTTCGACCTTGTACCCAATGCCAAGCCAATTGCGAAAGCACCTTATCATCTTGCACCGTTCGAGATGCAGGAATTATCAAAACGGCTTTCTGCACGAAGTATGGCCATTACGAGTTTATAGTCATGCCTTTTGGGTTGACAAATGCTCCAGCCATCTACATGGACTTAATAAATAGAGTCTGCAAGCCTTATTTGGATCAGTTAGTCATTGTTGTTATTAATGACATCTTGATCTATTCATGTCCCGAGCCGATCACGATCAACACCTTCATTGACACTGGAACCCTTAAAGAAGGAACAAACTTTTCGCTAAATCCTCCAAGAGGAAATTTTGGCTTAAAGGAGTTCAGTTTTTGGGTCATGTAGTCAACAAGCAGGGTATTCATATGGATCCATCCAAATTGATGCAATTAAGAATTGATTCCTTGTATGCATTAAATACCCGTGTCCTAAGATAACAAATTTAAAGGTCAATTTAAACAATCATGTGAGTATACGATTATGCGATTATGTGATATGTGTTTATGTGTTCTCCTCTATGTTTTTGTGTGGTAAACGATTTTCAAATCCTCATAGAATCTTTTATATCTTCATATGAGGGATTCATAGTAGGATATTAAAAAGGTACTACCTTAAATCCTTATGGGCTTCTACGTGGTAGTTAAGACCCTTGGGTTATATAGTACCATTCCAGGATTCGATGATAGACCCTTGAGTGGTCTAGTCTAAAAGATTGATTCACAATTTGGTTAAAGAACAACATCTAGTGATGTAGCAGAACAGACTCCTTGATAGTCTATTTAGATCATTTATTGATTTAATTAAAAGGACTCTATGGCGGTCTAGTTACACACATCACAGGATTGTTCATTTGGTTTTACCCTACACATTATAAAATAGACTGTGTAAACTGTGCAAGGAATTGTCTAATTATGGACGCGTACATAATTATGAAATTTAGTGCACAGAAACCCAGTAAGGTTTACTATGTGTAAGAACCGATAGTGACAACAATAATAAAATGATAACAATGTAATGGAGGCACGGTGGACGCACCAATGATGCTTCATATACTTGTATATAAGTATCCCTCTTACATTGCAAGCATGATGTTATTAAAGTTACTAGAAGTTCAGAACCCTAACCAATGTTGTTCGGTCTTTTCAACTTCATGTTTTAAACTCTCACAAGTTTCCTCTAAATAAATTTCGGGACGAAATTTCCTAAAGTAGGGGAGACTGTAACACCTGTGCCTCCACGGCCATCAAAAAAATACCAAACCAATGAAATATTATATTTCATACTTGGGATTTGTAAAAATATGTGTATCATTTGCACATATCAATTCTTGTTCAATTTCAAACTCTAAATCGCTTTCTGGAAGGTTATACGCGCACCGATGCGTAAATATAACCAGTTTAATGCAACAAACACTCCGGAATAGTGACATAGGCTTAACATACCTTAAATAACCTTTACATAACTTAGAAATAAGTTTTGAAGGCTTTGGTATGGCAAAATCAAGTTAAATCGCTTACAGGGACTAAAGTTGACAAACTGCGAAAGTATGCCAATTTGAACTGTAACAGACATTCCGGAACATGACCATAAGTTAAACATACCATAAATATCCCTTAAATAGCTTAGAAATAAGCTTTGAGGTGTTCGGTGTGCTAAAATAAACTTTTGGGTCATTCAGGGACTAAAAGTGTCAAAAAGTGCACAAGTTTGCATTTTCGCGCATAACTTACGTTCTGAATACATCCGGACATCCAAAAATTTATGTAAGCATGACTATATTATGCTTTAGTGTTTGGATTACCAAAAATTCATTCGTTGCGTCATTTGGATCGTTTTTCGCGCTTATGCGCATTCCGTCGTAATTAAGCGAACATCGCGTTCGTACGACCAAACGAACCAACACCCGGCATATTTTTGAGTATGTTTCATGTCCACAATGTTTAGACATCATTTTAGGGCCTTAAAGTTGGCTTTACGGGCCTTAGAAGTGTTGGAAATGGCATAAACACATAACAGGGACCAAAACTGTCATTTCTGAAAGATGTTTGCTTATACATCGAATCTAGTCCTTCCCACTTGTTGCACATGGTTTTGGGAATCTATGGGCTGGTATTTTGGGCACATGGTATTACAATACCATGGGTGCTAGTGTATGGCCAAGATTGAAGCACTTTTTCCAAGAAACGATCCTAACGGTTCGGGAAATCCTATAAATACCCCACCCCCCATGCTTCAAAATTACAAGAACTTTGATTTGAGAAACTCTAAGTTGAAACTATTGTTTCATACCTGAGATTTTTGAATCGAAGTTAGCATTCGGGGACCCTTCGTAAGTATTCTTTCGTTCTTTTATTGCTTTTCGAGTCTTTCGAGTCTGAAAGTCAAACTTTGTTTGACTTTCTACATTGACCAGTTATGGTCAATGCGAAGTTCGTTTGAACTTCGCAACGTGAGTGTAATCATGTTGGTTATAGTCCCTTGGGACTATGCCTACTGATTACCACGTTGTCTAGGGTCGTAGGGTAAGCGATCTAATAAATCGCTTATACCTTCGAACCCGACCCAGTTTGGTCGATCATTAAGATCCGACCAAATACATTAGGTGACCATAGTAGGTAGGGAATAACCTCCCGAGGTTATACCCTATGGTCGCTTCGTTTGAATAGTTGTATGATAGGTAGTTTATATGCCTTAGGTAAATTACCAGAATACCCTTTTCATGTATAATTGGTAATTAAGCTTATGTAACCTAAACTTTTGTACATAACTAATTATACAACATAATTAAACACGTTTAGGCATATAAATACTTGTCATAGGACTAGTTAGACGTCTCGAACGCGCTTTGCGCGCACGACGCGTTAAAGTAGCGTATGTTACCTTAATGGGTCGCGATGGGTCGAAAGCACTTAGGTTTGGTTTCATTGTAGTATGTAGGCCTTGTTAAACCATATCATATGAGTTCCAATACTCATTTGGTTTACCAAGCCTCATCCTATCCGATCTCCCGATTTAAGTCCGGTTTATTTATATAGTTTTAGATTGTCGACTGATTCCGTGCTCTCTCTAGCTTTGTTTGGTTGTTGTTCAAGACCTCTAAGCATTCTCAGGCGAGTACATTATTCCCCTATTTTACTGCTTTCAATTGTTTTGGGGTGACTCATATGTGCTAAATGTTTTCGATGTTATAACGATGGTTTCAAAAACAATTAAGACGATTTGTACAAAACTAATAACGATTTCAAAAAGTGAACAAACTTGTTGGTTGTATTTACATAACAAATGACATTCATTAGCAATGATCAAGCCGACCAGTATTAGGTTATGGTACCATAGGATCTGACAAATCCCGTTAGTTACTACACCCGTAGTTATGTGTGGGTGTTGTGGGTAGCGACTGAATCTGTAATTGTTAATTTACTCTTTGGTAAGGGTTTATTAATGCGAGTTGTTAATCTATCCTTTGGTAAGGGTTTATTAATGCGAATTGTTAATCTATCCTTTGGTAAGGGTTTATTAATGCGAGTCAAGAAGGTTTGAATGTTATTAGCGAGACGACCATATAAGTAGTTTCACGACCTAAAACGAATTTAACGATTGGGTAAACAATTGGTTTTCACACGATGTTTTAACGATTGGGTAAACGATTGGCTTCAAAGCGATATACGATTGGGTTTTGGTAATACATATTACATGATTTACATTGGGCATGAACATTACTTTGGTGGTTTGGTTTGATTAAGTGATTAAGTAACGATGCGTGTGTAATATGATACAAACATGGTGGATACGCTGCTGGTACTTCCTATATATAAGTGTTTGTATGGTATTACATATTGTAGCGTTATTCGAATCATTTCAGTTTGAGACATAGAACATTTTATACAAGTAACATACTTTTCACAAGACAATTATTTACAAACAACTTATCTTATACAAACTCATTTCACATGGTTATTCATTTAATCATGCATTATTCTCTTATTTATACATATCACTTGAACTTATTATTTTTCAAATGATTTACAAAGACAAAGCAAATTACAAGGTTCATGACTAAACATTTTCTTAAAACAGAAGTCATGAATCTTATTTTCACAAAACCTATGTACTCGCCAGCATTTCTCTGCTGACCTCGTTTTCACATATGTTTCAGGTATTGTTGAATGATATCGATTGATAAGATGCATGCTCACATAGGACTGGACAAGGCCTTAGTGACTCAATAACAATGACAGATTATGTTTAAATTGTGTATTTAGATTTCCAAACGATGTAATTATTCAATGTTTAATAAAACGAAACACTTTTGATATCCATGGTTATGAAACATTAATTCTGTTGCAACACGCCCCGATGTTTCCGCCGCGATTTGTTGTTTTACGCGGTCGGGGTGTGATAACATTGTTTTACACTTCTGCCTTGTATGTTCACTTAGCATACTAGGTACATTGTTTTCATAAAACATGCTAACATTTGGTATGGCATTTGGTTTGTTCAACGAACTAAAATACGTTCATTAACATTAGCTACGCCGCTCGGTAGTAAGTAGTGGTACCATAGGACCTGACAACTCCCATTCCCGACATCCTAGGTTTGTTTGGATGAAAGGAATGACTGAATCCGAAAACATTTTTGATAACCTTTACTCTAAGGTTATCCTACAGTCTCAAGGCTTGAATGTATACGTTTAACATTACCACATAAGTGTTTGTATCAGTATAGCATGCATTTTTACAAAGCATATCTTTGGTTTAAACTGTGTTTTATATCAATTACATTGTTTTGTACATTCTTCTTATAGGGTTGAGTAAATACTTTTATTCACTATACATCACATTTATTTACACAATAACATTACAACATTTGTTTGAACATTACATTTTGGTGGTTTGTTTGGTTAAGTGATTTACATAACAAGGCGACGTGAGATATAATAAAAGCATGGTGGATACGCCGCTGGTATTTCCTATATATAAGTGCTTTTAGGATATTATATATCGTAGCGTTATTTAAACCATTTCAGTTTAGACATATTACACTTACATCATATTTTCACTTAAACATTGTTTTACAAAAAACTTAATTTATACAAACTCATTTTTACTTGGTTATTCATTTAAACATACATTATTCTTATATATATATATCATCTGATTTTATTACCGCTTTTCAAATGTTTTATGAAAGAAAAACACTTTTAACAAGATTCATGACTAATTTTATTAAACATTTCTTTAAACTTAAGCAATGAATCATATTTTATCAAAACCTATGTATCTCACAGGCATTTTTATGCTGACGTACATATTTTCACATGTGTTTTCAGGAGCTGTTGCATAGGATGATCAAGACACACTTAGGCAGATTTGTGCCTTAGTGACTTAAAACGAAGCTAGAACTAGTTTAGTTATATGATGTACTCTTTGTTTCAGTTGTTTTAAGACAATGTGACACCTTTGTTTATAAATCAAACATAACTTTAAATACCATCTTAGACGCTTTTTGAAAATCATGCACTTCACCTATCCTTAGGTGATTACCAAAACAAGAACCCAATTTTCCGAAACGCTTTTTGAAAATCAATCATCTGTTTTTAAATGATTTATTATAAGGTTTTGAACCCTTCAATTTTTCATAATGATTTTGAAAATTTAATCATCCATTTTTAAATGATTCTTGGGGTGAGTGTTCACTTATAGGCGAGCATGTCTTCGCGATACATTATTTTTGACCCATTTACTTTGATTAGTCACTGTGTGTCGTTTGTTTGCTTTGTGGTAACGAACGAATGACCAACATCTTTGCTTTTGTCGATTTTTGTTTCATCTCATTCTTTTCATCTAATCATCTCACTCGTTTTCCTTCATGTTTCCTCTTTTAGAATGCCTCCTCGACGCGAAAATCCGCTATCTAATGCCGAAATAGCAGATATCATGGCACAGCATATGGCTGCTGTACTCCCAGACATTATTGCTCAGGTGAACCAAGCCAACAATAACCAGAATGCTCCATGCAATTTCAAGAGTTTCAATTCAGCTAAACCACTCAAGTTTAGTGGTTCTGAAGGAGCAACTGGGCTCCTACAGTGGTTCGAGAGCATTGAGAGTACGTTTCGTCACGTTCAGTGTCCTGAAAATCACAAAGTTGAGTTTGCATCTAGCTTATTTCAGAAGAGGGCTCTTACATGGTGGAATGGAGTTATGAGAGACCGTGGTGCTGAGGTTGCTTTAGCACAAACTTGGGCTGAGCTTAGGCCTCTTATGATGAGGGAATTCTGTCCTCGTCATGAATTAAGGGCTTTAGAAAGGGAGTTTGATGACTTGAAGCAGGATAGTGGTGAGCACCGGGCTTACACTGATAGGTATGAAGAGTTGAGCTTACTTTGCCCTACAATGGTTACCCCACTCGAGAAGGTTATCGAGAGGTATATTGATGGCTTACCTGACTCCGTTCAAGACATCGTCACTGGTAGTAACCCTACCACAGTTCATCAGGCGATCGAGTTAGCTGCAACATTGACTGAGTCGGAGGTCCAAAAGGGTAAGCTACACAGGAAGGGTGACAAGGGTAAGAAACAGTCATCTGATAAGGGTGAGAAGGGTAAGAACAAGAAGGGTAAGGAAGCTGGATCTACAAAGAAGTCTAGGAAGCGCAAGGCTTCCCAAAACTTCGCCGTTACCACACAGGCCAATCAAGCTGCTCAAAATCAGCCTGCGCAACCACTTTCCAAGAAACCATACCATGGCAATGCACCTCTGTACAACAGGTGTAACGGTCATCATTAGCCGCACATCCAATTTCGTTATTGTTCTAACTGTGGAAGATCTGGTCATCTTACTGCCACATGTCGTCTTCCTGCTAATCAGAATCGAGCAGCTCAAAACCCAGCTCAGCAAGCTATTCAGCCTCCTGCTCAGCAACAGGCTCAATCTGCACGACCTCACTACCCGCCTGGTTCTTGCTATAACTATGGGGATCTAACCCACTACAGAAACCAGTGTCCAAGACTGGCCAACACAAATCAGAATCTGAATTAGGCTCAGGCTCGAGGTCGGGTTTTCAAGATGAATGCTAATGAGGCGTGGGCAGACAACGATGTGGTGAACGGTACGTTATTTGTTAACAATCAGTCTGCTTCTATTCTTTTTGATTCGGGTGCCGATAAGAGTTTCGTGTCATTGTCTTTTGAGCCATTGCTTCGCGTGTCTAGAACGAAACTAGGAAAGCCTTTGACAGTAGAAGTTGCTAGTGGTGAACCCGTTGTTCTTTATTCTGTTCTTCGCAACTACCAGTTAAACCTTAATAACCATCTTTTTCCTATCAACCTCACACGGATGCAACTTGGGAGTTTCGACGTTATAGTGGGTATGGATTGGTTAGCCAAGCATCACGCAGAAGTAGTTTGTTTTGAGAAGATTGTTCGTGTTCGGCTCTCGATGGGTGAGATCCTACAGGTTCATGGTGAGAAACCTGCTAGTAGCCTCAAGCTCATGTCTTGTTTTCAAGCTCCGAAGTATCTACGAAAGAACTACGTGGCCTTCTTGGCACATGTTGTAGCAGATAAAGGCAAAGGTAAGTCTATTTAAGATATCCCTGTTGTTCGGGATTATCCGAAGTTGTTTCCTGAAGAGTTACCTGGTTTACCCCCAGCACGCCAAGTCGAGTTCCGTATTGATTTTGTACCCGGTGCAAATCCTATTGCCAGATCTCCATATCGTCTTGCACCGTCTGAGATGCAAGAGTTGTCTAAGCAGCTTCAGGAACTTTCTGACAAAGGTTTTATTCGTCCTAGCTTTTCACCTTGGGGTGCTCCTGTTCTTTTTGTCAAGAAGAAGGATGGATCCTTCAGGATGTGTATCGATTACCGTGAGCTTAACAAGCTTACCATCAAGAATCGATATCCCCTACCTCGCATTGATGATCTCTTCGATCAGTTACAGGGTGCTACTTGTTTTTCAAAGATTGATCTACGCTCTGGGTATCATCAACTTCGTGTGCATGAAGAAGATATTCCCAAGACTGCTTTCCGCACTCGATATGGGCATTATGAGTTCACAGTTATGCCATTCGGTTTGACTAATGCTCTTGCTGTTTTCATGGACTTGATGAATAGGGTCTTCAAGCCTTATTTAGATAAGTTCATCATCGTTTTCATTGATGACATCTTGATATACTCTAAGACGTAAGCTGATCATGAGCAACATCTTTGTCTTACTCTGGAACTCCTAAAGAAAGAACAACTTTTTTCCAAATTCACCAAGTGTGAATTCTGGCTTAAGGAAGTTCAATTTTTGGGTCATATCGTCAACGAACAAGGTATTCATGTAGATCCCTCCAAGATCAGTGCGATTAAGGAATGGGATACGCCTACTACACCCACCGAAGTTCGTTCTTTTCTTGGTCTCGCGGGTTATTACCGCCGCTTCATTGAGAACTTCTCAAAGATTGCAGTTCCTCTAATTGCTCTAACTCAGAAGAACAAATCCTTTGAATGGGGAACCAAACAAGAAGAAGCATTTCAGACCTTGAAGCAGAAGCTTTGTGATGCACCTATTCTATCTTTGCCTGAGGGCAATGATGATTTTGTCGTGTATTGTGATGCATTAAATTTGGGACTTGGCTGTGTTCTCATGCAAAGAAACAAAGTCATAGCATATGCATCAAGGCAGTTGAAGGTACATGAGAAGAACTACACCACTCATGATCTTGAGTTGGGTGCAGTTGTCTTCGCTCTCAAGATCTGGAGACATTATTTGTATGGTACAAAATGTGTGGTTTTCACTGACCACAAGAGTCTTCAGCACATCTTCAATAAAAAAGAACTCAACATGAGGCAACGACGTTGGGTTGAACTTCTGAACGACTATGACTGCGAAATTCGCTACCATCCTGGTAAGGCGAATGTCGTGGCTGACGCTCTAAGTCGTAAAGAACGTGTCAAGCTTCATTGTGTTCGTGTTCAATCTGATATCCAAGCTCGATCTGATGTCCAAACCCGCATTTCTCAGGCTCAACATACTTGTGTTTCACAAGGTTTGATGGGTAAGGAATTTCCCTATCACATTAAGCATGATCTTGAACTGAAGGACAATGGATTGTATTATTTCATGGATCGTTTGTGGCTCCCAAGTCAAGATGATCTTCGCACCTTGCTTATGGATGAAGCTCATAAGTCTCGTTATTCTATTCATCCAGGCGCAGATAAAATGTATAAGGATCTCCGTACTCAGTATTGGTGGCCTGGTATGAAGAAAGACATTGCCTTATACATTTCAAAATGCCTTACTTGTCTTAAGGTTAAGGCTGAACATCAACATCCTTCTGGTTTATTGGAGCAACCAGAGATTCCAGTTTGGAAATGGGAAAAAATTGCTACGGATCTTATTACCAAACTTCTACGCACATAGAGAGGTCATGATGTCATCTGGGTAATTGTTTATCGTCTTACAAAGACAACGCATTTCTTGCCAATCCGTGAGGATTTATCTGCCGACAAGCTTGCTAAAATCTATGTGGATGAAATTGTATCTAGACATGGTGTTCCTTTGAAAATTATTTCTGACAGAGTTTACTTGGGAACGTGAAGATCAAATGAAGGCGAAATATCCACATCTTTTCTCACGAGTTTCCCTTAAACAAATTTCGGGATGAAATTTCCACAAGTAGGGGAGACTGTGACATCTGTGATTTGTAATAATTGTAAATAGTTCAGTTATCAATAAAACAATGTTATTTGACCCCAATTTTTTTTTAATTATGTTTGACATTTTTCATGTTTTGATTTTTGTTCAATTTCAAACTCTATATCGCTTTCTGGAGAGTTATACGCAAACCGATGCGCAAACGTAATCAATTTAACGTGAAAAACACTATGGAACATCAATATATGTTTCAAATACCTTAAATAACCTTTACATAACTTAGAAATAAGTTTTGAAGGCTTTGGTATGGCAAAATCAAGTTTATTCGCTTACATGGGCTAAATTCGACAAACTGCGAAAGTATGCCGATTCGTACTGTAAGGAACATTCCGGAACATGATCATAAGTTAAACATACCGTAAATATCCTTCAAAAAGCTTAGAAATAGGCCGTGAGGGGTTCGGTGTGCAAAAATAAACTTTTTGGTCATTCAGGGACTAAAAGCATCAAAAAGTGCATAAGTTTGCATTTTTCGCGCATAACTTACGTTCTGAATACACCCGGATATCCAAAAGTTTAAGTAATCATTAAAATATTTTATTTTAGTGATTGGCTTGTCAAAACTTCATTCGTTTCGCAATTTGGATCATTTTCGCGTCCGTTACGACTTCCGTCGTATTTAACCGAACAACGCAACCGTACGGCCAAACGAACCGACATCCATCATAATTTTGAGCATGTTTCATGTTCCCTATGCTTTAACATCCTTATGGAGCTTAAAAATGGGTTTGACAGGTGTTAGAAGTGCCAAAACACGACAATACGCTCACAGGGACCAAAACTGGCATTTTACAAAAGTTGCTGGTCTGCACACAGCATACGGACCGTAAGGGGAACTGCATACGGTCCGTAAGCCCTTGCCAGATATTAGAAATTGGTTTCCAGCAAGATCCAGCTATTTAGTTGTTTTGCACCTGGTTTCTTTGATTCTATGTGCTTGTTTAGGGGCTCCCATGGTATTGAAAATCAGTGGGTGCAAGTGTACGGCTTAGATCAAAGCTCGGGTTTCAAGAAACGATCTTAACGGTTCTATGAAATCTATATAAACCCCCACCCATTTCACTCCCAACTCACACTTGATTCTAAAATTTCTCTAAGTTGGAGCTTTAGCACTTCATACCTGAGAAATTTTGGAATCAAACCTCCATTCTTGGACCTTTTGTAAGTATTCTTTCGTTCTTTTACGCGTTTTTAGCGTGAAAGTCAAACTTTGTTTGAATTTCTGCATTGACCAGTTTATGGTCAACACGAAGTTCATTTGAACTTCGTAACGTGAGCATAATCACGATGGTTATAGTCCCTTGTGACTATACCTACTGATTACCACGTTATCTAGGCATAGTGACGAGTCGTATTTTCGGCCAAAATGCGTATTCTTGGGTATTTTGTAACCAAACTACTTTTAGGTATCAAGACCCTTTGTTTTGATACCAAACCTGTTTTCAAACTTCGTTAAACATGTTTTAACATGTTTAGCTCGTCACTTTAGGTTTAGTGCTTATGTAGGGTCGTAAGGTAAGCGGTCTAAACAACCGCTTATACTTTCGAACCTGACCCGTTTGGTCGGTCATTAGGATCCGACCAAACACATTAGGTGACCATAGTTGTATAGGGAATAACCTTCCGAGGTTATACCTTATGGTCACTTCGTTTAGTTAGTTGTATGATATGTAGTTTATACGCCTTAGGAAAATGACCAAAATGCCCTTTTTACGCCAAAATTCATTTTAAGCATATGTAACATAATTTTTGACATCTAAACTGATTTGGAAACAATATTAGCCATGTTAAGGCATATTTTACTTGTCATAGAACTAGTTAGGCGGTCCGAACGCGTTTTACACGAACGACGCGTTAAAGTAGCATAAGCTACCTAAACGGGTCGTAATGGGTCGTAAGCACTTAGGATAGGTTCCGTTTTAGAATATAGGCTTTGTTAAACCATACTACATGAGTTCCCACACTCATTTGGTTTATGAAACCACATTTTATCCAATCCTCCGATTTAGGTCCGTTTATTAACATAGATACCTATATTAGGTGCCGTTTGATTCCGTGATCTTTCTAACATTGCTTGGTGATTATCTAAAGACTATTGAGCAATCTCAAGTGAGTACATAGACCCCTCTTTTACTGTTTTTCAAACGTTTTGGGGTGAAACACATGTGCCTACTTGTTACTTTCGTGTTTTCCAGGTTTTCATATCATATGCTTGTTATGTTCATTAGTACACTTATAGTACATGATTTCATTGTGTTTTTGCTATGTATGTCCATTTGTTGTGTACTTAGTACATTGTTTTACATTACATTTTATGCTATGTACGTCCATTTAGTGAATACTTAGTACATTGTTTTACATTACATTTCTGTTGCATATGTTCACTCAGCATATGGACACATTGTTTTACACTTCTGCCTTGTATGTTCACTTAGCATACTAGGTACATTGTTTTCATAAAACATGCTAACATTTGGTATGGCATTTGGTTTGTTCAACGAACTAAAATACGTTCATTAACATTAGCTACGCCGCTCGGTACTAAGTAGTGGTACCATAGGACCTGACAACTCCCATTCCCGACATCCTAGGTTTGTTTGGATGAAAGGAATGACTGAATCCGAAAACATTTTTGATAACCTTTACTCTAAGGTTATCCTACAGTCTCAAGGCTTGAATGTATACGTTTAACATTACCACATAAGTGTTTGTATCAGTATAGCATGCATTTTTACAAAGCATATCTTTGGTTTAAACTGTGTTTTATATCAATTACATTGTTTTGTACATTCTTCTTATAGGGTTGAGTAAATACTTTTATTCACTATACATCACATTTATTTACACAATAACATTACAACATTTGTTTGAACATTACATTTTGGTGGTTTGTTTGGTTAAGTGATTTACATAACAAGGCGACGTGAGATATAATAAAAGCATGGTGGATACGCCGCTGGTATTTCCTATATATAAGTGCTTTTAGGATATTACATATCGTAGCGTTATTTAAACCATTTCAGTTTAGACATATTACACTTACATCATATTTTCACTTAAACATTGTTTTACAAAAAACTTAATTTATACAAACTCATTTTTACTTGGTTATTCATTTAAACATACATTATTCTTATATATATATATCATCTGATTTTATTACCGCTTTTCAAATGTTTTATGAAAGAAAAACACTTTTAACAAGATTCATGACTAATTTTATTAAACATTTCTTTAAACTTAAGCAATGAATCATATTTTAACAAAACCTATGTATCTCACAGGCATTTTTATGCTGACGTACATATTTTCACATGTGTTTTCAGGAGCTGTTGCATAGGATGATCAAGACACACTTAGGAAGATATGTGCCTTAGTGACTTAAAACGAAGCTAGAACTAGTTTAGTTATATGATGTACTCTTTGTTTCAGTTGTTTTAAGACAATGTGACACCTTTGTTTATAAATCAAACATAACTTTAAATACCATCTTAGACGCTTTTTGAAAATCATGCACTTCACCTATCCTTAGGTGATTACCAAAACAAGAACCCAATTTTCCGAAACGCTTTTTGAAAATCAATCATCTGTTTTTAAATGATTTATTATAAGGTTTTGAACCCTTCAATTTTTCATAATGATTTTGAAAATTTAATCATCCGTTTTTAAATGATTCTTGGGGTGAGTGTTCACTTATAGGCGAGCATGTCTTCGCGATACATTATTTTTGACCCATTTACTTTGATTAGTCACTGTGTGTCGTTTGTTTGCTTTGTGGTAACGAACGAATGACCAACATCTTTGCTTTTGTCGATTTTTGTTTCATCTCATTCTTTTCATCTAATCATCTCACTCGTTTTCCTTCATGTTTCCTCTTTTAGAATGCCTCCTCGACGCGAAAATCCGCTATCTAATGCCGAAATAGCAGATATCATGGCACAACATATGGCTGCTGTACTCCCAGACATTATTGCTCAGGTGAACCAAGCCAACAATAACCAGAATGCTCCATGCAATTTCAAGAGTTTCAATTCAGCTAAACCACTCAAGTTTAGTGGTTCTGAAGGAGCAACTGGGCTCCTACAGTGGTTCGAGAGCATTGAGAGTACGTTTCGTCACGTTCAGTGTCCTGAAAATCACAAAGTTGAGTTTGCATCTAGCTTATTTCAGAAGAGGGCTCTTACATGGTGGAATGGAGTTATGAGAGACCGTGGTGCTGAGGTTGCTTTAGCACAAACTTGGGCTGAGCTTAGGCCTCTTATGATGAGGGAATTCTGTCCTCGTCATGAATTAAGGGCTTTAGAAAGGGAGTTTGATGACTTGAAGCAGGATAGTGGTGAGCACCGGGCTTACACTGATAGGTATGAAGAGTTGAGCTTACTTTGCCCTACAATGGTTACCCCACTCGAGAAGGTTATCGAGAGGTATATTGATGGCTTACCTGACTCCGTTCAAGACATCGTCATTGGTAGTAACCCTACCACAGTTCATCAGGCGATCGAGTTAGCTGCAACATTGACTGAGTCGGAGGTCCAAAAGGGTAAGCTACACAGGAAGGGTGACAAGGGTAAGAAACAGTCATCTGATAAGGGTGAGAAGGGTAAGAACAAGAAGGGTAAGGAAGCTGGATCTACAAAGAAGTCTAGGAAGCGCAAGGCTTCCCAAAACTTCGCCGTTACCACACAGGCCAATCAAGCTGCTCAAAATCAGCCTGCGCAACCACTTTCCAAGAAACCATACCATGGCAATGCACCTCTGTACAACAGGTGTAACGGTCATCATTAGCCGCACATCCAATTTCGTTATTGTTCTAACTGTGGAAGATCTGGTCATCTTACTGCCACATGTCGTCTTCCTGCTAATCAGAATCGAGCAGCTCAAAACCCAGCTCAGCAAGCTGTTCAGCCTCCTGCTCAGCAACAGGCTCAATCTGCACGACCTCACTACCCGCCTGGTTCTTGCTATAACTATGGGGATCTAACCCACTACAGAAACCAGTGTCCAAGACTGGCCAACACAAATCAGAATCTGAATTAGGCTCAGGCTCGAGGTCGGGTTTTCAAGATGAATGCTAATGAGGCGCGGGCAGACAACGATGTGGTGAACGGTACGTTATTTGTTAACAATCAGTCTGCTTCTATTCTTTTTGATTCGGGTGCCGATAAGAGTTTCGTGTCATTGTCTTTTGAGCCATTGCTTCGCGTGTCTAGAACGAAACTAGGAAAGCCTTTGACAGTAGAAGTTGCTAGTGGTGAACCCGTTGTTCTTTATTCTGTTCTTCGCAACTACCAGTTAAACCTTAATAACCATCTTTTTCCTATCAACCTCACACGGATGCAACTTGGGAGTTTCGACGTTATAGTGGGTATGGATTGGTTAGCCAAGCATCACGCAGAAGTAGTTTGTTTTGAGAAGATTGTTCGTGTTCGGCTCTCGATGGGTGAGATCCTACAGGTTCATGGTGAGAAACCTGCTAGTAGCCTCAAGCTCATGTCTTGTTTTCAAGCTCCGAAGTATCTACGAAAGAACTACGTGGCCTTCTTGGCACATGTTGTAGCAGATAAAGGCAAAGGTAAGTCTATTTAAGATATCCCTGTTGTTCGGGATTATCCGAAGTTGTTTCCTGAAGAGTTACCTGGTTTACCCCCAGCACGCCAAGTCGAGTTCCGTATTGATTTTGTACCCGGTGCAAATCCTATTGCCAGATCTCCATATCGTCTTGCACCGTCTGAGATGCAAGAGTTGTCTAAGCAGCTTCAGGAACTTTCTGACAAAGGTTTTATTCGTCCTAGCTTTTCACCTTGGGGTGCTCCTGTTCTTTTTGTCAAGAAGAAGGATGGATCCTTCAGGATGTGTATCGATTACCGTGAGCTTAACAAGCTTACCATCAAGAATCGATATCCCCTACCTCGCATTGATGATCTCTTCGATCAGTTACAGGGTGCTACTTGTTTTTCGAAGATTGATCTACGCTCTGGGTATCATCAACTTCGTGTGCATGAAGAAGATATTCCCAAGACTGCTTTCCGCACTCGATATGGGCATTATGAGTTCACAGTTATGCCATTCGGTTTGACTAATGCTCTTGCTGTTTTCATGGACTTGATGAATAGGGTCTTCAAGCCTTATTTAGATAAGTTCATCATCGTTTTCATTGATGACATCTTGATATACTCTAAGACGCAAGCTGATCATGAGCAACATCTTTGTCTTACTCTGGAACTCCTAAAGAAAGAACAACTTTTTGCCAAATTCACCAAGTGTGAATTCTGGCTTAAGGAAGTTCAATTTTTGGGTCATATCGTCAACGAACAAGGTATTCATGTAGATCCCTCCAAGATCAGTGCGATTAAGGAATGGGATACGCCTACTACACCCACCGAAGTTCGTTCTTTTCTTGGTCTCGCGGGTTATTACCGCCGCTTCATTGAGAACTTCTCAAAGATTGCAGTTCCTCTAATTGCTCTAACTCAGAAGAACAAACCCTTTGAATGGGGAACCAAACAAGAAGAAGCATTTCAGACCTTGAAGCAGAAGCTTTGTGATGCACCTATTCTATCTTTGCCTGAGGGCAATGATGATTTTGTCATGTATTGTGATGCATTAAATTTGGGACTTGGCTGTGTTCTCATGCAAAGAAACAAAGTCGTAGCATATGCATCAAGGCAGTTGAAGGTACATGAGAAGAACTACACCACTCATGATCTTGAGTTGGGTGCAGTTGTCTTCGCTCTCAAGATCTGGAGACATTATTTGTATGGTACAAAATGTGTGGTTTTCACTGACCACAAGAGTCTTCAGCACATCTTCAATCAAAAAGAACTCAACATGAGGCAACGACGTTGGGTTGAACTTCTGAACGACTATGACTGCAAAATTCGCTACCATCCTGGTAAGGCGAATGTCGTGGCTGACGCTTTAAGTCGTAAAGAACGTGTCAAGCTTCATTGTGTTCGTGTTCAATCTGATATCCAAGCTCGATCTGATGTCCAAACCCGCATTTCTCAGGCTCAACATACTTGTGTTTCACAAGGTTTGATGGGTAAGGAATTACCCTATCACATTAAGCATGATCTTGAACTGAAGGACAATGGATTGTATTATTTCATGGATCGTTTGTGGCTCCCAAGTCAAGATGATCTTTGCACCTTGCTTATGGATGAAGCTCATAAGTCTCGTTATTCTATTCATCCAGGCGCAGATAAAATGTATAAGGATCTCCGTACTCAGTATTGGTGGCCTGGTATGAAGAAAGACATTGCCTTATACGTTTCAAAATGCCTTACTTGTCTTAAGGTTAAGGCTGAACATCAACATCCTTCTGGTTTATTAGAGCAACCAGAGATTCCAGTTTGGAAATGGGAAAAATTGCTACGGATCTTATTACCAAACTTCCACGCACATAGAGAGGTCATGATGCCATCTGGGTAATTGTTGATCGTCTTACAAAGACAACGCATTTCTTGCCAATCCGTGAGGATTTATCTGCCGACAAGCTTGCTAAAATCTATGTGGATGAAATTGTATCTAGACATGGTGTTCCTTTGAAAATTATTTCTGACAGAGTTTACTTGGGAACGTGAAGATCAAATGAAGGCGAAATATCCACATCTTTTCTCACGAGTTTCCCTTAAACAAATTTCGGGACGAAATTTCCACAAGTAGGGGAGACTGTGACATCTGTGATTTGTAATAATTGTAAATAGTTCAGTTATCAATAAAACAATGTTATTTGACCCCAATTTTTGTTTAATTATGTTTGACATTTTTCATGTTTCGATTTTTGTTCAATTTCAAACTCTATATCGCTTTCTGGAGAGTTATACGCAAACCGATGCGCAAACGTAATCAAGTTAACGCGACAAACACTATGGAACATCAATATATGTTTAACATACCTTAAATAACCTTTACATAACTTAGAAATAAGTTTTGAAGGCTTTGGTATGGCAAAATCAAGTTTATTCGCTTACATGGGCTAAATTCGACAAACTGCGAAAGTATGCCGATTCGTACTGTAAGGAACATTCCGGAACATGACCATAAGTTAAACATACCGTAAATATCCTTCAAAAATCTTAGAAATAGGCCGTGAGGGGTTCGGTGTGCAAAAATAAACTTTTTGGTCATTCAGGGACTAAAAGCATCAAAAAGTGCATAAGTTTGCATTTTTCGCGCATAACTTACGTTCTGAATACACCCGGATATCCAAAAGTTTAAGTAATCATTAAAATATTTTATTTTAGTGATTGGCTTATCAAAACTTCATTCGTTTCGCAATTTGGATCGTTTTCACGTCCGTTACGACTTCCGTCGTATTTAACCGAACAACGCAACCGTACGGCCAAACGAACCGACATCCATCATAATTTTGAGCATGTTTCATGTTACCTATGCTTTAACATCCTTATGGAGCTTAAAAATGAGTTTGACGGGTGTTAGAAGTGCCAAAACACGACAATACGCTCACAGGGACCAAAACTGGCATTTTACAAAAGTTGCTGGTCTGCACATAGCATACGGACCGTAAGGGGAACTGCATACGGGCCGTAAGCCCTTGCCAGATACTAGAAATTGGTTTCCAGTAAGATCCAGCTGTTCAGCTGTTTTGCACCTGGTTTCTTTGATTCTATGTGCTTGTTTAGGGGCTCCCATGGTATTGAAAATCAGTGGGTGCAAGTGTACGGCTTAGATCAAAGCTCGGGTTTCAAGAAACGATCTTAACGGTTCTATGAAATCTATATAAACCCCCACCCATTTCACTCCCAACTCACACTTGATTCTGAAATTTCTCTAAGTTGGAGCTTTAGCACTTCATACCTGAGAAATTTTGGAATCAAACCTCCATTCTTGGACCTTTTGTAAGTATTCTTTCGTTCTTTTACGCGTTTTTAGCGTGAAAGTCAAACTTTGTTTGACTTTCTGCATTGACCAGTTTATGGTCAACACGAAGTTCATTTGAACTTCGTAACGTGAGCATAATCACGATGGTTATAGTCCCTTGTGACTATACCTACTGATTACCACGTTATCTAGGCATAGTGACGAGTCGTATTTTCGGCCAAAATGCGTATTCTTGCGTATTTTGTAACCAAACTACTTTTAGGTATCAAGACCCTTTGTTTTGATACCAAACCTGTTTTCAAACTTCGTTAAACATGTTTTAACATGTTTAGCTCGTCACTTTAGGTTTAGTGCTTATGTAGGGTCGTAAGGTAAGCGGTCTAAACAACCGCTTATACTTTCGAACCTGACCCGTTTGGTCGATCATTAGGATCCGACCAAACACATTAGGTGACCATAGTTGTATAGGGAATAACCTTCCGAGGTTATACCTTATGGTCACTTCATTTAGTTAGTTGTATGATATGTAGTTTATACGCCTTAGGAAAATGACCAAAATGCCCTTTTTACGCCAAAATTCATTTTAAGCATATGTAACATAATTTTTGACATCTAAACTGATTTGGAAACAATATTAGCCATGTTAAGGCATATTTTACTTGTCATAGAACTAGTTAGGCGGTCCGAACGTGTTTTACACGAACGACGCGTTAAAGTAGCATAAGCTACCTAAACGGGTCGTAATGGGTCGTAAGCACTTAGGATAGGTTCCGTTTTAGAATATAGGCTTTGTTAAACCATACTACATGAGTTCCCACACTCATTTGGTTTATGAAACCACATTTTATCCAATCCTCCGATTTAGGTCCGTTTATTAACATAGATACCTATATTAGGTGCCGTTTGATTCCGTGATCTTTCTAGCATTGCTTGGTGATTATCTAAAGTCTATTGAGCAATCTCAAGTGAGTACATAGACCCCTCTTTTACTGTTTTTCAAACGTTTTGGGGTGAAACACATGTGCCTACTTGTTACTTTCGTGTTTTCCATGTTTTCATATCATATGCTTGTTATGTTCATTAGTACACTTATAGTACATGATTTCATTGTGTTTTTGCTATGTATGTCCATTTGTTGTGTACTTAGTACATTGTTTTACATTACATTTTATGCTATGTACGTCCATTTAGTGAATACTTAGTACATTGTTTTACATTACATTTCTGTTGCATATGTTCACTCAGCATATGGACACATTGTTTTACACTTCTGCCTTGTATGTTCACTTAGCATACTAGGTACATTGTTTTCATAAAACATGCTTACATTTGGTATGACATTTGGTTTGATCAACGAACTAAAATACGTTCATTAACATTAGCTACGCCGCTCGGTAGTAAGTAGTGGTACCATAGGACTTGACAACTCCCATTCCCGACATCCTAGGTTTGTTTGGATGAAAGGAATGACTGAATCTGAAAATATTTTTGATAACCTTTACTCTAAGGTTATCCTACAGTCTCAAGGCTTGAATGTATACGTTTAACATTACCACATAAGTGTTTGTATCAGTATAGTATGCATTTTTACAAAGCATATCTTTGGTTTAAACTGTGTTTTATATCAATTAGATTGTTTTGTACATTCTTCTTATAGGGTTGAGTAAATACTTTTATTCACTATACATCACATTTATTTACACAATAACATTACAACATTTGTTTGAACATTACATTTTGGTGGTTTGTTTGGTTAAGTGATTTACATAACAAGGCGACGTGTGATATAATAAAAGCATGGTGGATACGCCGCTGGTATTTCCTATATATAAGTGCTTTTAGGATATTACATATCGTAGCGTTATTTAAACCATTTCAGTTTAGACATATTACACTTACATCATATTTTCACTTAAACATTGTTTTACAAATAACTTAATTTATACAAACTCATTTTTACTTGGTTATTCATTTAAACAGACATTATTCTTATATATATATATATATCATCTGATTTTATTACCGCTTTTCAAATGTTTTATGAAAGAAAAACACTTTTAACAAGATTCATGACTAATTTTATTAAACATTTCTTTAAACTTAAGTAATGAATCATATTTTAACAAAACCTATGTATCTCACAGGCATTTTTATGCTGACGTACCTATTTTCACATGTGTTTTCAGGAGCTGTTGCATAGGATGATCAAGACACACTGAGGCGGACCTGTGCCTTAGTGACTTAAAACGAAGCTAGAACTAGTTTAATTATATGATGTACTCTTTGTTTCAGTTGTTTTAAGACAATGTGACACTTTTTTTTATAAATAAAACATAACTTTAAATACCATGGTTGTGAAACAATAATTCTGTTACAACACTCCCCGAATTTTCCGCCACGTTTTGCTGTTTTACGTGGTCGGGGTGTGACAGAAGAGTTGGTATCAGAGCCAATGGTTATAGGGAATTAGGTTATTAGTAATGCTTCGACCTAGACTATAACCTTTCTAGGACCCTAACACAAGTTGTCTTGTGTTTAGATCTTAAAACATGCACTTCACCTATCATTAAGTGATTACCAAAACAAGAACCCAATTTTCCGAAACGCTTTTTGAAAATCAATCATCTATTTTTAAATGATTTCTTATAAGGTTTTGAACCCTTCAATTTTTCATAATGATTTTGAAAATTTAATCATCCGTTTTTGAATGATTCTTTTGGCCTTGTGCCATCCAAATTTTCAAAATCTCGTCAAAGTTTTGGGTTCTAAATAGTGTGAACACATGCAAACTGGAAGAGTGAATGCCTGTACCCTGAGTTTTCTGTCTAAGGCTAGAGTGTTCGTACAAATCCACATAATCGGACCAGTCACTCTTACCTAGGAACTCTTGGGGTGAGTGTTCACTTATAGGCGAGCATGTCTTCGCGATACATTATTTTTGACCCATTTACTTTGATTAGTCACTGTGTGTCATTTGTTTACTTTGTGGTAACGAACGAATGACCAACATCTTTGCTTTTGTCGATTTTTGTTTCATCTCATTCTTTTCATCTAATCATCTCACTCGTTTTCCTTCATGTTTCCTCTTTTAGAATGCCTCCTCGACGCAAAAATCCGCTATCTAATTCCGAAATGGCAGATATCATGGCACAGCATATGGCTGCTGTACTCCCAGACATTATTGCTTAGGTGAACCAAGCCAACAATAACCAGAATGCTCTATGCAATTTCAAGAGTTTCAATTCAGCTAAACCACTCAAGTTTAGTGGTTCTGAAGGAGCAACTGGGCTCCTTCAGTGGTTCGAGAGCATTGAGAGTACGTTTCGTCGCGTTCAGTGTCCTGAAAATCGTAAAATTAAGTTTGCATCTAGCTTATTTCAGAAGAGGGCTCTTACATGGTGGAATGGAGTTATGAGAGACCGTGGTGCTGAGGTTGCTTTAGCACAAACTTGGGCTGAGCTTAGGCCTCTTATGATGAGGGAATTCTGTCCTCGTCATGAATTAAGGGCTTTAGAAAGGGAGTTTGATGACTTGAAGCAGGATAGTGGTGAGTGCCGGGCTTACACTGATAGGTATGAAGAGTTGAGCTTACTTTGCCCTACAATGGTTACCCCACTCGAGAAGGTTATCGAGAGGTATATTGATGGCTTACCTGACTCCGTTCAAGACATCGTCACTGGTAGTAACCCTACCACAGTTCGTCAGGCGATCGAGTTAGCTGCAACATTGACTGAGTCGCAGGTCCAAAAGGGTAAGCTACACAGGAAGGGTGACAAGGGTAAGAAACAGTCATCTGATAAGGGTGAGAAGGGTAAGAACAAGAAGGGTAAGGAAGCTGGATCTACAAAGAAGTCTAGGAAGCGCAAGGCTTCCCAAAACTTCGCCGTTACCGCACAGGCCAATCAAGCTGCTCCAAATCAGCCTGCGCAACCACTTTCCAAGAAACCATACCTTGGCAATGCACCTCTGTGCAACAGGTGTAACGGTCATCATCAGCCGCACATCCAATGTTGTTATTGTTCTAACTGTGGAAGATCTGGTCATCTTGCTGCCACATGTCGTCTTCCTGCTAATCAGAATCGAGCAGCCCAAAACCCAGCTCAGCAAGCTGCTCAGCCTCCTGCTCAGCAACAGGCTCAAGCTGCACGACCTCACTACCCGCCTGGTTCTTGCTATAAATGTGGGGATCTAACCCACTACAGAAACCAGTGTCCAAGACTGGCCAACGCAAATCAGAATCTAAATCAGGCTCAGGCTCGAGGTTGGGTTTTCAAGATGAATGCTAATGAGGTGCGGGCAGACAACGAGGTGGTGAACGGTACGTTCTTTGTTAACAATCAGTCTGCTTCTGTTCTTTTTTATTCGGGTGCCGATAAGAGTTTTGTGTCATTGTCTTTTGAGCCATTGCTTCGCGTGTCTAGAACGAAACTAGGAAAGCCTTTGACAGTAGAAGTTGCTAGTGGTGAACCCGTTGTTCTTGATTCTGTTCTTCGCAACTGCCAGTTAAACCTTAATAACCATATTTTTCATATCAACCTCACACGGATGCAACTTAGGAGTTTCGACGTTATAGTGGATATGGATTGGTTAACTAAGCATCACGCAGAAGTAGTTTGTTTTGAGAAGATTGTTCGTGTTCCGCTCTCGACAGGTGAGATCCTACAGGTTCATGGTGAGAAACCTGCTAGTAGCCTCAAGCTCATGTCTTGTTTTCAAGCTCAGAAGTATCTACGAAAGAACTATGTGGCCTTCTTGGCACATGTTGTAGCAGATAAAGACAAAGGTAAGTCTATTCAAGATATCCCTGTTGTTCGGGATTATCCAAAGTTGTTTCCTGAAGAGTTACCTGGTTTACCCCCAGCACGCCAAGTCAAGTTCCGTATTGATCTTGTACCTGGTGCAAATCCTATTGCCAGATCTCCATATCGTCTTGCACCGTCTGAGATGCAGGAGTTGTCTAAGCAGCTTCAGGAACTTTCTGACAAAGGTTTTATTCGTCCTAGCTTTTCACCTTGGGGTGCTCCCGTTCTTTTTGTCAAGAAGAAGGATGGATCCTTCAGGATGTGTATCGATTACCGTGAGCTTAACAAGCTTACCATCAAGAATTGATATCCCCTACCTCGCATAGATGATCTCTTCGATCAGTTACAGGGTGCTACTTGTTTTTCGAAGATTGATCTACGTTCTGGGTATCATCAACTTCGTGTGCATGAAGAAGATATTCCTAAGACTGCTTTCCGCACTCGATATGGGCATTATGAGTTCACAGTTATGCCATTCGGGTTGACTAATGCTCTTGCTGTTTTCATGGACTTGATGAATAGGGTCTGCAAGCCTTATTTAGATAAGTTAATCATCGTTTTCATTGATGACATCTTGATATACTCTAAGACGCAAGCTGATCACGAGCAACATCTTCGTCTTACTCTGGAACTCCTAAAGAAAGAACAACTTTTTGCCAAATTCACCAAGTGTGAATTCTGGCTTAAGGAAGTTCAATTTTTGGGTCATATCGTCAACGAACAAGGTATTCATGTAGATCCCTCCAAGATCAGTGCGATTAAGGATTGGGATACGCCTACTACACCCACCGAAGTTCGTTCTTTTCTTGGTCTCGCGGGTTATTTGTCACACCCCGAAATTATCAGAGCTTGGCGTGACTGGACTGGTATCGTCATTGCATAGCGGAAGCAAAAAGCTAAGACTTTCTAGAAATTGAACGCCTGCTAAGTACTCGAATTCTCGATGGTTCTCCTATTCCAACCGTGCCTTGTCCTAGAACTGTAACCTGAGAAAGAACATGCGAGAAAAATCAACATAACGTTGAGCGAGTTCATAGTTTGTTTGTAAAAGATTTGAGTTAAATCTTTTGAGTTGTGAAAGGTTTGAAATAAATCTTTGGAATAACCGGTTTTTGAAGTAGTATTGAGAAAATGGATTTAAAAACCATTTCCTGGCAAAGTTATATGGAAACGTTGTGTTTGTAACACGTTATGTTCATAAAACCATGTTTTTGTAATGTTCGTATAATCATCAATGCCCACCCAGACTTTGACCCGCATAATCCTATGCCTTAAATTTTGTATAAAACATGGTATTTAATTTGTATGAACAAGTATGTTTCGTAAGTATAAAGTTCCTGGTATGTAGCAAATAAGGGGACTTGTGATCACCAATGGTTTGCAAGGCCACTGATATATGTGAAGTGCAAATAGGGAGACTCAAACCTAGCAGATTTCGCCACGGCATTTGTATGTGGACAAAGTCACCCCAAGGTCCGTTTCTAGTTTGGCCTGGGGCTGGGCTCGCTACACCCAGATAGATCTATCGCTCCTGTCCCTCGGTCCTACCATGAGGACTAATGGCCTCATATTGCTCCTACCCACTCACATGATCTGAGTAATACACCTCCTTACGCTAACCATACCATGTATAAAATAAACCCCTGGTCACCCTGACCAGATTCCTGGTTACCCTAACCAAATCCCCGGTCACCCTGGCCGAATATCATTCACATTTCGAAAATAAGTATTTGTTTTTGTAAAAACCGGTATGTTTAGTATAAACCTTTCGTAAATCATTTGTGTTCCTCGAAATCCCTTCGTAATATGATTTAGAAATAAGAGTTTTGCGTTAGTTCAAAACTTTGTATGTTTTTGCAAAACGTGCATGTCTTTCCACCCCGAAAACATTTACAAAAAATGTAAAGCAGTAAAAAGTAGGGGTTATGAACTCGCCTGAATATTCCCTGTGCAAAGCTAGCTAATTACGACTTCAATGATGTCGTTTCCAAGGCTTGACTTGCTAGCGTACATTCTACAATATTCCTAACACGGAATACCTAATAAGTTTCTAAATAACGTAGTAACTAACTACGTGTAATTGAGCTCTACCGAATCGTTGACCGAACGATATTACGGTAAATTGTCAACTTAACAGAAGCGAAGAAGTTATACTTGTTAGCTCGTTTTAAGAAGTCATATGTTGATATGAAGGAATATTCGTATGAAAGTAATATATAATAAACTTGTATTATATATCATGTCTTTATCGAAATACGTGTATATGCCGTTTAGGCATTTGAAATAAATATAAAACCATATTTATTTAATAAGAGAATTCGTATTGTATAATACTTGAAATAAATATTCAAACCATATTTATCTTTCTAAAAACGAATTCGTGTCGTTTGATATTTGGAATAAATATAAAAACTATATTTATTTTGTAAAAGGATACGAGTTAACGATGTTCGAAATAAATATAACATTATATTTATTTGTAAAAGCGTTTGGAAATATCAAGGTTTGAAATATTATAAACTCGAACTCCATTAAGTGTCGTTTTGGAAACTATAATACGTGTCGTGTTTACGGATTTTTCTCGAAAAACGGGCAGAGTTTCCTCTGTTTTTGGACGCCCCGACAACACAAGTTGTCGTTATATTTGCGAAATTCAATCAAGTTTTCAAACAATATATTTATAAACTCAAGTTATATATCAAAGCGCAAACTTTATAAATACGATTTTATCATTCGGTTCGAGAGCTCGCGTCACGTGAGTAATAAAGTTATAGAAATAACATAAATAGTCACGCCGTAAATCTTTACCATCTCTCTCGTGTCGATGCGCCGAACTTGCTGACTGAGTTGACCGAGTCAGCTCACTGTTGACCTGAGTTTGACCGAGTCGACTCGGTTTGACCGAGTCAACCCGAACCACGAATTTCTGACCGTTGACCAGCTGACCCGAACCTGGGAGCCGAGCCGAGACATAACCCGAACCAAGACTGAACAATGTGAACCGAAACCATATAACTTGAGCAGTTGACTGAGTTGACTCGGTTTGACCGAGTCAACCAGAACTGTTGACGTCACCCGCATCTTGACCCGAACCACAGCTGACCCGAACAAAAGCTCGAACCACATCGGAATCTGCATACGAACCAAACAAACCCGATCAGAACTGAACCATCACTAGACCGAAGCCCGAACAAGACCCGAGATGCACCAGACGTAACATAAACCGACTTCAACATCTGAACCAAAGCTCGAACATCCGTGAGACTCGTCAGATGTGCCACCGTACGCCGCTGCTCGATCCACCGCCGTCTCCGCCGGCCGCCGCCGCGTATGGCGGTCGGCACCTCCTTCTCTCCGTCGCCCTCTCTCTCTCTGTCACGTCCCTCTCTCTCCTCCCTAGCTTCTCTCTCTCTCCGACTATGTCTCCGCCGTCGCACCACCACCGGACTGTGGTGGTGGTGGTCGGTCCTGTTGCTCGGAATCACGAAGATCGGAGGGGGGTGTCTCATCGGTGATGGAGGTCGAGAGGGGAAAGTGAAGGTGTTGGGGGTCTGCTATGTCGAACTCGAGAGGGGGGGTGTGAGGTCTGTGGATGTTTGTGAAGAGGAGAAGGTTAATTTAAGTTGAAGAAGAGAACGAATCTCTGTGTTTGTTCTTGTAATAGAGAGAGAGTAGCAAAGATGAGAAGGTATTTGATTGTATGTGGGTGTTTGTATTGTCTGCACATTGGCCCCTTATATAAAGATGATGATGATATCTTATAAGATCTAAAATTGATCTCCATAATCTTTTATAGAGATTTGTTTAGATTTTTGCAAGATTTACTCCAGATTCCAAAAGATTTTGTAAGATTTTATATTGATTTACTAATATTTAGTAAGGCTGTAGTAAATCTTGTGGAGATCTTTCGAGATCTAGTATCGGTTTTGGTGAGATTTAGTATAGATTTACTAAGATTTTGGTAGATCTTTGACAAGATTTTGTAAATCTTATGTAGATTTCACAAATCTCGATAGGATTCTAATACATCAGGTGCAGATTTAGGCTTGTGGGTTTTGGGGCTTGGGCCCATGGCCTACAAGCCCATCTCGTGTGTAAGTGGCCCGTAATTCCTACGAGACCAGTTGTCAAAAACCCTGAACTCCGTTTAATGTCAAAAATTAAAATACACAAAAATACGGTCGGTAGTCGTCGTTTGCACGCCCGTTCGTCGACTACGGTGATAATCGTGAAAAATTGTTTCGTTGTCGTTTTTAATCCGTTCTTCGATCCGGTTCCGACTGTAGTCACTAAAATTTAATTACGAAGCTAAAATATATCGTAAAAATTTAATGTTTGTCGGCGTTGTCAGTAACTTGTACGGTATCAGTTCGTTGTCGCTTGATATTCAGCAGATTTTGCGTAAATCACCATATGCGCACTGTAAAGTCGTATAGACGTTCCCAGGCACTCCAAAGGCCTAATTAAGTTAATCCGTGCTGTAAACACTATTTATTTTCGCGTTAATTACCTGTTAATCACGTAATTAAGAGCCGTAAATTACGGGTTGTCACATTCTCCCCCTGTTACAGAAATTTCGTCCTCGAAATTTAGACTATGTTATCTCTTCAGAATTGTGTTTCAAAAGTTGATGTCAAGGGAAAAACAAGATGTATAGATACAGTCACTAGTGTGACTAAGTTAACAGGATCCAACAATGACTGGAACTTCGACCAATCGAATTCCATATGAACGTTTATAACATGTAAACGAGTTCTAGAAGCAATAATATCCACTTGATGAACTTAGAATCAACAATCTCAAATGTAATAGTTTGCATGAAACGTTCGATCGTGATCAGCGCAAGCTGCAAGTCATACCGACGCCACAAGGTGTCGCAATGAATGAAACAATTTAGTAATAGAGGTGATCGAACAAGTATCACCTGTGTTTTGCATAAAACGCTCAATCATAATTAGCCCAAGCTACAAGTTTGTACTGACACCACAAGGGTCGTAGTGATTTAAATAATTCAATAATAGCGGTGATCAAACAAATCCACCGTGTTTGAAGTCAAATGAAAGCGTAATAAGGTGAATCCGAAAGTTTGTTTCAAATGACATCATGGAATTTTCAATTGAAATTTGAACATCAAAGAAATAATGTTTTCGATCGAAGGTGAAGAAGCAATGAATGTCGCAAAGCATTCGATCGATGTTGAAAGAACCGTTATGAGGTACACCGGAATATGAAATGAATTTGTGTACCATTGTCTTAACACACGATTGTGTTAAGACTGCTTTAATATCATAATTCAAGGCGGATTTAAAACAAATTAATAAAGAAATAATTAAATCCGTGCATGAGACGCGTAAGCGAGTTTAGCGCAAGCTTCAAGTTAATGAATACACCACCACAAGGTGTCGAAATCAACAAATGACTTATTGGAGTCGTAGACCAAACAAGTCCACTACGACTCGGAACAAATGAAACTCTTGTTAAAACGAATTTGAATATGATGTCTTCAATACATCATATGGTATCTTGAATTGAGTATGTGTAATGCAGAAGTTCAAACAATCGAACTTGGTTTTAGCGCAATCCGACAATAAATATATGTATTGACAAGAAAACTTTAGGCATGGTTACAACGAAAAACCATGTATGTAACTTGTAAAGAAATGATCGTGATACAATGACCATTAAGAGGAGTAGAGATACGAAAATCTACTCAGTAAATGTGAAATTCGAAATTTCAATAAAAGAAATTTGAGGACTTTACCTGGGGTTTCGTGTGACGACCAATTGTTAGGTGACATTACCATGAAATGTCGAACATAGCGTATTCGTTGTTAGTTAGGGGGGGGGGGATGCGGAGACAATCGTCTTCTCCCTTGCGTGATTTGTGTCGTTGCAGGATCGCGTGACAAGTAGTCGTTTCCTGATCGTTAGTTCTCCTGCTGACAGGGATCTAGCGACGTCGTTAAATTTGCGTCATCGTTCCTTCTCAAAGGCCTCGCCTCGCTAGTTGTATGTGTCGTACTTCAACCTCCGTTGATGTACAACTTAAGTTTCACGTATACCTGTGCACTAGCGTTGTGTGCCGCGTAGAAGGTGATGTACCCCGACATCCGTTGACGTAAAGATTGAGTTCCATGTTATGCGTAGGCTGTCTGTTCGGGAAGTTAAAATATCATAGACAATATGGATAATAGTGTGTACCCGAGTTAATATTCGCGGTTCCTACGTGATGACCTTTAATAAACACACACATGCGCAAATAATCAATCATAAAATCAAATAGTCCTCCTAGTCCCACTAGCCTCCCAGCCTCCCAGACTGAATCGCCTAGTCCCACTAGACTATCCTCCCATCCTCTCAGACTGAATCTCCTAGTCCCACTAGCCTCCCAGCCTCCCAGACTGAATCTCCTAGTCCCACTAGACTATCCTCCCAGCCTCTCAGACTGAATCTTCTAGTCCCACTAGACTATCCTCCCAGCCTCTCAGACTGAATCTCCTAGTCCCACTAGCCTCCCAGCCTCCTAGACTGAATCTCCTAGTCCCACTAGACTATCCTCCCAGCCTCTCAGACTGAATCTCCTAGTCCCACTAGCCTCCCAGCCTCCCAGACTGAATCTCCTAGTCCCACTAGACTATCCTCCCAGCCTCTCAGACTGAATCTCCTAGTCCCACTAGCCTCCCAGCCTCCCAGACTGAATCTCCTAGTCCCACTAGACTATCCTCCCAGCCTCTCAGACTGAATTCCCTTTTCCGAAGGTCTTAAATGCATGTTTCATAAACTCTCAGAGTGTTGTGCACTGTATGAAATCGTTTCGTGTACCATGTATAAAACACAACTTTAGCGTATGTTTGAAAACGAAATTTTTGACTGTTTGTTTTTCGGCAACGGTTGGAGACCATATTCGAGTACTAGGAGTTCTGTATGTATTCAACGTCTTAATAATCTAAGTCCCAGAGAAAAGTGAGGTTAGAGCCTAGGTATCACAACAGGAACCTAATTCACTGTAACCTATTGCTCTGATACCAATCTGTCACACCCCGAAATTATCAGAGCTTGGCGTGACTGGACTGGTATCGTCATTGCACAGCGGAAGCAAAAAGCTAAGACTTTCTAGAAATTGAACGCCTGCTAAGTACTCGAATTCTCGATGGTTCTCCTATTCCAACCGTGCCTTGTCCTAGAACTGTAACCTGAGAAAGAACATGCGAGAAAAATCAACATAACGTTGAGCGAGTTCATAGTTTGTTTGTAAAAGATTTGAGTTAAATCTTTTGAGTTGTGAAAGGTTTGAAATAAATCTTTGGAATAACCGGTTTTTGAAGTAGTATTAAGAAAATGGATTTAAAAACCATTTCCTGGCAAAGTTATATGGAAACGTTGTGTTTGTAACACGTTATGTTCATAAAACCATGTTTTTGTAATGTTCGTATAATCATCAATGCCCACCCAGACTTTGACCCGCATAATCCTATGCCTTAAATTTTGTATAAAACATGGTATTTAATTTGTATGAACAAGTATGTTTCGTAAGTATAAAGTTCCTGGTATGTAGCAAATAAGGGGACTTGTGATCACCAATGGTTTGTAAGGCCACTGATATATGTGAAGTGCAAATAGGGAGACTCAAACCTAGCAGATTTCGCCACGGCATTTGTATATGGACAAAGTCACCCCAAGGTCCGTTTCTAGTTTGGCCTGGGGCTGGGCTCGCTACACCCAGATAGATCTATCGCTCCTGTCCCTCGGTCCTACCATGAGGACTAATGGCCTCATATTGCTCCTACCCACTCACATGATCTGAGTAATACACCTCCTTACGCTAACCATACCATGTATAAAATAAACCCCTGGTCACCCTGACCAGATTCCTGGTTACCCTAACCAAATCCCCGGTCACCCTGGCCGAATATCATTCACATTTCGAAAATAAGTATTTGTTTTTGTAAAAACCGGTATGTTTAGTATAAACCTTTCGTAAATCATTTGTGTTCCTCGAAATCCCTTCGTAATATGATTTAGAAATATGATTTTTGCGTTAGTTCAAAACTTTGTATGTTTTTGCAAAACGTGCATGTCTTTCCACCCCGAAAACATTTACAAAAAATGTAAAGCAGTAAAAAGTAGGGGTTATGAACTCGCCTGAATATTCCCTGTGCAAAGCTAGCTAATTACGACTTCAATGATGTCGTTTCCAAGGCTTGACTTGCTAGCGTACATTCTACAATATTCCTAACACGGAATACCTAATAAGTTTCTAAATAACGTAGTAACTAACTACGTGTAATTGAGCTCTACCGAATCGTTGACCGAACGATATTACGGTAAATTGTCAACTTAACAGAAGCGAAGAAGTTATACTTGTTAGCTCGTTTTAAGAAGTCGTATGTTGATATGAAGGAATATTCGTATGAAAGTAATATATAATAAACTTGTATTATATATCATGTCTTTATCGAAATACGTGTATATGCCGTTTAGGCGTTTGAAATAAATATAAAACCATATTTATTTAATAAGAGAATTCGTATTGTATAATACTTGAAATAAATATTCAAACCATATTTATCTTTTTAAAAACGAATTCGTGTCGTTTGATATTTGGAATAAATATAAAAACTATATTTATTTTGTAAAAGGATACGAGTTAACGATGTTCGAAATAAATATAACATTATATTTATTTGTAAAAGCGTTTGGAAATATCAAGGTTTGAAATATTATAAACTCGAACTCCATTAAGTGTCGTTTTGGAAACTATAATACGTGTCGTGTTTACGGATTTTTCTCGAAAAACGGGCAGAGTTTCCTCTGTTTTTGGACGCCCCGACAACACAAGTTGTCGTTATATTTGCGAAATTCAATCAAGTTTTCAAACAATATATTTATAAACTCAAGTTATATATCAAAGCGCAAACTTTATAAATACGATTTTATCATTCGGTTCGAGAGCTCGCTTCACGTGAGTAATAAAGTTATAGAAATAACATAAATAGTCACGCCGTAAATCTTTACCATCTCTCTCGTGTCGATGCGCCGAACTTGCTGACTGAGTTGACCGAGTCAGCTCACTGTTGACCTGAGTTTGACCGAGTCGACTCGGTTTGACCGAGTCAACCCGAACCACGAATTTCTGACCGTTGACCAGCTGACCCGAACCTGGGAGCCGAGCCGAGACATAACCCGAACCAAGACTGAACAATGTGAACCGAAACCATATAACTTGAGCCGTTGACTGAGTTGACTCGGTTTGACCGAGTCAACCAGAACTGTTGACGTCACCCGCATCTTGACCCGAACCACAGCTGACCCGAACAAAAGCTCGAACCACATCGGAATCTGCATACGAACCAAACAAACCCGATCAGAACTGAACCATCACTAGACCGAAGCCCGAACAAGACCCGAGATGCACCAGACGTAACATAAACCGACTTCAACATCTGAACCAAAGCTCGAACATCCGTGAGACTCGTCAGATGTGCCACCGTACGCCGCTGCTCGATCCACCGCCGTCTCCGCCGGCCGCCGCCGCGTATGGCGGTCGGCACCTCCTTCTCTCCGTCGCCCTCTCTCTCTCTGTCACGTCCCTCTCTCTCCTCCCTAGCTTCTCTCTCTCTCCGACTATGTCTCCGCCGTCGCACCACCACCGGACTGTGGTGGTGGTGGTCGGTCCTGTTGCTCGGAATCACGAAGATCGGAGGGGGGTGTCTCATCGGTGATGGAGGTCGAGAGGGGAAAGTGAAGGTGTTGGGGGTCTGCTATGTCGAACTCGAGAGGGGGGGTGTGAGGTCTGTGGATGTTTGTGAAGAGGAGAAGGTTAATTTAAGTTGAAGAAGAGAACGAATCTCTGTGTTTGTTCTTGTAATAGAGAGAGAGTAGCAAAGATGAGAAGGTATTTGATTGTATGTGGGTGTTTGTATTGTCTGCACATTGGCCCCTTATATAAAGATGATGATGATATCTTATAAGATCTAAAATTGATCTCCATAATCTTTTATAGAGATTTGTTTAGATTTTTGCAAGATTTACTCCAGATTCCAAAAGATTTTGTAAGATTTTATATTGATTTACTAATATTTAGTAAGGCTGTAGTAAATCTTGTGGAGATCTTTCGAGATCTAGTATCGGTTTTGGTGAGATTTAGTATAGATTTACTAAGATTTTGGTAGATCTTTGACAAGATTTTGTAAATCTTATGTAGATTTCACAAATCTCGATAGGATTCTAATACATCAGGTGCAGATTTAGGCTTGTGGGTTTTGGGGCTTGGGCCCATGGCCTACAAGCCCATCTCGTGTGTAAGTGGCCCGTAATTCCTACGAGACCAGTTGTCAAAAACCCTGAACTCCGTTTAACGTCAAAAATTAAAATACACAAAAATACGGTCGGTAGTCGTCGTTTGCACGCCCGTTCGTCGACTACGGTGATAATCGTGAAAAATTGTTTCGTTGTCGTTTTTAATCCGTTCTTCGATCCGGTTCCGACTGTAGTCACTAAAATTTAATTACGAAGCTAAAATATATCGTAAAAATTTAATGTTTGTCGGCGTTGTCAGTAACTTGTACGGTATCAGTTCGTTGTCGCTTGATATTCAGCAGATTTTGCGTAAATCACCATATGCGCACTGTAAAGTCGTATAGACGTTCCCAGGCACTCCAAAGGCCTAATTAAGTTAATACGTGCTGTAAACACTATTTATTATCGCGTTAATTACCTGTTAATCACGTAATTAAGAGCCGTAAATTACGGGTTGTCACATTATTACCGCCGATTCGTTGAAAACTTCTCAAAGATTGCAGTTCCTCTAATTGCTCTAACTCAGAAGAACAAACCCTTTGAATGGGGAACCAAACAAGAAGAAGCGTTTTAGACCTTGAAGCAGAAGCTTTGTGATGCACCTATTCTATCTTTGCCTGAGGGCAATGATGATTTTGTCGTGTATTGTGATGCATTAAATTTGGGACTTGGCTGTGTTCTCATGCAAAGGAATAAAGTCATAGCATATGCATCAAGGCAGTTGAAGGTACAGGAGAAGAACTACACCACTCATGATCTTGAGTTGGGTGCAGTTGTCTTCGCTCTCAAGATCTGGAGACATTATTTGTATGGTACAAAATGTGTGGTTTTCACTGACCACAAGAGTCTTCAGCACATCTTCAATCAGAAAGAACTCAACATGAGGCAACGACGTTGGGTTTAACTTCTGAACGACTATGACTGCGAAATTCGCTACCATCCTGGTAAGGTGAATGTCGTGGCTGACGCTTTAAGTCGTAAAGAACGTGTCAAGCTTCATTGTGTTCGTGTTCAATGTCGCAACCCCCGATCCCTTATCTGTCCCGGGAACGGGCGGACGCGAACTCAGATTTTTGGTGGTATCAGTTATTTAATCTTGCAGCGGAATTTACATCAGGACTGTAGTTAGGAAATATTTATCAGAGTAAAACCACCATATTTGATATTAATAATCACATGGGTAAAACCCAAGTTTCTTATTACAATACATTCATAGGGATACACCCTATTTTATTGAATTTAAAACAACATCTTTTAGGTAACTTTTATAGCCACATTTTTCCCAAGCCTTCAGTGCTCTCCAGCTGGCTTTTTACTAATTGGCTGTCACATTTTGTTACCTGAAACATCTTTTTAAAACATTTATCAGCGGGAAATACTGGTGAGTGAATCCTAGTTTAATCAAGAAACATTTTATCAATTAAAACAGTATTGAGAGCGATCACATTGTTTATTTCTACACAATTACTCATTCAGTACTGTCAATCCTGACTTGTGGGTCATATTACTCATTGGCTAACTCTTTGTCCAATGGTAACGTCCTGTCATCCCCGACTTACTACTCACAAGGTAGTAAATTTTGTATACAAAACCCCAACATACCGGCAGTAATTGAAGAACTACAAATGTAACACCTGTGCCTCCACGGCCATCAAACAAATACCGAACCAATGAAATATCATATTTCATACTTGGGATTTGTAAAAATATGTGTATCATTTGCACATATCAATTCTTGTTCAATTTCAAACTCTAAATCGCTTTCTGGAAGGTTATACGCGCACCGATGCGTAAATATAACCAGTTTAATGCAACAAACACTCCGGAATAGTGACATAGGCTTAACATACCTTAAATAACCTTTACTTAACTTAGAAATAAGTTTTGAAGGCTTTGGTATGGCAAAATCAAAGTTTAATCGCTTACAGGGACTAAAGTTGACAAACTGTGAAAGTATGCCAATTTGAACTGTAACAGACATTCCAGAACATGACCATAAGTTAAACATACCATAAATATCCTTTACATAGCTTAGAAATAGGCTTTGAGGGGTTCGGTGTGCTAAAATAAACTTTTGTGTCATTTAGGGACTAAAAGTGTCAAAAAGTGCACAAGATTGCATTTTCGCGCATAACTTACGTTCTGAATACATCTGGACATCCAAAAATTTATGTAAGCATGACTACATTATATTTTAGTGTTCGCCATAAGAAAAATCCATTCGTCGCGTCATTTGGATCGTTTTTCGCGCTTATGCGCATTCCGTCGTAATTAAGCGAACATCGCGTTCGTACGACCAAACGAACCAACACCCGGCATATTTTTGAGCATGTTTCATGTCCACAATGTTTAGGCATCATTTTAGGGCCTTAAATTTGGCTTTAAGGGCCTTGGAAGTGTCGGAAATGGCCTTAAACACGTGCAGGGACTGAAACTGTAATTTCTGAAACTTATTGCTGATCTGTGACTGCTAGGCGGCCCGCCTCAGTTCCTGAGAATCCTTAGGCGGCCCGCGAGGCACCTTCTGACCAGGTTAAATGTTTTTAACAGCAGGTTCCAGCTGTTCGATCCACATCCACACATTCTCAATCGTCTAGTCAGCGGATAAGAACCTAATTTCATCCACCATAAGGTTCCGACAAGTGTACGCCTTGGATCATGGCACGTTTTCCATGAAACGATCTTAACGGTTCTCCGAATACTATAAATACCCCATCACCCCAACCTCATTTCTTACAAGAATTCTGATTTGAGAGCTCTAAGTTGAAACCATTGTTTCATACCTGAGTTCTTGGATCGGGATTAGCATTCGGGGACCCTTCGTAAGTATTCTTTCGTTCTTTTCCTTATTTTATTGCTTTTCGAGTCAGAAAGTCAAACTTTGTTTGACTTTCAGCGTTGACCAGTAATGGTCAATGCGAAGTTCGTTTGAACTTCGCAACGTGAGTGTAATCACGTTGGTTATAGTCCCTTGGGACTATGCCTACTGATTACCACGTTGTCTAGGGTCGTAGGGTAAGCGATCTAATAAATCGCTTATACCCTCGAACCCGACCCATTTGGTCGATCATTAGGATCCGAACAAACACATTAGGTGACCATAGTAGGTAGGGAATAACCTTCCGAGGTTATACCCTATGGTCACATCGTTTAAGTAGTTGTATGATAGGTAGTTTATATGCCTTAGGTAAATTACCAGAATACCCTTTTCATGTATAATTGGTAATTAAGCATATGTAACCTAAACTTTTGTCACATAACTGATTATGTAACATGTTTAGGCATATAACACTTGTCATATGACTAGTTAGACGGTCCGAACGCGTTTCACGCGAACGACGCGTTAAAGTAGCATAAGCTACCTAAACGGGTCGTAATGGGTCGTATACACTTAGGTTAAGTTTCATTTAGTATGTAGGCTTCGTTAAACCAAATGACACGAGTCTCTACACTCGTTTGGTTTACAAACCCTAATGCGACCCGATCTTCCGATCTAGGTCCGGTTAATTAACATAGTTACCTATATTAGGTGCCGTTTGATATCCGCGATCTCTAGCATTGTTTGGTTGTTACTCAAGGACTTCTGAGCAATCTCAAGTGAGTACATAGACCCCTCTTTTACTGTTTTCTAAACTGTTTTGGGGTGGAACACATGTGCCTACTTGTTACTTTCATGCTTTCCTGTTTTCACATCATATACATGCTATGTTCGTTAGTACATTATAGTACATGATTTCATTACACTTTATGCTAGGTGTGCCCATTGTGTGCATTACTTAGTACATTGTTTTACATGACATTTCATGCTAGGTGTGCCCATTATGTGCATTACTTAGTACATTGTTTTATCTGACATTTCATGCTAGGTGTGCCCATTATGTGCATTACTTAGTACATCGTTTTACATGACATTTCACGCTATGTATGTTCATTTGATTACATACTTAGTGCATTGTTTTCACATGTTTACATTTTGGTATGACATTTGGTTTGTTTACATGGGACAATACATTCATTAACATTAGCTACGCCGTTCGTTAGTAGGTAGTGGTACCATAGGAATTGACAACTCCCGTTCCGGACATCCCAGGGAAAGGGGACAGAAAGGAATGACCGAATTTGATGATATAAGACAGATAGACCTTTAATTTGTTTAAAGGGTTTATCACCACAGTCGCAAGGCTTGGATGTATGCATTTTCACAATACCGCATAAATGTTCATATTAAATAGTTGCATGCATTTACACAAAACATAGCTTTGATTTAAACCAAGTTTTTACTTCAATACTTTGTTTTTGTGCATATGGTTTAGTTGAGACATTTCACTTGCCATACATGACATTTTGACATAGACATTTGACATGGATATTTGACATAGACATTTGACATGGATATTTGACATAGACATTTGACATGGATATTTGACATAGACATTTGACATGGATATTTGACATAGACATTTTGACATGATTTACATTTGACACAAACACTTTTGACATTGGTTTTACATACTACATGATTTACATCTTGACATGAACACTTTGACATATTATTTAATACATTTGACAATTGAATTAAACATAGACTTCTTACATTGGTTGGTTTGGTTTGATTAAGTGATTAAGTAACGATGCGTGTGTAATATGATACAAGCATGGTGGATACGCCGCTGGTACTTCCTATATATAAGTGTTTGTATGGTATTATATGTCGTAACGTTATTTGAATCATTTCAGTTTGAGACAAAGAACATTTCATACAAATAACATACTTTTCACAAGACATTGATTTATAAACAACTTATCTTATGCAAACATATTTTACTTGGTTATTCATTTAACCTTACATTTATTTATACTTATCATCTGATCTTATCGTTTTTCAAATGATTTAAAAGACAAAGCAAATAACAAGGTTCATGACTAAACATTTTCTCAAACATAAGTCATGAATCTTATTTTCACAAAACCTATGTATCTCACAGGCATTTTTATGCTGACGTACCTATTTTCACATGTGTTTTTCAGGAACTGTTGCATAAGATGATCAAGATACACATAGGCAGACTTGGGCTTTAGTGACAATAAAAGATGCAAGACTAGTTAATTATGTTGTATTTCCTTGTTTAATTAAGACATTGTAACACTTTTAATCAATAAAACGAAACTTTAACTTCCATGGTTGTGAAACATTAATTCTGTTACAACACTCCCCGATGTTTCCGCCACGTTTTGTATGTTCTACGTGGTCGGGGTGTGACAGAAAAGATGGTATCAGAGCTAATGGTTATAGGGAATTAGGTTATTAGTAATGCTTTGACCTAGTCTATAACCTTCTTAGGACCCTAACGCGAGTTTACTTGCGTTTAGTCATAAAAACAATACCGTCACCTATCCTTAGGCGACGATCACAACTAGAACATGAATTTCAAAACCGCTTTGAAAACTAATCATCTGTTCTAGGATGATTGATTACTAGGTTTTGAACCCTCTATTGTAAGGTTTTGAACTCTCTATTATATGGTTTTGAACCCTTTGAGTTTTCAAAATCTCGTCAAGGTTTTGGGTTTTAAATAATGTGAACACGTGCAAACTGGAAGGGTGAATGCCTGTATTCTGGGTTTTCTGTCTAGGCAAGCACTTCGTATACATCTCATCAGACGCGAGACCAGTTGTGCTTACCTGGGAATTCTTGGAATGAGTGTTCACTTATAGGCGAGCATGTCTTCGCGATACATTATTTTTGACCCATTTACTTTGATTTGTCACCATCTCATTTGTTTGCCTTAGGTAACAAACAAATGGTCAAAATTTTCATTCGTTACCATTCTATATTGATTACCCAATAACCTTTCACTTGCTTCTTCCTATGTCTTTCATTTCCTTCTAGAATGTCTATTCCTCTCAGCACTTGTCAAACGTCCGAGCGAACAGCCAAATTTGTCCAGCAAATAGGCGAAGTGATTCAGAAGACTGTGGATTTAGGCATTGCCATGGCTCGTCTCAACAATGAAGTCTCCCATCTCGACAATGAAGCCACTCAAGAGCCACTGAAGGAAGCAGAAGTCAGGCTTGCACCAACATCAAGGAAGCGTAAGGCTTCGAGGAAACCCGCAGCGGTTACACCTAATCAAGCTGGACCTAGCCAAGTGGCAAGGCCACCAGCTAGGAAGCCGTACTTAGGAACTGCTCCTAGGTGCAAGCGATGCAACCGTCATCATTCAAACCTCATACCCTGCTCCAAATGTACCTACTGTGGACGGAGGGGACATTTGGTCAACACATGCCGCTTTGCTATCCAGAACAAAGCTGTTGCAAATCTTGCTGCTACCCAACTCCAAGTCAACCCTACTCAAGCTCGTTTCCCGCGTGGTACTTGCTACAACTGTGGTGATGCGAGCCATTTCAGGAACAACTGCCCGAAGATAGTCAGTGCAAATCCAACCCTCGGATGAGCATTCGGCTAAACAAAGGATGTGTTGTCTAATGCCTTTGTTTCTTTTGTTTTCGTGTATTGTGAAACAATATGTCTTGTTCATAAATAAAAGTTGTTGTTCACAATTCTGATATACAAGTATCATTACATGAGTTTATGGCTTTTCCCTATAATACCTGCACTAAGGAACTATGTTCCTTACAAACTACTCTTGTGATTCTCTTTTTCAAATGATCGCTCATGAGTCCCTCGAGAATTTTAAGTACTCGTTTCATTCTAAGATGCGAAGTACAGAAAATAAAGTGACATTATGAGTAATCATGCTTCAGCACATCGTTACCTTTAAATCCTTGGTTGGATAACTAAGGATATTTTCAAATCTCATACCCATTACATTTTGATTTTTCAACATACACAGTACAAGTATTTCAAAACAATCTTCATGATCTCAAAACATTTCATATAGTTTGAAAACAATTTTTCTAGATGCATTGTCTATGTTATTTCAAAAACATTGGCCATGTTATCAAAACCAACCTTTCTAATTTCAAAATATTTCATATAGTCTGAAGACAATATTAACACAATACATTTTCTGATCAAGTGCATGATTTCGAAAAGCATCATTCATGTCTTTCAAAAACCTTATACATAATTTCAAAATTCATCTCGCATGATTTTAAAACATTTTTGTAAATATATCTACCTAATACACCTACTTTATGATTTCAAAAGTATTATATATAAGGTTTCAAAAATGTTAAACACATTTTTCTTAAAAGAACCCCATGCATAGTTTTCAAAAATATTTTCCTCATACATTGACTTAACCTTCAAAATTCTGCTTCATATGTCGCCTTGACATATCAAGCATCTCAACTTCATAAGCATTTTACATCATGTTTTGACCTAAGCACATCCAGTGCAAGGTTTCAAAACATCTTCAACTTCTAAAATTCATATGGGATCTTTTTATCTTTACAATTAGATCCCTGTGGATGATTATCATTTAAATCAGAGTCCTTAATTGGATTCCTTATGTACCTTAATTCGAACAGTTCGGTTCCAAATAATCGAAGTCGAATTTTCTTTTTGAATCTTTCTATCTTTATAGTTGGATTCTTGGTAACGTTTAAAGTACCAAATGAAATCCACGGAATGGATTCCTAGTGTGCTTTAAATGCATGTACGCAATTTACAAGACAAATTAACGAACAATTTTGTGGTTATGTGACTATGTGTTTATTCATCATATGTTTTCTTTTATGCATTTTTGTGTTTTTGTATACTCTGGATATTCGTTATCCAAATCCTCGCAGGATCTTTCATATCTTCATATGAGGGATTCGTAGCAGGATATTCAAAAGGTACTACCTTCAATCCTTAATGGGCTTCTATGTAATAGTTAAGACCCTTGGGTTATATAGTACCATTCCATGTTTCATAAGAGACCCTCTTAGTGGTCTAGTCAAAAAGATTGATTCACAATTTGGTTAAAGAACGACATCTAGTGATGTAGCTGGACAGACTCCTTGATAGTCTATTTAGATCATTTATTGATTTAATTAAAAGGACTCTATGGCGGTCTAGTCATGCTCATCACCGGTTTGTTCATTTGGTTTTCCCCTACACATTATAAAATAGACTGTGTAAACTGTGCAAGGAATTGTCTGATTATGGACGCGTACATAATTATGAGATTCGGTGCACGGTAACCAGAGTAAGATTTATTATGTGTAAGAACCGATAGTGACAACAATAACGAAATGAGAACGATGTAATGGAGGTACGGTGGACGCACCAATGACGCTTCATATACTTGTATATAAGTATCCCTCTTACATTACAATCATGATGTTATTAAAGGTTACTAGAAGTTCAGAACCCTAACCAATGTTGTTCGATCTTTTCAAACTTCATGCTTTCAAGCTCTCACAAGTTTCCTCTAAATAAATTTCGGGACGAAATTTCCTAAAGTAGGGGAGACTGTAACACCTGTGCCTCCACGGCCATCAAACAAATACCGAACCAATGAAATATCATATTTCATACTTGGTATTTGTAAAAATATGTGTATCATTTGCACATATCAATTCTTGTTCAATTTCAAACTCTAAATCGCTTTCTGGAAGGTTATACGCGCACCGATGCGTAAATATAACCAGTTTAATGCAACAAACACTCCGGAATAGTGACATAGGCTTAACATACCTTAAATAACCTTTACTTAACTTAGAAATAAGTTTTGAAGGCTTTGGTATGGCAAAATCAAAGTTTAATCGCTTACAGGGACTAAAGTTGACAAACTGCGAAAGTATGCCAATTTGAACTGTAACAGACATTCCGGAACATGACCATAAGTTAAACATACCATAAATATCCTTTACATAGCTTAGAAATAGGCTTTGAGGGGTTCGGTGTGCTAAAATAAACTTTTGTGTCATTCAGGGACTAAAAGTGTCAAAAAGTGCACAAGTTTGCATTTTCGCGCATAACTTACGTTCTGAATACATCTGGACATCCAAAAATTTATGTAAGCATGACTACATTATATTTTAGTGTTCTCCATAAGAAAAATCCATTCGTCGCGTCATTTGGATCGTTTTTCGCGCTTATGCGCATTCCGTCGTAATTAAGCGAACATCGCGTTCGTACGACCAAACGAACCAACACCCGGCATATTTTTGAGCATGTTTCATGTCCACTATGTTTAGGCATCATTTTAGGGCCTTAAAGTTGGCTTTACGGGCCTTGGAAGTGTCGGAAATGGCCTTAAACACGTGCAGGGACTGAAACTGTAATTTCTGAAACTTATTGCTGATCTGTGACTGCTAGGCGGCCCGCCTCAGTTCCTGAGAATCCTTAGGCGGCCCGCAAGGCACCTTCTGACCAGGTTAAATGTTTTTAACAGCAGGTTCCAGCTGTTCGATCCACATCCACACATTCTCAATCGTCTAGTCAGCGGATAAGAACCTAATTTCATCCACCATAAGGTTCCGACAAGTGTACGCCTTGGATCATGGCACGTTTTCCATGAAACGATCTTAACGGTTCTCCGAATACTATAAATACCCCATCACCCCAACCTCATTTCTTACAAGAATTCTGATTTGAGAGCTCTAAGTTGAAACCATTGTTTCATACCTGAGTTCTTGGATCGGGATTAGCATTCGGGGACCCTTCGTAAGTATTCTTTCGTTCTTTTCCTTATTTTATTGCTTTTCGAGTCAGAAAGTCAAACTTTGTTTGACTTTCAGCGTTGACCAGTAATGGTCAATGCGAAGTTCGTTTGAACTTCGCAACGTGAGTGTAATCACGTTGGTTATAGTCCCTTGGGACTATGCCTACTGATTACCACGTTGTCTAGGGTCGTAGGGTAAGCGATCTAATAAATCGCTTATACCCTCGAACCCGACCCATTTGGTCGATCATTAGGATCCGACCAAACACATTAGGTGACCATAGTAGGTAGGGAATAACCTTCCGAGGTTATACCCTATGGTCACATCGTTTAAGTAGTTGTATGATAGGTAGTTTATATGCCTTAGGTAAATTACCAGAATACCCTTTTCATGTATAATTGGTAATTAAGCATATGTAACCTAAACTTTTGTCACATAACTGATTATGTAACATGTTTAGGCATATAACACTTGTCATAGGACTAGTTAGACGGTCCGAACGCGTTTCACGCGAACGACGCGTTAAAGTAGCATAAGCTACCTAAACGGGTCGTAATGGGTCGTAAACACTTAGGTTAAGTTTCATTTAGTATGTAGGCTTCGTTAAACCAAATGACACGAGTCTCTACACTCGTTTGGTTTACAAACCCTAATGCGACCCGATCTTCCGATCTAGGTCCGGTTAATTAACATAGTTACCTATATTAGGTGCCGTTTGATATCCGCGATCTCTAGCATTGTTTGGTTGTTACTCAAGGACTTCTGAGCAATCTCAAGTGAGTACATAGACCCCTCTTTTACTGTTTTCTAAACTGTTTTGGGGTGGAACACATGTGCCTACTTGTTACTTTCATGCTTTCCTGTTTTCACATCATATACATGCTATGTTCGTTAGTACATTATAGTACATGATTTCATTACACTTTATGCTAGGTGTGCCCATTGTGTGCATTACTTAGTACATTGTTTTACATGACATTTCATGCTAGGTGTGCCCATTATGTGCATTACTTAGTACATTGTTTTACCTGACATTTCATGCTAGGTGTGCCCATTATGTGCATTACTTAGTACATCGTTTTACATGACATTTCACGCTATGTATGTTCATTTGATTACATACTTAGTGCATTGTTTTCACATGTTTACATTTTGGTATGACATTTGGTTTGTTTACATGGGACAATACATTCATTAACATTAGCTACGCCGTTCGTTAGTAGGTAGTGGTACCATAGGAATTGACAACTCCCGTTCCGGACATCCCAGGGAAAGGGGACAGAAAGGAATGACCGAATTCGATGATATAAGACAGATAGACCTTTAATTTGTTTAAAGGGTTTATCACCACAGTCGCAAGGCTTGGATGTATGCATTTTCACAATACCGCATAAATGTTCATATTAAATAGTTGCATGCATTTACACAAAACATAGCTTTGATTTAAACCAAGTTTTTACTTCAATACTTTGTTTTTGTGCATATGGTTTAGTTGAGACATTTCACTTGCCATACATGACATTTTGACATAGACATTTGACATGGATATTTGACATAGACATTTGACATGGATATTTGACATAGACATTTGACATGGATATTTGACATAGACATTTGACATAGATATTTGACATAGACATTTGACATGGATATTTGACATAGACATTTTGACATGATTTACATTTGACACAAACACTTTTGACATTGGTTTTACATACTACATGATTTACATCTTGACATGAACACTTTGACATATTATTTAATACATTTGACAATTGAATTAAACATAGACTTCTTACATTGGTTGGTTTGGTTTGATTAAGTGATTAAGTAACGATGCGTGTGTAATATGATACAAGCATGGTGGATACGCCGCTGGTACTTCCTATATATAAGTGTTTGTATGGTATTATATGTCGTAACGTTATTTGAATCATTTCAGTTTGAGACAAAGAACATTTCATACAAATAACATACTTTTCACAAGACATTGATTTATAAACAACTTCTCTTATGCAAACATATTTTACTTGGTTATTCATTTAACCTTACATTTATTTATACTTATCATCTGATCTTATCGTTTTTCAAATGATTTAAAAGACAAAGCAAATAACAAGGTTCATGACTAAACATTTTCTCAAACATAAGTCATGAATCTTATTTTCACAAAACCTATGTATCTCACAGGCATTTTTATGCTGACGTACCTATTTTCACATGTGTTTTTCAGGAACTGTTGCATAAGATGATCAAGATACACATAGGCAGACTTGGGCTTTAGTGACAATAAAAGATGCAAGACTAGTTAATTATGTTGTATTTCCTTGTTTAATTAAGACATTGTAACACTTTTAATCAATAAAACGAAACTTTAACTTCCATGGTTGTGAAACATTAATTCTGTTACAACACTCCCCGATGTTTCCGCCACGTTTTGTATGTTCTACGTGGTCGGGGTGTGACAGAAAAGATGGTATCAGAGCTAATGGTTATAGGGAATTAGGTTATTAGTAATGCTTTGACCTAGTCTATAACCTTCTTAGGACCCTAACGCGAGTTTACTTGCGTTTAGTCATAAAAACAATACCGTCACCTATCCTTAGGCGACGATCACAACTAGAACATGAATTTCAAAACCGCTTTGAAAACTAATCATCTGTTCTAGGATGATTGATTACTAGGTTTTGAACCCTCTATTGTAAGGTTTTGAACTCTCTATTATATGGTTTTGAACCCTTTGAGTTTTCAAAATCTCGTCAAGGTTTTGGGTTTTAAATAATGTGAACACGTGCAAACTGGAAGGGTGAATGCCTGTATTCTGGGTTTTCTGTCTAGGCAAGCACTTCGTATACATCTCATCAGACGCGAGACCAGTTGTGCTTACCTGGGAATTCTTGGAATGAGTGTTCACTTATAGGCGAGCATGTCTTCGCGATACATTATTTTTGACCCATTTACTTTGATTTGTCACCATCTCATTTGTTTGCCTTAGGTAACAAACAAATGGTCAAAATTTTCATTCGTTACCATTCTATATTGATTACCCAATAACCTTTCACTTGCTTCTTCCTATGTCTTTCATTTCCTTCTAGAATGTCTATTCCTCTCAGCACTTGTCAAACGTCCGAGCGAACAGCCAAATTTGTCCAGCAAATAGGCGAAGTGATTCAGAAGACTGTGGATTTAGGCATTGCCATGGCTCGTCTCAACAATGAAGTCTCCCATCTCGACAATGAAGCCACTCAAGAGCCACTGAAGGAAGCAGAAGTCAGGCTTGCACCAACATCAAGGAAGCGTAAGGCTTCGAGGAAACCCGCAGCGGTTACACCTAATCAAGCTGGACCTAGCCAAGTGGCAAGGCCACCAGCTAGGAAGCCGTACTTAGGAACTGCTCCTAGGTGCAAGCGATGCAACCGTCATCATTCAAACCTCATACCCTGCTCCAAATGTACCTACTGTGGACGGAGGGGACATTTGGTCAACACATGCCGCTTTGCTATCCAGAACAAAGCTGCTGCAAATCTTGCTGCTACCCAACTCCAAGTCAACCCTACTCAAGCTCGTTTCCCGCGTGGTACTTGCTACAACTGTGGTGATGCGAGCCATTTCAGGAACAACTGCCCGAAGATAGTCAGTGCAAATCCAACCCTCGGATGAGCATTCGGCTAAACAAAGGATGTGCTGTCTAATGCCTTTGTTTCTTTTGTTTTCGTGTATTGTGAAACAATATGTCTTGTTCATAAATAAAAGTTGTTGTTCACAATTCTGATATACAAGTATCATTACATGAGTTTATGGCTTTTCCCTATAATACCTGCACTAAGGAACTATGTTCCTTACAAACTACTCTTGTGATTCTCTTTTTCAAATGATCGCTCATGAGTCCCTCGAGAATTTTAAGTACTCGTTTCATTCTAAGATGCGAAGTACAGAAAATAAAGTGACATTATGAGTAATCATGCTTCAGCACATCGTTACCTTTAAATCCTTGGTTGGATAACTAAGGATATTTTCAAATCTCATACCCATTACATTTTGATTTTTCAACATACACAGTACAAGTATTTCAAAACAATCTTCATGATCTCAAAACATTTCATATAGTTTGAAAACAATTTTTCTAGATGCATTGTCTATGTTATTTCAAAAACATTGGCCATGTTATCAAAACCAACATTTCTAATTTCAAAATATTTCATATAGTCTGAAGACAATATTAACACAATACATTTTCTGATCAAGTGCATGATTTCGAAAAGCATCATTCATGTCTTTCAAAAACCTTATACATAATTTCAAAATTCATCTCGCATGATTTTAAAACATTTTTTGTAAATATATCTACCTAATACACCTACTTTATGATTTCAAAAGTATTATATATAAGGTTTCAAAAATGTTAAACACATTTTTCTTAAAAGAACCCCATGCATAGTTTTCAAAAATATTTTCCTCATACATTGACTTAACCTTCAAAATTCTGCTTCATATGTCGCCTTGACATATCAAGCATCTCAACTTCATAAGCATTTTACATCATGTTTTGACCTAAGCACATCCAGTGCAAGGTTTCAAAACATCTTCAACTTCTAAAATTCATATAGGATCTTTTTATCTTTACAATTAGATCCCTGTGGATGATTATCATTCAAATCAGAGTCCTTAATTGGATTCCTTATGTACCTTAATTCGAACAGTTCGGTTCCAAATAATCGAAGTCGAATTTTCTTTTTGAATCTTTCTATCTTTATAGTTGGATTCTTGGTAACGTTTAAAGTACCAAATGAAATCCACGGAATGGATTCCTAGTGTGCTTTAAATGCATGTACGCAATTTACAAGACAAATTAACGAACAATTTTGTGGTTATGTGACTATGTGTTTATTCATCATATGTTTTCTTTTATGCATTTTTGTGTTTTTGTATACTCTGGATATTCGTTATCCAAATCCTCGCAGGATCTTTCATATCTTCATATGAGGGATTCGTAGCAGGATATTCAAAAGGTACTACCTTCAATCCTTAATGGGCTTCTATGTAATAGTTAAGACCCTTGGGTTATATAGTACCATTCCATGTTTCATAAGAGACCCTCTTAGTGGTCTAGTCAAAAAGATTGATTCACAATTTGGTTAAAGAACGACATCTAGTGATGTAGCTGGATAGACTCCTTGATAGTCTATTTAGATCATTTATTGATTTAATTAAAAGGACTCTATGGCGGTCTAGTCACGCTCATCACCGGTTTGTTCATTTGGTTTTCCCCTACACATTATAAAATAGACTGTGTAAACTGTGCAAGGAATTGTCTGATTATGGACGCGTACATAATTATGAGATTCGGTGCACGGTAACCACAGTAAGATTTATTATGTGTAAGAACCGATAGTGACAACAATAACGAAATGAGAACGATGTAATGGAGGTACGGTGGACGCACCAATGACGCTTCATATACTTGTATATAAGTATCCCTCTTACATTGCAATCATGATGTTATTAAAGGTTACTAGAAGTTCAGAACCCTAACCAATGTTGTTCGATCTTTTCAAACTTCATGCTTTCAAGCTCTCACAAGTTTCCTCTAAATAAATTTCGGGACGAAATTTCCTAAAGTAGGGGAGACTGTAACACCTGTGCCTCCACGGCCATCAAACAAATACCGAACCAATGAAATATCATATTTCATACTTGGGATTTGTAAAAATATGTGTATCATTTGCACATATCAATTCTTGTTCAATTTCAAACTCTAAATCGCTTTCTGGAAGGTTATACGCGCACCGATGCGTAAATATAACCAGTTTAATGCAACAAACACTCCGGAATAGTGACATAGGCTTAACATACCTTAAATAACCTTTACTTAACTTAGAAATAAGTTTTGAAGGCTTTGGTATGGCAAAATCAAAGTTTAATCGCTTACAGGGACTAAAGTTGACAAACTGCGAAAGTATGGCAATTTGAAGTGTAACAGACATTCCAGAACATGACCATAAGTTAAACATACCATAAATATCCTTTACATAGCTTAGAAATAGGCTTTGAGGGGTTCGGTGTGCTAAAATAAACTTTTGTGTCATTCAGGGACTAAAAGTGTCAAAAAGTGCACAAGTTTGCATTTTCGCGCATAACTTACGTTCTGAATACATCTGGACATCCAAAAATTTATGTAAGCATGACTACATTATATTTTAGTGTTCTCCATAAGAAAAATCCATTCGTCGCGTCATTTGGATCGTTTTTCGCGCTTATGCGCATTCCGTCGTAATTAAGCGAACATCGCGTTCGTACGACCAAACAAACCAACACCCGGCATATTTTTGAGCATGTTTCATGTCCACAATGTTTAGGCATCATTTTAGGGCCTTAAAGTTGGCTTTACGGGCCTTGGAAGTGTCAGAAATGGCCTTAAACACGTGCAGGGACTGAAACTGTAATTTCTGAAACTTATTGCTGATCTGTGACTGCTAGGCGGCCCGCCTCAGTTCCTGAGAATCCTTAGGCGGCCCGCGAGGCACCTTCTGACCAGGTTAAATGTTTTTAACAGCAGGTTCCAGCTGTTCGATCCACATCCACACATTCTCAATCGTCTAGTCAGCGGATAAGAACCTAATTTCATCCACCATAAGGTTCCGACAAGTGTACGCCTTGGATCATGGCACGTTTTCCATGAAACGATCTTAACGGTTCTCCGAATACTATAAATACCCCATCACCCCAACCTCATTTCTTACAAGAATTCTGATTTGAGAGCTCTAAGTTGAAACCATTGTTTCATACCTGAGTTCTTGGATCGGGATTAGCATTCGGGGACCCTTCGTAAGTATTCTTTCGTTCTTTTCCTTATTTTATTGCTTTTCGAGTCAGAAAGTCAAACTTTGTTTGACTTTCAGCGTTGACCAGTAATGGTCAATGCGAAGTTCGTTTGAACTTCGCAACGTGAGTGTAATCACGTTGGTTATAGTCCCTTGGGACTATGCCTACTGATTACCACGTTGTCTAGGGTCGTAGGGTAAGCGATCTAATAAATCGCTTATACCCTCGAACCCGACCCATTTGGTCGATCATTAGGATCCGACCAAACACATTAGGTGACCATAGTAGGTAGGGAATAACCTTCCGAGGTTATACCCTATGGTCACATCGTTTAAGTAGTTGTATGATAGGTAGTTTATATGCCTTAGGTAAATTACCAGAATACCCTTTTCATGTATAATTGGTAATTAAGCATATGTAACCTAAACTTTTGTCACATAACTGATTATGTAACATGTTTAGGCATATAACACTTGTCATAGGACTAGTTAGACGGTCCGAACGCGTTTCACGCGAACGACGCGTTAAAGTAGCATAAGCTACCTAAACGGGTCGTAATGGGTCGTATACACTTAGGTTAAGTTTCATTTAGTATGTAGGCTTCGTTAAACCAAATGACACGAGTCTCTACACTCGTTTGGTTTATAAACCCTAATGCTACCCGATCTTCCGATCTAGGTTCGGTTAATTAACATAGTTACCTATATTAGGTGCCGTTTGATATCCGCGATCTCTAGCATTGTTTGGTTGTTACTCAAGGACTTCTGAGCAATCTCAAGTGAGTACATAGACCCCTCTTTTACTGTTTTCTAAACTGTTTTGGGGTGGAACACATGTGCCTACTTGTTACTTTCATGCTTTCCTGTTTTCACATCATATACATGCTATGTTCGTTAGTACATTATAGTACATGATTTCATTACACTTTATGCTAGGTGTGCCCATTGTGTGCATTACTTTGTACATTGTTTTACATGACATTTCATGCTAGGTGTGCCCATTATGTGCATTACTTAGTACATTGTTTTACCTGACATTTCATGCTAGGTGTGCCCATTATGTGCATTACTTAGTACATCGTTTTACATGACATTTCACGCTATGTATGTTCATTTGATTACATACTTAGTGCATTGTTTTCACATGTTTACATTTTGGTATGACATTTGGTTTGTTTACATGGGACAATACATTCATTAACATTAGCTACGCCGTTCGTTAGTAGGTAGTGGTACCATAGGAATTGACAACTCCCGTTCCGGACATCCCAGGGAAAGGGGACAGAAAGGAATGACCGAATTCGATGATATAAGACAGATAGACCTTTAATTTGTTTAAAGGGTTTAACACCACAGTCGCAAGGCTTGGATGTATGCATTTTCACAATACCGCATAAATGTTCATATTAAATAGTTGCATGCATTTACACAAAACATAGCTTTGATTTAAACCAAGTTTTTACTTCAATACTTTGTTTTTGTGCATATGGTTTAGTTGAGACATTTCACTTGCCATACATGACATTTTGACATAGACATTTGACATGGATATTTGACATAGACATTTGACATGGATATTTGACATAGACATTTGACATGGATATTTGACATAGACATTTTGACATGATTTACATTTGACACAAACACTTTTGACATTGGTTTTACATACTACATGATTTACATCTTGACATGAACACTTTGACATATTATTTAATACTTTTGACAATTGAATTAAACATAGACTTCTTACATTGGTTGGTTTGGTTTGATTAAGTGATTAAGTAACGATGCGTGTGTAATATGATACAAGCATGGTGGATACGCCGCTGGTACTTCCTATATATAAGTGTTTGTATGGTATTATATGTCATAACGTTATTTGAATCATTTCAGTTTGAGACAAAGAACATTTCATACAAATAACATACTTTTCACAAGACATTGATTTATAAACAACTTATCTTATGCAAACATATTTTACTTGGTTATTCATTTAACCTTACATTTATTTATGCTTATCATCTGATCTTATCGTTTTTCAAATGATTTAAAAGACAAAGCAAATAACAAGGTTCATGACTAAACATTTTCTCAAACATAAGTCATGAATCTTATTTTCACAAAACCTATGTATCTCACAGGCATTTTTATGCTGACGTACCTATTTTCACATGTGTTTTTCAGGAACTGTTGCATAAGATGATCAAGATACACATAGGCAGACTTGGGCTTTAGTGACAATAAAAGATGCAAGACTAGTTAATTATGTTGTATTTCCTTGTTTAATTAAGACATTGTAACACTTTTAATCAATAAAACGAAACTTTAACTTCCATGGTTGTGAAACATTAATTCTGTTACAACACTCCCCGATGTTTCCGCCACGTTTTGTATGTTCTACGTGGTCGGGGTGTGACAACAAAGACTCAATCACTGTCACACCCCGACCACGTATAACATACAAAACGTGGCGGAAAACGTCGGGGAGTGTTGTAACAGAATCTATTGTTTCATAACCATGGCATACAAAGTTGTATTTTATTTATAAACAAGAGTGTTATATTGTCTTAAACAGGAAACAAAGAGTTCATAACATAATTAAACTAGTCTATCTTCATTTTTATTCTCTAAGGCACAGGTCCGCCCTAGTGTCACAATCATCATTCTACGCAAAAGCTCCTCAAAACACATGTGAAAATAGGTACGTCAGCATAAAAATGCCTGTGAGATACATAGGTTTGTAAAAATATGATTCATGACTTGTGTTTAAGAAAATGTTTAGTCATGAACCTTGTAATTTGTCTTATAAATCATTTGAAAAACGATAAGATCAGATGATATGTATAAATAAATGTAAGGTTAAATGAATAACCATGTAAAAATGAGTTTGTGTAAGATAAGTTGTTTGTAAACAATGTCTTGTAAAAAAATATGTTATTTGTATAAAATGTCATGTGTCATAAATTGAAATGATTTAAATAACGCTACGATATGTAATACCATACAAACACTTATATATAGGAAGTACTAGCGGCGTATCCACCATGCTTGTATCATATTACACACGCCTCGTTACTTAAATCACTTACTCAAACCAAACCACCAATGTAAATTGTTTATGTATAATCAAATGTCAAAATGTTATTGTGTAAAGCATATCAAATGTCTGTGTTTAATGTAAATCATGAATTGTGTATATCAATGTCAAAATGTTTATGTCCAATGTAAATCATGTAATGTGTATCCAAAAATGTCATGTATGGTATGTGAAATATATCAACTAAACCATATGTAAAATGCACAAAAACAAGGTATTGAAGTAAAACATGGTTTAAATCAAAGTTATGTTTTGTGGAACAAATGCATGCTATACTGATACAAACATTTATGCGGTATTGTGAAAATGCATACATCCAAGCCTTGAGACTGTGGCGATAAACCCTTAAACAAATTAAAGGTTTATCTAAGTTATGTGTATCGAATTCGGTCATTCCTTCCAATCCAAACAAACCCAGGATTTCAGGAACGGGAGTTGTCAATTCCTATGGTACTACTACCTACTTACGAACGGCGTAGCTAATGTTAATGAATGTATTGTTCCATGTTAAACAAACCAAATGTCATACCAAAATGAAAGCATGTGATGTAAACAATTGTACTAAGTATGCACACAATGGGCATACATAGCATGAGATGTAATGTGAAACAATGTACTAAGTATGCACACAATGGACATACATAGCATGAAATGTAATGTAAACAATGTACTAAGTACGCACACAATGGGCATACATAGCATGAAATGTAATGTAAAGCAATGTACTAAGTACGCACACAATGGGCATACATAGCATGAAATGTAATGGAAAGCAATGTACTAAGTACGCACACAATGGGCATACATAGCATGAAATGTAATGTAAAAGATGTACTATAATGTACTAACGAACATAGCAGGTATATGATGTGAAACATGGAAAGCATGAAAGTAACAAGTAGGCACATGTGTTTCACCCCAAAACAGTTTGGAAAACAGTAAAAGAGGGGTCTATGTACTCACTTGAGATTGCTCAGAAGTCCTAAGATAACCACCAAGCAATGCTAGAGATCACGGAATCAAACGACACCTAATATAGGTAACTATGTTAATAAACCGGACCTAAATCGGGGGATTTAGATAGAATGAGGGTTCGTAAACCAAACGAGTATGGAGACTCGTGTCATATGGTTTAACAAAGCCTACATGTTAAATGAAACCTAATCTAAGTGTTTACGACCCATTACGACCCGTTTAGGTAGCTTATGCTACTTTAACGCGTCGGTCGCGTGAAACGCGTTCGGACCGCCTAACTAGTCCTATGACAAGTAGAATATGCCTTAACATGCCTAATATTGTCGCCAATTCAGTTTAGATGTCAAAAGTTATGTCACATATGTTTATAATGAATTTTGGCATCAAAGGGGTATTTTGGTAATTTACCTAAGGCATATAAACTACCTATCATACAACTACTTAAACGCCGTGACCATAAGGTATAACCTCGGAAGGTTATTCCCTATATACTATGGTCACCTAATGTATTTGGTCGGATCCTAATGATCGACCAAATGGGTCGGGTTCGAAGGTATAAGCGATTTATTAGATCGCTTACCCTTACGACCCTCGACAACGTGGTAATCAGTAGGCATAGTCCCAAGGGACTATAACCATCGTGATTACAATCACGTTGCGAAGTTCAAACGAACTTCGCATTAACCATAAACTGGTCAACGCAGAAAGTCAAACAAAGTTTGACTTTCAGACTCGAAAAGCAATAAAAGAACGAAGGAATACTTACGAAGGGTCCCCGAATGCTAATCTCGATCCAAGTAACTCAGGTATGAAACAATGGTTTTAACTTAGAGTTTCTCAAATCAAAATTCTAGTGGGTTTTGCAATTGAAGGCATGGGGTATTTATAGGATTTACCGAACCGTTAGGATCGTTTCTTGGAAAACGTGCTTCAATCTTGGCCATACACTTGCACCCATGGTATTGTAATTCCATGTGCCCACAATACCAGCCCATAGATTCCCCAAAACCATGTGCAACAAGTGGAACGGACCAGATTCGATGTTTCTGAATGTCTGCTGTCTGAAGACCCCTTACGGACCGTAAGGATAAGGCTTACGGTCCGTAAGCCTCCAAGTTTGGCAGATTTACATATTTGGTCCCTGTAGTTGTTTAGAGCTATTTCCGACACGTTTAAGGCCCGTTAACCCCATTTCAAAGCTCTAAAATGAAGTTAAAGTATAGGGAACTTAAAATGTGCTAAAAAATATCTCAGATGTCGGTTCGTTTGGCCGTACAATCGCGATGTTCGCTTAATTACGACGGAATGCGCATAAGCGCGAAAAACGATCCAAATGACGTGACGAATGGATTTTTCTTATGCCAAACACTAAAATAAAATATTTTAGTGCTTACATAAATTTTTGGATGTCCGGATGCATTCAGAACGTGAGTTATGCGCAAAAGTGCAAACTTGTGCACTTTTTGACACTTTTAGTCCCTGAATGACCCAAAAGTTTATTTTAGCACACCGAACCCCTCAAAGCCTATTTCTAAGCTATGTAAAGGATATTTATGGTATGTTTAACTTATGGTCATGTTCCGGAATGTCTGTTTCAGTACGAATCGTCATACTTTCGCAGTTTGTCAAATTTAGTCCCTGTAGCCGAATTAACTTGTTTTTGCCATACCAAAGCCTTTAAAACTTATTTCTAAGGTATGTAAAGGTTATTTAAGGTATGTTAAGTATATGTTGATGTTCCGGAGTATTTTTCGCATTAAACTGATTACGTTTACGCACCACTTTGCGTATAACTCTCCAGAAAGTGATATAGAGTTTGAAATTGGACAAAAGTCAAAACACGAAAAAAAGTAAAACATAACCAAACAAACATTGGGATCAAATAACATTGTTTTATTGATAATTGAACTGTTCACAATGATTACAAGCACAGATGTTACAGTCTCCCCTACTTGTGGAAATTTCGTCCCGAAATTTATTTAGAGGAAACTCGTGGGAAAAGATGCGGATATTTCGCCTTCATTTGATCTTCGCGTTCCCAAGTAAACTCGGGTCCATGTTTAGCTTCCCAGCAAACTTTGACCAAAGGAATGCGCTTGCGTTTAAGCCACTTGACTTCACGTTCCATGATTTCCACTGGCTTCTCAACAAATTTCAGTGTTTTGTCAACACGAATTTCGTCAAGTGGTATGTGGAGGTTCTCATCAGCTAAACACCTCTTGAGATTGGACACGTGAAAAGTTGGATGAACATTTCCAAGTTCAGGAGGCAACTCAAGTCTGTAGGCTACCTTACCGATTCTTTCGACGATCTTGAATGGTCCAACGTATCTAGGTGCAAGTTTTCCTTTCTTTCCAAATCTGATCACACCTTTCCAAGGTGAGACCTTAAGTAATACTTGATCACCGACTTGAAATTCCAAGGGCTTGCGTTTTGGGTCCGCGTAACTCTTTTGATGGCTTCTAGCTGTCTAAAGGTTATCACGAACTTTCTTAACCTTATCTGTTGTCTCTAAAATGAGGGCAGGTCCAGTAAGTTGAGCCTCGCTGATCTCATTCCAGCAGACTGGTGAACGACATTTTCGACCATAGAGAGCTTCGAAAGGAGCCATTTTGATGCTGGTGTGATAACTGTTGTTGTAGGAGAATTCAATTAACGGAAGATGTGAATCCCAACTACCACCAAAGTCGATCACACAAGCTCTAAGCATATCCTCCAGAGTCTGGATTGTTCTTTCAGATTGACCATCCGTTTGCGGATGATAAGCTATGCTCAGATTAAGTTGGGTCCCCATAGCAGATTGCATGGTTCTCCAAAAAATGAGAAGTGAAACGAGCATCTCTGTCAGAAATGATGTTCAAAGGAACACCATGTCGAGCTACAATTTCATCCACATAGATTTTTGCAAGTCCGTCAGCAGGAAAGTCCTCACGGATTGGCAAGAAATGTGCTGACTTAGTAAGACGATCAAGGACTACCCAGATGACATCATGACCTTTCTTTGTGCGTGGAAGTTTAGTAACAAGATCCATAGTAATGTTTTCCCATTTCCAAACTGGGATCTCTGGTTGCACCAATAAACCGGAAGGACGTTGATGTTCAGCCTTAACCTTAAGACAAGTAAGGCATTTTGATACATATAAGGCAATGTCTTTCTTCATACCAGGCCACCAATAATGAATACGAAGATCCTTATACATCTTATCTGAGCCAGGATGAATAGAATAACGAGACTTATGGGCTTCATCCATAAGCAAGGTGCGAAGGTTATCTAGGCTTGGGACCCACAAACGGTCCATGAAGTAATACGATCCATTGTCCTTCAGTTCTAGATCAGGTGTTATGTGATAGGGAAATTCCTTATCCCTCAAACCTTGTGAAACACAAGATTGTTGAGCCTGAGAAATGCGTGCTTGGATATCGGATCGAGCTTGAATAACCGATTGAACACGTACACAATGAAGCTTAGTACGTTCCTTATGACTCAATGCATCGGCTACGACATTCGCCTTACCAGGATGGTAGCGAATTTCGCAGTCATAGTCGTTTAGTAGCTCAACCCAACGTCGTTGCCTCATGTTGAGTTCTTTCTGGTTGAAGATATGCTGAAGACTTCTGTGGTCCGTGAAAACCACACATTTTGTACCGTACAAATAGTGTCTCCAGATCTTTAGAGCGAAAACAACTGCACCCAACTCAAGATCATGAGTGGTGTAGTTCTTCTCATGTATCTTCAACTGCCTCGATGCATATGCTATGACTTTGTTCCTTTGCATCAGGACACAGCTAAGACCCAATTTAGATGCATCACAATAAACGACGAAATCATCATTGCCCTCAGGCAAAGTCAGAACAGGCGCGTCGCAAAGTTTCTGCTTCAAGTTTTGAAAAGCTTCCTCTTGTTTGAATCCCCAGTCAAAGGGCTTGTTCTTCTGAGTTAGAGCAGTTAGAGGAACTGCAATCTTCGAGAAATTTTCAATGAAGCGGCGGTAATAACCCGCTAGACCAAGAAAAGAACGAACTTCAGTAGGAGTAGTAGGCGTATCCCAATCCTTAATCGCACTGATCTTGGAGGGATCTACATGAATACCTTGTTCGTTGATAATATGTCCTAAGAATTGAACTTCTTTAAGCCAAAATTCGCACTTGGAGAATTTGGTGAAAAGTTGCTCTTTCTTTAGGAGTTCCAGAGTAAGACGAAGATGTTGCTCGTGATCAGCTCGCGAATCAAGATGTCGTCAATAAAAACAATGATGAACTGATCCAAATAAGGCTTGCAAACCCTATTCATTAAGTCCATGAAAACAGCAGGAGCATTAGTCAGACCGAATGGCATGACTGTGAACTCATAATGCCCATAACGAGTGCGGAAAGCTGTCTTGGGAATATCTTTTTCATGCACACGAAGTTGATGATACCCAGAACGCAGATCAATCTTCGAAAAATAAGAAGCGCCCTGTAACTGATCAAAGAGATCGTCTATGCGCGGTAGGGGATATCGATTCTTGATGGTAAGCTTGTTAAGCTCACGATAATCGATACATATCCTAAAGGATCCATCCTTCTTCTTGACAAAAAGAACGGGAGCACCCCAAGGTGAAAAGCTAGGACGTATAAAACCTTTGTCAGAGAGCTCCTGAAGCTGCTTAGACAACTCTTGCATCTCAGACGGTGCAAGACGATATGGAGCTCTGGCAATGGGATTTGCACCAGGTACGAGATCAATGCGAAACTCGACTTGGCGTGCTAGAGGTAGACCAGGTAAATCTTCAGGGAATACTTCAGAATAATCCCGAACGACAGGAATATCTGAAATGGACTTACCCTTACCTTTATCTGCTGTAACATGTGCTAAGAAGGCCACATAGTTCTTCCGCAGATATTTCCGAGCTTTAAAACAAGACGTGAGCTTGAGACCACCAGACGGTTTCTCACCTTGAACCTGTAGGATCTCGCCTGTCGAAAGCGGCACACGAACGATCTTCTCGAAACAAACTACCTCTGCGTGATGCTTGGATAACCAATCCATACCCACAATGGCGTCGAAGCTTCCAAGTTGCATAGGCGTGAGGTTGATAGGAAAAAGATGGTCGTTAAGGTTCAACTGGCAGTTGCGTAGAACAGAATCAAGAACAATGGGTTCACCACTAGCAACTTCTACTGTCAAGGGTTTTCCTAGTTTCGTTCTAGACACGCGAAGCATTGGCTCAAAAGACAATGACACAAAACTCTTATCGGCACCCGAATCAAAGAGAACAGATGCAGGCTGATTATTAATAAAGAACGTACCGTTCACCACGTTATTGTCTGCTTGTGCCTCTTGAGCATTCATGTTGAAGACTCGCCCTCTAGCCTGAGCCTGATTCTGGTTTGGATTCTGATTCTGGTTAGCTAGCCTTGGGCACCGGTTTCTGTAGTGGGTCAGATCCCCACAGTTATAACAAGCACCTGGTGGGTAGTGTGGTCGTGCAGCTTGACCCTGTTGCTGAGCAAGAGGCTGAGCAACTTGTTGAGCCGGGTTCTGAACTGCCTGATTCTGAGCAAACCGACAAACATTGGCAAGATGACCCGACTTCCCACAGTTATTACAGAAACGGCACGGATGTTGCGGCTGATGGTAACTGTTGCATCTATTGCACAAAGGTGCATTCCCTAAATAGGGCTTCTTTGCTGGAGGCTGTGCGGGTTGGTTGGGAACTGCCTGGTTAGCTTGGGCAGTGACAGCAAAATTTTGGGAAGCCTTACGCTTCCTTGACCCTCTCGAAGAACCAGAATTCTTTCCATTCTTGTTTTGACCTTTCTTGCTATCTTCCTTGTCAGACGACTGTTTCTTGCCCTTGTCACCCTTCCTGTGCAACTTATTCTTCCGAATCTGCGACTCAGTCAATGTCGCTGCTAACTCGATAGCCTGACGGAGTGTGGCAGGGTTACTACCAGTAATGATGTCTTGCACTGAGTCAGGTAGGCCGTCGATGTATCTTTCGATAGGTTTGTCGAGTGGGGTAACCATTATTGGGCATAGCAAACTCAGCTCCTCAAACCTATCAGTATATGCCCTGTGCTCGCCACTGTCTTGTTTCAAGTCATCAAACTCATTCTCCAACGCTCGCTGTTCATGACGAGGACAGAACTCCTTCATCATAAGGGCCCTAAGTTCAGCCCATGTCTGTGCTAGAGCAACTTCTGCACCTCGGTCTCTCATAACCCCATTCCACCATGTGAGAGCCCTCTTCGGAAACACACTCGAAGAAAACTCGACCTTGCGATTGTCAGGACACTGCACGTGGCGAAAAGTATTCTCAATGCTCTCGAACCATTGAAGAAGCCCAGTTGCTCCTTCAGAACCACTAAACTTGAGTGGTTTAGCCGAGTTAAAATCCTTGTATTTGCATGGAGCATTGTTGTTGTTGTTGGCTTGGTTCCATTGAGCAAAGAGGTTTGGGAATTGAGCAGCCATCTGCTGCGCAATGATTTTTGCCAGTTCGGCAGTCGCTATCTGGTTTTCGCGTCGAGGAGGCATTCTAAAAGAGGAAAACATGAAAGGAAATGAGTGAGATGATTGGGTGAAAAGAATGAGATGAAACAAAATTAACAAAAGAAAAGATGGTGGTCATTTGTCCACATTACCAAGCAAACAAACGACACACAGTGACTAATCAAAGTAAATGGATCAAAAATAATGTATCGCGAAGACATGCTCGCCTATAAGTGAACACTCATCCCAAGAATTCCCAGGAAAGCACAACTGGTCTCGCGTCTGATGAGATATATACGAAGTGCTTGCCTAGATAGAAAACCCAGAATACAGGCATTCACCCTTCCAGTTTGCACGTGTTCACATTATTTTAAACCCAAAACCTTGACGAGATTTTGAAAACTCAAAGGGGTTCAAAACCTTATAACAGAGGGTTCAAAACCTTACAATAGAGGGTTCAAAACCTTGTAATAAATCATCCAAAAACAGATGATTGTTTTTCAAAAATCGTTTCGGAAAATTTGATTTTTGTTTTGATAATCACCTAAGGATAGGTGATGTGCATGTTTTAAATTCTAAACACAAGACAACCTGTGTTAGGGTCCTAGAAAAGTTATAGTCTAGGTCAAAGAATTACTAATAACCTAATTCCCTATAACCATTGGCTCTGATACCAACTCTTCTGTCACACCCCGTCCACGTATAACATACAAAACGTGGCGGAAAACGTCGGGGAGTGTTGTAACAGAATTAATTGTTTCATAACCATGGCATACAAAGTTGTATTTTATTTATAAACAAGAGTGTTATATTGTCTTAAACAGGAAACAAAGAGTTCATAACATAATTAAACTAGTCTATCTTCATTTTTATTCTCTAAGGCACAAGTCCGCCCTAGTGTCACGATCATCATCCTACGCAAAAGCTCCTGAAAACACATGTGAAAATAGGTACATCAGCATAAAAATGCCTGTGAGATACATAGGTTTGTAAAAATATGATTCATGACTTGTGTTTAAGAAAATGTTTAGTCATGAACCTTGTAATTTGCTTTGTCTTATAAATCATTTGAAAAACAATAAGATCAGATGATATGTATAAATAAATGTAAGGTTAAATGAATAATCATGTAAAAATGAGTTTGTGTAAGATAAGTTGTTTGTAAACAATGTCTTGTAAAAAAATATGTTATTTGTATAAAATGTCATGTGTCATAAATTGAAATGATTTAAATAATGCTACGATATGTAATACCATACAAACACTTATATATAGGAAGTACTAGCGGCGTATCCACCATGCTTGTATCATATTACACACGTCTCGTTACTTAAATCACTTACTCAAACCAAACCACCAATGTAAATTGTTTATGTATAATCAAATGTCAAAATGTTATTGTGTAAACCATATCAAATGTCTGTGTTTAATGTAAATCATGAATTGTGTATATCAATGTCAAAATGTTTATGTCCAATGTAAATCATGTAATGTGTATCCAAAAATGTCATGTATGGTATGTGAAATATATCAACTAAACCATATGTAAAATGCATAAAAACAAGGTATTGAAGTAAAACATGGTTTAAATCAAAGTTATGTTTTGTGGAACAAATGCATGCTATACTGATACAAACATTTGTGCGGTATTGTGAAAATGCATACATCCAAGCCTTGAGACTGTGGCGATAAACCCTTAAACAAATTAAAGGTTTATCTAAGTTATGTGTATCGAATTTGGTCATTCATTCCAATCCAAACAAACCCAGGATTTCAGGAACAGGAGTTGTCAATTCCTATGGTACCACTACCTACTAACGAACGACATAGCTAATGTTAATGAATGTATTGTTCCATGTTAAACAAAACAAATGTCATACCAAAATGAAAGCATGTGATGTAAACAATTGTACTAAGTATGCACACAATGGGCATACATAGCATGAGATGTAATGTGAAACAATGTACTAAGTATGCACACAATGGACATACATAGCATGAAATGTAATGTAAACAATGTACTAAGTACGCACACAATGGGCATACATAGCATGAAATGTAATGTAAAGCAATGTACTAAGTACGCACACAATGGGCATACATAGCATGAAATGTAATGGAAAGCAATGTACTAAGTACGCACACAATGGGCATACATAGCATGAAATGTAATGTAAAAGATGTACTATAATGTACTAACGAACATAGCAGGTATATGATGTGAAACATGGAAAGCATGAAAGTAACAAGTAGGCACATGTGTTTCACCCCAAAACAGTTTGGAAAACAGTAAAAGAGGGGTCTATGTACTCACTTGAGATTGCTCAGAAGTCCTAAGATAACCACCAAGCAATGCTAGAGATCACGGAATCAAACGGCACCTAATATAGGTAACTATGTTAATAAACCAGACCTAAATCGGGGGATTTAGATAGAATGAGGGTTCGTAAACCAAACGAGTATGGAGACTCGTGTCATATGGTTTAACAAAGCCTACATGTCACACCCCAAATTTCCACGTGTTACCGGTGGGCCCGGTAGGGGAGTATCGTGACGTGGTTGGCAACATAATAGTCAAACAACACAATATTTAAATGCACAGCGGAAGCAAAGTATAGATTTAATTCAACCAAACGATATTGTAATATTAAGTATCACAAATAGTCGAATATAAATCCACAGGTAGATCCAAATAAAAGGAAACAAATGTTCAACAGTTTATGACATCCAAGCTGGCGAGACTTAATGTGGATGCTAGGAGACAAGCCAGCCTATTTCGCGTAGTACCTGCACTTAACCTTTTTAAGAAAAATACGTCAGTTTACACTGGTAAATACAATCAACCGACTCATTTTGAAAAGAGTTTAAGAAAATGCATTTAAGGCACAAGGCACAAATAATATTTTATAACTTGGGATAATTATTTAAATATATAAACTTGTAAAGGATTTACATGTTACTTATGCGTTCAGTAGCCCGGATCGAGCCGGGTTAAAGATCAATAAACACACCACTTTATTTATGAGACACTAACAGGTGTACGCCTACACCTGAGTGCTAAGGTCGTGGCCATTTCGTAAAATGATGCCAGGGATATCCAGGACACGGTCATTAACCCCCCAAAGGCTTTAAGCAAACAAAACAAATTAAACGGAGACATCTCAATAATTTAACCATAATAAGATTAAATATTCAACGCCCGACCAAGCGGTATTTTATATACCTTACCCAAGCCCGTATAGGGAAATAAGTTAAAAGTATTTACCTGAGCAAGTATAATTCAAAATCAGCGAGTGCAAGTATCTTTTACTGGTTCTCCTAATCTGGAACGAAGGTTTATAACAACCTATTAGAATCCTAACGGGTCTTTAGTTAAGCTTACGCTTAGACCGGTTAGTTTTAAAGATACGGTTCGTACGCACGATTAAGCGAAGACCGGATAGAATGTGATTTAGACCCGACAAGTTTGAAGACTTGTTTAATATGGGTATATGATACACATTCTGGATTTTGAGATAAAACCGATAAGGTTTGACCCGTTTCGGCTAATTTATGTAAACTAGTTACATAAACCGAACCGAACGCGCGTGAAGCGTAACGGGTATCCGTAAGAGTCCTAAACAGGTTTCCTAAGTTAACACACCTTAAATAAGTTGTGACATCAGTAGGATATCACCCATGACGCCCCAAACGAGTTTAATCTCTTAATAAGCCCCGTAGGGGTATTTTGGTCATTTTAAAGATTATAAAAGGGTTTAATTAGACACCTGTGATCCGGGTCTGAGTTGTCCAGTAAAATAGCTTATTTTAACAGGTTATAACCTTTGGTAATAAGTCTTATATACTAAAATAGTTTTAAACCCAAACTATGCGTTAAATACGCGTATAAAGCCGTTTTAAGCGACGTACGGTTAAAATACGATTCTGAGTTTTCTGATCAAATAAACAGGTTCAAAACACTCTATTTAATATTTAAAATCAGTAGCAATTGGATTGGTGTCAAAAGGATTTGTAAAACTCATTTTATGGCCGAAAAGGGTATATTCGGTATTAACCGAATTAAGACACTAATCCTAGCTTATGATTAGTTTAAAAATAATTAAAAATCTTCAAAAATCCCAAAATATTATATTACATCAGTGGGTAAAAGTTTTGGTGTCAAAAATGGGTTTTAGATAGGCGTTACGCTAATGACGTCATTTAATTACTAAGAATCGCTATAATTACGTCATTAAGCATAACTCCTAATCTGGACCTCCGATTGATGTGAAAATTTACTGACATGTTTAATAATCAGTAACTAAGATTATTTTACTTTCATATCTCCAAAAATCTCGTTTTATGATCATAAGGGCATTACGGTCAATATTTAGGCGATTAACGGAAACATCGGACAATTAAGGATTCATGTGGTATAAATGCAGAGGGTTATACCAACATGTAACTAGGTCCTAATGGAACTATAAGGCATGTCTAAACCTATCTAAACCGGGTCAGAACTGAGGTCAATGCAAAAGTCAAACTTTTGCGTCTTTCGGTTCCGAATCGGTCTTAAACAGAAAGTTGTCGAATCAAACAAGTGTGGACAAGTTTTTATACTTATTTTCAAGTTATATGACTGATAAAACAGATTACACGCCTTTTATATTGCTAATTACGCGTTAATTCCAAAATACTAATTCTGTTGACTTTTTCGGACAACCATTGACTCGATAAACGACCTAGTTAGGATTCGAATCAGTGAGTGCCCTTTTAGGGGTTTATTACCCACATGATTACCAACTTATAACAACTTTCGATTCGACAAAACTCTGGACCTATTGTGTTTTATCATGAAGTTAAACCGTAGTTACGACGGTTTGATTTCTAGGCTATAAACTAAGCATAACTCAAACAAGAAGGATCAAAGGCACTTACACACGTCTAATGGATGATATGGAAAGCTTGGATCAGTTCTTGAGCTCTTGAAAATGTCCAGAAGTTGAAATGTGCATGTATGTGGAATATGTGACTTTTTATAACAACTTAGATCATTCCAATTTGATGCCACAAGAGTCTAGGATGATTATCAGATGTCAACATGTGTCCCTATAGGCTAAATACCATTTTAGGCAGCCCATAGTATCATAACAAGTCACTTTGAGTCGGTTAAGAGGCTGAAAACAGGCACCTGTGATGTTTCTGCATCTGTAGGTCGGACGCAGCCCGCCTCACGTATAAGCAAAACTTACGCGGGCCGCATGGAGGTTGATTTCAGGTTTTTAACTTTTATTCTTTGCACTTTTGGCCCTTAGTCCCCCGAAAGGTCGTTTTCACCACCCTACTTGCATTATGAAGCTTTGTTATTTAACATATGGGGCTTTAAGACTTATACCCACTTTGTTAAGTCCTCGGGTAACTTTGTGATCACCCGAAAAGCCCTAAATTTCAATGTTAACGATTCTAACCCTCGCACATGAATTTTATCACAACTTTCTCATACGATAACGAAACTTGGTGAAATTTTTTATAGTAGATTCTAGTGAGCATAATTAATCGTTACAAGGCTTCGGGTTTGCTAAAAGGTCACTCAGAGGTATAACTTAACATGTTGACATATTTAACCCCTGTAGTTTGTAATCTCTCACTTTCTTTCAAAATTCGTTTCGTATGATCCCTGATCCATTCGTTTAAGGTTATAAACAACATGTAGGGTTATTGTAAAGTATATTTATTCATTGTTGACACTTTGAACCCTTATATTTACACAGTGTCACTGTTTGTCAAATTTAGTCCTTCTAGAACATTCTTTCACACGTTCTAACCTATGACACGTGTCAACACATTATAGGACGTAAATTTTCGAGGTGTTACATCCTCACCCCCTTAAAAGAAATCTCGACCTGAGATTTACTGAAATAAGTAAGGGTACTTTTCTTTCATCGTGGATTCAACCTCCCACGTGTATTCGGGACCTCTACGGGCATCCCATTTGACCTTTACAAAAGGTATATGCTTCCTTCGAAGCTTCCTTACCTGTCGATCTTCGATCGATAAAGGTTTTTCCACAAATTTCAAGCTCTCATCGATATGCACATCTGTATGGGGTATAACCACTGATTCGTCAGCGAAACACTTCTTCAGATTGCAGATGTGGAACACATTGTGTATACTACTGAGCTCTTCAGGTAAGTTTAACTTGTAGGAAACTGACCTGACACGTTCGATAACCTCGAAAGGTCCTATGTATCTCGGGCTTAGTTTACCTTTCTTACCAAATCGCATCACTCCCTTCCAGGGTGACACTTTAAGTAGGACTTTTTCACCTACTTCGAAGTGAAAATCCTTACGACTTGGATCAGCGTAACTCTTCTGCCTATCCCGGGCAGCTTTGAGACGGTCACGAATCTGGACAATCTTATCTGATGTCTCGAACACTATTTCTGGTCCAGATAACTGGACATCTCCAACTTCTGCCCAACAAATGGGCGATCTACATTTTCTACCGTATAATGCCTCAAAAGGCACAGCCTTAATGCTGGTATGGTAGCTATTGTTGTAGGAGAACTCAACTAATGGTAGGTGCTTATCCCAGCTACCACCCAAGTCAATTGCACATGCACGAAGCATGTCTTCCAACGTTTGAATAGTACGCTCACTCTGACCGTCTGTCTGTGGATGGTAAGCCGTACTAAAGTTCAAGCGTGTGCCCAAAGATTGTTGGAAGCTTTTCCAAAAATGCGACGTGTACCTAGTATCTCGGTCAGAGATAATAGCTACAGGTATGCCATGTAAGGCTACAATCTTATCAACGTACAGTTGGGCTAACATATCGGAGCTGTAGGTCTCCTTAATGGGTAGGAAATGTGCTGACTTAGTCAGTCGGTCAACTATCACCCAGATGGTGTCATTTCCTTTCCTTGTCTTGGGTAACTTGGTGATAAAATCCATAGTTACCATTTCCCACTTCCAAGTAGGAAGTTCAGGCTGTTGTAGCAAACCTGACGGTTTTTTATGTTCTGCCTTGACTTGCGCACACGTCAAGCATTTAGCTACATAGGTAGCTACAGACTTCTTCAAGCCTATCCACCAATCGTTTGCCCTTAGATCTTGGTACATTTTATCAGCTCCAGGATGAACGGAGTATTTAGAGTTGTGGGCTTCCTGGAGGATAACATCACGGAGTCCCCCATAAATTGGAACCCATATCCGTCCATTTAATCTAAGAATTCCATCCTTACTAAGAGATAACTGTTCTTCAGTTACTCCCAGCTTTTCATTAGGATAGTTAGCTTCCAACATAGCTTCCTTCTGTGCAGCTAACAACCTTTCTATCAAATTGTTCTTATTTCCATGCGCTTGGCATTGATTCGGATGGGTTTCACCTTCTCTTTCCGACTTAAGGCATCGGCGACTACATTCGCCTTGCCGGGATGGTATCTTATTTCACAATCGTAATCATTCAGAGTTTCCATCCAACGGCGTTGCCTCATGTTCAAGTCCTTCTGGTTGAACAGATGTTGAAGGCTTTTGTGATCAGAATAGATCACACATTTGATTCCATATAAGTAGTGCCTCCACAGTTTTAGTGCGAATACAACGGCACCCAACTCCAAATCGTGGGTGGTGTAATTCTTTTCGTGCACCTTTAACTGACGTGAAGCATAGGCAATGACTTTGCCTTTCTGCATAAGCACACATCCCATCCCGGTGAGTGATGCATCACAATAAACTACAAACTCCTCTATTCCATCAGGCAATGTCAGTACTGGAGCATTGCTCAATTTTTGTTTCAGAATATCGAAGGATTCCTGCTGCTTAGGACCCCAGTCAAACTTAATCTTCTTACGTGTCAGCGAAGTCAGGGGTGCAGCAATCCTTGAGAAGTTTTCGATGAATCGCCTATAGTATCCTGCCAAACCTAGGAAGCTACGTATTTCTGTAGGCGTCTTTGGCTCATGCCAATTCATGACAGATTCAACTTTAGCAGGATCTACTTGGATACCACGCTCACTAACAACATGTCCAAGAAACTGGACTTCCCGAAGCCAGAATTCACACTTCGAGAACTTGGCATAGAGCTTTTCTTTATGAAGTAGTTCTAGAATGCAGTGAAGATGCTTTTCATGGTCAGCTTGGTTCTTTGAGTAGATGAGGATGTCGTCGATGAAGACGATGACGAATTTATCTAAATGCGGCTTGCAAACGCGATTCATGAGATCCATGAATGCGGCCGGTGCATTAGTGAGCCCAAAAGGCATCACTAGGAACTCGTAATGACCATAACGAGTCCTAAATGCTGTTTTGTGCACATCTTCATCTCTAACCTTCAATTGATGGTAGCCTGACCTCAAGTCAATCTTCGAGAAGAAACTTGCCCCTTGAAGTTGATCGAACAGATCGTCGATTCTGGGCAAAGGATACCTATTCTTGATAGTAACCTTATTAAGCTCACGGTAGTCGATGCACAGTCGCATCGATCCATCCTTCTTCTTGACAAATAAAACTAGTGCTCCCCAAGGAGACGAACTAGGTTTGATGAAACCTTTGGCTAGTAAATCATCTAGCTGCGTCCTCAATTCCTTCATCTCTGTTGGTGCCAACCTATAAGGCGCCCTTGCAACTGGTGCTGATCCAGGAATAATGTCAATTCTGAATTCTACTTGCCTGTCTGGTGGCAAACCAGGTAGTTCTTCAGGGAATACTTCGGGGTATTCAGAAATGACTGGGATATCTCCAATCTTGGGTTTCGGTTCATCAATAATCACCTGTGCCATGTAAATGACACAACCCTTCTTCAAACACTTGGAGTCTTTGAGTATAGACATTTTCTCGGGCAGCCCATACTGGGTATCTCCCTGGATAGTAAGTGATTCACCAGACGAAGTCTTGATCATCACTTGCTTCTTATTGCAAATAATTTGGGCCTGGTTATGTGATAACCAGTCCATACCCAAAACTATGTCGAAACCGGCTAGTTTTAAAGGAAGTAGGGACAAAGGAAAAGAGTGGTTCTTAATGGATATGAAACATCCATCTAATAAGGTTGAAGCGGTTTCTAAAGTGCCATCTGCTAGTTCCACCTCATACTTCACACTTAAAGTTTTAACAGGTAGTTTCAGTAATTCACAAAACTTATTATCTACAAACGACTTATCAGTGCCTGAATCAAATAACACTCTCGCATAAATATCATTTACGAGAAAGGTACCTGTTATCACGTTGTCGTCCTTGACGGCTTCCTTAGCATCCATCCTGAAGACCCTAGCATTGGTCTTCCTAGCCTCTTCGGGCTTCTTGGCGTATTTTGGGCAATTGCTCTTGATGTGCCCCTTTTCACTGCAACCGTAGCAGGTCGCATCCTTTATCTTCTTGTAATCCAAGGTTTTGTGTTCCTTGGACTTGCACAACCCACATGCAAAAGCTTTTGATTGTGAGTTCGAATTCGATTCAAACCTGCACTTCCCAAAGTGCTGCCTCTTGCAGATTTTACATCTGGGTTTTTCACCCGACTGCTGACCATCCTTCCTAAAACCTGACCCCTTCTTTTGGTCATTGTTTCCCTTCTGCTTCTTGTCTGATCGTCGTGAGTTGTCATCCTCACGCTTCCTCTTTTCGGTATCATTTTTCCTTTGTGACCTCAGCCTGACAGCATCTGAGGTCAGAGATAACGATATGTCCGTTACTGACCGAAAAGTGGTTGGTTTGGAGGCCTTTACACTTGCTTTGATCTCCGGTTCCAAACCCCCGATAAAACGAGCTATACGTTTAGGCTCCGGAGTTACCAAATAAGGGACCAACCTTGACAAAGTATTGAAAGTGGTAAGGTAGGCCTGACAGTCCAGGTTTTTCATGACCAGCGCCAAGAAATCAGATTCAATTCTCTCAACCTCATGTTGAGGGCAGAAATTTTCCTTGATTAGTGCCATGAACTGTTCCCAGGTCATGTTGTATAACGGGACTTTCCCTGTGGCTTGGACCAAAGATCTCCACCAGGCTAAGGCTTCTCCTTTGAAAGACTGCGAGACAAACTTCACAATATCCCTATTATGGCAACCACTAATATCCACCACAGTATCCATTTCGTCCATCCAAGTCATGCAATCAACAGCTCCTTTTTCCTCAGTGAAGTCCCTGGGTTTGCATGAAACAAAGTACTTATAGGTGCAACCCCTATTACGGGGTTCTTGATCCCTTATGACTCTTTGGGATGGATCACTCCTTCGGTTTGACGAGTGGTGAGAATTACTGTTGTGGGCAGTGTGGGTCCTGGAGGGTGTTCTAGAGTGTGGTGCAGATTGGGTTCTTGTATGGGTACCACCTGATTCATGGAGCTGTCTATCCATAGCTCTATTAACCGCATTATCTATCATAGCTTGTAACTCTGCACCTGCTACGTTTACACGGGCATTATCATTCACTATCCCTGGGTGACTGTTGACCTCGTTTGAGTCTGCCATGTATCTTGAACTGTAACATATCGACAATAACTTATTGGTGAGTTTATTATAGAATTGTCTTTTATGGCAATTTTATTAACCGTGGTAACATAGACCATATATGGTTAATTTATTACTCACATAAATTTAGGATTTCTAATATAATTTATCCTAATTATAAACAATAACAGTTTTATTAGCACATAAGGCCTAGTCACAGGGACAATTTAGATTATAAGCTATGATTTCAGAGAATCAAAGCATGAAGGTTTGAACAAAGTTCATTACCCTTATCAGACAGGGTCACCGACTAATACTGTCTTTTGTCTCATATGAAAATGAGAAGGGCCCGTAGGCTTTCCATTACCAATGGATGGTAAAAAGAATTGATCATAATTATTAATGATTTAACCCATGATTCAGAGATCATTAAGTTGGGTTTAGAATCTTTGAAAAAAAATCCATATATAATAATAACACGTGTGTTTTTAACGAATCATGTCTGCCAGGAGTGTTAACATGTTTTCAGATGTTAACAAGGATTTGAATCTTTTTAACAAGTTTTACCATCTGGGCCAGGTCTTAAAATGACATGCAGGCTAGGTTATACTTTTAAGATCCTTAACAAAAATAACATAGGCAGATAGATTTTTAAAAGGAATGATTCTGATTTATTTCTTTCATATATATTTTAATTATGTATAACATAGAAATGATGAAATTTATAAACTTACATTCCCTTAAAACTAAAAGTAGTACATTTTTCCCTAAACGGGACTTTTCACATAAACACATGCCCACGCAAGAGCTATACAGATAATACATGTCCTCACAGGGACGGTCTACAAAAGTAAATGTCCACGCAGGGACTACTAGAGACAAGTCCACGTAGGGACCAAGTACAAAGTAGATGTCCACGCAGGGACTACATACACACATAAATAAATGTCCACGTAGGGACTTGATTTAAACAAGGAAATACAACAATATATATTGGGAATTAACGATCCCTTTTCTTCTTTCCCTTTAGCAAGTTTTCCAAGCAACTCATAAATCCCTCATTCTTCCTACGTTCCTTCTGGAAGTCTCGCTCCACTTTGGCCAGTCTTTGACGGAGATCCTCCTGCTCAGGAGGGGGAGCCCGTGGTGGCTGGTACTGTGGTTGCGGCTGAACAGGTGCTTGATACCCCCGAGCTGGGTATCCCATTCCCCAAGGGGGTCCATATGGTCCCTCAGGATTATTATGGGCTAGGTAGCTTGATGCCACGTTGTAAGGATCATCAGCATAGTTATAACCATGGTATGTTGGCGGTCCGTATGGGTTGTAAGCTGCCGGAGCAGTATAAGCAGGGATTGGGTGGCCAAAACCCGGTGATGGCGGTACCATAGGTGCCGAATTCACCTCCGAAACTGGAACAGAAGGTCCACCCATCTGTGGGACTTCATAAGTAGGCGGGTAATGGCTGCCGCTAGAGTGTTGAGGGGTGTTGAGACGAAAATCAACTTCTCGTGCTGAGATCCGTGCGCCAGTCCTCCTACGTCTTGGTGGCTCTGGAGGCTCTAGATGCACTGGCGGCGGTGGAGGCGGTGGCGTGACTGCCTCATAACGTGGATCCCCATAGAGATTTTGCTGCTGCTCGTAACGTGGATCCCCAGAGGGATCTTGCTGTTGCTGCTGTGGTGGCTGCTGGTGAGGTGATGAGTGTTCAGATGGTGTATAATACCACTCACACCGTTCGAACCGTGCCATGTGACTATCCGGACCCTGGTATGGTGTTCCGTGAAAAGACGAACCGTCTGAGATCACGAAAGGATGGTTCAAGGATCCGGTTGAAGCCTCGACGGGATCTGTGTCCTCGTCCATATCTTGATCACCAGAAAAGTGATCCTCCGGTCCTAGTGGGTTAAAGCCCACGTGCTTTGGTAGGTACTCTGCTGGGTTAAACTGACCCTGAAAGACAGGAGTAGGGTCGTCGAAGGAACGGTGCGATGCTGATCATTGCAAAGGTATGCATGAAGGTGGCGGATTGTTGGGCTCATTCTCGGACTGAGGCCCATATGAGTGATAATATGGAGGCGTGGAGCTATGTGAAGTAGATCGTTTGGAAGGCTCCTCGTAAACCCTCCAAGGTTCTTGTGGACCTGCACTCCTTGTAGATGAAGGAGTTCGCCGGCCCGAAGGCCCGGCCTCGTGGTCGTTAAGGGCTCTCATTGGCTCCTTTCCTCGACTTCCTCGCCTGAATCTTGGTGGCATTTTTTTTAAACTTGTCCATATAAACAAAGGTAATAACAAAGAAAAATAAAGGACAAAGGTTAAAAGTAAAATAAAAACATTTTGGATTATTCCTAAGTTCTTTGTCTAGACTCGAAGATTTAGGAATGTGCAATTGTGTAACTGAGATTAAACACAAAAGGCTAGTGTTTAATTCACTCAGAGTTGGCTCTGATACCAACCTGTCACACCCCAAATTTCCACGTGTTACCGGTGGGCCCGGTAGGGGAGTATCGTGACGTGGTTGGCAACATAATAGTCAAACAACACAATATTTAAATGCACAGCGGAAGCAAAGTATAGATTTAATTCAACCAAACGATATTGTAATATTAAGTATCACAAATAGTCGAATATAAATCCACAGGTAGATCCAAATAAAAGGAAACAAATGTTCAACAGTTTATGACATCCAAGCTGGCGAGACTTAATGTGGATGCTAGGAGACAAGCCAGCCTATTTCGCGTAGTACCTGCACTTAACCTTTTTAAGAAAAATACGTCAGTTTACACTGGTAAATACAATCAACCGACTCATTTTGAAAAGAGTTTAAGAAAATGCATTTAAGGCACAAGGCACAAATAATATTTTATAACTTGGGATAATTATTTAAATATATAAACTTGTAAAGGATTTACATGTTACTTATGCGTTCAGTAGCCCGGATCGAGCCGGGTTAAAGATCAATAAACACACCACTTTATTTATGAGACACTGACAGGTGTACGCCTACACCTGAGTGCTAAGGTCGTGGCCATTTCGTAAAATGATGCCAGGGATATCCGGGACACGGTCATTAACCCCCCAAAGGCTTTAAGAAAACAAAACAAATTAAACGGAGACATCTCAATAATTTAACCATAATAAGATTAAATATTCAACGCCCGACCAAGCGGTATTTTATATACCTTACCCAAGCCCGTATAGGGAAATAAGTTAAAAGTATTTACCTGAGCAAGTATAATTCAAAATCAGCGAGTGCAAGTATCTTTTACTGGTTCTCCTAATCTGGAACGAAGGTTTATAATAACCTATTAGAATCCTAACGGGTCTTTAGTTAAGCTTACGCTTAGACCGGTTAGTTTTAAAGATACGGTTCGTACGCACGATTAAGCGAAGACCGGATAGAATGTGATTTAGACCCGACAAGTTTGAAGACTTGTTTAATATGGGTATATGATACACATTCTGGATTTTGAGATAAAACCGATAAGGTTTGACCCGTTTCGGCTAATTTATGTAAACTAGTTACATAAACCGAACCGAACGCGCGTGAAGCGTAACGGGTATCCGTAAGAGTCCTAAACAGGTTTCCTAAGTTAACACGCCTTAAATAAGTTGTGACATCAGTAGGATATCACCCATGACGCCCCAAACGAGTTTAATCTCTTAATAAGCCCCGTAGGGGTATTTTGGTCATTTTAAAGATTATAAAAGGGTTTAATTAGACACCTGTGATCCGGGTCTGAGTTGTCCATTAAAATAGATTATTTTAACAGGTTATAACCTTTGGTAATAAGTCTTATATACTAAAATAGTTTTAAACCCAAACTATGCGTTAAATACGCGTATAAAGCCGTTTTAAGCGACGTACGGTTAAAATATGATTCTGAGTTTTCTGATCAAATAAACAGGTTCAAAACACTCTATTTAATATTTAAAATCAGTAGCAATTGGATTGGTGTCAAAAGGATTTGTAAAACTCATTTTATGGCCGAAAAGGGTATATTCGGTATTAACCGAATTAAGACACTAATCCTAGCTTATGATCAGTTTAAAAATAATTAAAAATCTTCAAAAATCCCAAAATATTATATTACATCAGTGGGTAAAAGGTTTGGTGTCAAAAATGGGTTTTAGATAGGCGTTACGCTAATGACGTCATTTAATTACTAAGAATCGCTATAATTACGTCATTAAGCATAACTCCTAATCTGGACCTCCGATTGATGTGAAAATTTACTGACATGTTTAATAATCAGTAACTAAGATTATTTTACTTTCATATCTCCAAAAATCTCGTTTTATGATCATAAGGGCATTACGGTCAATATTTAGGCGATTAACGGAAACATCGGACAATTAAGGATTCATGTGGTATAAACGCAGAGGGTTATACCAACATGTAACTAGGTCCTAATGGAACTATAAGGCATGTCTAAACCTATCTAAACCGGGTCAGAACTGAGGTCAATGCAAAAGTCAAACTTTTGCGTCTTTCGGTTCCGAATCGGTCTTAAACAGAAAGTTGTCGAATCAAACAAGTGTGGACAAGTTTTTATACTTATTTTCAAGTTATATGACTGATAAAACAGATTACACGCCTTTTATATTGCTAATTACGCGTTAATTCCAAAATACTAATTCTGTTGACTTTTTCGGACAACCATTGACTCGATAAACGACCTAGTTAGGATTCGAATCAGTGAGTGCCCTTTTAGGGGTTTATTACCCACATGATTACCAACTTATAACAACTTTCGATTTGACAAAACTCTGGACCTATTGTGTTTTATCATGAAGTTAAACCGTAGTTACGACGGTTTGATTTCTAGGCTATAAACTAAGCATAACTCAAACAAGAAGGATCAAAGGCACTTACACACGTCTAATGGATGATATGGAAAGCTTGGATCAGTTCTTGAGCTCTTGAAAATGTCCAGAAGTTGAAATGTGCATGTATGTGGAATATGTGACTTTTTATAACAACTTAGATCATTCCAATTTGATGCCACAAGAGTCTAGGATGATTATCAGATGTCAACATGTGTCCCTATAGGCTAAATACCATTTTAGGCAGCCCATAGTATCATAACAAGTCACTTTGAGTCAGTTAAGAGGCTGAAAACAGGCACATGTGATGTTTCTGCATCTGTAGGTCGGACGCGGCCCGCCTCACATATAAGCAAAACTTACGCGGGCCGCATGGAGGTTGATTTCAGGTTTTTAACTTTTATTCTTTGCACTTTTGGCCCTTAGTCCCCCGAAAGGTCGTTTTCACCACCCTACTTGCATTATGAAGCTTTGTTATTTAACATATGGGGCTTTAAGACTTATACCCACTTTGTTAAGTCCTCGGGTAACTTTGTGATCACCCGAAAAGCCCTAAATTTCAATGTTAACGATTCTAACCCTCGCACACGAATTTTATCACAACTTTCTCATACGATAACGAAACTTGGCGAAATTTTTAATAGTAGATTCTAGTGAGCATAATTAATCGTTACAAGGCTTCGGGTTTGCTAAAAGGTCACTCAGAGGTATAACTTAACATGTTGACATATTTAACCCCTGTAGTTTGTAATCTCTCACTTTCTTTCACAATTCGTTTCGTATGATCCCTGATCCATTCGTTTAAGGTTATAAACAACATGTAGGGTTATTGTAAAGTATATTTATTCATTGTTGACACTTTGAACCCTTATATTTACACAGTTTCACTGTTTGTCAAATTTAGTCCTTCTAGAACATTCTTTCACACGTTCTAACCTATGACACGTGTCAACACATTATAGGACGTAAATTTTCGAGGTGTTACACTACATGTTAAATGAAACCTAACCTAAGTGTTTACGACCCATTACGACCCGTTTAGGTAGCTTATGCTACTTTAACGCGTCGTTCGCGTGAAACGCGTTCGGACCGCCTAACTAGTCCTATGACAAGTAGAATATGCCTTAACATGCCTAATATTGTCGCCAAATCAGTTAAGATGTCAAAAGTTATGTCACATATGTTTATAATGAATTTTGGCATCAAAGGGGTATTTTGGTAATTTACCTAAGGCATATAAACTACCTATCATACAACTACTTAAACGCCGTGACCATAAGGTATAACCTCGGAAGGTTATTCCCTATATACTATGGTCACCTAATGTATTTGGTCGGATCCTAATGATCGACCAAATGGGTCGGGTTCGAAGGTATAAGCGATTTATTAGATCGCTTACCCTTACGACCCTCGACAACGTGGTAATCAGTAGGCATAGTCCCAAGGGACTATAACCATCGTGATTACAATCACGTTGCGAAGTTCAAACGAACTTCGCATTGACCATAAACTGGTCAACGCAGAAAGTCAAACAAAGTTTGACTTTCGGACTCGAAAAGCAATAAAAGAACGAAGGAATACTTACGAAGGGTCCCCAAATGCTAATCTCGATCCAAGTAACTCAGGTATGAAACAATGGTTTCAACTTAGAGTTTCTCAAATCAAAATTCTAGTGGGTTTTGCAATTGAAGGCATGGGGTATTTATAGGATTTGCCAAACCGTTAGGATCGTTTCTTGGAAAACGTGCTTCAATCTTGGCCATACACTTGCACCCATGGTATTGTAATACCATGTGCCCACAATACCAGCCCATAGATTCCCCAAAACCATGTGCAACAAGTGGAACGGACCAGATTCGATGTTTCTGAATTTCTACTGTCTGAAGACCCCTTACGGACCGTAAGGATAAGGCTTACGGTCCGTAAGCCTCCAAGTTTGGCAGATTTACATATTTGGTCCCTGTAGTTGTTTAGAGCTATTTTCGACACGTTTAAGGCCCGTTAACCCCATTTCAAATCTCTAAAATGAAGTGAAAGTATAGGGAACTTAAAATGTGCTCAAAAATATCTCAGATGTTGGTTCGTTTGGCCGTACGATCGCGATGTTCGCTTAATTACGACGGAATGCGCATAAGCGTGAAAAACGATCTAAATGACGTGACGAATGGATTTTTCTTATGCCAAACACTAAAATAAAATATTTTAGTGCTTACATAAATTTTTGGATGTCCGGATGTATTCAGAACGTGAGTTATGCGCAAAAGTGCAAACTTGTGCACTTTTTGACATTTTAGTCCCTGAATGACCCAAAAGTTTATTTTAGCACACCGAACCCCTCAAAGCCAATTTCTAAGCTATGTAAAGGATATTTATGGTATGTTTAACTTATGGTCATGTTCTGGAATGTCTGTTTCAGTACGAATCGTCATACTTTCGCAGTTTGTCAAATTTAGTCCCTGTAGCCGAATTAGCTTGTTTTTGCCATACCAAAGCCTTTAAAACTTATTTCTAAGTTATGTAAAGGTTATTTAAGGGATGTTAAGTATATGTTGATGTTTCGGAGTATTTGTCGCATTAAACTGATTACGTTTACGCACCAGTTTGCGTATAACTCTCCAGAAAGTGATATAGAGTTTGAAATTGGACAAAAGTCAAAACACGAAAAAAGTAAAACATAACCAAACAAACATTGGGATCAAATAACATTGTTTTATTGATAATTGAACTGTTCACAATGATTACAAGCACAAATGTTACAATCACCGCTTAATCACATTGTAAAACATTTAAGGTTTTGTAAAACATTCCAAAAAGGTTAACAAAAAGAGGATAAACTCACTTTGCTATCTTAGACTTCGCGTAAGGGTTTCCTGGATGTAATCTATAATTTATACAAATGTACATTGGTTAGTACCATAACCCTTTGAAAATATTAATGATACCCTCCCCGAGACGACATTCCAACAACTACGTCGGGCAGAACCACGACAGTTGTTACGGAACCCTAAATCAATCGGGCAGCGTATCTACTATGAAAACGGAGTTATAATACTTACAACGGAGTAGAACCCCGCTAATTAAGGGGTATTATACTTGAAATTATGCCTATTATCAGAGATTTCGAGATTGAGAAACAGAAATGAACGAGTTGAAATGAAATCCCGAGGCCTTCTTATATAGGGCTGAAATTGGGTATTCTTGCGGCCCACGTAAAGGTAAGCGAAGGCTTACGCGGCCCGCGTGGCTTAGGGGTCTAGGCGTAGCTGATCCGGGTCATGACTAGATTCAACACGTTGCACGGCACGTGTCAACACCGGGTTGCGCCACTATCTCGATCTTACGCGGCCCGCGTAAATGTAAGCTAAAGGTTACGCGGCCCGCGTAAATGTAAGCTAAAGGTTACGCGGCCCGCCTGAACTAAAGAAATCAGTGAAGTCCGTTTCCAACCTTGATACCGCCCGCGTAAATGGTTAGGGTGGGTCTACGCGGCCCGCCTTAACTTAATAATCAGATTTTAAATTTTATTTTTAAAGCTATATCATATTTCGGGCTCGGTTTTCACATACGGGTGTATTTGAAGATATATGAGGGTCTTTTAAGATATACAGAGGTGTCGGAGGGTGTTGGTTTTACCGAGGGTTGTTACATTCTCCCCACCTTGTTTTAGAGCTCGTCCGTGAGATCTACTGGAATAAGTGTGGATATTTCCTTTGCATTTCAGATTCAAGTTCCCATGTATATTCAGGTCCTCTTTTGGAGTCCCATTTTACTTTGACCAGAACTAATCTCTTATGCTTAAGATTCTTGATTTTCCTGTCTTCAATTTGTAGAGGCCTTTCTACAAACTCGAGTTGTTCATTTACCTCTATATCCTTAAGAGGCACTATCAGTGATTTATTAGCTAAAAACTTCTTGAGATTAGATACATGAAACACATCATGTATTCCTGCCATTTCCTCTGGCAGTTGTAGCTAATAGGCTACAGATCCTATTCTTTTAATAATCTTAAAAGGTCCAATATACCTGGGACTTAGCTTTCCCCGTTTAATGAATCTTACTACTCCTTTCCAAGGAGAGACCTTCAACAATACTTTATCTCCTACTTTAAACTCCAATGGTTTGCGTCGGTTATCAGCATAGCTTTTCTGTCTATCACGTGCTGCTTTCAGTCGTTCCTTGACTTGAATAATCTTATTAGTTGTTTCTTGTACTATCTCAGGTCCAGATAGTTGCTTTTCCCTAATTTCTGCCCAACAGACTGGGGTTCGACACTTTCGTCCATAAAGTGCTTCGAATGGTGCAGCATTGATACTTGTGTGATAACTATTGTTATAGGAAAATTCTATTAAAGGTAAGTGATCGTCCCAATTACCTCCAAAATCAATTACACAAGCTCTAAGCATGTCCTCCATTGTCTGAATTGTCCTTTCACTTTGTCCGTCCGTTTGAGGATGATAAGTTGTGCTTAATTTTAACTTGGTTCCCATTGCCTTTTGGAAACTTGACCAAAAATGAGAGGTAAAGAGGCTATCCCTATCAGAAACAATTGATAAAGGAATACCATGTAAAGAACAATTTCATTTACATATAATTTAGCTAATTGTTCCATACTAAAAGTTTCTTTCATTGGTAGGAAATGAGCTGACTTGGTTAGTCTATCTACAATCACCCAGATTGTATCATTTCCTTTCTTTATTTTGGGTAATTTAGTAACAAAATCCATTGTTATTAATTCCCATTTCCACACTGGCAATTCTAATTGCTGTAACAAACCTGAGGGTTTCTGGTGTTCAGTTTTAACTTGTGAACAAGTTAAACATTTAGAAACATATGCTGCTATGTCCTTTTTCATTCCTATCCACCAGAATTTTTTTCTTAAATCCTGGTACATTTTATCACTTCCTGGATGCATCGTATATTAAGACTTATGAGCCTCTTCTAGTATACGATTACGCAAGTTTCCTAATTTAGGTATCCACATTCTCTTTTTATGGAATCTCCAAATTCCATCTATTCCTTGTTCCAATTCTTTTAGCATACCTTTTAATTTTTCAGTATCTTCCTTGATTACTGATTCTTGTGCTTCTCTTATTTGATCATTTAAATCTACTTGCAGATTTAATTTAAGAGAACGTACCCTTTTTATCCTTTCATGATACTTTCGACTTAAAGCATCTGCTACTACATTTGCTCTTCCTTCACGATACTGGATATCACAATCATAATCACTAAGCATCTCCATCCAGCGTCTTTGTCTCATATTTAATTCCTTTTGCTTGAAGATATACCTTAAACTCTTATGATCAGTGAATATGGTAAACTTACTACCATAAAGGTAACGTCTCCAAATCTTAAGAGCAAAAATTATAGCTCCTAGTTCTAAATCATGGGTTGAATAATTCTCTTCATGATTCTTAAGTTGTCTAGATGCATAAGCTATAACCTTTTGTCGTTGCATCAACACACATCCATAACCTAATTTAGAAGCGTCACAATAAACTACAAAATCTTCAGTTCCTTCTTGTAACGCTAATATGGGTGTATGGGTTAATCTTTGCTTAAGGATTCTAAAAGCTTCTTCTTGTTTTAATCCCCATTCAAACTTAACAGATTTACAGGTTAGCTTAGTTAAGGGAATGGCTATTCTAGAAAAATCTTTAATAAATCTTCTATAATAACCGGCCAATCCTAAGAAACTTCTAACCTCAGTTGGTGATTCAGGGGTTTTCCATTTAGTAATTGCTTCAATCTTTGTTGGATCTACATGAATTCCTTCATGATTAACTAAATGTCCGAGAAACTGTACCTGTTCTAACCAAAATTCACACTTAGAAAATTTAGCATAAAGCTTTTCCTTTCTTAATAAACTTAAAAGTGCGTGCAAATGCTTCGCATGATCTTCTTTATTCTTATAATAAATGAGAATATCATCTATGAAAACAATTATGAATTTATCCAAATATGGCTTACATATTCGGTTCATCATGTCCATAAATGCAGCTAGGGCATTGGTTAAACCAAATGGCATGATAGTAAATTCATAATGTCCATACCTTGTTCTGAATGCGGTTTTAGGAATATCCTCTTCCTGTACCTTTAATTGATGATATCCTGATCTTAAATCGATTTTAGAGAAAAATCGAGCTCCTTGCAGTTGATCAAACAGATCATCGATTCCCGGTAATGGGTGCCGGTTCTTAATCGTAACCTTGTTTAATTCACGGTATTCAATGCACATACGCATTGATCCGTCCTTCTTTTTAACAAATAGTATTGGTGCTCCCCATGGCAACGAACTTGGCTGTATGAATCCTTTCTCTAACAATTCGTCTAATTGTTTCTTTAATTCTTGCATTTCTGCAGGTGCCAAACGGTAAGGTGCTTTGGCAATTGGTGATGTTCCTGGTATTAAATGGATTCTGAATTCGACTTCTCTATTTGGTGGCAGTCCTGGTAATTCTTCTGGAAATACATCTGAAAACTGAGATACTACTGGAATATCTTTTAAATCCTTTCCTTTGGTGTTAGTGATTATAGAAATCAAATACACTATAGAACCCTTTCTTATATAACTTGCAGTTTTCATCACAGAGATGAATTTTGTGAATCTAGAGGGCTTATCTCCTTTAATTATGATCTTTTTACCTTTTGGTGAATTTACTTGAATTGACTTTTGATCACATAAAATACTGGCTTTATTGGCTATTAACCAATCCATTCCTAAAACAACATCAAATCCTGCCAGATTCATGGGATAAAGGTTTGCGATAAATTTCTGATCTAAAATTTCTACTCTTGCTCCCTGCAAGATTTCAGAAATCCTAACAGTTTGTCCATTGGCTGTCTCTACTAGACATTCTTGTGGTAGTTTAGTTAATGATTGATTTAGAAATTTGCAAAATGACGTATTAATAAAACTTTGGTTCGCACCAGAGTCAAATAATACTTTAGCAAAAATATCATTAACTAAAAACGTACCAGCTATGACATCTGGAATCATCTTAGCTTCATCTGCAGTCAGAACAAATGCTCTAGCATTATTGGTATTCTTGTTGTTTGTAGCTGGAGCTAATTTTGGGCAATTAAGCTTGATATGTCCTTGTTCTCCGCAGTTGTAACATATCTTGTTATTAGCTTTCTTCCTGCAGTCTTCTTCCTTGTGTCCCGATGTTTTGCAAAAGTTACAGTATATGGAGCATCTTCCTGAATGCTTTCTTTTGCAATGCCTACAGTAGGGTGCAGAGGTAGAACCTACATTTCTTCCACGGTTAGAATTTCCAGAACGAAATTCTTGAGTCAACTTCTGGGTTATGTTCCTCCTTTGATCTTCTTCTCGGGTACGGACTAATTCATCTGTCAAGGTATTGGCTAGTTCTACAGCTTCTTCTATGGTTTGAGGTCTAGCTGCCTTGACTACGTGTCTTATCTCTCAAATTAATCCCCAAATATAACGGGAGATTAACACTGGTTCTGGTGAAGCAATAGTAGGCACTATTCTAGCATATTCGAAGAATATTTTAGTGTATCCCTTACTATCCACACCAGTCATCTTAAGATTTGGGAATTTATTTGCTATCTGTTCCTTCTCATTAGGTGGGCAGAATTTCCTTTCTACCCTGTTCTTGAATTCTTCCCATTCCATATTATAGGTTCTATCACTTCCTCTTGATTGGAGGATAGTGTTCCACCATTCTAATGCTGAATTCTTAAACAAATTAGAAGCAAACAATATCTTATCTTCTTCAGCACACTTACTTATCCTTAAGACTGCCTCAGTCTTTTCTATCCAGCGTAGAGTTGCAATGGCCCCTTCGTTGCCTGAGAATTCCATTGGTTTACAAGACCAGAATTCTTTGTAAGAACAACCATAAGGCATGGTTCTTCTCCTTTTAGGAATAGGCATTTGAAGTACAGGTCCATTGTTCATGCTGTTTTCAGGTTCGATGGGTCGCTTACTGCTATGCTTACTTTTATTATTCGCTTCTTGAATAGTTTGAATAATAAATGGCATGGCATCTATGATTCCTTGTGCCACTGTATGTTGAACGGCACTATTATCCATTTGATTTCCATTGTTATTGATGCTTGGATTCTCATTAACCACGTTAATGTTACTCTGGTTATCATTATTCAGATTTCCTTGATTTCCTTCGTCGGCCATCTGAATTTTAAACATTTATCCCGTTATTAATATCACAAGATAATAATTAATATAGTTAATCACATGACACGCAATTTAACCAAAAGCGTCGATCATTGCGACTTATACTCTATTTCCATATACTGTGCGTCTATTACACACTAGTACTGAAATAAAATTACAATACCAACAGAAACAAAATAATACTAAAAGTACTATGCATCCGTACACACATATTTTATTTTATTTTATCTTATTATATTATTATTATTATTACTACCATTTCCTCCCTTCTCACATTCACGGATATGGATTTATCCAAAAATCCATATTGCGTTCATCGTATTTCCATACGAGACGCTCTCCCACCTGACGCATTCTCTCACTGCTTACTAAAATTTCCTCCCCGAAAGTCCTAAGTTCTTGGACGTTTTCTGCACTCATTGGGGGTGCGGGTTCTAGGACAGGGTTTGGAATCTGGGGTGCTGGTTCTTGATATGGGGGTGAAAGTTCCTGAAATTGATAAGGATCCTCTAAAATCTCCCTAATATAATCATTTTGGTAATAGGGATCTAAAGGGTCCATACCTGGGTAAGCTTCTATGGGTGCGTTTTCATGGACAGGGTAACGTTGCACAAAGTCCCTATTGTCATCCCACCAGGGGTCGTAATTTGGGTCTAGAGGATTTGGTGCAGGTACCCTAGGGATTTCTTCTGGGTTAAAGTCATGCATCTCAACTTGGTTTTCAGGGTTCTCTATCTCCATAGGTTGTTCTAGAATTTGGGGTTGTGGGGCTACTAGTTGTTCCAGACTTGGGTCAGGAGCAGTTGTAGCTAGGATATGGAAATTAGCTAGGCTTCTATTAAGCATATCCTGAGTATGGGCATCTGTCTCTCGCTTAGCAGCTGCTAGAACTCTTTGCTGTTGCAACTTTCGCATTCTTTTCCTACGAGCAAAGGCTTCCTTACTGAACCATCCTCTCCTTTTGTGAGGGAAGGGTTCTTCCGATTGTGCTTTAAAGGCAAACATTCCCTCTTCCTGATCAGTAGTATACCCAGAAAGGGCAGGCTGTGATAAGGTACCTTCACTCCTAGGTGATTCAGACAACTGACGACTCATATCTGAGGGTCCTTGATCACTCATACTGTAAACTAATAGATAGTCAAATAACACATAACAAATAAATACAGTTATGCACATATTTCCATTATTTCCTAACACAAAATTTAGAATTGAAGTGTCAGCAGAACACTTCTTTGGCTTGAACCAGTGGCTAGGCTCTGATACCACTTTCTGTCGCAACCCCCGATCCCTTATCTGTCTCGGGAACGGGCGAACGCGAACTCAGATTTTTGGTGGTATCAGTTATTTAATCTTGCAGCAGAATTTACATCAGGACCGTAGTTAGGAAATATTTATCAGAGTAAAACCACCATATTTGATATTAATAATCACATGGGTAAAACCCAAGTTTCTTATTACAATACATTCATAGGGATACACCCTATTTTATTGAATTTAAAACATCATCTTTTAGGTAACTTTTATAGCCACATTTTTCCCAAGCCTTCAGTGCTCTCCAGCTGGGTTTTTACTAATTGGCTGTCACATTTTGTTACCTGAAACATGTTTTAAAAACATTTATCAGCGGGAAATACTGGTGAGTGAATCCTAGTTTAATCAAGAAACATTTTATCAATTAAAACAGTATTGAGAGCGATCACATTGTTTATTTCTACACAATTACTCATTCAGTACTGTCAATCCTGACTTGTGGGTCATATTACTCATTGGCTAACTCTTTGTCCAATGGTAACGTCCTGTCATCCCCGACTTACTACTCACAAGGTAGTAAATTTTGTATACAATACCCCAACATACCGGCAGTAATTGAAGAACTACAAAGACTCAATCACCGCTTAATCACATTGTAAAACATTTAAGGTTTTGTAAAACATTCCAAAAAGGTTAACAAAAAGAGGATAAACTCACTTTGCTATCTTAGACTTCGCGTAAGGGTTTCCTGGATGTAATCTATAATTTATACAAATGTACATTGGTTAGTACCATAACCCTTTGAAAATATTAATGATACCCTCCCCGAGACGGCATTCCAACAACTACGTCGGGCAGAACCACGACAGTTGTTACGGAACCCTAAATCAATCGGGCAGCGTATCTACTATGAAACCGGGGTTATAATACTTACAACGGAGCAGAACCTCGCTAATTAGGGGGTATTATACTTGAAAATTATGCCTATTATCAGAGATTTCGAGATTGAGAAACAGAAATGAACGAGTTGAAATGAAATCCCGAGGCCTTCTTATATAGGGCTGAAATTGGGTCTTCTCGCGGCCCGCGTAAAGGTAAGCGAAGGCTTACGCGGCCCGCGTGGCTTAGGGGTCTAGGCGTAGCTGATCCGGGTCATGACTAGATTCAACACGTTGCACGACACATGTCAACACCGGGCTGCGCCACTATCTCGATCTTACACGGCCCGCGTAAATGTAAGCTAAAGGTTACGCGGCCTGCGTAAATGTAAGCTAAAGGTTACGCGGCCCGCCTGAACTAAAGAAATCAGTGAAGTCCGTTTCCAACCTTGATACCGCCCGCGTAAATGGTTAGGGTGGGTCTACGCGGCCCGCCTTAACTTAATAATCAGATTTTAAATTTTATTTTTAAAGCTATATCATATTTCGGGCTCGGTTTTCACATACGGGTGTATTTGAAGATATATGAGGGTCTTTTAAGATATACAGAGGTGTCGGAGGGTGTTGGTTTTACCGAGGGTTGTTACATTCAATCTGATATCCAAGCTCGATCTGATGTCCAAACCCGCATTTCTCAGGCTCAATATACTTGTGTTTCACAAGGTTTGATGGGTAAGGAATTACCCTATCACATTAAGCTTGATCTTGAACTGAAGGACAATGGATTGTTTTATTTCATGGATCGTTTGTGGGTCCCAAGTCAAGATGATCTTCGCACCTTGCTTATGGATGAAGCTCATAAGTCTCGTTATTCTATTCATCCAGGCGTAGATAAAATGTATAAGGATCTCCGTACTCAGTATTGGTGGCCTGGTATGAAGAAAGACATTGCCTTATACGTTTCAAAATGCCTTACTTGTCTTAAGGTTAAGGCTGAACATCAACATCCTTCTGGTTTATTGGAGCAACCAGAGATTCCAGTTTGGAAATGGGAAAAAATTGCTACGGATCTTATTACCAAACTTCCACGCACACAGAGAGGTCATGATGACATCTGGGTAGTTGTTGATCGTCTTACAAAGACAACGCATTTCTTGCCAATCCGTGAGGATTTATCTGCCGACAAGCTTGCTAAAATCTATGTGGATGAAATTGTATCTAGACATGGTGTTCCTTTGAAAATTATTTCTGACAGAGTTTACTTGGGAACGTGAAGATCAAATGAAGGCGAAATATCCACATTTTTCTCACGAGTTTCCCTTAAACAAATTTCGGGACGAAATTTCCACAAGTAGGGGAGACTGTGACATCTGTGATTTGTAATAATTTTAAACAGTTCAGTTATCAATAAAACAATGTTATTTGACCCCAATCTTTGTTTAATTATGTTTGACATTTTTCATGTTTTGATTTTTGTTCAATTTCAAACTCTATATCGCTTTCTGGAGAGTTATACGCAAACCGATGCGCAAACTTAATCAATTTAATGCGAAAAACACTCTAGAACATCAATATATGTTTAACATACCTTAAATAACCTTTACATAACTTAGAAATAAGTTTTGAAGGCTTTGGTGTGGCAAAATCAAGTTTATTCGCTTACAGGGGCTAAATTCGACAAACTGCGAAAGTATGCCGATTCGTACTGTAACGAACATTTAGGAACATGATCCTAAGTTAAACATACCCTAAATATCCTTCACATAGCTTAGAAATAGGCCTTGAGGGGTTCGGTGTGCAAAAATAAACTTTTTGGTTATTCAGGGACTAAAAGTGTCAAAAAGTGCATAAGTTTGCATTTTCGCGCATAACTTACGTTCTGAATACATCCGGACATCCAAAAATTTAATTAATCATTAAAATATTTTATTTTAGTGTCTGGCTTGTCAAAACTTCATTCGTTTCGCAATTTGGATCGTTTTCGCGTCCGTTACAACTTCCGTCGTAATTAACCGAACAACGCAATCGTACGGCCAAACGAACCGACATCCGTCATATTTTTGAGCATGTTTCATGTTCCTTATGCTTTAACATCCTTATGGAGCTTAAAAATGGGTTTGACGGGTGTTAGAAGTGCCAAAACACGACAATACGCTCACAGGGACCAAAACTGACATTTTACAAAAGTTGTTGGTCTGCACATAGCATACGGACCGTAAGGGGAACTGCATACGGTCCGTAAGCCCTTGCCAGATATCAGAAATTGGTTTCCAGCAAGATCCAGCTGTTCAGTTGTTTTGCACCTGGTTTGTTTGATTCTATGCGCTTGTTTAGGGGCTCCCATGGTATTGAAAATCAGTGGGTGCAAGTGTACGACCTAGATCAAAGCTCGGGTTTCAAGAAACGATCTTAACGGTTCTATGAAATCTATATAAACCCCCACCCATTTCACTCCCAACTCACACTTGATTCTGAAATTTCTCTAAGTTGGAGCTTTAGCACTTCATACCTGAGAAATTTTGGAATCAAACCTCCATTCTTGGACCTTTTGTAAGTATTTTTTCGTTCTTTTACGCGTTTTTAGCGTGAAAGTCAAACTTTGTTTGACTTTATGCGTTGACCAGTTTATGGTCAACACGAAGTTCGTTTGAACTTCGTAACGTGAGTATAATCACGATGGTTATAGTCCCTTGTGACTATACCTACTGATTACCACGTTATCTAGGCATAGTGACGAGTCGTAGTTTCGGCCAAAATGCGTATTCTTGCGTATTTTGTAACCAAACTACTTTTAGGTATCAAGACCCTTTGTTTTGATACCAAACCTGTTTTCAAACTTCGTTAAACATGTTTTAACATGTTTAGCTCGTCACTTTAGGTTTAGTGCTTATGTAGGGTCGTAAGGTAAGCGGTCTAAACAACCGCTTATACTTTCGAACCCAACCCGTTTGGTCGATCATTAGGATCTGACCAAACACATTAGGTGACCATAGTTGTATAGGGAATAACCTTCCGAGGTTATACCTTATGGTCACTTCGTTTAGTTAGTTGTATGATAGGTAGTTTATATGCCTTAGGAAAATGACCAAAATGCCCTTTTTACGCCAAAATTCATTTTAAGCATATGTAACATAATTTTTTAGATCTAAACTGATTTGGAACCAATATTAGACATGTTAAGGCATATTTTACTTGTCATAGAACTAGTTTGGCGGTCCGAACGCGTTTTACGCGAACGACGCGTTAAAGTAGCATAAGCTACCTAAACGGGTCGTAATGGGTCGTAAGCACTTAGGATAGGTTCCGTTTTAGAATATAGGCTTTGTTAAACCATACTACATGAGTTCCCACACTCATTTGGTTTACGAAACCACATTTTATCCAATCCTCCGATTTAGGTCCGTTTATTAACATAGATACCTATATTAGGTGCCGTTTGATTCCGTGATCTTTCTAGCATTGCTTGGTGGTTATCTAAAGACTATTGAGCAATCTCAAGTGAGTACATAGACCCCTCTTTTACTGTTTTTCAAACGTTTTGGGGAGAAACACATGTGCCTACTTGTTACTTTCGTGGTTTCCATGTTTTCATATCATATGCTTGTTATGTTCATTAGTACACTTATAGTACACGATTTCATTGTGTTTTTGCTATGTATGTCCATTTGTTGCATACTTAGTACATTGATTTACATTACATTTTATGCTGTGTATGTCCATTTAGTGCATACTTAGTACATTGTTTTACATTACATTTCTGTTGCATATGTTCACTCAGCATATGGACACATTGTTTTACACTTCTGCCTTGTATGTTCACTTAGCATACTAGGTACATTGTTTTCATAAAACATGCTTACATTTGGTATGACATTTGGTTTGTTCAACGAACTAAAATACGTTCATTAACATTAGCTACGCCGCTCGGTAGTAAGTAGTGGTACCATAGGACTTGACAACTCCCATTCCCGACATCCTAGGTTTGTTTGGATGAAAGGAATGACTGAATCCGAAAACATTTTTGATAACCTTTACTCTAAGGTTATCCTTGATAACCTTTACTCTAAGGTTATCCGAAAACATTTTTGATAACCTTTACTCTAAGGAATGACTGAATCCGAAAACATTTTGATAAACATTTTTGACCATTACAACATCATCCAAACACCAAATTAATTAAAACCATCATTCATTCAAATAGAGAAAGTTACATAATAATGCTAATAAATTAAAATTCTAGATAAATAGGTCAAAAGAAACACAAGAAGTCTAAACCAAGAAGTTCTAGCCTAAAGTTTATTCTATTAGTAAAATTTCAGAAAAGATAATTCTCTCGGTTGGATGCGGCTCGAAAAACTTCTTCCTCCGGATATGGGTCCCTCATACGTCGGCGAGCCACTCCTCTATCTCCCTTGGGAAAAGAAAGGCGGGCTCGTTGGCATCAGTTTGAGGGGGTGCAACCTCCACCGGGACTTCTTGCAATTCGTCAAGAGGAGGCTCCGCTGGATGTCATCCCATCCGGTGAGATTGTTGACTCCAAGTGCTAGGTTCCAATCCTCTTGAGGGAGGATTGGCTCCATGGGAGGTGTCACAAGAATGTTCAACCTCTGGTGCAAGAGGTTGATTTCTTGAAAATTGTTTTCCAACCCCACCGAAAGATAATTTATACGGTCTATGAGGACCTCCTCTACCGATGTCATCTCATCAAGAGCTTCACGTAATGCATCACGTAGCGTACGAGAGTTGCTTCGATTGAGGTCCTCCGTTCTCTTCGATTGTTTCTGGAATGTGCTGACGAAGTTCCACTGTTTTGGCTCGACATTCTATGAAAATAAACTGAAAAGAGTTCATTTAAAGAAACAGTAACCTCGGACACGGCCCCGTGCTCATTGAGCACGGCCCCATGTTCACCTTTCTGCAGGTTTTGGAACAAGGAATCCTGGAGTTTCAAATTATTTTTCCAACTTAAGAAGCGTTTTTTAGCAGAAATAACTTAAAACAATCTTGTAAAACTTATTTTTAACAAGATTCCTTACACAAAAACCTAACAAACATCACAATAAAGCTTGGAATCATGGTGACCTCAAGCTCTAATGGAGGTGTTGAGGTAAAAAAAATGAAGAAGAAGGGAATGGACAAGAGAGGAAAGGACAAGATGGTTGTTGAGAACCTTCTTTTAGAAAATACCTAGGATGGTATGTGTGAAGATCTCACCAAATCTCTGTCCCTGGAATGGTCCAAATGTGCAGGATTCTTGGCTGCACTTATAGAAAACGATAGCACGCTGCACACGGCCGCGTGTCGGCTGGACACAGCCCCGTGTGCAGGCAGGATCCTGACACATTTTGTCCGTATTCTGACAAAACGTCATAAAGGAATCTGTTGGTGGACACGGGGGCGTGTTGACCTGGACACGGCCCCGTGTCTAGAGGCTGTTTATGAAGTTTCGTCTATTTCTAAGGAATTTATCCGGATCAGGCGGTTCCTTACTGGATGGAACAACCCCAAAGTGCCTGAGATACCTTAATTGCTGTAGATTAAGACGAGAATGCAAGAGGTTGTCGGTAAGGGTGATTCTTATGCTAAATGTAGGTGGACAAGTCCAACCCTTTCCCGGGCTCTCGTTAAAGAAGGTGTATGCCGAATCGCTCAGGTCTATGTATGCACCGAACGAAGTCGATGGGGAGTCCTTCACGGCACAATCGACACAGGGACGACTATCGCTCAAGTCTTCGTTAGAGTTAGAGGTAATATCGGGAACAACGAAGTTGTTTTTATTCGAATACGATCCCAACAATTCTTCTTGACCACCAGACTATGCTGCACGCCTTTTGGCACTTGAGCAGCAGGTTGCTTCTTGGTTGGTACCCAGAGAGCCATGGAGGAGGACTAGCTCCATTTGCGTCGCTTGTTTTACACTCACTTTCCCCCTCCACCACCGCCATCCGTGTAGAGCTCTTCAGTACCGTATGGGTAGACATTGGTGAGAAGACGGCGAATGCTTTTGACTGCACAGCATTTTTGGAGTTTACATTATGATTCTGACTTTTGTCGACATGTATTTGATGTATTGACACTGATTTGATATAGTTTTTGGACTAGGGTGATGTAGCCCTTAGTCGACTGATATTGTATGGCACTGTACTTGTACGCTTACTATGTGGTCTCATTATATGGCAATCGCAGTATTCTCATCATATTTGATGCTTGATTTGGTTATGTATATTCTATGACATGGGATGTTGTGTGATTGATGTTTGTAGCATGGGATGTTGTGTGATTAATATGATTATAACATGAGATGTTATGTACTATTACTATCATAATAAAGCGTATGTATTATAACATGGGATCTTTACTATGGCCTGACCGACGTAAACACATCTTTTAGAAGATGCCGCCGAGACGTGAGACACGCATGCCTACCAATGAGGCAGAACTCCAACAAGTCATCGCTGCTGCCATCGCACAATACGCCGCTTCGCAAGGAGGACCCAGCGGAAGCAGCTCAAACAACAATGGCAACAATAATCCACCTCACGGTAATACTAAGTCATTTAGACATACCATGGCCTAATTGGATATCTTTAGCAAAGATGCTAATGCTGTTCACATGTTACAATGTGTGTGCAGGGTGCACCTACAAGCAGTTTCTAGACTGCAAACCGGTCAACTTCGATGGCACAGGAGGTGCTGTCGCCTTTGTTCGTTGGGCCGATAAAACTGAATCTGTTCTTTGCATGAGCAAATGCGCACTAGATCAGCAAGTCACCTATATCTCAGGGCTATTCTTGGATGGAGCCCTCTCTTGGTGGAATTTGCAAGTACAGACACTTGGTGAAGCTGCTGCCCACGCGCTAACCTGGACCGAACTGAAGGAACTTATGCGCAAAAAGTACTGCTCTCGCGCGGAATTCCAAAGATTGGAAACTGAGTTCTGGCATCTGAAAATGGACGGTCCAAAGATCGCAGAATACGTTCAAAGGTTCCATGACTTATCGCATGTGGTACCCTACATGGTCACTCCGGAGTTCAAGCGGATTGAACGTTTCATTTGGGGATTAGCTCCTCAAATCATAAGCATGGTGACCTCATCCAAGCCTGCGACAATTACTGAGGCAATTGATTTGAGCGTGGCTCTCACAGAGGAGGCTATTCGCCTGAACAAGTTCGATGATGCTGAGCCTAAGAAGAAAGAGACTCACGTCGAGTCATCAGGAGGTAACAAACGGAAGTTCTCGAACTTCAAGCAGGGCGCCAGTGTGGTTGTTAAGAAAGGAGAACCAAGCACGCCAGCTCAGGTTACAGCTGGTAGTGGAAAGAAAGGAAAGGGATATATGGGCACCCAACCCAAGTGCAACACCTGCCAGCATCACCATTCTGGCCGATGCGGGCCAAAAGTATGTGAAGCTTGTGGAAAGACTGGACACTTGAAGGATTCTTGTTGGGCTAGTGCTGGCCGGGGAGGCCAAGGAGGATTTGGGAATAGAAATAATAATCGTGGTGGTATTGGGAATCGCCCACAGGGGAACAATGGAGGAAACGGGAATCGAGGCAACAATGCGAATCAAGCTGGTAATGCGAACCAAAACAACAACCAAGCTGGAAATGGAGGTGGAAACGGGCAAAGACTTGGATGCTTTAACTGTGGTGATATCGGGCACTTTAAAAGGAACTGCCCAGAGTTAAACCAAGCCCATGGAAGAGTGTCCAAATCGAAGCGAGGGAAGCGCGCCAGGACCCCAATGTCGTTACCGGTACGTTCCCTGTAAATTAACGCTATGCATCCGTTTTATTTGATACTGGTGCCGATTATAGCTTCGTATCGTTAGAGTTTAAGAATATGCTTGGTTTAGCCGCTAATAAGTTAGATATCCCCTACTCAATCGAATTGGCTAATGGGAAGTTAGTAGAAGCCAACGAAGTGATCAGAGGTTGTGTGATCGAATTGGGAGAGCGTGAGTTTGCTTTGGATCTACTACTAGTCCAGCTGGGGAGCTTTGACGTAGTAGTAGGAATGGATTGGTTATCAGGCAACAAGGCTGAGATAGTTTGCCACGAAAAGGTCGTTCGTATCCCAACCGAAGATGGCGAAACAATTATGGTTCACGGGGAGAAGCGTGATACGCCGTTAAGAATTATCAGCTGCCTGAAAGCGCGAAAGTGTTTGCAGAAGGGATGCGTTGCCTTCCTGGCACACATTGTGGATAAGAAAGCTGTAGAACCAAAGATCGAAGACATCCCTGTCGTGAGGGAATATCCAGAAGTCTTCCCAGAGGACTTACCTGGACTGCCACCTCAGAGACAAGTAGAGTTCCGCATTGACTTAGTTCCAGGCGCCGCGCCTGTGGCCAAGGCACCTTATAGACTTGCTCCGTCTGAGATGCAGGAACTGTCGACACAACTTCAAGAGTTGTTAGACAAGGGATTTATCTGACCAAGCTTCTCGCCTTGGGGAGCTCCAGTCCTATTTGTCAAGAAGAAGGACGGTAGTTTTCATATGTGTATTGACTACCGGGAGTTGAACAAGCTGACGATCAAGAATAGATACCCTCTGCCAAGGATTGATGATTTGTTTGATCAACTGCAAGGTTCAAGCTTTTACTCAAAGATCGACTTGCGATCTGGATACCATCAGTTAAGGATACAAGAGGAGAGTATCCCGAAGACAGCCTTCAGAACTCGTTATGGACACTACGAGTTCCTTGTTATGCCGTTTGGTTTGACAAACGCACCTGCAGTCTTTATGGACTTGATGAATAGAGTTTGCAAGCCGTACTTGGACAAGTTCGTGATTGTGTTCATCGATGATATCTTGATTTATTCAAGGACAAAGGCTGAGCACGAACAGCATCTAAGAGCTATTTTGGAGCTGCTAAAGAAGGAACAGTTGTATGCCAAGTTCTCTAAGTGCGAGTTTTGGCTACGTGAAGTACAATTTCTTGGACACGTGGTGAATGGAGATGGAATCCACGTGGATCCAACCAAGATCGAAGCGATCAAGAATTGGGAAACGCCAAAGACGCCAACCGAGATTCGACAATTCTTGGGTTTGGCTGGCTATTATCGAAGATTCATTGAGGATTTTTCAAAAATCGCTCAATCATTGACGCTCCTCACGCAGAAAGATAAGAAGTTTGATTGGGGAATCAAACAGGAAGAAGCGTTCCAGATACTGAAGGATAAGCTCTACAATGCGCCAATCTTAGCACTACCAGAAGGTACAGATGATTTCGTGGTATACTGTGACGCCTCGCGTCAAGGATTGGGTTGTGTGTTGATGCAACGCCAAAAGGTTATTGCTTACGCATCACGTCAACTGAAAGTGCACGAAAAGAACTATACCACACATGATTTGGAACTTGGCGCAGTGGTATTTGCATTAAAGATCTGGAGACACTACCTTTATGGTACAAAGTGTACAATCTTTACAGATCACAAGAGTCTACAACACATATTCAACCAGAAGGAGCTGAATATGAGGCAAAGACGTTGGGTTAAGTTGCTGAACGATTACGACTGCGAGATAAAGTATCATCCAGGGAAGGCGAATATGGTCGCCGATGCCCTAAGTCGGAAGGAGAGGATCAAGCCCATAAGGGTTAGAGCTTTAGAAATGATTATCCAAACCGATCTTTCCTTGCGCATTCGTGCCGCGCAGAAAGAAGCTCTCAAGGAAGGAAACCTTGAAGAAGAATATCTCCGTGGGATGGAGAAGCTACTGGTACCAAACGAGGAAGGAACGTTATGTTTTGAGAAAAGGATTTGGGTTCCTTGGTTTGGAGGTTTAAGGAAGGTTATTTTTTATGAAGCTCACAAGTCGCGGTACTCTATCCACCCAAGAGCGGATAAGATGTACCAAGATATCAAAGATTATTATTGGTGGCCTAGGATGAAAGGCGATGTTGCTGTTTATGTGAGCAACTTTTTAACATGCGCCAAGGTTAAAGCGGAATACCAGAAGCCTTCAGGACTTCTGCAACAACCTGAGATTCCCAAGTGGAAATGGGAACAAATCTCCATGGATTTTATTACAAAGTTGCCAAGAACACCGAGAGGCCATGACACTATTTGGGTAATAGTGGATCGATTAACAAAGTCGGCACACTTCTTACCTATCAGAGGGAAGGATAATACGAGCAAATTGGCTGAAATTTACATGAGAGAGATCGTTACGCGCCATGGAGTACCTCTCTCAATCATCTCTGATAGAGACGGAAGGTTTGTGTCAAGGATATGCCAATCCTTCCAAGAAGCTTTTGGCTCGCAATTAAATCTGAGCACTGTGTTTCATCCGCAAACTGACGGTCAAAGCGAGCGAACGATACAGACTTTGGAGGACATGCTGAGAGCGTGTGTTATGGATTTGGGCGGTAGCTGGGATAAGCATTTGCCTTTGGTCGAATTTTCATACAACAACAGCTACCACACCAGTATTGGTGTCGCGCCATTTGAAGCCCTTTACGGACGCAAGTGCCGATCACCCCTATGCTGGGCTGACGCAGGTGATAGGCAGTTTGCTGGTCCTGAAATCGTCCAAGAGACGACAGACAAGATTGCGCAGATTCTAAAACGCATCGAAGCAGCTCGCCACAGACAGAAAGCCTATGCAGATCCAAACCGGAAACACTTGGAATTCCAAGTTGGAGAAATGGTTTTATTGAATGTTTCACCCTGGAAGGGTGTGGCACGCTTCGGAAAGCGTGGAAAGTTAAATCCGCGCTACATTGGTCCTTTCAGAATTTTGGAAAGAATAGGACTAGTAGCATACAAGCTGGACTTACCTACTGAACTCCATTCAGTTCACGATACATTTCATGTATCCAACCTGAAGAAAAGTCCAACTCAAGATACCATTGCCATTCCCATCAACAAGATTCATGTTGACGACACGCTCCATTTCGTTGAAGAACCGGTTGAGGTTACGGATTGGAAAGTAAACAAGACCTGCCGGAGCAGTGTCAAGCTCGTCAAGGTTCGTTGGAATGCCAGACATGGTCCTGAATACACCTGGGAGCGTGAGGACCGGATGAAAGAGAAATACCCCCACCTACTTCCTAAGAACCCTGCATCTACAAGCAGAATTTAAAATTTCGGGACGAAATTTTTCTAACGGGGGGAGAATGTGACAACCCTCACTAAACCAGGTATCAGTACGACTTAATTAATAATTAATTACTGCTTAATTACTGTGCTTGCTTGATCTTGTGGATAAACTGCTACTTGAATACTGATACATGCATATACCTGCATCATACTTTACTTACCGTCACTACATTATTTACATGCTGAACTTTAGTGACAAACATGATGCACAAAAAGCACAGTAGCACTATAAACGGATAACCTATTGAACATGCTGATAGAGCCAGCATCAGGTAGACACTGCCTCTAAGGCCTGTATGAGCCAGAAATATTTTGCTACACTAGTGGTGAGTGTAGGGATATAAGGGTTGTAGAACTGCGTCTCTAGGAATAAGTTACAATGACTGGATGTGCCTAAAACGTACTCTAGGCACAAAAACTCAGCACTTTACATAATAATTCAGCTTTTAGCTAACTAATAAAGTGCCAAATCATGAGAAAATATTCCTGACACTTTGGAGGAATAAGTTGTGTCACTAAAAACAATTATAACGACACTTTAAAGCTTTGTTTAATGCTTTAACGGATTACTATCCAACCGAACAACCGGACTATACCCGAAACATGAAAATATTGTTAATAACATTATCTTTCTTTTTCTGAGCCAGTTAGGGTCCCTGAATACCCTAACACCCGCTGTAAAGCACAACACACTAGTAACCGGGTTAATCACTTAACTAACTAGATTAACCTAACTAAATACTTAACATTTGGTTGGATTTGAACTAGTACCCCCCCCCCCTTACAAACCGTCCCCAAGAAGGGGGACACCCTTGTCCTTTTGTTGATTATTTAAATCATAGTTGCTTAATATCTTGCCTACACATAATCCAATGGTTAATTACCTTAAACTTTGTCTATAAGTTCATCACTAAACACACTTGATCTTTCACATTAAACAACTCACCAAAACACTCCCTCTCTCTCTCTCAAAGGCTACAGCCGAACACCCCCTTGAGCACCCATCATATTTTCGGTTTTGATCTTCACATTCCAAGATCATTCAAGTGTTAAGGATCGCGTATAAGGAACCTTGGTGCAATCGGAAGGCGAAGGACCTCACTACATTGCTTTTATCCACGCATTTTTCGCTTAGATTCTTCCCTAGCCTCGAGCTAGTAGTAAGTTGCTTGAATCACCTTCTCGAACTATTTTGAAGTGGTTAATATGATATGTAACGGTTAAAAGTCGCAAACATACAAGATGAAGCACAAAATTCTACTAAAAACACTAAAAGTGATGGTTAAAAGCTCATATGTTGTGTAAATCTTGTAGTAATTGATTTGTGTGATTATTTGGACCCGATCTATGTTGTGGTAGCTCGGATCATCATTTAACCCGGGTTGGTCATGATCATGGATCATGACATAAGGTTGTTTTGGAAGTAACAAGGGTTAAAGGATGAAACTCTACCACACACGAATCATGAACTTGTGTAAAAGCAATTTTGCTTGTGAAATAGTGTTTAAAACTAGTAGATCTACGTATCTACAAGCGGTATTTTCAAAGAACCAAGTATCAAGGAAATCATGTTTTCTAAAGACGGATCTTACACTAACACGAATGATTTTTAAAACACACAAGTGCATAGACACTTGTGTAACACAAAGTTTTGACGAAAGAACTATTTTTGGAAAAGATGACAAGAAGTTGTAAAGACGGAATTTCTTTAAAAATGGGGTTTTTACGAAACCGGGTTGATTTATACAAAAGATCCACTAAAAGTAATGGAAAGATACTACATATTTTGGAAAAACCACAAGTTCATGTATTTTTGCGATTTACATCTATTTTGACTAGTTTGATGGTTTGAATAATGCTTATTGATGATTGAGAAAAATTGTTGGTTTGATTTGTAAAAGAAAATGATACGCTTGAAAGCGTGGCCACCTCCAGTTACAGAGGAAACTCTGGCGAAATTTTTTTCCAACAACCTAACACTTAGAAATATTTTCACTATAAGTGTTAGAAATACTTTTCGACATGATTTCAAAATATAAGTTTCGCCACGACTATATTTACAAAACATCGGAGGTGGGATTTTCACAAAATAAAACTTGGTAAATATATATTTAGTATATATTTTTCTTAACGACACTTGTCAGGTGTTTATGATTATTTTGTGAAAATACTAGTATTATTCTTAGGGTAAAAATAATACTATCGAATGTTAACGAATCCAAGATAATAGGAACGTCTCTACGATAAATATATAAGTTACACCGGTAATTATTATTACCACTCGATCATTAAAACGTAACTTACACATTTTGGGAGAATTATGTAATAGAAAATATAATATTTTTGAGAAGAATAATTATATTTTGGAGTTAGAAATAAAATATATTTTAAGTTAGACTTAATAATATATTTCGAATACACATGTATTAAATCCCCCATCCTTGGGAAAGAAAATGATTACCAAGTATACCGAATATTAACACGAAATAGTTGTCTAACTATTTCCCAAAAACTTAAACCTTAAAGCTAAGGCACGACCGTCCGTCTAATAGAGTTAGTACATGTAGGTCGTCACACAGCTGCTTGATTTGGAGGCATACTTGGTAGAGACGCACCACTGTGAGTTCATGTCCCCCTTTTCTCTTAACTGTTTTCAGTTTTCTAAACTGCGGGGGTGGAATACATGTTACTTTGATTACAAGTACTTTATACATGGTATGGTTAGCGTAAGGAGGTTTACTACTTAGATCATGTGAGTGGGTAGGCGGGAACTGGAGGCCATTAATCCTCATTGTAGGCCCGAGGGACGTAAGCGGTAGATCTATCTGGGTGTAGCGATCCCAACCCCAGGCCCAAACAGAACGGACCTTGGGGTGACTTTGTACCCATCGCGAAATCTGCTAGGTTTGAGTCTTCCTACTTGCACTTCACACATATCAATGGCCTTGCAAACCATTGGTGATCTCTTTTTCCTTATTTGCTACATACCAGGGATTTTTATACTTACAAGTGTTTTACATACTCACTACACATGAACTCGCTCAACATTATTGTTGATTTTTCAACTTACATGTATTTCAGGGAATTAAAGGATCTGGCGTGGTATGACACGTTTTCCCGCTGCACTAGTTACGAGGTCATCCGGGTTTGGGGAATGTGACTCTTTCCTGGACAAGTCACAGTCCTTAAACTGTGTTTATGTCATGTTGATGTTTGTGTTTATTGAACAATGTCGTTAGGATGTGTTTTCGTTAAGACAATGTTATTGTATTTGGTTTTTAAAATTTAATCGAATGGATGATCTTGCATGGTTTTATTTCATATAGCTTTGTTATGGTTAAGCTATGGTATTAAGAAGTCACACTAAATTTACCACGCTTCCGCAAAGCCAGGGTGTGACAATTTCTAAGTTATGTGAAGGATATTTAGGGTATGTTTAACTTATGATCATGTTCTGGAATGTTCGTTACAGTACGAATCGGCATACTTTCGTAGTTTGTCGAATTTAGCCCCTATAAGCGAATAAACTTGATTTTGCCATACCAAAGCCTTCAAAACTTATTTCTAAGTTATGTAAAGGTTATTTAAGGTATGTTAAGCATATATTGATGTTCCAGAGTGTTTTTCGCATTAAACTAATTATGTTTGCGCATCGGTTTGCGTATAACTCTCAAGAAAGCGATATAGAGTTTGAAATTGAATAAAAATCAAAACATGAAAAATGTCAAACATAATTAAACAAACATTGGGGTCAAATAACATTGTTTTATTGATAACTGAACTGTTTACAATGATTACAAATCACAGATGTCACAACGAGGCCGTGCCCGGACACCACGGGGCCGTGTCCAGACGCCCAGTAACATAATTTTTTGCTTTTTCACATCTTCTTACACATTCAATCAACCTAAAAACTTATTTTTTGGACACATTGAGGACAATGTGTAATTTAAGTGTGGGGGGATGCTAAAACCTTGAATCTTGCAAGTCCTAATTACAAGCCTTACACAAAACTCTATTAGAACCGTTGAACACCCCAAAATTTTTTTCAAAAATTTTTCATTTTTTTTACTTGTCTAGGTTTAATTTGGGAATTTCAAGTGCTAAAAAAAGTTACATTTTTACAAATTTACAACTAATAGCGTCGTGATAAAAAGAACCAACACAAGAAAATTATGAAAAGGCATAACAAATCTAGTTAAAATTTGATTATATATACTTGATCACATAAAAACCCATTCCCACAAAAAGTGAGTTTTGAGCCTTTATTGAGCATACAAATATACATCTTTAAACTAAATGCTCATTTTTTGTTTCTTGTGTGAATAGCCGCTTGGTTCTTACAACTCTAGAACTTGCCACGACGATACATTCCCGGTCCTTACCAACTTAAACCCGAGTAAGTAAATGATGGAGGCATTAGGACTAACCCTTTTTATTTCAACACCATTATTTTTCTTTTCTTTTTTACCACCTACCCAAAATCCCCCTAGTTAACCCCTTTGAGCCTAAACCTTTTCATTTCTTAACCCAAAACAAACACCCTTTTACCCACCAAAACCCTTTTTCATTTTAAACCCTTTATTTTAGTAACAAAGCTAGGTTTTTCTTATGACTTCCTTATAAAAAAAAATGATGATGATAATGAAGCCAAAAGAAATAAACAAACAAGTTTATCAAAAAGAACTTTGTTTAAAGAAATGCTTCATTAAATAAAAAAGTCATAAAAATGAAGTCTTACGAAAACCGACGCTTTTTACGCCTTTCGTCCTTTTCTACTAACCACTAACCCAACCACCTACCTTTAAACCAAGCCTAACCCTTCCCCCAAAAAGTCCTCTTGATATTTACAAAGGTGTTTAGTTAAAAAGGAGGAGGATTGATTGCTTGGCAAGCTTATGGTAGGAGTAAGTTCCATGCCGCTCTCAAGTGTTTCAATAAAATACATCTTCGGCCGAGTGTTGAGTGATCCCCCGTGAGGTATGTGAACTTGTATATAAATGGAATTTTATAAAGGCATGTTATGCCCTAATAAGTAATTTATCTTATGTAATATTTTAAATAAATCATGACGAATAGGATTGTAAATAACTAAAAATAAAAATTAATAAAGAATCTTGGAAATCCCGACACTCTATGACAAGCCCAAAACTTTCTCTTCTACCCATTACATTTGGGAGTGTAAAGCCACATTATAAAGAGTTTTGCTTGAGGACAAGCAAAGATTCAAGTGTGGGGGTATTTGATGTGCGTAAAATGCAACATATAAATTACATCAAATGTGGCATAAAACTAACCCCTTTTTAGTACTAATGTTGGAAAAAGTGTGTTTTTGTCTTCCTTTTGTATTTTCAGGATTAAATGAGCTCAAATGAACAAAAGAAGCAAAAAGGCAGCTAAATCTAACATAAATACAAGGAAAGGAATAAACGTGGCATGTCCGATCCCCCGACAGCATCTTCCCAAGCAAATACAAGAGAACAGAAGGCTGAACACGCCCCGTGCTCAATGAGCACGGGGGCATGCCCAAGTGTCTGCAGAAAAGACAAAGTTGTAGAAGCTTCAATCACCCACCACGAGGGCGTGTCCAACGGACATGGGGCCGTGGTCAACTCTAAGATTCGCAGAATCTAGGAAAATCTTGATAGTACAGATACGCTTCTGCACACGAGATCGTGCCCAGTGGACACGGGGGCGTGGTCAACTAATGCAGACAAACTGCATTCAATGAAGAAAGAGAAGATGGGTGGACATGGGGCCGTGTCTGGGCTTCTGTGCAGGCTATAAATAGGGCTTGGCTCATTTGCAAACCATCCCTTGGCAAACCACCTCTCTCACACTTCACCTACCCACCACCACAATCACAACCCACATCCACCACCATCATCCATAATCCATCATAGAGTGTGTGAGTAGTCTCGGGATCCAAGATTGATCGTGAGAGTTCTTGACAATCAAAGGCCATGTTTGCCTAAGTCTCTTACATCACTTGGTGAAGACGAGCATTTAGTGTAATACTTTTTATTTTTAATCTTTTCACACTTTTTATTTGGTTATGTATTAATGACTTTAATAACTAGTTTCTTATGTTGAAGGTGAATCTTCCTTATCATTTGTCCGTGGTGTCTTGGCGTTATTTTACTGTCTATATAAAATAAAAGATTTACACCATTCATATCCCCACGGTCTATATGGAGATATGTTGGCTACCTGGTCGGGGGTTAAGGGAATGGTTTGGTAAGAGTCTTGCCTTGTTCAGTGCATAGATCCTGCAAGGACCTGGGTCAACTTTAGTAGGACCTCCTTCAATACCCACTGGTATTGGATGGCGGGGGTCCGAACTCCTTGATCCCCTCATATTAAAACTTTAACCCGGCTACTTAGGATTGTATCCCTGCTGACTCAAACTACTTAGCCGAGGGTAACGTCACCTTCAAAAGAGGGGCCTACCACATTACGCATTAATAACTTAATTAATTTTCTTTCAATAATCCAACCCTTTAGGACTGTATCCTTGCTGACTCAAACTACTGGGTTGAGGGTAACGTCACCTTCAAAAGAGGGGCCTACTACTATAACTAAGATAATCTCTTCAAAAGTGCAAAAGTGCGAAAATAATCAAAGGTTACACTAAACACGGGTCGGATCCAAGTGATTCATCTTGTCTATCTGTTTTATTTTTTATTTTTATTTTTCATCATTTTTAGTTTTTATTTTCATGTTTAAATCTTTTTCTAAAATTTTGATTTGATTAGACGTTGAGGATAAACCGGTACTAAAACCTCTTGTGTCCTTGGACGACCTTGTTATCTTATGTAGGTCCCCTTGATGTATATGGATCTTTCACAGAATTGTCTTTCCAATCAAGAGTGCGGAATCCTCTTGATCAGAATATAGCAGAAAACGTATAGGAAACAGAAACAACAATTCACTTTCAAACCGGATATTTATTGATTAACTATCAAACTGATTACAATCAATCAAGATCCCTAACCACACTCAATTTCGTCCAAGCACAAGCTCTCACGAAATTCTGTCTCTCAAAAACTGTTTTGGATGATTAACCTAAACCCTAAAGCCTAACCTTGTTTATATAACAGAAGGTTGCTACTTGGGCCAAGGTTAAAACCTCATGGACTGCGAATTGGACAAGCCCAATTCGCCCCCATCACCCTAATTGTTGGGTTTGGTTAGCCCAAACATTTCAACTAACTATTACAAAGCTAAACCCGCTAACTGTTTATCGTTTAACTAATTACAAGATATCCAAAGACCAAATCTAAGCTGTTGTCACAAACATGCACCAACAAACTCCCCCTTGACAATAGCTTCATAAAATAACTTTGTCTTCAGTCATCTTGCAATCTTCATGTAGCCTTGCACTCTCTTTGGTCTTTGGATAGCTTCAGCTTCAATAGCTTCTGTCAGCAACAGACTCCCCCTAAGCTGATGCATCCAATCACCAAATCTTCAAAAACTTTAGCGTTTGAGTAAACTCCAGTTCAGCATTTGTAAAGCAATCTTCAAACTCTTCTATCTTGTCTGCAATGTAGAAAGGAGGTTCTACCATGCATCCAATCAAACTCTCATCTTCACAGCAACTTCTCAGCAACACAGCAACTTCTCAGCAACATACTGCTTCAATCTGTATACTATAAAACAAACATCTCGAGAAACCATAAGAATTTTTCAACAAAGTTAAATAAATTATTATCTTTCAAGAGATTATGTCACAGATTAAGCATTTTCAACTTATCACCAACACGCAAAACTTTTTAATCACACACTCTATAACCCGCATGATTTAAAATTTTGAACTCACTGTCTAACACCTTCTCCCCCTATCAGTAACAATTCCTCCAAGAATAACAGTTTTCCGTATGTTAAGAATTTTAAACAGAAAAAGACACTATTTTTGGATTTTTATATTTTTCTGAAAGCAAGTAAATAACAAAAGCAATAAACACTCTGTTTTTGTGAGAATCACCGGTAAGAAGATCATATCAACAAAATCAAACTGTTTCACACTATTAGATAATTCTTTATTTAATTTTTTGTGAAAAGCAGTCCAAGACGATTACCAGTATGTTTGTCCACTTAAACAAAATGCATGAACATTTCAAGTACCATTACCGTATGATACATTAAGGTAATATTATTACTAAGATACTAGTGTGTCCCACTTCAGGATATACCCCCGCGATCAAGGTATGCACAAAGATTCATCGTAGTAGGTGAGTATACTGAATTCATCTGTTTATTTTTCAACGATAGATAATTGGTGAACAGGTCAGTACTTCCGTACAGCAGAGAGACCAAAATATCTTATCGAGGGTTAAGACAAATACCATTTTTGGTACGAATTATGCATTTTGCATTTTTGAATAACTCTCTATGAGAGCTTCTTCATTTTCAGGGTTTTGGCATTTTTAGCTCTTTTAAGATATCCTGGTGTGTCTAGTTCAGCATGTATCTGGATGCAGCAGAAGGACACCCCTGATATCCCCAGATGAAATAACATTATAAAGACCCAAAACTTCAGATTTTGGCAATCTATCAACGCAGGATTTAAGGTCATTAAACCATACACCACTGATGTGTTCCCCACTCATACACAGTTTATTTAGGTTTATATCACATTGGTAAGTTGATTATTTCATGCTTTTTGCCTACTGGTACATCATATGATGAAGCTGCTATCACACTTAAGCAATTTAATTCATTTTCAGTGTGACAGTCTAACTTGCCGATGTACTATCATTTCTTCTTTTTCACACAGTGATAACTCATTTTTAATTTTCTATTTTTTTATGTTTTTGAACTTTTTTTAATGTTTTTTGTATTTTTGATTTTTAAGAAAAGCAGTAAACTATTTACAAAATTCTTATGAAAAACCAGTTATTCAGGATTCCTCATCCCGTTGAGTTCGACTAAATGTTCAAAGCGAGCCCTGTCAAAAGCTTTAGTATAAAGATCTGCCAGGTTATCTAGTGTGTCGAATCAGCACTTTGAACTTCAATTTAAATCAATCTATATAAATATATCAACAATCTCACATCCCCCTTCATGTGCCTAGAGCAGCCACTATCAACATAAGTTGATAATCCTCCTTAGTAGCTCCTGCACACACCATCTAAGAAATTAGTTAGATTGGGGGACCCAAGCCTTAATGGTCTTGGGTCGTCCAAATTCACCAACTACTGGAACATCCATCCAATATCCATTACTCCTAACTAGAGTCTTGGAACTCAGACCTGTTGATGGAATTTGATTTTGATTTCCAGTAGGTCTTTGGTCCTGAGGGTTCCTATACGTGTTTGGACTATTTGACCTTTGAAAATTTTGATTTTGATATCTTGAATTTTGATTCCAAGAAGCATTATTGTTGTAATTTCTAAAGCCATTGTTATAAAAAGTTCGACCACCATTATTTTGGTATCGATTTTGATATTGACCTTGACCCCTGAAATTATTTGTATTATTATTGTTCATTCTTGGTGAACTGCTTCTAGGTCTCTCATATCTGCCTGGTGGAGATCTAGGCTGAAATCTTGGTTGATTTCTTTGAAAACATGGAACTTGTGGAGTTCCTTTTTCAGCCTTATCTACACCAACAGCAACATTTTCTGGTTGCTTAGGAGCAGATTTCTTTGAAGAGTTTTCAACTTTCTCCTCATTATCACCTTTCTTCTCAGGTAATTTCCCTCTCTGTTTTTCACTAAGTTGTGCTTCACTCTTTTTGTTAGGTTAGCAGCTAGCTACATGTCCCTTGGTGTGACATTTGAAGCACGATCTCCTTTTCAAAGACTTTTTAGCTGGAGTCTCTGAGGTAGATCCCTTATCAGATGGTGATGATCCATTGGATGAACCTTGTTTAGTTTGCTTAATTTCATATTTTTCTATGCTCTTATTTTTTGCAAACTCTACATTCGATTCATTTTCAATAACAGCGGTTTCGTTTTTCATATCACTACCTTGAACAAAATTAATCTTTTTAACAAAAGCTTGATTTTTATTCTTAGGCGGTGAATTTTTCTTTTTAAAAGGTTCCCTGTTATTGTTATTCTTAGCCTCATCACTCTCAGATCCATCACCTTGACTTGATGTGGATGGAAAACTACTTGGTGCAGATGCCATAAAGTCTGCTAGCTCATCTTCACTAGGCAGGAATGAATAGTCATGACTAAGAGGAGGTCGAACTTCATTAAAGCCCTGGAAGCCCACACTTGTCTTGGCATTACTCTTCTTTAACCCACCCATCATGTGTTTCATTACAAAAGACGAATCTCTAGATTGACTCAATTTCTTTTCAAGTTCAACAATTTTGAGTTGTGCATCTGACAACTCTTTGCATTTTTTAGAAATCTCTTTTGTTTTCTCAGCCATCATGTCATGAGCTAAGTCTATGACTTGAAGTTTTTCATTTAGTTTGCAAGTTAAAGCTTCAATTTCAGCTTCATAACCTCTTATCTTCTTCAAGTATGTAGATTCATTTCTTTTAGCAAAAAAGTTTGCTTCTTTTATGTTAGACATCTCACTTACGAGACTTTGGTTTTGTGTTGACAACCTGTCAACCTCACCCTGTAGTTCACGACATCTCAAACATACAGAATTAGATTGTACCTCTTTCTCATGAACTTCTGAGGTTGCATCAGCAACAACCTGTTCAGCTTCACTCTTTTTCTCTACTTCAACATCCACTTTTGCTTCCGCATTTTTCACTTCAGATTCAGCATCACTCACAGTCGTTTCAGCCTCATCAACTGGCACTATCTCTGCCATGAATGCCTGAGTGGCACTCTCATTCCCCTGATATCGCTTTTGTAATGCATCCCACATATCCTTTGAATTAGTGTACTTTGTGAAGGTATGCTTGATGCTATCAGGTAAGGATATCTTTATTGCAGCCAAGGCTCTCTTTTCAGCCTCATGCATCCTTTTATCATCCTCTTTCATGTTCACATAGTCTGTTCGACGTGGTCAGCCCTCATAATCGTGTGTTGGGTTTATGTACCCATCATCAATACAGATCCACATGCGTGCATCCTGAGATTCAATGAATGATTTGAAGCTGGCCTTTCATGTAAAATAATTCTCCACCTTCATCATCTTAGGTGCATTCAAATTCATCATGTTCGACATTTTAAACGTTGCAGACTGAGAAAACCGTACAAAATATCTCCAAAAACAGTGGTTACCAAATTACACCTTTAGAATCGTCTCGAAAAGACGAATCCAATGATATATAATGTCGAAAACCGAATTCGGGATTTTTTTTTACCCTAAAAATCAAAGGAATTCGACGGTACAGACGGTTTAGTCAAACGAGCTACGGATCACTTTCTATTTGCAAAACACTCAAATTTTATCGACGCTTGCCAAGAAATTTTCCACCTCTTAATTTCGCTGGTTTTTAAATTTGCTGAGTTAATTTCGCTGAGTATCAGAGTAATTTCGCTGGTCAACTGGTTAATTTCGCTGATCTGTTATTTAATTTTGCTGGTAGGTCAAATTCGCTGGTCAAGTACGCTGCTTAATTTCGCTGTCTATTTTCGCTATTATGACGACCAGTAAATTCGCCGAAAACCGTGATAATTTCGCTGTGGAAAATTATACGGTTACCAAAGTCGCCTTTGGATTTTAACTTCGCCGGGTCAAACAATTTCGCTGGACTGTTAAATTCGCTGAACCAGTAAATCAGGAAACTTAATCTTTTCGAAATTCTGAAGATTTTCCAGATTTCACCAACACTTTCCTGCAAAATCACAAGGTAAAATATCAGTAAATTTTCAAAAACAATATGATGAACACGAAGAACAGTCTTCGAATTCCAGCCAAATACTCGTCAAAATCCAACAGAAATCGTCCCGAAAACCTGCAAATCAGCAAAACTAAACAAACAAACTGATCAAACACCAACAAATTCGCAGAAAATTTATCAGAACTCAAAAATTTCGAAACCCTAATTTCAGGTTTCAACAATTTCGAAATTTTTCACCCAAATCTGTAGACACAATTCTGAACCGAGCTTCTAAGAGCCTAATGCTCTGATACCAATTGTAGGTCCCCTTGATTTATATGGATCTTTCACAGAATTGTCTTTCCAATCAAGAGTGCGGAATCCTCTTGATCAGAATATAGCAGAAAACGTATAGGAAACAGAAACAGCAATTCACTTTCAAACCGGATATTTATTGATTAACTATCAAACTGATTACAATCAATCAAGATCCCTAACCACACTCAATTTCGTCCAAGCACAAGCTCTCACGAAATTCTGTCTCTCAAAAACTGTTTTGGCTGATTAACCTAAACCCTAAAGCCTAACCTTGTTTATATAACACAAGGTTGCTACTTGGGCCAAGGTTAAAACCTCATGGACTGCGAATTGGACAAGCCCAATTCGCCCCCATCACCCTAATTGTTGGGTTTGGTTAGCCCAAACATTTCAACTAACTATTACAAAGCTAAACCCGCTAACTGTTTATCGTTTAACTAATTACAAGATATCCAAAGACCAAATCTAAGCTGTTGTCACAAACATGCACCAACATCTTACCAACACTATACTACGCTCACGATGGGTGCACTTGCCCATATGTGTGTTTAGTGTTAGTAAAATATCGTGTTTTATAAATTTAAAACTTGACTAAAGTGTAAAAAGGGCTAAAAATATAACTATAAATTATATACACACCGACACACATCAAGTTTTTGGCGCCGTTGCCGGGGACACAAGGATTTTAAGAAAGTTAGGAATCAATGGCCTAACGTTTTTTTTTTTATTTTCTGTTTTTTTTTTAGGATTTTTATAAAATTTTCAGCTTCTGCAGAACTCAGCACGGGCCCGTGCCCGCTGAACACGCCCCGTGCCCAATCTTTGGTACTGGCAATCCTGTTTTAAGTCAAACAGTAGCTAAACACGGGGTCGTGCCCACTCAACACGCCCCGTGCCCAAGTATCAGTTACTGAAAACAGAACCGTAAGATCCCGATGGTTGGTAATTTCTGACACAACCATGAGTGATACTGATTTTTTTTACTGTCGGCCCTCTTATGGTACGTGGTGTCAAATATGTGGTGGCCCCCATAAAGATTTAGAATGTTATTTTCTAAATTATAAGCCCCATTATATAGACCCATTGTTTTCCTGTAGCCTTAAGAGGGGCGAAAGTAAAAATAATCCTTATCTCTCCCTCGAATGCTCTCAATCGAATCTTCTAGGAGAAATGCTTCTTGATGAATTATTTCAACTAGACGATTTAATTCTTGATTGGATAAAAGAACTTGAGAAAGACTTTATTAGTCCATCTCAAGACGATACCCAAGAAGAATTGTTGGGATCGTATTCGAATAAAAACAACTTCGTTGTTCCCGATATTACCTCTAACTCTAACGAAGACTTGAGCGATAGTCGTCCCTGTGTCGATTGTGCCGTGAAGGACTCCCCATCGACTTCGTTCGGTGCATACATAGACCTGAGTGATTCGGCATACACCTTCTTTAACGAGAGCCCAAGAAAGGGTTGGACTTGTCTACCTACATTTAGCATAGGAATCACCCTCACCGAAAACCTCTTGTGTTCTCGTCTTAATCTAGAGCAATTAAGGTATCTCAGGCACTTTGGGGTTGTTCCATCCGGATAAATTCCTTAGAAATAGACGAAACTTCATAAACAGCCTCTAGACACGGGGCCGTGTCCAGGTCAACACGCCCCTGTGTCCACCAAAAGATTCCTTTCTGAATTTTTGTCAGAATACGAACAAAATGTCTTTGGATCCTGCCTGCACACGGGGCCGTGTCCAGCCGACACGGGGCCGTGTGCAGCGTGCTATCGTTTTCTATAAATGCAGCCAAGAATCCTGCACATTTGGACCATTCCAGGGACAGAGATTTGGTGAGATCTTCACATATACCATCCTAGGTATTTTTCTAAAAGAAGGTTCTCAACAACCATCTTGTCCTTTCCTCTCTTGTCCATTCCCTTCTTCTTCATTTTTTTTACCTCAACACCTCCATTAGAGCTTGAGGTCACCATGATTCCAAGCTTTATTGTGATGTTTGTTAGGTTTTTGTGTAAGGAATCTTGTTAAAAATAAGTTTTACAACATTGTTTTAAGTTATTTCCGCTCAAAAAGGCTTCTTAAGTTGGAAAAATAATTTGAAACTCCAAGATTCCTTGTTCCAAAACCTGCAGAAAGGTGAACACGGGGTCGTGCTCAATGAGCATGGGGCCGTGTCCGAGGTTACTGTTTCTTTAAATGAACTCTTTTCAGTTTATTTTCGTAGAATGTCGAGCCAAAACAGTGGAACTTCGTCAGCACATTCCAGAAACAGTCGAAGAGAACGGAGGTCCTCAATCGAAGCAACTCTCGTACGCTACGTGATGGCAGTACGTGAAGCTCTTGATGAGATGACATCGGTAGAGGAGGTCCTCATAGACCGTATAAATTATCTTACGGTGGGGTTGGAAAACAGTTTTCAAGAAATCAACCTCTTGCACCAGAGGTTGAACATTCTTGTGACACCTCCCATGGAGCCAACCCTCCCTCAAGAGGATTGGAACCTAGCACTTGGAGTCAACAATCCCATCGGATGGGATGACATTCCAGCGGAGCCTCCTCTTGACGAATTGCAAGAAGTCCTGGTGGAGGTTGCACCCCCTCAAACTGATGCCAACGAGCCCGCCTTTCTTCTCCCAAGGGAGATAGAGGAGTGGCTCGCCGACGTATGAGGGACCCATATCCGGAGGAAGAAGTTTTTCGAGCCGCATCCAACCGAGAGAATTATATGTTCGGAAATTTTACTAATAGAATAAACTTTAGGCTAGAACTTCTTGGTTTAGACTTCTTGTGTTTCTTTTGACCTATTTATCTAGAATTTTAATTTATTAGGATTATTATGTAACTTTCTCTATTTGAATGAATGATGGTTTTAATTAATTTGGTGTTTGGATGATGTTGTAATGGTCAAAACACACTCGGGATGGTGAAGGATACCAAGGGAAACTTGAACCAACACCCCATGCATAAAAACAGGGCCACCCGACAATTTTTCTTCATTACAGCAAGTTCAGCACGGGGCCGTGCTCATCCAACACACCCTGTGCTCAACCATCTGCAGAAAGATGCCCAGTTCAGGTACCTGGACACGGGGCGTGCTCACTGAACACGCCCCCGTGCCCAGCCTTCTGTTACTTTGTTTTATTTTCTGTTACTGACAATCTAAACACGGGTGTCACACCCCGACCACGTAAAACAGCAAAACATGGCAGAAACGTCAGGGAGTGTTGTAACAGAATTATTGTTTCACCACCATGGTATTTAAAGTTATGTTTTATTTATAAATAAAGGTGTCACATTGTCTTAAAACAAATGAAACAAAGAGTACATCATATAATTAAACTAGTTCTAGCTTCGTTTTAAGTCACTAAGGCACAGGTCCGCCTAAGTGTGTCTTGATCATCCTATGCAACAGCTCCTGAAAACACATGTTAAAATAGGTAAGTCAGCATAAAAATGCCTGTGAGATACATAGGTTTTGTTAAAATAGGATTCATGACTTAAGTTTAAAGAAATGTTTAATAAAATTAGTCATGAATCTTGTTAAAAGTGTTTTTCTTTCATAAAACATTTGAAAAGCGGTAATAAAATCAGATGATATATATATATATAAGAATAATGTATGTTTAAATGAATAACCAAGTAAAAATGAGTTTGTATAAATTAAGTTATTTGTAAAACAATGTTTAAGTGAAAATATGATGTAAGTGTGATATGTCTAAACTGAAATGGTTTAAATAACGCTGCGGATACTTGGTCTTCATCTCATTCTCGAGTTCCCAAGTGAATTCGGCGCCATGCTTTCCTTCCCATCGAACCTTGACTATGGAAATCTTGTTGTGCCTCAGTCACTTGATACCTCGGTCCATGATTTCGACCGGTTTCTCCACAAAATGTAAAGTTTCATTTACTTGAAAGTCTTCGAGGGGAACCTAAAGTTCCTCGTCGGCTAAGCATTTCTGAAGATTAGATACGTGGAATACCGGATGTACGTTGTTAAGTTCCTGTGGCAGGTCGAGTTGGTACGCCACCTTGCCAATCCTTTCAAGTATCATGAAAAGACCCACATAGCGAGGGGCAAGCTTTCCCTTCTTACCAAAGCGAACCACTCCCTTCCAGGGAGATACCTTGAGTAGCACCCGATCTCCAACATCAAATTCCAGAGGCTTACGCCTTTTATCAGCATAGCTCTTTTGTTTGCTCCTAGCCTTGATCAAGTTATCACGGATCTGAAGAATCTTATCCGTTGTCTCTTGAATGATCTCAGGGCCAGTAAGTTGCTTGTCACCAATCTCATTCCAGCTGAGAGGAGATCGGCACTTGCGACCATATAAAGCTTTGAAAGGAACCATCTAAATACTGGAATGATAGCTGTTGTTGTACGAGAACTGAATCAATGGTAAATATACATCCCAGTTACCACCAAAGTCGATGACACAAGAACGGAGCATATCCTCTAGGGTTTGAATAGTGCGTTCGGTCTGTCCATCCGTTTGAGGATGTAAAGCCATACTAAGATTCAAATGAGAAACCATAGCGGATTGAAACGTTTGCCAAAGACGGGAAGTGATACGACCTTCACGGTCAGAGATTATGTCGAGAGGTATGCCACGACGGCATATAATCTCATCAGTATAGATTCGAGCAAGTTTCTCCACTTTGAAATCTTCACGAATAGGAAGAAAGTGGGCTGATTTAGTCAAACGGTCAATGATAACCCATATACTATCATGACCAGCAGGTGTACAGGGTAGTTTAGTTATAAAGTCCATAGCGATGCTATCCCATTTCTAAACAGGGATTTCGGGTTGTTCAAGAAGACCTGAAGGACGCTGATGTTCAGCCTTTACCTTCGTGCAAGTAAGGCATTTCGAGACGTACGCAACAATGTCCTTTTTCATACCAAACCACCAATAAGTCATACGCAAGTCATGGTACATCTTATCAGCACCTGGACGAATAGAGTATCGGGATTTGTGAGCCTCATTCGTAATGAGCTCACGAAGATTATCGCGATCTGGCACCCAGATGCGATTGACATAGTATTGAAGTCCATCAGACTTAGTTTCAAGTTGGTCAACAGAAGCACCTCGTAACTCAACAAATAGACTACCTTCATTAGCTGACGAATACTGAGCTTCACGGATACAAGCGTGCAAATCGTTAGAGATGTGAAAACAATGGATAGTATTAACATGAGTCTTACGACTAAGAGCATCGGCCACGACATTCTCCTTGCCAGGATGGTAGCAAATCACGCAGTCGTAGTCGTTAAGCAATTCCACCCATCGTTGCTGACGCATATTAAGTACCTTTTGGTTAAAGATGCATTGCAGGCTCTTATGGTCAGTGAAAACCACACACTTAGTACCATATAGGTAGTGTCGCCAGATCTTCAATGCAAAAACAACTGCGCCAAGCTCAAGGTCGTGAGTAGTATAGTTTTTCTCATGTATTTTGAGTTGACCGGAGGCATAAGCGATAACCTTGTCCCGCTGCATGAGCACACAACCTAAGCCACGGTTCGAGGCATCACAATATACCACGAAATCGTCATTCCCATCAGGGAGAGCAAGTACATGAGTGTTACACAGAAGATTCTTAAGAGTCTAAAAAGATTCCTCTTGCCCGGGACCCCAAGCAAAAGGTTTCTCTTTCTGAGTCAAAGAAGTAAGAGGAACGGCTATCTTTGAAAAGTCCAAGATGAATCGACGGTAATAACCTGCCAATCCTAGGAAGGAATGAATCTCAGATGCAGATTTAGGCGTACTCCAATTCTTCACAGCTTCGATTTTAGAAGGGTCAACATGAATACCTTTTTTACTAACAACTGCCCGAGAAATTGTACTTCATCAATCCAAAACTCACACTTAGAAAACTTAGCGTATAAGCGTTCACCACGTAGAAGTTCTAACATAAGACGTAGATAGCGTTCATGATCAGCTCTAGTTTTCGAGTAAATAAGAATATCATCAATAAAGACTATCACAAAATGATCCAAGTAAGGTTTACAAACACGATTCATAAGATCCATGAACACTGCGGGTGCGTTGGTCAAACCAAAAGGCATAACCACGAACTCGTAGTGCCCATAACGAGTGCGAAAGGCGGTTTTGGGGATATCTTCTTCGAGAACATGGAGCTGATGATAACCAGATTGAAGGTCGATTTTTTAGAAACAGGACGCGCCTTGTAGTTGGTCAAATAGATCATCGATACGAGGAAGAGGATAACGATTCTTAATGGTGAGTTTATTAAGCTCGCGGTAGTCGATGCACATACGAAACGAACCGTCTTTCTTCTTGACGAATAGAACAGGAGCACCCCAAGGAGAGGTACTTGGACGTATAAAGCCCTTGTCGAGTAATTCCTGGAGTTGACTGGAGTCGAACCAGGTATGAGATCAATACAAAAGTCAACAGATCGAGGAGGAGGAAGACCAGGAAGATCTTCAGGAAAGACGTTAGGGAAATCACACACTACTGGAACATCACTTATGTTCTTTCCCTTTCCCTTTTGTTCCACCACGTGGGCCACGAAGGCAAAGTACTGTTTACGTAAGCACCTGTTCGCTTGGGTGCATGACATCAACTTCAGTCCTCTAGAAGGTCGGTCTCCGTAAACATGTAAAGTATCACCGGACGAGAGAGGTAAACTAACGTACTTTTCATGGAAAGCAATCTCGGCATGATTATTACGCAACTAATCCATGCCGATTATGACATCAAAACTACCCAATTGCATGGGTATGAGATCAATAGTAAAGACGTGGTCGTTAAGAGTCATGGAAAAACCACTGAGAATAGAATCAACTAGAATAGACTTACCATCGGCAATCTCAACCAAAAACGACTTAGGTAGTTTAGAGCGTGCACAGTTTAACAAAGATTCAAATTCTATGGATACAAAGCTTCTGTCAGCACCAGTATCAAATAGTATCGAAGCATAAAGGTTATTGACGAGAAACGTACCATTAATGATGTCAATGTCGTTACGGGCCTGGTTTGCATTGATATTGAACGCTCGTCCTCGAGCAGCTGGCTGTTGCTCCTGGTTTAGCTGGGGACACTGGTTACGGAGATGAGTAGTGTCTCCACGCTTGTAGCATGCACGAACATTGTTGACCGGCCAGGGATTCTGCGGATGAGCTGGGAGAGCTGGTAGAGCTGCCTTAGCTGGTGCTTGCTGGGCCTGTTGGGCCGGGTTGACTTGACAGCAGTAGGCAGTTGTGTGACCATAGCGATTGCAATTGGTACACAAACGACAAGCAGAGGTAACAGGATGGTGATAGTTGCAAGTGCCACACTTGGGATAAACCCCAGTGTATGACTTCTTGTTTTCTGGAGCAGGAGGGTTAGTGTCAGACCCCGATATTCCACGTATTACCGGTGGGCCCGATGGGGAGTATCCTGACGTAGTTGATATCATCATAGACAAATGATCATAGTTTAAAGCACATCGGAAGTCTAAAAGTAATAATACAAACCGAATTGAAAAGTATAATAAAATATTACACAACGGTTGTAAGTGGATCCACAGGCAGATCTAAAACATAAAGTAAATATTGTTCAACAGACTTTAAGTATTAAGAGCTTGCAAGACTCTTTAACTAATACTCAAGAGCTTCCAGCCCATTTCGTGTAGTACCTGCACTTAATATTTTTGAAAAATACGTCAGTTTACACTGGTAAATACCATTAACTGACTCTTTTAAAAACATTTTTGAAAATTGTTTTAGATGCACAAGGCATAAAAATTATTTTATAACTTGGGACAATTAATTAAAATAATCTTGTATACAGATTTATATGTTTGTCGTACGTTCATGGCTCGGGTTAGAAGCCGAGACAAGATTAATAGACACAGCACTAGTATAAGCCCACAAGAAGTTTCCTCACGAGTGAGATACCGTTTTACATATGCAACTATCAGGTGTATACCTACACCCCGTGCTTAAGTCGTGGCCATTTCAAATGAATGAGCTGAGGATATCCAGGACACGGTCATTAACCCCCAAATGCTTTGATCAAACAAGACAGATTAAAATAGGTTCTCTCAATGATTTAACCACTAATCGATTAAACATTCAATACCCGACCAAGCGGTAATAATTTACCGTATCCCAAGCCCGTATAAGAGAAAATAAGTTAAAAGTATTTACCTGAACTAAAAATGTAAATTATACTCAGCCGTATATTCTAATCAGCAAGTGCAGGGAGCTTTTACTGGGCTCCTAATCTGGAATGAAGGTTTCAATATCTATTGGATTCCTAACGGTCTTATTTAAGTTGTAACTTAGACCAGTTAGTTTTAAAGGAAAGTTTTCGGTACGAAACGCAAGATTAAGCGGTGACCGGATTGGAATGTAATTTAGGCCCGACAAGTATGGAGACTTGTATAAAATGGGTAAACTTATGACACATGTGCTTGTAATCATTGTAAACAGTTCAGTTATCAATAAAATAATGTTATTTGACCCCAATGTTTGTTTGTTTATGTTTGACATTTTGCACGTTTTGATTTTTGTTCAATTTCAAACTCTATATCGCTTTCTGGAGAGTTATACGTAAACCGATGCGTAAACGTAATCAGTTTAATGCGACAAACACTCCAGAACATCAACATGTGCTTAACATACCTTAAATAACCTTTACATAACTTAGAAATAAGTTTTGAAGGCTTTAGTATGGCAAAATCAAGTTTATTCGCTTACAGGGACTAAATTCGACAAACTGCAAAAGTATGCCGATTCGTACTGTAACAGACACTCCGGAACATGATCATAAGTTAAACATACCCTAAATATCCTTTACATATCTTAGAAATAGGCTTTGAGGGGTTCGGTATGCTAAAATAAACTCTTTGGTCATTCAGGGACTAAAAGCATCAAAAAGTGCATAGGTTTGCATTTTGGCGCATATCTTACGTTCTGAATACAACCGGACATCCAAAAATTTATGTAATCATTAAAATATTTTATTTTAGTGATTGGCATGATAAAATTCCATTCTTCGCGTAATTTGGATCGTTTTTCACGTCCGTTCGTGTTTAGTCGTAATTAAGCGAATAACGTGATCGTACGGCCAAACGAACCGACATCCGACATATTTTTTAGCATGTTTCATGTCCACTATGTTTAGACATCAACGGGCCTTAAATTCATCAAAAATGGGCTTAAACTCTTGGAGGGACTAAAACTGCACTTTTTAAAACTTGTTGCTGAACTGTGCAGCCCAGGCGGGCCGCGTAGGCCTTCCTTGGGTCTTACGCGGGGCGCCTAAAACCATCAGATCTGCAAAAATCATTTTACAGCCTGTTCCAGCTGTTCCACACACTTGCAAATGGTTTTTAAGCTTCCTATGGGCTGGTTTTGGGTTCCCATGGTTTCATAAATCAGTGGGTGCAAGTGTAAGGCCAAGATCAAAGCTCGTTTTTTGATGAACGATCCTAACGGCTACCTGAAATATATAAATACCTAACCCCATTTGCCTTCAACCCACACCTTGATCTGATTTTGTTCTCTAAGTTGAAGTTATACACTTCATACCTGAGAATTTTTAGATCAAACTTCCATTTCTTAGACCTTTTGTAAGTATTCTTTCGTTCTTTTGCACGTTTAAGCACGAAAGTCAAACTTTGTTTGACTTTCTGCATTGACCAGTTTATGGTCAACACGAAGTTCGTTTGAACTTCATAACGTGAGCGTAATCACGATGGTTTTAGTCTCTTGTGACTATACCTACTGATTACCACGTTATTTAGGCGTAGTGACGAGTTATAGTTTCGGTCAAAATGTGCATTCTTGCGTATTTTGTAACCAAACTATCCTTGGGTATCAAGACCCTTTGTTTTGATACCAATCTTGTTTTCAAACCTCATTAAACATGTTTTAACATGTTTAGCTCGTCACTTTAGGTTTAGTACTTATATAGGGTCGTAAGATAAGCGATCTGAACAATCGCTTAGACTTTCGAACCCGACCCGTTTGGTCGATCATTAGGATCCGACCAAACACATTTCGTGACCATAGTTGCATAAGGAATAACCTTCCGAGGTTATACTTTATGGTCACTTAGTCTACATAGTTGTATGATAGAAAATTATATGCCTTAGGAAAAATGACCAAAATGCCCTTTTTACGCCAAAATTCATTTTAAGCATATGTAACATAAATTTTTATATCTAAACTGATTAGACAACAATATTAGACATGTTAAGGCATATATTACTTGTCATAGGACTAGTTAGGCGGTCCGAACGCGTTTTACGCGAATGACGCGTTAAAGTAGTGTAAGCTACTTAAACGGGTCGTGATGGGTCATAAGCACTTAGGATAGGTTCCGTTTTAGAATGTAGGCTTTGTTAAACCATATTACATGAGCTCTTACACTCATTTGGTTTACGAAACCTTGTCTTATCCGATCTTCCGATTTAGGTCCGTTTATTAACATAGTTACCTATATTAGATGCCGTTTGATTCTGTGATCTTTCTAGCATTGCTTGGTGGTTATCCAAAGACTATTGAGCAATCTCAAGTGAGTACATAGACCCCCCTCTCTTTTAAATGTTTTCAAGGTGATTATGTGAGTATATAGTCCCCTCTTTTACTGTTTTTCAAACATTTTGGGGTAAACACATGTGCCTACTTGTTACTTTTGTGCTTTCCGTGTTTTTATATCATATGCTTGTTATGTTCATTAGTACACTTATAGTACATGATTTCTTGCATGTTTTGCTATGTATGTTCACTTAGCATGCTAGCACATTATTTTACATTACATTTCTGTTGCATATATTTACTCAGCATATGGACACATTGTTTTACATTTCTACTTTGTATGTTCACTTAGCATACTAGGTACACTGTTTTCATAAAACATGCTTACATTTGGTATGACATTTGGTTTGTTTAACGAACTAAAATACGTTCATTAACATTAGCTACGCCGTTCGGTAGTAAGTAGTGGTACCATAGGACTTGACAACTCCCATTCCTGATATCCTAGGTTTGTTTGGATATAAGGAATGACTGAATCCAAAAACATTTTTGGTAACCTTTACTCTAAGGTTATCCTACAGTCTCAAGGCTTGAATGTATACATTTAACATTACCACATAAGTGTTTGTATCAGTATAGCATGCATTTTTACAAAACATATCTTTGGTTTAAACTATGTTTTACATCAATTACATTGTTTTGTACATTCTTCTTATAGGGTTGAGTAAATACTTTTATTCACTATACATTACATTTGTTTACATAATAACATTTGAACATTTGTTTGAACATTACATTATGGTGGTTTGTTTGGGTAAGTGATTTACATAATGAGGCGACGTGTAATATAATAAAAGCATGGTGGATACGTCGCTGGTACTTCCTATATATAAGTGCTTTTATCGTATTACATATCGTAGCGTTATTTAAACCATTTCAGTTTAGACATATTACATGTACAACATATATTCACATAAACATTGTTTCACAATCAACTTACTTTATACAAACTCATTTTTACTTAATTATTTAACTAAACATCTTTCTTTTATATACCATCATATTTTCTTATCACTTTTATAAGATTTATAAAAGAAAAATATTAAACAAGATTCACGACTAATTTTTATTAAACATTTCTTTAAACTTAAGACATGAATCCTATTTTAACAAAACCTATGTATCTCACAGGCATTTTTATGCTGACATACCTATTTTCACATGTGTTTTCAGGAGTTGTTGCATAGGATGATCGAGACACACATAGGCGAACCTGTGCCTTAGCAATTTAAAATGAAGCTAGAACTAGTTTAAATATGTTATGTACTCTTGTTTTCTTTGTTTGAGACAATGTAACCCCTGTTTGTTAATAAATAAAACATAACTTAAATTACCATGGTTGCAAAACAATAATTCTGTTACAACACTCCCCGACGTTTCCGCCGAGGTTTAGTTGTTTTACGCGGTCGGGGTGTGACAGAAGAGTTGGTATCAGAGCCAATGGTTATAGGGAATTAGGTTATTAGTAATTCTTTGACCTAGACTATAACCTTTCTAGGACCCTAACACAAGTTATCTTGTGTTTAGATCTTAAAACATGCACTTCACATGTCCTTAGGTGATTGCCAAAACAAGAACCCAATTTTCCGAAACGGTTTTTGAAAATCAATCATCTGTTTTTAAATAATTTATTATAAGGTTTTGAACCCTTCAATTTTTCAGAATGATTTTGAAAATTTAATCATCCATTTTTGAATGATTCTTTTGGCCTTGTGCCTTCCAAGTTTTCAAAATCTCGTCAAAGTTTTGGGTTCTAAATAGTGTGAACACGTGCAAACTTGAAGGGTGAATGCCTGTACCCTGAGTTTTCTGTCTAAGGCTAGAGTGTTTGTACAAATCCACATAATAGGACCAGTCACTCTTACCTGGGAACTCTTGGGGTGAGTGTTCACTTTGATTAGTCACTGTGTGTCATTTGTTTGCTTTGTGGTACAGACGAATGACCACCATCTTTGCTTTTGTCGATTTTTGTATCATCCCGCTTTTCATCTAATCATCTCACTCGTTTTCTCTCATGTTTCCTCTTTTAGAATGCCTTCTCGACTCAAAAATCCGCTACCTAATGCTGAAATGGCAGCCATCATGGCGCAGCATATGGCTGCTGTACTCCCAGACATTATTGCTCAAGTGAACCAAGCCAACAATAACCAGAATGCTCCATGCAATTTCAAGAGTTTCAATTCGGCTAAACCACTCAAGTTTAGTTGTTCTGAAGGGACAACTGGGCTCCTACAGTGGTTCGATAGCATTGAGAGTATGTTTCGTCACGTTCAGTGTCCTGATAATCGCAAGGTCGAGTTTGTTTCCAGCGTGTTTCAGAAAAGGGCTCTTACTTGGTGGAACGGGGTTATGAGAGACCGTGGTGCTGAGGTTCCTTTAGCACAAACTTGGGCCGAGCTTAGGGCTCTTATGATGAGGGAATTCTGTCCTCGTCATGAACAGGGGGCGTTGGAAAGGGGGTTTGATGACTTGAAGCAGGATAGTGGTGAGCACCGGGCTTACACTGATAGATATGAAGAGTTGAGTTTGCTATGCCCTACCATGGTTACCCCACTCGAGAAAGCTATTGATAGGTATATTGATGGCTTACCTGACTCCGTACAAGACATCGTCACTGGTAGTAACCCTACCACGGTTCGTCAGGCAATCGAGTTAGCTGCGACATTGACTGAGTCGCAGGTCCGAAAGGGTAAGCTACACAGGAAGGGTGACAAGGGTAAGAAACAGTCGTCTGATAAGGGTGAAAGCAAGAAGGGTAAGAACAAGAAGGGTAAGGAAGCTGGATCTACAAAGAAGTCTAAGAAGCGCAAGGCTGCCCAAAACTTCGTCGTTGCCGCACAGGCCAATCAAGCTGCTCCAAATCAGCCTGCGCAACCACTTGCCAAGAAACCATATCTTGGCAATGCACCTCTGTGCAACAGGTGTAACGGTCATCATCATCCGCACATCCAGTGTCGTTATTGTACTAATTGTGGACGATCTGGTCATCTTGTTGCCACATGTCGTCTTCCTGCTAACCAGAATCAAGCTGCACGTAACCCAGCTCAGCAAGCTGCTCAGCCTCCTACTCAATAACAGGCTCAAGCTGCACGACCGCACTACCCGCCTGGTTCTGGTTATAACTGTGGGGATCTGACCCACTACAGAAACCAGCGTCCAAGACTGGCCAACACGAATCAGAATTAGGCTCAGGCTCGAGGTTGAGTCTTCAACATGAATGCTAATGAGGCACGTGCAGACAACGAGGTGGTGAACGGTACGTTCTTTGTTAACAATTAGTCTACTTCTGTTCTTTCTTATTCAGGTGCCGATAAGAGTTTTGTGTCATTATCATTTGAGCCTTTGCTTTGCATGTCTAGAACGAAACTAGGAAAGCCTTTGACAGTAGAAGTTGCTAGTGGTGATCCCGTTGTTCTTGATTCTATTCTTCGTAACTGCCAGCTGAACCTTAACAACCATATTTTTCCTATCGACCTCACACCAATGCAACTTGGAAGTTTTGACGTTATAGTGGGTATGGATTGGTTAGCCAAGCATCACGCAGAGGTAGTTTGTTTCGAGAAGATTGTTCGTATTCCGCTCTCGGCAGGTGAGATCTTACAGGTTCGTGGTGAGAAACCTGCTAGTAGTCTTAAGCTCATGTCTTGTACTCAGGCTCGAAAGTATTTGCGAAAGAATTATGTGATCTTCTTGGCACATGACGTAGCAGATAAAGGCAAAGGTAAGTCTATTCAAGATATCCCTGTTGTTCGGGATTATCCTGAGTTGTTTCCTGAAGAATTACCTGGTTTACCCCCAGCACGCCAAGTCGAGTTCCGTATTGATCTTGTACCTGGTGCAAATCCTATTGCCAGATCTCCATATCGTCTTGCACTGTCTGAGATGCAAGAGTTGTCTAAGCAGCTTCAGGAGCTTTCTAACAAAGGTTTTATTCGTCCTAGCTTTTCGCCTTAGGTGCTCCCGTTCTTTTTGTCAAGAAGAAGGATGGATCTTCCAGGATGTGTATCGATTACCATGAGCTTAACAAGCTTACCATCAAGAATCGATATCCCCTACCTCGCATTGATGATCTCTTTGATCAGTTACAGGGTGCTACTTGTTTTTCGAAGATTGATCTACGTTCTAGGTATCATCAATTCGTGTGCATGAAGGAGATATTCCCAAGACTGCTTTCCACACTCATTATGGGCATTATGAGTTCACAGTTATGCCATTTGGTTTGACTAATGCTCCTGTTGTTTTCATGGACTTGATGAATAGGGTCTGCAAGCCTTATTTAAATAAGTTCATCATCGTTTTCATTGATGACATCTTGACATACTCTAAGACGCAAGCTGATCACGAGCAACATCTTCATCTTACTCTGGAACTCCTGAAGAAAGAGCAACTTTTTGCCAAACTCTCTAAATGTGAATTTTGGCTTAAGGAAGTTCAATTTTTGGCACATATTGTCTACGAACAAGGTATTCATGTAGATCCCTCCAAGATCAGTGCGATTAAGGATTGGGATACGCCTACTACTCCTACTGAGGTTCGTTCTTTTCTTGGTCTTGCGGGTTATTCCCTCTGCTTCATCGAGAACTTCTCAAAGATTGCAGTTCCTCTAACTGCTCTAACACAGAAGAACAAACCCTTTGAATGGGGATCCAAACAAGAAGAAGCATTGCAGACCTTGAAGCAGAAGCTTTGCGATGCGCCTATTCTATCTTTGCCTGAAGGCAATGATGATTTTTTCGTATATTGTGATGCATCAAACTTGGGTCTTGGCTGTATTCTCATGCAAAGGAACAAAGTCATAGCATATGCATCGAGGCAGTTGAAGATTCATGAGAAGAACTTCACCACTCATGATCTTGAGTTAGGTGCAGTTGTTTTCGCTCTCAAAATCTGGAGACACTATTTATATGGTACAAAATGTGTGGTTTTCATGGACCACAAGAGTCTTCAGCACATCTTTAATCAGAACGAACTCAACATGAGGCAACGACGTTGGGTTGAACTCCTAAACGACTATGACTGCGAAATTCGCTACCATCCTGGTAAGGCGAATGTCGTGGCTGCTGCATTGAGTCGTAAGGAACATGTCAAGCTTCACTGTGTCAAAGTTTGATCTGAGATCCAATCTCGCATTTCTCAGGCTCAACACACTTGTGTCTCGCAAGACTTGATGGGTAAGGAATTACCCTATCACATTAAGCCTGATCTTGAACTGAAGGACAATGGATTTTATTATTTCATGGACCGTTTGTGGGTCCCAAGTCAAGATAATCTTCGCACCTTGCTTATGGATGAAGCTCATAAGTCTCGTTATTCTATTCATCCTGGTGCAGACAAAATGTATAAGGATCTCCGTACCCAGTATTGGTGGCCTGGTATGAAGAAAGACATTGCCTTATACGTGTCAAAATGCCTTACTTGTCTTAAGGTTAAGGCTGAACATCAACATCCTTCTGGTTTATTGGAGCAACCAAAGATTCCAGTTTGGAAATGGGAAAACATTGCAATGGATCTTATTACCAAACTTCAGCGCACTAAGAGAGGTCAAGATGCCATCTGGGTAGTTGTTGATCGTCTTACAAAATCAGCACATTTCTTGCCTATCCGTGAGGATCTATCTGTCACGACCCCCGACCCCACCCTGGACGGAATCGGAAGCCGCGAACAGCCACGTGGTACCGGTGGTTATTTTGAAAATCATTGCAGCGGAAATTTCATCAGGACCGTGAGTTAGGAAAAATATCAGAGTTTTAGAAACACCGGATTTTATTTATTAAATAGATGGGATAAAACCTATGTTTTACAAAGGTAGCTTTAATAAGGGATAACCCAATTACATAAAACAATATTTCTTAATTTGATTTAATTAATAAAATAAGCCACTTCTAGAAGCCTTTCAGTGCCATATCCAACTCTTACTCCAATCTACTGTAATTACCTGAAACGCGTTTTAAAAAGGTTTTGTCAGTAGGAAATACTGGTCAGTTCATTCAAGTTTTATAAAATGACCATTAGTTATAAATTACAGCATAAGAGCGATTACAATGGCTTTTATCTTATTTTTATCTGGCGCCGTGTCACACTGTGTGACGATGGTCATACCACTATTGGGTCCTGTCACCCAAGTAGTGATGATTATCCCTGTTAGGTCAATGAACCTAACCGAGACAGAAATTAGTAATGTGCACAATACCCCACTAGCTAGTGATTCAAGATATCCACGACTTACTCCCTGTAATTTATAACTTTTGAAAATAATTTGAGGTATTGTAAAACAGTTGATAAAAAGAGAATGACTCACATTGCAGATTTATATGGGCAGAGTTTAGTCTACTGATTAGCCTTGTAACCTAATTTAAATAACAATGCACACGAACTAGGTCAGTAACTAATACAGCATTTACGATAACTCACGAGATTAAAACCTTCACGACGAATGATAAAGTGCAATACTTAAACATCCATCGGATTCACAACGAATGACAGAGTCTACCCCGAGTTTGGGTGGCACTCAAACATCCTGTCGGATTCACGACTAATGACAAAGTATAGCATTTAAACATCCTATCGGATAGTTTCAATCTATCGGATATTGAATCGTAGCAGCGATCGAGTTAATACCCTGTATCGCAGCAGCGCCTAGTTATTATGAAAGTAAAATTTCGAATTGGAGCAGTAGCACTTCGTTTCTGAAAGAAACTTTCGACACCAGAGAACAGGCCATGCGACAAGCTATTTATAAGTGAAATTGGGGTTTGTCGCGGCCCGCGTGAACCTTCGGCCGATCCTTACGCGGCCCGCGTGGGAGTGTGGATCATATCGGAGGTTGCTGACTCACCGGTGGTCGCGACACGTGTGACGACACGTGGCCTTCATGCATATCCGGAGACCTACGAGCTGTCGCCGCCCGCGTGACCTTCTGCCTATTCTTTACGCGGCCCGCTAGAAGACCAAACATCTGATTTTTCTTGATTTTTGATATGGATTGGGGTTTCAGGGGTCCGGGTTTTTACTTAGGGATCGTTTTGGAGTATTTTTAAATATATTTATATCACAAAAAGGGGATAAAACGGTGAGAAAAGAGAATGGATTCACTTTGTAACTTTAGGGTTCAACTAGAAAACCTCCTGGTAGAATTTTGGGTATAACTTCTGAGCTATATAAAAAAAATATATATATATATATATACTAGTCACTTACCCGCGCGATGCGGCGGGAGTGGCAATTTACAATAGTATAATTGTTTACCGTTAGTTTATCCGTCGTCTCATGAAATATTGTATAGTACTTAAGTTAGTTTTCTTATTCGTGATATAATGGCACTGGTTTTTCTGTTAGTTTATCGATTATTTGGTGATCTTCTACAAGAATAGTACAAAACAAGGAAGTAGATGTAATTAAAAACAAGAAGAGTTCAAAACAGTCAAGTAGCTGGACAAAACAATAAAAACACCATGCGGGGAGTCTCTTGTATCTCTTCCTGTTTTACCAATACATCCGTTCGCTTATGACTTTCTTGTATCTTCTCCTCTACTGTACCAGATTTCGACACATAAAAAAATGTTAGACACCTACAGGTGGTTTAAAATAGTAATTAAAAGGTAATTTCTGGAAGCAAATAAGGCACAAAATCTACTAACTTACCTTCTTTTTTATACGGATGCGATTAATTAATCACGCAACACTTCCTGGTAGACAACATTTGATGTGTAAACTCCGCGTTGTTTGAATTCTTTTGCGAGATGTACCAACACCTTCGTACTTTGTCTTGAAATCCCTCTTGATAACGCGACATAAAGTTGTCCATGTGAAAATACAGAATCCGGTAGATAAATACCAACGTTCGGAATTGTTTGACCTTGAGCTTTATTAATCGTCATGGAAAAGCTAAGTCGAATTGGAAATTGTTTTCTTTTCAGCTTGAATGGGAACATGTCATCTTCAGAAAGGGTTAGAGGGATTCTTGGCAAAAAAACTCTTTTTCCGGCATGTTGACCGACTGCAATTTCCGCATCAATAACATTTCGCATGAAACCCTTACATATCAACCGCGTGCCATTACACAGGCCATGTGATGGATCGATATTACGTAACAATATTATTGGGCATCCAATTTTTAAACGAAGCTTATGAGGTGGCAAACCACTAACATTTAGCGAGTTTAAGAACTCGACCAGATAGAAGTTGCGCTGATCGTCTTCAGCTTCATCAAAACTGTAATAAACTTTTTCCTCCCCTTGAAAAATTTCAATCATTTGATTATTAATCTTGTCAACACTATCAATATTGCTCTAGAGATTATATAATCTGAAGAGTATACATTATCTTCAATTGATGGAAAGATGGCATGGATCAATTCTTTTATAGCGTTTTCTCTGGTGTTGCACTGAATTGTCATGTCATCGGGTATGCGGATATAGTTTCCTTCGATTGGTTCTTCAGTTCCATCGCCGACTCTTAAAAGAAATTTAGAAAACCATGGATCTTTCAGCGCTCTCATATTTATGGTCAACCGCATCTTCTTAGTCAAAGACCAAAGAGGTGACATTCGTACGCTGGAGTCTACAATCTGTGCTCGAGTGCCACGTTTAATAACCGGCAACACCTGTCTGAAGTCACCTCCCATAACCATTATCTTTCCACCAAATGGGAGACTAACACCTATAATGTCTTGGAATGTACGATCGACTGCCTCTATCGCCTGTCGTTTAGCCATCGACGCTTCATCCCATATGATTATTTTGGCAGACCGAATCAGTTTAGCGGCCCCACTCTGTTTTTTGATATTGCACATTGAATTATTTTCAAGATTAAGAGGAATCTTGAATCTCGAGTGAGTCGTTCTACCTCCTGGCATATTATTAGCCGCTGCACCTGATGAAGCTGTTGCGAGAGCAATAAGACCACGTGACCGAATTTCAGCAAGCAAGGAAATGTACAAAAATGTTTTTCCAGTTCCACCTGGACCATCAATAAAGAACATGCCTGGAAGATCATTATCAATATGCATCATGATCTCATCAAACACGTTTTTTTGGTCCGGATTAAGTGAATCTTTGGCACTCAAGTGTTCAGGTTCCAAAACAATCCCATACTCTTCTTGTAACTCACGATAACCTGCATCTTGTAAGTTAACATCGTCTGTTATCTTAGGAAGGTCGAACTCATTGAAATTTTTACCCATGGATTGTACCAAGACACTAATTTCGGTAAGAACCATATTTTAAACTCGTTCTATACTTTGACAGTGTAACCGATGATCTTCAGACAGTGAATCAAAGTGGTCATTCCATAACTTTCGAATATCTCCAGGTTGGCAAAAAATCATTATGGTCACAAATAACCTTCTAAGAGCATTGGGAAACTGAAACGTAGAGGCTTCTTCGAGACATTGTGATAGATATTCATCGTCTTCTATTAAGCCTAACTCAAGAGCTGCTTTCCGAAATGTCGCACACCGTTGACCATTAACTGTGCAAAGATGTTCAAAAGAAGTAGGCCCTCTGACATTTGACAGAAGTAGGCGTAAGTAGTACCTTTCTCCTTCGGCTGGATTAGCGGAAATGATACGACCTCTTTGTTTTTTACCGAAACGACGACTCCAACGGCGTGTGCTTCCATTCCACGTAAAGTGTTTTGGAAAATCTTTATACAAATGTACCCTTGCTGTTTCATCGTTTTTATTTATCTCAAAAAATGCTGTTAGCATGGTTCTCTTATCCCTTTCCCTATCAACAATATTAGGCATTAAGTCATCATCTCTAAATCTAACCATCTGATTATTTGGGAGATGAAGTTGTAAGGCTAGAACAGCAGGAAAGATTTGAGAAAGAGAGAAGGAAAAAATGCGCCACATAGCCTCTGGGGGCGATATGTAGCGTGCATCTTGAAATCTTTTTATCTCATTAATAACAACCCCTGGCTCACTTTGATCGACTTGAATAACCTGTTTGTCATGTCCTTTATAAACATATTTGAAAAGATATTTCACAGATTTTATACTTGAGCAAACTTCAACATTCATGTGGCAGTTAAACATCATCAAAAGCCTTGGGTTATATGGGACCACCCATCTATTATCAAGTGTTTGTCCTCGTAGGTCCACTTCTATCCCGGTGTCTCTTCTTCGATACAACGGATACGAATCTTCTCCTTGTGTCGTCTGTTCGTTAAATTATCTAGGATAGCGAAAACGACAAATTTTAGGATCACCCTACATACAAGGACTGCTTGATCATAAATTGCCGCAAGGACCGTGAATCATGTGCTTGACAACCATCTCATGCAATCTGGGATGTGTTAGTTTGTTAGGAATTTCAGCACACACAACCTTATCATAATGGTCCGCGTTATTGATCTTGTGTTGCGGGTACATGATTATGAGAAAATGTGCGTGCGGCAAACCCCAATTTTGAAATTCAATGACATGGACGTATGCCTTAACTTCCCCGAGGACATGTTTCTTGAAGAGTTGATCCTTAAGATCTTCTAATTTAGCCCGGAACACTCTTGAAACAAGGTCTGGACGATCTGTAGCAGTTTGACCAACATGTAAATTATCACATATCTTAGGCCACTTAGGATTACATGTCATTGTAAGGAATACATCAGGCTTGCCGTCATCTTGAACTAACGTCATCGCATCTAGAAACCGACGTTGCATGTCGCGAGGCCCCCCGATGAAAGATGTAGGCAACACAATTCTTTTCCCGACTCTGTTTGCATGAACCTCACCAGTATTAACGCAATCCACAATACCTTGGTACAATTCGGCCCGAATCTTAGCCTGGTTTCTCTCACAAAATTCTAAGCGTGACGTCTCAATTTTGATGTAAACATCAACCACAAACTGCTGTAGCAGCCTACCACCGAACAAAAGCACATTATCGGTAGATCGAATCTGGAACTTGTAACAGTAGTACTCTCGCATAGCCACGGTTGTTCTACCACTTCGTGTGTTTGCCTCTGAACGATGAAGATGTATTAAAAACAAACAGTTAATAAAAATAAAACGCATTACGCTATTTTTATGATCTTCACTTAAAAAAGGATAACAAATTGTTGGTACCTTCCATTTCTCCTTCGATGTTGTCATTGTTGCGAACATCATTGATTGATACTCCGTGACGTGGTATGTTAGCATGCCAACCCGACTCACCATTAGGAAAAAAAAGAGGATATGACAATGGATCGTAACAACTAAAGTACGGCTGAATAGTTTGACTATATTCAGACCTACCGTACACAACAATACTTCGTTTATACGAAGTGATATTGTCATTACCTTTAACCCAAATACCAGCAACCTATATAATTGTGAACTATAAGTAAGTAAAATAAGCAATACTATTAAATAATTGCAATTAATATAATCTATACTACTTTATAAAGCATATAGGAAGGACTTCTTAAAGTCCATAAAAATTCCTTTAAAACACCCCTAAAGCATGTTGTACAAGTCTTTTAAACACTATAAAATATCACTTTCCACTTATACCCTTATTAACTCAAACAAAAACACAAAGATAATGATCCTACCGTCCATCACTATCATGATCCTATCCTACCGTCCATTAACTCCACACGGATCATGATCCACGCATTCACTTTTGAAAGCTGTCATACAATCCCTGCTTTCTTACAATCCCCAAATCTCATTTCAAAATTCAAATCCACAGCTCCCTTCCCTTTTCATTCTCTCCGATTTTGGATCTGGATCTGATTTGTCGTTGCCTTGCGTTCACCATAAGCCACTACTCCATGGCTGTTCGAGACACCTTCTCTCAGATGGTTAACATGGTGGGGGATGGGGATGACTATTTCAGACACCTTCCTCCTGATGTAACATGTTAGAGACACCTTAGTCGCCGCATTAGACGAAAACAGGGGTGGTTTTGTTATTATTTCTTTTGAAGATTTGATGTTTAAAATAGGTTTTCAATACAGATCTTCATGTGAGTATTCTTTGTTTACGTTTTTTATTCTCCTTTCCTTGGTTCTTGCTACTTTTTAGGGTTTTTGATTTTAGAGATAACGATTTAATCATTTAGTGTAATGGATAAGTTATAGTGGATTTTAAGAGTTAATACAGGGACATCTGCTACCGTTTAGTATGGAACTGGAGCGATCTCATGTTTTTTTAGCCAAGACTCTGTCAAACTCAGTGATCTGGTTGTAAAAGGGCTGGTAAAGTTCGAAACTTTCTGGTTTTTGAGTGAAATGTTTTCATGGATTTCTTATTGGTTATGGGTTTTTATGCAGGATTTTTTAGAGGCAACCAGAGAGAGCATAGCATCACTTTCTTGGCAGCCAAGTTAGATTGTATGCTTGGTCTTGGTCTTCCGGCGATATCTGTTGGGAAAGTTGTACCTGTTTGGTAACTAGGTATCTTGTTTATGTTTCATACTATGCTGATTGTTTGACAAAATATGGTTCTTCTGACATGTACTCATTCTGGCCACAGCCCTTGTTAATATGTTGTAAGGCCGATGTTCGACGAGTGTCTCTAAATTAATCTGTTGTGAGGCTAATGATCAACGAATTTGACAGTTGTACATTTAACTAGCTTAACAAACATACATGAGCAGGAAGTTTAGGCAAAAATATAGCTAAGTCATCAAAATCGTTTTTTTTTTCTAATTCCGGGCTGACATAACCCGTTAACCACCTGAATAAGGCTTCATATCCAACAATAACTTTAAGTAGTACATTAGATAAGGTAAAGAGTAACTTCTTCAGGATGTTATTTGAATATTATCTGTTGTCCAATTAGTTTTAAATATATTTTATTTAGTTCATTGGGATATAGTTAAGTTGGTATTGGTAATTGAATTTTTTCATTGCCAGAATTTGGGGTTTTTGGTGCCTCCTTTTTAAATCTCTAGGTACTATCAGCCTGCCATGGTTTCCTTCCATTATGTGAACTTGATTTATGCTGATGATTCTCTTAATTTATTACTAACAAAATATTTTTCTTTTTTTTGGTTCAGAAAAATTCACCAATTACTTATCATCCAACTCATGAATTAACTCTTCCACCCCTAGAACAAGGTAACTTAATCTTAATTTACCTTTTTTGTGTCTTTCACATGAACTGCATAAGTTTTTAGGTGTTGTATAGCTTTTTATTTCTCTTTTGTAAAAGTTCAATATAATTAATATAATAAATATGATTGCAAAAAAAATGATACTATCACAATACCATTCATCAATTTAGGAGGCTTTATGCATATCAATACACTTCGAGCAACTTTCAAATATATTTTAGCTAACCTTTTTTTCAGTTTTACCTATTAGAGATAAGATATAACCTAAATTGGTTGCCTACATATGGATTTAAGTTGCTACCTCTACACTTTTCCATTTTTATAAGTAAAGCAACAATTGACTGTTGTTGTTAAATGAGTGAACACGTGGTTTAATACGTTCTACGGTTAATGTGTAGAATAGGACTTTTTTTTGTTTGTATACTAAAAGTATCACCAACTACAAAACCTTTTTAATTAAATCATAATAACTTGTCATGATTCATTAGTGCTTTTACAATGACTTTGAATTTTAGTGGTTGATTTAGCATTTTGTTTTTAAGGGAAAAGGGGGATTTTGGCTTTTACTTGTATCGCCAATAAAGACGGTATCTGGAATTTAAATATTAGTAACCATGCATCGATATTATGTGTTTTCATTCAACTGCATATTACTTGTATCGCCGTTCACTCTGCAAGAGGATGAAGATGATGAGAGTAATTAAGAAGAACTTTTGGATATTAAACTCGCTTGTTTCTGGAACTTTTGCTGATCTCCTTCAAGATCCATATCTCCACCACCGTCTGTAAGTCAAACCACATATTTTCACTATATATGCTAAATACAAACAGCTAAACTTTTTTTCTTTGGTCATATATATAGAATGGGTCTCTCGGGCCGAAGTTGATTGATGCCAAAGTTGAGGGGCCAAAGTTGATTAATGCCAAAGTTGAGGGGCCAAAGTTGGTTGATGTTGACAAAGTAGCATTTTAAGTATATATAGAATGGGTCTCTCGGGCCAAATACAATAATATTTAACGATGAAACCACCAGAGTAGCTTGACACATATTCAAAATTATTTACCACCTTAAATTGTTTTATTTAGAAGAAATTATATTATATATTAAGAGTGTAGTTTTGTTATCAATTTTTAACATCTGTTATTTTAAAATTTTCCTGCTGGCGGATCATCCTGAACCGCCCCACCACTTTTTGACCCTAACAAACTTTACCTAACCCGCTTTCTTTTGCCACCTCTTTTTTCTACACTCAACCGATTGTTTTATGTACTGTAGTGGTTTAGAGCTTGCATCTACAAAGCTGCGAGGCATAGGCTAGAACGTGGTGTTTGGACCAGTGTTCGCATTGGTGATATACGGTGTGCACTCTCTGGTTTGTTAATTTTCATTTCTTTCACTTACCGCTAAAGAACTGATGTAAAACTGGAATAATAAACTACATTGTTGAGCGACCTTATTGTCCCGTTTTCCTTTTTGATTTATTTTCATTTCTTGTTTTAATTTGCTAGATTCTACATTCAAGACACTTTGATTTATCTCTAATGAATAATGGTATAACCCTTTGGTGGAGTGGTCATGGATGAGGTCATCGTGGTGGGAGCAGATGAAAGGTCGGCATCTGCATCAGCATCAGTACCATGGAGTCCTAAGCAGCTTGCTGATCGTATGCCCTGGTGGTTACTAGCAATGAAGTGAGAATGTGGAATTCAGGTGGTTTTGTTAAAAGACTTGTGAGTGATCTCGACTAATGAAAATATGTTCTTTTATGCAGTTTGATCATATGTTATACTACTTGCATGCTTGCCGCCCACTATTTATCGCTATTCGCTATGTGGCTTATAGGTACCTTATCGCTATTTGTCGCTATTCGCAATTAATAACTATGGGTGTCCCCGGATGTTGGTGGAGTTGCAAGAGCATGAGCTTTTGCTAAAAAGTTATCCGATGCGCCATTGGCCATTGTTGATAAGCGCCGTCATGGGCACAATGTAGCTGAAGTAAGACGTTTATAGATGAAGGAAAGAATTATATTCTCACTGTTGATGTTTCTGATATTACCCTTTTCAGGTAATGAATTTGATCGGTGATGTGAAAGGTAAAGTAGCAGTTATGGTGGATGACATGATCGATACTGTTGGTGCGACTTAAAGTTACATGGTTTATATAAACTTGAATCGAATAAAATGATTACATAGTTTTGTTATGCAAATATGTTGTTGTACACTGATGAATAAGCTGTTCAGGTAGGAGAAGAACTGCAGATTTGCATTGGTTTTCAGTCAAATACTTTTTGGAATGCTTCTGAGAACACTGAAGCATGACCTGGCCTGTTTGCTCAACTGAACCACTGATTCATGGTTGTTTGCAGTGATAAGATTGATATAACAGTTGATGGGGAGCCATTTGTGGCTTGTAATGAATGTGCATTCCCCGTTTGCAAATCTTGTTATGAATATGAATGAAGAGAGGGTAATCAAGCTTGCCCTCAATGTAAAACCAGATACAAACGAATCAAAGGTATCCATGTTATGAATTTTTTAAGTGTCATTTAGTGAATATCAAAGAACCTAACTGGAAGTTTAAATACCAGGGAATCCAAGAGTGAATGGTGATGAAGAAGAGGATGAATTTTGATGATTTGGATAATGAATTTAATCTCCGAAACAATGATAGGAGAGACCCTCATCATAGTTTTTCTAAACTTCCTTCACGCCAGAATTTTGGGCCTGATGCATCTAATATTTCTGGTTTTGCCACTGCATTGGTGGTCAATGCAAACGATCTTAGCCACAAGATCCCTCTTCTTACTTATGGCCAAGAGGTAATAGCACAATGGCGATTTTTGTTATGGGGCGTTTGGACATGCATTTCAAAACTGATTTTGTGATGTTAAATAACCTAATAAGATAACCAGATATGATTAATATCTTAATGCTTAGTGATAAAATGATCAAATAGGACATAATGTTGAAAAAAAGGGTTAGCTGGTTGTAAAATGGGAATAAAGTTCTCTCAAATTAGACTAACAGGTATTTTCTTCTCAAAAGGTTGTTTCGAGAAGTGACTGATGGATCCTCAAAGATCTCTCATGTTTGTCATTAAAGCACGCGTATATCTGGCTGTGAGTTGATAAATATTAATTCTATTTTGTTGCAAACATGATTGCATGCAAGAGTTAACTGCATAGGTGAAGACACAAGTATTGACCCGTATAAACGATTTGATCTATTAAATTATTTATCATTTTTGTTAGATTCAATTATTATAATTTCTTGTGTAAATTTCAAAATCGTTGTAAAAAACGTACTCTTGTCACTAATGTTGCTACTTTTTCACACAGCTAATATCAACTGCCATTTATGTACTTAGCCCTATGGACATTATACCCGAAGGTACATTGCTTCAAGCCCGCTTCACAATATATCAACTCAAATATATGTTTGATAAAATGCTGGTCATTTTGATTTTTTACAGCATTGTTTGGAGTACTTGGTCTATTGGATAATGTCATTATAGCCCTTTTTCCTACATGTTGGCACCCTGTATTGGGCTATTCTTGTGCGCCGTTGTGGAGGATCTTCAACCTGACAATTTGAAGCCTTATATTGATGTTGGTTGTTCCTGTTTAACATCTGCAATTATGCTTCATCTGATATTGATGCAATATAGAGATTGTGATATTCATCTGTATCGGGTTAAACCAGGTAATTTTTAGTGCAAGTCGAAAAAGTATGACAATGTTTCTTTCTCTTCTTTTGATTTACATGAATGGTGTAATAAGTTTGATTGATTGTAAAAATCGTCGAACAAGAGGCTTTTGATGTAGAACTTGGTTGCCGCGTATATGAAAACTTGTTTGACCATAGCGCTATCTTTTTGAGAGAAATTTTTTACCTGGTAGCTATAGTTTTAGTTCATAATGTCACATAGAGTTTGAAAGTGGATCTATAGTTTTAGAGTAAATTGCTAGGAAAGTTACATACTTGTATTGAAATAAATGTTATTTACATAGTTGCCTTCGGCGCATCACACAGATGTCAGTGTTTTCTTCTTTTAAATTAATATTACTTCTTTGTGAGCAGATCACAGGTAGAGGTGGAAATACCATTTCAACCCACTAATATGAAAACGAGATTGGATTAAGGTATATGGATGTGTATAAATTATTCTTGTGTATAAACCGATACATTTAGCATCTGATATCATTATTGTTAATAAGGTTGTGGATAAATCTACTTTTGATATTTTTGAGAAAAATATTTATGGTTTAAATACGTTTTTGTATAGAAATTTTCTGGTATATACGTTTCCGACCCCCCGTCGAAAATGTCAAGCTTCGCCACTGCCGAAGGCCTTATTGTAACTGATGATACGATTCATCATTCAAAACCGTTGATTTACCCACATCTTTAAAACCCCTCATAACATAACTAGAATCACACATTTTTTTTGTTTTCTCCTGAAACCGGTAACCGGTTGTCGCACAATAACCACCAAACGCCATCGCGAAACCACCAATCGCCGCACACCGCTGATTCTATGCCGCTGAAGAAGGCCGCAACCGACCCTCACGTTCAGCTACACTGCCACCATCGTCGTCGCACGCCACATCAGAAACTACATCCCCATACATAGCCCTAAACTCACCAACCTAAGTGATATGTTTCCCGCCGGATCGCGCGGGTAAGTGACTAGTATTATATATACCTCCGATGTCGTTGGTCGGTTGTACACCCTTTGGTCAAGTTCAACCGAAGTATTCAAAGTGACTCTATAGTTGTCCAGAGGTCCTAGTTCCGCAAGTCTTCTAAATGTATCTATGGGTTTGTAGAAAGAACGCGTGTTAAAATCTGAGTAATACGCCGATCAAGATTTGGCCATCGGAGTCTGTGATCTAACTCAGTATCAGGATCGTAAAAATTCAACTGCAAGTACCTAGGGGTCCCATCCCTCGGAACTAATTGGTCGATTCTGTGATATATTCCTTTATGTGCACGAAAAGTATATACGCCGTCTCTCATATTGTTCAATGTATCATCCAATGTCACACCCATTGAGGCAAAAGAAAAATTGGTGTTATAAGCACGGATGTTTTGCCTAAACATATCTCCAATTTCATCTTGAGACGTGAAAAGTCGGTACAATTCCTCTGGAATTTCTAAGTTTGCTAACACAGTTTTCCCACTCATACAACAAAAGGTATCAAATTCATACTGAAATCGTTTTGCTCCACAATTAGGACATGCACCTCGTTCCTTTAAAACACGATGCTCTCCAGGTACACCATTTTAAACAAAATTATAAGGATCATCTTGTACGCTCCCATCTTGGAAGGAAGGTTGATCAACTACTTTAGCAAATTGGGGTAATAAAGTACGCGGATGAATTCGAATACCTAAAAAAATTGGTGTATTAAGTAATGAAGGTTGTAAAAGATGTCAAGTTCGAAAAAGAAATCATTGTTAAATAAATAGAAACCTCGTGATGTTCTATGCCTGACTACGTCAATTACAGATGGGAATGTGGTTGTCGGCGTAACATCATCTATCGGGGTTTGGTTGACTTGACTGCCATTTGAAATACGCATTCCATTATCGTTTCGTGTATTAGAACATCCTTTATTGTACTCCTTGCGTTTTATAGTAGAAACACTTGAGGCGTTCTCATTTGTTGTTTGTGTAAATTGAGTAATATTAGTTTGTAAACTTCTTAACGATGTCCTTTCTGTTGACCTATTACTCATTAAAGATATTGATGAAGCACTTTGGGAGGCATCACCACTCCCAAATTTAGATACTTTGTTATTTTCTTTGCGTGCAGCATAGTATCTTTTTTTATACTCTTTTCGTTTTTCAGCTTTAGTAGATGCACTCGAGCTAGAAGCATGATTACGAGGGTTTGGTTGTCCATTAGTCATTGTAAATTGATAAAATGACAAATACCTTGCAAATTAAATAAAAGAGAGTTATCATAGATGATGAAATTCTCAAATCATTACAACATTCCAACACATAACTTACAGAAAAACAAACCAAATGATAACATTGAAATACATAATGATAACATTAAAATACATGACTTAAACAGAATATCGTGACTTAGAGAAAAACAAACACAAATCCTTAAAACATTGACATACATAATGATAACATTAAGTGAAAGCCAATCTAAATACTTGGTGAAACAATGGTCTCCACAAACACCGCACCCTTAAAACCTCGAAACCAAGAAACGGGATAAAAACATTCGAAGGGCTTCATATCCATTTCAATTGTAAACAACTTCCCTAATTTAGTCATCACAAACCAATTACCATTTGTCACATAATGTGTTATATCGCACCACAATGACAATGATATCGAGGGGATCGGAGGACATGATAAGACCTTAATCCAGTAATCCCCTTGTAGTGTCCATAGGTCAATTGTCATCTCAAACATGCCAGTGCTAGCAAACATGTGAAGCTCATTTTTTACATTAACTAAAACACCTTGAACCATTCCTATAGAAGGAACGGGTGGAAAGCTTATCTCCTTGAACTGCTCCGAATTAACATCAAAACAAATCACCCTTTTCGTACCTCCAAGCCAACATTCGCAAACAGTGAAATATACAGTACCACCACAAAATGTGCTAGCTGACCAATTGAAATGAGGGCTTAGGTACTCTTGTCTTGTTATGAAAGGAATATTTCTCCAAGAGTCTACTTCCCTAGAATAAACATAGACAACAAGTACACCACTCCTACGCTTTATATGCAAGACCTTGTAATCATCGTCAGCGTCAACGTACAAACCAACGGCATCAAGGTTATTTATATAGAATCCATGAGAATCAGGAGTTGACAAACGCTTGAAAGCAGTAGTTGTTGGATTCCAAAGAAGCAGCTCGTATGTATGATTCAAGCAAACACACAACAATCCATTCAAATGTGAAAGTATTGAGACACCATTATTTTGGTGATGGAATGGAAATGTAACTATGGAGCTTGGCCCATAGTCATTGGATTTAGAGATGATCGGACGAACAGAGCAAGTTAGGTCGTCAATTAGTAGAACTCTCTGGTTAGATGAAACTAATGAGCGAGAACAATGTATCCTTACGAAATCTTGTGTTGACAGTAACGCATACCATTACTTACATACACTCTTAGAATGACCTACATCCTTTGCTGGCACCCTCGTTAATATCTCAAACACGATTGTATCAATAGGAAGGTCAGCCATGGTTATACCTTCGTTTAACACAGATAATGATTATTTAGTTGTCCAATCTAAGAAGATTATAGTTTGGTGAAAAATAGGTGTAACCATTACATGTAAATCTAGTAATATAACATACTTGTAATAACAAAGTAAAGTATACTTCTACAATTACATCAATATAAGGGAAACAAAAAGCAAAACACGAAACACCAAGAGAGACTTTAATATTCAACAACTAAACATATAACAACACCAAATGTTTCTAACTTAAACACAAACTTGGATAACGATCCATAATTTAAATATCCCGTGCCTCGACCATATCCGGTTCGTACGTAATCGTACTCAACTCCGTAGACTTCAAAATATTAACTGAAATAACAAATAAAATATAACTTTTATTAAACTACATGAGCCATTAAATCTAACTAATTATTAGAATGTTCATGTGTAAAGCATAACATACTATCTGGTAGATGAACCAACTTGAGACGTGATACATATATGATAGACCTTTGTTGCACGGCTCGAATGGAACGTATAACATCAGAAGGCTTTAGGGCAGACAAAAACAATTGTATTGTGTGACCACTGTATATTACGATTTTGGGTTAAAGTTCTTCTAATAATAATATTTTCTTACATATAATGTAAATATTATGTTTGTAATATGTTAATAATAAATAATAACTTACGTCTTATCTTGAAGAGAAAGTTCAAAACAACATCGATCACGTTTGCCTTCTATTATTCTCCCAACCACATCTAAAACCAAATCAGTCAAATCGTATAGACCATATATAAAGTCATACGCCCAATTCAACTCTCCATCCGTCCAACCAAATGGATCATCATGTTCAGGGTTTGCCACTGGAGGTGGGGTTGAAACCGGAGGTGGGGTTGAAACCGGAGGTGGAGTTGACACCGGAGGTGGGTTTGCCACCGGACGAAAAGGGTTTCTAACTTCAGGGTTTGAAGTTAGAGGGTTTGAATCAGGAAGGTTTAAATGGCGACGGGATGATCGTCCATGGTTTGTTGATCCTAGTGGTTCAACGGGAATTGGATAACCACCACCCATACCTCTCAATTGATATGTGTTTGGTGTGATTTGTAAACTGAAAAATACAATTTTGATGGATATAAATCAATTTTAAAGGAAATAAATATAGTTTGGTTAAATATAAAAAAAATGATTGTGTAAACTGAAACATACAATTTTTATTGGATATAAAGATCAATTTTCTTACCATGTTAAAAATTAACATCAAAGTAAACTCAAACATAAGGATTCTGTAAATGAAAAATGCAATAGTAATATAATATATTAATTTGAGTAAATGTTTTCTCTTTATTTGATGTGATGTTTTTTCCTTTATAAATTATGAGGTGTAAAGTTGTTATCAGATCATATAAAATTGTAATCTTTGAAAATTGTGAAGATGACATATGATTATATCCCATGCGAAAACGTGTGACTGAAAATGTGGATTTTTAGAAAAGTTAAATAGTTTTTTTTTCATTATTATTAGAGTTTAAATAATAAATTTTTGTGTTGTTCGAATCGAAATGTTTGTAGGTTGATTAATTAAAAGTGGATGTACATTTGAACTGGAACTGAAATTCGGTTCATGTTTGGGTCGATCAAATAAACCGAATTTTGTAAGAAATGTTACATAATCATACATGTGTATATAATATGTGTATGTATATATTTCAAAAAGAATATATGAAAGGCATAAATCAAATTCATTTGATTCAAAACTCAGAAATTCAAAGTTAAAAATTTGGTTCATGTTTGGGTCGATTCAAATAAACCGAATTTCGTAAGAAAGGTTAAATAGTGATATGTGTATATAATATATGTATGTATATACTTCAAAAAGAAATATAAAAGGCATAAATCAAATTCGTTTGATTCAAAACTCAGAAATTGGTTATCATGATCTGCATGTCGTGTCAATGTATAAGCATGAACTTCCTACATAACTATTAGCTCGACTTGAGAAAGGCATGATTAACGATTTAGGGATGTGACACCATGTAGATGGTTGACTTCCCAAGCATGTAAATGGTGCATTTTAGGAATTGTTCATCAACACGAAGCGCCATACTAAGTGTAACATCACAATCATACGAATTGTTAACCATACGAATTGATTCAAAACTTAGTATGGCGCTTCGTATCACTGTTGATCATACGAAGTGTTCCTTATCACAATCATACGAATTGATTCAAAACTCAGAAATTCAAAGTTAACCAGAAAAAAGTAGTTTCAAAACTTTGAAAAAAATTGTTTGGTTCAAAAGTCAGAAAAGGTTAATTCAAAAACGGAGTTTCAAAGAAATTGTTTAGATGCTAACTTGTTATAAACATTCGAAAACCATATTCGAAATTGGTTTAAACCATTATCGTTTTTTGGAGTCTGTTTTAGATAAGGAACACTCCAACCTTAGTCAAATTTGATTTAACCATTCCAATTTCTATATCAAAATACTGTTATTTAAAAAGAAATATGGCCACTGTGTCATATAATGTATCAGAAATCTAAAGTTAAATGCCAAAAGCATGTAATAGGATTGGTTATCATGATCTGCATGTCGTGTCAGTGTATAAGCATGAACTTCCTACATAACTATTAGCTCGACTTGAGAAAGGCATGATTAACGATTTAGGGATGTGACACCATGTAGATGGTTGACTTCCCAAGCATGTAAATGGTGCATTTTAGGAATTGTTCATCAAAATGAAGCGCCATACTAAGTGTAACATCACAATTATATGAATTGACAAATAAACAAAAGTAAACAGACAATTAGGAAACAGTTATATCAAACAATCAACCTTCAACCGATAAAATTTTGACAGGATTTCAAGTAAATAAAAAAACAAACAGGCAGTTAAACATTTAAACAATACATCTGGATTCAACAACAAAAACTAATTAATAAAAAAAACAAAGAGGCAGTTAAACAATACAGATCCAAAAACCCCAGTTATTTCAACATTTACAACCTTCTAAAGTTAAAAGCCACAGTTAAAAGTTACAAAAAAACCAAGAAATTTGAAAGAACTTACAACAATGCAAGAGGCAGATGTGAAAAGCCGACAAAAAATGTAAAACCTTGATGTGAGAGCCGAGAAACAACGCAAGATCCAGATGCAAAGAGTCGATATATTCTGAAATCGAAGTAAAATAGAAGTTGTTAGGTTGATGTTTTGAAGGTTTAATTGATGCAAGATTTAAAAGTAGGATTTAGTTCAACTGAGATAAACTTACAATTTGAAAGTTTAATTCACCTCAGTTGAGTGTAGTTGAGTGTAGTTGAGAGTTTGTAGAGTGTTTGTAGAGTGTTGATACATCTGAAGTATTTATAGAGACTGAAGCAAGCATGCTGTCTTTGAAACAGTGTTTGTAGAGTGTTGATACATCTAAAGTATTTATAGAGACTGAAGCAAGCAAGCTGTCTTTCAGACAACAGTAATCTTGCTTTTACAGCTGTAGTCCTGTAGATGTAAAAGCAATACGGTAAGTAGTAAAAAAAACAAAAAGAACAAAAGTCAAACAATACATTCTGACATGATACGACCTCTTTCTGAAAAGGTTGAGATATATTAAAAGATATTATTATAACTAAAGACTTTGGATTATAACTTGAAGTTGGATTATAACTTATTAAGAATATGAAAAAAGTCTTTGGATTATAACTTGAAGTTGGATTCTAACTAAACCATTTGGTATTTGAAAGGGGTAATACTTGACTGGTTTTAATTGTTTTCATAAAAAAAAAACTTCTCTATTTGTAAATTATTGTTTTAGTAATAAAAACAATATTGTTAATGATAATTTTAGTACAAAAATTGAGTTTAAGAACAAGAAATGAATTCAAGAACAAAAATTGAATCTAAGAACGTCTTCTATCTATGAATCTAAGAACAAAAACTGAATTTCACAGTTCATACCTTCTGCTACGTTTGCAGGCTTCTTCTACAGCTTCGTCTTCTACTATGGCTCTTGCTTCTGCTGCAACTCCTGCTCGCCTGCGTTTGTACATCCATCAGTTGTTGATCTAATCTGTCAAACAATAAGTTTATTCAAAAGAGTTATCATTTGATGCAAGTGCAAAGCTGTTTAGAGTTTTTACCTGATTCATTGCGGTTTCGACTTGCGGCTGGTTAAATCGCCTAAGGTTTTCTATGCTTTTTAGGGGGGAAATGGGCGCATCTCTCCACAGGGCATACAAAACACGGGTTATTGGCGGCAGCCCGCCAAATTTAACATATAAAGTTTTTTTATATGTTAAATATGGCGAGCTGTTGCCAATTAACCTGTGTTTTGTATGCCCTGGGAGAGAAGCACCCATGTTCCCCCTAAAATGCAAAGAAAACATCAGGGTTTGCTTGAGTTGCTGGTAGTTTTCCCACTGCATTTAGAAACCATAAATAACAATCTAAACTTTATGAATTCAAGTACAAAAACTGATGAATTCAAGTACAAAAACTGATCAGACTCAAATAACAAACAAAAAACATTAGATGTGGTTTATAACGATACCTAGAGGTCAACCCCAGTGGATCTTGTGTCGAATAGAGAGAAAATCATCGATTCGGTGTCATTGAACCCTATCCAAACACTGTATAAATATTAAACAGATCAGACTCAAATAGCGAACAAAAAAGTATGAAAAACAGATTTAGACTTCATATACCGTTCAGCTCGTCGACGTTGTTAGGGTTTCGCTCCACGACCTCTTGCTTCTGCTGCGTTTGCAGGCTTCTGCTACAGCTTCGACTTCTACTATGGCTCTTGCTTCTGCTGCAACTCCTCATCGCCTGCGTTTGTACATCCATCAGTTGCTGATCTAATATGTCAAACAATAAGTTTATTCAAAAGAGTTATCATTTGATGCAAGTGCAAAGCTGTTTAGAGTTTTTACCTGATTCATTGTCGGTTTCGACTTGCGGCGGGTTGAATCGCCTAAGCTTTTCTATGCTTTTTAGGGGGGAAATGGGTGCTTCTCTCCACAGGGCATACAAAACACAGGTTATTGGCGGAAGCCCGCCAAATTTAACATATAAAGTTTTTTTATATGTTAAATATGGCGAGCTGCCGCCAATAACCTGTGTTTTGTATGCCCTGGGAGAGAAGCACCCATGTTCCCCCTAAAATGCAAAGAAAACATCAGGGTTTGATTGAGTTGCTGGTAGTTTTCCCACTGCATTTAGAAACCATAAATAACAATCTAAACTTTATGAATTCAAGTACAAAAACTGATGAATTCAAGTACAAAAACTGAATTCAAGAACAAAAATTGAATCTAAGAACGTCTTCTATGAATCTAATAACAAAAACTGAATTTCACAGTTCATACCTTCTGCTGCGTTTGCAGGCTTCTGCTACGGCTTCGACTTCTACTATGGCACTTGCTTCTGCTGCAACTCCTGCTCGCCTGCTCGGATAAGGTAAATCTTGAATGTCTTATATTTACACATTGGTCAATATATGATTAGTGATTACAAAATCTCAATAAAATATTTTACTGAATCTTTTTAGTTGGTAATGAACTAATAATATTTATTTTCTATTAAAAAACCATTAATATGATTGCTCATGTCAATAAACATAACTCTTGTCGCAAACATAAAGTTAACCAGATCCAAACACATATGTAGAAGTTATAAACAGATCAGACTCAAATAACAAACAAAAAACATTATATGTGGTTTATAACGATACCTAGAGGTCAACCCCAGTGGATCTTGTGTCGAATAGAGAGAAAATCATCGATTCGGTGTCATTGAACCCTATCCAAACGCTGTATAAATATTAAACAGACCAGACTCAAATAGCGAACAAAAACGTATGAAAATACAGATTTAGACATCATATACCGTTCAGCTCGTCGACATTGTTAGGGTTTCGCTCCACGACCTCTTGCTTCTGCTGCAACTCCTGCTCGCTTGCTCGCCTGCTCGGATAAGGTAAATCTTGAATGTCTTATATTTACACATTGGTCAATATATGATTAGTGATTACAAAATCTCAATAAAATATTTTACTAAATCTTTTTAGTTGGTAATGAACTAATAATATTTATTTTCTATTAAAAAACCATTAATATGATTGCTCAAGTCAATAAACATAACTCTTGTCGCAAACATAAAGTTAACCAAATCCAAACACATATGTAGAAGTTATAAACAGATCAGACTCAAATAATAAACAAAAAACATTATATGTGGTTTATAACGATACCTAGAGGTCAACCCCAGTGGATCTTGTGTCGAATAGAGAGAAAATCATCGATTCGGTGTCATTGAACCCTATCCAAACACTGTATAAATATTAAACAGATCAGACTCAAATAGCGAACAAAAACGTATGAAAATACAGATTTAGACTTCATATACCGTTCAGCTCGTCGACATTGTTAGGGTTTCGCTCCACGACCCATCAGCCACCAGATCCAATCAGAAGTTGCTGTACAACAAAAAAATACATCACAAGTTGCAGCCGTAAACGCGCCATTAAAAGGCTTTACACCCGTTTGCTGCTGCGTGGTCATTTGCCGTTTAAATCATTATCCGCCAAAGTGTAGACGTGAGCCAGCCGATCCCTTTGTATAGCAAAAAACGACACTTTAACTCATGGTTTTGACTCATGGGCCAGCCGATCCCTTTGTATGGCAAAAAACTCAATGAAATATAAGACAACACCAAAATGAAACCTTTTAAAGAGAACTAAACCTTTTATAAACTTAGATAACAATTTCAAATATAGATAAAATCCCCGGATCAATAAACGTGTAGCATCTAAAATTAGTAAAGCATTTAACTTTTAAATCTTCAATTAATACCAAGTTTCCTTAAATCCTTCATTACGTAGCAAAATCCACCCCTATGGTTTCTAAACCAAGCCCAATGGTTGGTGAAAATGATCTTTTTTTGTGGTGTTCATGTCAAATGATGCATCGACTTAAAACGGATCAGGCCAGCCAACTTAAAATCGTTTAGGCCAGGTTAGACTGACAGGGTCAGGCTAAGTTAGACCGACAAACAGTAAGTCCTAAACTAATATTTGAGAATTTTCCATCTGAATTAGAATCTCCATATGAAGTTTACAAATTTAAATTATTTTATAACAATTCCTTCTCTTCATTTCTGTTATCTTCCTATGTATTTATTAAACTAAAATATCAATTGATTTTAGCAACAAACACTACCTTAAGCAAAAGCATTAATTAAAAAATCAAAAACTAAAACACCACTTTCTAGATATTAAACTTACAGATCAAGAAAACACTAAGCATTCACTAATTACATTAAAAAATCACTTAACTTAGCAACACACTACCTTACACGAAATACTTAACCAAATCAAAAGTTAAAACACCAGCTTCCACATATTTAGACATAAAAACCCTAGAAACCATGAAAATCTCACCAATATCCGAGTAGCCAATGTATTCGACAGACCACGATTCGCGAGTGCATCCAGCAAACAGCCAACATGATGCTCACAAAAGAATGAAGACCCCAAGGTCTTCATCTTCAACTGTATTCACATTTCTAGAAAACAAAAACCGTAATCAATACAAAAATATATACTCTCTCCGTAGATCCATTCACAAAACATTAAAAAAAACACAAAACCAGCACAGATCTGAAAGTATTATAATAGATCTGACAAAGATGTTTATAAAAAACTTAAAAGATATAAAATTTAACAAACAAAACTATAGATAGGGTAAAAAACGGTACAACTAAGGCTGAATTTGAAGGTTCTTGAACCAAGCCGCAGTGTTCTCTCTTTCACCTGTTCATCGGTCTTCGTCTTCAACTATATTCACATTTCCAGAAAACAAAAACCCTAATCAATACAAAAATATATGCTCTCTCCGTTGATCCATTCACAGAACATTAAAAAAATCACAAAACCAACACAGATCTAAAAGTATTATCACAGATCTGACAAAGATTTAAAAAAAAAACTTACAAGATAGCCTAAAAAACGGTACCGGTTCCATGGATGAAAGGGGAGAAGACGGTGATGGCGATGACCGGTTCCATGGATGAGCGGTGGAGGAGCGGTGGAGGATCTAGGGTTTGTAGAGAAAGGTGGAGCGGGGGATGAAACGATTGTGGTTTAGAGAGAGTGATAGAAAGATTATATTGGATCCATCAAACTAAAAACGGGTCAAGTTGATCCGGGTAAGATCCGCGTGGGTATCAGGTGTTGAAAACAAGTTTTCAACACTTTGTGCTTAACAGGTTTGTACAATGGGCTTGAAAGACTTGTAAAGTGGCAAATGACCATTTCTATCCTTCCTATATGCTTTATAGGGTAGTATATATATATATATTTGTACTCGTGTTAAGTATAGCACCCCTAATTTAACCTTGTCCCTATGTCACGAGACAGAACCCCAACGAACTTAGTCAGGCAGAGCCTTGACATGCGTTATGGGGCTCAGATCAATCGGAAAGGGTAGCGGTGATCGGGAGTTTAAAATACTTAAAACGAGGCAAGGCTTTGAAGTATAATATTTTAAGAAAATAAAATTTAGAATTTTCGAAAGATATCACAAAGATGCAGAATGAAAGAAAAAATTATTTGGGAAGCCAATGCTATTTATATTAAAGGCATAAAGTCTTGTCATCCTATCCTTTCATCTCAGGAAGACATGTATCCATCAATTATCACCTATGTTTCTTTTCAATAAACACGTAGACAAGACATGCAATTGTTTTAGGATTCTTATTTTATTATTCTATACGAAATTTTGTGATTATTATTATTTTATTTTATTAATTTATATATTATTATAATTAATTCAACTGCTTTACTTGTTTGACGCTTATAACTTCTAAAATATGGCGTTTTATAAAAGAATGATTATGTCATTAGAACGAGAATATTTGTATCTACATTTTGAACCAGGTTTTATTAAAAATGGAGTAAGTCCAAATATAATGTATTTTTATAATTTAATTATTAGATGGTCACTAGGGCCGTCTAGGTTCTTTATATTTCTAACCTTCAACTTACCCGTAATCTACCTGTCTAATAATATAAGTTTTTGTGTACTTTTATTTTATTTAGAAAGGTCACCCATATACAGGCCAATTAATTAGTATAATATTTCAACCAACTATATATAAAATAGTTTTTAAAACTATTTGGGTCGAATAATTATATTAAAAATAAACTAGTTACTAGTTACTAGTGGTTAATAAATTTAAACAACCCTAAAATTCTTATATGATAAAAATGGAGATGTTACATCCTCCCCACCTTGTTTTAAATCTCGTCCTCGAGATTTGGACTAAGATATCTCTTTTAGAGTTATGTCACGTCTTAGTCAATAAAAATAATATTAAGGTAAAGGATACATAATCAAAACAACAAATTTTATAAATATGAGTTGTATAATAAATATGACTTAATGGTTCAACTGAATTAGTTTCAGAAATCGATGTCAAACGAATGAGATGAAATGATATAATGACTAGGTTCAAGCCAAAAGAGATATATGATCAATAGATGTCTAAATTGAATGTGAATGATTTTTAGAATAAAATTCATTGTCAAAAGAAAACTTACTTTGATTGTCAACTGAGAAAGATTCAGAATTAACAAGCTCAAAATAAAATAGAAATACGAAAATGATTTGTCCACTATCGAATTATGATATGAGAAAAATCAATGTGTTGAGATGAGTGAATTGCAAGGATACACCGAAATACAACAGAGTTAGTGTATCATTGTCTTAATACATAATTGCATTAAGATTAATTTAAATGATGAGTCGAACGAAAGACAGATGTGGTTTTGAATGATTCGAATGATTGTGATTAGCCCAAGCTACAAGTTTATATCGATACCGCAAGGTGTCGAAATAGTTCAATAATTATGGTGGTCGAACAAATTCACCGTGTAATCAACTGAAAGCTTTTAATGAAGTAAATTTGGATATTTATTTCGAATAGGATTTTCAATTGATGATGATAAGACCAAATGCATATCATAGAATTTTCGATCAATGATGGAAGAAACTTTAGAGGTACACCGAAATATGATATGAATTTGTGTACGCTTATCTTAACACATAATTGTATTAAGACTGTTTAAGATAATTAACCAACAGAAATAAATAAATAAATCCGTACATCAGGTGTGAAAATGAAATTAGCTCAAGTTTAAAATTAAAGATAACGCCACCACAAGATGTCGTATAATAATAGCGGTGACTGGACGAGTTCACCGTGTTTTAAATCAAATAAAAGTTCAAGGAAGTAAGTTCGAATGTTTGTTTCAAACAAATCTAGTAAGATTTTCGATTGAGATTGAAACAATTGAATATCGATTGAAGATGATAAAGCAATAATTATCACGAAAGGCTCGATTGATGCTGTAAGAACTATTAAGAGATACACTGAAATATGACATGAATTTGTGTATCATCATCTTAGCAAACGATTGTGTTAAGATTGCTTTTATAGAATAAACCAACAAAGCGGATTCAATATAAATAAATAAATAATTAAATCCGTATATGATGTGTGCAAACGAGATTAGCGCAAGCTTCAATTTTGTGAAAACGTCACCACAGGGTAATCGTGGTCAAAGAAATGATTCAGTGAAGTCGAAGACCAAACAAGCATGTTATGTTTCAAGAGAATTGAAGTGCTTGTTGGGATTATTTCGAAGATGATGGCTTCAATTCATCATATGGGACTTTGAATTGAATACGAAATGCGAGCAAGTTCAAACAATTGAACTTGGTTTAAACAAAACGATTTTTAATAAGAAAGTTTGGACATGGTCACAACAAAAACCATGTATGCCAAAGAAAATTGAGTTTTTCAAGAAATTCATTGACTCGATATCAAAGAGTCATTGTTTTGCAATAATGCGGTTCACAGTGCCAAAAATCAAGTATAGCGAAATGATATTTGAGTTTGGATAAAATAATAAATTGGAATGAAGCCCTCCAGTGGGTTTCATAAATCAAACGAACCACATGCACAACAAATAGTGCATGTGTAACGTGTGGATTTACCAAAAAATGAAATAGATCAATATTTTCTACTATGAAAGAAATTCTCATGGTAGGATGACCATTAGAGGAAGTAGAAACACAAAAGTCAACTTATTATATGCAGAAATCAGAATTTCAACGAAAGAAATATAAGAACTTTATCTGGAATTTCGTGTGATAACCGTCTTTAAGTGACATTACCAGGGAATGTCGTATAAAATGAAATAGGGGAGTTGCAAAGGTATGTGACTCCTTTTTGCAGTGATAATAATTATGACTCTGATTAGACTGTGCACCGATGGTTGTGAAATCTTGTTCCAACGTACCTCAGCGAGATTCATGACGTTTGTAGGATCACGTGGCAAAGTGCCGCTTTTTGATCAGTAGTTCTCCTACTGCTGGGATGAGCATTGTTGTTGTCATGCCCAATCATATTTTCCAAAGGTCTTGCCTTGAAAGTCGTGTGTGATATACTTCGATGTCTATGGACGTGTAATTTTTAAGTTTCATGTGTTTTCTTGTGCATTAGCACAACTTTACATGCTTCTTACTTGCGTTAATAATTTATGGTAACGCATTGGAATTATTTATACTTTTGATGGCGTCCCAACTTAAAGGGTTTCCATTGTTTATATTGTCGCACGAGTTACGAGGTAGATGATCAAACGAAATAATGTTTGATATCGGAATTTATATGCAAGAGATTCTTGATAAAGAAATCTAGAATTATTGTGGACACATATGCTTGTGCTTCATTCTTATTTGGCTTTTGAAATTTCTTATAGATATACATATCTATATAATCATATATTTCACATGCTGTAATATACATACCTTTAGTAAGGTCAATGTATTTAACATATTTATATTTCCAAGAACCAGTCAGATATCTGGTCATGATACTATTTAGGGAATTTTTGTCACTTACTGACATATTATATACCTTCTTACCCGGTTCTAGCCGGAGAGGTAACCCTGTTATATCCGGACAAGCTGGAGAGTCTGCTACACCATACCCAGTCTTGCCGGAGAAGAAATTTATATTTCCCATAAATAGTATTTTTCTTAAATCAGGATTTGGAAAGTGCATTATGACTTTCAACAAAGCTTAAGCAAATTAGTTTTCACATGACGGATCATATTCTAGAACAAAGTAGTACCAATAAATAAGAAATAACAGTGGTCAAGTGTTATTGCTTATTTATTAAACTTGCAACGTTCTAGTTATTATTTTTACGGCATATCAAAAACATACCACACTTTATTTACACAAGTATTTTAGCTTATCTCAAAGCTTATACTAAGGCATCTTTTTCTTAAATTCAAGTCTAATGTGCTACCAGTTAATAGCAATCTCCTAACTCTTTAGGTATTATTATCACAACACCTATTGGCTTAGATTAGTGGCTCTGATACCACCTTCTGTCACGACCCCCGACCCCACCCTGGACGGAATCGGAAGCCGCGAACAGCCACGTGGTACCGGTGGTTATTTTGAAAATCATTGCAGCGGAAATTTCATCAGGACCGTGAGTTAGGAAAAATATCAGAGTTTTAGAAACACCGAATTTTATTTATTAAATAGTGGGATAAAACCCATGTTTTACAAAGGTAGCTTTAATAAGGGATAACCCAATTACATAAAACAATATTTCTTAATTTGATTTAATTAATAAAATAAGCCACTTCTTGAAGCCTTTCAGTGCCGTATCTAACTCTTACTCCAATCTACTGTAATTACCTGAAACGCGTTTTAAAAAGGTTTTGTCAGCAGGAAATACTGGTGAGTTCATTCAGGTTTTATAAAATGACCATTAGTTATAAATTACAGCATAAGAGCGATTACAATGGCTTTTATCTTATTTTTATCTGGCGCCGTGTCACACTGTGTGACGATGGTCATACCACTATTGGGTCCTGTCACCCAAGTAGTGATGATTATCCCTGTTAGGTCAATGAACCTAACCGGGAGAGAAATTAGTAATGTGCACAATACCCCACTAGCCAGTGATTCAAGATATCCACGACTTACTCCCTGTAATTTATAACTTTTGAAAATAATTTGAGGTATTGTAAAACAGTTGATAAAAAGAGAATGACTCACATTGCAGATTTATATGGGCAGAGTTTAGTCTACTGATTAGCCTTGTAACCTAATTTAAATAACAATGCACACGAACTAGGTCAGTAACTAATACAGTATTTACGATAACTCGCGAGATTAAAACCTTCACGACGAATGATAAAGTGCAATACTTAAACATCCATCGGATTCGCAACGAATGACAGAGTCTACCCCGAGTTTGGGTGGCACTCAAACATCCTGTCGGATTCACGACTAATGACAAAGTATAGCATTTAAACATCCTATCGGATAGTTTCAATCTATCGGATATTGAATCGTAGCAGCGATCGAGTTAATACCCTCTATCGCAGCAGCGCCTAGTTATTATGAAAGTAAAATTTCGAATTGGAGCAGTAGCACTTCGTTTCTGAAAGAAACTTTCGACACCAGAGAACAGGCCATGCGACAGGCTATTTATAGGTGAAATTGGGGTTTGTCGCGGCCCGCGTGAACCTTCGGCCGATCCTTACGCGGCCCGCGTGGGAGTGTGGATCATATCGGAGGTTGCTGAGTCACCGGTGGTCGCGACACGTGTGACGACACGTGGCCTTCATGCATATCCGGAGACCTACGAGCTGTCGCGGCCCGCGTGACCTTCTGCCTATTCTTTACGCGGCCCGCTAGAAGACCAAACATCTGATTTTTCTTGATTTTTGATATGGATTGGGGTTTCAGGGGTCCGGGTTTTTACTTAGGGATCGTTTTGGAGTATTTTTAAATATATTTATATCACAAAAAGGGGATAAAACGGTGAGAAAAGAGAATGGATTCACTATGTAACTTTAGGGTTCAACTAGAAAAAACCTCCTGGTAGAATTTTGGGTATAACTTCTGAGCTATATAATATATATATATATATATATATATTTGTACTCGTGTTAAGTATAGTACCCCTAATTTAACCTTGTCCCTATGTCACGAGACAGAACCCCAACGAACTTAGTCAGGCAGAGCCTTGACATGCGTTATGGGGCTCAGATCAATCTGAAAGGGTAGCGGTGATCGGGAGTTTAAAATACTTAAAACGAGGCAAGGCTTTGAAGTATAATATTTTAAGAAAATAAAATTTAGAATTTTCGAAAGATATCACAAAGATGCAGAATGAAAGAAAAATTTATTTGGGAAGCCAATGCTAATTATATTAAAGGCATAAAGCCTTGTCATCCTATCCTTTCATCTCAGGAAGACATGTATCCATCAATTATCACCTATGTTTCTTTTCAATAAACACGTAGACAAGACATGCAATTGTTTTAGGATTCTTATTTTATTATTCTATACGAAATTTTGTGATTATTATTATTTTATTTTATTAATTTATATATTATAATTAATTCAACTGCTTTACTTGTTTGACGCTTATAACTTCTAAAATATGGTGTTTTATAAAAGAATGATTATGTCATTAGAACGAGAATATTTGTATCTACATTTTGAACCAGGTTTTATTAAAAATGGAGTAAGTCCAAATATAATGTATTTTTATAATTTAATTATTAGATGGTCACTAGGGCCGTCTAGGTACTTTATATTTCTAACCTTCAACTTACCCGTAATCTACATGTCTAATAATATAAGTTTTTGTATACTTTTATTTTATTTAGAAAGGTCACCCATATACAGGCTAATTAATTAGTATAATATTTCAACCAACTATATATAAAATAGTTTTTAAAACTATTTGGGTCGAATAATTATATTAAAAATAAACTAGTTACTAGTTACTAGTGGTTAATAAATTTAAACAACCCTAAAATTCTTATATGATAAAAATGGAGATGTTACACTATCTGCTAACAAGCTTGCTAAAATTTATGTGGATGAAATTGTATCTCGACATGGTGTTCCTTTGAACATTATTTCTTACAGAGATGCTCGATTCTCGTCTCGTTTTTGGAGAACCATGCAATCTGCTATGGGGACCCAACTTAATCTGAGTACAGCTTATCATCCGCAATCAGATGGCCAATCTGAAAGAACAATCCAGACTTTGGAGGATATGCTTAGAGCTTGTGTGATCGATTTTGGTGGTAGTTGGGATTCGTATCTTCCGGGACGAAATTTCCACAAGTAGGGGAGACTGTGACACCTGTGCTTGTAATCATTGTAAACAGTTCAGTTATCAATAAAATAATGTTATTTGACCCCAATGTTTGTTTGTTTATGTTTGACATTTTGCACGTTTTGATTTTTGTTCAATTTCAAACTCTATATCGCTTTCTGGAGAGTTATACGTAAACCGATGCGTAAACGTAATCATTTTAACGCGACAAACACTCTGGAACATCAACATGTGCTTAACATACCTTAAATAACCTTTACATAACTTAGAAATAAGTTTTGAAGGCTTTGGTATGGCAAAATCAAGTTTATTCGCTTACAGGGACTAAATTCAACAAACTACGAAAGTATGCCGATTCGTACTGTAACGGACACTCTGGAACATGATTATAAGTTAAACATACCCTAAATATCCTTTACATAGCTTATAAATAGGCTTTGAGAGGTTCGGTATGCTAAAATAAACTTTTTGGTCATTCAGGGACAAAAAGTGTCAAAAAGTACATAGGTTTGCATTTTCGCGCATATCTTACGTTCTGAATACATCCGGACATCCAAAAATTTATGTAATCATTAAAATATTTTATTTTAGTGACTGGCATGATAAAATTCCATTCGTCGCGTAATTTGGATCGTTTTTCACGTCTGTTCGTGTTTCGTCGCAATTAAGCGAATAACGTGATCGTACGGGTGCATGACATCAACTTCAGTCCTCTAGAAGGTCGGTCTCCGTAAACATGTAAAGTATCACCGGACGAGAGAGGTAAACTAACGTACTTTTCATGGCAAGCGATCTCGGCATGATTCTTGCGCAACCAATCCATGATGATTATGACATCAAAACTACCCAATTGCATGGGTATGAGATCAATAGTAAAGACGTGGTCGTTAAGAGTCAGGGAAAAACCACTGAGAATAGAATCAACTAGAATAGACTTACCATCGGCAATCTCAACCAAAAATGATTTAGGTAGTTTAGAGCGTGCACAGTTTAACAAAGATTCAAATTCTATGGACACAAAGCTTCTGTCAGCACCAGTATCAAATAGTATCGAAGCGTAAAGGTTATTGACGAGAAACGTTCCATTAACGACGTCATTGTCGTTACGGGCCTGGTTTGCATTGATATTGAACGCTCATCCTCGAGCAGCTGGTTGTTGCTCCTAGTTTAGCTGGGGACACTGGTTACGGAGATGAGTAGTGTCTCCACGCTTGTAGCATGCACGAACATTGTTGATCGGCCTGGGATTATGCGGATGAGCTGGGAGAGCTGGTAGAGCTGCCTTAGCTGGTGTTGCTGGGCTTGTTGGGCCAGGTTGACTTGATAGCAGTAGGCGGTTATGTGACCATAGCGATTGCAATTGGTACACAAACGACAAGCAAAGGTAACAGGATGGTGATAGTTGCAAGTGCCACACTTAGGATGAACCCCAGTGTACGACTTCTTGTTTTCTCGAGCAGGAGGGTTAGTGTCACACCCCGATATTTCCACGTATTACCGGTGGGCCTGGTGGGGAGTATCGTGACGTAGTTGATATCATCATAGACAAATGATCACAATTTAATGCACATCAGAAGTCTAAAAGTAATAATACAAACCGAATTGAAAAGTATAATAAAATATTACACAACGGTTGTAAGTGGATCCACAGACGGATCTAAAACATAAAAGTAAATATTGTTCAACAGACTTTAAGTATTAAGAGCTTGCAAGACTCTTTAACTAATACTCAGGAGCTTCCAGCCCATTTCGTGTAGTACCTGCACTTAATCTTTTTAAAAAATACGTCAGTTTACACTAGTAAATACCATTAACTGACTCTTTTAAAAACATTTGTGAAAATTGTTTTAGATGCACAAGGCATAAAAAATCTTTTATAACTTGGGGCAATTAATTAAAATAATCTTGTATACAGATTTATATGTTTGTCGTACGTTCAGGGCTCGGGTTAGAAGCCGAGACAAGATTAATAGACACACCACTAGTATAAGCCCACAAGAAGTTTCCTCACGAGTGAGATACCGTTTTACATATGCAACTGTCAGGTGTATGCCTACACCCCATGCTTAAGTCGTGGCCATTTCAAATGAATGAGCTCAGGATATCCAAGACACGGTCATTAACCCCCAAATGCTTTGATCAAACAAGACAGATTAAAACGGGTTCTCTCAATGATTTAACCACTACTCGATTAAACATTCAATACCCGACCAAGCGGTAATAATTTACCGTATCCCAAGCCCGTATAAGGGAAAATAAGTTCAAAGTATTTACCTGAGCTAAAAATGTAAATTATACTCAGCCGTATATTCTAATCAGCAAGTGAAGGGAGCTTTTACTGGGCTCCTAATCTGGAATGAAGGTTTTAATATCTATTAGATTCCAAACGGGTCTTATTTAAGTTGTAACTTAGACCGGTTAGTTTTAAAGGAAAGTTTTCGGTACGAAACGCAAGATTAAGCTGTGACCGGATTGGAATGTAATTTAGGCCCGATAAGTATGGAGACTTGTATAAAATGGGTAAACTTACGACACATGTGCTTGTAATCATTGTAAACAGTTCAGTTATCAATAAAATAATGCTATTTGACCCCAATGTTTGTTTGTTTATGTTTGACATTTTGCACGTTTTGATTTTGTTCAATTTCAAACTCTATATCGCTTTCTGGAGAGTTATACGTAAACCGATGCGTAAACGTAATCAGTTTAACGCGACAAACACTCCGGAACATCAACATGTGCTTAACATACCTTAAATAACCTTTACATAACTTATAAATAAGTTTTGAAGGCTTTGGTATGGCAAAATCAAGTTTATTCGCTTACAGGGACTAAATTCGACAAACTGCGAAAGTAAACCGATTCGTACTGTAACGGACACTTCGGAACATGATCATAAGTTAAACATACCCTAAATATCCTTTACATAGCTTAGAAATAGGCTTTGAGGGGTTCGGTATGCTAAAATAAACTTTTTGGTCATTCAGGGACTAAAAGCGTCAAAAAGTGCATAGGTTTGCATTTTCGCGCATATCTTACGTTCTGAATACATCCGGACATCCAAAAATTTATGTAATCAATAAAATATTTTATTTTAGTGATTGGCATGATAAAATTCCATCCGTCGTGTAATTTGGATCGTTTTTCACGTCCGTTCATGTTTCATCGTAATTAAGCGAATAACGTGATCGTACGGCCAAACGAACCGACATCCGGCATATTTTTGAGCATGTTTCATGTCCACTATGTTTATACATCATTGTAGAGCTTTAAAAATGGCTTAACGGGCCTTAAATGCATCAAAAATGGGCTTAAACTCTTGCAGGGACTAAAACTGCACTTTTTAAAACTTGTTGCTGAACTGTGCAGCCCAGGCGGGCCGCGTAGGCCTTCCTTGGGTCTTACACAGGTTCCTAAAACCATCAGATCTGCAAAAATCATTTTACAGCCTGTTCCACACACTTGCAAATGGTTTTTAAGCTTCCTATGGGCTGGTTTTGGGTTCCCATGGTTTCATAAATCAGTGGGTGCAAGTGTAAGGCCAAGATCAAAGCTCGTTTTTCGATGAACGATCCTAACGGCTACCTGAAATCTATAAATACCCAACCCCATTTGCCTTCAACCCACACCTTGATCTGATTTTGTTCTCTAAGTTGAAGTTATACACTTCATACCTGAGAATTGTCAGATCAAACTTCCATTTCTTGGACCTTTTGTAAGTATTCTTTCGTTCTTTTGCACGTTTAAGCACGAAAGTCAAACTTTGTTTGACTTTCTGCATTGACCAGTTTATGGTCAACACGAAGTTCGTTTGAACTTCATAACATGAGCGTAATCACGATGGTTTTAGTCTCTTGTGACTATACCTACTAATTACCACGTTATATAGGCGTAGTGACGAGTCATAGTTTCGGTCAAAATGCGCATTCTTGCGTATTTTGTAACCAAACTATCCTTGGGTATCAAGACCCTTTGTTTTGATACCAATCTTGTTTTCAAACCTCGTTAAACATGTTTTAACATGTTTAGCTCGTCACTTTAGGTTTAGTGCTTATATAGGGTCGTAAGATAAGCGATCTAAACAATCGCTTAGACTTTTGAACCCGACCCGTTTGGTCGATCATTAGGATCCGACCAAACACATTTCGTGACCATAGTTGCATAAGGAATAACCTTCCGAGGTTATACTTTATGGTCACTTAGTCTACATAGTTGTATGATAGAAAATTATATGCCTTAGGAAAAATGACCAAAATGCCTTTTTTACGCCAATATTCATTGTAAGCGTATGTAACATAAATTTTGACATCTAAACTGATTAGGCAACAATATTAGACATGTTAAGGCATATATTACTTGTCATAGGACTAGTTAGGCGGTCCGAACGCGTTTTACGCGAACGACGCGTTAAAGTAGCGTAAGCTACCTAAACGGGTCGTGATGGGCCGTAAGCACTTAGGATAGGTTCCGTTTTAGAATGTAGGCTTTGTTAAACCATATTACTTGAGCTCTTACACTTATTTGGTTTACGAAACCTCGTCTTATCCGATCCTCTGATTTAGGTCTGTTTATTAACATAGTTACCTATATTAGGTGCCGTTTGATTCCGTGATCTTTCTAGCATTGCTTGGTGGTTATCCAAATACTATTGAGCAATCTCAAGTGAGTACATAGACCCCCTCTCTTTTAAATGGTTTCAAGGTGATTATGTGAGTACATAGTCCCCTCTTTTACTGTTTTTCAAACATTTTGGGGTAAACACATGTGCCTACTTGTTACTTTCGTGCTTTCCGTGTTTTTATATCATATGCTTGTTATGTTCATTAGTACACTTATAGTACATGATTTCTTGCATGTTTTGCTATGTATGTTCACTTAGCATGCTAGCACATTGTTTTACATTACATTTCTGTTGCATATGTTTACTCAGCATATGGACACATTGTTTTACATTTCTACTTTGTATGTTCACTTAGCATACTAGGTACATTGTTTTCATAAAACATGATTACATTTGGTATGACATTTGGTTTGTTTAACGAACTAAAATACGTTCATTAACATTAGCTACGCCGCTCGGTAGTAAGTAGTGGTACCATAGGACTTTGACAACTCTCATTCCTGATATCCTAGGTTTGTTTGGATATAAGGAATGACTGAATCCGAAAACATTTTTGGTAACCTTTACTCTAAGGTTATCCTACAGTCTCAAGGCTTGAATGTATGCGTTTAACATTACCACATAAGTGTTTGTATCAGTATAGCATGCATTTTTACAAAACATATCTTTGGTTTAAACTGTGTTTTACATCAATTACGTTGTTTTGTACATTATTCTTATAGGGTTGAGTAAATACTTTTATTCACTATACATTACATTTGTTTACATAATAACATTTGAACATTTGTTTGAACATTACATTATGGTGGTTTGTTTGGGTAAGTGATTTACATAACGAGGCGACGTGTAATATAATAAAAGCATGGTGGATACGCCGCTGGTACTTCCTATATATAAGTGCTTTTATGGTTTTACATATCATAGCGTTATTTAAACCATTTCAGTTTAGACATATTACATTTACAACATATTTTCACATAAACATTGTTTCACAATCAACTTACTTTATACAAACTCATTTTTATTTAATTATTTAACTAAACATCTTTCTTTTATATACTATCAGATTTTCTTATCACTTTTATAAGATTTATAAAAGAAAAACATTAAACAAGATTCATGACTAATTTTTATTAAACATTTCTTTAAACTTAAGGCATGAATCCTATTTTAACAAAACCTATGTATCTCACAGGCATTTTTATGCTGACGTACCTATTTTCACATGTGTTTTCAGGAGCTGTTGCATAGGATGATCGAGACACACATAGGCGAAACTGTGCCTTAGCAACTTAAAATGAAGCTAGAACTAGTTTAAATATGTTATGTACTCTTGTTTTCTTTGTTTGAGACAATGTAACCCCTGTTTGTTAATAAATAAAACATAACTTAAATTACCATGTGTAATAACCCTAAATTTAAAAATCATTATTCTAGAAATAAAAGAATAATAATAAAATATATTTATCTTATGATCCATCTTTCTGTATATCAACCAAAACTATTATAATAATTTATAAATTACCCACTAGAAAACCCTAATTAAGACACCCAAGTAATTCTGTACAAACCCTAGAATTTTCAGAATTTTCAGAATCAGGATTAGGGCCCCTAAAACTCAGGGGGGGGGGGTATTCCCTACTTGATGATTATCTTAATAACTTGCGGACGAAGTTGAAATTTTAAAAATTGTCGACTCAGCTAGGCTAGTCCCACGCGTGGCAACCCTATAGTTCTTAGGTGTTCCTTACGCACCGTAAGTAAATTAATGTTACGGTGCGCAAGGGTTGTTACGGACCGTAAGAGATTATTTGTTACGGTCCGTAAGGGGGGGCAAAATTCGGGTATAAATAGCAGACATTGGCACTTGCTTCTGGGCGCTTGAACGACGAACAAAGTCGGAAAATACACGGAGTTATGCTCTGTTTACTTCAATTAACACACACGAAAACACTAATTAGTATAGCAGGGTGCTGCAGAACCGGGTATTAACTCAATCGCTGATACGATTCAATGTCCGATTGATTGAAATCAATCCAATGGATGTTTAAGTGCTGCTCAAATTGGGTTTATGCTTTGTCATTAGTCGTGATTCCGATAGATGTTTAAGTAATTTCACTTTGTCATTAATTGTGATTCCGATGGATGTTTAAGTGTTTACACTTTGTCATTCGTTGTGAATCCGATAGATGTTTAAGTGATTTCACTTTGTCATTAATTGTGAATCCGATGGATGTTTAAGTATCGCACTTTGTCATTCGTTGTGAGGATTTTAATCTCGTGAGTTATCGTAAATGCTGTATTAAGTTACTAACCTAGTTTATGTGCATGTTATTTAATTTAGGTTAAAAGCTTAATCAGTAGTCTAAACTCTGCCCGTATAAATCTGAAATATTATCACAAGGTAGCTTCATTTTGGAATTTTTAAGGTACGGATCCTTACCCCACTCCTTATTGCTTCATATTCAAATTGTTATAAACCCATTAAATTCATATGTCTCTTTAAAACTCCTCACGTCTTTGATTATCGATTCATTTGACAGTCCGTTGAATTCCTATTCTAAATCATAACTTTGGATTTAGCTTTCCTGTCATGTGATAGTATATTAGTTGTACTCATTATCGCATGTTCCAATATATGTTACATATTTTGATAAGTTATGTGAATAAGACCATTTGTACTCTGATACCCTGAGTATCGCTTCTCGTGGAGTGTCCCACGAGCATGTTGTTGCGGCATCGACATCATGTGCTCCACCCGTGACGGAGAGATCAGTTCACGGCGTCTCTTAAGTACAAGTGTGGTACATATAAGCTATTAGGAGGCGTATGGATCGATCCTAGGATTTAAGTATAAGGAGGTGGATAACGGGTATGCCAACTCGCCATCTCATGTGATAATTATGCAGGAGTAGCTACCTGTGTATTGTCACGTTTTAAGTTTGCTCATGGGTACATCCGTAAGATATGATTACGAAATTATGTTCTTGTATCGTATCATTTTCGCATAAAGTTTCCTCCGAATAACATTTTATATAAAGAGTTATTTGTTCTTTGAGCCTATAATTCCGTACTGAGAATTCGGCTCATTCCGTAAATTTTTGTATATACAGGTCCACAGGTGACTTTGGGCGGGGAAAAGAGAGAAGAATAAAGCCTAGGAATAAATCTGAAGATGTTAGTTAATCAAGTCAAATATGTCCGCTTATATATTAACCTTAAGTTTAGTTGTCGTGTGGTTGTATCCTTGTCAAATAAATAAATGGAATTATGACTTTTGTTTATGATCCTATTATTGTGACACGTCAGCCCTTCCGGGTTGGGGTGTTACACCATGGTTGCGAAACAATAATTCTGTTAAAACACTCCCCGATGTTTCCGCCGTGGTTTAGTTGTTTTACGCGGTCGGGGTGTGACAAAACTAAATACATTCTGGATTTTGAAGTAAAAATGATAAGGTTTGACCCGTTTCGGCTAATTCATGCAAACTAGTTACATAAACTATACCGAACGCATATATGCATAACGGATAACCAAATGAGTCATGTACAAGTTCCATAAGTTATTATGCTTAAAATGTGTTGTGATATCAATAGGATATCAATAATTATGCCCCAAATGAATTTAAGACCAATTTAAGTCCCGAAAGGGTAATTTGGTCATTTTAAAGTGTATAAAAGAGATTTAATAGTAAACTGAGGTTCTGGTCTAAAACATTTAGTAAAAATATTTATTTTATCAAGTTACATCAGTAAGATATCATACATATGTGTGTTTAATCATTTATGGCCAAACTATGCACCGTAGGGGCATTTTGGTCATTTCACATATGCTTTTAAGGTCAAATTTGGAAGTCTGAGTTCAAGACTTATACTTACTATTAAAGTATTAAAATTTATTTTTAAAATCAGTAGGTAGCAAGTCTTAGGTGTTAAATATGGTTTTAAACCATACTATGCACCTAATTATCGTTAAAGTCGGTATTTGACGATATTCAAGATGTTTATAAAATTCTGAAGTTTTAATCAGTCTTTAATGTTTAAAATATTTTATTTAACATATGATATCAGTAGGAAAAGGTTTGGTATGCAAATCATATGTTAAACTCAATTTATTAACAAAAAGGGCATTATCGTCATTTACCGATTTATACAAGAACTCTATGTTATGGTCAGTATAAAATCTGACCAAAAATTCCAAAAAATCCCTAAAAATTATATCACAACAGTAGGGAACGGGTTTGGTGCCAAAATTTGGGTTTAAACATGATTTATGCTAAAAATGTAATTTAATTCACAAAAAAGTTTCATTTTACGATATCTTGCATAACTTTAGTTTGAGACCAGAATGCGATATCAAATTTAATGGACATACTTATATATCAGTAATAAAGCTTTTTGTCCTCTCACATTTTTAAAATCTCATTTTTATAACATAAGGGTATAATAGTCAACTTTTAAGCAAATAACGGAAACATGCATTTGAACTCTAATTTCTAAAGGACCATGTAGTATAACCTCAGAGGGTTATACTAACATATAATATAGTCACAAAGGAACCCTAAGGCATAACTAAACTAAGCTAATTCGGGTCAGAACTGAAAGTCAAAGCAAAAGTCAACTTTTGCGACTTTCGGTTGTGAACCGAGCCTAAACTCAGAATTGTCGGGTTGAACATGCCTAGACATGTTCATTTATTATTTACCAAGTTATTAAAATAACAAAACTGATTTTATAGCTTCTACATTATTAGTTATGAATTATTTTATAAAAACTGACCCGTTTGACTTTTTTTTGTTACTTTGACCCGACAATTAACTAAGTAAACGTGATAATTAGAAAGTGCCCTTTTGAGGGTTTAACACCTACATAATTACCAACACATAGCCACTTTCAAAATGAATAATGGCTGGACCGTTAGTGATTAATCACAAAGTCAAAGTATAATTACGATATCTTTGACTTTCGGTCATTACACTAATGAAAACTTAACTACAGAGGCTAAGAACATTTACAATGGTCCTTAGCATGAAAATTTTCACTAAGAGAGCTTCCTTCTAAGTCAGGATGCTCCAGAGAAGTTTGCAAGTTGAAAACTTGAAGTGCGCAAGTTCAAGATCTCAAAACATGGCCCTTTAAATAGGATTTTGAATGTTCTAGGATCAATGCAGGTGTCCCCCAGGTGAAATCTGATGCATACAGGTGTCCTAGAGGTTTTACAATACCATCAACATGCTGCTGATTCGAGAAAAGGGGTGTAGAAGATGACAACCCGCAGCTGTCCATTTCCACTACCCAGATATAGTCCTTACGGACCGTAAGCCTAAGCCCTTACGGTCCGTAACCGCTATTCATATTGTATCGCCTAGTTAAGCCACCTTACGGACCGTAAGGTAGACGCTTTGCGGTCCATAAGCTCTTAATCAGAAGACAAAATTTTGAGAACATTTATATTTGACCATGCAACTTTCATAACTCAAATATATGGTCATTTTCAGCAGGAGGGGTCCACCTGATCAGGTCTGAAATGTCCTTGGAAGTAATGCCATGCATTATAATGTTTTGGAGTCTTTGAAAAGGCCACCCGAATGAAGAATTGTCATGTTTACACATATGACCCCTTTTTCTTGAAATTTGAATTATTCATCACAAGATTGAACCGGAACTTTAATAAATCATTATCTGATATACATGAGGGTATAATAATATTTTACAAAGCTTTGGGAATGTTAAAAGGTCACTCAGAGGTAAGAATTAACATGTTGACACTTTTAACCCCTTTGTTTTGTAAATTTTTGATTTTAAGCACAAACGGCTTCTTGTGTCCGATAATTTATTCAATAACGAATACGAACATCTTATGAGGTCATTCAGAGGCACAAGTTTGGCATGTTGATGCTTTTGGTCCTTCTATATACATCTTTACACTGTTTGGCAACTTTAGTCCTTTAAAGTTATCTTTTAACATGATCAAGGTTTATGACACGTGTCACCACTGTATTGGACATGATTTTTGCGAGGTGTTACATCCTCACCCCCTTAAAAGAAATCTCTACCTCGAGATTTACTTAAATAAATGAGGGTATTTTTGTTTCATCATGGATTCAACTTCCCACGTATATTCTGGGCCTCTACGGGCATCCCATTTCACTTTGACGATCGGCACATGCTTTCTTCAAAGCTTCTTAACCTGTCGATCCTCGATCGACAAAGGTTTTTCAACAAACTTTAAGCTTTCGTCAATCTGCACGTCCTTATGAGACATTGCTAGCGATTCATCGGCTAGACATTTCTTTAAATTGCAGATGCTGAATACATTGTGAATTCCATTAAGCTCTTCAGGTAGATTTAGCTTGTAGGCTACAGTTCCGACACATTCGATGATCTCGAATGGTCCTATGTACCTTGGGCTCAGCTTCCCCTTTTTGCCAAAACGCATCACCCCTTTCCAGGGTGATGCCTTGAGTAGAACTTTATCACCAACTTCAAATTTTAGAGGTTTGCGCCTCATATCTGCGTAGCTTTTCTGCCTATCCCTGGCAACTTTCAGACGATCACGGATCTGGACAATCTTATCCGTCATTTCGAGGACTATCTCAGGTCTTGATAATTGGGTTTCTCCAACTTCCGCCCAACAAACTGGCGTTCTACACTTTCTTCCATACAAAGCCTCAAAAGGCTCGGCTTGAATGCTCAAATGATAACTATTGTTGTATGAAAACTCAATCAAAGGAAGATGATTATCCCAACTTCCACCCAAGTCAATAACACAAGCACGCAGCATGTCTTCCAAGGTTTGAATCGTACGCTCACTTTGCCCATCCGTCTGAGGATGATAAACAGTACTGAAATTCAAACGAGTGCCTAAAGATTGTTGAAAGATTTTCCAAAAATGAGATGCGTATCTTGTATCCCAATCATAGATAATAGACACTGGCACTCCATGGAGAGATACAATCTCATCCACATATAGCTTGGCTAGTTTATCGGTCTTAGTGCAGTAATGGATATCGCCTCCGTCAATTCAGACCGTAGCGAGAAACTGATCTAACTAGTCTTATATTGTAATATTTAGATAAGAAAGGTAAGGTGGCATTTTTGTAAATAAGGAAACACTCCTTATATCCTTTGCTAATAAATAGAACCCTTAGGGTTAGCTTTAGGAACTTTTTCCATTTTGGAGCTTTGGAGATCTAGTGTAACACCCCGTGTTTTCGAAAGTCAAAGTCAAGGTCAAAGTCAACGACCGATTTTCGCACAACTTGACTTGTAGTAGATTTCTTTTGGATGTTTATTTTAGTTGTATTATGTGGAGTAAGTGTCAATAATTACAATAATCGACGTATGTTACTCGCGAACTATTCGACTTACGACTGTGAACTATAGGAAGTAACAATGCGATAAAGCTAAACGATAATCAAACTATGCTAATCGAATCGACTTCAAATCGCAACTCGAACTACGAATTTTAATTATTGGTTATACGTGTGAGTGTGCCTTATGTGTTACTTGTGCATGTTCATTTATGTTATGTGTGGAATCGAAATCGAACTCGAAACGCAATCGAACTCAATCGAAATAGAACTATGATGGAAATAGTAGTTGGGATTAAAAGTAATTTGACTAGGAAAATCTATCGCATCGAATCGCTCGGAACCGAAATCGAAACAGCAAAAATCGCCGCGCCAAACACCCGAACCAAGTGCCATCCGGCCGGATTGCCATCCAACCGGGCAGCCACTTGATTGTGGTGTCAGGTCATCATCCGACCGAGATGACATCCGACCGGACAGTCATCCGGGCGGGATGCCATCCGACCGACCCACACTTTCCACTTTTGGAATCCTATAAATACCCCTGTCATTGTCATCATTTCCACTTTTGGAAATCCTCTGTCCGAACAGTTCGTACTCCCCACCTTTTCTTCAATTTCTCTCAATCCAGGTAAGATCTCATCCTAAATCTTGTACTTTCTTGATCTACACGCACTCCTACACCTTTCTATCTTTTGAATCTTAACTTTTAACCGTGAAATCACTAGATTTGAGGTGTTCTAGGATGATGTCATCATGAGTTCTTGAAGAACTTCTTGTTTTGGCCTCAATCCACCAAGAACAACTTAGATCTGATAGATTTCCGCACAAATACACAAAGATCTCGCGTAGATCTAAGCTTAAATATAGTGAAGAAGGATTGAAAGATGATTTCTAACTTTCCTTCAACTCTTTTACACTCAAAACCGATCGGATCCGACCCTGATCTAGTCCCCTACTCATTATTAGTGTTGAGCTAGCTCAAGATCCAGATTCTACCCACGAGACCACCGATTTCGGGTTAAACGAGAATAATCGTCTTGAACCGATTAACTGGCCGAACTAGGGTGATTCCTGGTCGATCAGGTTACTTGATCAAGATGGGATTCTATTGGTTAACACGTTGTCAAAACGTCTCGATAAAACGACAAACAATCAAAACGACCAAGTGTAGGACGAACGGAATGCTATCCGACCGGACTGCTGTCCGAGCGGATAAGCCACCCGAACGAATTGCTGTCCGAACGGATAACACTTTGGGTCCCACACTTCATCAACTCCATCTGAAGTTTGAGTATTGAACGAATTGCCATCCGATCGGACTACCATCCGACCGGATTACTCTTCAGATCATGAGATACTAGGACTTTAAAGACTTAAACAATTTTCAACATGTTCATTAACAGGGTTGCCACCCGGTCGTATGGACATCCGACCGAGTGACTCTCCTGCTGTGAATTTGTTCTCACTAAGTAACCTCATCACTAGAGTCACCGTCCGACCGGACTACCGTCCGACTGGATGATCATCTGAACAGATTGTCATCCGCACGATTGGTCGTCCGATCGACCGACTTAAAAGATAGAGATACTTCAATGTTTTCAAAATGCTACAACGAAAACTTCAAACGACAAGCCATCATACACAAACACATCCTCATCATAGGAAGAAACAATCCACTCGAATAGTCATCCGACTGGACTACCGTCCGACCGGATGACCATCCGAACGGATTGTCATCCGCATAAACAAGCCGTCCGATCGGATTACCATCCGACCGAACTGCTATACGACCCATTCACACTTGATATCGTTTTACGAGTCACTTATCGTTATGCTATCAAACTATTCAGGCTAACTTTACTCGCTAAGCGCTCCCTTCAATCCATCAACCGCTGTGAGTATAATCGATCCCTTTTTGCTTTAAGCATTTTTGGGTGTTACATACGTTACAACTATTCAAATCACATCAAACACACTACTCAGTACTATTTGAACACTAACCGTTAATGCATGTTATACGTGGCTTATGACTGCTTGTTTGTTATGTTTACACATGGAATGCTGTCTACCTGCCTTAGCAACGATAGTACTATAATTTGGACTCAGCACCCGTTCACACGGGGGTTGTTAAGGACAATTACTTGCATGGATTACGGTGGTAATCATGTATTGCGAACTGCCTCGGGCAGTCAACCCGCAGTCATTGGTATCGATGGATCTATGTCGATAACTAACGTGCTTCATTTCTCTATGTGTACGTGCTGGTTATGCGTAAACGAATTCGAACTCTATATGCTATTATCAAACTTGTATGCTCACCGTTACATTATATGTATTGACTTTATTTTAACATATGTGACAGGTGCTTAAGTTGTTTGTATGCCTAGCTCACTGTGAAATCGAGGCTAGGAAAGGTCTAGGATGCTCTCTGCGCAGTGATGAAATCGAAGCTAGGAAAAGAGGTCCTAGAAACCAATAAATAAACTATCTATGTATAAATCTGAGTTGTCGGAACAGAATTATTTGCCTAGATTTTATCTGTAATAATTTGTTTACTGTTTGAGACGTGGTATGGGACATGTTATGTTAAATTAAATGGTAATGATAATTGTTATGGAAACTTCTGGACAATCTGTTTCGCTCAGTGCCATGCCCCGATGATTCCGCTATCGGTTGGGGTGTGACAGATTGGTATCAGAGCCATAACTATAGGGAATTAGGCAAGACACGACCTAGTCCGGGTCGATGTCTTAGACACCTAGTCTATAGTTAGGAACCAACAGACCGACTTGTGCATATCCCCAGTAGGGACTATCTGCGAGCTTATTCCTCGCTATTCTCGCTACACTATCACTGCACTCGAATTTTCAACCATAAATAAGCAATGAAGTCAAGATTAGGTGTGAAAACCGCAAACTCTCGACTAAAGTTGCTTAATCGACTCGCATTTTATATATACACGAGGAGAATTATGCCAAACCAGGAGTGAGATCCGTATTTTGATGAATAATCTCCTCTATTTTATCAAAACAGGAGCGAAGTTGTTAAGCCAGGGGTGAGACCTTAACCTTGACGACTTGTTTCGCTCATTTTACAAACTCTCACCAAAGTCTCGACGGACTCCAACGATCTGAAGTCACAATATGACTAACGGGGTGTGTGCCAAACGCCCAAGAATCGAGGCAAAGGCATAGTCCTGAAGGTCAAATGTGCACAACGGATCCTTGCGAATAGTTGAATCACTTTGGTTAGTCGAAGTGTACTAGCCGCAGACAATCTATTTCTCGATTTCTTTGTGTCTCGATTTTGAGCTTACAACCGCCAGCTCTGATGATTCGTCAATTTTATGTGCTTATATATGTGTTTACCTGTCTATGTGTTTAAATTTTGGAAATTTACTCGATTTTTGCTTTCACTTCGATCAACACATACGACTCGCACTGCATTTCTACCTCAAAACGTTAACAAATCGTTGAATTATGGACGACCTTATGCTACGATATACGCTTATACTACGCTAATCGATATACTAGACGGAACCGTTATATTCGAACAAATCGCAGACTTTAAATGATAGGTTTCTGTATTCTGACCGCCTCTGTGATTACATGCGTATGTGGTTATGTGTTTCCGTGCTCTACGTGCTTATGTGTTTATGTGATTATGTGGTTCTATGTTCTACATGGTTATGTGTCTATGTGTTTACATGATTATGCATGTTCCTGAGCTTTAGTAAGTAGTAGACGTGTGAGGTGAGATTCGAATACAATGTGTTGAGTCTCGTGACGATGTCTGTTGCAGACAATGTCATCTGGATCCCGTCATCCCTTACTTTCTCGTCAAGAAAAGAGAGACAAACGCCTTGCTTCCATCATCGCTAAAAGTGTAGCAAAGGCTGTGAGTGAGGTCTACGAGAATGTCAGCAAGTCGTCTGAGGAGTCGAGAACCGAAGCTCCTAAGGCTACCACCAAAGCCTTCAATTTCAAGCAATTCAAGTCTTGTGGGCCAAAAGAATTCACTGGCGAGGGAGGCCCCACAGCGTTGTTCCAATGGTTTGACTCCATTGAGGTCACTCTACGACAAAGCGGTTGCCCTGATGACCTCCGTACTCTGAACGCTACCGGCGTCTTTCAGTCCCGTGCTCTAGACTGGTGGACGACCGAGAGGAACAAGCGAGGGAACGATGCAGCCTACGGTCTGTCGTGGGTCGAACTCAAGGAAGTCATGCTGGAAGAATTCTGTCCTCCTCATGAATGTCAGAAGCTAGAGGATGAATTTTGGCACATACAGCAAAAGGATGGTGAAAATGCTGCACTCACTACTCGCTTCAAGCAGCTCAGCATCATTTGTCCCGATCAGGTCAAGACTCCAGATATGGCAATCAAGAAGTATATCCGAGCCCTGCCTGCCTGTGTTGCCGATTTCGTACAAGCGGCTAAGACTACGACGATCGAAGAGACTTATCTACTGGCCGCTGAAATCAACGACAAGCGGGTCAAGGCTGGTGTTTGGGATAAAACTTCAAAGCATCTGCATCAAGCTACCACCGCCGCACCAACTGCTGAAACCACCACCTCATCGAGCGACAAGAGGAAGAACAAGAGAAAAAGCAGCTCCAGCAACAAGAACTGTGCGATCACTGCTGCACCGATACAAGTTGTACCAACCCAACAGCGTCAAGTAGCAGCGCCTGTGGCAAATGCACCGCCTGCTAAGCGTGCATACACTGGGCCACTCCCGCTCTGCCCTACTTGTACCTGTAGGATCGTTTTGCGACCCGAACGAGTCGTTCAGAAGAGATTTTAACAGTTTCAGAGGCGGAAACTAAGAAACCGACTTCGAAACAGCTTGAATATCACTTTAAATCTCTTGTATATTGATTTATCAACGATTACAAGCACAAAATATACCGGCAGCACTTCGGTACAAGTTACAAGGCTCTGATCTGTTCTGACCTGGTCGCTTCAAATGAAAACATGACAATCCTATATATAGTGGACAGGCTTTCGCTGGAAGAAACACATATCATCTTCAAGCGAAACCTCTAGATGCCTTGAAGCGAAACCCACATGCTTTTGTCTTCAAGCGAAATACAAACAAATATTAGAATCTGATTCGGATATGTATGCTATTCTATGTGATGATGTCATATTCATTATGTCATGGATGATGTCATGAGTGTGACGTCATCATTAGATATGATGACATCATCCTTGATTAGAGCTGCAATGTAACCGAGACTCGATATAAGACGAAGACGACAGATGTGTGCACCAACATACTCCCCCTCAGATGTTGACGAGTCTTAAGTGTTGAGTCTTCGCATCTTCAGTCTTTATCAGTCTGTTCACTTTCTTTAAAATTCTCCATTGTAAGCATCCTCAATCAATCTCTTACTCTTTCTCGTAATCTTCAGGATCCAAATCTGTCTCTACAATCTTCAGAATCCCTCTCAATGTCCTCAGACTCCCCCTTTCGCTAAGCTGGGATCGCAGTCTGGAATTCACTTTCCACAGGTTCTTAGATCGTAACCTGGCACTTCATCAAACTCAGGTTTCGGAACCTGGCTAACCTGCATAAACTCTACCCAAAAATAAATTTTCTGGTAATCATTTGTGGATAAGATTTTCAAATCTAAATTACCACTTGCAGGAATAACGTTTTTATTGCAAAAACTTTTCTCATTTCATTTCAACATTCCTCAAACACATTCACCCAAACCATTTGTTCATCATGTTTAGCACTCGGAATTTTGAAAATCAGCTTTCCAAAATCAGTTGTCGAAAATCTTTTTGGATTTTTCAAAAAATTATGCTAAAACACACTAAAATCTTTTTGGATTTTCTGAAAGAAAATAACTAACACCACTTGTAGAAACAAGAAAATACAGAAATGAAATATTTACAAACAATATTTTTGTGAGTTCGTGCAAGAGGATCATATCAGTTTTTGAGACACATCACCAACACCGTTAAGCTTCATTTCATTTTAAGTTCTAAACGATTCACTTAGATTGTCAGTATACTGGTCCACTTAAATTTTCACACAAAGTTCAACTGCTTCGAGATACGAAATTAATGTTTTAAGAACTTAAACTCAATCGCGTGTCCCACCTCAGAATATACTCCCGTATCCAGATCCCAATATTAATTCTTACAGGTGAGTATACTACAATGATATCTGTACATAAATTAGGTAATGCGAGGGCCGAGGGATCTCAGGCCGATACTTCCGTATACGCAGAGAGATATCAGCTTCGACTTTTCGGTATGTCCCCTTTAGAGGATCTTTTAGCTACAACAGCAGCGATTATCAATTTTATTGTTTCATCAGCATGCTGAGGGTTTAAGCTATGTTTCAAGCATTTGCGGAAAGTATTATCCAAGGACTAGGTCAGAACCATCGTTCAGCAGAAGTCCCGGAATAATACCCAAGACATCATTGAGTATAAAAACCTAGTATATCAGAAAAAAGAATCTTTCAAACGAGATTTCGGGGGTTAGCCATATATCCGAGAGATGTTTCCCCACGATATAAGCAAGTTTGAAATTTAGGTTTATATCTCGTCACAATCTACTAAATGTGTAAAAATCTACTGGCACATCATCAGTGAGACCGTTTATCACCTTTTTATCTTACCAAATCTTTAGCATGTTGTGATCGTCCATTGATGTACTATCATTTCCTCTTATATGCAACAAAAACTCATTTTTCATTTTATCATGTTTTCGGCTTTTTCAAATTTTCTAATGTTTTTGGATTTTCTGAAAATTTCTTACTCCCCCTAAAATGCAAACACATTTTAGGAAATTTGAAAACAAACTATACACAAACATGACAACTGATATCGAATTGCCTCAATTCTCCATCCACTTGGCATAAACAATCAGAACTCCCCCTCACAACAAACTATTTTCCCATTGTGATCTCAAAACACTTAAGTTTGTTTAATCAAAATGGTTTTTCCGGAAAATAAGTTTTGTTGATTGATTTTAACCAATTGTAGGTTAGGGGATAAACTCATCATTTTGTTTTTCAACCACTTGTAGGAAATCAGATACAACTTAATGTCCCTGACTTACCACTTGTAAGATCAATCCAATTCAACTTCTGAACCACTTGTAAAAATCACAACCATACAACTTAAACATGTTTTTCAACCAATTTACCATCTATTGGTTGAATTCTCAAGGTGCCGATTCCTACTCCTCACTTACCAACCTGGGAGTTCCGGCAAGTCCTGCAAAACTTCTCAAAAACACATTATACAAACATGATAAAGAATGATGCCGATTCATGATCCACGATTACCAACTTGGGATCTCCGGCAAGTCAGGTTTTTATTGTTTGAAAAATATATCCACCCAAGCCTGACCTTCCTTGGGTGTTACAACATTTTCTTCTTCATCTTTTCTTTCAACAGACTTGTGAACACGTCTTTTAGAAGCATAAAATTCTTTGACACTTTTGGCCTTACCATTGACCATTTTGCCAAAAATATGTTTCACAGTTCCATTGAAAGCCTTATCAACATCAAATTTCTTCTTATCAGAATAAAATTGATTTGATATTTCAACTTTTCCAACTTTCTTCATAAAATTTTCAGCACACAACGGTGGAAAATTTTCATCGTTCATAGTTGGAACTGATTTTTCAACCTTTTTCTCAACACGTGGCTCCTCTGATTTTGTGGAATCAGATTCATCACCAGAATTATTACCTAAACCTTTCACAACCCATTGTTGATTTTTTACATTTTCTTTTCCTTTCAAAACACTCTTTGAACATTCTCCCTTCTCAAAGGTTGAATTTTCAAAGCCAGTAAATGGTTTGGTTGTAAGTTCAGTTTTCTCCACAACTTTCTCTTTCAATTTACCAGATACTTCCTGTTTTGGTTTGAATGTTTTCGGACAATTCCTAGCAACATGACCAGCAATCTTGCACTGAAAACATGTTCTGGTTTCTATCTTCTTTGGAACAGCATTTTTCTTCAACTCTTCTTGCTTCTTGGCAAGGAATTCCTGATTCGTCTGTTTTCTGAATGCTTGTTCTTTCTCATCATCTAAAGATTTTCCTGAAACAAACACAGTTTTTGGTTTAGAAAATTTTTCATTTTTATAATTTTTCGGTGGTACAAAACCTAATCCTTTCTTTTTGTAATTACGATTATGGTTTGGTTTCTTTTGGAAACTATAACCACAATTGTAACCCATTTTCTTGTTAAATCTTTGTTGATCTCTTGAAGTGTATTGTTTAGGTTTTCCATTAAGATTTAAATCTTTTATTTCAGAAATATTAATTTCTGTGATTTTGAAAACCTTTTGAATCATTTCAAATCTAACACTTCTTATTGGAAAACTCTCATCAGAATATAATTTGTCAGAACCTTTCAAAGTATATGCTACTTTGACTGATTTATCATTCAAATTAGATTTCGATAGCAAAAATTGTTTGTCATAAACTCGTTTGTCCTTTTTGATTGTAGACTTCGACGCATCAGACTCAGACTTTGACTCGGGTTTGGACTCCATGTTTGACTCCTCACTGTCATCTTTATCTAACACCTGATCGACCACACTTTTTATTAACTTTGACTCATGATCAGTGTCTGACGACGTGTACGTGACATCAATATTTTCTGGCAAGTTATCCGATGGCCCAGACTCCCATTGTAAGTTTATTGCCTTTTCGACTCTTTTGGAATTTGGATTTCGAGGTAAAAATCCATTTTCGACCGGGGGTGGACATTTGTTATAGACAACACTTGATTTCTCACCAGAAATCTTCACTTCATCATCTTTTCTTGTCTCTAACTTCTTTCCTTCTGAAGTCTTCACTTCTTCAAAAGTCTTCAAATTCTCTACAACCGGATAAATCCTGTCAACAACAAAAGTAGAACATGAGTAACTTTCTAATAACTTGTTGACTCTTTCAGTTTCTATCTTTTGTGTTGCCAACTTCAACTCAAGATCAGCACATTTCTTTATGTGAAAGTTGACATCATCAAGTTGTCTCAGATACGCTTTCTTCAGCGTATTCATTGCCACAATTTGTTCACCGTTTGAATCAGTATACTTGTTAATTTCTCTGTTCATTGTATCATAGGATTCTTTCAATCTGTTTATATTGTGCAGCAACTCATTGTTCTGTTTGATTAAAGAATCACAATTCATGCACTTTTCAGGAACTTTGACAGGTTCTGCATCAACTTTGACTTCAAATTCAGGAACCTCTTTGACTGTTCGGTTTGATTGTAAAAATTCAGCTCTTCTCTTTTTCTCAGCTTTAGCTTCAGCTTTTAATCTCTCTTCCTCTTCTTCCTCTTCTTCAAGATTTCTCCGTCTTGCTTCAGCGGCTTCCATGACTTTTCTGCACTTTTCAGCACATTTCAAATCATAAGCATTTGCAATGCAAGCTTTAGCATTTGAAGAGTCTTGATCTGGGCAAAAATCATCCCAATTGAAACCTTCAGCTAACTTTTCATCGTCTTGATCTGCCAGACACACTTTAGGAGTTTGTTGGAACATATTTATCCCAGCTAAAATTATCATATTTTCCCTGATTAACTATACACGCTCTTTTTGAACCTTCAATCACATCTCTCCCATGTGCAGTTTGTGCCTGATGCGATGCTGGTGGTGTGATTTGATGATAAATTGCCTTTTTGTGATAATCGTTGTTTCCAAAAGGATTCTGGGCTCCAGTAGCTTCACGATTTTTGCACTCTCTCTTGAAATGCCCCTTTTCCCTGCAACGAAAACATGTAACTTTAGATTTATCAAAGCCTAAATTTGAAACGCTTGCATCAAGAAAATCATTTCTTCCCGTAATTTGTTTAAACTTCTCAGCTCTTCTCATTACACTGGCCATGCACCATTTAATATCCATCAATTCCATTTCCTCAGCATCGATTTGATCGTAATCCTCTTTTGTGAGCATTGGATTACCGATCTTTCCGGCCACAAAACTACTATAAGACTCTAGAACCATTCCCAACAAAGACATTTGATTTTTGGCAACTTCTTTAGAATAATCTTGGTCACTTTCAAGATTTAATACAATGTTACACTGAAGTTTTCTTCCATTCTTTGTTGCAGAAATGTTTGGATCGAATGATGAAAATCTTGTGCTGCTTGATCCCTGGGATGATTTCTTTTCTGAAGAATCTTTTGCACTGTAAGTAGTTTCGACTTTTGGAGAAAATTTTGACTTTTCGTTGACACCACCTTTGTAATACAAGCTGATATCTTGTTCTCCATCGTAGTTCTTCATCCTGGTAATCTTCCTCTGCTCCATCTCTTGAGCTTCCAGGTGTTTGATGAAGTCTCCCAATGTCATATTTTTATAATCTTTTCTGTTGGATCTCAGCATCATCAGAAACGTTCCCCAAGTTTCATGAGGTAGTGCATCTGCAAGTTTTTCAATCAATTCATCAGTATCCTTTTTAATACCAAGTTTTGTCATATTTCTCACCAAATTACAATATCTATCAATTATTTGTTTGGTGTTTTCAGATTTTAAACCACGGAATAAATCAAACTCTTTCTTCATGAGAGACATCTTGTTTTTGAGCATATCATCACTTCCAACAAATTTTGCTTCCAATTCTGTCCAAATTGAATAAGCAGTTCCATCATGTTGAAGCAGTATCAAGATATCTTCTTTTATCGCTTGCTGAAGCAGACTCACCATCAATTTCTCATCTCGATATTTCTTTTTATCTTCCGTACTCATTTCCCTAATTGTTTGCTGAATATTATTCGTTGTGGGTCTAACATATGGTTCTTCAGTGTGTTCCCACGCATCTAAGTGATAAGCTTCAACCCAATTTCCAAACCGTTCGGACCATGCATTGTAATCATCAATATCCATGAGTTTGGGTGGTTTCTGAGACGTCCTGGTTTCATTTTCATGCAAAGCACTCTGAGTGATTGTAATTGGACTAGCAAAAGCATTGTAGAACTCGTTCTCCATGCTTCGAATTTTTCAAATGAGCTGTATCACCTTGAAAAAAAATACCTGACAACACAAAACAAACAACAATCAGTTCAAAAAAACTTATCGATTAACGAAATAACACTGGTACTCAAACTAGTGATAATTTTGTGCAGACTGAAAGTTGACACACTGTGCGGACTGAATTTGATGTCAAAACGTGCGAAATGCTATGACCCGGATCAAATTCAAACGACCTTATGAACCTTTGAAAAACTTTGAACTCCAAACTGTGTGACCTGTATATGATCAACTAATATTGTATATGATCAACCCAAAGATATCCAATCCCAAAAGCTCACAAATGAAAGTGATTGGACCGATGAACCCACTAAATTGACTTCATTAGAATGTGATTATCATATTATAAGTTGGCTGACATCCACTTTAAAGATCACATGACAATCAACTTTAACAATTTGATCAATTTATCATATATTGTGCTGACAACAGTAATGTTAAATTCAATCTGATTGGACCACCTAATATTCTATAAGCACATGGCTGACAAAAATTTCACTTGATTGAGCCGATGACATTTTATCAAATTCGTGAACCCAATTCACATGCGCCTGACACACAAACTCGTGATTTCTTTTCCACTTTGAAGACCCAAAACACTTTATCAAAATTCGTGAACTCAAATCACATGCGCCTGACAACCCTTAATATCGAAACAATTCTATTTGACCTCTTAAAAGGTTATCACATGTAAACCGAATCTCTATATCTCGAGACCTGTGATACTTGATTTTATAACCGACTTACACATCTTTATCATCTTTCAAATGCAAACAGACACAAGCATGTGATATCTTATCCAAACCAACTGATAACCTCGATAAATGTTACACACAACTCGATGTACACACTCAAGCGAAACACATCAATTTCAAGCAAAAGCCGGTGTTTCGCTTCAAACACCATCAAAATTTCTCAAGCGAAAGCCCAGATGATGTCAGCAATTATCGAACGAATTCAAGCGAGCAGATGAATATAACCAGTTTTTTGGTTGATTTTAGTGCTGAAACTTTCCAGGATTCATTAATACATGATTACGCACAATAGATGAAAGTTTGAGCCATTTTTTAACCGTGAAAAATGTTTGAATTTGAAAAAGAATGGTGTAGGATCAGAAATAGTAACGAAAACAGGCTGTTTCTGCGAAATCTCTTCCTCTTGAGCTCTGATACCACTTGTAGGATCGTTTTGCGACCCGAACGAGTCGTTCAGAAGAGATTTTAACAGTTTCAGAGGCGGAAACTAAGAAACCGACTTCGAAACAGCTTGAATATCACTTTAAATCTCTTGTATATTGATTTATCAACGATTACAAGCACAAAATATACCGGCAGCACTTCGGTACAAGTTACAAGGCTCTGATCTGTTCTGACCTGATCGCTTCAAATGAAAACATGACAATCCTATATATAGTGGACAGGCTTTCGCTTGAAGAAACACATATCATCTTCAAGCGAAACCTCTAGATGCCTTGAAGCGAAACCCACATGCTTTTGTCTTCAAGCGAAATACAAACAAATATTAGAATCTGATTCGGATATGTATGCTATTCTATGTGATGATGTCATATTCATTATGTCATGGATGATGTCATGAGTGTGATGTCATCATTAGATATGATGACATCATCCTTGATTAGAGCTGCAATGTAACCGAGACTCGATATAAGACGAAGACGACAGATGTGTGCACCAACAGTACCTACCACCACCCGACTACCATTGCTTGCCGTTTTTGTGCTCATTGCAATATGTACGGCCATTTCACTACCAGCTGCCGTGCTCGACAAACTCCTGCACATCAAGCTCTATTCACCGCCCCTCAAGGTCAACAAGCTCCTCCGACACCCGCAGTCAACGCCAGAGCCTGCTTCGTATGTGGCGATCCTAACCATTTCGCCAACATGTGCCCAAACAGGGTTGTGAAACAAGAGCCCCAGTAGCAACAGCAACAACAAGCAGCACGCGCACGAACTTTCAACATCAACGTGCGTCAAGCCCAAGCCGACAACAGCGTGGTCAATGGTACGTTCCTTGTGAATGGTATTTATGCTTCGTGTTTATTTGATACTGGAGCCGATAATTGCTTTGTGCCGTTTGAATTCGAGAAGCTCCTTAGTCGTAAACGCACCCGACTCTCCTCGACGTTTGATGTTGAAGTTGCTACCGGAAGAACCATCGCAGTTAATTCTGTTCTTCGTGATTGTACTCTTGAGCTCAACAATCACATTTTCCCAATCGACCTTATTCCGATGCAACTCGGAAGTTTTGATGTCATAGTAGGCATGGACTTTCTTCACGAAAACCATGCTGAAGTTGTGTGCTTCGACAAGATGATTCGATTCTCGCTCGCGAATGGTGATTTATTGTGTGTTTACGGTGAAACCGCTTCGAAAGGTCTCAAGCTCATGTCCTGTGTCCAAGCTAGCAAGTATCTCCGCAAGGAATACAGAGTTTTCTTGGCTAACATCATAGTAGCGGAGAAGGAAAAGAAAGAGAAGAAGGAAGTGAAAGACGTTCCTGTTGTTCGAGAATTTCCTAACGTTTTTCCAGAGGATCTTCCCGGTCTACCACCAAGTCGTGACATCGACTTTCGTATCGACCTTATTCCTGGAGCCAACCCTATTGCCAAAGCTCCCTACCGACTCGCACCGTCCGAAATGCGCGAACTCTCAAACCAACTCCAGGAATTACTTGAGAAAGGCTTCATTCGCCCAAGCACCTCTCCTTGGGGCGCGCCAGTCCTCTTCGTCAAAAAGAAGGATGGGTCGTTCAGGATGTGTATCGACTATCGGGAATTGAATAAGCTAACTATCAAGAACCGCTATCCCCTACCTCGCATCGATGATTTGTTTAATCAGCTACAAGGTGCTACGTGCTTCTCAAAGATCGATCTACGCTCAGGCTATCACCAACTACGCATTCAAGAGGAGGATATACCCAAAACCGCGTTTCGCACTCGTTACGGCCACTACGAATTCGTTGTTATGCCCTTTGGTTTAACCAACGCACCAGCAGTTTTCATGGATCAATGAATCGCGTGTGCAAACCATATCTTGACCGTTTCGTCATCGTATTCATCGACGATCTCTTGATCTATTCCAAATCGAAAGCCGAACATGCGTAACATCTACGTTTGGTTCTCGAGCTACTCCAGGGGAACCAACTCTATTCCAAGTTCCCTAAGTGTGAATTCTGGTTGGAGGAAGTTCAGTTTCTGGGTCACATTGTTAATAGTCAAGGTATTCACATCGATCCTACGAAGATTGAAGCTGTTAAGAGTTGGATTACGCCTAAGAACCCGTCTGAAGTTCGTTCTTTTCTGTCACACCCTGGCTTTGCGGAAGCGTGGTTAATTTTGGTGTGACTTCTTAATACCATAGCTTAATCATAACAAAGCTATATGCATTAAAAACCATGCAAGTCATCCATTAAGTTTTGAAAACAACATACAGTACCATTGTTTTAACATACAACCATATCCTTGTTTAGTACACATTACAACTTATAACATAACACAAACGTGGTTTAAGGACTGTGTCTTGTCCAGGAAAGAGACACATCCCCTAAACCCTGATGACTCCATGACAAGTGCAGCGGAAAACGTTCCATACCGTGCCAGATCCGTTTAATTTCCTGAAATACATGTGAGTTGAAAAATCAACAATAATGTTGAGCGAGTTCATGTGCAAGTGAGTAAGTAAAACACTTGTAAGTATAAAAGTTTCCTGGTATGTAGCAGTGTAAGAGGACTTGTGATCACCAATGGTTTGCAAGGCCATTAGCATGTTGCGAAATGCAAGTAGGTAGACACAACCCTAGCCGATTTTTGCGTTGGGTACCAAGTCACTCCAGGTCCGTTCTGTTGGTCCTCCGAGAGGTCCGTTCTGTTGGGCCTAGAGCTGGGCTCGCTACACCCAGATAGATCTACCGCTCGAGTCCCTCGGTGTTCTAACTACCCATTCACATGATCTAAACCTCCTTACGTTAATCATACCGTGTATAAAGTACTTGTAAACAAAGTAACATGTATTTCACCCCCGCAGTTAAGAAAACTGAAAACAGTTAGAGAAAAGGGGGACATGAACTCACAGTGAATGCGCGTCTCTACCAAGTGTCTCCAATACAGTAAGCTGTGCAACGACCTACAAGTGCTAATTCTATTAGACGGACGGCCGTGCTTTAGCTTTATAGTTTAAGTCTTTGGGAAATAGTTAGACAACTATTTCGTGTTTATGTTCAGTATACACTTGGTAGTTAAACTTCTTCCCAAGGATGGGGGATACAATACATGTGCGTAAGTTACGTTTTATTAGTCGTGTGGTAATGTAGTTACCGGTGTAACTTATATGTTTGTGGAAGCGTTCGTAAAGTTTTGGAATCATTAACGCTTGTAAATATTATTTTTACTCTAAAATAATATTTATGTATTTTCACAAAATAATCATAAACAGTGTTGTGACAAATATATTTATCACGTTAGTCTTTGTGAAAATCCCACCTCCGAATATTTAGTAAAATATAGTGCTGGCAAAATTTAGGTTTCGAAATATGTCCAAAAGTAGTTCTAACACTTGTTGTGTAAATAAGCCTAAGTGTTAGGTTTTTAGAAAATTTCGCCAGAGTTTCCTCTGTAACTGGAGGTGGCCACGCTTTCAAGCGTATCATTTTCTTTTAACAAATCAATTCAACAATCTTCTTTGTTCAAACAAACAATTTCCGACACATCAAACTAGTCGATAAGTATGTAAATCGCATAATCGCATGAACTTGCAGTTTTTCCGAATCTATAATGTAAATCCCCTTTATATATGTAGATCTTTATATAAAGTAACTTTGACCTCGTAAAAACCCCGTGTTTAGAGAAATCCGTCTTTACAACTTCTAGTCATTTTTCCTAAAAATAGTTATTTGTCGGATCTTTTCGTTTCACAAGTGTTTACACACTTGTGGTTTATAAAAGTATCACTTTTGTTAGTGTAAGATCCTTTCTTTAAAATACATGGTTTCTTTAATGTGTGGTTCTTCAAAAATACCACTTGTAGATACGTAGATCCGCTAGTTTTAAACACCATTGTACCGGTTAAATCACTTTTACACAAGTAACATATTTCTACACAAGTTCATGTATCTTGTGTGGTAGAGTTTCACTTTTTAACCCTCGTGTTAAACAAAAAACGAGCTTATGTGAAGATCCATGATCTTACAAAGTCGGGTTAAACGGTGATCCGAGCTACCACATCATAGATCGGGTCTAGATAAACACATATTTCAAGTCCTACAACTTTTACACAAGTTACAAGCTATTAACCACCATTTTTGATGTTTTTACTAGACTTTAATGCATCAAAACATAAGTTAACGATATTTAACCGACAAAATCCCTTTTAACCACTTTAGATATGTTCAAGAACAAGTTTTAAGTGTTATACCTCTAGCTCAAGGCTAGGGAAGAATCGTGATGAAAAACGCGTGGATAAAAGCTAACGGTAGAGGTCCTTCGTGTTCCGCTTGCTCCGAGGCTCCTAATATGCGACTTGTGAAGTGTGTATGATGATGGAATGTAGTGATCAAGAGCCGAAGGTATGGTGGTGGGTGGTGGGGTGTTCGGCCGAGAATAGGAGAGAGCAAGAGAGAGTTGATCTTGTGTTGTGGTTTAGTGATAATGTTCTTGAGTGATTAGTGTTAACTTATAGACATTTTAGGATGTGATTATCCATTGGACAATATGTCACCTAGATACTAAACCAAGATGATTTGCTCAATCAACAAGTACATGGGGGTGTCCCCTAGGTGACCGATTCGGTTGGGGGGGGGGGGTCCCTTGGTTCGATTTTAACTAGGTGGTTAGGGAGTGATTAGTTAAGTTAAGTAATATAGGTGTTTAACTTAGTTAGTAGTATGTAGTGTGTTTTAACGGGTGTTAGGGTAATCAGGGACCCTAACTGGCTCAGAGAAATATAATTAGTGAAAATAATAATATTTTCATGTTCCGGGTAAAGTCCGGGTGTCCGGTTGGATAGTAATCCGTTAAAGCGTTACAAAAGCTTTAAAGTGTCGTTATTAACATTTTTAGTGACACAATTTGTTTTCCCGACACTTTAGAAAGTGTCTAGTGTTATTTTCTCATGTTCTGGCACTTTACTAGTCAGCTAGAAGCTGGATTAATTATTAAAGTGCTGTGTTTGGTACTTAAAGTACGTTTTTGGCACATCCGAATCAGTGTATCTTATTCCTAGAGACGCGGTACCACAATCCTTATATCCCTACACTCACTACCAGTGTAGCCCAAAATATTTGAGGCTCTTAACAGGCCTTAGAGGCAGTATTTGCCTGATGCTGGTTATATCAGCATGTTCACTGTGTATCCGTTTAGTGCTACTGTGCTTTTTGTGCATCATGTTTGTCACTAGGGTCCAGTATGTAAATAATGTAGTGACAGCAAATAAAGTATGATGCAAGTAAGTGCATGTATCAATATGCAGGTAGCAGTTTATCAGCTAGTTTCAACAAGCACAGTAATTAAGCAGTAATTAATCATTAATTAAGTTGTACGGATACCTGGTTTAGTGCGGGTTGTCACATTCTCCCCCCGTTAAATAAATTTCGTCCCGAAATTTAAGTCCTGCTTGTAGATGCAGAGTTCTTAGGAAATAAGTGGGGGTATTTCTCTTTCATCCGGTCCTCACGTTCCCAGGTAAATTCAGGACCATGTCTGGCATTCCAACGTACTTTGACGAGTTTGACACTGCTCCGGCGGGTCTTGTTAACTTTCCAATCCGTGACCTCAACAGGTTCTTCAACGAAGTGGAGCGTGTCGTCAATATGAATCTCGTTGATAGGAATGGCAACGTCAACTTGAGTTGGACTTTTCTTTAAATTGGACACATGAAATGTATCGTGAACACCATTTAGTTCAGCAGGTAGGTCCAACTTGTATGCTACTGTCCCAATTCTTTCCAGAATTCTGAAAGGACCAATGTAGCGCGGATTTAACTTCCCACGCTTCCCAAAGCGTGCCACCCCTTTCCAGGGTGAAACTTTCAATAACACCATTTCTCCAACTTGGAAATCCACATGCTTCCTGTTTGGATCCGCGTAGGCCTTTTGTCTGTGGCGAGCGGCTTCGATGCGTTTAAGAATTTGCGCGATCTTGTCTGTCGTCTCTTGGACGATCTCGGGACCAGCAAGCTGCCTATCACCTGCGTCAAACCAACATAGTGGTGATCGGCACTTGCGTCCGTATAGGGCCTCAAATGGCGCGACACCAATACTGGTGTGGTAGCTGTTGTTGTATGAAAATTCGACCAAAGGTAAGTGTTTATCCCAGCTACCGCCCAAATCCATAACACATGCCCTCAGCATGTCTTCCAAAGTTTGTATCGTTCGCTCGCTCTGGCCATCAGTTTGCTGATGGAACGCAGTGCTCAGATTCAATTGTGAGCCAAAAGATTCTTGGAAAGATTGCCATATTCTTGACACAAACCTTCCGTCTCTATAAGAGATGATCGAGAGAGGTACTCCATGGCGTGCGACAATCTCTCTCATGTAAATTTCCGCGAGTTTACTAGTGCTGTCCTTCTCCTTGATTGGCAGAAAATGTGCGGACTTTGTTAGGCGGTCAACAATCACCCAAATCATATCGTGGCCTCTTGGCGTTCTTGGTAATTTTGTAACGAAATCCATTGAGATTTGTTCCCATTTCCACTTGGGAATCTCAGGTTGTTGCAGAAGTCCCAAAGGCTTCTGGTATTCTGCCTTGACCTTAGCGCACGTTAAACATTTGCTCACGTAAACAGCAACGTCGCCTTTCATCCTAGGCCAACCAATAGTAATTTTTGAGATCCTGGTATATCTTATCCGATCCAGGGTGGATAGAGTACCGTGACTTGTGCGCTTCGTCGAAAATGACTTCCCTTAACCCACCAAACAGAGGAACCCAAATCCTTTTCTCAAAACATAACGTTCCTTCCTCGTTTGGTACCAAAAGCTTCTCCATTCCACGGAGATATTCTTCCTCAAGGTTTCCCTCCTTGAGAGCTTCCTTTTGTGCAGCACGAATGCGCGAGGAAAGATCGGTTCGTATAATCATTTCCAAAGCTCTAACCCTTATGGGCTTGATTCTTTCCTTACGACTTAGGGCATCGGCGACTACATTCGCCTTCCCTGGGTGATATTTTATCTCGCAGTCGTAATCGTTCAGCAACTCAACCCATCGTCTTTGCCTCATATTCAACTCCTTCTGGTTGAATATATGCTGTAGGCTTTTGTGATCTGTGAAGATTGTGCACTTCGTACCGTACAGGTAGTGTCTCCAGATCTTTAAAGCGAAAACCACTGCGCCAAGCTCTAAATCGTGTGTGGTATAGTTCTTTTCGTGCACTTTCAGTTGGCGTGATGCGTAAGCAATGACCTTTTGGCGTTGCATCAACACACAACCCAAACCCTGACGCGATGCGTCGCAGTATACCACAAAGTCATCGGTACCTTCTGGTAGAGCTAAGATTGGCGCGTTACATAGCTTATCCTTCAATACCTGAAATGCTTCATCCTGTTTGATTCCCCAATCAAACGTCTTATCCTTCTGCGTGAGGAGCGTCAAAGGTTGAGCGATTTTCGAGAAATCCTCGATGAACCTTCGATAGTAGCCAGCCAAACCCAAGAATTGCCGATTCTCGGTTGGCGTCCTTGGCGTTTCCCAATCCTTGATCGCCTCGATCTTTGTGGGATCAACATGAATTCCATCCCCATTAACCACATGTCCAAGAAACTGGACTTCACGTAGCCAAAATTCGCACTTGGAGAATTTGGCGTACAGCTGTTCCTTCTTTAGCAGCTCCAATATGGTTCTAAGATGTTGTTCGTGTTCAGCCTTCGTCTTTGAGTAAATCAAGATGTCGTCGATGAATACAATCACGAACTTGTCCAGGTATGGCTTGCAAACCCTATTCATTAGATCCATGAATACCGCAGGTGCGTTTGTCAAACCAAATGGCATAACGAGGAACTCGTAGTGCCCATAACGAGTTCGGAAGGCTGTTTTCGGGATACTTTCCTCCTGTATCCTTAGTTGATGGTATCCAGATCGAAGATCGATCTTAGAGTAACAGCTTGAACCTTGAAGTTGATCGAACAGATCGTCGATTCTTGGCAGAGGATACCTATTCTTGATCGTCAGCTTGTTCAATTCTCTGTAGTCAATACACATGCGGAAACTTCCGTCCTTCTTCTTGACAAACAAGACCGGAGCTCCCCAAGGCGAGAAGCTTGGTCGGATAAAACCCTTGTCTAACAACTCTTGAAGTTGCGTTGACAATTCCTGCATCTCAGACGGCGCAAGTCTATAAGGTGCCTTAGCCACAGGCGCGGCGCCTGGAACCAAGTCAATGTGAAACTCCACTTGCCTCTGAGGTGGCAGTCCAGGTAAGTCTTCCGGGAAGACTTCTGGATACTCCCTTACGACAGGGATGTCTTCGATTCTCGGCTCGGCAGCCTTCTTATCCATGATGTGTGCCAGAAAGGCAACACATCCTTTCTGTAAACACTTCCTTGCTTTCAAGCAGCTGATAAACCTTAGCGGTGTGTCACGCTTCTCTCCGTGAACCACAATTGTCTCACCATCATCAGTTGGGATACGAACGACTTTCTCATGACATACTATCTCAGCCTTGTTTCCGGATAGCCAATCCATTCCTACCACCACGTCGAAGCTTCCCAATTGGACTGGTAGTAGATCCAAAGTAAACTCACGTTCTCCCAATTCTATAACACAGCCTCTGATTACTTCGTCGGCTTCAACTAACTTTCCATTAGCCAATTCGATCGAGTAGGGAATGTCTAACTTATTAGCGGCTAACCCAAGCATATTTTTAAATTCTAGTGATACGAAGCTATAATCGGCACCAGTATCAAATAAAACGGATGCATAGCGTTGATTGATAGGGAACGTACCAGTAACAACATTTGGATCCTGGCGTGCTTCCCTAGCTTCGAGTTGGAACACTCTACCACGGGCTTGATTCAGTGTTGGGCAATTCTTCTTAAAATGCCCGATTTCCCCGCAGTTATAGCATCCGAGCCTCTGTCCATTACCACCAGCTTGATCATTCCCCTGATTACGATTCACTGCGCCCGCTTGGTTAGCATTGTTGCCTTGATTTCTGTTACCCCCGTAGTTTCCTTGTGGGCGGTTTCCGTTTCCACCACGGTTATCATTCCTATTTCCATATCCTCCCTGGCCTCCGCGACCGGCAGGGACCCAACAAGTATCCTTCGAGTGTCCACGTTTCCCACATGCTTCACATGTTTTTAGCCCACATTGACCGGAATGGTGACGCTGGCAGGCATTACACTTGGGCTGGGTGCCCATATATCCTCTTCCTTTCCTTCCACTGCCAGTCGTACCCTGAGCTGGCGTGTTTGGTGCTCCTCTCTTACCATCACCGCTAACACTTTGTTTGAAGTTCGAAAACTTTCTTTTGTTACTTCCTGACGACTCAACATGAGTCTCTTTCTCCTTTGCCTTAACATCACCAAACCTGTTTAGACGAATCGCCTCCTCGGTGAGAGCCACGCTCAAATCGATGGCTTCAGTGATAGTCGCTGGTTTGGAGGAGGTTACCATGCTTATTATTTGGGGAGCCAAACCCCAAATGAAGCGCTCGATTCGCTTGTATTCTGGCGTAACCATGTAAGGAACCACTTGAGATAAGTCGTGAAACCTCTGGACGTATTCTGCAATCTTTGGTCCATCCATCTTTAAGTGCCAAAATTCAGTCTCCAACCTTTGAATTTCTGCGCGTGAACAGTACTTTTTGCGAATTAGTTCTTTCAATTCGGCCCAAGTCAGGGCGTAGGCGGCAGCTTCGCCTAGTGTTTGTACTTGTAGGTTCCACCAGGATAGGGCTCCATCTAGAAACAGCCCTGAAATGTATGTGACTTGCTGATCCTCTGCACACTTGCTCATGCGTAAAACAGAATCGGTTTTCTCAGCCCAGCGGGTAAAGGCAACTGCACCTCCTGTGCCATCGAAGTTAACTGGTTTGCAGTCTAAGAACTGCTTGTAGGTGCATCCTGCACGTATGTTAAAACATGTGTTTGGCATTAGCATCATCGCTAAAATCTCCAACTAGTTCATGGTAGGTTCGAATGGCGTGGTATTACCGTGAGGTGGATTGTTATTGCCTTGGTTAACACTTCCGCTTGCCCCTGGCTGAGAAGCTGCATACTGTGCTATGGCAGCAGCAATAATCTGCTGGAGTTCTGCCTCATTGGTTGGCATGTTTGGCTCGCGTCTTGGCGGCATTTTCTAAATGATGGTTTACGTTGGTCAGGCCATAGCGAAAAGTACGTATATAGTAATAGTAATAGCACGTAATATCTCATGTCATCAATACATCACATATATCAATCATCCACATCTCATACCATAACAATGCAAATAAGTAATCAAGCGAAACAGATATGATGAGAATACTGCGATTGCCATACATCAAGACCACAGAGTAAGTGTATCAGTACATCATAGTGTCATACAATCATCCATCAACTAGGGGCTACATCACCCCTGTCCAAAAATCATAACAGATCAGTGTCAAATACAACATCAAGTACATGTCAAAAGTCAAAATCATAAAGTGGTCTCCAAAATGCTGTGCAATCCAACAATCGTCGTCTTCTCATCCTTGTCTATCTAATCAGTGACTGGTGAGCTCTATGCAGATGGTGGTGGAGGAGGGGGAAAGTGAGTATAAAACAAGCGGCGTAACTGGAGCCAGTCCTCCTCCTGGGCTCGCTGTGTACGGATAATGGAAGCAATCTGCTGCTCTAAAGTAAAGAGACGAGCAGCAATATCCGGAGGTAAAGGTCGAAACGGCTGTAGAGGGGAGGGTGCCTGTCCATGGCACTGACAAGGTGACAACCGAGCTCTCTCGAGCTCCTGTATACGCTGTGTGTGGGACTCATGTTGTGCGACAAAGGACATCAAGACGTCCTCAATAGTGTGTCCCCTGTGCAAAGCATGGTAGGGGTCAGTGGGTGGCATACCAGAGCCAGGTGCCCAAAGAAATGGCTCGCTAGTGGGGTCGATAGGTGCCACGTGAAACGGTGCAACAGCGGGTGGAACAAATGACGTCTGAGGCATAAAAGGGATAGGCATCGGTACATGCCCATCAGGGTGAGCTGAAGAACCCTCTCCAGGCCCTGCTGGAGGTATAAACATAGGAACCTGAAATGAAAAGTCAACATGTGGTGCAACAGGAATCTGTGGAGGAAAAGGTGGAACATCCTCATCAGCCGGTATCCAACCGTGCTGTGCGGACTCATCCGGTGGATCCATATGTGCCGTGAACAGTGCATGTCCGGGCTCTAGGGGAACGGGATCAAATAAGGGAGCAACAACAGGGTGAACGGGTGCCAAGTGCTCGAAAGGGGGGTCAACTGGTACAGCAACAATGGGTAAAGGACCAATGGGATCAACAGGAACATCTATGTGGTGATCATCAGCAATGGGCTCAAAAGGTACATCAGCATGCACAGGGTCATGCTCTGGTAAAGGGTCAAGGGCAGCTGCCTGCTCAGGTGCAATGGCAGGCTCAAGATCATCAAACGCCATGTCAAAATCAAAATCGGGATCAATCGGATCAAAAGGGTCAATAGGATCTGCTGGATCCTCCATCAACTCGTCCATCGGGACAAACTCTAAATCACGGTCAGGATCAAATCCTGGTGGAAACACAGGATCTGAATCCCCCTCGTCGTCATGGTCAAAAACAAGTCCAGGTATGGAAGCAACAGAAAAAGCCTGGTCAGAATCGGACCCATGGGAGAAGTGCTGCGCACTATGAGCATGTGTGGGTACAGAAGCCACAGACTCAAAGGAGTCCGCGACTGGGGAGTGAACAGGTGACTCCGGGACGGGTGCGTCTGCGATCAATATGGGATCGGCAGCAGGAAGGGCCTCGCCCTGAGCATCCTCCTCGAAAGGCTCCTCATCAAACATATCGATATCATCCTCCTCATCGTCGATGGGTAAATCGTAAGCTGGGTACGCAGCCAGCGGTATAGGAGCAGGGATCAGTGCCAATGGTAGATCCCCTGCGATAGGACCATCTGCGAGCTCGCCAGCACCGTCAGGTAGTGCAAAGGGCTGGAAATCGTCCTCATCTGTACTGGTGAAGTCGGACGTATAAACCTCGTGCTCCGATGACTCAATGTCGTCTGAAACGATAGGCCTCGGGCCTGTGGTGCCTGAACCACCAGTGTCTGCAGAATCCATGTGTCTGTAACATATACACAAATATGCACAAGTAGTCAATCATAAATCAAGTAATCACATAAGTCATCAAGTAAGGCATCACATAATCCTCCTAGTCTTACTAGCCAATTTCATCCAGTCTACAAGACTGCTCTATCCTTCACTTAAACCAAACCTCGATCCTCCAGACCGATCCTCAGCCCTCCAAGCTGAGCCTTTTCTTCCTAGCCTAGCTAGCCCACTACCTCGGTCACCTAGACCGAGCCTCGATCCTCCAGATCGATCCTATAACAAACCAACGTGCTTAACTACCTTGACCACCTCGATCCTCCAGATCGATCCTCAGCCCTCCAAGCTGAGCCTATAAATAAATAAAATGTGCTCAACATTTGTTTGTAAAAAGTTTTGGATCTGGACTTAAGTGGTATGCAGAGAAATGTTTTCGTGAGAGCCCTAGTGATCATAGTCTAGACTCGAGAAAGAATCCTAGTTCGCTATGATCAGAGCTCTGATACCAAGCTGTCACACCCTGGCTTTGCGGAAGCGTGGTTAATTTTGGTGTGACTTCTTAATACCATAGCTTAATCATAACAAAGCTATATGCATTAAAAACCATGCAAGTCATCCATTAAGTTTTGAAAACAACATACAGTACCATTGTTTTAACATACAACCATATCCTTGTTTAGTAGACATTACAACTTATAACATAACACAAACGTGGTTTAAGGACTGTGTCTTGTCCAGGAAAGAGACACATCCCCTAAACCCTGATGACTCCATGACAAGTGCAGCGGAAAACGTTCCATACCGTGCCAGATCCGTTTAATTTCCTGAAATACATGTGAGTTGAAAAATCAACAATAATGTTGAGCGAGTTCATGTGCAAGTGAGTAAGTAAAACACTTGTAAGTATAAAAGTTTCCTGGTATGTAGCAGTGTAAGAGGACTTGTGATCACCAATGGTTTGCAAGGCCATTAGCATGTTGCGAAATGCAAGTAGGTAGACACAACCCTAGCCGATTTTTGCGTTGGGTACCAAGTCACTCCAGGTCCGTTCTGTTGGTCCTCCGAGAGGTCCGTTCTGTTGGGCCTAGAGCTGGGCTCGCTACACCCAGATAGATCTACCGCTCGAGTCCCTCGGTGTTCTAACTACCCATTCACATGATCTAAACCTCCTTACGTTAATCATATCGTGTATAAAGTACTTGTAAACAAAGTAACATGTATTTCACCCCCGCAGTTAAGAAAACTGAAAACAGTTAGAGAAAAGGGGGACATGAACTCACAGTGAATGCGCGTCTCTACCAAGTGTCTCCAATACAGTAAGCTGTGCAACGACCTACAAGTGCTAATTCTATTAGACGGACGGCCGTGCTTTAGCTTTATAGTTTAAGTCTTTGGGAAATAGTTAGACAACTATTTCGTGTTTATGTTCAGTATACACTTGGTAGTTAAACTTCTTCCCAAGGATGGGGGATACAATACATGTGCGTAAGTTACGTTTTATTAGTCGTGTGGTAATGTAGTTACCGGTGTAACTTATATGTTTGTGGAAGCGTTCGTAAAGTTTTGGAATCATTAACGCTTGTAAATATTATTTTTACTCTAAAATAATATTTATGTATTTTCACAAAATAATCATAAACAGTGTTGTGACAAATATATTTATCACGTTAGTCTTTGTGAAAATCCCACCTCCGAATATTTTGTAAAATATAGTGCTGGCGAAATTTAGGTTTCGAAATATGTCCAAAAGTAGTTCTAACACTTGTTGTGTAAATAAGCCTAAGTGTTAGGTTTTTAGAAAATTTCGCCAGAGTTTCCTCTGTAACTGGAGGTGGCCACGCTTTCAAGCGTATCATTTTCTTTTAACAAATCAATTCAACAATCTTCTTTGTTCAAACAAACAATTTCCGACACATCAAACTAGTCGATAAGTATGTAAATCGCATAATCGCATGAACTTGCAGTTTTTCCGAATCTATAATGTAAATCCCCTTTATATATGTAGATCTTTATATAAAGTAACTTTGACCTCGTAAAAACCCCGTGTTTAGAGAAATCCGTCTTTACAACTTCTAGTCATTTTTCCTAAAAATAGTTATTTGTCGGATCTTTTCGTTTCACAAGTGTTTACACACTTGTGGTTTATAAAAGTATCACTTTTGTTAGTGTAAGATCCTTTCTTTAAAATACATGGTTTCTTTAATGTGTGGTTCTTCAAAAATACCACTTGTAGATACGTAGATCCGCTAGTTTTAAACACCATTGTACCGGTTAAATCACTTTTACACAAGTAACATATTTCTACACAAGTTCATGTATCTTGTGTGGTAGAGTTTCACTTTTTAACCCTCGTGTTAAACAAAAAACGAGCTTATGTGAAGATCCATGATCTTACAAAGTCGGGTTAAACGGTGATCCGAGCTACCACATCATAGATCGGGTCTAGATAAACACATATTTCAAGTCCTACAACTTTTACACAAGTTACAAGCTATTAACCACCATTTTTGATGTTTTTACTAGACTTTAATGCATCAAAACATAAGTTAACGATATTTAACCGACAAAATCCCTTTTAACCACTTTAGATATGTTCAAGAACAAGTTTTAAGTGTTATACCTCTAGCTCAAGGCTAGGGAAGAATCGTGATGAAAAACGCGTGGATAAAAGCTAACGGTAGAGGTCCTTCGTGTTCCGCTTGCTCCGAGGCTCCTAATATGCGACTTGTGAAGTGTGTATGATGATGGAATGTAGTGATCAAGAGCCGAAGGTATGGTGGTGGGTGGTGGGGTGTTCGGCCGAGAATAGGAGAGAGCAAGAGAGAGTTGATCTTGTGTTGTGGTTTAGTGATAATGTTCTTGAGTGATTAGTGTTAACTTATAGACATTTTAGGATGTGATTATCCATTGGACAATATGTCACCTAGATACTAAACCAAGATGATTTGCTCAATCAACAAGTACATGGGGGTGTCCCCTAGGTGACCGATTCGGTTGGGGGGGGGGTCCCTTGGTTCGATTTTAACTAGGTGGTTAGGGAGTGATTAGTTAAGTTAAGTAATATAGGTGTTTAACTTAGTTAGTAGTATGTAGTGTGTTTTAACGGGTGTTAGGGTAATCAGGGACCCTAACTGGCTCAGAGAAATATAATTAGTGAAAATAATAATATTTTCATGTTCCGGGTAAAGTCCGGGTGTCCGGTTGGATAGTAATCCGTTAAAGCGTTACAAAAGCTTTAAAGTGTCGTTATTAACATTTTTAGTGACACAATTTGTTTTCCCGACACTTTAGAAAGTGTCTAGTGTTATTTTCTCATGTTCTGGCACTTTACTAGTCAGCTAGAAGCTGGATTAATTATTAAAGTGCTGTGTTTGGTACTTAAAGTACGTTTTTGGCACATCCGAATCAGTGTATCTTATTCCTAGAGACGCGGTACCACAATCCTTATATCCCTACACTCACTACCAGTGTAGCCCAAAATATTTGAGGCTCTTAACAGGCCTTAGAGGCAGTATTTGCCTGATGCTGGTTATATCAGCATGTTCACTGTGTATCCGTTTAGTGCTACTGTGCTTTTTGTGCATCATGTTTGTCACTAGGGTCCAGTATGTAAATAATGTAGTGACAGCAAATAAAGTATGATGCAAGTAAGTGCATGTATCAATATGCAGGTAGCAGTTTATCAGCTAGTTTCAACAAGCACAGTAATTAAGCAGTAATTAATCATTAATTAAGTTGTACGGATACCTGGTTTAGTGCGGGTTGTCACATTTTCTCGGACTAGCGGGCTACTATTGACGATTTATCGAAGGATTCTCAAAGATCGCTGTACCACTTACCGCTCTCACGCATAAAGACAAGCCTTTTGTTTGGGGAACTAAACAAGAGTCTGCCTTTCGAACCCTCAAGCATAAGCTTTGCAATGCTCCTGTTCTCACATTGCCCGACAGAAACAATGATTTGATTGTCTATTGTGATGCTTCCAACCTTGGTCTTGGTTGTGTTCTCATGCAACGGGATAAGGTTATAGCTTACGCATCTCGTCAGCTCAAAATCCACGAGAAGAACTATACAACTCATGATCTCGAGCTAGGCGCAGTTGTTTTTGTGTTAAAGATTTGGCGACACTACCTATATGGTACCAAGTGTACGATCTTCACCGATCATAAGAGCCTACAGCATATATTTAATCAGAAGGAACTTAATATGCATCAACGCCGATGGGTAGAACTTCTCAACGATTACGACTGTGAGATTCGTTATCACCCAGGCAAAGCAAATGTTATTGCCGACACACTCAGCAGATGGAGTTATCTGCTTAGCACTCATAATGTTCAAGCCCAACACGATCTCGAAACCCTCATACGCAAAGCTCAGCATGCATGTTTTAATGAACGCACACTGAAGAAGGAGAGAATCTACCACAATGGAGCCCAGCTTGTGAGCAAATCGAATGGGATATTCCACTTTCTGGACCGAATTTGGATTCCCAAACGAACCAATTTATGACAAATCTTGATGGACGAAGCCCACAAATCCCGGTATTCTATTCATCCCGGTGCTGACAAAATGTACCAGGATCTTCGCTACAAGTACTGGTGGCCCGGCATGAAAAGGGATATTGCCCTCTACGTTGGAAAATGCCTGACATGTGCAAGAGTCAAGGCTGAACATCAAAGACCCTCTGGCTTGCTCGAACAACCACCAATCCCTATGTGGAAGTGGGAGAGTATAGCTATGGACTTCATAACCAAGCTACCGCACACGTCATCAGGTCATGACAGCATTTGGGTTGTGGTTGACCGTTTGACTAAATCTGCTCACTTTTTGCCAATACGGGAAGACTACAAGGTAGAACGATTAGCCCGAATCTACACCGACGAGATCATTTGTAATCATGGTACGCCTCGTGACATCATCTCTGATCGTGATGCTCGGTTTACCTCATGACTGTGGGAAACGTTTCAAATGGCACTCGGTACATCGCTTAATCTAAGTACCACTTTCCACCCTCAAACCGACGGTCAGACTGAAAGAACGATTCGTACTCTTGAAGACATGCTCCGTTCGTGTGTCATAGACTTCGGTGGTAATTGGGATAAATACCTGCCATTAGTCGAATTCTCGTATAACAACAGTTATCATTCCAGCATTCAAATGGCACCATTCGAGGCTTTATACAGAAGAAGATGTCGATCGCCTATTGTGTGGCAGGAGATCGGTCATTCACAATTAACCGGTCCCGAGCTACTGCAAGAAACGACAGACAAAATTCTCCAAATTCGAGACAATCTAACGAAAGCTCGGAATCGACAGAAAATTTATGCCGATAGACGACGCAAGCCCCTTGAATTTGACGTTGGTGACTACGTACTCCTAAAGGTATCACCTTGGAAGGGTGTGGTCCGATTCGGCAAGAAAGGAAAGCTCGCGCCTCGATATGTTGGACCTTTTAAGATTCTGGAAAGGATCGGAAAAGTCGCCTACAGACTCGAACTACCGGAAGAACTTAGTAACGTCCACCCGACTTTCCACGTTTCGAACCTCCGAAAGTGTCTAGCTGAGCATGATCTAATTGTACCTCTCGATGACCTTCAAGTAAACGAAACACTACACTTCGTGGAAAAGCTTATCGAAATCATGGACCGCCAAACAAAGTAGCTCAGACGCTCGCGCATTCCTATTGTGAAAGTCCGATGGGAAGGCAAGCGAGGCGCAGAGTTCACTTGGGAACTCGAAAGCGACATGAAGGCGAAGTACCCGCAGTTATTTAAAGAGAAAGTCTAGAGAGAGAAAAGTGATTCACGGTGGTATACAACTTTCAGCCTAATTTCGGGACAAAATTCCCTAAACAAGGGGAGGCTGTAACACCCCGTGTTTTCGAAAGTCAAATTCAAAGTCAAGGTCAAAGTCAACGACCTATTTTCGCGCAACTTGACTTGTAGTAGATTTCTTTTGGATGTTTATTTTAGTTGTATTATGTGGAGTAAGTGTCAATAATTACAATAATCGACGTATGTTACTCGCGAACTATTCGACTTACGACTGTGAACTATAGGAAGTAACAATGCGATAAAGCTAAACGATAATCAAACTATGCTAATCGAATCGACTTTAAATCGCAACTCGAACTACGAATTTTAATTATTGGTTATACGTGTGAGTGTGCCTTATGTGTTACTTGTGCATGTTCATTTATGTTATGTGTGGAATCAAAATCGAACTCGAAACGCAATCGAACTCAATCGAAATCGAACTATGATGGAAATAGTAGTTGGGATTAAAAGTAATTTGACTAGGAAAATCTATCACCTCGAATCGCTCGCAACCGAAATCGAAACAACAAAAATCGTCGCGCCAAACACCCGAACCAAGTGCCATCCGACCGGGCAGCCACTTGATTGTGGTGTCAGGTCATCATCCGACCGAGATGACATCTGACCGGACAGTCATCCGGGCGGGATGCCATCCGACCGACCCACACTTTCCCCTTTTGGAATCCTATAAATACCCCTGTCATTGTCATCATTTCCACTTTTGGAAATCCTCTGTCCAAACAGTTCGTGCTCCCCACCTTTTCTTCGATTTCTCTCAATCCAGGTAAGATCTCATCCTAAATCTTGTACTTTCTTGATTTACACGCACTCCTACACCTTTCTATCTTTTGAATCTTAACTTTTAACCGTGAAATCACTAGATTTGAGGTGTTCTAGGATGATGTCATCATGAGTTCTTGAAGAACTTCTTGTTTTGGCCTCAATCCACCAAGAACAACTTAGATCTGATAGATTTCCACACAAATACACAAAGATCTCGCGTAGATCTAAGCTTAAATATAGTGAAGAAGGATTGAAAGATGATTTATAACTTTCCTTCAACTCTTTTACACTCAAAACCGATAGGATCCGACCCTGATCTAGTCCCCTACTCATTATTAGTGTTGAGCTAGCTCAAGATCCGGATTCTACCCACGAGACCACCGATTTCGGGTTAAACGAGAATACTCATCTTGAACCGATTAACTGGCCAAACTAGGGTGATTCTTGGTTGATCAGGTTACTTGGATCAAGATGGGATTCTGTTGGTTAACATGTTGTCAAAACGTCTCGATAAAACGACAAACAATCAAAACGACCAAGTGTAGGACGATCGGAATGCTGTCCGACCGGAATGCTGTCCGACCGGACTGCTGTCCGAGTGGATAAGCCACCCGAACGGATTGCAATCCGAACGGATAACACTTTGGGTCCCACACTTCATCAACTCCATCTGAAGTTTGAGTATTGAACGAATTGCCATCCGATCGGACTACCATCCGACCGGATTACTCTTCGGATCATGAGATACTAGGACTTTAAAGACTTAAACAATTTTCAACATGTTCATTAACAGGGTTGCCACCCAGTCGTATGGACATCCGACCGAGTGACTCTCCTGCTGTGAATTTGTTCTCACTAAGTAACCTCATCACTAGAGTCGCTGTAACACCTGGGTCACTTCGACCATCAAACAAATACCAAGCCAATGAAATATTGTATTTCATACTTGGGATCTGTATAAATATGTGTATCTTTTGCACATATCAATTCTTGTTCGGTTTCAAGCTCTAAATCGCTTTCTTGAAGGTTATACGCGCACTGATGCGTAAATATAACCAGTTTAATGCAACAAACACTCCGGAATAGTGAAATAGGCTTAACATACCTTAAATAACCTTTACATAACTTAGAAATAAGTTTTGAAGGCTTTGGTATGGCAAAATCAAGTTAAATCGCCTACAGGGACTAAATTTGACAAACTACGAAAGTATGCCAATTTGAACTGTAACAGACATTCCGGAACATGGCCATAAGTTAAAATTACCATAAATATCCTTTATATAGCTTAGAAATAGGCTTTGAGGGGTTCGGTGTGCTAAAATAAACTTTTGGGTCATTCAGGGACTAAAAGCGTCAAAAAGTGCACAAGTTTGCATTTTCGCGCATAGCTTACGTTCTGAATACATCCGGACATCCAAAAATTTATGTAAGCACTAAAATATTTTATTTTAGTGTTTGGCATAAGAAAAATCCATTCGTCACGCAATTTGGATCGTTTTTCGCGCTTGTGCGCATTCCGTCGTAATTAAGCGATCATCGCGATCGTGCGACCAAACGAACCAACATCCGGAATATTTGTTAGCATGTTTCATGTCCAAAATGTTTATGCATCATTTTAGGGCCTTAAAGTTGGCTTTACGGGCCTTAGAAGTGTCGGGAATGGCCTTAAAACACAACAGGGACTAAAACTGTCATTTATGAAAGTTGGTTCTGATCAGACAAGGCCAGGCGGCCTGCCTAAGTTTTGTGTGTATCCTGACGGGGGCCACGTCAGTCTTCTAGGCCAGATTAACTAAATTTAACAGCAGATTACAGCTGGTAAACTCACAACCACACACTCACACTTGCCCTTTCAGCTCATGAGAGGCCATTTTTAGTCACCACAACATTCCAACAAGTGTACGCACAAGATTCGATCACGTTATCCAAGAAACGATCTTAACGGTTCGAAGAATACTATAAATACCCAACCCACTTCATTGCAAAACCCACTAGAATCTGATTTGAGAAGCTCTAAGTTGAAACCTTTGTTTCATACCTGAGCTACTTGAATCAAGATTAGCATTCGGGGACCCTTCGTAAGTATTCCTTCGTTCTTTTATTGCTTTTCGAGTCCGAAAGTCAAACCTTGTTTGAATTTCTGCATTGACCAGTTTATGGTCAATGCCAAGTTCATTTGAACTTCGCAACGTGAGCGTAATCACGATGGTTATAGTCCCTTGTGACTATGCCTACTGATTACCACGTTGTCTAGGGTCGTAAGGGTAAGCGATCTGATAAATCTCTTATACCTTCGAACCCGACCCATTTGGTCGATCATTAGGATCCGACCAAACACCTTAGGTGACCATAGTATATAGGGAATAACCTTCCGAGGTTATACCTTATGGTCGCTTCGTTAAATAGTTGTATGATAGGTAGTTTATATGCCTTAGGTAAATTACCAAAATACCCTTTTCATGTGTAATTGGTAATTAAGCATATGTAACCTAAACTTTCGTCACTTAACTGATTATGTAACATAATTAAACATTTTAGGCATATAATACTTGTCATAGGACTAGTTAGGCGAACGCGTTTCACGCGAACGACGCGTTAAAGTAGCATAAGCTACCTTAATGGGTCGCGATGGGTCGAAAGCACTTATGTTTGGTTTCATTTAGTATGTAGGCTTTGTTAAAACCATATGACACGAGTCTCCATACTCGTTTGGTTTACGAACCCTCATTCCATCTAAACCCTCCGATTTAGGTCCGGTTTATTAACATAGTTATCTATATTAGGTGCCGTTTGATTCCGGGATCTCTAGCATTGCTTGGTGGTTATCTTAGGACTTCTGAGCAATCTCATGTGAGTACATAGACCCCTCTTTTACTGTTTTCCAAACTGTTTTGGGGTGAAACACATGTGCCTACTTGTTACTTTCGTGCTTTCATGCTTTCACATCATATACTTGCTATGTTCATTAGTACATTTATAGTACATGATTTCATCACATTTTATGCTATGTATGCCCATTGTGTGCGTACTTAGTACATTGCCTTACATTACATGCTATGTATGCCCATTGTGTGCGTACTTAGTACATTGTTTTACATTACACTTATGCTATGTATGTCCATTGTGTGCATACTTAGTACATTGTTTTACATTGCATTTCTGTAGCATATGCTCATCCAGCATATGAACACATTATACTACATTTTGAACCGTTGTAACCATTTGACTATGTGAACCGTCGTAACCCTTTGATTATGTGAACCGTTTGTAACTATTGAACCGTGTGAGCCATTTGTATCTGTTGACATGATTTACATTTGACAATAGACATTTGACTATACATAAACATTTCTACAATTGTTAAACATTACATCTTGGTGGTTTGGTTTGAGTAAGTGATTTAAGTAACAAGGCGTGTGTAATATGATACAAGCATGGTGGATACGCCGCTGGTACTTCCTATATATAAGTGTTTGTATGGTATTACATATCGTAGCGTTATTTGAATCATTTCAATTTGAGACATATAACATTTTATACAAATAACATACTTTTCACAAGACATTGATTTACAAACAACTTATCTTATACAAACTCATTTTACATGGTTATTCATTTAACCATACATTATTCTCTTATTTATACATATCATCTGATCTTATCGTTTTTCAAATGATTTACAAGACAAAGCAAATTACAAGGTTCATGACTAAACAGTTTCTCAAACATAAGTCATGAATTCTGTTTTCACAAAACCTATGTATCTCACATGCATTTTTATGCTGACGTACCTATTTTCACATGTGTTTTCAGGAGATGATGCATAGGACTTATCAAGACATACTTAGGCGGACCTATGCCTTAGTGACTTAAAACGAGACAAGAACTAGTTAATTTATGTTATGTACTCTTTGGTTCTTGTTTAAAACAATGTAAACCTTCATGTTTGATTAATAAAGAGAAACTTCAATTGCCATGGATTTGAAACAATTAATTCTGTTACAACACTCCCCGACGTTTCCGCCACGTTTCGTTGTCTCACGTGGTCGGGGTGTGACAGAAAAGATGGTATCAGAGCCAATGGTTATAGGGAATTAGGTTATTAGTAATGCTTTGACCTAGTCTATAACCTTCTTAGGACCCTAATACAAGTTTTCTTGTGTTTAGTTTTAAAACAATACCGTCACTTATTCTTAGGTGATAACCACAACAAGAACATAAAATTCAAAACCGCTTTGAAAACTAATCATCTGTTCTAGGATGATTGATTACTAGGTTTTGAACCCTCTATTGTAAGGTTTTGAACCCCTTTAAGTTTTCAAAACCTCGTCAAAGTTTTGGGTCCTAAATAGTGTGAACACGTGCAAACTGGAAGGGTGGGTGCCTGTACCCTGAGTTTTCTATCTAAGGCTAGAGTGTTCGTACAAATCCACATAATCGGACCAGTCACTCTTACCAGGAAACTCTTGGGGTGAGTGTCCACTTATAGGCGAGCATGTCTTCGCGATACATTATTTTTGACCTATTTACTTTGATTAATCACCGGGGTCGTTTGTTTCTTTGTAGTAACAAACAAATGACCACTATCCTTGCTTTCATCAGATTTGTTTCATCTCATTCTTTTCGTCTAATTCTCTCACTCGTTTCCTTTCATGTTTCCTCTTTTAGAATGCCTCCTCGACGCGAAAACCAGATAGCGACTGCTGAACTGGCAGAAATCATTGCGCAGCAAATGGCTGCGCAATTCCCAAACCTCTTTGGTCAATGGAACCAAGCCAACAACAACAACAATGGCCCATGCAATTTCAAGAGTTTTAACTCGGCTAAACCACTCAAGTTTAGTGGTTCTGAGGGAGCGACTGGGCTTCTTCAATGGTTCGAGAGCATTGAGAATACTTTCCGCCATGTGCAGTGTCCTGACAATCGCAAGGTCGAGTTTACTTCGAGTGTGTTCCAGAAGAGAGCCCTTACGTGGTGGAACGGGGTTATGAGAGATCGTGGTGCAGAAGTTGCTCTAGCACAGACATGGGCTGAACTTAGGGCCCTTATGATGAAGGAATTATGTCCTTGTCATGAGATCAGGGCCTTGGAAAGGGAATTCGACAATCTTGAGCAAGACAGCGGTGAACATCGAGCATACACTGATCGATATGAGGAGCTGAGCCTGTTGTGTCCTACCATGGTCACGCCTTTGGATAAGGCAATCGAAAAGTACATTGATGGCCTCCCTGACTCAATACAAGACATTGTGACTGGTAGCAACCCTACTACAGTTAGACAGGCCATTGAGCTATCTGCAACCTTGACTGAATCAAAGATCAGGAAAGGTAAACTTTTCCGAAAAAGTGACAAGAAACCGGTCGAGGAATCGAACCCAATCGAGGAATCAAAGACCATGGATGAACAAACTGGATCCCCTAAGAGGTCAAAGAAGCGAAAGGCTTCTCAAAACTTCGCCATGGTTACTCACAATGATCAAGCCGTCCCCAACCAACCAGCTCAACCCCCTGCTAGGAAGCCATACAATGGAACTGCACCCTTGTGCAACCAATGTGGCCTACATCATCATGCTGGTGTGAAGTGCCGCACATGCCAAGTTTGCGGACTTATAGGTCATACAGCGAGGGTTTGCCCAACCGCAGCTGCACCAAATCAAGCTGGCAATAATCCTGCTCAAGCTCGTTTTCCACCGGGGTCTTGCTACAACTGTGGCGAGATGGGCCATTTTCGTAGGAATTGCCCAAGGCTTGCTAATGCAAATCCAGCGCAGGGATAAGCATCTGACCAACCAGAAGACAACATCGTTTAGAAATAATCACGTCTTATGTATTATTTTCTTTTGTTGTCAAGGTCCATGAAACAGTTGTTATCATTGTTTATAAATAAATCTTTTATTTACATTGCAATGTAATTATGTGGTTGTATGTATAAACAAACATATCTCTTACAATACCGACAATCAAGGAACCGTATTCCTTGAAGAACAGACTACCCCCAAATTTCTTCCATTGTATGATCTCTTGCGTTTTCCATGAAAATCCTAAGTACCCGTTTCTTCCAAGAGAAACGAAGCACGAGGTGCCAAGATAATAACAATTAAACAATTATGTGGTTATGTGCTTATGTGTTCCCTATTATGTGTCGTGTGATCCAGATTATGTTATCCAAATCCTCGTAGAATCTTACATATCCTTGTACAAGAGATTCGTAGTAGGATACCCAAAAGGCACTATCTAAAATCCTTAATGGACTTCTACGTTGTAGATAAGTCCCTTGGATTATAAAGTACTGCTTCATAATTAGACCCCTTGAGTGGTCTAGTTAAACTGGATGATATAGCTGAAAGGACTCCTTGGTGGCCTAATTAAGAAGATCCTCTGTTGACCTAATTAAAAGGACCCTATGGTAGTCTAGTCACCGTCATCACAAGTTTGATATCCTTCCCCACAACATTACAAAATGAACTGTGCGGACTGTGCAAGGAATTACGTAATTATGGATGCATACATAATTATGGAATTTAGTGCACAGAAATCACAACAAGTTCTATCATGTATCTAGAGTTAACCTTATTCATTTCCAATTCTGATGAAGCATCCGTTGAGGAAAAATGAACTAGCTATTCATTTTTCACTTCTGAAGAATATCTGTTGAGGGAATGAATATCCGTTTATCCTTCATTTCCAATTCTGAAGAATACCCGTTGAGGAAAATGACTCCGTTTGTTCATTTTCATTCTGAAGAGTATCCGTCGAGGGAAATCAATATACGTTGTAAAATCCTTCATTTCCGTTTCTGAGGAAACAACCGTTGAAAATGACTCCGTTAGTTCATTTTCGTTTCTGAAGATTTTTCCGTTGAGGAAATGAATATCCGTTGTTAAATCCTTCATTTCTGTACCTGAGGAAGCAACCGTTGAAAATGACTCCGTTTGTTCATTTTCGTTTCTGAAGATTTGCCCGTTGAGGAAATGAATATCCGTTGTAAAATCCTTCATTTCCGTTTATGAGGAAACAACCGTTGAAAATGACTCTGTTAGTTCATTTTCGTTTCTGAAGATTTTTCCGTTGAGGAAATGAATATCCGTTGTTAAATCCTTCATTTCTGTACCTGAGGAAGCAACCGTTGAAAATGACTCCGTTTGTTCATTTTCGTTTCTGAAGATTTGTCCGTTGAGGAAATGAATATCCGTTTGACTATCCTTTTTCATTACTGTTTCTGAGGAAGCACCCATTGAAAATGACTCCGTTTGTTCATTTCCGTTTCTGAAGATTTGTCCATTGAGGAAATGAATATCCGTTTGTTTCTCCTTTTCATTTCCATTTCTGATGAAGCACCCGTTGAAAATGACTCTGTAAGTACATTTTACGTTTCTGAAGAATGTCCGTTAAGGAAATGACAGGATTGTGCCTTACATATCTCTGGTGGTTATTTGACACAAAGTCACAAATAGACTCCTACGAATAAATTTCGGGACGAAATTTCCTAAAGTAGGGGAGACTGTAACACCTGGGTCACTTCGACCATCAAATAAATACCAAGCCAATGAAATATTGTATTTCATACTTGGGATCTGTATAAATATGTGTATCTTTTGCACATATCAATTCTTGTTCGATTTCAAGCTCTAAATCGCTTTCTGGAAGGTTATACGCGCACTGATGCGTAAATATAACCAGTTTAACGCAACAAACACTCTGGAATAGTGAAATAGGCTTAACATACCTTAAATAACCTTTACATAACTTAGCAATAAGTTTTGAAGGCTTTGGTATGGCAAAATCAAGTTAAATCGCCTACAGGGACTAAATTTGACAAACTACGAAAGTATGCCAATTTGAACTGTAACAGACATTCCAGAACATGGCCATAAGTTAAACTTACCATAAATATCCTTTATATAGCTTAGAAATAGGCTTTGAGTGGTTCGGTGTGCTAAAATAAACTTTTGGGTCATTCAGGGACTAAAAGCGTCAAAAAGTGCACAAGTTTGCATTTTCGCGCATAGCTTACGTTCTGAATACATCCGGACATCCAAAAATTTATGTAAGCACTAAAATATTTTATTTTAGTGTTTGGCATAAGAAAAATCCATTCGTCACACAATTTGGATCGTTTTTCGCGCTTGTGCGCATTCCGTCGTAATTAAGCGATCATCGCGATCGTGCGGCCAAACAAACCAACATCCGGCATATTTTTTAGCATGTTTCATGTCCACAATGTTTAGGCATCATTTTAGGGCCTTAAAGTTGGCTTTACGGGCCTTAGAAGTGTCGGGAATGGCCTTAAAACACCACAGGGACTAAAACTGTCATTTCTGAAAGTTGGTTCTGATCAGACAAGGCCAGGCGGCCTGCCTAAGTTTTGTGTGTATCCTGATGCGGGCCGCGTCAGCCTTCCAGGCCAGATTAACTGAATTTAACAGCAGATTACAGCTGGTAAACTCACAACCACACACTCACACTTGCCCTTTCAGCTCATGAGAGGCCATTTTTAGTCACCACAACATTCCAACAAGTGTACGCACGAGATTCGATCACGTTATCCAAGAAACGATCTTAACGGTTCGAAGAATACTATAAATACCCAACCCACTTCATTGCAAAACCCACTAGAATCTGATTTGAGAAGCTCTAAGTTGAAACCTTTGTTTCATACCTGAGCTACTTGAATCAAGATTTGCATTCGGGGACCCTTCGTAAGTATTCCTTCGTTCTTTTATTGCTTTTCGAGTCCTAAAGTCAAACCTTGTTTAACTTTCTGCATTGACCAGTTTATGGTCAATGCGAAGTTCGTTTGAACTTCGCAACGTGAGCGTAATCACGATGGTTATAGTCCCTTGTGACTATGCCTACTGATTACCACGTTGTCTAGGGTCGTAAGGGTAAGCGATCTGATAAATCTCTTATACCTTCGAACCCGACCCATTTGGTCGATCATTAGGATCCGACCAAACACCTTAGGTGACCATAGTATATAGGGAATAACCTTCCGAGGTTATACCTTATGGTCGCTTCGTTAAATAGTTGTATGATAGGTAGTTTATATGCCTTAGGTAAATTACCAAAATACCCTTTTCATGTGTAATTGGTAATTAAGCATATGTAACCTAAACTTTCATCACTTAACTGATTATGTAACATAATTAAACATTTTAGGCATATAATACTTGTCATAGGACTAGTTAGGCGAACGCGTTTCACGCGAACGACGCGTTAAAGTAGCATAAGCAACCTTAATGGGTCGCGATGGGTCGAAAGCACTTATGTTTGGTTTCATTTAGTATGTAGGCTTTGTTAAAACCATATGACACGAGTCTCCATACTCGTTTGGTTTACGAACCCTCATTCTATCTAAACCCTCCGATTTAGGTCCGGTTTATTAACATAGTTATCTATATTAGGTGCCGTTTGATTCCGGGATCTCTAGCATTGCTTGGTGGTTATCTTAGGACTTCTGAGCAATCTCATGTGAGTACATAGACCCCTCTTTTACTGTTTTCCAAACTGTTTTGGGGTGAAACACATGTGCCTACTTGTTACTTTCGTGCTTTCCTGCTTTCACATCATATACTTGCTATGTTCATTAGTACATTTATAGTACATGATTTCATCACATTTTATGCTATGTATGCCCATTGTGTGCGTACTTAGTACATTGCCTTACATTACATGCTATGTATGCCCATTGTGTGCGTACTTAGTACATTGTTTTACATTACACTTATGCTATGTATGTCCATTGTGTGCATACTTAGTACATTGTTTTACATTGCATTTCTGTAGCATATGCTCATCCAGCATATGAACACATTATACTACATTTTGAACCGTTGTAACCATTTGACTATGTGAACCGTCGTAACCCTTTGATTATGTGAACCGTTTGTAACTATTGAACCGTGTGAGCCATTTGTATCTGTTGACATGATTTACATTTGACTATACATAAACATTTCTACAATTGTTAAACATTACATCTTGGTGGTTTGGTTTGAGTAAGTGATTTAAGTAACAAGGCGTGTGTAATATGATACAAGCATGGTGGATACGCCGCTGGTACTTCCTATATATAAGTGTTTGTATGGTATTACATATCGTAGCGTTATTTGAATCATTTCAATTTGAGACATATAACATTTTATACAAATAACATACTTTTCACAAGACATTGATTTACAAACAACTTATCTTATACAAACTCATTTTACATGGTTATTCATTTAACCATACATTATTCTCTTATTTATACATATCATCTGATCTTATCGTTTTTCAAATGATTTACAAGACAAAGCAAATTACAAGGTTCATGACTAAACAGTTTCTCAAACATAAGTCATGAATTCTGTTTTCACAAAACCTATGTATCTCACATGCATTTTTATGCTGACGTACCTATTTTCACATGTGTTTTCAGGAGATGATGCATAGGACTTATCAAGACATACTTAGGCGGACCTATGCCTTAGTGACTTAAAACGAGACAAGAACTAGTTAATTTATGTTATGTACTCTTTGGTTCTTGTTTAAAACAATGTAAACCTTCATGTTTGATTAATAAAGAGAAACTTCAATTGCCATGGATTTGAAACAATTAATTCTGTTACAACACTCCCCGACGTTTCCGCCACGTTTCGTTGTCTCACGTGGTCGGGGTGTGACAGAAAAGATGGTATCAGAGCCAATGGTTATAGGGAATTAGGTTATTAGTAATGCTTTGACCTAGTCTATAACCTTCTTAGGACCCTAACACAAGTTTTCTTGTGTTTAGTTTTAAAACAATACCGTCACTTATTCTTAGGTGATAACCACAACAAGAACATAAAATTCAAAACCGCTTTGAAAACTAATCATCTGTTCTAGGATGATTGATTACTAGGTTTTGAACCCTCTATTGTAAGGTTTTGAACCCCTTTAAGTTTTCAAAACCTCGTCAAAGTTTTGGGTCCTAAATAGTGTGAACACGTGCAAACTGGAAGGGTGGGTGCCTGTACCCTGAGTTTTCTATCTAAGGCTAGAGTGTTCGTACAAATCCACATAATCGGACCAGTCACTCTTACCAGGAAACTCTTGGGGTGAGTGTCCACTTATAGGCGAGCATGTCTTCGCGATACATTATTTTTGACCTATTTACTTTGATTAATCACCGGGGTCGTTTGTTTCTTTGTAGTAACAAACAAATGACCACTATCCTTGCTTTCATCAGATTTGTTTCATCTCATTCTTTTCGTCTAATTCTCTCACTCGTTTCCTTTCATGTTTCCTCTTTTAGAATGCCTCCTCGACGCGAAAACCAGATAGCGACTGCTGAACTGGCAGAAATCATTGCGCAGCAAATGGCTGCGCAATTCCCAAACCTCTTTGGTCAATGGAACCAAGCCAACAACAACAACAATGGCCCATGCAATTTCAAGAGTTTTAACTCGGCTAAACCACTCAAGTTTAGTGGTTCTGAGGGAGCGACTGGGCTTCTTCAATGGTTCGAGAGCATTGAGAATACTTTCCGCCATGTGCAGTGTCCTGACAATCGCAAGGTCGAGTTTACTTCGAGTGTGTTCCAGAAGAGAGCCCTTACGTGGTGGAACGGGGTTATGAGAGATCGTGGTGCAGAAGTTGCTCTAGCACAGACATGGGCTGAACTTAGGGCCCTTATGATGAAGGAATTATGTCCTTGTCACGAGATCAGGGCCTTGGAAAGGGAATTCGACAATCTTGAGCAAGACAGCGGTGAACATCGAGCATACACTGATCGATATGAGGAGTTGAGCCTGTTGTGTCCTACCATGGTCACGCCTTTGGATAAGGCAATCGAAAAGTACATTGATGGCCTCCCTGACTCAATACAAGACATTGTGACTGGTAGCAACCCTACTACAGTTAGACAGGCCATTGAGCTATCTGCAACCTTGACTGAATCAAAGATCAGGAAAGGTAAACTTTTCCGAAAAAGTGACAAGAAACCGGTCGAGGAATCGAACCCAATCGAGGAATCAAAGACCATGGATGAACAAACTGGATCCCCTAAGAGGTCAAAGAAGCGAAAGGCTTCTCAAAACTTCGCCATGGTTACTCACAATGATCAAGCCGTCCCCAACCAACCAGCTCAACCCCCTGCTAGGAAGCCATACAATGGAACTGCACCCTTGTGCAACCAATGTGGCCTACATCATCATGCTGGTGTGAAGTGCCGCACATGCCAAGTTTGCGGACTTATAGGTCATACAGCGAGGGTTTGCCCAACCGCAGCTGCACCAAATCAAGCTGGCAATAATCCTGCTCAAGCTCGTTTTCCACCGGGGTCTTGCTACAACTGTGGCGAGATGGGCCATTTTCGTAGGAATTGCCCAAGGCTTGCTAATGCAAATCCAGCGCAGGGATAAGCATCTGACCAACCAGAAGACAACATCGTTTAGAAATAATCACGTCTTATGTATTATTTTCTTTTGTTGTCAAGGTCCATGAAACAGTTGTTATCATTGTTTATAAATAAATCTTTTATTTACATTGCAATGTAATTATGTGGTTGTATGTATAAACAAACATATCTCTTACAATACCGACAATCAAGGAACCGTATTCCTTGAAGAACAGACTACCCCCAAATTTCTTCCATTGTATGATCTCTTGCGTTTTCCATGAAAATCCTAAGTACCCGTTTCTTCCAAGAGAAACGAAGCACGAGGTGCCAAGATAATAACAATTAAACAATTATGTGGTTATGTGCTTATGTGTTCCCTATTATGTGTCGTGTGATCCAGATTATGTTATCCAAATCCTCGTAGAATCTTACATATCCTTGTACAAGAGATTCGTAGTAGGATACCCAAAAGGCACTATCTAAAATCCTTAATGGACTTCTACGTTGTAGATAAGTCCCTTGGATTATAAAGTACTGCTTCATAATTAGACCCCTTGAGTGGTCTAGTTAAACTGGATGATATAGCTGAAAGGACTCCTTGGTGGCCTAATTAAGAAGATCCTCTGTTGACCTAATTAAAAGGACCCTATGGTAGTCTAGTCACCGTCATCACAAGTTTGATATCCTTCCCCACAACATTACAAAATGAACTGTGCGGACTGTGCAAGGAATTACGTAATTATGGATGCATACATAATTATGGAATTTAGTGCACAGAAATCACAACAAGTTCTATCATGTATCTAGAGTTAACCTTATTCATTTCCAATTCTGATGAAGCATCCGTTGAGGAAAAATGAACTAGCTATTCATTTTTCACTTCTGAAGAATATCTGTTGAGGGAATGAATATCCGTTTATCCTTCATTTCCAATTCTGAAGAATACCCGTTGAGGAAAATGACTCCGTTTGTTCATTTTCATTCTGAAGAGTATCCGTCGAGGGAAATCAATATACGTTGTAAAATCCTTCATTTCCGTTTCTGAGGAAACAACCGTTGAAAATGACTCCGTTAGTTCATTTTCGTTTCTGAAGATTTTTCCGTTGAGGAAATGAATATCCGTTGTTAAATCCTTCATTTCTGTACCTGAGGAAGCAACCGTTGAAAATGACTCCGTTTGTTCATTTTCGTTTCTGAAGATTTGCCCGTTGAGGAAATGAATATCCGTTGTAAAATCCTTCATTTCCGTTTATGAGGAAACAACCGTTGAAAATGACTCTGTTAGTTCATTTTCGTTTCTGAAGATTTTTCCGTTGAGGAAATGAATATCCGTTGTTAAATCCTTCATTTCTGTACCTGAGGAAGCAACCGTTGAAAATGACTCCGTTTGTTCATTTTCGTTTCTGAAGATTTGTCCGTTGAGGAAATGAATATCCGTTTGACTATCCTTTTTCATTACTGTTTCTGAGGAAGCACCCATTGAAAATGACTCCGTTTGTTCATTTCCGTTTCTGAAGATTTGTCCATTGAGGAAATGAATATCCGTTTGTTTCTCCTTTTCATTTCCATTTCTGATGAAGCACCCGTTGAAAATGACTCTGTAAGTACATTTTACGTTTCTGAAGAATGTCCGTTAAGGAAATGACAGGATTGTGCCTTACATATCTCTGGTGGTTATTTGACACAAAGTCACAAATAGACTCCTACGAATAAATTTCGGGACGAAATTTCCTAAAGTAGGGGAGACTGTAACACCTGGGTCACTTCGACCATCAAATAAATACCAAGCCAATGAAATATTGTATTTCATACTTGGGATCTGTATAAATATGTGTATCTTTTGCACATATCAATTCTTGTTCGATTTCAAGCTCTAAATCGCTTTCTGGAAGGTTATACGCGCACTGATGCGTAAATATAACCAGTTTAACGCAACAAACACTCTGGAATAGTGAAATAGGCTTAACATACCTTAAATAACCTTTACATAACTTAGCAATAAGTTTTGAAGGCTTTGGTATGGCAAAATCAAGTTAAATCGCCTACAGGGACTAAATTTGACAAACTACGAAAGTATGCCAATTTGAACTGTAACAGACATTCCAGAACATGGCCATAAGTTAAACTTACCATAAATATCCTTTATATAGCTTAGAAATAGGCTTTGAGTGGTTCGGTGTGCTAAAATAAACTTTTGGGTCATTCAGGGACTAAAAGCGTCAAAAAGTGCACAAGTTTGCATTTTCGCGCATAGCTTACGTTCTGAATACATCCGGACATCCAAAAATTTATGTAAGCACTAAAATATTTTATTTTAGTGTTTGGCATAAGAAAAATCCATTCGTCACACAATTTGGATCGTTTTTCGCGCTTGTGCGCATTCCGTCGTAATTAAGCGATCATCGCGATCGTGCGGCCAAACAAACCAACATCCGGCATATTTTTTAGCATGTTTCATGTCCACAATGTTTAGGCATCATTTTAGGGCCTTAAAGTTGGCTTTACGGGCCTTAGAAGTGTCGGGAATGGCCTTAAAACACCACAGGGACTAAAACTGTCATTTCTGAAAGTTGGTTCTGATCAGACAAGGCCAGGCGGCCTGCCTAAGTTTTGTGTGTATCCTGATGCGGGCCGCGTCAGCCTTCCAGGCCAGATTAACTGAATTTAACAGCAGATTACAGCTGGTAAACTCACAACCACACACTCACACTTGCCCTTTCAGCTCATGAGAGGCCATTTTTAGTCACCACAACATTCCAACAAGTGTACGCACGAGATTCGATCACGTTATCCAAGAAACGATCTTAACGGTTCGAAGAATACTATAAATACCCAACCCACTTCATTGCAAAACCCACTAGAATCTGATTTGAGAAGCTCTAAGTTGAAACCTTTGTTTCATACCTGAGCTACTTGAATCAAGATTTGCATTCGGGGACCCTTCGTAAGTATTCCTTCGTTCTTTTATTGCTTTTCGAGTCCTAAAGTCAAACCTTGTTTAACTTTCTGCATTGACCAGTTTATGGTCAATGCGAAGTTCGTTTGAACTTCGCAACGTGAGCGTAATCACGATGGTTATAGTCCCTTGTGACTATGCCTACTGATTACCACGTTGTCTAGGGTCGTAAGGGTAAGCGATCTGATAAATCTCTTATACCTTCGAACCCGACCCATTTGGTCGATCATTAGGATCCGACCAAACACCTTAGGTGACCATAGTATATAGGGAATAACCTTCCGAGGTTATACCTTATGGTCGCTTCGTTAAATAGTTGTATGATAGGTAGTTTATATGCCTTAGGTAAATTACCAAAATACCCTTTTCATGTGTAATTGGTAATTAAGCATATGTAACCTAAACTTTCATCACTTAACTGATTATGTAACATAATTAAACATTTTAGGCATATAATACTTGTCATAGGACTAGTTAGGCGAACGCGTTTCACGCGAACGACGCGTTAAAGTAGCATAAGCAACCTTAATGGGTCGCGATGGGTCGAAAGCACTTATGTTTGGTTTCATTTAGTATGTAGGCTTTGTTAAAACCATATGACACGAGTCTCCATACTCGTTTGGTTTACGAACCCTCATTCTATCTAAACCCTCCGATTTAGGTCCGGTTTATTAACATAGTTATCTATATTAGGTGCCGTTTGATTCCGGGATCTCTAGCATTGCTTGGTGGTTATCTTAGGACTTCTGAGCAATCTCATGTGAGTACATAGACCCCTCTTTTACTGTTTTCCAAACTGTTTTGGGGTGAAACACATGTGCCTACTTGTTACTTTCGTGCTTTCCTGCTTTCACATCATATACTTGCTATGTTCATTAGTACATTTATAGTACATGATTTCATCACATTTTATGCTATGTATGCCCATTGTGTGCGTACTTAGTACATTGCCTTACATTACATGCTATGTATGCCCATTGTGTGCGTACTTAGTACATTGTTTTACATTACACTTATGCTATGTATGTCCATTGTGTGCATACTTAGTACATTGTTTTACATTGCATTTCTGTAGCATATGCTCATCCAGCATATGAACACATTATACTACATTTTGAACCGTTGTAACCATTTGACTATGTGAACCGTCGTAACCCTTTGATTATGTGAACCGTTTGTAACTATTGAACCGTGTGAGCCATTTGTATCTGTTGACATGATTTACATTTGACAATAGACATTTGACTATACATAAACATTTCTACAATTGTTAAACATTACATCTTGGTGGTTTGGTTTGAGTAAGTGATTTAAGTAACAAGGCGTGTGTAATATGATACAAGCATGGTGGATACGCCGCTGGTACTTCCTATATATAAGTGTTTGTATGGTATTACATATCGTAGCGTTATTTGAATCATTTCAATTTGAGACATATAACATTTTATACAAATAACATACTTTTCACAAGACATTGATTTACAAACAACTTATCTTATACAAACTCATTTTACATGGTTATTCATTTAACCATACATTATTCTCTTATTTATACATATCATCTGATCTTATCGTTTTTCAAATGATTTACAAGACAAAGCAAATTACAAGGTTCATGACTAAACAGTTTCTCAAACATAAGTCATGAATTCTGTTTTCACAAAACCTATGTATCTCACATGCATTTTTATGCTGACGTACCTATTTTCACATGTGTTTTCAGGAGATGATGCATAGGACTTATCAAGACATACTTAGGCGGACCTATGCCTTAGTGACTTAAAACGAGACAAGAACTAGTTAATTTATGTTATGTACTCTTTGGTTCTTGTTTAAAACAATGTAAACCTTCATGTTTGATTAATAAAGAGAAACTTCAATTGCCATGGATTTGAAACAATTAATTCTGTTACAACACTCCCCGACGTTTCCTCCACGTTTCGTTGTCTCACGTGGTCGGGGTGTGACAGAAAAGATGGTATCAGAGCCAATGGTTATAGGGAATTAGGTTATTAGTAATGCTTTGACCTAGTCTATAACCTTCTTAGGACCCTAACACAAGTTTTCTTGTGTTTAGTTTTAAAACAATACCGTCACTTATTCTTAGGTGATAACCACAACAAGAACATAAAATTCAAAACCGCTTTGAAAACTAATCATCTGTTCTAGGATGATTGATTACTAGGTTTTGAACCCTCTATTGTAAGGTTTTGAACCCCTTTAAGTTTTCAAAACCTCGTCAAAGTTTTGGGTCCTAAATAGTGTGAACACGTGCAAACTGGAAGGGTGGGTGCCTGTACCCTGAGTTTTCTATCTAAGGCTAGAGTGTTCGTACAAATCCACATAATCGGACCAGTCACTCTTACCAGGAAACTCTTGGGGTGAGTGTCCACTTATAGGCGAGCATGTCTTCGCGATACATTATTTTTGACCTATTTACTTTGATTAATCACCGGGGTCGTTTGTTTCTTTGTAGTAACAAACAAATGACCACTATCCTTGCTTTCATCAGATTTGTTTCATCTCATTCTTTTCGTCTAATTCTCTCACTCGTTTCCTTTCATGTTTCCTCTTTTAGAATGCCTCCTCGACGCGAAAACCAGATAGCGACTGCTGAACTGGCAGAAATCATTGCGCAGCAAATGGCTGCGCAATTCCCAAACCTCTTTGGTCAATGGAACCAAGCCAACAACAACAACAATGGCCCATGCAATTTCAAGAGTTTTAACTCGGCTAAACCACTCAAGTTTAGTGGTTCTGAGGGAGCGACTGGGCTTCTTCAATGGTTCGAGAGCATTGAGAATACTTTCCGCCATGTGCAGTGTCCTGACAATCGCAAGGTCGAGTTTACTTCGAGTGTGTTCCAGAAGAGAGCCCTTACGTGGTGGAACGGGGTTATGAGAGATCGTGGTGCAGAAGTTGCTCTAGCACAGACATGGGCTGAACTTAGGGCCCTTATGATGAAGGAATTATGTCCTTGTCACGAGATCAGGGCCTTGGAAAGGGAATTCGACAATCTTGAGCAAGACAGCGGTGAACATCGAGCATACACTGATCGATATGAGGAGTTGAGCCTGTTGTGTCCTACCATGGTCACGCCTTTGGATAAGGCAATCGAAAAGTACATTGATGGCCTCCCTGACTCAATACAAGACATTGTGACTGGTAGCAACCCTACTACAGTTAGACAGGCCATTGAGCTATCTGCAACCTTGACTGAATCAAAGATCAGGAAAGGTAAACTTTTCCGAAAAAGTGACAAGAAACCGGTCGAGGAATCGAACCCAATCGAGGAATCAAAGACCATGGATGAACAAACTGGATCCCCTAAGAGGTCAAAGAAGCGAAAGGCTTCTCAAAACTTCGCCATGGTTACTCACAATGATCAAGCCGTCCCCAACCAACCAGCTCAACCCCCTGCTAGGAAGCCATACAATGGAACTGCACCCTTGTGCAACCAATGTGGCCTACATCATCATGCTGGTGTGAAGTGCCGCACATGCCAAGTTTGCGGACTTATAGGTCATACAGCGAGGGTTTGCCCAACCGCAGCTGCACCAAATCAAGCTGGCAATAATCCTGCTCAAGCTCGTTTTCCACCGGGGTCTTGCTACAACTGTGGCGAGATGGGCCATTTTCGTAGGAATTGCCCAAGGCTTGCTAATGCAAATCCAGCGCAGGGATAAGCATCTGACCAACCAGAAGACAACATCGTTTAGAAATAATCACGTCTTATGTATTATTTTCTTTTGTTGTCAAGGTCCATGAAACAGTTGTTATCATTGTTTATAAATAAATCTTTTATTTACATTGCAATGTAATTATGTGGTTGTATGTATAAACAAACATATCTCTTACAATACCGACAATCAAGGAACCGTATTCCTTGAAGAACAGACTACCCCCAAATTTCTTCCATTGTATGATCTCTTGCGTTTTCCATGAAAATCCTAAGTACCCGTTTCTTCCAAGAGAAACAAAGCACGAGGTGCCAAGATAATAACAATTAAACAATTATGTGGTTATGTGCTTATGTGTTCCCTATTATGTGTCGTGTGATCCAGATTATGTTATCCAAATCCTCGTAGAATCTTACATATCCTTGTACAAGAGATTCGTAGTAGGATACCCAAAAGGCACTATCTAAAATCCTTAATGGACTTCTACGTTGTAGATAAGTCCCTTGGATTATAAAGTACTGCTTCATAATTAGACCCCTTGAGTGGTCTAGTTAAACTGGATGATATAGCTGAAAGGACTCCTTGGTGGCCTAATTAAGAAGATCCTCTGTTGACCTAATTAAAAGGACCCTATGGTAGTCTAGTCACCGTCATCACAAGTTTGATATCCTTCCCCACAACATTACAAAATGAACTGTGCGGACTGTGCAAGGAATTACGTAATTATGGATGCATACATAATTATGGAATTTAGTGCACAGAAATCACAACAAGTTCTATCATGTATCTAGAGTTAACCTTATTCATTTCCAATTCTGATGAAGCATCCGTTGAGGAAAAATGAACTAGCTATTCATTTTTCACTTCTGAAGAATATCTGTTGAGGGAATGAATATCCGTTTATCCTTCATTTCCAATTCTGAAGAATACCCGTTGAGGAAAATGACTCCGTTTGTTCATTTTCATTCTGAAGAGTATCCGTCGAGGGAAATCAATATCCGTTGTAAAATCCTTCATTTCCGTTTCTGAGGAAACAACCGTTGAAAATGACTCCGTTAGTTCATTTTCGTTTCTGAAGATTTTTCCGTTGAGGAAATGAATATCCGTTGTTAAATCCTTCATTTCTGTACCTGAGGAAGCAACCGTTGAAAATGACTCCGTTTGTTCATTTTCGTTTCTGAAGATTTGCCCGTTGAGGAAATGAATATCCGTTGTAAAATCCTTCATTTCCGTTTCTGAGGAAACAACCGTTGAAAATGACTCCTGATGACGGGGGTAGCTCAAACCTTAATAAACTGATTAGAGACACAACAGCTTAAAAGGTTAAAAGGTTAAAAGGTTCGGAAATGTTTCAACGGTCATGAACAGTAAAAAGGACAAGAACAGTGTCCGGTCACATCAACACTTAACGTGTGAAACCTCCTGCCCAGCTGCAACCAGACCATGTGGGAGAGCACACCCTTTTGTCCGCAGGTCCAAACCCTTCAACCCCCAAAATGGGCAAACCCCTCACTGCAAGCACAGATTCACTAGTCACGGGTTTCTCCTTTGAGAAACACCTTCCCCTATAAAATGCAGGCCATTTCAGCATACAAAACACTCCAGGATCAGCAGATATCACTCTAACTCTCTGATTCTTCCTCTCCCTATTGAGAACTAGCTTCAAGCTTGCTTCTCTTCTTCACACTAAATAATTCATCTTCTCCAACGATAACTTTCTGGGCTGATTTCTAATCAGTTCAAGATCTAAGGAGGATAAAAACAATACTAGTGAACCTCTCTCCACGTCTTGCAAACGTGGGGGGACCCCACGACCTGCGTTAGGCTAATCGAACCCCTGAACCCTTTTACCCAGAGATGTCGCTACAGGCCTTGGTCTATTATTTGTTGTATCAACAAGTTGGCGCCCACCGTGGGGCTACGCCGCTAACTTTATCTTAAAGACCAGTTGTGTAGCTCCATTTTCTCTTTACATCATGTCTGAAAGCGAGTCTCTCGGTTAGGTAAATCAGGTTCCTAACAACACCGATTTAACACCAAGTTCCGGTCGGATCTCACCGGTCAAATCTACATTTCTTTATACTCCCGGAAGTACTCCACCGGGATATGTTCCCGGAGTTCGCTTCTTTTCAAACACCAACCCCATCTCGGTCAGGGGTTGCACCTACTCAAATCGATGCAATGCATACACCGGAACGCATAGATCTAACACCCGAGGGAGTAGCTAGAAATTTCTTACAACTGAGATTTCTTCTCAACTAGCATGTGACCTTAGAAAGAAAAAAAAAAGGGTGTGAATAAGACTAAATTATGAGGAGTCTAAACCCTCATTATCACCTGGCCGTCCATCTCTTCCTTTTAGCAGCTCACGTTCAACCACATCTTACCTTGAAGCTGGTCCTAGTGTGACAGACCAACCACTCAAGCCTTTAAGCTTCTGGGAGGCCAAGTTCAACCGCTTTTTCCTTATTTACCTCCCAACCCGTTACAACCGGTGCACCTATTGGGCATAAAACCACTTTTGATCAATTATGGTAAGTCACCAACTTCAAGTGTTCCCCCTCCCATTGCTACTTCGTGAAAACCAGCCATGGCCACTCTGCCTTCGGCTCGTGGTATGGTCATGAACACATCCATGGGAATGCCTTATACAGTAAGCCTTTAAGGCTTTAACCTTATGACACAGATGATGACATCTTTCATAAGTACCATTAGAAAGCCTTTAACGCTTTAACCTTATGCCCTAGCTGATGACACAGACGATGGCACAATTTCCTTTGCAGCACGTGAAAGTTGGATAATGACACAGAAAGCCTTCAAGGCTTTAACCTTAACTTCATCAACCAAGTGCCAACCACTCACCAGGGTACCTCAAGCGGTAACCTAGCTTCAAGGGTAGTAAAATACCTCTAAAAACCTTACAAGCCCAACAACTTGTCTTGCTTCTCCCAACAAATTGTTGAGTACGAGTTTCAAACCCAGATAAAGATGCTATCACGGTACTGAAGACTACCTCCAAATCTTCGTCGGGACAGCAAGAGTTGAAAAATGACCCAACTCCGAATGTTGTCTCATGTTCAGGTAAACCCTTGAAGGGTCTTCGCGCATATGGTTCAATGACCTTCCTGGACGAAGCGTTCAGACCTTTGACGATCTTAGCAAAAGTTCCTATAAAAACATGGGTATGTTAAGGACGCCACGATAATCTTCCAGATCAAACAACGTGATGATGAAAGTCTCAGAGACTTCATCGAAAGTTACAAGAAGGAAGGTATAACTTACACCGATGAAAAGATTAGGGTTGCAGGGTTCATGAATGCTATAAATTCCAAATATCTCACAGAAGACTTCAATAAATGCCTGCCCAAAACCCTTGAAGAAACACTCGAAAGGGCTGAAGCCCACATTCGAGGAGAATAAGCTGTAGACATCAAAGAACAAAATAAAGACTCTTAACTGGAGCTTCCAGTATGGCTCTTACGACAAACAGTTCAAAGGTTCGGATTCCAGAAGGCCTGAAGGCCGGAACCCTCCAAGCCAAGAAAATACCATAAACTTTACAGCCTTAACCAAGGCTACATAAGAGATCTTGGCAACCGAGGAGGTAAAACACAGCTTCCACCCTCCTCAACCTTTGCCAAAAAACAAAAGATTGGAAAAATCAAGACAGTATTGTGAGTTTCACGAATAGAAAGGTCATCATACCAATAATTGCTTCCAACCCAAAAAGAGGATCGAAAAAGCCGTCAAGTCCGAACTGGCTCACTTGGTTAAAGGGGTCAAGGACAAAATGGTTGAAGAATAAAAGTAGGAAGTGAACATGGTCGACCTTGAAAACAAAGCTTTAACCCTCTCAGCTGATGAAAAGCTTGAAACGCTTTAACCCTCTCAGCGACGATGAGCGTTCAAAGCTTCAACAGTCTTAATCCTCCAAAATCATGCTTGAAAACAAAGCTTTAACCCTCCCAGCTGATAAAAAGCTTGAAATGCTTTGACCCTCTCAGCGACGATGAGCGTTCAAAGCTTCAACAGTCTGAATCCTCCAAAATCATGCTTGAGAAATGCTTTAACCTTCTCAGCTGATGAAAAGCTTGAAACGCTTTAACCCTCTCAGCGACGATGAGCGTTCAAAGCTTCAACAGCCTGAATCCTCCATCGAAGGTATCGCAGACATACCTACCAAGCCTTTAGGCCAAATAACCCCTAATGTTTGTTTAGCGAAAGAACAAAGGGACGAACCGAATAACTCACTTTTGCGGTGATCAATATCCCTTCCAACTATGATATCATCATAGGAAGGCCAGGGCAAGGTGTGTTCGGAATGACAGTTTTAGTTGGTCAAGGCACTGTGAAGTTTCCCACTGAAAAAGGGATCACAACCCTTCAACCTACCTAAGAAGCTTTTGTGGTTGAAGGGGAAAGCTCAAGAAAGGACGAAGACGATGAACAAGGGTTGAACATAAACCCAAAATATCGTCAACAGTGGATAAGGGTAAACACTAACCTTTACAATGAAACCCTCTCATACCTTGAAAAGCTGCTCTTGCACTATGTATTTGCTTGATGCCCCGATGATATGACCGGCATCCCTCGTAGCATTGTTGAAACATGAGTTATGGATCCCACCCGATGTTAAGCCCATTATACAAAAGAAACGGAGTCAAGCCCCTAAAAGAAGCCTTGCAGAACGCCAAAAGATGGAAAAGCTTGTTCTAGCCGGAACCCTTCGAGAGGTCAAGAATCAATCATGGGTGGCCAATCCGATAATGGTTTAAAAACCCGACAAGTCTTGGAGGATGTATATCGATTTTAAAGACTTGAACAAAGCACGCCCAAAGGATTGCTACCCGCTGCCCTGGATAGACCTCAAGGTTAACTCACTCACGGGCTTCTCGTGTTTTCTTGACACCTAAAAGGGTTACCATCAGATCCTAATGAAAGAAGAAGACGAATAAAAAACCGCATTACACACTGATAAAGGTATATTTTTCTACCAAAAAATGCCTTTTGTTTTAAGAAACGCAGGTGCCACTTATCAACGCCTGGTTGACAAAGCGTTTACCGAACAAACTGGCAAAAACATAGAAGCTTATGTTGAAGATTTGATGATCAAGAGCAAAACGGAATACCAAATGCTCAATGACATACAAGAAACCTTCCAAACCTCGAGAAAGATAAACATGAAAGCTTAATCCAGTCAAGTGCTCGTTTCTAGGGCACATCATGGAGAAACAAAGCATAAAAGCCAACCCTCAAAGGATGTGCTAACAAGAAAGACTTTCAATGGAAAGCTTACAGCTTTGAAGCGTTTTACCTCAAAAGGAAGCCTTCAACCAAATGAAGCAACATTTAGCTTCACTCCCAGCCATTTCGGCTCAAGAAACAGGAGAAACGGCCTCTATCTACCTTTCGATTGCTGAAAATACCATAAGTACGGCTCTAATCATTGAACGAAACAAAGTTCAGATACCCGTTTACTTTTTCGAAACTTCAAAATTAGCAGAAATCAAAAATTCTTCTTTGAAAAAAAAAAAACTTGCTCCAGCCCTAGCCCAAACGGCTAGAAGGCTTCGAAGGTACTTTCAGTCACACCCGATACAAGTGATCATTGACTAACCAATTAAGAATGTGCTTGAAAAACAAAAAAAATTCGGAAGATTAGCCAAATGAGTTGTGAAACTAGGTGAACACAAAATCACCTATGTCCTGAGAAAAGTTGTCAAAGCTCAAATCTTGGCTGACTTCATCTTGTAAGTCCCTAAAGAAGCCATAACAGAAGTTAATACAACTGTAGCTGAACCCTCCAACCCTGATACCTGGAAGCTCTTTACCGACGAAGCTTCCAGCATTGAAGGGTCAGGAGCAGGGCTAGTTCTAATTGATCCTAACGAATTGTAATTCACGTATGCCCTTCGTCTTGAATTTCAGACTACAAACAACAAAGCTGAGTATGAAGCATTAATTGCTAGGCTCAAGCTTGCAAAATATGGGTGTCAAAATGCTTCAAGTCTTCACAGACTCGTTGCTTGTTTCAAACCAAATAAGTGACAACTACATAGCCAAAAAAATGGGGGTTCAAAAGCTTCAAGTCCTTACAGACTCTCTCAAGCTAAGACAATAACAGCTACATAGCAAAAGAACCCAACATGTATTAGTACCGAGAGAAATCAAAGGAATTGATGAACACATTTCAAACATTTTCCATCAAAAAAGTTCCAAGATCTCAAAACAAGAGAACTAATGCACTAAGCAAACTTGTATCTCCTACGTTTGCCCACCTCACCAAGAAGGTACTAATTGAGGTGTTAAAAACCTCATCCATCCAAAGACTTGAGGTTCAAGATGTGATCACTAAAAAAGGGCCAAATTGGATGACTCCCATTGAAAGGTTCCTCAAAATGGTGAATTACCTAATGACCAGACCGAGGCTAAAAGGGTTCGTATCAAGTCAAGGCAATACGTGTTACAAGGAGATATTCTTTACAAAAAGGATACCTTGCACCACTACTTAGATGCGTTGGCCCATAACAAAGCCAATATCTGATCAAAGAGGTTCACGAAGGGATATGTGGAGCTCATTGTGGCCCAAAATCGGTAGTGTCAAAGTTAATGAACCTCGAACACTTTTGGCCTTCCATGCATCGAGATACCTCCGAACAATTGTGAAAGTATAAAGCTTGTCAGTTACATGCTCCGGTACCCAAAAGCCTCAAACATGACCCTGTTCCTATCTCCTCGACTTGGCTATTTCACAAGTAGGGAATCAACATCGTTGGTCCATCCCCACTAGCCAAATGAGGAGTCAAGGTCTTATTGGTAGCCGTGAACTACTTCACCAAGTGGCCAAAAGTAAAACTATTGGCAAAAATCTCAGGGAAACAGGTCAATGATTTTGTTTACGAAAACATAATCTGTCGTTTGGGCTCCAGGGGTACTAGTTACGGATAACGGGAAATAGTTTGCCGAGAAACCTTCTAGCTCCTGGTGCAAGGAGTTCAAAATAACTCAAGTATTCGGCTCGGTAGCTTACCCACAATCCAACGGCCAGGTTGATAGGATAAACCACAACATTGTTGAAGGGATTAAATCTCGATTAGGAAGATACGACAACAACTGGCTCGAATAGCTTCCCAATGTGCTATTGGAAATTCAAACAACCGAGAAAATGAGCCACAAAGAAAATACCCTACAGCCTAGTGTTTGGATCAGAGGCTGTAATCCTAGTTGAAATAGGAGCAACAACACAAAGAACAATTAACATCGACCTCAAGCCAAATAAGAAAGAGACGATGTTGAATTTGAAACTCCTCGAAGAGGCTCGTGATCAAGCAGCCATACAAAAAGCAAGGTACAAGCAAAACATGGAATTATATTACAATACACGGGTGAAGCATGAATGCTTCAAGCCTGAGGACCTTGTGCTTCGAAATAATGAGTCCTGCAAGAAAGAAAGCCAAGGAAAGCTTGGCCCTAAGTAGGAAGGGCCATACACTATCCTTAAAGCCTACAAAGGGGGATCATCTGGTAGGCCCGCAAGGAAAAAAGCTTCCCCACCATTGGGATGCCAAAAACCTTAAAAGGTTCCATGTTTAACCAAAACGTGTTACAAATAGTTCCAAAAAGTTGTTCTATTCCCCTAGTAATCAAAGTACTTTGAAATGAATGAACAATGAATCAAAATTTGTCTTTCTATCCTATAATCAGGCTGAGAACCTAGCAAGAAACTCCATGGCAAGGGCCATGTAAGGGGATGAGCTCCCAGGCCACATCGCTCAATAGGTTCAAGGGTTGAATGGACCTATATAAGGGGTGAGTTCCTAAATCAATACAACTCCATGAGACTCATAGAAATCTTAAAAAACATGTCTCATAGACGGGTTTGAACAGCCTACACCGAATGTTCCTTAAGCCCCAACATTGGCTTACGAACCAAAAAGACTCTAAGTGAATGTTAGACATAGGATAGAGGTTGTATCTTCTTGTTAAAAATATCCTAAGGCTAAGTGACTGCAGCACTGAACCCTTTAAGGTATAAGCAACATAAGATGCACCGCTCAAAACAAAGACAACATACAAAACCAATGAAAACGCAAGGGAATAAATAGAACAACATAGCAAGATAAGTTAAAGATAGCAAGGGTTATACTGTCCATCAAACATAAAACAGTGTCCACAAGCCTTCAAGTCTTTAACCACCAAAGGACCTAAGCGGTTCCTTTAAAACAAAAAGATGTCTAAGCAAACAATTCATAACATTGTTCGGCATGCTAAGAAAGCTATGAATTAAAGTTTCTTCTTCATTTGGCAGCATCAGAGACGATAGACTTTGCTGCATCATCCTTATTCGAAACCCCATCATCTTGGGTGTTTTTAGTCATCCTCTTTTTCCTCCCTACGACACCCGTTGTCTCGGAGGCTTCAAGGCTTGAACCCTTTGAGCCCTCACCACCTTCAGAACACGTTTCCTCGCTATCTCCAGAGAAAGGACATTTCTTCGAGAGGGACTTCAACACTTCGTTACAAACAGCCTCATTAAGGCCCTTGGGCTTTAGCTCCCGCGAGACAGACAAAGGTTTACCAAAACACTTGGAGACTTCACCCACATAAGGGTAAATCATATGCTCAATCTTAAAAAGTTGTTCCCTTGAAGACTTTGAAGGCTTTGGGTTGAAAAAGAGAAGACTTTTCCCAAGGCTCCCCAGGTTCACAAAGCTTTGTAACCAGCAAACAAACCTTGGTGTCTCCCATGAGCAAGAAGCTTGGTGTACACATCACCCAAGACTTTATTGAACTCCGACAAATGGAGAAGATAGGTAACCACTTGCTGGAATCCATGCTCAATGAGCCATTCATTATCAGTAGTTGCTTGGGCAAGTGAAGCCTTTAACCCTTCTTTTTCCTCTAATAAGGCCCTTTTCTGAACAACCAAGGCAGCCTTATCGACCCAGACTTGAACCTTGTCAGCCTCCAAGCGTTTTTCTAACTCAACCACATCAGTCTTGTGCGGGAAGAAACTCCTCAAATCTTCAAACAACAATGCTTTCTCCTTCTCAGCGTAGCCCTCAGCTTCTTTCAAAGCAACCATTAAAGCTTTCATCTCATCCCTCCTCACCGAAAAAGACTTCATATTCTTGCATCCTTTTGCGAAATCAGGATACACCCTCAAGAAGCAAGGTAGCAAGGTTTCAAGCACCCATCAACATTTTCGAAATCATTAGTTCATCGTCCATACATGAGCAAGAACCTCGAACAGTAGGAGGAGCAAAATGGGTAAGAACATCCTCACAAACGGACGAATACTTGAAGCCGTCACCAACTGTGACCTTCCAATCCGGCACATAAACCTCTTCGGGATTAACATTGGTGGAACCTTCACCACCTTCCCCGAAACCCTTCAAGCATACAACCTTCTTACCCGCTGCTTTACTCTCCTTACCAATCACCAAGGGCAACTCTTTATCTTTTTATTATGTTCTCTAAACCCCAACTTCCAAGTCGTCCGAAGCCTCTATATCATTACTCGGTTGCACTGGCTCGGAGGCCGATAGTTGGTTAGCTCTTTTTAACATACGTCGGGTTAAACAATGGGTAGAAGCCTTGGAAGCACTGACCCTAGTAAAGCCTTTGACATTTGGAAGGTTCACATAACCTGAACCCTCGAACCTGTGTTCAGCACCTCTGGAAACAACATCTTCACCGGGGTAGCCTCAGCATCCCCAAACACAACATCAGAGGTATCATCACTCTTGGTAAAGCATAAGGCAAAACATCATACCCTGATCATACCTCATGAGCACAGGGTCACGATCCGGCCTGTCCCACACGGTGCTCACACCCATCAACACTAAAAGGTGTTCAGGAAAGGGAAGAAGCCTTGAAGGACACTTCCTAATGGCTTTTAAACAATCTAGTTCAGACTCAAATGGCTTAAGCTTGTTTAACATAGCATCAGGGTGCCTCCAAACAAGCTTGAAGAAAACAATGGACTCGGAAATCCGGAAAATTCGGTCCTTCCAAGAACAAACGGTAGTAACCATTAAGGAAGTCAAACAAACATCAACTTGGGATGTCTCAAACGTGACCCAATCGTCGTTCTTGGGCAGCCGTAAGAAACATCGAAAAAACAACGATGGGTCATACCATATCACAAGACCTCAAAGTGTAAAGTCCCAGCAAAACCTTAAGGGTGTAACTGACCAAACGACACATGATAATACTCTAAAACATTCAGAACAAAGACTGAAAACGAATGACGCAAGTTGGAATACTCAGCAATAAAGAGCAATGGAACCAACGGGACACTAATCGATCGATTTGCCAAAACCCAGAACCACCGGATTAAACTTTAGATCGATCCCCCATTCTTTACAAAAAGCCTCAACTTCCTCTTGAGTGAGACAAGTTGAAGCCTTCAAGCCTTAAAACCTTCAAGCCTTAAAACCTTGAAGCCTATCACATCTACTATCATTCTGAAAATCAAATCTCAAAACTCAAACGCCTTAAAGCCTTGAAGCCTTTAAGCAATAAAAAATAATGTGTAAAAGTCAGAAGCATTTGAGCTTACATCCCAAACACCTCTGACTTGGGGGGCTGATGACGGGGGTAGCTCAAACCTTAATAAACTGATTAGAGACACAACAGCTTAAAAGGTTAAAAGGTTAAAAGGTTCGGAAATGTTTCAACGATCATGAACAGTAAAAAGGACAAGAACAGTGTCCGGTCACATCAACACTTAACGTGTGAAACCTCCTGCCCAGCTGCAACCAGACCATGTGGGAGAGCACACCCTTTTGTCCGCAGGTCCAAACCCTTCAACCCCCAAAATGGGCAAACCCCTCACTGCAAGCACAGATTCACTAGTCACGGGTTTCTCCTTTGAGAAACACCTTCCCCTATAAAATGCAGGCCATTTCAGCATACAAAACACTCCAGGATCAGCAGATATCACTCTAACTCTCTGATTCTTCCTCTCCCTATTGAGAACTAGCTTCAAGCTTGCTTCTCTTCTTCACACTAAATAATTCATCTTCTCCAACGATAACTTTCTGGGCTGATTTCTAATCAGTTCAAGATCTAAGGAGGATAAAAACAATACTAGTGAACCTCTCTCCACGTCTTGCAAACGTGGGGGGACCCCACGACCTGCGTTAGGCTAATCGAACCCCTGAACCCTTTTACCCAGAGATGTCGCTACAGGCCTTGGTCTATTATTTGTTGTATCAACAACTCCGTTAGTTCATTTTCGTTTCTGAAGATTTTTCCGTTGAGGAAATGAATATCCGTTGTTAAATCCTTCATTTCTTTACCTGAGGAAGCAACCGTTGAAAATGACTCCGTTTGTTCATTTTCGTTTCTGAAGATTTGTCCGTTGAGGAAATGAATATCCGTTTGACTATCCTTTTTCATTACTGTTTCTGAGGAAGCACCCATTGAAAATGACTCCGTTTGTTAATTTCTGTTTCTGAAGATTTGTCCATTGAGGAAATGAATATCCGTTTGTTTCTCCTTTTCATTTCCATTTCTGATGAAGCACCCGTTGAAAATGACTCTGTAAGTACATTTTACGTTTCTGAAGAATGTCCGTTAAGGAAATGACAGGATTGTGCCTTACATATCTCTGGTGGTTATTTGACACAAAGTCACAAATAGACTCCTACGAATAAATTTCGGGACGAAATTTCCTAAAGTAGGGGAGACTGTAACACCTGGGTCACTTCGACCATCAAACAAATACCAAGCCAATGAAATATTGTATTTCATACTTGGGATCTGTATAAATATGTGTATCTTTTGCACATATCAATTCTTGTTCGATTTCAAGCTCTAAATCGCTTTCTGGAAGGTTATACGCGCACTGATGCGTAAATATAACCAGTTTAACGCAACAAACACTCCGGAATAGTGAAATAGGCTTAACATACCTTAAATAACCTTTACATAACTTAGAAATAAGTTTTGAAGGCTTTGGTATGGCAAAATCAAGTTAAATCGCCTACAGGGACTAAATTTGACAAACTACGAAAGTATGCCAATTTGAACTGTAACAGACATTCCGGAACATGGCCATAAGTTAAACTTACCATAAATATCCTTTATATAGCTTAGAAATAGGCTTTGAGTGGTTCGGTGTGCTAAAATAAACTTTTGGGTCATTCAGGGACTAAAAGCGTCAAAAAGTGCACAAGTTTGCATTTTCGCGCATAGCTTACGTTCTGAATACATCCGGACATCCAAAAATTTATGTAAGCACTAAAATATTTTATTTTAGTGTTTGGCATAAGAAAAATCCATTCGTCACACAATTTGGATCGTTTTTCGCGCTTGTGCGCATTCCGTCGTAATTAAGCGATCATCGCGATCGTGCGGCCAAACAAACCAACATCCGGCATATTTTTGAGCATGTTTCATGTCCACAATGTTTAGGCATCATTTTAGGGCCTTAAAGTTGGCTTTACGGGCCTTAGAAGTGTCGGGAATGGCCTTAAAACACCACAGGGACTAAAACTGTCATTTCTGAAAGTTGGTTCTGATCAGACAAGGCCAGGCGGCCTGCCTAAGTTTTGTGTGTATCCTGATGCGGGCCGCGTCAGCCTTCCAGGCCAGATTAACTGAATTTAACAGCAGATTACAGCTGGTAAACTCACAACCACACACTCATACTTGCCCTTTCAGCTCATGAGAGGCCATTTTTAGTCACCACAACATTCCAACAAGTGTACGCACGAGATTCGATCACGTTATCCAAGAAACGATCTTAACGGTTCGAAGAATACTATAAATACCCAACCCACTTCATTGCAAAACCCACTAGAATCTGATTTGAGAAGCTCTAAGTTGAAACCTTTGTTTCATACCTGAGCTACTTGAATCAAGATTTGCATTCGGGGACCCTTCGTAAGTATTCCTTCGTTCTTTTATTGCTTTTCGAGTCCTAAAGTAAAACCTTGTTTAACTTTCTGCATTGACCAGTTTATGGTCAATGCGAAGTTCGTTTGAACTTCGCAACGTGAGCGTAATCACGATGGTTATAGTCCCGTGTGACTATGCCTACTGATTACCACGTTGTCTAGGGTCGTAAGGGTAAGCGATCTGATAAATCGCTTATACCTTCGAACCCGACCCATTTGGTCGATCATTAGGATCCGACCAAACACCTTAGGTGACCATAGTATATAGGGAATAACCTTCCGAGGTTATACCTTATGGTCGCTTCGTTAAATAGTTGTATGATAGGTAGTTTATATGCCTTAGGTAAATTACCAAAATACCCTTTTCATGTGTAATTGGTAATTAAGCATATGTAACCTAAACTTTCGTCACTTAACTGATTATGTAACATAATTAAACATTTTAGGCATATAATACTTGTCGTAGGACTAGTTAGGCGAACGCGTTTCACGCGAACGACGCGTTAAAGTAGCATAAGCTACCTTAATGGGTCGCGATGGGTCGAAAGCACTTATGTTAGGTTTCATTTAGTATGTAGGCTTTGTTAAAACCATATGACACGAGTCTCCATACTCGTTTGGTTTACGAACCCTCATTCTATCTAAACCCTCCGATTTAGGTCCGGTTTATTAACATAGTTATCTATATTAGGTGCCGTTTGATTCCGGGATCTCTAGCATTGCTTGGTGGTTATCTTAGGACTTCTGAGCAATCTCATGTGAGTACATAGACCCCTCTTTTACTGTTTTCCAAACTGTTTTGGGGTGAAACACATGTGCCTACTTGTTACTTTCGTGCTTTCCTGCTTTCACATCATATACTTGCTATGTTCATTAGTACATTTATAGTACATGATTTCATCACATTTTATGCTATGTATGCCCATTGTGTGCGTACTTAGTACATTGCCTTACATTACATGCTATGTATGCCCATTGTGTGCGTACTTAGTACATTGTTTTACATTACACTTATGCTATGTATGTCCATTGTGTGCATACTTAGTACATTGTTTTACATTGCATTTCTGTAGCATATGCTCATCCAGCATATGAACACATTATACTACATTTTGAACCGTTGTAACCATTTGACTATGTGAACCGTCGTAACCCTTTGATTATGTGAACCGTTTGTAACTATTGAACCGTGTGAGCCATTTGTATCTGTTGACATGATTTACATTTGACAATAGACATTTGACTATACATAAACATTTCTACAATTGTTAAACATTACATCTTGGTGGTTTGGTTTGAGTAAGTGATTTAAGTAACAAGGCGTGTGTAATATGATACAAGCATGGTGGATACGCCGCTGGTACTTCCTATATATAAGTGTTTGTATGGTATTACATATCGTAGCGTTATTTGAATCATTTCAATTTGAGACATATAACATTTTATACAAATAACATACTTTTCACAAGACATTGATTTACAAACAACTTATCTTATACAAACTCATTTTACATGGTTATTCATTTAACCATACATTATTCTCTTATTTATACATATCATCTGATCTTATCGTTTTTCAAATGATTTACAAGACAAAGCAAATTACAAGGTTCATGACTAAACAGTTTCTCAAACATAAGTCATGAATTCTGTTTTCACAAAACCTATGTATCTCACATGCATTTTTATGTTGACGTACCTATTTTCACATGTGTTTTCAGGAGATGATGCATAGGACTTATCAACACATACTTAGGCGGACTTGTGCCTTAGTGACTTAAAACGAGACAAGAACTAGTTAATTTATGTTATGTACTCTTTGGTTCTTGTTTAAAACAATGTAAACCTTCATGTTTGATTAATAAAGCGAAACTTCAATTGCCATGGATTTGAAATAATTAATTTTGTTACAACACTCCCTGACGTTTCCGCCACGTTTCGTTGTCTCACGTGGTCGGGGTGTGACAGTCGCCGTCCAACCGGACTACCGTCCGACCATATGATCATCTGAACGGATTGTCATCCGCACGATTGGCCGTCCGATCGACCGACTTGAACGATAGAGATACTTCAATGTTTTCAAAATGCTACAACGAAAACTTCAAAGGACAAGCCATCATACACAAACACATCCTCATCATAGGAAGAAACAATCCACTCGAATAGTCATCCGACTGGACTACCGTCCGACCGGATGACCATCCGAACAGATTGTCATCCGCATAAACAAGCAGTCCGATCGGATTACCATCTGACCGAACTGCTATACGACCCATTCACACTTGATATCGTTTTACGAGTCACTTTTCGTTATGCTATCAAACTATTCAGGCTAACTTTACTCGCTAAGCGCTCCCTTCAATCCATCAACCGCTGTGAGTATACTCGATCCCTTTTTGCTTTAAGCACATTTGGGTGTTACATGCGAACTGCCTCGGGCAGTCAACCCGTAGTCATTGGTATCGATGGATCTATGTCGATAACTAACGTGCTTCATTTCTCTATGTGTACGTGCTGGTTATGCGTAAACGAATTCGAACTCTATATGCTATTATCAAACTTGTATGCTCACCGTTACATTATATGTATTGACTCTATTTTAATGTATGTGATAGGTGCTTAAGTTGTTTGTATGCCTTGCTCACTGTGAAATCGAGGCTAGGAAAGGTCTAGGATGCTCTCTACGCAGTGATGAAAACGAAGCTAGGAAAAGAGGTCCTAGAAACCAATAAATAAACTATCTATGTATAAATCTGAGTTGTCGAAACAGAATTATTTGCCTAGATTTTATCTGTAATAATTTGTTTACTGTTTGAGACATGGTATGGGACATGTTATGTTAAATTAAATGGTAATAATAATTGTTATGGAAACTTATGGACAATCTGTTTCGCTCAGTGCCATGACCCGATGATTCCGCCATCGGTTGGGGTGTGACATCTAGAGCTAGAGAGAGAAAGTCTAGAGAGAGAAAGTGACGTCGTGATTCAGGTGCTTGTACGTTTTCAGATTTATCAATGGAATCACAGATTATATTACGTCCTGTGTGTTCGGTCACGTTCGTGTACGGATTCCGCACGTTACACGAGTCGGTTCACAATCATTTCGGAGTCGAAAACCGATCCTTCAAGTGGTATCAGAGCAGGAGCTCGATTGCACGGATCAATCACACAAAATCGCACAAGAATTCATCAGATTCAGTTCAAAAATCGCATCAGATTTGTTCAATTTCTTCATCTTTTCATCTCTCTCACTTCTTGACTGAAAAACGCAAAATTAAAAGGGTTTTTACAGTTAAAAATCACTGATTTTTGGATATGTTGTGCGAAAATCATTGATCTAAAGTCTACAAATTTTCAGATCATAATTCAAAGCGGTTTGAGAGAAATCTTGATTTTTGTGGTTCGAAAATATTTAAAATGTTAACTGTTGCTGCTGTTGTCATTCATGATGGTCACCGATAGGATGGCAATCCGATCGGATGACCATCCGATCCAAACTTCACTCGATCCATTGCATTGTTTAATAGTCAACTGATTCAGTCAATTTTTCAGTTCCATTTATTTCATCACGTGATAGTGGTCCAATTAGTTTTTAAAACCCAAACTATTATCTGCCATTACTATCGATTTAAAAATCATATGTCAGATCACATGTGAAGAGCTTGGAGTATATTAATTGTTTGCATGTGAAGACTTTAACTGAATGTTTTTTTTATAAAGTCAATAGTGGAATTTATAGGTCCAATGATAATTGAATGCAAAGGATAGTTGTCAGCATATGCATGTGATATTCAATTGAAAAAATCAGATTGCATGTAAGCATTTTGTTACAAAGTATCAAGTGGTGCAATCATCGAACGGCCACTCGATCGAGTAGCCACTCGATCCAAAGTACCAAAGTTCATTTGTTTTATATATCAATTAGTGTCACTCGATCGAGCCGCCACTCGATCGAGCCGCCACCCGATCCAACATTTCACTCGTTCCAAATCATATATAGTGTAGCACAATCATCGAGTGGTGACTCGATCGGGTCACCATCCGATACCTTGTCTATCCATTCAACATTGTGTCTGATCTGGTCGGTGTGATTTATAAGTCAATGTTCTTGTGATTATCGGCCCAATCAATTGAAATTGTTGTGTCAGTCTGTCATGATTAACTCCATTACACATTAATGGCCCATGTGACTCTTATATAGATCTCGGCCCAAGATACTCAGAACATATAGTCTTTTGTCATTTTATACATAACGGTCCAATAAAACAAATTGACTAAACCTTGTTTGTCGACCATGTTTAAATAATACTCAAGAGTTTTCAATTGCATTAAAAAGTTTGTCAGGAATTTAATGGTCATCATGTGTTTCATGTAAATCTATTAAGTGAGGTCCAATAGGATGAAATTTGGATTGTTGATTGTCGGCCATTTCCAAGTGTTTGCATGTTATAATTGGAAGTCTTGAACAAAATCAAGTTGAAAAGTAGCATAATCGTCGGACGGCTTCTTGATCGGATCACCGTCCGATCCGTTGCACTTTGTTTGTTTTGTTAAAGACCAATCATTGAGCGGTGACTCGATCGGATCACCATCCAATCCTTTTCACATTTTCATATTTTAACTTGTTGTGCATAGTGTCGAACGGCAATCCGTACGGATTGCCATCCGATCCTAAACTCTTCATTTGCTTGTGATTCAGGTTCAAGTGTCGGATCTCCACTCGATCGGGTCTCCCACTAGATCGGACGACCTCCTTCTCGATCGGACGACGACGACCTCCCACTCGATCGGACGACATCCCACTCGATCGGACGACATCTCACTCGATCGGATCACCATCCGATCCTCAACATATATTGTTCAAGTATCGGATACCCACTCGATCGGATCACCGTCCGATCCAGAGCATATTGTTAGGCATCGGATCGTCACTCGATCGGATCAACATCCGATCCGCTGCCATCCGATCATTGTTACTGATTGACTTTGGTTGACCTCACTCGATCGGATACCCAACCAATCCAGTTGTTTGATTTTTTTTCTCTGATCGTGTTTGTTCGTTTGCAGGTGTGATTCGAGGAGATAACATCATGGCTGAAGAGTTCTACAACACTTTTTACAAAGCGTTCACGTCAGAATCTTCCGAAACCTCAACCGTTACACCAAAAACCATAACAAAAGCAATCGATGATAACATTAAACATGATAATTTCTACATAACTTATTCGAAACCACCTAAACTTGAAAGTATAGAAGATTACACATGGTGGAAAGAGAGATTTCTGAACTGGACAAAGGCATATGCTCACGAAAGTTGGTTCTGCTTGGAGTTTGGATATAGCCGACCGATAAACGATAAACATGAAGAGATTCATCTCAATGATCTTTCCAATGAAGAAAAACGAAAATTTTCATACGAACAGAAAATGATTGCATTGATTCAGCAATCTATCAAAGATGATATTTTCTCTTTATTAATTCATGATGGTTCTTCAAAATCGGTTTGGGAAGTGTTAAGGGTTAAAGCTGAGGGTGGCAAACAAATTAAAAAGAACAAAATTGCTTTACTTAAAAAAGAATTTGATTTGTTTGACGGTTTAAAAGGAGAATCGGTGAGACAAATGATAGAAAGATTTTGTCACCTTAAAATCGAACTCGATAGGTTTGAAATTTTCAAAACACGTGAGGAAATCATTGATAAAATCATTGAAGCGTTACCACGAGCTGATCAGTGGCAAACGTTCGTGTTTATTTTGAAAAATGATGTATTGTTTTATACAATTACTCTTGATGTTTTGATAGAAAAGATAGAAAGTCATGAGCTTGAGCTGCAAAAGCAAAGCAAGATGAGCAATTCTTCGCATCACCAGAATGTCGGTCTTTACTACAAGGGCAATGTACCTTCGGTGACTGTAAGTGAATCACCAAAGATGGGATTCAGTGCTGAGAAGTCAGAAGAACCACAGAAAAGCTCATCAAGCTACGATCCAGGATATCATTCATCGTCAACAACATCAAACTCTGAAGAACCTGAAGAGATTCTCTGCAACATCGCCTTAAAGCTAAAGAAGTCTTCGTCAATGAACATCAACACTGCTAAACAACAAATGAGTCTTCTGGGATCAATTCTGGAATCATACGAAGATCTGGTAGCTGGGAAAATTGGAAATTCCGAACTGACAAAGGAAGATTATGACCAGATCGATCCAAAAGAGATGGAGCTCATTGATCTGAGATGGTGTTTGGCAAGCTGCATTCGACGAGCTCAGCGGTTTATGGATATTACTGGTAGACAATCAATCTGTGGACCATCAACAAAGCTGGAATTCGATAAATCAAAAGTGACCTGCTTCTAATGCAAGCAAAAAGGTCATTTCAAAAGAGAATGTAGAAACTCTGCTGTTGAAGAAAGAGCTAATCCATTTAAAGAAGATTACTATCAAAAGGCGATCTATCACAAGAACAGAGAGGAATCACCAAGGTTGAAACAAATTGAAGATAATCCTGAAAATGAGAAATCAAGAGCTTGTATTGTGATTCAAGATGATGAAGGGTTTGACTGGAGCGAATTCCTTCCAGAAGATGATCTTGTTGATGATAGGTTCACAGCTCATGGCAAAACTATATCATCAAACATACATCGTGCATTTGTTTCCGAGATAAAGGAAAGAAGTCGAGAAGAAATTTTGAAAGAAAAGACTGAAAGAGAAAGATTCTTTGCTAGTTGTCGAATTGAGAAAATGCATGATGAGTATGAGGAAGCAAAGTACTATGGGAGATACGACAAGAAAAGAGATTGCTACATCAACAAAAATGGTGATCCTGTCGTTCATCGAAAAGAAGTGGTGTTTGATGATGTTCTTGCAGTAATTCCTCTGTCTGACGAATATTACTCAAACGTAAAAGATAAAACTTATCTGAAAAGGCTGGACAAGATAATTCGTGATGTGATGACCGCGAGTTTGAAAAAGAGGGATGAAGAAAAAATGAAGATGAATGTTGATGATTTGGTGAATGATTTGAAGAAGATAGCCGAGGAAGAGAAAGAAAAGAAAGACGAAGCAGTTGGTGAAGAAGTTGTTTCTGAAGAACAGCAGAAAGACGATGATCAGAAGAAGAATGAAGAAGCTGATAAGAAGCAGGAAAGTTCGGTTAAAGTGGATGATGGTGCTAATGGTGTTGGTGAGGAACAAAAGAAGAGTGAAGCTGATCAGACACAGACGGAAGCGAAAGCCGAAGTGCCAATCACTAAGGTAAAAATCGATACTGAAGTCTCAAATGAAACTGTTGAACAGTGCAAGAAATGCATGGAAACGTGCAGTGCTTGTACTGAAAAAGATGAAAAATTCAGAACAAGAGAATTAGAATTCACTAAAATCGAAGAAGTTTTCAAAAATAAATGCAAAGAAATGTTAGAAAACGAAAAAGTTTTGAAAGAAAATGATGAAAAACTAACACAAAAATGCAAGCTTTTGGAAAAGAAAATGAAATATTAAAGGAAAAGTGTAAGGACTCTCAAAAATATCCTAAAACGAACCGTAAGTAAAAAACCCGAACCCCTGAAACCTTACTGTGCATGAAAAAACAAGAAATCAAGAAATATGGTCTTCAGGCGGGCCGCGTAAAAGTAAGCATATGTTTACGCGGGCCGCGTCAACCCTAGGTTTGACCGGATAAGTATCCGGATCCAGGTGTCACACGCGTGGCAAGTCTAGTGGTGACACGCTAGCCCTAATCTACGTATAGAGTGCCCTCACGAGCCGCATAAAGAATAAGAGGAAGTTCACGCGGGCAGCGTGAACCTTAATTTTCAGTTATATATAGCTTGTCTCAGGAGCTTTCATCTGGTGTCAAAATCACTTTACAAAAACGAAGTTAGGCTGCTCCAAAGTCGAAATTACTTTCAATTTTAGTGAGGTACTGCTCCGATACCGGGTATTAACTCGATCGCTACTACGATTCAATGTCCGATCGATTGAAACTATCCAATGGATGTTTAAGTCCTGCCCACATTAGGGTTATGCTTTGTCATTCATCGTGAATTCGATGGATGTTTAAGTATCGCACTTTGTCATTCGTTGTGAGGGGGTTTAATATCGTGAGTTATCGTAAATGCTGTATTAGTTACTGACCTAGTTCGTGTGCATGTTGTTTAAATTTAGGTTAAAAGGCTAATCAGTAGGCTAAACTCTGCCCGTATAAATCTGCAATGTGAGTCATTCTCTTTTTATCAAATATTTTACAATACTCCATTTTCAAATGTTATAATTACAGGGATTAAGTCATGGTTATCTTAAATCACTGGCTAGTGGGGTATTGTGCACATTACTAATTTCTCTCCCGGTTAGGTTCATTGACCTAACAGGGATAATCATCACTACTTGGGTGACAGGACCCAATAGTGGTATGACCATCGTCACACAGTGTTACACGGCACCAGATAAAAATAAGATAGAAGCCATTGTAATCGCTCTTATGCTGTAATTAATAACGATGTGTCATTTCATTAAAATGAATGATTCACCAGTATTTCCCCGCTGATAAAATATTTTTAAAACATGTTTCAGGCGACCTGCTGTAAATCAAGGAAACGTGCTACGGAGCACTAACAAGCTTGAAGAGGTGGCTCAGTTAAAAATAAATAAACATGTTTTAATAAATCAGGGAATTTCTTAGTTAAATTCCTCTATTGTAAATTACGGGGTTTTATCCCAAACTATGGAATAAAATAATTGGGCATTTTGAGTTTTAAAAGATCCTGTTAAAAATATTCCGCTGTCGCATCACAGATACCACGGGTTCCTGTCCCGCGGCTCCTGACCGGGTCAAACCGGGGCTGGGGCCGTGACAGGAAAAGGTGGTATCAGAGCTACTGATTGAGCCACTGATTTAAGCCTATTAAGTATTTAAAATACTTAATTTTCCTAATTATCATTTTATGATTAGATGTTTTATTAACTGACTATTTGTTAGTTACAGTATGGGTAAGCAAAGAATCTCGGATATCTATCTTAGATTAGATAATTCACCAAAGAAAAGGGAAGCTCATTCCAATCAAATTCCTCAAGATACTCAATAGATACTGAGGAAGGAATATTTGTTCGAAAGGCACAATATGAGAAACCACTTTCTCCTAATAAAAGAAGTTTGATTATTAGGAAAAGTCAGGAGAAAATAAAGAAAACACAACCGAAAGAAAGGAGAATTTATCAGGAAACTCAGGAAATAGGCAGTAACCCACCATGGGAAGATCAGTTAGATGAAAAATGGGCAGATCTCTATATGCTAGCCACGGTAGCAGTAAATGCTAACATTTAAATACCCTGACTCAATTCTAGCACCCTTATCATCTACAAACCAGAAACTTTACCCAGTAAATAAATAAGTTTTCAATAAACCCAAGTATGTTTTATTTTTCAATTGTCCTTTGTATTAAATTAGTCAAAACGGTATGCAATAATACTTGAAGGTTATCTGTGAAATTTTGTTATAAAATTTTAACTTAGTATTTTTGCATATATGCTAAACAGCATGAATGAGTTATCTGAAGCCCTTCAGAATCTCAATCTCTATCCGGTGAAAATAGAAGTTTCCAAAGACTTTACTGGTTATATACCTGATATAGAAGAACCTATAGAATTCAACGCTCCACCTCCGGAGAAACCAAAGCCTAAGAAAAGGAGAAGATTTGTAGGATGGAGGCGTGTACGCAGAAGGAAACCAGCAACTAGGAGAATTCCCAAAATAGAGAATCCCATAGACAAAGGAAAAGGAATTGCAATCGGGGAAGATTCCAGGCAAGCAGAAATGGAAATTGGGGAAAGCTCTAAGCAAGTCGAGGAGTTACCTTTACAGGAAGAATTGGATCGCATATTGGCAGGCTGTGATATCATTAGCCCTATCAAAACCAACCTTTACCCTTATCCTGCTGAAATTAAACTTCCAATAAATTTGGAACCAGCCATCCTAGAACCTTTAATCCATACCCAACCTTTAGGAGAAATGGACGAATGGTTGACTAACGACTGGCAGTTTCAAAACCTCCTTAATAATCCTTATACCTTTTTCCCTCAGTTCGATCCAGAACCTATACCAAACCCACCAATGACAATGAAAACTTAGCTGAACTCCGCCATTTTGGCGAGGAACTGATAGATGCGGGGAATAGGATTCGGGAAGTAGGAGAACAGATCTCCTGGAAGTACGACGAGAGGGAACGTCACTTCTAAAGTACCCAGGGATAGGATGGTTGTAAAGCTGTGATTGTATAATAATAATAATAATAAAATAAGTCTGTAAAATAACCTACAAATAAAACCTCTGTAAGAAAACGGTATGTAATGATGCATAATATGATATATAAAAAGGGAAATCAAGAAATCGATAATTTTGGATATATATGTATGTTATGAAATTTGTATGATTGTTTTGTGTATAATTGCTATTTATTCTATACTAATAAATTATATATATTACTTATCAGATGGAAAACGCTAATAATGAACCAGTTAATGAGGTTAACCAATCTGAGCAACACCAGGAGGATCAATTTATGACTAAGCAAGATATAGAAAATATTGTTGCTCAAGGAATAGCCAATGCTATCCCAGCAATACTTGTTGCTGCCCAGAAACCTGTTGAACCTCAAATTATTCCTAGCAAATGTACTCATGAGGACAACTTCAGTAATAGTATAAACGGAGGCGGCAACAACAACAATAACAATAACGATAATATTCTGCAAGTCCCGATTCTCAAGAAAATGAAAGCTGCAACGCCTGGTTGCACTTACAAAGAATTTCTTGCCTGTAAACCAGCTGAGTTTGCAGGTAACGAAGGGGCGACTGCAGCACTGCGTTGGTTAGAGAAAACCAAGGCAGTAATTACCATAAGTAAATGTGCTGAAGAAGACCAAGTCATGTATGCGTCAAATCTTTTTAAAGAAGGGGCTTTAGAATGGTGGAATACAGTTCTACAAGCTAAAGGAAGAACTGTGGCGTATGCTATGAAATGGGAAGAGTTTAAAAATCTCGTAGAAAGAAAATTCTGTCCTGAGTATGAAAAGGAACAAATGACAAATAAGTTCCTAAATCATCGAATGATTGGTGTAGATTGTCGAGGGTATACTTCGACATTCTTCGAGTATGCAAGAGTAGTACCAACTCTGGCTTCGCCAGAACCAGTACTTATTTCCCGCTATATTTGGGGATTGATTGGCGCAATCCGTAATATCGTCAAAGCTGCTAAAACCCGCATGATTGATGATGCTGTGGATTTAGCCAATACTCTGACTGACGAACTGGTACGGACGCGAGAAGAAAATAGAAAGATGGAAGTGGCCCAAAAGATTAACCAATGATTCCGTATGGGTAACCGTAACAATTTCAAAAGAAGGGGGATTGGGCAATCTTCCACTGGTCCATTTTGCAATAGTTGCAAAAGAAAACATTTTGGAAAATGCAAGGGATATTGCAATTTTTGCAAAATTTCGGGGCATCAAGAGGAAGAATGCAGGAAGAAGAAATTCACAGTTTGCTACAACTGTGGAGAAGCTAGACATTTTAGGCCAGATTGCCCTAAATTAGCTAAACCAGCTGATAACAAAGCTAAACCTGCAGAAGGAACTACCAAGAAGAACGTAAGAGCCTTTCAACTGACGACTCAGGAAGCCGAATTGATTCCTGATGTGATAGCTGGTACGTTTCTAGTTCACGACGTTTATGCAAAAGTATTATTTGACTCTGGTGCAAACCAAAGTTTTATAAATACTTCATTCTGCCAAGCACTTAAGTTACCCTTAACCCAACTTAGGTAGACTTTTACAGTCGAAACGGCAAACGGAAATTCTGTTAACATAGATAAGATTTTGCAAGAAGGAAAGATAGAACTCTTAGGACATAAATTTCATGCAAACCTGTTACCTATGAAATTAGCAGGATTCGATGTTGTGTTAAGAATGGATTGGTTTGTAGCCAACCATGCTCGGATTCTTTGTGATAAGAATTCCATAGAAATTCATACACCCACAGGGGAGTTAGTGATGATTACAGGAGATAAACCACGTAAACCAATGAATTCATTTCAGAAATGAAATTGGCCAGTTATTCAAGAAAACAAGAAATGGTGTACATGATTTCTGTAATCATTAACACTAAGGGTAAGGAACTTAAGGAAATTCCAGTAGTATCTGAATACCCAGAAGTATTCCCAGAAGAACTACCTGGATTACCACCTGATAGGGAGGTAGAATTTAGAATTCATCTAATTCCTGGAACTACACTGATAGCTAAAGCACCTTATCGGTTAGCACCCACCGAAATGTTAGAATTGAAAAAGCAGTTAGATGAATTACTAAGCAAAGGATTCATATAACCTAGCTCATCCCCTTGGGGAGCTCCAGTATTGTTTGTGAAAAAGAAGGATGGTTCGATGCGAATGTGTATCGATTATAGGGAATTGAATAAGGTTACAATTAAGAATCGATACCCATTACCTAGAATTGATGATCTTTTTGATCAACTTCAGGGAGCTAGATATTTTTCTAAGATCGACTTACGCTCCGGATATCATCAATTGAAGGTACAAGAAGAAGACATACCTAAAACAGCTTTCAGAACTAGGTATGGTCACTACGAGTTTACAGTCATGCCCTTTTGGGTTAACAAATGCACCTGCAGCATTTATGGACATGATGAATATAATCTGTAAACCGTATTTGGATAAATTTGTAATTGTCTTCATCGACGATATACTTATTTATTCCAAAAGTCAGGAGGAACATTGTGAGCACCTGCATATACTCTTAACTTTGTTAAGAAAGGAAAAGCTTTATGCCAAATTCTCGAAGTGTGAATTTTGGCTACAAGAAGTGCAATTCTTAGGACATATGGTGAATCACGAAGGCATTCACGTAGATCCTGCTAAGATAGAAGCAATCACCAAATGGAAGGTTCCGCAATCAGCAATGGAAATTAGAAGTTTTATAGGTTTAGCCGGATATTATAGACGGTTTATTAAGGATTTTTCTAAGATAGCTGTACGATTAACTAAGTTAACCTGTAAAGCAACAAAATTTGAGTGGGGACCTAAACAAGAAGAAGCCTTTAAGATTTTAAAGCAGAAATTAACAAATGCTCCAATTCTAGCCTTACCAGAAGAAACAGAAGATTTTGAAGTATATTGTGATGCTTCAAAGCTAGGATTAGGATGTGTGTTAATGCAACGCAAGAAGGTAATTGCATATGCATCAAGGCAATTGAAAAAGCACGAGGAAAATTATACGACTCATGATTTGGGCAGTTAGGAGCCATAATTTTTGCCCTTAAGATTTGGAGACATTATCTGTACGGAAGTAAGTTTACTGTCTATACAGATCATAAAAGCTTAAGATATATATTTGGGCAAAAAGAATTAAACATGAGGCAAAGGAGATGGATGGAAATCCTAAGTGATTACGACTGTGATATACAGTATCACGAAGGAAAAGCAAACGTAGTAGCTGATGCTTTAAGTCGTAAGTATCATGAGAAACAGCGACGAGTTCGTACTCTTAGATTAAGTTTACACTTAAACTTAATGGATCAATTGAAAAGCATTCAAGAGACAGTAATCAAGGATGATGCTGAAGGAATGAAGGGGAGAATAAAAGAATTAGAGCAAGGAAGTGATGGAATTTGGAAATTCCATAAGAAACGGATTTGGGTACCTAAGCAGGGAGAATTAAGAAATAAAATCCTAGAGGAAGCCCATAAATCTAGGTATACCATGCATCCTGGTAATAACAAGATGTACCAAGATTTAAGAAATAACTTCTGGTGGATTGGTATGAAAAAGGACATAGCTAGATATGTTTCTAAGTGTCTTACTTGTTCCCAAGTTAAGGCAGAACACCAGAAACCTTCAGGTCTACTACAACAATTAGAAATGCCTGTATGGAAATGGGAACTCATAACAATGGACTTTGTTACTAAGTTACCCAAAACCAGAAAAGGTAACGATGCGATTTGGGTAATCGTGGATCGATTAACCAAATTAGCTCATTTTCTACCTATGAAGGAAACCTTTAACATGGAAAGATTAGCAAAGTTGTATGTAGATGAAGTAGTATCCTTATATGGAGTTCCACTCTCCATTGTATCAGATAGAGATAATCGTTTCACTTCTCACTTCTGGAAAAGTTTCCAAGAAGCAATGGGAACCCGACTAAATTTAAGTATGGCATATCATCCACAAACAGACGGGCAAAGTGAAAGGACGATACAAACCTTGGAAGACATGCTTAGGGCTTGTGTGATAGATTTTGGTGGAAACTGGGATAACCATTTACCTTTAATTGAATTCTCCTATAACAATAGTTATCATTCAGGTATTGGAGTTGCCCCGTTCGAAGCACTATATGGACGAAAGTGCAGAACTCCAGTTTGTTGGGCAGAAATAGGAGAAAGTCTATTATCAGGACCAGAGATTGTGCAAGAAACTACCGACAAGATTACTCAAATCAAAGAAAGATTGAAGACGGCTCGAGATCGCCAGAAAAGTTATGCCGATAATCGACGTAAGCCACTCGAGTTTCAAGTTGGAGACAAAGTACTTTTGAAAGTATCTCCTTGGAAAGGAATACTTCGATTCGGTAAGAAAGGAAAGCTAAGTCCAAGATACGTAGGACCATTCCCAGTGATCCAACGTGTAGGACCAGTTGCTTATCATTTACAACTACCAGAAGAACTAGCTGGAGTACATGATGTGTTTCATGTATCCAACCTCAAGAAATGTTTATCAGACGAATCACTGGTAGTACCTCTCCAAGACATCGAGGTAAATGAAAAATTGAAGTTCGTTGAAAAACCACTTCAAATTGAAGATCGAAAGATCAAATTTCTCAAGCACAAAAGATTGGTGCTAGTCAAGGTCAAGTGGGATTCCCGAAGAGGACCCGAGTACACTTGGGAGCTGGAATCGGAAATGAAGCGAAAATATCCTCACTTATTCCTATGAATCTCGAGGATGAGATTTTAAATAAGGTGGGGAGGATGTAAGGACTCTCTAAAATATCCTAAAACGAACCGTAAGTAAAAAAACCCGAACCCCTGAAACCTTACTGTGCATGAAAAACCAAGAAATCAAGAAATATGGTCTTCAGGCGGGCCGCGTAAAAGTAAGCATATGTTTACGCAGGCTGCGTCAACCCTAGGTTTGACCGGATAAGCATCCGGATCCAGGTGTCACATGCGTGGCAAGTCTAGTGGTGACACGCTAGTCCTAATCTACGTATAGAGTGCCCTCGCGGGCCGCGTAAAGAACAAGAGGAAGTTCACGTGGGAAGCGTGAACCTTAATTTTCAGCTATAAATAGCTTGTCTCAGGAGCTTTCATCTGGTGTCGAAATCACTTTACAAAAACGAAGTTAGGCTGCTCCAAATTCGAAATTACTTTCAATTTTAGTGAGGTACTGCTCCGATACCAGGTATTAACTCGATCGCTGCTACGATTCAATGTCCGATCGATTGAAACTATCCAATGGATGTTTAAGTGCTGCCCACATTAGGGTTATGCTTTGTCATTCATAATGAATTCCATGGATGTTTAAGTATCGCACTTTGTCATTCATTGTGAGGGTTTAATCTCGTGAGTTATCGTAAATGTTGTATTAGTTACTGACCTAGTTCGTGTGCATGTTGTTTAAATTTAGGTTAAAAGGCTAATCAGTAGGCTAAACTCTGCCCGTATAAATCTGCAATGTGAGTCATTCTCTTTTTATCAAATATTTTACAATACTCCATTTTCAAATGTTATAATTACAGGGATTAAGTCATGGTTATCTTAAATCAATGGCTAGTGGGGTATTGTGCACATTACTAATTTCTCTCCCGGTTAGGTTCATTGACCTAACAGGGATAATCATCACTACTTGGGTGACAGGACCCAATAGTGGTATGACCATCGTCACACAGTGTGACACGGCGCCAGATAAAAATAAGATAGAAGCCATTGTAATCGCTCTTATGCTGTAATTAATAACGATTTGTCATTTCATTAAAATGAATGATTCACCAGTATTTCCCCGCTGATAAAATATTTTTAAAACATGTTTCAGGCGACCTGCTGTAAATCAAGGAAACGTGCTACGGAGCACTAACAAGCTTGAAGAGGTGGCTCAGTTAAAAATAAATAAACATGTTTTAATAAATCAGGGAATTTCTTAGTTAAATTCCTCTATTGTAAATTACGGGGTTTTATCCAAAATTATGGAATAAAATAAATGGGCATTTTGAGTTTTAAAAGATCCTGTTAAAAATCTTCCGCTGTCGCATCACAGATACCACGGGTTCCTGTCCCGCGGCTCCTGACCGGGTCAAACCGGGGCTGGGGCCGTGACAAAAAGGTTTCGAAAATGACAAAAGAGTGTTTACAAAAAGAAAATGCTTTTCAAGAAATGAAAAAGGAATACGATTCAATAAAATTGGCCTATCACATTACAAAAGAGTCATATGAAGATGTGAAGAGTCAAATGAAACTTGTTCAATCCAGATTGAAATATTGTTCTGAAACAACTGATACGCTTAAGCGACAGTATTCAATAAAGCAATAAGTTGTAAACTCTTACATTAAGGATGTTGCTAAGCTAAAGCGTCAAATAGCTGATTTAGAACAAGATAACAACAAGTTACATAGCTATCACGCTTCATCATATGTGCTTGAACGTATTTTCAACATAAAACCTGGTGATGATGATTCTGAGAAATACAAGAAAGGTATTGGCTCAGAATTTCATCAAGTTCCACCACCAGAAAAGTTCGCATTTTATGATGATGAGAAGGTAGAAAAAGCTTTCAACATGGTCGATCAATTGCCAGATAACATTGACGTAACCTATTCCAAATCTGATGATTCTAGTGATTCAGATGTGGTAGGTAAGGTCGTTGAAAGTGTTTTGAAAGAAGAGTCGGTTGAAACAGGTAAATCTGAATCACAAGATGAAAATGAAGGCAGTTTTCATGAAGGTTATCTTAAAAACTCAAAATCTGAGAAAAACGCGAATGATGATTCAAAAGGATTGGTGTATACCATGATTGGATCGGACAAATTATTCTCAGATCTTGAAGTCCCGATTCAGAATGTGATTTCAGAAAAGATTGACAAAGTGTTTAAAATGGTTGAAATTGAAAAGTATGAGATTCCAAAGTTTGCTGGAAATAGTCACAAAACTTTTTATAACAAACCTGGTTACAAAAAGAAAAACATGAAGGCTGGGTTGGGTTATAAAAAGAAACAGAATTGGAAGAAAAATGAAATGCCAAATTATCAACAAAAGATGAATTTTGTTCATGGAACAAGTTCCGAAGAAGAGAAAGAACTCCAATTTAGACGACAGTCTAATGAAGAGTTCTATGCTCAGAAAAAGCAACAACAACAGGTCAAAGATGTCTCAAAGAGAACATGTTTTAAATGTGATCAAACTGGACATCTTGCTCGCAACTATCCAAATCTGAAACCTGTTGGTGTTGAGACGAAAAAGAAGTCTGATGATGTTGAGAAACATAAATCTGAGGATGTGAAACAAAGATTAACCAGATTTTGATTCTAAACAAACTTGGAGGTACAACATAAATAAGTTTGCTTCGAATCAAACATGGAAATCAAATTCAAATAGGTTTGATTAAAGACAAACTGGGAATTCTCACATACCCAGATTCAGAACAACACAAAGTTGGAAAACAACTGTCAATGCAACGAAACCAAATCAGTTTTGGAAGACAAAAGTTGTTGAAAATCAAAACATTCAAAATGAATCACGTTTTTACAAGAGAAGTTCTTCAAAAGGACAAGGCTGGGTGGTTAAGACACAATCTATTTCTGAACAGAAAACTGATTCAATCAAAAAGGATGAAGTAAAAGATGAAAAGTTGTTTATTCAAAACAATGATAATTTTCCGAAATTGAATGAATCATACTGTGTTGAAATGCCTAAGGTCAAACAGACCTGGGCTAACTTGTTCAAGTAATTGAGTAATTTGAATGTGCAGGTGCTTCAGAAAGAGAATGAAAGTCAAACCAATGGAGGAAGCAGCCTTGCACGAGAGGAAGAGGCTGCTGGTCCCAGCAATTGTTAAACAGGGAGTGTGTTTGATTTCTGTACATAAATAAACCATATTTCAAAAACGCTAAAAATTGAAAAATTTAAAAACCAAAAATATGTTTTTATTTTGTCAAAAATCAAAAATTCAAAAATATGTTATTTGAATATGCCGAAACCCTCACGGCAGAACAAACAGGATTAATTTCACAAGATTGAAAAAACGGTTTTCAAACTGTAAAATATCAAAATGTTGTAAATCATGAGGGTACATTATATTTTCTGCAAATCAGTGCATGTGAAGCAGAAAGTTGATGGCGAGACAAAGCTATCAGTATCAGGTTGTCAAATTTTCTTTAAATGGTTTTGAATTTTAGGGTGAGTAAGAAAATTTCAGAAAATCCAAAAACATTAGAAAATTTGAAAAAGCCAAAAACATGATAAAATTCAAAAATGAGTTTCTGTGTAAAAAGAGGAAATGATAGTACATCAGTAAACAATCACAGTACGCTAAAGAAATGGAATGTTAAATGTGATAAACGGTCTCACTGATGATATGCCAGTAGGTTTTTACACGCTTAGTAGATTGTTTTCGAGATATAAACCTAAATATCAAATACTTACTTATCTCATGGGGAATATCTCTCGGATATATGAGTAACCCCCGAAATCTTGTTTGAGAGATTGCCTGATTCTGAGATACTAGGTCTTTATACTGTTTGATATCTGGGGTATTATACCTGGTGTAACACCTGTGTCTCCACGGCCATCAAACAAATACCAAGCCAATGAAATATTGTATTTCATAATTTGGACTTGTATAAATATGTGTATCTTTTGCACATATCAACTCTTGTTCGATTTCAAGCTCTAAATCGCTTTCTGGAAGGTTATACACGCTCTGATGCGTAAATATAACCAGTTTAATCCAACGAACACTCTGGAATAGTGAAATAGGCTTAACATACCTTAAATAACCTTTACATAACTTAGATATAAGTTTTGGAAGGTTTGGTATGGTGAAATCAACTTTTGGAACATTCAGGGACTAAAAGTGTCAAAAAGTGCACAAGTTTGCATTTTCGCGCATAACTTACGTTCTGAATACATCCGGACATCCAAAAATTTATGTAAGCATGACTACATTATATTTTAGTGTTCGCCTTAAGAAAAATCCATTCGTCACGTCATTTGGATCGTTTTTCGCGCTTGTGCGCATTCCGTCGTAATTAAGCGAACATCGCGTTCGTACGGCTAAACGAACCGACATCCGAGATATTTTTGAGCACATTTTAAGTTCCCTATACTTTAACTTCATTTTAGAGCTTTGAAATGGGGTTAACGGGCCTTAAACGTGTCAAAAATGGCCTAAATACAGTTCAGGGACCAAAACTGTAAATCTGCCAAAGTACACCCATACGATGCGTATGGTATATATACCATACGATGCGTATGGGGTCTCCAGACCAGGTGCATTGTATTAACAGCCTGTTTGCAGCTGTTTTGCACTCCTAATCTCTCTTCCACATGTTGATACCTTATGGTGGGTGGCCAATTAACCTACCATAAGCTTCCGACACTTGTACGGGTGAGATCAAGGCACGTTTCCCGATAAACGATCCTAACGGTGGTGCATTTACTATAAATACCCATCCATACTCAACACAAAAACCCACTAGAATCTGATTGAGGAGCTCTAAGTTGAAGCCTTCGCTTCATACCTGAGCTATTCGATCACGATTAGCATTCGGGGACCCTTCGTAAGTATTCTTTCGTTCTTTTCCTTATTTTACTGCTTTTCGAGTCAGAAAGTCAAACTTTGTTTGACTTTCAGCGTTGACCAGTAATGGTCAATGCGAAGTTCGTTTGAACTTCGCAACGTGATTGTAATCACGATGGTCATAGTCCTTTGGGACTATGCCTACTGATTACCACGTTGTCTAGGGTCGTAGGGTAAGCGATCTAATAAATCGCTTATACCTCGAACCCGACCCAGTTTGGTCGATCATTAGGATCCGACCAAATACATTAGGTGACCATAGTGTAGGGTATAACCTTCCAAGGTTATACCTTATGGTCACGGCGTTTAAGTAGTTGTATGATAGGTAGTTTATATGCCTTAGGTAAATTACCAGAATACCCTTTTCATACATAATTGGTAATTTAGCATATGTAACCTAAACTTTTGTCACGTAACTGATTATGTAACATGTTTAGGCATATAATACTTGTCATAGGACTAGTTAGGCGGTCCGAACGCGTTTCACGCGAACGGCGCGTTAAAATAGCATAAGCTACCTAAACGGGTCGTAATGGGTCGTAGACACTTAGGTTAAGTTTCTTTTAGTATGTAGGCTTTGTTAAACCAAAAGACACGAGTCTCTACACTCGTTTGGTTTACAAACCCTAATGCTACCCGATCATCCGATGAAGGTCCGGTTTATTAATGTAGTTACCTATATTAGGTGCCGTTTGATATTCCGCGATCTCTAGCATTGCTTGGTGGTTATCCTAGGACTTCTGAGCAATCTCAAGTGAGTACATAGACCCCTCTTTTACTGTTTTCCAAACTGTTTTGGGGTGGAACACATGTGCCTACTTGTTACTTTCCTGCTTTCCAGTTTTCACATCATATACTTGCTATGTTCGTTAGTACATTATAGTACATGATTTCATTACATTTTATGCTATGTATGTCCATTGTGTGCATACTTAGTACATTGTTTTACATTACATTTTGTTGCATATGCTCATCCAGTATATGAACACTTTGACATATTACCCAATACATTTGACAATTGATTTGACATAGACATTTCGGCATAGACATTTTAACATGATTGACATTTGATCATGCATTTCCCACAAAACATAACTTTGATTTAAACCAAGTTTTACTTCAATACTTTGTTTTTGTGCATATGGTTTAGTTGAGACCTTTCACTTGCCATACATGACATATTTGACATAGACATTTGACATGGATATTTGACATAGACATTTGACATGGATATTTGACATAGACATTTTGACATGATTTACATCTTGACATGAACATTTTACATTGTTTGGTTTGGTTTGATTAAGTGATTAAGTAACGATGCGTGTGTAATATGATACAAGCATGGTGGATACGCCGCTGGTACTTCCTATATATAAGTGTTTGTATGGTATTACATATCGTAGCGTTATTTGAATCATTTCAGTTTGAGACATAGAACATTTCATACAAATAACATACTTTTCACAAGACATTGATTTATAAACAACTTATCTTATACAAACACATTTTACTTGGTTATCCATTTAACCTTACATTTATTTATACTTATCATCTGATCTTATCGATTTTCAAATGATTTAAAGACAAAGCAAATAACAAGGTTCATGACTAAACATTTTCTCAAACATAAGTCATGAAACCTATTTTCACAAAACCTATGTATCTCACCGGCATTTTTATGCTGACGTACCTATTTTCACATGTGTTTTTCAGGAACTGTTGCATAAGATGATCAAGATACATATAGGCAGACTTGGGCTTTAGTGACAATAAAAGATGCAGACTAGTTAATTATGTTGTATTTCCATGTTTGTTTAGACATTGTAACACTTATATTGAATAAAACGAAACTTTAATTTCCATGGTTGTGAAACATTAATTCTGTTACAACACTCCCCGATGTTTCCGCCACGTTTTGTATGTTCTACGTGGTCGGGGTGTGACAGAAAAGATGGTATCAGAGCTTTTGGTTATAGGGAATTAGGTTATTAGTAATGCTTTGACCTAGTCTATAACCTTTCTAGGACCCTAACGCAAGTTTACTTGCGTATTAGTCATAAAACATACCGTCACCTATCCTTAGGCGACTACCACAACAAGAACATAAATTTCAAAACCGCTTCGAAAACTAATCATCTGTTCTAGGATGATTGATTACTAGGTTTTGAACCCTCTATTGTAAGGTTTTGAACTCTCTATTATAAGGTTTTGAACCCTTTGAGTTTTCAAAATCTCGTCAAGGTTTTGGGTTTTAAATAATGTGAACACGTGCAAACTGGAAGGGTGAATGCCTGTATTCTGGGTTTTCTGTCTAGGCAAGCACTTCGTATACATCTCATCAGACGCGAGACCAGTTGTGCTTACCTGGGAATTCTTGGGATGAGTGTTCACTTATAGGCGAGCATGTCTTCGCGATACATTATTTTTGACCCATTTACTTTGATTAATCACCGAGGTCGTTTGTTGCTTTGTAGTAACAAACAAAAGACCACTATCCTTGCTTTCATCAGATTTGTTTCATCTCATTCTTTTCGTCTAAATTCTCTCACTCGTTTCCTTTCATGTTTCCTCTTTTAGACAATGCCTCCTCGACGCGAAAGCCAGATAGCGACTGCCGAGCTGGCAGAAATCATTGCGCAGCAAATGGCTGCTCAATTCCCAAACCTCTTTGCTCAATGGAATCAAGCCAACAACAACAACAATGGTCCGTGCAACTTCAAGAGTTTTAACTCGGCGAAACCACTCAAGTTTAGTGGTTCTGAGGGAGCGACTGGGCTTCTTCAATGGTTCGAGAGCATTGAGAATAATTTCCGCCATGTGCAGTGTCCTGACAATCGCAAGGTCGAGTTTGCTTCGAGTGTGTTCCAGAAGAGAGCCCTTACGTGGTGGAATGGGGTTATGAGAGATCGTGGTGCAGAAGTTGCTCTAGCACAGACATGGGCCGAACTTAGGGCTCTCATGATGAAGGAGTTTTGTCCTCGTCACGAGATCAGGGCTTTGGAAAGGGAATTTGATGATCTTAAGCAAGATAGCGGTGAGCATCGAGCCTACACGGACCGTTATGAGGAGTTAAGTCTGTTATGCCCAAACATGGTCACACCTTTGGATAAGGCAATCGAAAAGTACATTGATGGCCTTCCCGACTCAATACAAGACATTTTGACTGGTAGCAACCCTACTACTGTTAGGCAGGCCATTGAGCTATCTGCAACCTTGACTGAATCGCAGATCAGGAAACGTAAGCTTTTCCGAAAGGATGACAAGAAACTGGTCGAGGAATCGAAACCAATCGAGGAATCAAAGACCATGGATGAACAGACTGGATCCTCTAAGAAGTCAAAGAAGCGAAAGGCTTCTCAGAACTTCGCCGTGGTTACTCACTATGATCAAGCCGTCCCCAACCATCCAGCTCAACCCCCTGCTAGGAAACCCTACAACGGAACTGCACCCTTGTGCAACCAATGTGGCCTACATCATCATGCTGGTGTAAAGTGCCGCATATGCCAAGTTTGCGGACTTATAGGTCATGCAGCGAGGGTTTGCCCAACAGCAGCAGCACCAAATCAGATTAACAAAAATCCTGCTCAAGCTCGATTTCCACCGGGATCTTGCTACAACTGTGGCGAGATGGGCCATTTTAGTAGGAATTGCCCAAGACTTGCTAATGCAAATCCAGCGCAGGGATGAGCATATGGTCAACTAAAAGACAACATCGTTTAGAAATAATCACGTCTTATGTATTATTTTCTTTTGTTGTCACGATCCATGAAACGGTTGTTGTTATCATTGTTTATAAATAAATCTTTTATTTACATCGCAATGTATTTATGTGATTGTAAGTATAAACAACATATCCTCTAAAATACCGACAATCAAGGAACCGCATTCCTTGAAGAGCAGACTACCCCCCAAATTTCTTCCCTTGTTTAATCTCTTGCGTTTCCACGAAAATCCTAAGTACCCGTTTCTTCCAAGAGAAACAAGGTACGAGGCGCCAAGTTTATAGCAATCAATAACAAGATGGTAACAATTAAACAATTATGTGGTTATGTGCTTATGTGTTTCCCTTTTATGTGTCATGTGATTCAAATTATGTTATCCAAATCCTCGTAAAATCTTACATATCCTTGTGCAAGAGATTCATAGTAGGATACCCAAAAGGTACTACCTAAAATCCTTAATGGACTTCTACGCTGTAGTTAAAGTCCCTTGGATTATAAGGTACTACTTCGTAATTAGGCCTCTTTAATGGTCTAGTTAAACAGATTGATCCAAAAATCTGGTTAGGGATATCATGTGATGATATAGCTGAAAGGACCCTATGGTAGTCTAGTCACCGTCATCACTAGTTCGACATCTTTCCCCACAACATTATAAAACAAACTGTGCGGACTGTGCAAGGAATTACGTAATTATGGATGCATACATAATTATGAAATTTGGTGCACGGAAATCACAGCAAGTTCTATCATGTATCTAGAGTTAACCCTATTCATTTCCAATTCTGATGAAGCATCCGTTGAGGAAAAATGAACTAGCTATTCATTTTTCACTTCTGAAGAATATCCGTTGAGGAAATGAATATCCGTTGTTTATCTTTTCATTTCCATTCTGAAGAATAACCGTTGAGAAAAATGAATTATCCATTCATTTTCGTTCTGAAGAATATCCGTTGAGGAAATGAATATCCGTTGTTTATCTTTTCATTTCCATTCTGAAGAATAACCGTTGAGAAAAATGAATTATCCATTCATTTTCGTTCTGAAGAATATCCGTTGAGGAAATGAATATCCGTTGTTTATCCTTTCATTTCCATTCTGAAGAATAACCGTTGAGGAAAATGAATTATCCATTCATTTTCGTTCTGAAGAATATCCGTTGAGGAAATGAATATCCGTTGCGTAGTCTTTCATTTCCAACTCTGAGGAAATAACCGTTGAAAATGACCCCGTTAGTTCATTTTCGTTTCTGAAGATTTATCCGTTGAGGAAATGAATATCCGTTGTGTAGTCTTTCATTTCCAACTCTGAGGAAATAACCGTTGAAAATGACCCCGTTAGTTCATTTTCGTTTCTGAAGATTTATCCGTTGAGGAAATGAATATCCGTTGTGTAGTCTTTCATTTCCAACTCTGAGGAAATAACCGTTGAAAATGACCCCGTTAGTTCATTTTCGTTTCTGAAGATTTATCCGTTGAGGAAATGAATATCCGTTGTGTAGTCTTTCATTTCCAACTCTGAGGAAATAACCGTTGAAAATGACCCCGTTAGTTCATTTTCGTTTCTGAAGATTTATCCGTTGGGGAAATGAATATCCGTTTGTCTGTCCTTCATTTCCGTACCTGAGGAAACAACCGTTGAAAATGACTCCGTTATTTCATTTTCGTTTCTGAAGATTATCCGTTGAGGAAATGAATGTCCGTTGATTTTTCTTTCATTTCAAATTCTGAAGAACAAACCGTTGAGGAAAATGACCCCGTTTGTTCATTTTCGTTCTGAAGAATATCCGTTGAGAGAAATGAATATCCGTGGATTATTCCTTCATTCTCATTTCTGACGAAGAATCCGTTGAGAAAGAATGAATCATCCATTCATTCTCACTTCTGAAGAATATTCGTTGAGGGAAATCTATATCCGTTTAGTTAATTCCTTATTTTCCATTTCCGAAGAACCCGTTGAAGAAAATGACTCTGTTCGTTCATTTTCGCTTCTGAAAAATATCCGTTGAGGAAAATAATCAGATTTTTTGCTTTACATATCTTTGATGACTATTTGACACAAAGTCATAGACAGACTCCTACGAATAAAATTCGGGACGAAATTTCCTAAAGTAGGGGAGACTGTAACACCTGTGTCTCCACGGCCATCAAACAAATACCAAGCCAATGAAATATTGTATTTCATAATTTGGACTTGTATAAATATGTGTATCTTTTGCACATATCAACTCTTGTTCGATTTCAAGCTCTAAATCGCTTTCTGGAAGGTTATACACGCTCTGATGCGTAAATATAACCAGTTTAATCCAACGAACACTCTGGAATAGTGAAATAGGCTTAACATACCTTAAATAACCTTTACATAACTTAGATATAAGTTTTGGAAGGTTTGGTATGGTGAAATCAACTTTTGGAACATTCAGGGACTAAAAGTGTCAAAAAGTGCACAAGTTTGCATTTTCGCGCATAACTTACGTTCTGAATACATCCGGACATCCAAAAATTTATGTAAGCATGACTACATTATATTTTAGTGTTCGCCTTAAGAAAAATCCATTCGTCACGTCATTTGGATCGTTTTTCGCGCTTGTGCGCATTCCGTCGTAATTAAGCGAACATCGCGTTCGTACGGCTAAACGAACCGACATCCGAGATATTTTTGAGCACATTTTAAGTTCCCTATACTTTAACTTCATTTTAGAGCTTTGAAATGGGGTTAACGGGCCTTAAACGTGTCAAAAATGGCCTAAATACAGTTCAGGGACCAAAACTGTAAATCTGCCAAAGTACACCCATACGATGCGTATGGTATATATACCATACGATGCGTATGGGGTCTCCAGACCAGGTGCATTGTATTAACAGCCTGTTTGCAGCTGTTTTGCACTCCTAATCTCTCTTCCACATGTTGATACCTTATGGTGGGTGGCCAATTAACCTACCATAAGCTTCCGACACTTGTACGGGTGAGATCAAGGCACGTTTCCCGATAAACGATCCTAACGGTGGTGCATTTACTATAAATACCCATCCATACTCAACACAAAAACCCACTAGAATCTGATTGAGGAGCTCTAAGTTGAAGCCTTCGCTTCATACCTGAGCTATTCGATCACGATTAGCATTCGGGGACCCTTCGTAAGTATTCTTTCGTTCTTTTCCTTATTTTACTGCTTTTCGAGTCAGAAAGTCAAACTTTGTTTGACTTTCAGCGTTGACCAGTAATGGTCAATGCGAAGTTCGTTTGAACTTCGCAACGTGATTGTAATCACGATGGTCATAGTCCTTTGGGACTATGCCTACTGATTACCACGTTGTCTAGGGTCGTAGGGTAAGCGATCTAATAAATCGCTTATACCTCGAACCCGACCCAGTTTGGTCGATCATTAGGATCCGACCAAATACATTAGGTGACCATAGTGTAGGGTATAACCTTCCAAGGTTATACCTTATGGTCACGGCGTTTAAGTAGTTGTATGATAGGTAGTTTATATGCCTTAGGTAAATTACCAGAATACCCTTTTCATACATAATTGGTAATTTAGCATATGTAACCTAAACTTTTGTCACGTAACTGATTATGTAACATGTTTAGGCATATAATACTTGTCATAGGACTAGTTAGGCGGTCCGAACGCGTTTCACGCGAACGGCGCGTTAAAATAGCATAAGCTACCTAAACGGGTCGTAATGGGTCGTAGACACTTAGGTTAAGTTTCTTTTAGTATGTAGGCTTTGTTAAACCAAAAGACACGAGTCTCTACACTCGTTTGGTTTACAAACCCTAATGCTACCCGATCATCCGATGAAGGTCCGGTTTATTAATGTAGTTACCTATATTAGGTGCCGTTTGATATTCCGCGATCTCTAGCATTGCTTGGTGGTTATCCTAGGACTTCTGAGCAATCTCAAGTGAGTACATAGACCCCTCTTTTACTGTTTTCCAAACTGTTTTGGGGTGGAACACATGTGCCTACTTGTTACTTTCCTGCTTTCCAGTTTTCACATCATATACTTGCTATGTTCGTTAGTACATTATAGTACATGATTTCATTACATTTTATGCTATGTATGTCCATTGTGTGCATACTTAGTACATTGTTTTACATTACATTTTGTTGCATATGCTCATCCAGTATATGAACACTTTGACATATTACCCAATACATTTGACAATTGATTTGACATAGACATTTCGGCATAGACATTTTAACATGATTGACATTTGATCATGCATTTCCCACAAAACATAACTTTGATTTAAACCAAGTTTTACTTCAATACTTTGTTTTTGTGCATATGGTTTAGTTGAGACCTTTCACTTGCCATACATGACATATTTGACATAGACATTTGACATGGATATTTGACATAGACATTTGACATGGATATTTGACATAGACATTTTGACATGATTTACATCTTGACATGAACATTTTACATTGTTTGGTTTGGTTTGATTAAGTGATTAAGTAACGATGCGTGTGTAATATGATACAAGCATGGTGGATACGCCGCTGGTACTTCCTATATATAAGTGTTTGTATGGTATTACATATCGTAGCGTTATTTGAATCATTTCAGTTTGAGACATAGAACATTTCATACAAATAACATACTTTTCACAAGACATTGATTTATAAACAACTTATCTTATACAAACACATTTTACTTGGTTATCCATTTAACCTTACATTTATTTATACTTATCATCTGATCTTATCGATTTTCAAATGATTTAAAGACAAAGCAAATAACAAGGTTCATGACTAAACATTTTCTCAAACATAAGTCATGAAACCTATTTTCACAAAACCTATGTATCTCACCGGCATTTTTATGCTGACGTACCTATTTTCACATGTGTTTTTCAGGAACTGTTGCATAAGATGATCAAGATACATATAGGCAGACTTGGGCTTTAGTGACAATAAAAGATGCAGACTAGTTAATTATGTTGTATTTCCATGTTTGTTTAGACATTGTAACACTTATATTGAATAAAACGAAACTTTAATTTCCATGGTTGTGAAACATTAATTCTGTTACAACACTCCCCGATGTTTCCGCCACGTTTTGTATGTTCTACGTGGTCGGGGTGTGACACCTGGTCTTCTGATATTGTGGAAGCAATGGCCTAGACCTCGTATAATACTTTACGCGCTTTTAAAGCTCACCCTCTGCATAAAAATTGATAAAATATCGAAAGATACGAATCAAGTGCAGTTGTAAAGAACATCCCCAAGGGGAACACACCTAAAGTCGAGCCTTCATCTCTTTGACTAAACGGAAGTTCATACATGAGCTCTCAAGGTCTCGCACTAACCCAAAATACAGAGATCAAATTGGTATACTCACCAGTAACACTGAATCTAGGGAATTTTGATACGGGAGTATATTCTGAGGTGGGACACACGAGTAAGTTAAGTTCTTAAAATACTAATTTTGTATCTCGAATCAATTGAACTTTGTGTGAAAATTTAAGTGGATCAGTATACTGACAATCTAAGTGAATCGTTTAGAACTTAAAGTGTTTAAAGCTCAACGGTGCTAGTGATTTGTCATAAACTGATATGATTTGTAAATATTTCTTTGCTGCTTTATGTTTCAGAAAAATACAAAAAGATTTTGATTCTACTTTATTTTCGACAACCGATGTCTGAATGCTGAGTTCCAAAATCTAAGTATGCTAATCGTGTTTCTGAGAATAAAACAAGTTCATTAATTTGAAACTTGAAGTTTTTAATCCAAAATCAAAATCAGTTTGTGATATCTCCAAGGTCATTAATTTGGACTTGGATGATAAATTGTGAAGGTTTTGGATGCTTAATTTGTTAAAATCTGTTGTAAAGAGCAAGATTTCGATGATTGGATACTTAATACTGCCAAATATATAAAGTATTTTGATAAGGGGAGAGAATCAAGTAATCTTGGATATATTCATATTATTTATTATATTTTAGAGCTAGGTTCTTGATTAAAAGTTTTTAAGAGCCAGGTCACGATTCCTGGTCAATCGAAAATACTTTCACTGTTGAAATATTTTAGCATAAGCTGAGAGAGCCAGGTTATTCAATCCTGGATGATCAAAATGTTTGTACTTATAAATGTTTGAGTCTTTGCAGATGAAAGTACCAGACTACGATCCCGATAGCCGAGTCTAAGGGGAAGTCTGAAGACGAGCTCAACGCAAGGGGGAGCGTGCATTCAAGGAGCCAGGTAACTATCCTGAAGGAGCTTGTATCCGGAAAGCCATGTGTCCTTAAAGAACGGAAGCTTGACGAAAGGGGGAGCCTGAAGAGTCTACTGAAAGGGGGAGCTGGAGTTGAAGACAGATCCACGAGAATTCTGTTCGAGTAAGAGGGAGTATACATTGATGAAAACGTGTTAAAGCTTCAAGAGGACTCAGAGAGAGAGAAAGACAGGACGCTACGAGATTGACTGCGGCAATATCCCAGGAGGAGTCTGTTAGTGCAGTAATGTCTATCGCCTCCGTTAATTCAGACCGTAGCGAGAAACTGATCTAACTAGTCTTATATTGTAATATTTAGATAGGAAAGGCAAGGTGGCATTTTTTTAAATAAGAAAACACTCCTTATATCCTTTGCTTATAAATAGAACCCTTAGGGTTAGCTTTAGGAACTTTTGCCATTTTGGAGCTTTGGAGATCTAGAGCTAGAGAGAGAATGTCTAGAGAGAGAAAGTGACATCGTGATTCAGGTGCTTGTATGTTTTCAGATTTATCAATAGAATCACAGATTATATTACGTCCTGTGTGTTCAGTCACGTTCGTATACGGATTCCGCACGTTACATGAGTCGGTTCGCAATCGTTTTGGAGTCGAAAACCGATCCTTCAATCGGAGCTATGCGTTTCTTTAATAGGTAAGAAGTGAGCTGACTAGGTCAGTTTGTCGACTATAACCCATATCGTATCATTCCTTCGTTTTGTCCTTGGTAACTTAGTAATAAAATCCATAGTTACCATTTCCCATTTCCAAGTGGGAAGTTCAGGCTGTTGCAGCAAACCTGACGGCTTTTGATGCTCGGCTTTAACTTGTGCGCATGTCAGACATTTAGCCACATAAGTGGCTATAGATTTCTTCAAACCTATCCACCAATAATTTACCTTTAGATCTTGGTACATTTTATCACTGCCCGGATGTACCGAATATTTAGAACTATGGGCTTCTTGGAGAATCACATCTCTAAGTCCTCCATGGACTGGAACCCAGATTCGACCATTCAATCTAAGGATTCCATCTTTTCCGTAAGACAATTGATCAGCAGTTATACCTAACTTCTCATTCGGATAGTTAGCTTCCAAAACAGCTTCCTTCTGAGCAGCTAACAGTCTTTCATTCAAGTTGTTCCTTAATTCAATGCTTTTGGCATTGATCCTTATTGGTTTAATTCTTTCCTTTCTACTCAGTGCGTTAGCAACAACATTTGCCTTGCCAGGATGATAGCGTATCTCACAATCATAGTCGTTTAATGTTTCCATCCAGCGTCGCTGCCTCATATTGAGATCTTTCTGGTTAAATAAATGTTGAAGGCTCTTGTGATCTGAATAGATCACACACTTGGTTCCAAAAAGATAATGCCTCCATAATTTTAGTGTAAATACAATGGCACCCAATTCCAAATCATGGGTGGTGTAATTCTTTTCGTGCACTTTCAATTGACGTGAAGCATAGGCAATGACCTTGCCTCTCTGCATAAGTACACAACCCAAACCTGTGTGCGATGCATCGCAATAAACAACAAATTCTTCTATCCCTTATGGCAATGTCAACACATGAGCATTGCTTAATTTCTGCTTGAGGATCTTAAAAGATTCTTGTTGCTTGGGACCCCAGTCAAACTTTATATTCTTGCATGTTAACGAAGTCAAAGGTGCAGCAATCCTTGAAAAGTTTTTGATGAAACGCCTGTAGTATCCTGCTAGACCCAAGAAGCAGCGAATCTCTGTTGGTGTTTTAGGCGTTTTCCAATTCATAATCGCTTCAATCTTAGCGGGATCCACCTGGACACCACGCTCGCTTACTACATGCCCAAGGAATTGGAATTCTCGAAGCCAAAACTCACATTTAGAGAACTTTGCATAGAGCTTTTCTTGTTGCGGAAGTTTAAGGATGCACCAGAGATGCTTTTCATGATCAGCTTGATTCTTTGAATAAATAAGAATGTCATCAATGAAGACAATGACAAACTTGTCTAGATACGGCTTGCAAATGCGATTCATGAGATCCATGAATGCTGCAGGTGCATTAGTGAGCCCGAAAGGCATCACTAAGAACCCATAGTGGCCATATCGTGTTCTGAATGCAGTCTTGTGCACATATTTGGTTCTGACCTTCAGCTGATGATATCCTGACCTCAAATCGAACTTTGAAAAGTAACTTGCCCCTTGAAGTTGATCGAACAGATCGTCGATCCTGGGTAATGGATATCGGTTCTTGATTGTAACTTTATTTAGGTCGCGATAATCGATGCATAGACGCATTGAGCCATCCTTCTTCTTCACAAATAGAATCGGCGCTCCCCAAGGGGATGAGCTTGGTTGAATAAAACCTTTCTCCAATAAATCAACCAGCTGTGTTCTTAATTCCTTCATCTCAGTCCGTGCCAATCGATAAGGAGCTCGTGCAACAGAGGCTGCTCCTGGAATTATATCAATTCTGAACTCCACTTGTCTGTCTGGAGGTAAACCAGGTAGTTCTTCAGGAAGTATGTCTGGGTAATCAGAAATAACAGGAATTTCTTCTATCTTGGGCTTTGGCTCATCTATTGTTACTTGTGCCATATAAATGACACAACCTTTCTTCAAACACTTTGATGCCTTAAGCATAGTTACTTGTTCGGGCAATCCGTACTGCGTATCTCCTTGAATAGTAAGTGGCTCACCATAAGGGGTCTTAATGATAACTTGCTTCTTGTCGCAGGCAATTTGGGCTTGGTTACGAGATAACCAATCCATGCCTATAACTATATCGAATCCTGCCAATTTCAACGGAAGCAAAGACAGCGGAAAAGAGTGATTCCTAATGGATATAAAACATCCATCTAAGATTGTTGAAGCAGTCTCTATGGTACCACCGGCCAATTCTACCTCGTATTTTATGTTTAGAGTTTTAACAGGTAGATTTAATAGTTTAGAAAATTTATTGTCTACAAAAGACTTATCTGCACCAGAATCAAATAAAATCTAGCGTATACATCATTGATGAGGAATGTACCTGTTATAACATTATCATTTTGCACAGCCTCCTGAGCATTCATTTGGAAGACTCGAGCATTAGTCTTATTTGCCTCTTCAGGCTTCCTTGGGTTTTTCAGGCAATTGGTCTTTATGTGCCCCTTCTCGTTGCAACCATAACAGGTTGCGTTCTTCATATTCTTGCAGTCCAAAGTTCTATGCTCCTTAGACTTGCAGATCCCACAAACTTTAGGTTGCGATTGCTGTTGCGATTGCGATACGAGTCTACACTTCCCAAAATGGTGTTTCTTGCAGACTTTACACTTGGGTTTCTCACCTGTCTGTTGGGTGTCCTTTTTAAACCCAGAACTCTTCCTATACTCAGAATTTCCCTTTCGTTTCTTACCGGAGTGATGAGAACTCTCATCCTCCCGTTTCTGCTTTCCTTCATCAGAAGCTTTGACAGACTTGTTTCTGACTGCATCGAGTGTGAGAGATAGAGACCGATCCACCACTGACCTGTATGTGGTAGGTCTGGAAGCTTTCACATTACCCTTGATTTCTGGAGCCAGGCCTCCAATAAAACGTGCTATGCGCTTTGGTTCCGGTGTGACCAGATAAGGAACCAATCGGGACATGGTGTTGAAGCTTGTAACATACGCCTGACAATCCAAAGTCTTCATGACCAGAGTCAAGAAGTCGGTTTTGATTTTCTCTACCTCATGCTGAGGACAGAAGTTTTCCTTGATCAGTGCAACAAATTGTTAACAAGATAGGTTATACAGTGGAATCTTTCCAGTGGCTTGGATTAACGACCTCCACCAAGCCAAAGCTTCCCCTTTAAATGATTGTGAAACAAACTTCACAATATCCTGTTCAGCACAACCACTGATATCTACTACAGTATCCATCTCATCAAGCCATGTCATACAGTCAATGGCTCCTTTTTCTCCTGTAAAGTCCCTTGGCTTGCAAGAGACGAAGTATTTGTAAGAACAAGTCTTTGTACGCGGTTCCTGATTCAGCACAATTTGTTTAGATGGCACACTTTTCTGATTCGAAGAATGTCGAGAATCGTCCTTATGAGATGTATGTGTCTTGGAAGGTGGTTTTGTATGAGGTACAAATTGGGTCCTAGTGCGAGTACCACTTGGTTCTTTGAACTGCCTGTCAATGGCTCTAGTAACAGGATTGTCTATCAATGCTTGTAGGTCTGCACCAGCAACATTTATTCTGGTGTTATCATTTCTTTCCTTTGGATGACTATTAACTTCTTGAGATTCAGCCATGTAGCTTGATTGCTATATAAAAATGATGACAACAATTTATTCAGAAGTCTATTATAGAATCATCATTTTTTATGATTCATTAACCATGGTAATTATAAACCATATTGGTTAATTTGATAGTTTAATTTATCTAAATTTCATTATAGTTAATCCTAGTTATAAACTATTATGGATTTTATGGTGGCACAAAATGGCCTAGTCACAAGGACTGTTTTAAACCATGATCTTATAGGATCGAGGCATTAAGGTTCGAACATAATTCATCACCTTTTCTTGACAGGGAGTCATAAGCTACAACTGTCATTTGTCTTATTAGACAATTGGTATAGCCCGTAGGCACTTCATCACTAATGGATGTTTATAATATGATCACCTTAATTGATGATATAAGCCATGATTTCTAAATCATTAGGCAAGGATAAGGAATTTGGAAGAATCCAATATAAAGATGACAAGTGTGATTTTATCGAACCACTATTGTCAGGAGTGCTAACTTGTTTTCAGATGTTAACAAGGATTTATTATCTTAAAAAGGATTTACCATCGTGGCCACGTCTTAAAATGACATATAGGCTAGGTTTTACCTTTAAGATTTTATTTGGAGATCTAATGGCGGATCAATTATAAATTGGAAATGATATTTTGATTCGTTTCATATAGTACATGCATATATATAATGACAAATAAATTTTAAAATGAAACATTCCATAAATTGTAAAAAGTACAATAGCTGCCCTAAACGGGACTTTAAATAAATAACTTGTCCACACAGAGACTAAAATAAGAAATACAAGTCCACGCAGGGACCAAATACATAAATAAAATGTCCACGCAAGGACTTAATTGAAATAAAATTACAAAACAATAAATAAGGATTTTTAATAATCCCTCTTCTTCTTCCCCTTAATAAGGCTTGCAAAACCCTTTAGTAGACTGCGGCGGCTCCTACGCTCTTCGCCTACCCTTTGCTCCACCTCGTACAACCTTTGGAGTATCTCTTGCTGCTGCGGTGGTTGAATTTGTGGTGGCTGCGGCGGCTGCTGCTGCTGAGGTTGAGGAGGAGGTGGGTATTGATACCCATATGCTGGGTACCCAGTTGGGTACGTAGCTGGAAAGGGTCCAGGGTAGTGAGCATTGTAGTTTGCTGCCTTGATGTATGGGTCAACGACAGGGGCATTGTTGTAGTTGTAACCCGAGTAAGCAGGCTGCTCAAACGGGTTATACCCAGCTTCATCTGGGTAAGCAGGGATCGGGTTTTCATAACCAATGGGCAGTAGTGCTGGTGCGACTGGTGCAGAGTCGACTTCAGTATAAACATTTGAAGGCCCACCCATTTGCGGGTCTTCATAGAGTGGCGGGTAGTTGGAGGAGTGTTGGGGGGTGCTGAAGTGAAAACCCCCACGCATGGACATCCGTGCACTTCTTCTACGCCTCAATGGTTCGGGAGGCGGTGGCTGCTCTGACGCTGGTGGTGGCGGCGGCGTGACCGCCTGAAAATGTGGGTCCTCAGAAGGGATCTGCTGGTGTGGCAGAAAGTTGCGGTGAGGGGGAGTATACTCCCACTTGTATGTGCTCCATCTTTCGGCCCAGATATCAGGGCCCCTGTAAGGCGAACCATGAAAGGATGATCCGCTGGATATTTCAATGGGATGCGTCGGCGTCCCAAATGGCGGCATCTCAGGATCTGGATCTTCGTCCATATCCATGTTTTGGTACTCCGGAAAATGGTTGGCCGGTCCCAAAGGGTTTTGACCCTCTGGTTCTTCTATCTGGTTCATCTGGTTGAACCGGCTCTGAAAATAAGGGGTCGGGTTCTGGAAGGAATGGCGTGAACCTGATCGTTGCAGAGGAATGTAAGAATGGTAAGAGTCGTTGGGCTCGTCCTCATGCTGCGGCCCAAAGGAATGATGATAGGATGGTGAGGAGCTGAGCGAGAAAGAGCATCTCGCAGGCTCTAGGTATGTCCTCCAGTCTTCGTGAGGACTTGATCCGTATGATGCGGATAGTGTACGCCGGTGAGATGGTCCGGCTTCGTGGTCGTTCCTAGTAACAATTGGAGCTTTTCCTCGTCCTCCTCGGCCTCTCACTCTTGGTGGCATGTTTGTTTGTGATCCTGTCAAAACAAAAGAAACAACAAAAAGATATAAACCAATTAAGATTAGGATTAATCCTAGGTCCTTTGCCTAGACTCGGAAGTCAATGAATGTGCAACTGTGTCATTGAGATTAAACACAAAAGGCTAGTGTTTAATTCCCTCAATGTTGGCTCTGATACCAACCTGTCACACCCCGATATTTCCACGTATTACCGGTGGGGAGTATCATGACGTAGTTGATATCATCATAGACAAATGATCACAGTTTAATGCACAGCGGAAGTCTAAAAGTAATAATACAAACCGAATAGAAAAGTATGATAAAATATTACACAACGGTTGTAAGTGGATCCATAGGCGGATCTAAAACAGAAAGTAAATATTGTTCAACAGACTTTAAGTATAAAGAGCTTGCAAGACTCTTTAACTAATACTCAGGAACTTCCAGCCCATTTCGTGTAGTACCTGCACTTAATCTTTTTGAAAAATACGTCAGTTTACACTGGTAAATACAATTAACTGACTCTTTTAAAAACATTTGTGAAAATTGTTTTAGATGCACAAGGCATAAAAATTCTTTTATAACTTGGGATAATTATTTAAAATAATCTTGTATACAGATTTATATGTTTGTCGTACGTTCAGGGCTCGGGTTAGAAGTCGAGACAAGATTAATAGACACACCACTAGTATAAGCCCACAAGAAGTTTCCTCACGAGTGAGATACCGTTTTACATACCCAACTGTCAGGTGTATGCCTACACCCCGTGCTTAAGTCGTGGCCATTTCAAATGAATGAGCCGAGGATATCCAGGACACGGTCGTTAACCCCCAAATGCTTTGATCAAACAAGACAGATTAAAACGGGTTCTCTCAATGATTTAACCACTAATCAATTAAATATTCAATACCCGACCAAGCAGTAATAATTTACCATATCCCAAGCCCGTATAAGGGAAAATAAGTTAAAAGTATTTTCCTGAGCTAAAAATGTAAATTATACTCAGCCCTATATTCTAATCAGCAAGTGTAGGGAGCTTTTACTGGGCTCCTAATCTGGAACGAAGGTTTTAATATCTATTAGATTCCTAACGGGTCTTATTTAAGTTGTAACTTAGACCGGTTAGTTTTAAAGGAAAGTTTACGGTACGAAACACAAGATTAAGCAGTGACCGAATTGGAATGTAATTTAGACCCGACAAGTATGGAGACTTGTATAAAATGGGTAAACTAAATACATTCTGGATTTTGAAGTAAAAATGATAAGGTTTGACCCGTTTCGGCTAATTCACGCAAACTAGTTACATAAACTGTACCGAACGCGTATATGCATAACGGGTAACCAAATGAGTCATGTACAAGTTCCATAAGTTATTATGCTTAAAATGTGTTGTGATATCAGTAGGATATCAATAATTATGCCCCAAATGAATTTAAGACCAATTTAAGTCCCGAAAGGGTAATTTGGTCATTTTAAAGTGTATAAAAGAGATTTAATAGTAAACTGAGGTTCTGGTCTAAAACATTCAGTAAAAATATTTATTTTATCAAGTTACATCAGTAAGATATCACACATATGTGTGTTTAATCATTTATGGCCAAACTATGCACCATTGGGGCATTTTGGTCATTTCACATATGCTTTTAAGGTCAAATTTGGAAGTCTGAGTTCAAGACTTATACTTACTGTTAAAGTATTAAAATTTATTTTTAAAATCAGTAGGTAGCAAGTCTTAGGTGTTAAATATGGTTTTAAACCATACTATGCACCTAATTATCGTAAAAGTCGATATTTGACGATATTCAAGATGTTTATAAAATTCTGAAGTTTTGATCAGTCTTTAATGTTTAAAATATTTTATTTAACATATGATATCAGTAGGGAAAGGTTTGGTATGCAAATCATATGTTAAACTCATTTTATTAACAAAAAGTGTGACAAATGTGCTCTGTAATCGATGTACAATGTAAAACAATGTTAATTATTAATAAAACAATGTGTTTTGGTGTTATTATGTGTGTAATTGTGTTTGATGATTTTACGATTTGATTCGATTCCGATTTCGAGCTTTAAATCGCTTTCAAGAAAGTTATACGCAAACTGGTGCGTAAACGTAGTCAGTTTAACACGACAAACACTCCGGGATAGTGAAATAGGCTTAACATACCTTAAATAACCTTCACATAACTTAGAAATAAGTTTTGGATGGTTTGGTGTGTCGAAAACAAGTTTGTTCGATCGCAGGGACTATTTGTGTCAAACTGCGAAACTATACCGATTCGTATAGTAACGAACATTCTGGAACTTGATCATAAGTTAAACATACCCTAAATATCCTTTACATAGCTTAGAAATAGGCTTTGAGGGGTTCGGTTTGCTAAAATAAACTTATTTGATCAATAGAGACTAAAAGCGTCAAAAAGTGCATAAGTTTGCATTTCCGCGCATATCTTACGTTCTGAATATATCCAGACACCCAAAAATTTATGTAATCATTAAAATATTTTATTTTAGTGATTGGCATGATAAAATTCTATTCGTCGCTTAATTTGGATCGTTTTCGCGTTCGTTACGACTTCCGTCGTAATTAACCGAATAACGCGACCGTACGACCAAACGAACCGACATCCGAGATGTTTTCGAGCATATTTTAAGTTCCCTATACTTTAACTTCATTTTAGAACCTTGAAATGAGGTTAACGGGGCTTAAACGTGTCAAAAATGCATCAAAACACAAGTTTCTCAAGTGCAGGGACCAAAGTTGCAATTCTGCCAAACTAGCCCTGGCGGGCCACGTAAGTTGAGGCATCATATGACACGGGGCGCGATAGCCTGCCAGTACAGAAACAATGAATCTGGACTTTGGGCTTGTTTTTTATGGTTTTAATGGTTGTTTTAGGATACCATCTGCTTGTTTTGATGGTTTAACATGCCCCCCTTGTATTCTAAAACCACTAGCCCACATGGATGGCCAAGATCATTCCCTCTTTAGCAAGGAATAATCCTAACGGTGAACCGAAAAGTATAAATAGCCATGCCCTCCTTCCATTTTCTGCACCCTTGTTCATTTTAATGCTCTAAGTTGAAGCCTTTGCTTCATACCTGGGTGTTATAGATCAAGTTCTCCCTAGCTTGGACCCTTTGTAAGCTTCTTTCGTTCTTTTATCGCTTTTCGAGCGTGAAAGTCAAACAGTTTTTGCCTTTCTGCTTTGACCACGAGTTGGTCAACACGAAGTTCGTTTGAACTTTGCAACGTGAGCGTAATCACGATGGTTATAGTCCCTATTGACTATACCTACTGATTACCACGTTGACTAGGCGTAGTGACGAGTCGTAGTTTCGGTCAAAATGCGCATTTAAGCGTATTTTGCAACCAAACTACTCTTGGTATGAAAACACTTTGTTTTGATATCAAAACCTGTTTTCTAACTTAGTTAAACATGTTCCAACATGTTTAGCTCGTCACTTTTAGTTGAGTGCTTGTTTAGAGTCGTAAGTCAAGCGGTCTAAACAACCGCTTAGACTTTCGAACTCGACCCGTTTGGTCGATCATTAGGATCCGACCAAGCATGTTTAGTGACCATAGTTGCATAGGGAATAACCTTCTGATGTTATACCTTATGGTCACCTAGTTTAAGTAGTTATATGATAGGTAGTTTATATGCCCTAGGAAAATGACCAAAATGCCCTTTTCATGCATAATTGAATTTTAAGCATATGTAACTTAAACATTTGCCACTTAACTGATTATGCAACATATTCAAACATGTTTAGGCATATAATACTTGTCATAGGACTAGTTAGACGTCTCGAACGCGCTTTTGCGCGAACGACGCGTTAAAGTAGCGTAAGCTACCTTAATGGGTCGTAACGGGTCGAAAGCACTTAGATTACGTTCCGATTTAGAATGTAGGCTTTGTTAAACCATATCACATGAGTTCCAATACTCATTTGGTTTACAAGACCTCATTCTATCTGATCTTCCGATTTAGGTGTCGATTTATTTACTAGTGATTCGATTATTAGGTGCTGCTTGAGTTTCCTTGGTTTGATTGAGCTTGTTGAGTTCTTTAGATTGAGGATACTTTGCACTTCTATGTGAGTACATAGTTCCCCTGTTTTACTATTTTCAATTGTTTTGGGGTGATTCATATGTATTAAACGATTTCGAGGTTTAAACGATGGTTTCAAAAACGATTTAAATGGTTTATATTAAACAAATAACGATTTCGATAATGTGAACAAACTTGATGGTTGTAGTTACATAACGAATGACATTCATTAACATTGATCAAGCCAACCAGTATTAGGTTATGGTACCATAGGATCTGACAAATCCCGTTATCAGACTACACCCATGGTTATGTGTGGGGGTTATGTAGGTAACGACCGAATCTGATGATTGTTAACTTACCCTTTGGTGGTTTGTTAATGCGAGTTTCGAGATAGTCGAGTCACGAAGGTTTGAATGTTATTAGCGAGACGACCAAAAGTAGTTTCACAGTTAAAACGAAAACGATTTGGGATAAGTTAAACGATTTGATACGACTTAAACGAGATAAACGAATTGGATAAACGATTGGTTTTGGGTTGTGATTAGGTAATGGGACAGGTGTAACATGATAGAAGCATGGTAGATACGCCACTGGTACATCTTATATATAAGTGCTTTTATCATATTATATTCCGTGTCATTATTTAGTTCACTTGGGAAACGATTTTTGAAACTATGTCACATAACGAGGTTTTCGAAATGATATAAACCATACGAGTTTTATTAACGAGTTTTTACGAGATATTTTACGATTTGGTTTACTAAAACAAACGTTTTGGGGTTAAGAATCATGGCTACGAGATTTTATAAACTATAACCAACTTGATTTGAGTTGGTTAATTATGTTGCAATACACTTTTCAAAACGAGGTTTGTACTTTTGACTCTTGTAGTCTAATAAGGTACTGCAACATATAAACGAGCCATGAATCTGATACTCTCCTAAAACCTATGTTCTCGCCAGCATTTCTTTGCTGACTTTGTTTTTACATATGTTTCAGGTGGTGTTGCATGATCTTGATTGCTAGGAAGCGTGTTCACTTAGGATCTGGACGTGGCCTTAGTGACATAATAACAATAATAGACGATGTGTAGCTTGTTTGTTTTGGTTTAAGACAATGTACATTACTTAATAATTCAATAAAACGAAACTTTTGTATCCATGGTTGTGAAACAATAATTCTGTTACAACACTCCCCGACGTTTCCTCCGTGGTTTCGTTGTTTTAACGCGGTCGGGGTGTGACAGAAGAGTTGGTATCAGAGCCAATGGTTATAGTGTAGGATCGTTTGAAGACCCAAACGAGTCGTTCAGAAGAGATATCGTCCAATATGAAAGGCAGAAACAGACGTATCAAAGTTATTTCAGCTGATATACTTGGATTCACTTAAACTGTCTCTTATATTGATATCAGATCATTTTACAATGCTGGAGACACTTCGGCAGAGCTTCGCTACCGGAATCCTAACCCTTACAAATGAAACGAACAAGGCTACTATTTATAGGCAGTCCCATTTCGCACGAGTTGGCCTCACACGAAATGGCCAGTGCCATTTCGTGCTAAATGGTCTTTCCCATTTCGTGCGAAATGGTCACATCCTACATATTTCACATTTTTCTCATACAACATGCCCTGATCTATCTAATCTATTACAAGACTCGATACAAGACGAAGTCGACAGACATATGCACCAACAGACTCCCCCTTGGATGTTGACGAAGTCTTCGGTGTCGAGTCTTCGGTATGTCACATCTTCAGTCTTGATCAGTCTTCTCGCTCTCTCCAAAATATCTAACATTGTAAGCATCCTCAATCTCTATCTTCTCTCTCTTTCTTCCAGAATCTCAACCTGTCTCTATCTTCTCTTGATCAGATCTCTTGATTCCTTAAGTTCTTTAGCATCAGCAGCTTGCTTGGACAGCATGATTCAAACCTGGCTTTCTAACATTCAAACTCCTCCTTGAATGTTGATCCATAATCTATACATGGCTCTTATGTCCTCAGACTCCCCCTTTCGACAAGCTGGGATCGCAGTCTAGAATTCACTATCTTTGGATGAGAAACCTGGCTCAAACTCTGCTCACGCTTTGCAGCTTTCACAGATTCAGGAATGTTTCCTGGCTTTCCGTAGCAACAGGATCTGGAACCTAACTTAAATCTGCATATCCTCATGCTGAAAGATCACAGGAATCGGAACCTGGCTTTCGCATAGCTGCTATCCTGCACAAATCTCTACCTCACAATAAATTTCACAAATTTAAAAATTTGCTTATCACTTGTAAAAACAATCTCACAACATCACTTGTAGATATCATCCAAAATGATTTTTCATTTATAATTTCAAATGACCATTTGTAAGAATAACTTTTTCTTCTTTCAAAACAAACTCTCCCAACCCTCTTGTTCATCATGTTTAGCACTCGGAATTTTGACAATCAGCTTTTCAACCTCAGTTGTCGAAAATCTTTTTTGCATTTTTTCAAAATTTTATACTAAAACACAATATTTTTGGATTTTTGTTTTTAATGAAATGCAATAAAGAAATATTTACAGACAATATTTTTGTGAGTTTTTGAAAAAGGATCATATCAGTTTATGACAAATCACTAGCACCGTTGAGCTTTAAACACTTTAAGTTCTAAACTATTCACTTAGATTGTCAGTATACTGATCCACTTAAATTTTCACACAAAGTTCAACTGTTTCGAGATACGAGAATTAGTGTTTTAAGCACTTAACTTATTTGCGTGTCCCACCTCAGAATATACTCCCGTATCCAGACTCCTATATTCAGTCTTACAGGTGAATGTACACTAATGATATCTGTAAGGGGTGAATGCGAGACCATGAGAGCTCAGGCTATTGCTTCCGCAAAATCAGAGAGATGATGGTTCGACTTTAGGTGTGTTCCCTTTAGAGAATCTTTTCTTCAACAGCATATGATTAGCATTTTTCAATGTTTCATCATTTTTTATGCTGAGGGTGGGCTTTAAGATTAAAGCAATGTAAAGTATTATACTAGGACTAGGCTATTGCTCCCGCAAAATCAGAAGTCCAGGTATAATACCCCAGATATCATCACGCACAAAGACCTAGTATGTCAGAAATAGAAAGCCCTTCAAACAAGATTTCAGGGGTTACCTATATATCCGAGAGATGTTCCCCACGAAATAAGTAAGTATTTGATATTTAGGTTTATATCTCGACAACAATCTACTAAACGTGCAAAAACCTACTGGCATATCATCAGTGAGACCGTTTATCCCATTTGACTTTCCAATTCTTTAGCTTGTTGTGATTGTTCACTGATGTACTATCATTTCCTCTTTTTCACAACAAAACTCATTTTCATTTTTTCATGTTTTTGGCTTTTTCAAATTTTCTAATGTTTTTGGATTTTCTGAATTTTCTTACTACCCCTAAAATTCAAAACCATTTAAAGAAAATTTTGATAAACCGATGTGAATTGCTTCAATTGTCCATTCACTTGGCATAAACAATCAGAACTCCCCCTGACAACAAACTATTTTCCCATTATGATTTCAAAACACTTAAGTTTGTTTTAATCAAAATGGTTTTTCCGGAAAAGTAGTTTTGTTTGTCATTTCACAAACATGGGGTTCATGCTCCACGATTACCAACTTGGGAGCTCCGGCAAGTCCAGATTTTTAGTCGTGATAGGTTCTATCCCAGTTACTAACCTGGGGTGAACCATCTTCATCTGGTTTACTCATTTTCTTTTCATAAAATTCCTTTACCCCTTTGACCTTCCCGTCAATCATTTTTCCAAAAATATTTTGAACTATGGGGTTAAAGGCTTTTTCAACATCAAATTCTTTCTTTTCAGAAAAGAATTGATTTGAAATCTCAACTTTGCCAACTTTTGATTTTAAATTTTCAGCCCACAATGGTGGAAAATTTGCATCATCCAATGGCGGAAATGATTTTTCTTCTTTTAACTCAACTTTTGGCTCCTCTGACTTTGACGAGTCAGATTCATCGCCAGAAAATAGCTCCTCTGATTTTGACGAATCAGAATCATTGCTAGAACTATCATCTGATTTCTTAACAACCCATTTTTTGTTGTTAAGCTTCACTTTTCTTCTGTAAAAACTTTTTGAACACTCACCAATCTCAAACTTTGAATTTTTGAAAACTTTAAATTGTTTGGTTGGTGGTTCATTTTCAACCATCTTTTCTTTCAGTTTTTCAGAGACTCCATGTTTTGTGTTGGTTGCCTTTGGACAGTTCAAGGCAATGTGACCAACTTTTTTACATTTATAACAAGTTCTTGTCTCCTTCTTCTTCTGAGCAACTTCCTTCTTCATTCCCTCTTGCTTCTTAGCAAGGAATTCTTTTTTGTCTGTTTTTTGAACACTTGCTCTTTTTCTTCTTTAGATGATGTTCCTAAAACAAAAACAGTTTTTGGTTTATAAACTTTCTCATTTTTATGAAATTTTGGTGGAATAAAACCTAAACCTTTCTTTTTGAAATTACAGTTATGGTTTGGTTTCTTTTGAAAACTATAACCAGAATTGTAACCTTTTTTCTTGTTTAATTTTTGTTGAACTCTTGAGGTGTACCTTTTAGGTTTTTCAGAAAGATTTACATCTTTTATTTCAGAAATATTAATTTCTGTTAGTTTGAAAACCTTTTTGATCATTTCAGTTTTAACACCTCTTATTGGAAATTCTTCATCAAAATATAATTTGTCAGAATTATTCAAAGTATATGCTACTTTGAATGTTTCTTCATTCAAATTATTTTGTGATAACAGAAATTCTTTATTATAAACCCATTTGCCCTTTTTGACTGTTGGACTTGAAGTGTCGGACTCAGACTTTGACTCTGACTTTGACTCCTCCGTTTCATCTTTATCCAACACCTGATCGACCACTTTCTTTATTAACTCGGACTCATGATCAGTGTCGGATGATGTGAAAGTAACATCAATGTTGTCTGGCAAGTTATCTGAAGGCTCGGATTCCCACTGTAAGTTGGTTGCCTTTTTGACTCTTTCTGAATTAGGATTTCATGGAGAATATCCATTTTCAAGCGGAGGTGGACACTTGTTATAACTGGCACTTTGTTTCTTACCACAATTCTTCACTTCAGTCTCCTCTTTTGTTTTGGAATTCTTCACTTTAGATATTTCTTCTTCAAACGCCTTCATGCCTTCAACTATAGGGTAAATCCTGTCAATCACATAAGAAGAACATGAGTAACTTTTCAATTATCTGTTTACTCTCTCAGTTTCTATCCTCTGAAATTCCAATTTCTGTTCAAGCTCAGCACACATCTCAATGTAATAATTGACGATTTTCTACTTTGACATGTATGCTCCATTGAGTGTCTTCATAGTTGTTGCTTGTTCACTGCTTGACTCGTTATATTGATTCATGGCTTTGTTTAAGACATCATACGATTCTTTCAGTCTTTTCATGTTATGAATCAACTCATTGTTTTGATTCTTCATAGTCTCACAGTTTTCACAATTCTCAGACACCTTTTTTGCCTCAGCTTCCTTTTTAATCTCGAAAGCTGGAATTTCTTTCACCTGCTTCTTTATCACACGGACATCTTCATCATCATGTTTATCTCTCTCAGCTAGAAATTTTAAATGCTCTTTCATACTATCTGCATAATACGAATCATCATCATCACGATCATCTTGTTTTTCAACCTTCTTCTTTGCCATTCGAGCATTTTCAGCATCTCTCTCGGCTAGATATTTTAAGTGCTCTTTCATACTATCTGCTCAATAATCATTAGCACTATCTTCAACGACTTGAGCAACAAAAGCTTTAGCCTTTAAGATCTCTTCATCCGGACAATATTTGTCCCAGCTAAAACCTTCTGGCATTCTTTCATCTTCTTGATCTATTATACCATAACAAGTTTTTCTTGATGACTCTTCGATCGCCTTCTTAGCATGAGCAGTTTGTGGTTGTTGTTGATACGGCTGTTGAGCAACTTGATGATAAATCGCTTTTCGATAATAATCATTGTTTCCGAAAGGATTTTGAGCTCCACTTGCTTCGCGGTTTGTGCATTCTCTCTTGAAATGCCCTTTTTCCCTGCAACGAAAACAAGTAACTTTAGATTTATCAAAGCCTAAAGTAGAAATATTTGCATCACGGAAATCAACTCTTCCTATAATCTGTTTAAAATTCTCAGCTCTTCTCAACACACTCGCTAAACACCACTTTATATCCATTAACTCCATCTCCTCAGCATCAATCTGATCGTAATCCTCTTTTGTCAACATTGGATTTCCGATCCTTCCTGCAACTAAACTCCCATAAGACTCAAACACAGTCACCAACAAAGACATATGACTTTTGGCTACTTCTTCAGAGTAATTTTGATCCTTCTCAAGATTTAGCGCAATGTTGCATTGTAGTACTTTGCCATTCTTGGTTGCTGAAAAATTTGGATCGAATGATGGATATGAAGAGAATCCAGTTTTGCTATTTGATCCTTGAGATGATCCTCCAGAAGAACTTTTTGCATTGAAAGTTGTTTCGATCTTTGGTGCAGTGTTGGTCCTATCACTAGTACCACCTTTGTAATATAGGCCAATGTCTTGTTCACCATCAAAGTCCTTCATTCTCACTATCTTTCGTTGTTCCATCTCTTGAGCTTCGAGTTGTTCAATAAATGAGCTCAGCGTTAGATTGTCAAATTCAGGTTTATTTTTCAACATCATAAGATATGTGCCCCAAACATCTTGTGGCAACGCATCGGCCAACTTTTCAATCAATTCTTCTTTATCTTTATTGATGTTCAATCTCTTCATGTTCATCACCAAATTGCAATATCTTTCTATAATCTGCTTGGTGTTTTCAGTTTATAATCCACGAAATAGATCAAATTCTTTCTTCAAAAGTGACATTTTGTTCTTGATCATCTCTTTACTTCCAACAAACTTCGATTTTAGTTCTTTCCATATTGAATGTGCACTTTCGTTGTGTTGTAGTAAAATCAAGATTTCTTCTTTAATAGCTTGCTGCAAGAGACTAACCATCATCTTTTCATTTTTGTATTTCTTTTTCTCATCAACACCTAAATCTTTAATATCAACCTTATCTCCGTTGTCTTTAACCGGTCTAACATATCGATATTCAGTACATTCCCATGCATCTAAGTAATATGCTTGAACCCAATTTTCAAAACGTTCTGCCCATCCACTATACTCCTCAATATTCATAAGCTTAGGCGGTTTTTGTATCGTGCCTGTTTCATTTTCTAGCATCGTATTCTGAGTCACAGTGATCGGGGTAGCAAAGACATTGTAGAATTCGTTTTCCATGATTCGGTTTTCAAAAAATCACACACTCAAATTGTTCAAACGAAATGGACTGCTGTAACACTTTCAAGTGAAATGACTCACACGAATTGGAGACTTTCAAACGAAATGATCACCTTTCAAGCGAAATAGTCCAACCAATGCTCAATTCGTACGAATTGGAAGTCTAATTCAAATGAAATGACACTTTGATGCGAACTGGATACCAATTCATGCGAAATGATGTCTGATACAAGCGAATTAGCACTTGGTGCGAAATGGAAGCTCAACTCATGCGAAATGGAGGCAAATTCAAACGATCTGATGACCAATTCGTGCGAATTGGTGCTGACGACACACGATCGGACAGTTTTTGATAAAATTGATTAGGTTTTTAGTCGATTTTAGGTCTGATTCTTTCAAGGGTTTGTTAAAACAGTGTTTCGCACGTTATATGTGAAAATCAAGCCATTTTATCCGTGAAAACTCAGTTAATTTTGAAAAATTGTGAAGAAAGTGAGTAGAAATCAGAAATTTAGATGAAAAACAGCTGAAAATGGTAAGAACTCTTCCTCCTGTGCTCTGATATCACTTGTAGGATCGTTTGAAGACCCAAACGAGTCGTTTAGAAGAGATCTCATCCAATACGAAAGGCGGAAACAGCCGTATCGGAGTTATTTCAGCTGATTTGTACTTGGATTCACTTAAACTGTCTCTTGTATTGATATCAGATCATTTTACAATGCTGGAGACACTTCGGCAGAGCTTCGCTACCGGAATCCTAACCCTTACAAATGAAATGAACAAGGCTACTATTTATAGGCAGTTCCATTTCGCACGAGTTGGCCTCACACGAAATGGCCAGTGCCATTTCGTGCGAAATGGTCTTTCCCATTTCATGCGAAATGGTCACATCCTACATATTTCACATTTTTCTCGTACAACATACCCTGATCTATCTAATCTATTACAAGACTCGATACAAGACGAAGTCGACAGTCATATGCACCAACATATAGGGAATTAGGTTATTAGCAATGCTTTGACCTAGACTATAACTTTCTAGGACCCTAACGCAAGAAGATTTGCGTTTAGATTTTAAAACAATACCGTCACCTATCCTTAGGTGATAACCACAACGAGAACACAATAACAAATCCGATTCGAAAATTAATCATCTATCCTTGGATGATTGATTATAAGGTTTTGAACCCTCTTAGTTTTCAAAATCTTGTCAAAGTTTGGGTCTAAATAATGTGAGCACGTGCAAACTGGAAGGGTGAATGCCTGTACCCTGAGTTTTCTGTCTAAGGCTAGAGTGTTCGTACAAATCCGCAGTATCGGACCAGTCACTCTTACATGGGAACTCTTGGGGTGAGTGTTCACTTATAGGCGAGCATGTCTTCGGTGATACATTATTATGACCCATTTACTTTGATTAGTCACTGCGTGTCGTTTGTTTGTTCGAGGTAACAAATGAATGATCGCCTTCCTTGTGTTTTGTCGAGGTTTTCAATACCTCTTTTGTTTTTCCAATTATCGACCTCACTCGTTTCTCATGTTTCCTTGTTAGACAATGCCTCCTCGACGTGTTGCACAACCTTTAACCAACGAAGAAGTCGCAGCCCTTGTCGCTCAACAAATGGCTGCAATGCTTCCGAACATAGTAACCCAGATCCATCAATTATACAACAACAATAATAACAATAATGCACAGTGTAGTTTCAAGAACTTCAATTCGGCTAAGCCATTGAAGTTTTCTGGGTCTCAAGGAGCAACCGCGCTCCTGCAATGGTTCGAAAGTTTGGAGAGCACATTCAGACATGTGCAATGTCCGAATGAGCGTAAGGTTGAGTTTGCATCTAGTGTGTTCGAGAAGCGCGCTCTTACATGGTGGAACGGTGTGATGCGTGATAGGGGTGCCGATGTGGCTATGGCACAAACATGGGAAGAGCTTCGAGCTCTCATGATGAGAGAGTTCTGTCCCCGTCACGAGATTCGAGCTTTGGAGCGAGAATTTGACGATTTGAAACAAGATGGGGGAGAACACCGTGCGTATACGGATCATTATGAGGAGCTCAGTTTGTTGTGTCCTACTATGGTTACCCCATTGGATAAGGCAATAGAGAGGTATATAGATGGGTTGCCCGATTCTGTGCAAGACATTGTGACTGGCAGTTGTCACACCCCGACCACGTATAACATACAAGACGTGGCGGAAACATCGGGGCGTGTTGTAACAGAATTAATGTTTCATAACCATGGATACCAAAGAGTGTTTCGTTTTATTAAACATTGAATAATTACATCGTCTGGAAATCTAAATACACAATTTTAAACGTAATCTATCATTGTTATTGAGTCACTAAGGCCTTGTCCAGTCCTATGTGAGCATGCATCCTATCAAACGATATCTTTCAATACCTGAAACATATGTGAAAACGAGGTCAGCAAAGAAATGCTGGCGAGATACATAGGTTTTGTGAAAATAAGATTCATGACTTCTGTTTTAAGAAAATGTTTAGTCATGAACCTTGTAATTTGCTTTGTCTTTGTAAATCATTTGAAAAACAATAAGTTCAGATGATATGTATAAATAAGAAAATAATGCATGGTTAAATGAATAACCAAGTTAAATGAGTTTGTAAAAGATAAATTGTTTTGTAAAACAATGTCTTGTGAAAAGTATGTTATTTGTATAAAATGTTATATGTATCAAACTGAAATGATTCAAATAACGCTACGACATGTAATACCATACAAACACTTATATATAGGAAGTACCAGCGGCGTATCCACCATGCTTGTATCATATTACACCCGCATCGTTACTTAATCATTTACTCAAACCAAACCAACCAATGTAAACCATGTAATGTATAACCAAAATGATATGTATGGCTAGTGAAATGCATCAACTAAACCATAGGTGAAACGCGCAAAACAAAGTATTGAAGTAAAACTTGGTTTAAACCAATACTATGTTTCGTGTAAATGCATGATCAAATGTAAATCATGTCCCAATGTTTACCCAATCGTTAACCCATTTTGTAAAATCGTTCTAGTCGTTCTTGTTTTAATTGTGAAACTACTTTATGGTCGATTCTCTAATAACATTCAAACCTTCTTGACGCGTTCCTCGCTCCATCTCGCTCTCGCTCTCGTTCTTAACAAACCCTTACCAAAGGATAAGTTAATAATTACAGATTCAGTCGCTACCCACAACACCCACACATAACAATGGGTGCAGTAAATAACGGGATTTGTCAGATCCTATGGTACCATAACCTAATACTGGTCGGCTTGATCACTGCTAATGAATGTCATCGGTTATGTAACTACAACCTACAAGTTTGTTCACTTTAGGAAATTTGTAATTAGTTTTTGAAATCATTGTATTCGTTCTTGAAATCATTGTTAGCGTTCTTGAAATAATTGTCATTGTTCTTGAAACCACATTGTAATTGTTCTTGAAACTATTGATAAAACATTTAGTACATATGAATCACCCCAAAACATTTGGAAAACAGTAAAAGAGGGGAATAATGTACTCGCCTGAGAATGCTTGGAGGTCTTGAACAACAACCAAACAAAGCTTGAGGGAGCACGGAATCAGTCGGCAAATCTAAACTATATAAATAAACCAGACTTAAATCGGGAGATCGGATAGGATGAGGCTTGGCAAACCAAATGAGTATTGGAACTCATATGATATGGTTTAACAAGGCCTACATACTACAATGAGACTAACCTAAGTGCTTTCGACCCATCGCGACTCATTAAGGTAACTTATGCTACTTTAAAGCGTCGTGCGCGTGAAACGCGTTCGGACCGTCTAACTAGTCCTATGACAAGTGTTATATGCCTAAACATGTTACATAATCAGTTATGTGACAAAAGTTTAGGTTACATATGCTTAATTACCAATTATACATGAAAAGGGTATTCTGGTAATTTACCTAAGGCATATAAACTACCTATCATACAACTACTTAAACGATGTGACCATAGGGTATAATCTCGGAAGGTTATGCCCTATACTAGGGTCACCTAATGTATTTGGTCGGATCCTAATGATCGACCAAACTGGGTCGGGCTCGAAGGTATAGGCGATTTATTAGATCGCCTACCCTACGACCCTAGACAACGTGGTAATCAGTGGGCATAGTCCCAAGGGACTATGACCAACGTGATTACACTTACGTTGCGAAGTTCAAACGAACTTCGCATTGACCATTACTGGTCAACGCTGAAAGTCAAACAAAGTTTGACTTTCTGACTCGAAAAGCAATAAAATAAGGAAAAGAACGAAAGAATACTTACGAAGGGTCCCCGAATGCTAATCCCGATCCAAGAACTCAGGTATGAAACAATGGTTTCAACTTAGAGCTCTCAAATCAGAATTCTTGTAAGAAATGAGGTTGGGGTGGATGGGTATTTATAGGAATACCCGAACCGTTAGGATCGTTTCATGGAAACCGTGCCTAGATCTCACCCGTACACTTGTCGAGATGTTATGGTGACTAAATTGGCCACTCACCATAGGGTATCAACATGTGGCAAGGGATTAAGGAGTGGAGAACAGCTGTTAACAGCTGTTAATACGTCGAATCTGGTCCCGAAAGCGAAAAACTGAAGTTTCTGCATGTTTTCTGTCCAGCATAGGCAGTCGCGTAGCGCTACTGCCAAGGCATTAGGCAGTCGCGCTACGCTAGCACCCTCCTGTTTCAGAAATCTTTCAAAAGTGGCAGGAATGGTCCCTGCACGTGTTTAAGGCCTTTTTCGATGCGTTTGAACCCCGTTAACCTCATTTCAAGGCTCTAAAATGAAGTTAAAGTATAGGGAACTCAAAACATGCTCAAAAATATGCCGGATGATGGTTCGTTTGGTCGTACGAACGCGATGTTTGCTTAATTACGACGGAATGCGCACAAGCGCGAAAAACGATCCAAATGACGAAACGAATGGATTTTTCTTATGGCGAACACTAAAATATAATATAGTCATGCTTACATAAATTTTCGGATGTCCGGATGTATTCAGAACGTAAGTTATGCGCGAAAATGCAAACTTGTGCACTTTTTGACACTTTTAGTCCCTGAATGACCCAAAAGTTTATTTTAGCACACTGAACACCTCAAAGCTTATTTCTAAGCTATGTAAAGGATATTTATGGTATGTTTAACTTATGGTCATGTTCCGGAATGTCTGTTACAGTTCAAATTGGCATACTTTCGCAGTTTGTCAACTTTAGTCCCTGTAAGCGATTTAACTTGATTTTGCCATACCAAAGCCTTCAAAACTTATTTCTAAGTTATGTAAAGGTTATTTAAGGTATGTTAAGCCTATGTCACTATTCCGGAGTGTTTGTTGCATTAAACTGGTTATATTTACGCATCGGTGCGCGTATAACCTTCCAGAAAGCGATTTAGAGTTTGAAATTGAACAAGAATTGATATGTGCAAATGATACACATATTTTTACAAATCCCAAGTATGAAATATAATATTTCATTGGTTTGGTATTTGTTTGATGGCCATGGAGGCACAGGTGTTACAGCAGTAATCCTACTATTGTCCGTCAAGCGATTGAATTGGCTGCTACTCTGACCGAGTCTCAGGTCAGAAAAGGGGAACTGACCCATAAGGGTGATAAGAAGAAGTCAGCCGATTCTGCACAAGAAAAGGGTAAAGGTAAGGGTAAGAAGCAGGGTGAGTCTTCTAAAAAGTCGAGGAAGCGCAAGGCTTCCCAGAACTTTGCAGTCACTACACAGAATACTCAGAACCCACCAGCCTTACCTCCTGCGAAGAAGCAATATGCTGGTACCGCACCTCACTGTGCTCGATGCAACGGTCATCATGTTGCCAAGCAGGCCTGTAAACAGTGCACTACGTGTGGTAAACTTGGGCATCAGGCCAACATTTTTCGTTTTGGCCAAAATCAAGCTGCTCAGGTTCCAGCACAAACTCAAGGGAATTCTGCGAGATTCCCACCTGGTTCGTGTTTCAATTGCGTAGAAATGGGTCATTTCCGCAACAATTTCCCGAGGTTGGTAAATGCGAATGCGAACGCAAACGCGAATGTGAATCCCGCTCGTGGACGAGCATTCAATCTGAATGCAAACGAAGCGAGGGCTGACAATGAGGTTGTTAATAGTACGTTCCTTGTTAACAATCAACTTGCATCTATTCTTTTCGATTCTGGTGCTGATAGGAGTTTTGTTTCGTTATCATTCGAGCCTTTACTTGCGATACCTAGAACTAAACTGAGGAAACCCTTATCTGTCGAAGTTGCTACTGGTAAACCTCTCGTACTCGATTTTGTTCTTCGTGGTTGTCAGTTGAACCTTGATAACCATCTTTTTCCCATTGACCTCACACCGATGCAACTTGGGAGTTTCGACATTATCGTGGGGATGGATTGGTTAACCAAACACCATGCTGAGGTGGTTTGTTTCGATAAGATAGTTCGTATTCCTCTTTCGTCTGGCGATGTTCTGGAAGTTCGTGGCGAGAAACCATCAGTTGGTTTGAAACTCATGTCGTGTACAAAAGCCCGACGTTGTTTACGAAAAGGATATGTTACTTTTCTGGCACATGTCACCGAGGAGAAAGGCAAGAACAAGAGTATTTAGGATATTCCGATTGTTCGGGATTATCCAGAGGTGTTTCCTGATGAATTGCCTGGTTTGCCTCCAGTTCGTCAAGTCGAGTTTCATATTGATCTTGTACCCAATGCTAACCCAATTGCGAAAGCACCTTATCGTCTTGAACTGTCTGAGATGCAAGAATTATCGAAACAGCTTCAAGAGTTATCCGATAAAGGATTCATCCGACCGAGCTTTTCGCCTTGGGGAGCTCCTGTCCTCTTTGTGAAAAAGAAAGATGGATCTTTTCGAATGTGTATCGATTATTGTGAGCTTAACAAGCTTACCATCAAGAATCGATATCCCCTACCTCGAATCGATGATCTCTTTGATCAGCTGCAAGGTGCTACCTGCTTTTCCAAGATCGATCTGCGTTCTGGGCATCATCAACTTCGTGTTCTCGAAGAAGATATTCCCAAAACTGCTTTCCGTATGAGATATGGGCACTACGAGTTCACCGTCATGCCTTTTGGTTTGACGAATGCCCCAGCTATCTTCATGGACTTAATGAATAGGGTCTGTAAACCTTATTTAGACAAGTTCATCATTGTGTTCATCGATGATATTCTTATTTATTAGAAGTCTCGAGCCGGTCACGAGCAACACCTGCGTTCGACACTGGAACTCCTGAAGAAGGAACAACTTTATGCTAAATTCTCCAAGTGTGAATTTTGGCTTAAAGAAGTTCAGTTCTTGGGACATATAGTCAACGAGCAGGGTATTCATGTGGATCCATCCAAAATAGCTGCTATTAAGGATTGGAATACACCTACAACACCCACAGAAGTTCGTTCTTTTCTCGGACTTGCTGGTTATTATCGTCGTTTTATCTCGAATTTCTCAAAGATTGCGGTTCCACTCACTGCTTTGACTCAGAAAAATAAGCCATTTGAGTGGGGACCCAAGCAAGAAGAAGCATTCCAAACTCTGAAACAGAAGTTGTGTGATGCTCCTGTTCTATCTTTGCCCGAGGGAAACGATGATTTCGTTGTCTATTGTGATGCGTCCAATTTAGGCCTTGGTTGTGTTCTCATGCAACGAGGTAAAGTTATAGCATATGCGTCTAGACAATTGAAAGTTCACGAGAAGAACTACACGACTCATGATCTTGAGTTAGGAGCTGTAGTTTTTGTTCTCAAAATCTGGAGACACTATCTTTATGGCACGAAGTGTGTGGTTTTCACAGACTATAAAAGTCTCCAGCACATTCTTAATCAGAAGGAGCTGAACATGAGGCAACGACGTTGGGTTGAACTCTTGAAGGACTACGATTGCGAGATTCGCTACCATCCTGGTAAGGCGAATATCGTAGCCGATGCACTTAGTCGAAAGGAGCGAGTCAAGCTTCATTCTGTTCGAACTCTATCTGATATTCAATCTCGTGTCCTTCAAGCTCAACAATCTTGTGTTTCACAAAATTTGATGGGTAAGGAATTACCACGTCAACTTGAGCTTAAACTCGAAGCGAAGGACGATGGTTTACTCTATTTCAAGGATCGTTTATGGATTCTGAAACAAGACGATCTTCGCACTTTAGTGGTGGACGAATCTCATAAGTCTCGATATTCTATCCATCCTGGTGCTGATAAAATGTACAAGGATCTTCGTACTCAGTATTGGTGGCCTGGTATGAAGAAGGATATTGCCTTGTATGTATCGAAATGCCTAACTTGTCTCAAAGTCAAGGCTGAACATCAACGACCATCTGGTTTGCTTGTACAACCAGAGATACTGGTTTGGAAGTGGGAGAACCTTTCAATGGATCTCATCACTAAATTACCGCGTACATCTAAAGGACACGATGCTATATTGGTTGTTATCGATCGATTAACGAAGTCAGCTCATTTTATTCCGATTCGCGAGGATCCATCTGCTGGTAAACTTGCAAAGATTTATGTTGATGAGATAGTATCTCGACATGGTGTTCCTTTGGATATCATATCAGATCATGATACTCGATTTTCATCTCATTTTTGGAAGACCATGCAATCTGCTATGGGAACCCAACTAAATCTAAGCACTGCTTATCATCCCCAAACAGATGGACAATCTGAGAGGACGATTCAAACTTTGTAGGATATGCTTAGAGCATGCGTGATAGACTTTGGTGGTAATTGGGATTCTCATCTGCCATTGATCGAGTTCTCTTACAACAATAGTTATCATGCTAGCATCAATAAGGCACCGTTCGAAGCTCTTTACGGTCGAAAATGTCGTTCACCTGTCTGTTGGAATGAGATCGGTGAAGCTCAGCTTACTGGACCTGAGCTCATTCTGGAAACAACAGACAAAATCAAGAAAATTCGCGATAATCTTGTGACAGCTAGAAGCCGTCAAAAGAGTTATGCGGATGTGCAACGCAAGCCCTTAGAATTTCAAGTCGGAGACCATGTCCTACTCAATGTGTCACCTTGGAAGGGAGTGGTGAGATTTGGAAAGAAAGGAAAACTTGCACCTCGATATGTTGGACCATTTAAGATTGTTGAAAGAGTTGGAAAGGTAGCCTATCGACTAGAGCTACCTCCAGAGCTTGGAAATATTCATCCGAATTTTCACGTGTCCAATTTTTGAAAGTGTTTAGCTGACGTTGATCTTCACATTCCACTCGACGAAATTCAAGTCGATGAAACGATGCACTTTGTCGAGAAACCTGTGGAGATAACGGACCGTGCAGTCAAACAGTTAAAGAACAAACGGATTCGATTGGTCAAGGTTCGTTGGGAATCCAAACGTGGCCCAGAGTTTACTTGGGAACTTGACGACCAATTGAAGGTGAAATATCCGCAATTGTTCTCACAAGTTTCCTCTAGTTAAAATTTCGGGACGAAATTTCCTAAAGTACGGGAGACTGTGACAACTGTGCTCTGTAATCGATGTACAATGTAAAACAATGTTAATTATTAATAAAACAATGTGTTTTGGTGTTATTATGTGTGTAATTGTGTTTGATGATTTTACGATTTGATTCGATTCCGATTTCGAGCTTTAAATCGCTTTCTTGAAAGTTATACGCAAACTGGTGCGTAAACGCAGTTAGTTTAACGCGACAAACACTCCGGGATAGTGAAATAGGCTTAACATACCTTAAATAACCTTTACATAACTTAGAAATAAGTTTTGGATGGTTTGGTGCGTCGAAAACAAGTTTGTTCGATCGCAGGGACTATTTGTGTCAAACTGTGAAACTATACCGACTCGTATAGTAACGAACATTCTGTAACTTGATCATAAGTTAAACATACCCTAAATATCCTTTATATAGCTTAGAAATAGGCTTTGAGGGGTTCGGTATGCTAAAATAAACTTATTTGATCAATAGGGACTAAAAGCGTCAAAAAGTGCATAAGTTTGCATTTTCGCGCATATCTTACGTTCTGAATATATCCGGACACCAAAAAATTTATCTAATCATTAAAATATTTTATTTTAGTGATTGGCATGATAAAATTCTATTCGTCGCTTAATTTGGATCGTTTTCGCGTTCGTTACGACTTCCGTCGTAATTAACCGAATAACGTGACCGTACGACCAAACGAACCGACATACGAGATGTTTTTGAGCATATTTTAAGTTCCCTATACTTCAACTTCATTTTAGAACCTTGAAATGAGGTTAACGGGGCTTAAACGTGTCAAAAATGCATCAAAACACAAGTTTCTCAAGCGCAGGGACCAAAGTTGCAATTCTGCCAAACTAGCCCTGGCAGGCCGCGTAACCTGAGGCATCATATTACGCGGGGTGCGACAGCCTGCCAGTACAGAAACAATGAATCTGGACTTTGGGCTTGTTTTTGATGGTTTTAATGGTTGTTTTGGGATACCATCTGCTTGTTTTGATGGTTTAACATGTCCCCCTTGTATTCTAAAACCACTAGCCCACATGGATGGCCAAGATCATTCCCTCTTTAGCAAGGAATAATCCTAACGGTGAACCGAAAAGTATAAATAGCCATTCCCTCTTTCCATTTTCTGCACCCTTGATCATTTTAATGCTCTAAGTTGAAGCCTTTGCTTCATACCTGAGTGTTATAGATCAAGTTCTCCCTAGCTTGGACCCTTTGAAAGCTTCTTTCGTTCTTTTATCGCTTTTCGAGCGTGAAAGTCAAACAGTGTTTGACTTTCTGCTTTGACCACGAGTTGGTCAACAAGAAGTTCGTTTGAACTTCGCAACGTGAGCGTAATCACGATGGTTATAGTCCCTATTGACTATACCTACTGATTACCACGTTGACTAGGCGTAGTGACGAGTCGTAGTTTCGGTCAAAATGCGCATTTAAGCGTATTTTGCAACCAAACTACTCTTGGTATCAAAACACTTTGTTTTGATATCAAAACCTGTTTTCTAACTTAGTTAAACATGTTCCAACATGTTTAGCTCGTCACTTTTAGTTGAGTACTTGTTTAGACTTTAGAGTCGTAAGTCAAGCGGTCTAAACCACCGCTTAGACTTTCGAACTCGACCCGTTTGGTCGATCATTAGGATCCGACCAAGCATGTTTAGTGACCATAGTTGCATAGGGAATAACCTTCCAAGGTTATACCTTATGGTCACCTAGTTTAAGTAGTTGTATAATAGGTAGTTTATATGCCCTAGGAAAATGACCAAAATGCCCTTTTCATGCATAATTGAATTTTAAGCATATGTAACTTAAACATTTGCCACTTAACTGATTATGCAACATATTCAAACATGTTTAGGCATATAATACTTGTCATAGGACTAGTTAGACGTCTCGAACGCGCTTTTGCGCGAACGACGCGTTAAAGTAGCGTAAGCTACCTTAATGGGTCGTAACGGGTCGAAAGCACTTATATTAGGTTCCGATTTAGAATGTAGGCTTTGTTAAACCATATCACATGAGTTCCAATACTCATTTGGTTTACAAGACCTCATTCTATCCGATCTTCCGATTTAGGTGTCGATTTATTTACTAGTGATTCGATTATTAGGTGCTGCTTGAGTTTCCTTGGTTTGATTGAGCTTGTTGAGTTCTTTAGATTGAGAATACTTTGCACTTCGATGTGAGTACATAGTTCCCCTATTTTATTGTTTTCAATTGTTTTGGGGTGATTCATATGTATTAAACGATTTCGAGGTTTAAATGATGGTTTTAAAAACGATTTAAATGGTTTATATTAAACTAATAACGATTTCGATAATGTGAACAAACCTGATGGTTGTAGTTACATAACGAATGACATTCATTAACATTGATCAAGCCGACCAGTATTAGGTTATGGTACCATAGGATCTGACAAATCCCGTTATCAGACTACACCCATGGTTATGTGTGGGGGTTATGTAGGTAACGACCGAATCTGATGATTGTTAACTTACCCTTTGGTGGTTTGTTAATGCGAGTTTTGAGATAGTCGAGTCATGAAGGTTTGAATGTTATTAGCGAGACGACCAAAAGTAGCTTCACAGTTAAAACGAAAACGATTTGGGATGAGTTAAACGATTTGATACGACTTAACGAGATAAACGAATTGGATAAATGATTGGTTTTGGGTTGTAATTAGGTAATGGGACGGGTGTAACATGATAGAAGCATGGTAGATACGCCGCTGGTACATCTTTTATATAAGTGCTTTTATCATATTATATTCCATGTCATTATTTAGTTCACTTGGGAAACGATTTTTGAAACGATGTCACATAACGAGGTTTTCGAAATGATATAAACCATACGAGTTTTATTAATGAGTTTTTACGAGATATTTTACGATTTGGTTTACTAAAACAAATGTTTTGGGGTTAAGAATCATGGCTACGAGATTTTATAAACTATAACCAACTTGATTTGAGTTGGTTAATTATGTTGCAATACACTTTTCAAAACGAGGTTTATACTTTTGACTCTTGTAGTCTAATAAGGTACTGCAACATATAAACGAGCCATGAATCTGATACTCTCCTAAAACCTATGTGCTCGCCAGCATTTCTTTGCTGACTTTGTTTTTACATATGTTTTAGGTGGTGGTGCATGATGTTGATTGCTAGGAAGCGTGTTCACTTAGGATCTGGACGTGGCCTTAGTGACATAATAACAATAATATACGATGTGTAGCTTGTTTCTTTTGGTTTAAGACAATGTACATTTCTTAATAATTCAATAAAATGAAACTTTTGTATCCATGGTTGTGAAACAATAATTCTGTTACAACACTCCCCGACGTTTCCGCCGCGGTTTCGTAGTTTTAACGCGGTCGTGGTATGACAAAAAGGGTATTATCGTCATTTACTGATTTATACAAGAACTCTATGTTTGGTCAGTAATGCCATGCATTATAATGTTTTGGAGTCTTTGAAACGGCCACCCGAATGAAGAATTGTCATGTTTACACATATGACCCCTTTTTCTTGAAATTTGAATTATTCATCACAAGATTGAACCGGAACTTTAATAAATCATTATCTAATATACATGAGGGTATAATAATATTTTACAGAGCTTTGGGAACGTTAAAAGGTCACTCAGAGGTAAGAATTAACATTTTGACACTTTTAACCCCTTTGTTCTGTAAATTTTTTATTTTAAGCACAAACGGCTTCTTGTGTCCGATAATTTATTCAATAACGAATACAAACATCTTATGAGGTCATTCAGAGGCACAAGTTTGGCATGTTGATGCTTTTGGTCCTTCTATATACATCTTTACACCTTTTGGCAACTTTAGTCCTTTAAAGTTATCTTTTAACATGATCAGGGTTTATGACACATGTCACCACTGTATTGGACATGATTTTTGCGAGGTGTTACAGTTAGCAGCAGCAGTAGCAGGCACAATAACATTACCTGTAGGGTTTGCATTCGCAGCAGGGACAATGGCGTTCCAGCCAGAACCCTGAGACTTTCATTTCCTGTTTCTGTTGCCACTTGGCTGCTGGGTAACTTGGTTCGCGGATTTCGAGGGAGCAGAGGTAGCGAACTGTTTTTCACGGACAAGGTTGTTGTTTAAACTTGCGGCAAGACGGTAGACTTCCTTAATAGTGTCGAGCTGGGCTATTTCAATCGAGTCACGCATGGCAGGAGGTAACCCATTGATGTACTTGGTTATCATGCGCTTCGGAGTAGAAACCAAGTGAGCCACGATTATGCTAAGTTGCTTAAAACGGGTAGTGTAAGCCAAATTGTCATATCCAACCTGCTTGAGATGCCAAAACTCTTTCTCAAGCTTCAGCTGTTCATGGGGAGGGCAGAATTCGAGCATCATCAATTCTCGCACCTCAGGCCATGGAAGAGCATAAGCTTCTTCGTTAGAGCGGATGTTACTCTCGTTCGACCACCACTCCAGGGCTCTGCCTTGAAACATGCCAGTTGCACTCCTAGTCTTTAAGTGTTCTGGGCACTCGTTGTTGATGAAGGTAACCTCGATGCTGTCGAACCACTCTAGCATAGCAGTCACCCCATCATTGTCAGTGAAAGGCTTAGGGTTGCTAGAGACAAAGTATTTGTAGATGAACTTCGTAGGCTTTAGCTTCTCTGTCTTAGAGTCAGTAGAGGAGGGAGGAGTATTTGAACCCTGGATCTTAGTGACAATCTTTGGCACGATGCGAGCAATCTAATCGGCCATGAAGGACATCATCTTTTTCTGAGAGTTGGCCCTGGCTTTCTTGAGAGAGTCCGATAGTTTATGGGAAGACATCTAAAGATCAAAGAAAAGGATCGTATAAGTCTAGATCATAAAGTCTCATAGTATATAGTTTCACACATGATCGCATAAAGACTCAAGTTTCACACATCACATAGCGTTCAACAAGTTTCACAAAGATTCAACATCCTCACCACAAGTCCGCAAACTCACGACTTTCGCATGGCACGTGGTACGGAAGTTCGATAACGTGTCAGAAACACTTATATATAGGAAGTACCAGCGGCGTATCCACCATGTTTCAGGCATGTCACGCTCGCCTCGTCTTCGGTGTCATGTTACGTGTTGCGTTTTGCCAACCATAACAGTACACTTCATCATTTCCATGCGCTTCAACCGGTTACATACACCACGTGCTACGAAAGATGGTAACATGTTGGAAACACTTATATATAGGAAGTACCAGCGGCTTATCCACCATGTTTCGTCCATGTTACGTTCGTCTCGTCATTTGGTGCCATGTTACGTATAGTGTTTTGCTACCCACAACAGCACATCCCACATAAATTAAACAAGTAGTTTCACATAGCATCACGTTCAATCATGTTTCCCCATAAAGCTTCATAAATTTAGTTCGATCCTGAGATATTATGATTATTAATGTTCTAGATTGCAGACATACGTGAGATTTGTGTAAAAGTCTCGAAATGAACAAAGAATCAAGTTTAAAACCACATGTAAAATCAAGATAACATAAAAAGATAGGCTCATAAAACATAGGATTGTTCCGGGTAGAGGAACGTTGACTAACCAAAGTGGATCGAACCCCTCTCGAATTGAGGTAAAGCGCCTTGACTTACTTAGACAACTACGTCATTGATGTTAGGCCTACGATATTTGTCCTTTTGGTCAATTCACGTCCCTAATTGATTGGGAATTTCGAGACTTTGGCGAGACAGAAAAATCAAAGAGTGGGACTAGTTATCAAGGTGTGAGTTTCACCTCTAACTTGACAACGTTGTACCCTAATAGTGTCGGCACTTATCAAAAGATAAGACCTACTAGAATATAATTTGGAAATTTCCCATCAAGGTTCGGATGTCACTCCTGACTTGAAGGTAAATCTCGTGCAAAATACAAACACTGCATAGCAGCGTTTTCAAAGTATCCAAGTGTATATTGTGTCAGCCTTAGGAAAGGCATGTAAGTTTAACAGGAAATGTGTTGCTAGGAAGCAAGTACAGTAGAATGCATAAGTCTTAAACAACAGATAAGAGTTAAGTTTCTCCTAGAACTATAGACTAGGCAAAGCATTCCTACTTTTCCTAATTCCCTATAGTTATGGCTCTGATACCAATCTGTCACACCCCAACCGATAGCGGAAACATCGGGGTGCGGCACTAAGCGTTCAGATTGCTCATGAGTTTCCATAACACTATAGTTTCAATATAGATTAATCAGATTCAAAACATTGTCTAAGCATCAAAGTTCCACAACCACAAAATATCAAGTACAAACATCCCAAACATTGTTCAAAGCATCTAAATTAACTAAGATGTGTTTCTAAGCAGCATCCTAGCAATTTTCTTGTTTCCTCGGCTACTATCAACCTGCAACATGTATTAAAATATATCAACAAGTATGTTGGCGAGTATACAAGTTTGAGTACGTAATAGTATAATAGTTTAAAACGTTCCAAAAACTCATATCCAGCATAAACATATATAACAAGTTTCACCATGCTATTAAACGCAGTCCAAGTGATAGCCCAAGTTTCCAATGCGTTAACCGCTTTCCCAAGACTCAAGGAAAGCAAAAATGTCTCCTCGTAACAATACCCCAAAGACTAACGGGGAGGTGCATTACCCCTATAGCGCTACCATTGTTAAGGCGGAACTACACACAAGGATTAAACGTTCACATAGCATAAAAGTCTCAAGTTTCCAAGTATCAAGTTTCCATGTTTACAGCGGATAGAGTAAGTTTCAAATAGTTCCAAGTGTCAAGTGTCAAGTTTATAGAATACATGTTGCATCCCAAAAGTATTTAAAAACAAAAAGGGATCGAGTATACTCACATTGGGTGCTAAGTATCGACACCGACTATTGGATTGAAGGGAGCGCTAGAGTTAGCCTGATTAGAGTTTAACAGTATGAGCGTTGAACAGAAGGTTGAATTGTGCAAAGTGTCGGGCAGGTTTCCTGATCGGATGGCCATCCGGATGGATGGTCATCCGGTCGGATGACCTGTTGGATTAGACGGACCCCTATCCGATCGGATGGTCATCCGGATGGATGACCATTCGATCGAATGGTCATTTGATCAGTAGGTGTGTTTTGTAATATGTTTCAAACTTTTGAAGTTTTCGTTATAGTGTAAATCCAAGTCGTTCGACCGGATGGTCATCTAATCGGATGACTGATCGGTCGGATGACTATTCGAGTGATAGTTTGATGGTTTAAAATCCTGATTCAAATAGTTTAAGTATTGAAGGCTATGGGGAACAGGTCGTTCGGTCGGATGACCGTTCGATCGGATGACTGTTCGATCGGATGATCGTCCGATCAGATGGTCATTCGTCTGTTGTGATCTTGTCCCTTTGCAACCTTCGTAAAATTTCTAAGTTTGAGTTTCACGGAGATGACGTGGTAACGTATGGGAATCACCCCGTTCGATCGGATGGCTGTTCTTTGACGGAGTTTCATGTTTGATCCGTAACTTATTCATCTCTCCGGTGGAAATCCGTCATCGGGCCGACTCCATACTAAGGAACAAGTCCTAGGCCTGTTTTTGGTCCAAATCCCACCGGTTTGGGTATACAGTTAAGAAAGTTCGAAGACAAGCATGAAATTAACCGAAAATGTTTAGATTATGTAAAGATTCGTAGTAAAACGCGTAGAAATCTCTTAGATCTGGACTAGATCTTGTCGGAATGACATCACATGGATGATGGTATAAACAACCATGATGATGTCATCCTCAAGGAGCCCAAATCTTGGTGATTTCACGGTGAAAAGTATGATTTTGATGAAGAATCAAGTGAGAAAATGTGTATAGATGAAAGCTGTACAAGAATCTGGAAGGATTACTTACGAAATAGTCTTGAATCGAAGGAAAAGTGCTTGAGAAAGTCGGAGAGCGTGCTGGTCGGAGGAGCCTCTCACATCAAGTGATGTGACAGGGGTATTTATAGTACAGAGAGGATAAGGCGGTGCAAGTGCACTAGGTCGGATGGTTATTCGGTCGAATGGCCTTCCGATTGGATGGTTATCCGATCGGATGTCCATTTGGACAGCCGAGACCCGTTTGCTAGATTTCTGATTTTGATTCGATTCGCGAGCTAGATTAAGTGTTGCATTGCATATTATTGTGTAATATCATCACATGACAAGATTATATAACTAACACAAAAGTTTCCATGTTTCAAGTCTTCGTAAGCTAGTTAGTAAGTGTAAAGTTTCTAGTTTAACAAAGTCTCAAAGTTTCTCGTTCCATAAGTATCAAGAGTCTCGTTCCATAGTATCAAGAGTCTCGTTCCATAGTATCAAGAGTCTCGTTCCATAGTATCAAGAGTCAAGAATCAAGCATCTAGTATCCAGAATCAAGTATCAAGAATCAAGTATCAAGTATCTAGTTTCTCCAAGAATCAAGATTCGTAAGCATCAAGCATCAAGAGTCAAGAATCACAAAGTTTCATAAGATTCAAGTATCATAAAGTTTCAAAAATAGACTAACATAGTTAAGACTCAAAAGTGTAGGGACTAGACTTGCCAAAAGTTAAAAGTTTAGGAACGCAGGGTGTAACAACTCTCATTAAAAGTCCTATTTATTATATTATTTTATCCAATAGGAAATCCTAATTAAGACACCCAAGTGATTCTGTATATACCCTAAAATTTCCAGAACAATCAGAATCAGGATCAGGGCCCCTAAAACTCAGGGGGGTAAACCCTAGTTACGATTATCCACATAAACGCTGTCAAAATCGAATTTTTCAAATCCACTGACTCAGCAAGCCTACAAACACACGGGGCTACCATATGGTAGGTAGTGACCCCTCGCGCCACGCGACGCCCACAGGGGTACCCCTCGCGTCACGCGAGGGGGTCAAATTTTAGGTATAAATAGAGGGGATTGGGACTTAAATTTTGGCACTTGAACGACGTTAAAATTCGTATTACACTTCGAGATATTGTCTGTTTACTATCAAACACACACGAATCACAAATCGCTGCCGCAAAACAGGGTAATAACTCGATCGCTGCTACGATTCAATGTCCGATCGATTAAACTATCCAATGGATGTTTAAGTGCTGCCCACATTAGGGTTTATGCTTTGTCATTCGTTGTTAATTCAATGTATGTTTAAGTATCGCACTTTGTCATTCGATGTGAGGGTTTAATCTCGTGAGTTATCGAAAATGCTGTATTAGTTACTAACCTAGTTTGTGTGCATTGTTATTTAAACTAGGTTATCAAGGCTAATCAGTAGGCTAACCTCTGTTCATATTAAATCTACAATGTGAGTCATTCTCTTTTTATCAAATTGCTTTATAAATTCTTAAATGTTTTCAAAGTTATAATTACAGGGATTATGTCTTTGTAATCACCAAATTACAGCCAGTATGTGGGGTTTTGTATACATTACTTGATAATCTTTGCCATTGGACAAACGGGTGACCAATGGTGATATGACCATAGTCACAGATCCGGTCGAGTGACAAATACTGTGGGTAGTTGGTTGATATATGGAAACAATGTAATCACCCTTAATACTGTAAATTATAACAACCGGGTTGTTTTAGTAAAAAGAATGATTCACCAGTATTTCCCGCTGACAAAACCTTTTTCAAACATGTTTCAGGTGATCTGTTGTGATCAAGGAAAAGTGCCGTGAAGCACTACAAGCTTAGGAAAGTGGCTCAATATAAAATAAAGAAACATGTTTTTGTAAAAGGAAGATTTCTCCGTGAAATCATATGATTGTAAATTACCGGGGTTTTATCCCGAGTTGTGAAATAAAATAATCGGGAAATTACAGTTTTAAAAAGATCCTGAAGAAACTTACGCTGTTAAATAAATACCACGGGATTTTCTGTCCCGTGGCTCTTGAAACGGGTCAAACCGGGTCAGGGGCCGTGACAGAAAAAGGTGGTATCAGAGCCACTGATTTAAGCCTATTAAATATTTAGAAAATACTTAATTTTACTGATTACCATTTTGTGATTATGTTTTTTATGATTTGAATATTTGTGTACAGTATGGGTAAGCAAAAGCTTTCAAACATCTATCTTAAATTAGATAGGTCATCAAACGAGAAGGGAAGTTCATCCCAACCAATTTCCTCAAAACCCTATGTAAATCCTGAAGAAGGAATATTTGTCCGTAAGGCACAATATGAGGAACCACTTTCTCCTAATAAGAGAAGTTTGATTATTAGGAAAAGTCAAGAGAAACTAAAGAAATCCAAAGGAAGGAGAGTTAATCAGAAAACCCAAGAACTAGGCAGTAACCCTCCATGGGAAGACAAGTTAGATGAAAAATGGGCAGATCTTTATATGCTAGCTACTATAGCAGTAAATGCAAACATTTAAATATTCTAACTCAAGTTTTAGCAACCTTATTATTTACAAGCCAGAAACCTTATCCAGTAAATAAATAAGTTTACAATAAACCCTAGTGTGTTTTAATTTTCAGTTGTTTTGTAGTTACCCAGTATGAAATAATATTTAAAGGTTTTCTATGAAATTTTGTTATAATTTTTAACTGAGTATTTGTGTGTATTTTGCATGTATACTAAATAGCATGAGTGACTTGTCTGACGCCCTTCAGAATTTAAATCTTTATCCGGTAAAAATAGAGGTTTCCAGAGATTTCAATAGGTATATACCCGACATAGAAGAACCTATGGAATTCAATGCTCCACCTCCGGAGAAACCCAAGCCCAAGAAAAGGAGGAGATTTGTGGGATGGAGGCGTGTGCGTAGGAGGAAACCCGCCACTAGAAAGATTCCCAAAATAGAAAATCCCTTAGACAAAGGGAAGGGAATTGAAGTCGGGGAAGAGTCTAGGCAGATGGGAATACAGTTTGAAGAATATTCTAAGCAAATAGAAATGGAGATTGGAGGAGGTTCTAAACAAACCCATATAGAAATTGGAGAAAGCTCTAAACAAACCCAGGAAATGACATTACAGGAAGAGCTAGATTTTATATTGGCAAGCTGTGATACTATTAATCCTGTCAATAAAAATGTTTTTACTCATCCTATTGAAACTCAACTTCCAATGAATTTGGAACCAGCAATCCCAGAACCTATAATCCACACCCAACCTCTAGGAATGGACGAGTGGTGGACGAATGATTGGCAGTTCCAAAACCTGCTCAACAGTCCTTATTCCTTTCTTCCTCAATTCGACCCAGAACCTATACCTAACCTACCTATGAGCAATGAGAATTTAGCTGAACTCCGCCACTTTGGCGAGGAATTGATGGATGCAGGAAATAGGATCAGGGAAGTAGGAGAACAGATCTCCTGGAAGTACGATGAGAGGGAACGCCGTTACTGAAATAACAACTGACGAGGGATAGTGGGTTTATGAGACTGTGGTTGTATAATAGCAATAATAATATAATCATGTAAAATAACTACAAATAAAACTTTGTAAAATAAAGGTGTGTATTGACGCATAGTATAAAATATATAAAATGGGAATCGAGAAATCGATAGTTTTGACTATATGTATTGTGAAATTTTATGATTGTTTTATGTATAATTGTTATTTATTTTGATACTAATAAAATATATATATCAGATGGAAAACGCTAATAACGAACCAGTTAATGAGGTTAATCAATCTGAGCAACATCCTGAGGATCAATTTCTAAATAGGCAAGATATCGAAAATATCGTTGCTCAAGGAATAGCCAATGCTATTCCAGCAATAGTTGCTGCTGTTAGAAATCCAATCGAACCTCAACAAATCATTCCTAGCAAACGTATTTCTGAAGATAACTTCAGCAATAGCGTAAATGGAGGCGGTAATCATACTAATCACGATGATAATCCACGGCAGGCTCCACTTCCTAAGAAAATGAAAGTTGCAACACCTGGTTGCACTTACAAAGAATTTCTTGCTTGTAAACCATCTGAGTTTGCAGGCAATGAAGGAGCGACTGCAGTACTGCGTTGGTTGGAAAAGACCGAGGCAATGATTACAATAAGTAAATGTGCCAAAGACGATCAGGTCATGTACGCGTCAAATCTTTTTAAAGAATGGGCGCTAGAATGGTGGAACACGGTGTTACAAGCAAAAGGAAGGATGATGGCTTATGCCATGAATTGGGAAGAATTTAAGAGTCTGGTAGAAAGAAAATTTTGTCCCGAATATGAAAAAGATCAAATGGCGAATAAATTCCTAAACCATCGGATGATGGGTGTAGACTGTCGAGGATATACTTCGACATTCTTTGAATATGCTAGAGTGGTACCAACACTGGCTTCGCCAGAACTGGTACTCATTTCTCTCTATATTTGGGGATTGATTGATGAAATCCGCAATATTGTTAAAGCTGCGAGACCTCGCACTATTGACGATGCAGTGGAATTAGCCAACACCCTAACTGATGAACTGGTGCGCACAAGAGATGATAACAGGAAAAAGGAAATGGCTCAGAAAATTACCCAAGGATTTCGTACAGGTAATAATAACAGCTTCAAAAGAAGAGGAACAGGGCAATCTTCAAACTTGTCGTTCTGCAAGAATTGCCGAAAGAAACATTATGGAAGATGTAATGTGACTTGCAACTTTTGCAAAGCCATAGGACATCGTGAAGAAGACTGTAGAAGGAAAACAAGGATCTGCTATAACTGTGGAGAAGCTGGGCATTTCAAAACAGAATGTCCTAAAGTAGTTAAAGTAACAGACAACAAAGCCAAGACAGCCGACGGAGCTACCAAGAAGAATGTTCGAGCCTTTCAGTTAACAACTCAGGAGGCCGAGCTAATCCCTGATGTGATAGCTGGTACGTTCTTAGTTCACAAAGTATATGCAAAAGTATTATTTAACTCTGGTGCAAACCAAAGTTTTATCAATACTTCATTCTGCCAAGCTCTTAACTTACCCTTAACCAAACTTAGGCAGATTTTTACAGTCGAAACGGCAGACGGAAATTCTGTTAGCATAGATAAAGTTTTGCAAAAGGGAAATATAGAACTCTCAGGTCATAAATTCTTTGCAAACCTGTTACCTATGAAATTAGCCGAATTTGATGTTGTGTTAGGAATGGATTGGTTAGTAGCCAACCATGCTCGAATTCTTTGTGATCAGAATTCCATAGAAATTCAGGCACCTACCAGAGAAGTAATTATGATTACAGGAGATAAACCACGTAAGCCCATGAAGTTCATATCAGTAATGAAAGTTGCTAGCTTTGAACGGAAGCAAGGAATAGAATATATGATTTCAGTAATCATTAATACTAAGGGTAAAGAACTTAAGGAGATTCATGTAGTCTCAAAATACCCAGATGTATTCCCAGAAGAGTTACCAGGATTACCACCAGATAGGGAGGTAGAATTTAGAATTCATCTAATTCCAGGAACTATACCAATAGCCAAGGCACCTTATCGGTTAGCACCCACAAAAATGTTAGAACTGAAAAAGCAATTAGATGAATTACTAAGTAAAGGTTTCATACAACCTAGTTCATCCCCGTGGGGAGCACCAGTGTTGTTTGTAAAGAAAAAGGATGGTTCAATGAGAATGTGTATTGATTATAGAGAATTGAATAAGGTTACAATTAAGAATCGATACCCATTACCTAGGATTGATGATATTTTTCGGTCAACTTCAAGGAGCTAGATATTTTTCTAAGATCGACTTACGTTCCGGATATCATCAATTGAAGGTACAAGAAGAAGACATACCTAAAAATGCTTTCCGAACTAGGTATGGTCATTACGAGTTTACAGTCATGCCCTTCGGATTAACGAATGCACCTGCTGCATTCATGGACATGATGAATAGAATCTGTAAACCGTACTTGGATAAATTTGTAATTGTTTTTATCGACAATATACTTATTTATTCCAAAAGTCAGGACGAACATTTCCAGCACTTGCATGCACTCTTAACTTTGTTAAGAAAAGAAAAATTGTACGCCAAATTCTCAAAGTGTGAATTTTGGTTGCAAGAAGTGCAATTCTTAGGACATATGGTGAATCGCGAAGGTATTCATGTAGATCCTGCTAAGATAGAGGCAATTACCAAATGGAAGGTTCCACAATCTGCAATGGAAATTAGAAGTTTTATAGGTTTAGCTGGATATTATAGACGGTTTATTAAGGATTTTTCCAAGATAGCTGTACCATTAACTAAGCTAACCTGTAAAGCAGTTAAGTTTGAATGGGGAACTAAACAAGAAGAAGCCTTTAGAATCTTGAAACAGAAATTAACCAATGCTCCAATCTTAGCCTTACCGGAAGGAACTGAAGATTTTGAAGTATATTGTGATGCTTCAAAACTAGGATTTGGATGTGTGCTAATGCAACGCAAGAAGGTAATTGCATATGCTTCAAGACAATTGAAAAAGCACAAAGAAAACTATACGACTCATGACTTAGAATTAGGAGCCGTAATTTTTGCCCTGAAGATCTGGAGACATTATCTGTACGGAAGTAAGTTTACTGTCTATACGGATCATAAGAGTTTAAGATATATATTTGGGCAAAAAGAATTAAACAGGAGGCAAAGGAGATGGATGGAAATCCTAAGTGACTACGACTGTGATATTCAATATCATGAAGGAAAGGCAAATGTAGTTGCAGATGACTTAAGTCGTAAGTACCATGAGAAACAATGAAGAGTTCGTGCTCTTAGGTTAAATCTACAGTTAGATTTAATGGAACAATTGAAGAATGTTCAAGAAACAGCAATCAAGAATGATGCTGAAGGAATGAAGGGACGAATAAAAGAATTGGAGCAAAGAGCTGATGGAATTTGGAGATTCCACAAAAGCAGAATCTGGGTACCTAAGCAGGGAGAATTAAGAAATAAGATTTTAGAAGAAGCCCATAAATCTAGGTATACCATGCATCCTGGAAACAATAAAATGTACCAAGATTTAAGAAATAACTTTTGGTGGATAGGAATGAAAAAGGACATAGCTAGATATGTTTCTAAGTGTCTTACTTGTTCACAAGTTAAGGCAGAACATTAGAAACCTTCAGGTCTACTACAACAACTAGAAATGCCTGTATGGAAATGGGAACTCATAACAATGGATTTTGTTACTAAGTTGCCCAAAACCAGAAAAGGTAATGATGCAATTTGGGTAATTGTGGATCGATTAACCAAATCAGCTCACTTTCTACCAATGAAAGAAACCTTTAGCATGGAAAGATTGGCAAAATTATATGTAGATGAAGTCGTATCCCTACATGGAGTTCCACTCTCTATTGTATCAGATAGAGATAGTCGTTTCACTTCTCACTTCTGGACAAGTTTCCAAGAAGCCATGGGAACTAAACTGAACTTAAGCACTGCATATCATCCTCAAACAGATGGGCAAAGTGAAAGGACGATACAAACTCTAGAAGACATGCTCCGAGCATGTGTGACAGCTTTTGGTGGAAATTGGGACGACCATTTACCTTTAATTGAATTCTCCTATAACAATAGTTATCATTCAAGTATTGAAACTGCCCCATTCGAAGCACTGTATGGAAGAAAGTGCAGAACTCTAGTATGTTGGGCAGAAATAGGAGAAAGTCAATTATCAGGTCCGGAGATTGTGCAAGAAACTACTGATAAGATTACACAAATCAAGGAAAGATTGAAGACGGCTCGAGATCGCCAGAAGAGTTATGTAGACAATAGACGGAAGCCGTTGGAATTTCAAATCGGAGATAAAGTACTTTTGAAAGTTTCACCTTGGAAAGGAGTAGTTCGATTCGGTAAGAAAGGAAAGCTAAGTCCAAGATACGTAGGACCATTTCCAGTGATCCAACGTATAGGACCAGTTGCTTATCGTTTACAACTATCAGAAGAGTTAGCTGGAGTACATGATGTATTTCATGTATCCAACCTCAAGAAATGTCTATCAGACGAATCCCTGGTAATACCTCTTCAATATATAGAGGTAAATGAAAAGCTAAAATTTGTTGAGAAACCAATCCAAATAGAAGACCGAAAGATCAAATTTCTCAAACACAAACGGTTAGTGTGACACCTGGGTCACTGCGACCATCAAACAAATACCAAACCAATGAAATATTGTATTTCATACTTGGGATTTGTAAAAATATGTGTACCATTTGCACATACCAATTTTTGTTCAATTTCAAACTCTAAATCACTTTCTGGAAGGTTATACGCGCACTGACGCGTAAGTATAACCAGTTTAATGCAACAAACACTCCGGAACAGTGACATAGGCTTAAAATACCTTAAATAACCTCTACATAACTTAGAAATAAGTTTTGAAGGCTTTGGTACGGCAAAATCAAGTTAATACGCTTACAGGGACTAAAGTTGACAAACTGCGAAAGTATGCCAATTTGAACTGTAACGAACATTCCGGAACATGACCATAAGTTAAACACACCTTAAATATCCTTTACATAGCTTAGAAATAGGCTTTGAGGGGTTCAGTATGCTAAAATAAACTTTTGGGGTCATTCAGGGACTAAAAGCGTCAAAAAAGTGCACAAGTTTGCATTTTCGCGCATAACTTACGTTCTGAATACATCCGGACATCCAAAAATTTATGTAAGCACTAAAATATTTTATTTTAGTGTTTGGAATAAGAAAAATCCATTCGTCACACCATTTGGATCATTTTTCGCGCTTATGCGCATTCCGTCGTAATTAACCGAACAACGTAACCGTGCGGCTAAACGAACTGACACCCGAGATATTTTTGAACACATTTTAAGTTCCCTATACTTTAAATTCATTTTAGAGCTTTGAAATGGGGTTAACGGGGCTTAAACGTGTCAAAAAACGCATCGAAAACCAAGTTTTGAGGTTGTAGGGACTGAAACTGTAAATCTGCCAAACTAGGTCCGTAAGTAGGGGCCAGATGCAGCAAAACGTTTTTTTACAGCTGTTAACAGCCCTTAACACTCTCCAAAGGCCAAGTGCCAAGTGTCAAACTCTTATGGTGGATGGCAAATGAGTTACCACAACTTTTCAACAAGTGTACGGCTTAGATCGTGCCCCCTTTTCCAAGAAATGATCCTAACGGTGAACCGAAAACTATAAATACCCACCTCCACCCTTCACATTCCTCACAAGAATCTGATCAAAAAGACTCTAAGTTGGAACCATTGTTTCATACCTGAGTTATTTTGATCTAGATTAGCATTCGGGGACCCTTCGTAAGTATTCTTTCGTTCTTTTATTGCTTTTCGAGTCCGAAAGTCAAACTTTGTTTGACTTTCTACGTTGACCAGTTTATGGTCAATGCGAAGTTCATTTGAACTTCGCAACGTGATTGTAATCACGATGGTTATAGTCCCTTGGGACTATGCCTACTGATTACCACGTTGTCTAGGGTCGTAAGGGTAAGCGATCTAATAAATCGCTTATACCTTCGAACCCGACCCATTTGGTCGATCATTAGGATCCGACCAAACACATTAGGTGACCATAGTATATAGGGAATAACCCTCCGAGGTTATACCTTATGGTCGCTTCGTTTAAGTAGTTGTATGATAGGTAGTTTATATGCCTTAGGTAAATTACCAAAATACCCCTTTGATGCCAAAATTCCTTTTAAACATATGTAACATAACTTTTGACATCTAAACTGATTTGACAACCATATTAGACATGTTAAGGCATATTTTACTTGTCATAGGACTAGTTAGGCGTTCCGAACGCGTTTTACGCGAACGACGCGTTAAAGTAGTATAAGCTACCTAAACGGGTCGTAATGGGTCACAAACACTTAGGTTAAGTTTCGTTTTAGTATGTGGGCTTTGTTAAACCATATTACACGAGTCTCCATACTCGTTTGGTTTACGAACCCGCATTCTATCTGATCTTCCGATATTAGGTCCGGTTTATTAACATAGTTACCTATATTAGGTGCCGTTTGATTCCGTGATCTCTAGCATTGCTTGGTGGTTATCTTAGGACTTCTGAGCAATCTCAAGTGAGTACATAGACCCCTCTTTTACTGTTTTCCAAACATTTTGGGGTGGAACACATGTGCCTACTTGTTACTTTCATGTTTTCCATGTTTTCACATCATATACATGCTATGTTCATTAGTACATTTATAGTACATGATTTCATTACATTTCATGCTATGTATGCCCATTGTGTGCGTACTTAGTACATCGTTTTACATTACATTTTATGCTATGTATGTCCATTTAGTTCATACTTAGTACATCGTTTCACATCACATCACATGCTATGTATGTCCATCTATTGCATACTTAGTACATTTGTTTTCATCACATGCTTACATTTTGATATGATATTTGGTTTGTATAAATGGAACAATACATTCATTAACACCGATCACGCCGTTCGTTAGTAGGTAGTGGTACCATAGGAATTAACAACTCCCGTTCCGGACATCCTGGGTAGGTGGGGATGAAAGGAATGACCGAATTCGATATACATTTACAACAAGATAAACCTTTAATTTGTTTAAGGGTTTATCGCCACAGTCTCAAGGCTTGGATGTATGCATTTTCACAACACCGCATAGATGTTCGTATCAGTATAGCATGCATTTCCACAAAACATAACTTTGATTTAAACCGAGTTTTACTTCAATACTTTGTTTTGTGCATTTTACCTATGGTTTAGTTGATGCATTTCACTAGCCATACATATCATTTTGATTACACATTACATGATTTACATTTGACACATAAACATTTTAGACATTGGTTATACATTGCATGATTTACATCTTGACATAAACATTCTGACATATTATTCAATACATTTGGCAATTGGTTTAAACATAGACATCTTACATTGGTGGTTTGTTTGGGTAAGTGATTTAAGTAACGAGGCGTGTGTAATATGATACAAGCATGGTGGATACGCCGCTGGTACTTCCTATATATAAGTGATTGTATGGTATTACACATCGTAGCGTATTTGAATCATTTCAGTTTGGACATATAACATTTATACAAATAACATACTTTTCACAATACATTGTTTTACAAACAACTTAATTTATACAAACTCATTTCACATGGTTATTCACTTAACCATGTATTATTCTTTTATACATATATATCCTTTGGTTTATTTATCACTTTTCAAATGATTTACAAGACGAATCAAATTACAAGGTTCATGACTAAACATTTTCTTAAACAATAAGTCATGAATCCTATTTTCATAAACCTATGTATCTCACAGGCATTTTTATGCTGACGTACCTATTTTCACATGTGTTTCAGGAAATGATGCATAGGATTTATCAAGATACACTTAGGCGGACTTGGGCCTTAGCGACAATAAAAGATGCAAGACTAGTTATTTATGTTATGTTTCTTTGATTGTCAAGACATTGTAACTACTTTAATTAATAAAACAATATTTAAATTTCCATGTGTTATGAAACAATGATTCTATTACAACATTCCCCGACGTTTTCCGCCACGTTTGGTTGTCCTACGTGGTCGGGGTGTGACAGAAAAGTTGGTATCAGAGCTCATGGTTATAGGGAATTAGGTTATTAGTAATACTTTGACCTAGTCTATAACCTTTCTAGGACCCTAACGCGAGTTTACTTGCGTTTAGTCATAAAACAATACTGTCACCTATCCTTAGGCGACAACCACAACAAGAACATAAATTTCAAAACCGCTTTGAAAACTAATCATCAGTTCTAGGATGATTGATTACTAGGTTTTGAACCCTCTGTTATAAGGTTTTGAACCCTTTAAGTTTTCAAATCTCGTCAAAGTTTGGGTCGTATAATGTGAACACGTGCAAACTGGAAGAGTGAATGCCTGTACCCTGAGTTTTCTGTCGAAGGCTAGAGTGTTCGTACAAATCCGCAGTATCGGACCAGTCACTCTTACCTGGGAACTCTTGGGGTGAGTGTTCACTTATAGGCGAGCATGTCTTCAGTGATACATTAATATGATCCGCTTACTTTGATTTGTCACCATCTCATTTGTTTGCCTTAGGTAACAAACAAATAATCGCAATTTTCATTCGTTACCATTCTGTATTGATTATCCAATAACCTTTCACTTGTTTCTTCCTATGTCTTTCATTTTCTTCTAGAATGTCTCTTCCTCTCAGCACTGGTCAAATGTCCGAGCGAACAGCCAAATTTGCCCAGCAAATAGGCGAAGTGATTCAGAAGACTGTGGATTTAGGCATTGCCATGGCTCGTCTCAACAATGAAGCCTCTCGTCTCGACAATGAAGCCACTCAAGAGCCACCAAAGGAAGCAGAAGTAAAGCCAGCACCAAAATCAAGGAAGCGTAAGGCTTCAAGGAAACCCGCAGCGGTTACACCTAATCAAGCGGGACCTAGCCATGTGGCAAGGCCACCAGCTAGGAAGCCATACATAGGAACTGCCCCTTTGTGCAAACGATGCAACCGTCATCATTCAAACCTCATACCCTGCTCCAAATGTACCTACTGTGGACGGAGGGGACATTTGGTCAACACATGCCGCTTTGCTATCCAAAACAAAGCTGCTATAAACCTTGCTGCTACCCAACTCCAAGTCAACCCTACTCAAGCTCGCTTTCCGCCTGGTTCGTGCTACAACTGTGGCGATACGAGCCATTTCAGGAACAAATGCCCAAAGCTTGCTAATGCAAATCCAACCCATGGATGAGCAGATGGCTGACTAGAGGATGCTGCTGTCTTATGCTTTTATTCTCCTGTTTTCTTGTAATGTGAAACAATCTGTTTTGTTTATAAATAAATTATTGTTCACAATTCTGATATACAAGTGTATTTACATGTGTGTATGACTTTTCCTATGATACCTACATCAAGAAACTATGTACCTTGCAAACTACTCTTGTGATTTCTCTCTTTCAAATGATCGCTCATGATTCCCTCAAAAATTTTAAGTACTCGTTTCATTCTAAGAAACGAAGTACATGAAATAAAGTGAAATTATGAGTAATCGTGCTTTTTACACATCTGTATCTTTGAATCCTTGGTTAGATAACTAAGGGTATTTTCAAATCTCATACCCATTACGTTTTGATTTTTTTCAACATACACAGTACAAGTATTTCAAAAACAATCTTCATGATCTCAAAACATTTCATATAGTTTGAAAACAATTTTTTTTTTCAAATGCATTGTCTATGTTATTTCAAAAACATTGGTTATGTTTTCAAAAAAAAAAAAACAACTTTCATAATTTCAGAATATTTCATATAGTCTGAAAACAATATTAACACAGTATATTTTCTTATCAAGTGCATGATTTCAAAAGCATTATTCATGTTTTCCAAAAACCTTATACATAATTTCAAAAAAAAATCATTTCTCATGATTTTAAAACATTTTTATAAATATACTTATCTAAAAACCTACTTTATGATTTCAAAAGTATTATATATAAGGTTTCAAAAACATTTTTAGAACCCCATGCATAGTTTTCCAAATATATTTTCCTCATACATTTATTTACCTTCAAATTCTGCTTCATATGTTGCCTTGGCATATCTAGCATCTCAACTTCATAAGCATTTTTACTTCATGTTTTGACATAAGCACGTCCAGTGCAAGGTTTCAAGACATCTTCAACTTCTAAAATCCATATGGGATCTTTTTATCTTCACATTTAGACCCTAGTGGATGATCATCATTCAAATCAGAGTCCTTAATTGGATTCCTTATGTACCTTAATTCGAACATTTCGGTTCCTAATAATCGAAATCGAATTTTCTTTTTGAATCTTTCGATCTTTATAGTTAGATTCTTGATAACATTTAAAGTACCAAATGAAATCCACGGAATGGATTCCTAGTGTGTTTTAAATGCATGTACGCAATTAACAAGACAAATTAACAAACAATTTTGTGATTATGTGACTATGTGTTTATTCATCTTATGTTTTCTTTTATGCATTTTGTGTTTTTATACTCTGGATATTCGCAGGATCTTTCATATCTTCATATGAGGGATTCGTAGCAGGATAGTCAAAAGGTACTACCTTAAATCCTTAATGGGCTTCTATGTAATAGTTAAGACCCTTGGATTATATAGTACCACTCCATGATTCATAAGAGACCCTTTAGTGGTCTAGTCAAAAAGATTGATTCACAATTTGGTTAAAGAACGACATCTAAGTGATGTAGCTGAACTGACTCCTTGATAGTCTATTTAGATCATTTATTGATTTAATTAAAAGGACTCTATGTCGGTCTAGTCACACTCATCACAGAATTGTTCATTTGGTTTTACTCTGCACATTATAAAATAGACTGTGTGAACTGTGCAAGGAATTGTATAATTATGGACGCGTACATAATTATGAAATTTAGTGCACAGAAACCCAGTAAGATTTATTATGTGTAAGAACCGTTAGCGACAACAATAACAAAATGAGAACGATGTAATGGAGGTACGGTGGACGCATCAATGACGCTTCTTATACTTGTATATAAGTATCCCTCTTACATTGCAAGCATGATGTTATTAAAGTTTCTAGAAGTTCAGAACCCTAACCAATGTTGTTCGATCTTTTCAACTTCATGTTTTCAAGCTCTCACAAGTTTCCTCTAAATAAATTTTAGGACGAAATTTCCTAAAGTATGGGAGACTGTGACACCTGGGTCACTGCGACCATCAAACAAATACCAAACCAATGAAATATTGTATTTCATACTTGGGATTTGTAAAAATATGTGTACCATTTGCACATACCAATTTTTGTTCAATTTCAAACTCTAAATCACTTTCTGGAAGGTTATACGCGCACTGACGTGTAAGTATAACCAGTTTAATGCAACAAACACTCCGGAACAGTGACATAGGCTTAACACACCTTAAATAACCTCTACATAACTTAGAAATAAGTTTTGAAGGCTTTGGTACGGCAAAATCAAGTTAATACGCTTACAGGGCCTAAAGTTGACAAATTGCGAAAGTATGCCAATTTGAACTGTAACGAACATTCCGAAACATGACCATAAGTTAAACACACCTTAAATATCCTTTACATAGCTTAGAAATAGGCTTTGAGGGGTTCGGTATGCTAAAATAAACTTTTGGGGTCATTCAGGGACTAAAAGCGTCAAAAAAGTGCACAAGTTTGCATTTTCGCGCATAACTTACGTTCTGAATACATCCGGACATCCAAAAATTTATGTAAGCACTAAAATATTTTATTTTAGTGTTTGGAATAAGAAAAATCCATTCGTCACGCCATTTGGATCATTTTTCGCGCTTATGCGCATTCCGTCGTAATTAACCGAACAACGTAACCGTGCGGCTAAACGAACCGACACCCGAGATATTTTTGAACACATTTTAAGTTCCCTATACTTTAACTTCATTTTAGAGCTTTGAAATGGGGTTAACGGGGCTTAAACGTGTCAAAAAACGCATCGAAAACCAAGTTTTGAGGTTGTAGGGACTGAAACTGTAAATCTGCCAAACTAGGTCCGTAAGTAGGGGCCAGATGCAGCAAAACGTTTTTTTACAGCTGTTAACAGCCCTTAACACTCTCCAAAGGCCAAGTGCCAAGTGTCAAACTCTTATGGTGGATGGCAAATGAGTTACCACAACTTTTCAACAAGTGTACGGCTTAGATCGTGCCCCCTTTTCCAAGAAATGATCCTAACGGTGAACCGAAAACTATAAATACCCACCTCCACCCTTCACATTCCTCACAAGAATCTGATCAAAAAGACTCTAAGTTGGAACCATTGTTTCATACCTGAGTTATTTTGATCTAGATTAGCATTCGGGGACCCTTCGTAAGTATTCTTTCGTTCTTTTATTGCTTTTCGAGTCCGAAAGTCAAACTTTGTTTGACTTTCTATAACACCTGTGCCTCCACGGCCATCAAACAAATACCGAACCAATGAAATATTATATTTCATACTTGGGATTTGTAAAAATATGTGTATCATTTGCACATATCAATTTTTGTTCAATTCCAAACTCTAAATCGCTTTCTGGAAGGTTATACGCGCACCGATGCGTAAATATAACCAGTTTAATGCAACAAACACTCCGGAATAGTGACATAGGCTTAACATACCTTAAATAACCTTTACATAACTTAGAAATAAGTTTTGAAGGCTTTGGTATGGCAAAAACAAGTTAATTCGCTTACAGGGACTAAACTTGACAAACTGTGAAAGTATGCCAATTTGAACTGTAACAGACATTCCGGAACATGACCATAAGTTAAACACACCTTAAATATCCTTTATATAGCTTATAAATAGGCTTTGAGGGGTTCGGTGTGCTAAAATAAACTTTTGGCTCATTCAGGTACTAAAAGCGTCAAAAAGTGCACAAGTTTGCATTTTCGTGCATAACTTACGTTCTGAATACATCCGGACATCCAAAAATTTATGTAAGCACTAAAATATTTTATGTTAGTGTTTGGCATAAGAAAAATCCATTCGTCACGCCATTTGGATCATTTTTCGCGCTTATGCGCATTCCGTCGTAATTAACCGAACAACGTAACCGTACGGCTAAACGAACCGACTCCCGAGATGTTTTTGAACACATTTTAAGTTCCCTATACTTTAACTTCATTTTAGAGCTTTGAAATGGGGTTAACAGGGCTTAAACGTGTCAAAAAAACGCATCGAAAACCAAGTTTTGAGGTTGCAGGGACTGAAACTGTAAATCTGCCAAACTAGGTCCGTAAACAGGGGCCAGATGCAGCAAAACGTTTTTTTCATCTTTTAACAGCCCTTAACACTCTCCAAAGGTCAAGTGCCAAGTGTCAAACTCTTATGGTGAGTGGCCTTTTTGGGTACCATAAGGTTCCGACACATGTACGGATGAGATTAAGGCACGTATTTCGACAAACGATCCTAATGGTGGACCATTCACTATAAATACCCCTTGCCATCCAACCTCTAAACTCACTAGAATCTGATCTCAAATGCTCTAAGTTGAAACCTTTGTTTCATACCTGAGCTATTTTGATCTAGATTAGCATTCGGGGACCCTACGTGAGTATTCTTTCGTTCTTTTATTGCTTTTCGAGTCTGAAAGTCAAACTTTGTTTGACTTTCTGCATTGACCAGCTTATGGTCAATGCGAAGTTCGTTTGAACTTCGCAACGTGATTGTAATCACGATGGTTATAGTCCTTTGTGACTATACCTACTTATTACCACGTTATCTAGGCTCAGTGACGAGCCGTAGTTTCGGTCAGAATACGTATTCTTGTGTATTTTGTAACCAAACTACTTATGGGTATCAAAACTGTTTGTTTTGATACCAAACCTGTTTTCTAAAATTAGTTAAGCATGTTTTAACATGCTTAGCTCGTCACTTTTAGTTTAGTGCTTATATAGGGTCGTAAGGTAAGCGATTTAAACAATCGCTTATACTTTCGAACCCGACCCGTTTGGTCGATCATTAGGATCCGACCAAGCACATTAGGTGACCATAGTATATAGGGAATAACCTTCCGAGGTTATACCTTATGGTCGCTTCGTTTAAGTAGTTGTATGATAGGTAGCTTATATGCCTTAGGTAAATTACCAAAATGCCCTTTTGACGCCAAAATTCATTTTAAGCATATGTAACATAACTTTTGACATCTAAACTGATTTGACAACAATATTAGACATGTTAAGGCATATGTTACTTGTCATAGGACTAGTTAGGCGGTCCGAACGCGTTTTACGCGAATGACGCGTTAAAGTAGCATAAGCTACCTAAACGGGTCGTAATGGGTCGTAAGCACTTAGGTTAGGTTTCATTTAGTATGTAGGCTTTGTTAAACCATACTACATGAGTTCCCATACTCATTTGGTTTACGAGCCCTCATTCTATCCGATCTTCCGATTTAGGTCCGGTTTATTAATGTAGTTACCTATATTAGGTGCCGTTTGATATTCCGAGATCTCTAGCATTGCTTGGTGGTTATCTTAGGACTTCTGAGCAATCTCAAGTGAGTACATAGACCCCTCTTTTACTGTTTTCCAAACGTTTTGGGGTGGAACACATGTGCCTACTTGTTACTTTCATGCTTTCCATGTTTTCACATTATATACATGCTATGTTCATTAGTACACTATTAGTACATGATTTCATTACATTTTATGCTATGTATGTCCATTGTGTGCATACTTAGTACATTGTTTTACTTCACATCACATCACATGCTATGTATGTCCATTTAGTACATGCTTAGTACATTATTTTACATTGCATCTCTGTTGCATATGTTCCAGTAACATATGGACACATTGTTTTACAGCTCTACCTTGTATGTTTACTCTAGCATACTAGGTACATTATCTTCATAAAACATGCTTACATTTTGGTATGACATTTGGTTTGTTTAAACTATACTATACATTCATTAACACCGATCACGCCGCTCGGTAGTAGGTAGTGGTACCATAGGACTTGACAAATCCCATTCCTGAAATCTAGGGTTTGTTTGGACGTAAGGAATGACCGAATCCGAATACATATTCTTTTGATAACTCATTTTTACATAGTTATCCGACTGTCGCAAGGCTTGGATGTATGAATTTTTACAATACCGCATAAATGTTCATATTCAGTATAGCATGCATATATTTTACAAAACATAACTTTGATTTAAACCAAGTTTTACTTCAATACTTTGTTTTGTGCATTTCATCTATGGTTTAGTTGATGCATTTCACTAGCCATACATAAACATTTGTTACACATTACTTGACTACTTTTGGACTATCAACATTTGACATGGTTTATACAAGGACTTTTGACAATTGGTTTAAACATAGACATCTTATATTGGTGGTTTGGTTTGAGTAAGTGATTTAAGTAACGAGGCGTGTGTAATATGATACAAGCATGGTGGATACGCCGCTGGTACTTCGTATATATAAGTGATTGTATGGTATTACATATCGTTGCGTTATTTGAAATCATTTCAATTTAGACATATAACATTTTATACAAATAACATACTTTTCACAATACATTGTTTTACAAACAACTTAACTTATACAAACTCATTTTTACATGGTTATTCATTTAACCATGCATTATTCTCTTATTTATACGTATCATCTGAACTTATTGTTTTTCAAATGATTTACAAAGACAAAGCAAATTACAAGGTTCATGACTAAACATTTTCTTAAACAGGTGTCATGAATCTTATTTTCACAAAACCTATGTACTCGCCGGCATTTTTATGCTGACGTACCTATTTTCACATGTGTTTCAGGAAATGAAGCATAGGATTGATCAAGATACACTTAGGCGGACATGGGCCTTAGTGACAATAAAAGATGCAAGACTAGTTATTTTGTTATGTGTCACACCCCCAAAATCCACACGCGGAGTACCACCGCTTGGAGGCGTGACATGACCAGGATCAAGCCACCAATCATATTGAACATAATTATATCAAAAGTCATTCATCAATACGATAGGTGTTTACAAAACCAAATATATACAAGGGTATAGCGGAAGCATTAATGTAAAACCCAACATAAGTTTAAGTACAAAATGTTATAATGTTTAACAAAACATCCACGTCCGTGCCCACAACGACTGCGCCTCCCGTGCAAGCTCCAAGAGTACCTATTGTCCTGCAAGGCATGTAACAGAGAGTCAACAACTAGTTGAGCGAGTTCACTGTTAGTTATTTAGTTATAATGTTCGTTTCGTAAATCGTATGTAATAGCATCGCGGCCCTCTAGGCATGTTTGCGAAGTTTAGAAATTGTATCACGTTAGTCCTTGCTGCCAGTCCAGGCATGCGTGCGATAAATAGCGTTGACTAGTCGTATGTGTACGTGCCCTTCTTAATCCAAGGACCGTAGCGAGTGTGATTGTCCTACCCAAGGAGGACGAGCATGCGTTAATGTTTGTTGTCCTACCCAAGGAGGACGAACGTATGTTAAGGTTGTTGTCCTACCGGACGAACGTATGTTAAGGTTGTTGTCCTACCGGACGAACGTATGTTAAGGTTGTTGTCCTACCGGACGAACGTATGTTAAGGTTGTTGTCCTACCGGACGAACGTATGTATTCTACCCAAGGAGAATACATAGGATTTATATTGGCATCCTACCCATGGAGGATGGCGGTACATATCCTACCCAAGGAGAATATGTAGGTTCCGTTTTAATTTGTTTAACCCATTCCCAACCACCGGGAATCCCATGCCTTAGAAAATGTGTGAACTCACCTTGTTTCGCTCGGTATGCTAGGTATGTGCTCAAAGTAAGTCAATCACGTCCTAAAGTATGCACGTATGTGAAATCAGTTTGTGACCAAATTATGCACGTATAAACATGTAGCACGTAATCACAATAATATACAAGATGGCTACACTTAACAGCAGTTAAATATTCCAGTTAGCATTTAACAGAATTAACTCAAGTTACTGCACAGATTAGCTATTCGGCGAAACACGCATGTTGGCGAAACACAGATAGTGGCGAAACACATATAGTGACGAATCACAATATTGGCGAAACACATTCTGTTTCGTCGAGGTGTCCCCTGGCGAAACAGAACTTCTGATTCGTCGACTACTCTTGGCGAAACACATTCTGTTTCGCCGAGAGTTCTGTTTCGTCGAACAGTTCAGTTTCGCAGACATCAGTTACAGCAGATGCGAAAAACACATAAACCCTAACAGCCGTAAAACAGCAATTCCTCAATCATACAGTAATCATTCAACGCAGAATCATCGTAACATCATCATAACATAAGTATCACGGTTCTTAACGTCTAGCACAAACCCTAGGTTATGTGTACAACATATAGATTAACATACAACATCATATCATCGATTCCTATCAAGATACTAATGTGTATTCAGAATCAGGCCATATAAACAACATTCAGAACCGAGTATCATCAACATACCCTCCTATAATCCAGCAATCATGCATAAACACAACATGTATAAAGAAATCAAGGGACAAAGAAACCGATTTAGACGAGCACGCACTAACCGAGATATTCGAGATGAACAAGGGAGGATTCGAGAGAGAAAGATGATGGTTGATGATGGGTATCGCCTTCACAGAGTGGAGAGTTCTAGGGTTTCTATTTTTTTTTGTTAAAAAGTGTGAAACAGGGAGTCGGTTCACGTTAATATACACGAATTACCGTTCTGGGCCCTTAATGGGCTTCGCGAATCAGTGGGCCGACGAAACACATCAGTTTCGTCGTGAAGTTCTATGGCGAAACACCTTAGTTTCGTCGGGATGTATATGACGAAACAGTCTGTTTCGTCGGGTCCTTTCATGTTTTAAACAGTTTAAGTCTTCAACAGGTGTTTCATGTTATACAGCTAAAAACAAAATCATGCAACCACAATGCGTTCATTACAAAATAACGTATACAGTTACAAGTTAAACAAGTCAAACAACTACACAGTCAAAGTCAACGTGCACTTAATGCGAAAATGAAAGTCGGAAACTCGAGTTGTCACATTATCCCCAACTTGAAAGAAATTTCGTCCCGAAATTTAGCATGCGGTTACTGAGGAAGCTAGGTAAGTTATCGTTTACTGGTTTTCCTGGGGTGTCACATCATCCCCCCGTTGAGTTGGGATTTCATCCCGAACTTCTGTAGTAGCTTCAGCCTCAGTAGTAGTTGCATTGTTTTCGAATAACTGGGGATATTTGAGTTCCATTTGGTCTTCGCGTTCCCAGGTAAACTCTGGGCCACGACGGGAGTTCCAACGAACTCGAACAAGAGGTATTCTAGTGTTCTTGAGGACCTTAACATCCCGGTCCGTGATTTCAACTGGTTCTTCGACGAAATGCAACCGTTCGTCGATAGTGAGCTCCTTCAAAGGAACTATAAAGGTCTCATCTGACTGCCACTTCTTCAGATTCGACACATGAAATACGTTGTGAACTGCACTGAGTTCAGCTGGTAAGTTCAGTCTGTAGGCCACTTTGCCTATCTTTTCTATGACTTCAAATGGTCCAACGTATCGTGGATTGAGCTTGCCTCGTTTGCCAAAACGAACAACACCCTTCCAGGGTGAAACTTTGAGTAGTGCTCGATCCCCAACTTGGAATTCGAGTATTTTCCTGTCTTTATCAGCGTATACTTTCTGACGGTCACGTGCTGCCGCCATGCGTTGTCGTATTTGAGCAATCTTTTCAGTAGTATCAACTACCATTTCCGGACCTGTGATCTGACTGTCACCCACCTCTGCCCAACAAAGAGGTGATCGGCATTTACGCCCGTACAAAGCCTCAAATGGAGCAGCTTTAATGCTGGTGTGGTAACTGTTGTTGTACGAAAATTCCACAAGTGGCAGATGTTTTTCCCAGCCTTTGCCAAAGTCAATTACGCACGCCCGAAGCATGTCTTCTAGAGTTTGAATAGTGCGATCAGACTGCCCATCTGTCTGAGGATGATAAGCTGTGCTCATGTCCAATCGAGAGCCAAAAGATTTGTGCATTGCTTGCCACAGTTCTGAAGTAAAACGTGCATCACGATCAGAGATAATAGATGTGGGCACCCCGTGCCTCGAGACAACTTCCTTAAGGTATACGTCTGCTAGAGTGGAGAACTTATCCGTTTCCTTGATAGCCAAGAAGTGAGCAGACTTTGTGAGTCGATCCACGATCACCCAAATAGTATCATTTCCGCGCTGAGATCTAGGCAGGCCAGTAACAAAATCCATGGAAATTTGCTCCCATTTCCATTGTGGTATCTCAGGTTGTTGGAGTGGGCCTGATGGTTTCTGATATTCTGCTTTGACTCTCGCACAAGTCAAACACTTGCTAACGTAGGTTGCTATGTGGGCCTTCATGCTAGGCCACCAATATGTAGTTCTGATGTCGTGGTACATTTTATCTGCACCTGGATGTACCGAGTAACGGGACTTATGAGCTTCATCCATTACAAGCTTGCGTAAGTTACCATAGAGTGGGACCCAGATGCGTCCTGTTACATAGTAGGCTCCGTCTGCCTTTTGTTCTAACCGTTGCCTTGAGCCGCGTAGGGCTTCAGCCCTGACGTTTCCTGGTTTCAATGCTTCTACCTGAGCATCTCGTATCTGTGAAGGAAGACTAGACTGAATAGTGAGTTGCAACGCTCGTACACGCCTAGGTATAGTATCCTTTCGACTGAGGGCGTCGGCCACCACATTGGCCTTGCCTGGATGGTACTTTATAGCACATTCGTAATCGTTCAGTAACTCGACCCATCGACGTTGTCGCATGTTCAGGTCTTTCTGCTTGAAAATATACTCAAGACTTCTGTGATCGGTGTAGATGGTGCACTTAGTGCCATACAGATAATGTCGCCATATCTTGAGCGCAAAAACAACAGCTCCAAGCTCTAAATCGTGTGTAGTGTAATTCCGTTCGTGAATCTTAAGTTGGCGCGAAGCATAAGCAATAACTTTATCCCGTTGCATCAACACACATCCAAAACCTTGGATAGATGCATCACAGTAGACTACAAAATCGTCCGTGCCTTTAGGCAATGAGAGGATAGGTGCGCTACAAAGTCTATCCTTTAAGTGCTGAAACGCTGTATCCTGTGTATCACTCCAACGGTAGGCAATACCTTTCTGTGTCAGTAATGTAAGCGGCTGTGCAATCCTTGAGAAGTCTTTGATAAACCGTCTGTAATAACCCGCCAAACCCAAGAATTGGCGTATTTCTGTTGGTGTGCGAGGTGCAGGCCAGTTCTTGATCGAATCTACCTTGGATGGATCAACATGTATCCCATCCCTGTTTACCACGTGACCTAGAAAGTGGACTTCACGAAGCCAGAAGTCGCATTTTGAAAACTTAGCGTACAGTTGTTCCGTTCGAAGGAGTTCCAGAATAAGTCGTAAATGTTGCTCATGTTCCTCCCGACTCTTCGAGTAAATCAGAATGTCATCAATGAAAACAATAACAAACTTGTCAAGATAAGGTTTGCACACCCTGTTCATAAGATCCATGAAAACCGCAGGCGCGTTCGTTAGCCCGAATGGCATGACCAAAAACTCATAATGACCGTAGCGAGTTCTGAATGCTGTTTTGGAGACGTCCTCATCCCGGACTCTCAGTTGATGGTAACCTGACCTTAGATCAATCTTTGAGTAATAGCTCGACCCTTGTAACTGGTCGAATAAGTCATCGATGCGTGGGAGTGGATAACGATTCTTCACGGTCACCTTGTTTAGTTCACGGTAATCTATGCACATACGAAAGGTACCGTCTTTCTTCTTTACAAATAATACTGGAGCTCCCCAGGGCGAAGAGCTAGGACGTATGAAACCCTTTTCCAAGAGTTCTTGCAATTGCTTAGACAGTTCTTCCAGTTCAGTTGGAGCTAAGCGGTAAGGCGCTCGAGCTATAGGTGCTGCTCCTGGAGCTAGCTCGATCTGAAATTCGACCTGGCGATGAGGCGGTAACCCAGGTAACTCTTCAGGAAACACTTGAGGAAAGTCGCGTACTACAGGAATATCCCAAATCTTTTTCTCTGTCGTCGATGTATCAGTAACGATGGCTAAAATAGCTATGTGGCCCTTTCGCAGACACTTCTGAGCCTTCAAGAAGGAGATGATGCCGCTCACGACACCACTCTTGTCGCCTTGAACTTCAAGAGGTTCTTTGCCAGAACGAGGAATACGAATGATCTTCTCCTTGCATAGGATCTCCGCTTGCTGTTGGGATAACCAATCCATACCGATGACAATGTCGAAACTACTCAGAGTTATAGGAATGAGATCGATAGAGAAAGTCTGACCAGCGAGGATAAGATTACAACCCTGAACTATGTGTGTGGCCTCTAGACTTTTACCGTTAGCTAACTCTACGACATGTTTGGTGCTTAACAGTGTTGGTGCGCGTTTAAGCATTTGACTAACATTCAGAGACATATAACTGGTATCCGCACCCGAATCAAATAATACGGTAACATAAAAGTCGTCGAGAAGAAACTTACCCGTAACCACATTAGGATCGTTCCTTGCGTCACTCTGGCCAATCACAAACATACGACCTTTTGCACCATTGTTGTTCCCACTGCCCTGATTATTGTTATTGTTGCTTTGATTCTGGTTTGATTGGGGACAGTTCCGCTTGAAATGACCTTCAGCCCCACACTGAAAGCATGTCTTATTTCCTTGTTGTTGTTGCTGTGACTGGTTTCATGGAACGGGTGACTGTTGTTGCTGGTTCTGATTCGCAGGCCTTAAGCTCCTGCAATCTTTAGCCTCATGACCTACTCTTAGACATCTCTGACAGCGGCCTCTACGACACTGACCACTGTGGTGTTTGTTTTACCTGTTACACAGTGGATGAATTCCCCGATATCCACTCTGCCCCTGACCACCAGACGATTGCTGACTCGAACTCTGATAATCACTAGTCTTGCGCTGTTGCTGTGCTTGAGACTGTACAATAGCTGAACCCCTGCTGGAATCCCCTTCCCATTTCCGCTTGTTGTCACTGGGAATAGCAGGAGTAACTGGAGTGGTAGCAGTAGTAGCGCTGATACGTTTAGGCAGCCTGTTTTGTTCAACCGCCTGATCGGTGAGGCGATGAGCTAGCTTGACGATCTGTTGAATAGTGCCAAGATTCGCTGAGGTTACGTGACTTTGAATCTCCGGCACCAAACCATTGAGATACAGTTCAATACGCTTAATGGGAGGGTCCACCATAGTAGGACACAGAATAGCCAACTCATTCGATCTTCTGGTGTACGCTTCAATTTCTGACCCCGTCATTTTCAAGTGGTAAAACTCTACCTCCAGCTTATGAATGTCATCACGGCTACAGTATTCCTCTTTAATCAAATCCTTGAAATCATTCCAGGGTGTGGCGTTAGCAACAGCCAACCCTAACATCTGCACTTGCGCATTCCACCAAGTCAGCGCAATGCCTTCTAGTGTACCAGTGGCGTACTTCACCCTGCGAGCCTCAGGGCATTCGCACATTTCAAATACCGACTCGAGCTTTTCAAACCAATGGAGGAGTCCAGCCGCTCCTTCCGTGCCACTAAAAGTAGTAGGACGACAGTCCATGAACGTTTTGAAGGTACAAACAGGTGGCTGAGCGTGCTGACCTCCTGCTTGTGCGGCTGCAAGTGCCGCAGCAATTTGCTCGTTAATGAGAGCCGTCAGTTGGGCTTGCGTCATGTTGATACGTCCAGACATGATCTTCATAGCAAATATGACATAAGTGAGAGAGGTTCGCGAGTAGTGCGATAACAAAAGGGAATAATCACACAAGTGTTCTCATGCAATAGTGTCAAGTTAACCTAAGCATACCCGGAGCAAAGTTCTATGCAATTCTAGCAAGTAGGCAATAAGACATGTACCATATTACCTAGAGTGATGAGTCTTGCACGTGGAGCGAGGCGTCGTTGTGGATCGTTGAGCACTGTTTCGGTTATAGTCTGGTTTTAATAAAAAAATGTTTTCCCCTTATTAAAACCGAGTTCTCTATAACCAATGGCTCTGATACCAATCTGTCACACCCCCAAAATCCACACGCGGAGTACCACCGCTTGGAGGCGTGACATGACCAGGATCAAGCCACCAATCATATTGAACATAATTATATCAAAAGTCATTCATCAATACGATAGGTGTTTACAAAACCAAATATATACAAGGGTATAGCGGAAGCATTAATGTAAAACCCAACATAAGTTTGAGTACAAAATGTTATAATGTTTAACAAAACATCCACGTCCGTGCCCACAACGACTGCGCCTCCCGTGCAAGCTCCAAGAGTACCTATTGTCCTGCAAGGCATGTAACAGAGAGTCAACAACTAGTTGAGCGAGTTCACTGTTAGTTATTTAGTTATAATGTTCGTTTCGTAAATCGTATGTAATAGCATCGCGGCCCTCTAGGCATGTTTGCGAAGTTTAGAAATTGTATCGCGTTAGTCCTTGCTGCCAGTCCAGGCATGCGTGCGATAAATAGCGTTGACTAGTCGTATGTGTACGTGCCCTTCTTAATCCAAGGACCGTAGCGAGTGTGATTATCCTACCCAAGGAGGACGAGCATGCGTTAATGTTTGTTGTCCTACCCAAGGAGGACGAACGTATGTTAAGGTTGTTGTCCTACCGGACGAACGTATGTTAAGGTTGTTGTCCTACCGGACGAACGTATGTTAAGGTTGTTGTCCTACCGGACGAACGTATGTTAAGGTTGTTGTCCTACCGGACGAACGTATGTATTCTACCCAAGGAGAATACATAGGATTTATATTGGCATCCTACCCATGGAGGATGGCGGTACATATCCTACCCAAGGAGAATATGTAGGTTCCGTTTTAATTTGTTTAACCCATTCCCAACCACCGGGAATCCCATGCCTTAGAAAATGTGTGAACTCACCTTGTTTCGCTCGGTATGCTAGGTATGTGCTCAAAGTAAGTCAATCACGTCCTAAAGTATGCACGTATGTGAAATCAGTTTGTGACCAAATTATGCACGTATAAACATGTAGCACGTAATCACAATAATATACAAGATGGCTACACTTAACAGCAGTTAAATATTCCAGTTAGCATTTAACAGAATTAACTCAAGTTACTGCACAGATTAGCTATTCGGCGAAACACGCATGTTGGCGAAACACAGATAGTGGCGAAACACATATAGTGACGAATCACAATATTGGCGAAACACATTCTGTTTCGTCGAGGTGTCCCCTGGCGAAACAGAACTTCTGATTCGTCGACTACTCTTGGCGAAACACATTCTGTTTCGCCGAGAGTTCTGTTTCGTCGAACAGTTCAGTTTCGCAGACATCAGTTACAGCAGATGCGAAAAACACATAAACCCTAACAGCCGTAAAACAGCAATTCCTCAATCATACAGTAATCATTCAACGCAGAATCATCGTAACATCATCATAACATAAGTATCACGGTTCTTAACGTCTAGCACAAACCCTAGGTTATGTGTACAACATATAGATTAACATACAACATCATATCATCGATTCCTATCAAGATACTAATGTGTATTCAGAATCAGGCCATATAAACAACATTCAGAACCGAGTATCATCAACATACCCTCCTATAATCCAGCAATCATGCATAAACACAACATGTATAAAGAAATCAAGGGACAAAGAAACCGATTTAGACGAGCACGCACTAACCGAGATATTCGAGATGAACAAGGGAGGATTCGAGAGAGAAAGATGATGGTTGATGATGGGTATCGCCTTCACAGAGTGGAGAGTTCTAGGGTTTCTATTTTTTTTTTGTTAAAAAGTGTGAAACAGGGAGTCGGTTCACGTTAATATACACGAATTACCGTTCTGGGCCCTTAATGGGCTTCGCGAATCAGTGGGCCGACGAAACACATCAGTTTCGTCGTGAAGTTCTATGGCGAAACACCTTAGTTTCGTCGGGATGTATATGACGAAACAGTCTGTTTCGTCGGGTCCTTTCATGTTTTAAACAGTTTAAGTCTTCAACAGGTGTTTCATGTTATACAGCTAAAAACAAAATCATGCAACCACAATGCGTTCATTACAAAATAACGTATACAGTTACAAGTTAAACAAGTCAAACAACTACACAGTCAAAGTCAACGTGCACTTAATGCGAAAATGAAAGTCGGAAACTCGAGTTGTCACATTATGTTTCTTTGATTGTCAAGACATTGTAACTCTTTTAATCAATAAAACAATATTTCAAGATCCATGTGTTATGAAACAATGATTCTGTTACAACACTCCCCGATGTTTCCGCCACGTTTTGTAGGTTCTACGTGGTCGGGGTGTGACAGAAAAGTTGGTATCAGAGCTCATGGTTATAGGGAATTAGGTTATTAGTAATACTTTGACCTAGTCTATAACCTTCTTAGGACCCTAACGCGAGTTTACTTGCGTTTAGTCATAAAACAATACTGTCACCTATCCTTAGGCGACAACCACAACAAGAACATAAATTTCAAAACCACTTTGAAAACTAATCATCTGTTCTAGGATGATTGATTACTAGGTTTTGAACCCTTTATTGTAAGGTTTTGAACCCTCTGTTATATGGTTTTGAACCCCTTTGAGTTTTTCAAAACCTCGTCAAGGTCTTGGGTTTTAAATAATGTGAACACGTGCAAACTGGAAGGATGAATGCCTGTATTCTGGGTTTTCTGTCTAGGCAAGCACTTCGTATACATCTCATCAGACGCGAGACCAGTTGTGCTTACCTGGGAATTCTTGGGATGAGTGTTCACTTATAGGCGAGCATGTCTTCGCGATACATTATTTTTGACCCATTTACTTTGATTTGTCACCATCTCATTTGTTTGCCTTAGGAAACAAACAAATGATCACAATTTTCATTTGTTACCATTCTGTATTGATTATCCAATAACCTTTCACCTGTTTCTTCCTATGCCTTTCATTTGCTTCTAGAATGTCTCTTCCTCTCAGCACCGGTTAAATGTCCGAGCAGACAGCCAAATTCGCTCAACGAATAGGCGATGTAGTCCTGAAGACTGTTGAATTAACTACTACCATGTATCGTCTCCAGGATGAAGCCACTCAAGAGTCACCAAGACAGGCAGGACCTAGTCAGGTGACAGCACCATCAGCCAAGAAACCAATCGAGGAATCAAAGACCATGGATGAACGATCTCCTAAGAAGTCAAAGAAGCGAAAGGCTTCTCAGAATTTCGCCGTGGTCGCTCACAATGATCAAGCCGTCCCCAACCAACCAGCTCAACCCCCTACTAGGAAGACATACAATGGAACTGCACCCTTGTGCAACCAATGTAGCCTCCATCATCATGCTAGTGTGAAGTGCCGCAAATGCCAGATTTGTGGACTTATAGGTCATACAGCAAGGGTTTGCCCAACTGCAGCTGTACCAAATCAAGCTGATGACAATCCTGCTCAAGCTCGTTTCTCGCCGGGGTCTTGCTACAACTGTGGTGAGATGGGCCATTTCCGGAGGGATTGCCCAAAGCTTGCTAATGCAAATCTGACCCTCGGATGAGCATTTGACTGAACAAAGGATGTTGCTGTCTTATGCTTTTGTTCTTTTATTTTCTTGTAATGTGAAACAATCTGTTTTGTTTATAAATAAATTATTGTTCACAAATTCTGATGTACAATTGTAGTTACATATGTGTATGACTTTTCCTATGATACCTACATTAAGGAACTATATTCCTTACAAACTACTTTTGTGAATTTCCCATTCTTGCGTTTGTTCATGATTCCTTTGGAAAATTCTAAGTACTCGTTTCATTCTAGGAAACGAAGTACAAGAAATAAATCGAAATTATGAGTAATCGTGCTTTTCACACATCTGTGCCTTTGAATTCTTGGATAGATAACTAAGAGTATTTTCAAATCTCATACCCATTACGTTCTGATTTCTTCAACATGCATAACATAAGTTTTCAAAACAACCTGCATGATTTCAAAACATCCTATACATAGTTCGAAAACATTTTTAATATAGTGTATTTACTTAAACATAACAAATGCACAAAGCTTTGTCTGTATTTTCAAAAACAACCTTCATGATTTCAAAATGTCTCATATAGCCTGAAAACAATATTAGTACAATATATTTTCTTATCAAGTGCATGATTTCAAAAGCATCATTCATGTTTTCCAAAAACCTTATACATAATTTCAAAATTCATTTCGCATGATTTTAAAACATTTTTATGAATATACCTACCTAATACAACTACTTTATGATTTCAAAGGTATTATATATAAGGTTTCAAAAACATTGAACACATTTTTAGAACCCCATGCATAGTATTGCAAAAAAAAATATTTTTCTCATGCATTGACTTAACCTTCAAATTTCGCTTCATATGTCGCCTTGGCATATCGAGCATCTCAACTTCATAAGCATTTCAACTTCATGTTTTGACTTAAACACGTCTAGTGCAAGGTTTCAAAACATCTTCAACCTCTAAAATCCATATGGGATCTTTTTATCTTCACAATTAGATCCTTGTGGATAATTGTCATACAAATCAGAGTCCTTAATTGGAATCCTTATGTACCTAAATTCGAACATTTCGGTTCCTAATAATCAAAATCGAATTTTCTTTTTGAATCTTTCTATCTTTATAGTTAGATTATTGATAACGTTTAAAGTACCAAATGAAATCCATGGAATGGATTCCTAGTGTGCTTTAAATGCATGTACGCAATTAACAAGACAAATTAACAAACAATTTTGTGGTTATGTGACTATGTGTTTATTCATCTTATGTTTTCTTTTATGCATTTTGTGTTTTTATACTCTGGATATTTGTTATCCAAATCCTCGCAGGATCTTTCATATCTCCATATGAGGGATTCGTAGCAGGATAGTCAAAAGGTACTGCCTTAAATCCTTAATGGGCTTCTATATAACAGTTAAGACCCTTGGATTATATAGTACCACTCCATGTTTCATAAGAGACCCTTTTAGAGGTCTAGTCAAAAAGATTGATTCACAATCTGGTTAAAGGACGACATCTAGTAATGTAGTTGAACAGACTCCTTGATAGTCTATTTAGATCATTTATTGACTTAATTAAAAGGACTCTATGGCGGTCTAGTCACACTCATCACAGGTTTGTTCATTTGGTTTTACACTACACATTATAAAATAGACTGTGTGAACTGTGCAAGGAATTGTCTAATTATGGACGCGTACATAATTATGAAATTTAGTGCACAGAAACCCAGTAAGATTTATTATGTGTAAGAACCGATAGCGACAACAATAACAAAATGAGAACGATGTAATGGAGGTACGGTGGACGCACCAATGACGCTTCATATACTTGTATATAAGTGTCCCTCTTACATTGCAAGCATAATGTTATTAAGGTTACTAGAAGTTCAGAACCCTAACCAATATTGTTCGATCTTTTCAACTTCATGTTTTAAACTCTCACAAGTTTCCTCTAAATAAATTTCGGGACGAAATTTCCTAAAGTAGGGGAAACTGTAACACCTGTGCCTCCACGGCCATCAAACAAATACCGAACCAATGAAATATTATATTTCATACTTGGGATTTGTAAAAATATGTGTATCATTTGCACATATCAATTTTTGTTCAATTCCAAACTCTAAATCGCTTTCTGGAAGGTTATACGCGCACCGATGCGTAAATATAACCATTTTAATGCAAAAAACACTCCGGAATAGTGACATAGGCTTAACATACCTTAAATAACCTTTACATAACTTAGAAATAAGTTTTGAAGGCTTTCGTATGGCAAAAACAAGTTAATTCGCTTACAGGGACTAAACTTGACAAACTGCGAAAGTATGCCAATTTGAACTGTAACAGACATTCCGGAACATGACCATAAGTTAAACACACCTTAAATATCCTTTATATAGCTTAGAAATAGGCTTTGAGGGGTTCGGTGTGCTAAAATAAACTTTTGGCTCATTCAGGTACTAAAAGCGTCAAAAAGTGCACAAGTTTGCATTTTCGTGCATAACTTACGTTCTGAATACATCCGGACATCCAAAAATTTATGTAAGCACTAAAATATTTTATTTTAGTGTTTGGCATAAGAAAAATCCATTCGTCACGCCATTTGGATCATTTTTCGCGCTTATGCGCATTCCGTCGTAATTAACCGAACAACGTAACCGTACGGCTAAACGAACCGACACCCGAGATATTTTTGAACACATTTTAAGTTCCCTATACTTTAACTTCATTTTAGAGCTTTGAAATGGGGTTAACAGGGCTTAAACGTGTCAAAAAAACGCATCGAAAACCAAGTTTTGAGGTTGCAGGGACTGAAACTGTAAATCTGCCAAACTAGGTCCGTAAACAGGGGCCAGATGCAGCAAAACGTTTTTTTTTCATCTTTTAATAGCCCTTAACACTCTCCAAAGGTCAAGTGCCAAGTGTTAAACTCTTATGGTGAGTGGCCTTTTTGGGTACCATAAGGTTCCGACACATGTACGGATGAGATTAAGGCACGTATTTCGACAAACGATCCTAATGGTGGACCATTCACTATAAATACCCCTTGCCATCCAACCTCTAAACTCACTAGAATCTGATCTCAAATGCTCTAAGTTGAAACCTTTGTTTCATACCTGAGCTATTTTGATCTAGATTAGCATTCGGGGACCCTACGTGAGTATTCTTTCGTTCTTTTATTGCTTTTCGAGTCTGAAAGTCAAACTTTGTTTGACTTTCTGCATTGACCAGCTTATGGTCAATGCGAAGTTCGTTTGAACTTCGCAACGTGATTGTAATCACGATGGTTATAGTCCTTTGTGACTATACCTACTGATTACCACGTTATCTAGGCTCAGTGACGAGCCGTAGTTTCGGTCAGAATACGTATTCTTGCGTATTTTGTAACCAAACTACTTATGGGTATCAAAACCATTTGTTTTGATACCAAACCTGTTTTCTAAACTTAGTTAAGCATGTTTTAACATGCTTAGCTCGTCACTTTTAGTTTAGTGCTTATATAGGGTCGTAAGGTAAGCGATTTAAACAATCGCTTATACTTTCGAACCCGACCCGTTTGGTCGATCATTAGGATCCGACCAAGCACATTAGGTGACCATAGTATATAGGGAATAACCTTCCGAGGTTATACCTTATGGTCGCTTCGTTTAAGTAGTTGTATGATAGGTAGCTTATATGCCTTAGGTAAATTACCAAAATGCCCTTTTGACGCCAAAATTCATTTTAAGCATATGTAACATAACTTTTGACATCTAAACTGATTTGACAACAATATTATACATGTTAAGGCATATGTTACTTGTCATAGGACTAGTTAGGCGGTCCGAACGCGTTTTACGCGAACGACGCGTAAAAAGTAGCATAAGCTACCTAAACGGGTCGTAATGGGTCGTAAGCACTTAGGTTAAGTTTCATTTAGTATGTAGGCTTTGTTAAACCATACTACATGAGTTCCCATACTCATTTGGTTTACGAGCCCTCATTCTATCCGATCTTCCGATTTAGGTCCGGTTTATTAATGTAGTTACCTATATTAGGTGCCGTTTGATATTCCGAGATCTCTAGCATTGCTTGGTGGTTATCTTAGGACTTCTGAGCAATCTCAAGTGAGTACATAGACCCCTCTTTTACTGTTTTCCAAACGTTTTGGGGTGGAACACATGTGCCTACTTGTTACTTTCATGCTTTCCATGTTTTCACATTATATACATGCTATGTTCATTAGTACACTATTAGTACATGATTTCATTACATTTTATGCTATGTATGTCCATTGTGTGCATACTTAGTACATTGTTTTACATCACATCACATCACATGCTATGTATGTCCATTTAGTACATGCTTAGTACATTATTTTACATTGCATCTCTGTTGCATATGTTCCAGTAACATATGGACACATTGTTTTACAGCTCTACCTTGTATGTTTACTCTAGCATACTAGGTACATTATCTTCATAAAACATGCTTACATTTTGGTATGACATTTGGTTTGTTTAAACTATACTATACATTCATTAACACCGATCACGCCGCTCGGTAGTAGGTAGTGGTACCATAGGACTTGACAAATCCCATTCCTGAAATCTCGGGTTTGTTTGGACGTAAGGAATGACCGAATCCGAATACATATTCTTTTGATAACTCATTTTTACATAGTTATCCGACTGTCGCAAGGCTTGGATGTATGAATTTTTACAATACCGCATAAATGTTCATATTCAGTATAGCATGCATATATTTTACAAAACATAACTTTGATTTAAACCAAGTTTTACTTCAATACTTTGTTTTGTGCATTTCATCTATGGTTTAGTTGATGCATTTCACTAGCCATACATAAACATTTGTTACACATTACTTGACTACTTTTGGACTATCAACATTTGACATGGTTTATACAAGGACTTTTGACAATTGGTTTAAACATAGACATCTTATATTGGTGGTTTGGTTTGAGTAAGTGATTTAAGTAACGAGGCGTGTGTAATATGATACAAGCATGGTGGATACGCCGCTGGTACTTCCTATATATAAGTGATTGTATGGTATTACATATCGTTGCGTTATTTGAAATCATTTCAATTTAGACATATAACATTTTATACAAATAACATACTTTTCACAATACATTGTTTTACAAACAACTTAACTTATACAAACTCATTTTTACATGGTTATTCATTTAACCATGCATTATTCTCTTATTTATACGTATCATCTGAACTTATTGTTTTTCAAATGATTTACAAAGACAAAGCAAATTACAAGGTTCATGACTAAACATTTTCTTAAACAGATGTCATGAATCTTATTTTCACAAAACCTATGTACTCGCCGGCATTTTTATGCTGACGTACCTATTTTCACATGTGTTTCAGGAAATGAAGCATAGGATTGATCAAGATACACTTAGGCGGACATGGGCCTTAGTGACAATAAAAGATGCAAGACTAGTTATTTTGTTATGTTTCTTTGATTGTCAAGACATTGTAACTCTTTTAATCAATAAAACAATATTTCAAGATCCATGTGTTATGAAACAATGATTCTGTTACAACACTCCCCGATGTTTCCGCCACGTTTTGTAGGTTCTACGTGGTCGGGGTGTGACACTTTCTGCGTTGACCAGTTTATGGTCAATGCGAAGTTCGTTTGAACTTCGCAACGTGATTGTAATCACGATGGTTATAGTCCCTTGGGACTATGCCTACTGATTACCACGTTGTCTAGGGTCGTAAGGGTAAGCGATCTAATAAATCGCTTATACCTTCGAACCCGACCCATTTGGTCGATCATTAGGATCCGACTAAACACATTAGGTGACCATAGTATATAGGGAATAACCCTCCGAGACTATACCTTATGGTCGCTTCGTTTAAGTAGTTGTATGATAGGTAGTTTATATGCCTTAGGTAAATTACCAAAATACCCCTTTGATGCCAAAATTCGTTTTAAACATATGTAACATAACTTTTGACATCTAAACTGATTTGACAACCATATTAGACATGTTAAGGCATATTTTACTTGTCATAGGACTAGTTAGGCGTTCCGAACGCGTTTTACGTGAACGACGCGTTAAAGTAGTATAAGCTACCTAAACGGGTCGTAATGGGTCACAAACACTTAGGTTAAGTTTCGTTTTAGTATGTGGGCTTTGTTAAACCATATTACACGAGTCTCCATACTCGTTTGGTTTACGAACCCGCATTCTATCTGATCTTCCGATATTAGGTCCGGTTTATTAACATAGTTACCTATATTAGGTGCCGTTTGATTCCGTGATCTCTAGCATTGCTTGGTGGTTATCTTAGGACTTCTGAGCAATCTCAAGTGAGTACATAGACCCCTCTTTTACTGTTTTCCAAACATTTTGGGGTGGAACACATGTGCCTACTTGTTACTTTCATGCTTTCCATGTTTTCACATCATATACATGCTATGTTCATTAGTACATTTATAGTACATGATTTCATTACATTTCATGCTATGTATGCCCATTGTGTGCGTACTTAGTACATCGTTTTACATTACATTTTATGCTATGTATGTCCATTTAGTTCATACTTAGTACATCGTTTCACATCACATCACATGCTATGTATGTCCATCTATTGCATACTTAGTACATTTGTTTTCATCACATGCTTACATTTTGATATGATATTTGGTTTGTATAAATGGAACAATACATTCATTAACACCGATCACGCCGTTCGTTAGTAGGTAGTGGTACCATAGGAATTGACAACTCCCGTTCCGGACATCCTGGGTAGGTGGGGATGAAAGGAATGACCGAATTCGATATACATTTACAACAAGATAAACCTTTAATTTGTTTAAGGGTTTATCGCCACAGTCTCAAGGCTTGGATGTATGCATTTTCACAACACCGCATAGATGTTCGTATCAGTATAGCATGCATTTCCACAAAACATAACTTTGATTTAAACCGAGTTTTACTTCAATACTTTGTTTTGTGCATTTTACCTATGGTTTAGTTGATGCATTTCACTAGCCATACATATCATTTTGATTACACATTACATGATTTACATTTGACACATAAACATTTTAGACATTGGTTATACATTGCATGATTTACATCTTGACATAAACATTCTGACATATTATTCAATACATTTGGCAATTGGTTTAAACATAGACATCTTACATTGGTGGTTTGTTTGGGTAAGTGATCTAAGTAACGAGGCGTGTGTAATATGATACAAGCATGGTGGATACGCCGCTGGTACTTCCTATATATAAGTGATTGTATGGTATTACACATCGTAGCGTATTTGAATCATTTCAGTTTGGACATATAACATTTATACAAACAACATACTTTTCACAATACATTGTTTTACAAACAACTTAATTTATACAAACTCATTTCACATGGTTATTCACTTAACCATGTATTATTCTTTTATACATATATATCATTTGGTTTATTTATCACTTTTCAAATGATTTACAAGACGAATCAAATTACAAGGTTCATGACTAAACATTTTCTTAAACAATAAGTCATGAATCCTATTTTCATAAACCTATGTATCTCACAGCCATTTTTATGCTGACGTACCTATTTTCACATGTGTTTCAGGAAATGATGCATAGGATTTATCAAGATACACTTAGGCGGACTTGGGCCTTAGCGATAATAAAAGATGCAAGACTAGTTATTTATGTTATGTTTCTTTGATTGTCAAGACATTGTAACTACTTTAATCAATAAAACAATATTTAAATTTCCATGTGTTATGAAACAATGATTCTGTTACAACACTCCCCGATGTTTTCCGCCACGTTTGGTTGTCCTACGTGGTCGGGGTGTGACAGTTAGTACTTGTCAAAGTCAAGTGGGATTCAAAGAGAGGACCTGAATACACTTGGGAGCTGGAATCAGAAATGAAGCGAAAGTATCCTCTATTATTCCAATAAATCTCGAGGATGAGATTTTATTAAGGTGGGGAGAATGTAACAACTCTCATTAAAAGTCCTATTTATTATATTATTTTATCCAATAGGAAATCCTAATTAAGACGCCCAAGTGATTCTGTATAAACCCTAAAATTTTCAGAACAATCAGAATCAGGATCAGGGCCCCTAAAACTCAGGGGGGTAAACCCTAGTTACGATTATCCACATAAAACGCTGTCAAAATCGAATTTTTCAAATCCACTGACTCAGCAAGCCTACAAACACACGGGGCTACCCTATGGTAGGGAGTGACCCCTCGCGCCACGCGACGCCCACAGGGGTACCCCTCGCGTCACGCGAGGGGGTCAAATTTTAGGTATAAATAGAGGGGATTGGGACTTGAATTTAGGCACTTGAACGACGTTAAAATTCGTATTACACTGCAAGATATTGTCTGTTTACTATCAAACACACACGAATCACAAATCGTTGCCGCAAAACAGGGTAATAACTCGATCGCTGCTATGATTCAATGTCCGATCGATTAAACTATCCAATGGATGTTTAAGTGCTGCCCACATTAGGGTTTATGCTTTGTCATTCGTTGTTAATTCAATGGATGTTTAAGTATCGCACTTTGTCATTTGATGTGAGGGTTTAATCTCGTGAGTTATCGTAAATGTTGTATTAGTTACTAACCTAGTTTGTGTGCATTGTTATTTAAACTAGGTTATCAAGGCTAATCAGTAGGCTAAGCTCTGTTCATATTAAATCTACAATGTGAGTCATTCTCTTTTTATCAAATTGCTTTATAAATTCTTAAATGTTTTCATAGTTATAATTACAGGGATTAAGTCTTTGTAATCACCAAATTACAGCCAGTATGTGGGGTTTTGTATACATTACTTGATAATCTTTGCCATTGGACAAACGGGTGACCAATGGTGATATGACCATAGTCACAGATCCGGTCGAGTGACAAATACTGTGGGTAGTTGGTTGATATATGGAAACAATGCAATCACCCTTAATACTGTAAATTATAACAACCGGGCTGTTTTAGAAAAAAGAATGATTCACCAGTATTTCCCGCTGACAAAACCTTTTTCAAACATGTTTCAGGTGATCTGTTGTGATCAAGGAAAAGTGCCGTGAAGCACTACAAGCTTAGGAAAGTGGCTCAATATAAAATAAAGAAACATGTTTTTGTAAAAGGAAGATTTCTCCGTGAAATCATATGATTGTAAATTACCGGGGTTTTATCCCGAGTTGTGAAATAAAATAATCGGGAAATTACAGTTTTAAAAAGATCCTGAAGAAACTTCCGTTGTTAAATAAATACCACGGGATTTTCTGTCCCGCGGCTCTTGAAACGGGCCAAACCGGGTCAGGGGCCGTGACACAGGGCGTAACAATTTGGATGCAATGATTACCTTTCTTACGTCACACACAATACGCTTCTGCTACTAGCAGGGTGTGATAGTTTCTAACAATCGTCTTCATCTGACGAATGGTCTGAAATAACAATTTCATCATCATCACTTGTATCCTCTTCATCTTCAAATTCTTCCTCTTCAATAAGCTCTTTCACATATCAACAGGCTTCGTCTTCCATAACTCGACCCTCTAGAGTCATAACCAGGGTACCTAGGCGAGAAGCTAGACGACAAGGAACAGATGACCGGGTCAACTCCAGGCAGCCCATCGTCTCTATAATCGCGGTTCCACCTATCTTCAGGATAACGGTATTTACTACTTGCAGGAGATTTTGTTGAATCACAATACATGTGGTTTGATGAACTACTTCTAGGTAGATCAAACTTCCAAGCCCTTGCTCCCCACCGCTGTAAGGACCCTAAAAAATGTCCCAAATTGACCCGTAAGTACGAACCCGGACCCCTGAAACCCTAATCCATATCAAAAATCAAGAAAATCATATTTTATACCCTCTCGCGGGCCGCGTAAAGAACAAGAGGGCCCTTACGCGGGCCGCGTCAACCCTAAGTTGACCGAATAAGCGTTCAGGGCCACGTGGCATCCACGTGGCATACCTACGCGTGACACGGATGCCCTAATCTACGAAATAGACTTCCACGCGGGCCGCTTAAGGATCGAGCGAAGGTTCACGCGGGCCGCGTGAGAACCAAATTTCAGCTATAAATAGCTTGGGTCATGAGCAGTCCAGTGGTGTCAAAAACCATTCTCAAAAACGAAGTCTCACTGCTCAATTTCGAAAATTAACATAGCGAGGCGCTGCTACGATACAAGGTATTAACTCGATCGCTGCTACGATTCAATGTCCGATCGATTGAAACTATCCACTGGATGTTTAAGTGCTACCCACATTAGGGCCATAGTTTGTCATTCGTCGTGAATTCGATGGATGTTTAAGTGTTGCACTTTGTCATTCGTGTGAGGGTTTTAATCTCTTGAGTTATCGTAAATGCTGTATTAGTTACTGACCTAGTTCATGTGCATTGTTATTTAAATTAGGTTACAAGGCTAATCAGTAGAATAAATTCTGCCCGTATAAATCGGCAATGTGAGTTATTCTCTTTTTATCAACATTGTTTTACAATACTCCAATCATTTTCAAAAGTTATAATTACAGGGATTAAGTCGTGGTTATCTTGAATCACTGGCTAGTGGGGTATTGTGCACATTACTAATTTCTCACAGTTAGGCTAATAAATCCTAATAGTGATAATCATCACTACTTGGGGAAAGACCCAATAGTGGTATGACCATCGTCACCAGGAGGTGACACGGCGCCAGATAAAAATAAGATAGAAGCCATTGTAATAGCTCTTATGCTGTAATTTATAACTATGTGTCATTTTTTAGTGACTCGCCAGTATTTCCCCGCTGATAAAATATTTTTAAAACATGTTTCAGGCGACCTGCTGTAAATCAAGGAAAACGTGCTACGGAGCACTAACCAGCTTGAAGAGGTGGCTCGGTTAAAATAAATAAACATGTTTTTATAGATCGGGGAATTCCCTAGTGAAATTCCTCTATTGTAAATTACGGGGTTTCATCCCGAATTATGAAATAAAATAATCGGGCATTTCAAGTTTTAAAAGATCCTGTCAAATCTTCCGCTGTCAACTCAATTAATAAATTACCACGGGTTTCCTGTCCCGCGGCTCCTTGACCGGGTCAAATCGGGGCGGGGATCGTGACAGGAAAAGGTGGTATCAGAGCCACTGATTTAAGCCAATTAAGTATTTAGAAATACTTAATTTTACTAATTTCCATCTTGTGATTACATGTTTTGTTAACTGACTACTTGTTAGTTACAGTATGGGTAAGCAAAGACTTTCGGACATCTATCGTCAATTAGATAGTTCACCAAAAGATAAGGGAACTTCATCTCAATCAAATTCCTCAAAATACTCAGCAGATACTGAGGAAGGAATATTTGTCCGTAAGGCACAGTTTGAGAAACCACTTACCCCTAATAAAAGAAGTTGGATTATTAGAAAAAGTCAAGAGAAAATAAAGAAGTCACAACCAAAAGGAGTGATGAGTAATAAGGAAACTCAGGAGATAGGCAATAACCCACCATGGGAAAATGAATTAGACGAACAATGGGCAGATCTCTATATGTTAGCTACTACAGCAGTAAATGCTAACCTCAAGTTGAATCGCCAAACTAGTACCAGCACCCATATCATCTATATGCTAGAAACTTTGCCCATTAAATAAACAACATAGTAAGAAAAGATAGATTAAAATAAATTATCCCTTAATATGTTTTTAAATTTCAATAGTATTTTGTAATAAAGATATATATATATATATAAATCGCAATATTTTGTTTTAATCAATCCATTTGTATAAATATTAGATTTCTTTCTGTGATTATTCAATTTACAAAATTTTAACCTAGAATTTTGTGTGTTTCTTCATATCTGCTAAACAACATGAATGAGTTGTCTGAAGCTCTTCAGAATCTCAATCTCTATTCTGTTAATGTGGAAGTTTCCAAAGACTTTACTGGGTATTGTGCTGATGTGGAGGAACCTATGGAATTTCAAGCTCAACCTCCAGAGAAACCCAAGCCAAAGAAGAGAAGAAGAATTGTGGGTTGGAGGCGTGTGCGCAGGAGGAAACCAGTAACTAGGAAAATTGCCAAAACGGAGGACCCAATGGATAAAGGGAAAGGATTAGAGATTGGAGAAAGCTCCAAGCAAGCCAAGGAAATACCATTGCAGGAAGAGCTAGATTGCATACTAGCAAGTTGGGATATCCTCAAGCCTGTTAATGAAAACCTTGTCACTTATCCTGCTGAAACCCAACTTCCAATAAACTTGGAACCAGCCATCCCAGACCCCCTTGTCAATACCCGACCTCTAGGAGAAATGGAAGAATGGTGGACCAACGATTGGCAATTCCAGAATCTTTTAAACAACCCTTATACTTTTCTCCCTCAGTTTGACCCAGAGCCTGCACCCAATCCACCGATGAGCAACGAGAATCTGGCTGAACTCCGCCATTTTGGCGAGGAGCTGATGGATGCAGGAAATCGAATCCGAGAGGTGGGAGAACAGATCTCCTGGAAGTACGACGAGAGGGAACGTCGTTACTGAAAATGCCAGCTGACTAAAGTTGTGGGATTATAGAAGAATGTGTGTAATAATAATAATATAATCATAAAAAGATAATTATGTGAAATAACTTAAAAATAAAACTTTGTAAGATAACCAGTTTGTACGAATGCCTAATATATATAAAATATCGAATGTCGAAAGATCGACAATTTTGATTATATTTGTTTAAGTGATTATGTGCAATTATTTTGTTATGTTTGATTATTAATTATTTTATACTAATCACTTATATAAATTAATTACCAGATGGCAAACGCGGGTAATGAACCCGATAATGAAGTTAATCAATCTGAGCATAACAATGAAGATCAATTTCTGAACAGGCAAGATATCGAGAATATCGTTGCTCAGGGAATAGCCAATGCTATTCCAGCAATTCTTGTTGCTGCCCGATATCCAATTGAACCTCAACAAATTATTCCTAGCAAACGTACACATGGCGATAATTTCAGTAATAGTGTAAACGGAGGCGGCAACCATAACGACAACGATGGAATGCAAGCTCTGCTCCTTAAGAAAATGAAAGCTGCAACCCCTGGTTACACTTACAAGGAGTTTCTTGCCTGTAAACCGGTTGACTTTGCAGGCAATGAAGGGGCGACTGCGGCGCTGCGTTGGTTGGAGAAAACTGAAGCAGTAATTATGATAAGTAAATGTGTCGAGGAAGACAAGGTCATGTATGCGTCGCATCTTTTTAAAGAAGGGGCGCTAGAATGGTGGAATACGGTACTTCAAGCCAAAGGAATAAATATGGCCTATGCCATGAGTTGGGAAGAATTCCAGCAGCTAGTGGAAAGAAAATTCTGCCCTGAATACGAAAAGGAACAAATGACAAATAAATTCCTGAACCACCGGATGGTGGATGTAGACTATCGAGGGTATACTTCGACATTCTTTGAGTATGCGAGAATGGTACCAACCCTGGCTTCGCCAGAGCTGGTACTTATTTCCCGCTATATTTGGGGATTGATTGGCGAAATCCGTGATATCGTTAAAGCTGCAAGACCCCGCACTATTGATGATGCAGTGGAATTAGCTAACACCCTAACGGACGGACTGGTACGCACAAGAGAAGAAACCCGGAAAAAGGAAGTAGCTCAAAAGATTACCCAAGGATTCTGTATGGGTAATCGTAGTAATTTCAAGAGAAAGGGAACCGGGCAATCTTCCACTGTTCCATTTTGCAATACATGCAAAAGGAAGCATTTTGGAAGATGCAAAGGATATTGCAATTTCTGCAAAATCCCGGGGCACCAAGAAGAAGACTGCAGGAAGAAGAAAGCAACAGTCTGCTACAACTGTGGAGAAGCTGGACACTTTAGGCCAGACTGCCCAAAACTGGTTAAACCAGCCAATAACAAAGCCAAACCTGCAGAAGGAACTACCAAGAAGAATGCAAGAGCCTTCCAGTTGACTACTCAGGAAGCAGAACTAATTCCTGACGTAATAGCTGGTACGTTCCTAGTTCACGACGTTTATGCAAAAGTATTATTTGACTCTGGTGCAAACCAAAGTTTTATAAATACTTCATTCTGCCAAGCTCTTAACTTACCCTTAACCAACCTTAGGCAGATTTTTACAGTCGAAACGGCAGATGGGAATTCTGTTAAAATAAATAAGGTTGTGCGAGAAGGAAAGATAGAACTTTTAGGTCATAAATTTTCGGCAAACCTGTTACCTATGAATTTAGCCGAAATTGATGTTGTGTTAGGAATGGATTGGCTAGTAGCCAATCATGCTCGAATTTTTTGTGATAAGAATTCCACAGAAATTCATACACCCTCAGGAGAATTAGTGGTGATTACAGGAGATAAGCCACGAAAGCCAATGAAATTGGCCAGTTATTCAAGAAAACAAGAAATGGTGTATATGATTTCGGTAATCATTAACACTAAGAGTAAGGAACTTAAGGAAATTCCAGTAGTATCAGAATACCCAGAGGTATTCCCAGAAGAACTACCTGGATTACCACCTGATAGGGAAGTAGAATTTAGAATTCATCTAATTCCTGGAACTACACCGATAGCCAAGGCACCTTATCGGTTAGCACCCACAGAAATGCTAGAATTGAAAAAGCAATTAGATGAATTACTGAGCATAGGATTTATACAACCTAGTTCATCCCCGTGGGGAGCGCCAGTGTTGTTTGTGAAGAAGAAAGATGGTTCAATGCGAATGTGTATCGATTATAGAGAATTGAATAAAGTTACAATTAAGAATCGATACCCATTACCTAGAATTGATGATCTTTTTGATCAATTGCAAGGAGCTAGATACTTTTCTAAGATAGATTTACGCTCCGGATATCATCAATTGAAGGTACAAGAGGAAGACATACCTAAAACTGCTTTCAGAACTAGGTATGGTCATTACGAGTTTACAGCCATGCCCTTTGGGTTAACAAATGCTCCAGCAGCATTTATGGACATGATGAATAGGATCTATAAACCGTACTTGGATAAATTCGTAATTGTCTTTATCGACGATATACTTATTTATTCAAAAAGCCAGGATGAACACTGTCAGCGCTTGCATACACTCTTAACTTTGTTAAGAAAAGAGAAGCTCTACGCCAAATTCTCGAAGTGTGAATTTTGGCTGCAGGAGGTACAATTTTTAGGACACATGGTGAATCACGAAGGTATTCACGTAGATCCTGCTAAAATAGAAGCGATTATCAAATGGAAAGCCCCGCAGACAGCTATGGAAATTAGAAGTTTTCTAGGGTTAGCTGGATACTATAGACGATTCATTAAAGATTTTTGCAAGATAGTTGTACCATTAACTAAGCTAACCTGTAAAGCAGTAAAGTTTGAATGGGGACCTAGACAAGAAGAGGCCTTTAGGATTTTGAAACAAAAGTTAACAAACACCCCAATTCTAGCCTTGCCAGAAGGAACAAAAGATTTCGAAGTTTACTGCGATGCTTCTAAATTAGGATTAGGATGTGTATTAATGCAACGCAAGAAGGTAATTGCGTATGCTTCTAGACAATTGAAAAAGCACGAGGAAAACTATACGACTCATGTTAGAATTAGGAGCCATAATTTTTGCCCTTAAGATTTGGAGACACTATCTGTACGGAAGTAAGTTTACTGTCTATACAGATCATAAGAGTTTAAGATACATATTTGGACAAAAAGAATTAAACATGAGGCAAAGGAGATGGATGGAAATCCTAAGTGACTACGACTGTAATATTCAATATCACGAAGGAAAAGCAAACGTGGTTGCTGATGCCTTAAGTCGTAAGTATCATGAGAAACAACGACGAGTTCATGCTCTTAGATTAAGTTTACAATTAGACTTAATGGAACAACTGAAAAGCATTCAAGAAACAGCAATCAAGGATGATGCTGAAGGAATGAAAGGAAGAATAAAGAAACTAGAACAAGGAAGAGGTGGAATTTGGAGATTCCATAAGAAACGAATTTGGGTACCTAAGCAAGGAGAATTAAGAAATAAGATTTTAGAAGAAGCCCATACATCTAGGTATACCATGCATCCCGGTAACAATAAGATGAACCAAGATTTAAGGCATAATTTCTGGTGGATAGGAATGAAAAAGGACATAGCTAGATATGTTTCTAAATGTCTTACTTGTTCACAAGTTAAGGCAGAACACCAGAAACCCTCAGGTTTACTTCAACAATTAGAAATGCCTGTATGGAAATGGGAACTTATAACCATGGACTTTGTTACTAAGTTACCCAAAACCAGAAAAGGTAATGATGCGATCTGGCTAATTGTAGATCGATTAACCAAATCAGCTCATTTTCTACCCATGAAGGAAACCTTTAGCATGGAAAGGTTAGCAAAGTTGTACGTAGATGAAGTAGTATCCTTACATGGAGCTCCGCTCTCCATTGTATCGGATAGGGATAGTCGTTTCACTTCCCATTTCTGGACAAGTTTCCAGGAAGCAATGGGAACCCGATTAAATCTAAGTACTGCATATCATCCCCAGACAGACGGACAAAGTGAAAGGACGATCCAAACTCTGGAGGACATGCTTAGGGCATGTGTAATAGATTTTGGTGGAAATTGGGATGACCACCTACCATTAATCGAATTCTCCTATAACAATAGTTATCATTCAAGCATTGAAGCTGCCCCATTTGAAGCACTGTATGGACGAAAGTGTAGAACTCCAGTTTGTTGGGCAGAAATAGGAGAAAGCCAATTATCAGGTCCTGAAATAGTGCAAGAAACTACCGACAAGATTACTCAAATCAAGGAAAGATTAAAGATGGCTCGTGATCGCCAGAAGAGTTATGCCGATAATCGACGCAAACCACTAGAATTTCAAGTGGGAGACAAAGTACTCTTGAAGGTTTCTCCTTGGAAATGAGTAGTTCGGTTCGGTAAGAAAGGAAAGCTAAGTCCAAGGTACGTAGGACCATTCCTAATAATACAGCGAATAGTACCAGTTGCCTATCGCTTACAACTACCAGAGGAATTAGCTTGAGTACATGACGTATTTCATGTATCCAATCTCAAGAAATGTCTATCAGACGAATCTCTGGTAGTCCCTCTTCAAGACATAAAGGTAAATGAAAAGCTAAAGTTTGTCGAGAAGCCATTGCAAATAGAAGACAAAAAGATAAAGTTTCTCAAGCACAAAAGATTGGTACTCGTCAAAATCAAATGGGATTCCAAAAGAGGACCCGAATACACTTGGGAGTTGGAATCGGAAATGAAGCGAAAGTATCCTCACTTATTTCAGTAAATCTCGAGGACGAGATTTTAAATAAGGTGGGGAGGATGTAAGGACCTTCAAAAATGTCCCAAATTGACCCGTAAGTACGAACCCGGACCCCTGAAACCCTAATCCATATCAAAAATCAAGAAAATCATATTTTATACCCTCTCGTGGGCCGCGTAAAGAACAAGAGGGCCCTTACGCGGGCCGCGTCAACCCTAAGTTGACCGGATAAGCGTTCAGGGCCACGTGGCATCCACGTGGCATACCTACGCGTGACACGGATGCCCTAATCTACGAAATAGACTTCCACGCGGGCCGCGTAAGGATCGAGCGAAGGTTCACGCGGGCCGCGTGAGAACCAAATTTCAGCTATAAATAGCTTGGGTCATGAGCAGTCCAATGGTGTCGAAAACCATTCTCAAAAACGAAGTCTCACTGCTCAATTTCGAAAATTAACATAGCGAGGCGCTGCTACGATACAGGGTATTAACTCGATCGCTGCTACGATTCAATGTCCGATCGATTGAAACTATCCACTGGATGTTTAAGTGCTACCCACATTAGGGCCATACTTTGTCATTCGTCGTGAATTCGATGGATGTTTAAGTGTTGCACTTTGTCATTCGTGTGAGGGTTTTAATCTCGTGAGTTATCGTAAATGCTGTATTAGTTACTGACCTAGTTCGTGTGCATTGTTATTTAAATTAGGTTACAAGGCTAATCAGTAGGTTAAATTCTACCCGTATAAATATGCAATGTGAGTCATTCTCTTTTTATCAACATTGTTTTACAATACTCCAATCATTTTCAAAAGTTATAATTACAGGGATTAAGTCGTGGTTATCTTGAATCACTGGCTAGTGGGGTATTGTGCACATTACTAATTTCTCACAGTTAGGCTAATAAATCCTAACAGTGATAATCATCACTACTTGGGGAAAGACCCAATAGTGGTATGACCATCGTCACCAGGAGGTGACACAGCGCCAGATAAAAATAAGATAGAAGCCATTGTAATAGCTCTTATGCTGTAATTTATAACTATGTGTCATTTTTTAGTGACTCGCCAGTATTTCCCCGCTGATAAAATATTTTTAAAACATGTTTCAGGCGACCTGCTATAAATCAAGGAAAACGTGCTACGGAGCACTAACCAGCTTGAAGAGGTGGCTCAGTTAAAATAAATAAACATGTTTTTATAAATCAGGGAATTCCCTAGTGAAATTCCTCTATTGTAAATTACGGGGTTTCATCCCGAATTATGAAATAAAATAATCGGGCATTTCAAGTTTTAAAAGATCCTGTCAAATCTTCCGCTGTCAACTCAATTAATAAATTACCACGGGTTTCCTGTCCCGCGGCTCCTTGACCGGGTCAAACCGGGGCGGGGGCCGTGACAACCGCCATTCATCAGCGTTTTCCGGGATCGGGGCATTCACCCCTGGAAACTGAACACTCATTTTCTTCGGTGGTTCGGGTTTAGGCGGCTCACAACCACCATGAGGATGGGATATCCATATCAAGGATTTCACCATCCTCTGTTTCTTGCATAACAACAACCTCGTCGCTGAATATTTCAATCTCGGATGGCTGATCCTCCTCTACTGCGTTTGTAGTTTAACATCGTTACAAACATATTTACAAAAAAGATTCACATAAACTAACTTTTTCTTTCGTCATAAATAATTGTAGTTAGGGCTGTAAAGGAACCGAACGTTCAGCACTTCAGCGAACTATTCATGACCCGTTCGGCGGAAAGTTTGTTTGTATTCGTTCAGTCTTATATATAAACGAACACAAACAAGAAATTTCGTTCGTTTAACCAAACGAACAAACATGAGCAAAGCCTGCGTTCGTTCATTTATGTTCGTGAATGTTCGGTAACGTGTTCGTTTATGTTCGTTAGGGTTTCTAGTTTGGATCAGATTAAGTTTTAAGATCTATGGTGTTCTTTTTGTATATGTCTGCTAGATCTAACCCTGTGATACAAGTGCATGTTATATCATCCATGTTATGAAACAACAACCAATTCATAATATAGATGGAGGTCCTAAACTTGCAGGGTCTTTCTAAAATAAAACAGACAACTTACTATTCATTGGGGAATTCTGGATGACCCTTTAAAGGGTCAAGAATTTTTTATGTAACCAACATAATATCGGATTATAGTTATAATTACATGAATTATAATATCAAAATCCATAGCCATTGTTGTGTCAAGTTTGACTCGCTAGAGTCCCACCCCCTTTGTTCGTATAACACCGTGAACCACAGTTGAACCCTAAGTCGTCGACCTTCTGGTGCCTAATCCTCATGATTAACTGTGCATAATCCTCACGATTAAATTGAAGATGTTGATCACCTTTATTCACAATAACAATCACAAAGAAAAAAAATGAACCAGAATATTTTGATTGCTTGGGGTCTTTATTCACCATAGCTGTTGTGAATTGTGTACAATGACTCCATCCTGCATCAGTGTAAGGGCATAATGTGAATTGTATTGAGAACATAAAATTCCAAACATATTATAATCTTAAAAAACTTACGAACCATACGTAGAGGAAGCTTGTCGTGATTTGCGACACAGACAAATATGGACAGAAAATTGCAGACATCACAACCCTAAGGGTACATCAGGATGTACATACAAGATAGATGCAAGTTTAAGTAAAAAAGAAAATGAACAGACAATTGTTTCATAAAATTCCCATGATATGAACATATAATAGGATACCAACAGCATGTCAAACAAAAGATAACAAATATGACAACAGATAGAAGACAGTTAAAAAATAAAAACATAACCGACCTCAAACGCCACTTCAAGATTAAAATTCAGTTGGGGTGAGGGTTTCATTTTTGCCATCAAATTACATCTCCATATGACGAGAAAGCATCTGTAACTCCAAGTCAACATCAATTTATAGAATGACTGGTTAATTTGGTGTTAAACCTTTTCAACTCATATAACTTCTAGTAGGCAGACAATTTGCACAAAAAATAGTAGATATCTCAATCATTATTTGAATTTCATCCATAACATACAATCAATTGAAACGAAACATGCTAAATGATGTCACAAATACAAATATACAATAAAAAAACACAAAATTCATTGAGTTCACGACATACCTCTGAAACAGTTGAATTAGGCAGCGTAGATTTGAGACCTGCGATTTCTAGGTTTAACAATCAGAATCATACACTTTTTCGATTTCAGAAGCAATATAGAACGACTGGAAGTAGGTTAATTCGACCAAACCCTATTTAGATTCAATTCGCGTATTCCATTTGCTCCCACCATTCAATCATCGAAACCCTAAAAAATCAAGCAAGACGTGTAGGATGATCGGTTAAATTGAAGACGAAGAGATGCAGAGTGTCTTGTATATGTGTGTGGGAAGCACAAACAATTCATAGGAGTAAGCATTCAATCCACAGACGATTCACCAAGAAGCTTCTTAATGGCTTTCATTTGCATTTCTATGAAATCCCTAAAATGCCTCTAAAGTGTCATAATTTTTTAGACAATGTGCAGGTTTACCCCCTCTAACGTAGCTTGGCTCTCTTGTACATGTTGTTCCAAAATGTGTACACAATGTAAAATTACCATAAGAATAGAAAACCTAGTTTGCTTAATAAGGTAGTATAGATAATAATAATAATAATAATAATAATAATAATAATAATAATAATAATAATTAGATAATTATTGGATAAGACATTATACCATTATACCGGTTTAAGCCCGTGGGGTATGGTGGGGTGGGGGTTTGGGGCATGAGTTGACACGTGGAGTTCGAGCCCCCTGCTGCCGAGTGACGTGTCCGTGGGGTATGGCGGGGCGTGGCTTGCCCGGCGTGGCATGGCCATGTGTATAGAAATAAAAATAAAATCTAAAATTAAAAAATACACACAACATTTAAAAAAAAACCTACAATTTTATTAAAATTTCCTAAACATTATTACAAAATTCTAAAAAAAAAAGATTACAAAATAAAAAAAGCCTAAAAAATCTAGAGCGTTAGGTAGATTTCGAAAAGGGCAAGCTTGTCGAACGGCTTCCGCTCCTTGCCCCGGAACTCGATGTTCGCCACCGCCACCCGGTCTTCGTGGCTTATCTCACCGCCCGGGACGCTGTCGTAGTAGGCTTTGAAACGATCGAGCTTTGGTCGTAGCTCGCGCCATTTGTGTTGGCACGCGTTTAAATTGTGCCGGTCGTTTCCCACGTTATGCCGGTAGCTAGCAAAAGCTTCCGGCCAGTAACGGGTCTTCCCGGGTTGGCAGCCCTTCATTGCGTCAATGACGCTCGTGACAAGAGCTAGCTCTTCCTCGTGTGTCCAAGAGGCCATCGATCAAGTGTGTGTGGGTAGCGGGTTCGATCAAGTGTTTTTGGGTTGGGGTAGCGGTGGACAGCCGGTGGGGTTGGGGGTTATATATAGCGATGTTGACTGTTGGGTGGGTGAACTGCTTGGCTTGGCCAAACGGTTATAATTTGAATTTTAAAGGTGCCCCGCTATGACCTAGCCAACAAACGAATAGGAGCCGGCCACATTGGATCGCTAGCATGCACCACGCCCGGCTTTAAACTTCCGCCCCTTGGGCGACGCCAATATATAAGAAAAGAAGCGAGATGATGAAATATAGGGTCGAAGATTAAGAAGCGATAGGATAGGAAAGGAAGCATCATGTTTTATCTTCAAGCTCCCGTCGGAGGTACGAGCGCTTTATCTACCCAAACACTTCATCCCCCCAAATTCAGCCCCCTCTTCTCCAGCCGTCGCCCCCATTTCTTATCTTCCACATCCTTATCTGATCGCAGCAGAAGCATTATCATCGTCAACGCCCAACCCACACCCACACCCAATTCTGAGGAGGAACCCATCTCCTTGGTCAGTCAAGAAAACGTCCCTCTTGAAGGCGTCATTCAATTCGAAAAACCAGATACCGCTTCCCGTTTCAGGAAATGGGGGTACGCACTCTTGTTCTTTTTTCTATATCTGTTTGCTTCTAACTTGTTATCTCTCTCATCAGTCATGTTGCTCTCCTTTCTGGTGGTGATGTGTTGGCCATACTCTTGTTCTCCGCAATAGGAAGATTTAGTCATGGTTTCTCTGTTTTTGATGCTGAAACTTTGAAAACTGCTGACCCTTTTATTGCTGGTCGGTCTGTCTTTTTTGCTTTACTTACTTACTTAATTCGCACCATCCTTTTAGAAACATACTTACACTTTATGTAATTTTATTCGTATTGTGGGGGGCAGGGTGGTTTTTGAGTGCTTATTTCCTTGGTGGATATGGAGATGATGGGCGAGGGTTGAACGGTAAGCCCAACGCCATTACTGCTGCTGTCAAATCTTGGGCTTTGGGTATTCCTGTAAGTGCTTATTCTCTTCTTTGCTTTCATGTTTTCTCTATATTTGTAGAATTACCTATTTTCGGAACTTCCCTCCCTAACCTATCAGTGTGAAAGATGCTTCTAATTTCCATTAATGCCAATCGATGTTCCATAAAACAAATCAGAGATAATTCTTTGAATCCAGATTCTGCTTGACCTTGAACATCATCAAATCTGCATACTTCTTTAACAGTAAAATTGCACAGCTTCTCCCTAAGTACAAAATTGCTGGTTTCTTCTTTATGTTAATGTGAAAAAAATCGAATCTTGGTTCATGGATTGCTTTTGGGTCATATTTATTTATCAATGTTCAAAGATTTACATGTTTATCTTTCTGGGTTAAGCTCCTGGTTCATCAAGGAGATGGGGGCTTTCGGTAAACATACAACATTACAATGGATTGTTTAAATTTCAAATACAATTCCATTTTTACCAACCAAACACAATTTTTTTATTGAATTAGTTCCGATTTCGATTCCAATTCATTCAAGCTAAGGTCATAACTAAATAGACTCCAATTACGTCTTATTAGATTATAAGCTGTAATTTGCAACTCATACTACTACATTGGTAGCTTCATACACATACACACACCTCATGCTCTATTTATTTCTTTCCTGGGTATTTTGGAGCCGAGGGTCTCTCTGGAAGCAGCCTCTCTATCCCTAGGGGTAGAGGTAAGGTGTGCCTACATCCCACCCTCCCCAGACCCTACAAATAGCTTTGCTATCTGTGGGATTTTACTGGGTATGATTGATTGATTGATTGATAGATTATAAGCTGTAAGGATGGCTAAAGTCGAGCAAACCTAAGCTTGGTGCTGTTTTATATTGTGCTCCTTACCAACTAGGGTGTTTTTGTTTCATAAAAACGGACCAATCGAGTATTTGGTTTGTTAATAATGGGGTTAAGTACTTAATTTCCTATTATTAATCAATTTTCCTTCAGTTTTTATCTATTAAGTGTCTTGCTAAACAAGTTAAGGAATAAGTATTTATGGATATTATGGGAGGCTGAATTGTAGAAACCATCTTGTTTAATGTGTTACATGATTATTTTCATGCTAAATGATTCTATTGAATTACGAGTTGATTTTTTTTTTTCAGTTGGGAATAATTATACGGGCTACAAGTATAGGTCACATACCCCCTACAAGATTTATTGCGGTAACAATGGGTAGCACTGCTTTGTTACTTATTGGATGGAGAGCACTGTTATCCAACATTTTAGCTGAGGATGAGAACAACAAGAACGATGTATACAAGCGTGGAAATCCTTTTGAACTCTTTGAGGTAGCTATCCCTCTACACCCAGAACTCTTTGCTATTTGATCTTGTTTAGTGGATCAATTCCTTAGACCACATCCAAAAACATTAAAACCTGATTATCATGTGTATGTTTCATGCATCCTAAATCAGCCATGTTGACCAACAAACTTACCAAAATGGCCGCTGACTTTTGAGTCTTGCAAATAATTCAATCCAATCAGGATATGTGTTGTCCGCACATAAGGACACCGTATTTCATTGTACCATTGTTTCTGCATTACCTTTCGTTATTTAGAAAAGAGTAAATTACAAGTTTTGTCCTTTATTTTTATATCAAATTCAGGCTGTGTACTTTGTCTTTAAAATAGATGAGGTTTGTACTTGATGTTTGAAAATCTTACACGGTATGTCCTTTAGGCCTAACCCAGTTAATTTTCACCATTAAGTGAAGGGTAAATTGGTCTTTTAACCCATTTATATAACAAATCCATTTTAACAACTAAAACACAGTGAATTATATATATGAAGATATATCTAAACATACTCTCTCTCTCTCTACTCTCTAATCCAACACCACCACGGCACCACCCACCCCCACCTTCACACTGATAGGAATCATGTTCTAGTTCTAGTCTAAATGTCAATTGTCTATTGTAGGAGGCTATGTTGTCAAAAGACGCAAGGCGCAGGCGAGGCGCATCGGCCTCGCTCGGAGCCTAGGCGCAAGGCGCAAAAAAAGCGTGGGCTTTTTTAAGAAAAGCGCACATAGAGAAAAAAACTATAAAAAATATGTTATGCTTTGAAAATAAATAAGATTCCACATATAAAATTAAAAAAAAAAAAAACTATTATATATGCCATTTAAGATCATGGAGCTAATAGTTAGTAGCAAAAGTTTAGGACTTATATGTTGTAAGTTTTGGGTGTGTGAATAAAAGTCTCAAAAGGTGGTAAATACTTTGTCCCACATTGGTGTGGGGACAAAGTGAGTGGTTGTTTATAAGGTAAAGCCTTTACTACTCTATTGTAGCTTTATGACATGTTTTACCACAAGTCCTACCCGCGCGCAAGGGGGAGGGTGCAAAAATGAGTTTCTGAGCTGGAATTTGGTTGAACTCATGCGTGCCCGCACCTGCGGACACGAGTGCAGCTTCGAAAAACCCGGGCCCGCGTGAGGCAGTTTTTATACGCACCCAGTTTCGTTTTTTTTCTAAGCACTGCGCCTCAGACCGTTTTTTTTCAAAAAAACCCATTTTTTGCGCCTAGGCTGCCACCAGGCGCTATAGGTGCGCCCGGGCGCCTAGGCGCGCGCCTTTTGCGCTTTTGACAACATAGGTAAAAGGGGGATAAGTGCAAATAATATAGTATAAGTATGAGTCAGTAATTACTTGGGGAGGGGGATAGGAAAATACATAGTTTGTTAGGCTCTGTTTACACTTTACAGAGAGAGGGCGTAGCCCTGGGTACACTTGGGTGTTAGTTATCGAGTTCTGTATCATCTTCTTCGTATCAATTTCAATTCCAGTTTATAGTGCTTCTCTAAATTTCAATTGAATTGTTAGTAATCAGAATCGTATCCTATCATTGGTCCGACCTTCCTCACCTCTGCTCTCCATCAAATTCCAGTTTCTGCTAATCAGATCTGTAAATCAGATCTGGTCCCTATCTGATCTAAATCCGGTTTCTAATTTCCGGTTTCTAAATCCAATTCCTCACCTGTTTCTGTTCCTACAATGTGCGATTCAATCATGGTGACTCAGTCATCCCTATTGGATACTCATGCACAACAAACTAAGCAATTGCAATCTGATGTTACAGCGATAAAGGATTCTCTTAAAGCGCTGCATGATGATCGGTCTGATTCTAGAGAATTCCAGAAGTTCGTTTTCAATTGGATGCACCATCAGGATACGCGGTCTAACTCCATGTCGATTTCACATGTTCCAGCTTCATCTTCAGGTTCTATTTCTCCACCTAAATCTCTAATAGAGCAATTGGAGGCAATCGTCTCCAGATCTGAAGAACGCTTGCGTGGCCATACGGTTTCACGTTTTTCAGGTTTGAATTCTACATCGCTAACTCCAATTGCTCAAGCTCCTTCTTCCCTTGTACAATTTGCGGAAGTTGAATCACAATTTGACGGCAATTCGATTGACCACGGCAGTTTGATTGAACGTGTGGTGGATCGCTCTTCAGATTCTCAGTCGCGATCGTTGTCTCCTGTGGCTCCATTGATTGCGATCATCTTCGGATCTGAAGAACAGTCGTCTGGTCAGGGACGTTTGATGTCGACTAGGGCTAAATGGGCTATATCTGATGATGTACGCTGGAAGTTGGGCTCAGAACCAGTGGTGGGCCATGATGTGGAGCTGAAAACAGTTGTGGATTTGGATTATCCAGATCCGGGCCAAGGTGTGGAGCAAAAAATGGTTGTGGGCTTGATTTTTTCCGATTTGGACTTGTGTGAGAAGGGAAAAGCTCCATTTGACAGGGGGAAGAGTTCATTGTCTCACCGTCCTCTCAATGGAACGTGATTGACGTTTTCGGCTACATGGCATGTATGGGTCGTGCATGGGCAGCCTCGGTCACTGGACGACGCATCGAGGAGGCGTCTACTGGGATCCCGGGACAGGCTTCTGATCAAAGTCTTGAGGACAAGACTTTTTGAAGGAGAAGTAATGATAGGAATCATGTTCTAGTTTCTAGTCTAAATATCAATTGTCTATTGTAGGAGGGGGATAAGTGCAAATAATATAGACATATCGTATAAGTATGAGTCGGTAATTACTTGGGGAGGGGGATTGGATTATACGTAGTTTGTTAGGCTCTGTTTACAGAGAGAGGGCGTAGCCCTGGGAACACTTCGGTGTTAGTTATCGAGTCCTGTATCATCTTCTTCGTATCAATTTCAATTCCAGTTTATAGTGCTTCTCTAAATTTCAATTGAATTGTTAGTAATCAGAATCGTATCTTATCACACACCACCACCGCACCACCCATACCAGCACCACCCCGACCCCCAAAAGACTGTTGCTTTCATCACCATTTTCTTGTGCATCTACATCTTCAAGAGGAATATTAGGAACAAAATCAGCCATAGCAAGACGTATGCAGTGCACATGCCCATTCACAACTGCAAAATGGAGAGCATGGCTCCCACTTTGATAGTCGACCCAGCTCATAACCTAAAAAACAACAGCTAAGTGAAGAGGCGAATTTAATACACCAAAAGAGGAGTATTTCGCAAGGCCGAGGGCTGCAATCAAGCAACAACTTCGCCTCAACGAAGTCTCCATCTCTCGCAGCCGACACCAATCGTTCGCAAGAGAGGCTGAGCATCCAAAAGTGTTTCCCATTTTTAGCGATTTTTGTGAAGAATTATAGATCTAAAATCAGATGGTGATATATAGGTGAAATGTGTGCAATTGGAAATTAGGTCAACAGTTAGTGTGTGCGCATGTTGAATATCAAGTAGATTACGACAAATTAGAAATATGGTTGGGGGATTATTGTTATAATAAGGGGTTTGTCTAAAATATCAGATCAGGTAGAGTTTTTGTTGGACAAGATTCATGAAAATTGGTGGTGGTTATGGATATATATATATATATAGAGAGAGAGAGAGAGAGTGTGTATGTTTAGATATGTTTAATAATTATTTAAAAAATGGATTTGTTATATAAATGGGTAAAAAGACCAACTTGCCCTTCACTTAATGGTTAAAATTAACTGGGTTAGACCTAAAGGGCATAAGGTGTAGGATTTTCAAATATTAAGTACAAAACTCATCAATTTTAAAGATAAAGGACACCGTCTGAAAGTCGGTATAAAGATAAAGACAAAATTTGTAATTCACTCTTTAGGAAAAAAAGTCAAGTTTCTTATCAAAAAAGAAAATCAAGTGCCATTTTGGTAAATTTTCTTAGTCAACAAGACTCATTTTGTGTTTATTCACGTTTAATAAATAGTTAGGAGAAAGTGTATTCCTATTTTTTAGAATTAGAGGAGCTTTAGTCCCATGTACATGTTGCTCCTTAACATAATAGAGAAAAATTCTTATGTTGAGATAGGCACTCAGAAGAATGGTTAATTATGCTATTTAGTTGTATTCTCTAACGAACAAATTTTTGGTTATTTTTTTATAGTTGCTTACATCATTGGTACGAAGATGGTGAGATAATATGTTGCCCCTGATTCAAGTTTAAATTCATATTCATATTGTAAAGTATTGGTAATTTTAGGCAACAATGTTACAAAATACTTTTAACCAGCTTGTTTCTCTTGATACAAGTCTAGATTGAAAGTCCATTTGTGGGTTACATTTTTATGTCAATATGTTTTAGTCACACTTGTAATGTGTAGCAGCACCCTATCCACTCTTGATTCCTAAGATCAAGAGCTTTTTTATTGTAAAGAGGTTAATGGACAAGTAGACAACTACAAAACATTGATGGGTTTGATCCCAATAGCCGCAGATCTGCGCTCATGTGGGATTGGTCTTTTCCATGTTTTTTATTTGTAACTGGATTGTTTTATATGTTTCTTTAAGGTAATTCGGTTTAACACACTTCAGACTGGCTATCGGTTATGTTTTGGAGTAGAGCTGCACAACATAACCGGTTATTCAACCGAAACCGGTTGATAACCAGAGACTATAATTTTTTTTACACTGAGTGGTTATTTAACTGGTTTTTTAACTCACTTTAACCGGTTAACCGATTTGTTTTTAATTTTTAGTCAAATTAGCCATTTCATCATCACCATACTCAGTAAATCCCATCAATAGATAAGCTAAGGTAGGGTCTGAGGAGGTTAAGATGTAGACAACCTTACCTCTACCCTGTAGGAATAGAGAGGCTGCTTCCAGTGAGACTCCTGGCTCGATAGTAGTTTTGCATCAAGCCTTGGACACGAGGCACATAACACTGAACAATCGGGACAAAGGTCGATTAGTGCATGTACCCTTTTGTCTTTCGGCTATCAACGCCACCACATGATGCATGATTAGCCATCCCACTCTTTTAACGTTATTTTCACGAAATTAGTAAAGTAACATTAAAATTAGTGCACTTTCACTTTTGCTCCCTGAGCGTCCACACATATATACATTATATGTGCATACCACAAGCGCCATTTGTGACCGTTATATAGTCATTAGAAAACGGCGTTATGGCCGTTACAGAGGTGTTAGATCGGGTTTTCTTTAGTCACAAACTTTCCCAAGCTAAAAAACACTTTAAAAATAAGACTGCAAAACATGTTCAAAGTTTTATGCGTTTGAAGTGGCTAGCTTGAGTGCTCGTGATTCGGTTGTTCACATCAAACAATCCAACAATCCTGCTAGTGATTAAGCACAAATATCAAACTGTTGCAAAAGTAATTGTCTAAAATAATAATATGCAAGGTCTTGGATAAATAATGCAGTCTTACTAAGACAGCAATCTAGCTACACTCAGTTATGTACATGACCTAAAAAACATGCTAAAAGGGAAACTAAAAATAGTTGGTGAGATGTTGGTTTATAGACTCGATAAAACAGTTAAACAAATTTAAGTTAATAAGCAGCTGCCATTACTTGAATGTAACATGTATAATGCATTCAAACAGATACAATCGCATTAGTTATAACCAATCCTACCGACGTTATGATATACCCCGTTTTAATGAGTTGCACATAAATCAATAGGGTCAAAGTTGTGCTAAGTTGATAGTTGCAAGTTATCACAAGATAAGAAAAAATTTGGGGAGATTCACTCAAGTGCCGATAATGTGGCAATTAGTGTACTTTAGCTAGCAGTAACCCAATTAATGGGTGGGTGTGTAAACCCGAATAGCGCTACCCAACCATGTCCATCGGCTCTAACCCTGAGTTAAATGTTTATAAGTTCAAGTTCCCAACATCATCTTTAAAGCAAACACAATATGCGACTCGGTAGTAGAAAATATGTGAATCAATAGCCGCGAAAAAACGATACAAGATTGCACACAAAGGTTCAATTTGACTGGTAACGAAATGCAACGTACAAATGAGAACTATGATTAGGTTTTTTTGTAGGTTGGAGGTTACTGGGTTAGGATAGGATAGGAAATGGATTTGTGCAACCAAGGCAGAAGAAAAAAAGAGTATCGGTTGGCTTTAATGTGTATGTTTATAAAGTTGAACTAGTAGTATCAAAACTAGCGCGTTGCGCCGTGGGATTTTCCATGCTACGTGACAGGATTTGATCGGTATCGGTTCGTCTTGTTACGTTATAGTACTGACGCTCGTTATAGCAACTGAAAGATAAAAAATAAATAAATAAAATTGTGATATGACCAAAAGAATATCAACTCATGATCTATATCGATGGAAAACAATTATTTGGTAGTAATCGGTTCAGTTTGTTAGGGTACTGTCACACCCCAACCGATGGCGGAATCATCGGGATGTGGCATGATGCGAATAGGTTTCTCGAGAGAATCCATAACGACTAATTTAGTGACAATATTTAAAACGTTCAATATCCCATACTATTAAACAAATATCTCAACAAAAGTCATCACAGATTACGAGTTTCTCAAACAACAAAACAACGTAACATAACAAAACTTGCAATTAGTTTAGGCGGGTTTCTAGACTTCCTAAACCAATTCTTGCAGTAATCCATCAACCTGTTACATACGTTAAAATAAAGTCAATATAATAATATAAAGGTGAGTACACAAGTTTGCATAAGTATAGTAATAAAGCGTTTACACATAACCAACATGTAACACATAAAAGGGCGAATCAAGTAAGCTATCGACAGTGATACGAGCTAACCAATATAACTGCGAGTAGAGTATGCGCGATACATGTTCACCGAAGCGAGCACGTAAAGTAAGTAAACCTTAACAACCCCTGAATAAACAGGTGCTGAGTCCAAACTATAGTACTATCGTTGCTAAGGGTGGTAGGGTAAGTCATCACTATGTAAACATTGGAAACAAGCATTCAACTAGTCACATATAACATGCGAGGGCGGTTAGCGTTTATAAAAGAGTTTAAGCGTTGTGTGCATTGTGTTTTGATAGAGAATGTATGTAACACCCAAAAGTGCCTTAAGCGAGCTTAGCAAGTAAACACGGTCTGGAATGAATTGAAGGGAGCGCCGGATCAGCCTGCGTACGGGAACAGAAGCGTAAGTCTTTCAAAGTGCTGAAGCGGTCGAAATCGGAGTGTCGAGTGGGATACAGAAGCTTCGTACAAGTGTTGCTTCCGTTGTGTTCTGGAAAATCGAGTGTTCTTCGCGTCTGTGTTCTGGAAATCGAGTGTTCATCCCTCCAGCCTTAAGCTACTGATTAAACTTAGAGCCGGAGAGGTCTTGGTTCAAGTCACAGGTGAGAACTTGGGCTGGGTTGTGCGAAGTCAGTGTCTTCGCACGAAGCCGGGGAGTGCCTTCGTACGAAGCCGGGGCTTCGCACAAAACAATCCAACTCGCACACGTGGCTGTTTTGTGTTCTCTAAGGGGACCCGGGGTGGTGGTCTTTTACCCCATGACGAGTGTATATCACGCGTGAAACAATCCCAAACACCACCGTCACTCAATTGTATCACGCGTCAATTTGATAACGCGTTGAATGTATCACGCGTGAAAAATGAAAGAATGTGAGGGTTTATTGTTGGGTGTTGTGAGTGATGGGCATTTCCACTAAAATCCATCACCAGTGATGGAATAAAGCTTGATGACGTGACGGAACTTGATTGAAAGTTGTGAGTGATGACCACCCCTAACCCTAAGGGATCTTTGACATTGTTATTATAATTTTGTTTCTTATAGAACGAGTAAATTTATTGAAAGTCTTTTGACCCGACCCGTTTGGGTTGGCCGATTTTGACTTGACCCGTTCTAACGTGTCTCATTTTTGCCACCATCAGTGATCCAATTACAATTTATTTAAATAATTATATAATCCAACTACCTTTGTGTTTAGTACGAAAAACCAAAAAAGACGCACGATGGATTCGACAAACGTCACGCTATTTGACGAGTTATGTAAAACCCAAAGTAAAAAAATATCTTCACTTTTTCAAAAATTAACTATGTGACAATGTCGTCATTATCACTGTAAATAACTTTTTAAATGTTACAAATTTTATTTAACCCAAGAAGAAAACGCCTAACATTTGACTAGTATACATGATATTTGTGAATAACAATAACTCATATTCTGTGTTATCTATTTCATGTTCTTTCTTTCCGTCTTTATGGCCTCATAAGATGTCATAACCTCCTTAAACCTTGCTTCAGCAACCTCTGCACCAAAACAGAATTGTCAAATTTTAACACAAATCGGTTTGTTTTGACCGGTTTTATGTACTACTTCTGTAAATAATAGGATTTCTTAAGACACTAAGCAATAGTCATACGATTACTACAACTTTAAACAATAGAAGCAAATCCAAACACGGTTTCACTATTAATGTTAAAGAGTAGCGGTGTAAACAAGCTGAGCTGCTTGTGAGCTACTTGAAATCGGCTAGCTAGATAATATAATAGAGCCGTGCTTACAAGCCAAGCCCAAGTTAGAGCTCATTAAATAAACGAGCCCGAGCTTGACTTTGGTTCGGCTCGCTTACGCCCAAGTTAAAAGTAACAAAAAAAATTAAAGTTAAGCAGGACATATGTAAATTAAAAATCTGCTAAAAAACGTGTGTTTAAAATTGCGTTTGCATCACATCTTGAGATTATTAGATTTAAATGAAAAAAAATCTACCTTTATTGTCTTGATTCTGATCAGGGTGAAATTGCTTTGCCTTGCTCCTGAATGCAGTCTGCATCAAAGAAAAATTATATGAGCCTATAAAAGCACAAAAATGAGAATGTAACAATGAGTGAATACCTTTATCTCATCATCGGTGTACGGCTTTGTTCTTGACCTAATTACCAGGAAAAATATGAGCCCTTAGTTTATATCAGATAAAAATAAACTACCATCATCTAAGCAACGTTGGAAACAAGGTTTTACCTACTGAGACCCAAGATGGCATAGTGATGTGACAATGAATGATTTCGAGGAGGTTCCTTTCTATGCCCTTGTGATGTTTCGGTTTTCCAGTACCAATCATCCCTTTGAAAATGTTGATGATATCCACCGGCATTATTATTTTCCTTCCAACTTTCATAACTCCTTTTTTGTTTACTTTTTTCCCGATTAAACACACTTTGCATGCGCCTTATACGTTCCTATAAAAATATATTTAGTGATATGAAGCACAATAGTAGTGGCAGAGCAAACTGATAAGAACAAAATGTATATTAGAATGCAAACGAATAACAAATGTAAGTAACTTGGACTTTCAAGATGGATGTGTGTTTTAAGGATTAGCATTAGCAATCATGACTTTCACAAATTGCAAATTGGTTGTGAAAATCATATTTACTAATGTGCAGATATCAATCATTCTTTCCAGTTAAGGAATAGCCTACTTCTGTCAACTGATGTGCATTAAGATCATTCGAGCTATCTGATGTGCAAGTTTGTAATGAGGTAGGGTTGTGATTTGTATCCTGCAAATGTTTTTGTAATATGGATTTGGAGGCAAATGGCAAGTAATACATTGGGGTGGGGGTATGTTTCTTCTCACATCGCATTTAACAGAAATATTACGTCTGTTAGGCTCAGGTACTCCAATCAAACAAAAACGAAACCAGCCAGCAAAAAAAATGGGATTAGGGACGCAAATACTAGTTTACTTTACTCATATCATCTCTTACTTGTAAAAATAATAATCTTGACACACATCATCAACCACAAATCAGAAAACATCAATCAATCGTACCCAGTAAATCCCACAAATAGCAAAGCTACTGGTAAGGTATGGGGAGGGCGAGATGTAGGCACACCTTACCTCTATCCATAGGGATAGAGAGGCTGCTTCCAGAGAGAACCCCGATACCAAAGGCATATAGTAGAAAAGAGAGAAACCAAACAAATCTATAAACAGAGCACTACTAAATAGCAAAGAAGTGGTGGCTAGGTAACATAGTGAAATAGAACAAATATTTCAAATTACAAGATCCCACTTAAGCATTTATGAAAAAAGAAAAAAAAAACAGTCAATGCAAAATCCGCCTAGACCATAAAGAAAGAAACGCTAAGCAACTAAGACCTAATGAATCTACTCCTAAAAGTCCTTAACTTTAATCCTACGTCTCCATAAACCCCTATCTTGGACCATGTCCTCAGAGAGGTGTAACTCTAGCAAATCTTTCCTAATCAGCTCATCCCAAGTCAACTTGGGCCTACCTCGACTCCTCCTCCTCCCTTCCAATTACCCGAAATAGTAGCTAGTCCTAACCTTTCCCCAAAATCCTCATTTCTTATCCGGTCTAGGTGATGAGAGAGAATCAAATCTTAATTCTATTAAGACTAATATGAATTCCCTAATGACCATTTAATACTTCTTCCCCATACCATACTTGTGAAAACATAAATAAGATGATTGACAGTTGCACACATACCACTCTCTCCATTTCTTCTTCATAAGCTTCCTGCATGCGGCGGTTATATCTTTTCCAGGATTCTTGTTGAAAGTTAGTGGCTTTCCATGTGTGTGATTTTGTAACCTGGTTTGATAGATATTATAGTAAGAATGAGAAAGAAGAATAGCAATCCAAAGAAAGATGGAGAAGATATACTGCCTGAGAAGAAAACCAATGAAGCATCTGACGCATATGCCCAACCTATGAATCAAAATACAAGTGTGTGTCATGAATGAATATGCTGTGATGGATGATAAGTGGAAAGAAAGAAACAAACAGACATACAGCAAGGGTGGTGGCAGTAGCTCCGATTAGACCGAAAACAAGAATCCCCCAAATCCCTCTCTCCTGTTCTTCTTCCTTTTGGTAGCGTACGCCTTGTCTTGAATTACCCTGTTCCTCATTTTCCTTCTCCTCCTCCGACGACATAATACCCCAATCCTTCTCTTTTCTTCAGTTGAACCCTAGGAGAAGAAGAAGACGAAGAAGAAGAATCATGGTGGTCCCAAACCAATTCAAGATATATTATTACTCAGCACAGGATCCCTTCCTCTTTACCCTTTTTTTTCTAAAACCTAAAATAATAATACACATAAATTAAATCCCTGTCATTAGTGTTGTTATATGGTACAGATCTACTAGCCGTGTAAAAAATGACGAATAACTATATATTTTAAATTTTAATTAAAAATGGATTATAAAGAAAGGAAACATCTTTTAAATAACAAACATGTTTAACCATTTTAACCCAACAAATGATAATGTGTGTTGTTAAATTCATAACCTATTAGGGTGGGGGTATGGTTAATCATTCTAGGGTGATTGAGTGATTCTCTACCCAATAATATTATGCCATGTCAACTCCCTATTCCACTCCCCATTTTGCACTCAATCACTAGGTATCTTTCAATCACTCTAGGGTGTTTAAGTTATATATTTTTTATTTTCTAGAAATTATAAACTATGCATAAATAAATAAAACATATTTTAAACTAAATAAAAGTACTTTTAACTAAAAAAACACATTACATTTAAAACTAAAAAATTAAACCATAATAAACCTAATATTTAGAAATTGCATGGCCAATTATATTTTTTTGCGATATCTCGTTTCCTCGCTAGAATAAACGGCAACATCTCGGGTGGAGCATGGTCGTGTGGCGCAGTAAATGTCTTCAATATGGCAACAGAACCTTTTTTCTTGGGTTCTGTTAGGGGAGGATTTTCCAATGATCAGTGATCCTCAATTACTGTAGGGCTTAGGGATCCTCAATTCTGTTTGAATTAGTGATCCTCAGAGAGTATTGTAGGATCAGGATCCAGGATTATCATGAGGATCCTTACACTAACGATTGACTGCTTTGAATATGATGTTGTTTTGCAGGAGTACGTGTTTGGACTTGGTCTTGGCGATATTCCTGGAGCATATTCCCTCTTTATTCCGCACGTGCTTGACTAATATGAACGTTATGGAGCTCGTGGGAGACTTGCATGAAATGCGGATAGTTAGTTAGCTTAGATATTTTCTAAATTTATAAGGGGATAGCGAGCTAAATTAGAACACTTGGCTATTTTTGGCTAAACACACACACTCGTAACTGCTCTCATCAACTCTCTACAATTAGCTCGGCGATTACACACTTTTTTGCACATTACACTCTAATGATCCTTGTAACAAGCTCGCTATCATCCAAAGTTGTAATACATTTTCTGTTTAATCTGAGTTGGTGATCGGTAGTTTCCATCACCCGAGGTTTTTTATGCCGGATATCAACTCTTGATCAAGGGCTTTTTCCTCGTATAAATCATTGTGTCACTTGTTCATTACATTTCTGAGTGATCCTTAATATTGTTCATTGATTCAAGCATCACACCTCACAACAGAAAGTTTGGTTGCATTATCTTTGCTTGATTTTTGACCAAAACAATTTGGCGCCCAACGTGGGGCAATTGGTGCTTCATTTCTGAGAAATTTTGTTCATTTCGGTTCATCACCTTCAACCACATGGCTTCTCAAGGAAAAACTTCTTCAAGTTCCATGTCGGCGGTTACCTCATCACAGGGCATTCCGCCTTTGCATCCTCTCCCCTCTTGCATTCCAGAAGAATGCTGAGAATGCTCCGAAGAAGACAACCCCTGTTTTCACAAAACCAACTATAGTTTCTTCCTCTACACTTACTAACAGTGATTTTTATGCTTTGATTTTGCAGATGGGATGATACATGCAACAACAGGACGAAACTAATGGCAGGATCCTTAGCGAAATTGATAAAATCAGTAGAGGATCACTCCCCATTGATGCCCAGGTCATTGGATTTTACTACTCCATCATCAACAATCCAGTTTTCCAAAGGATCCAATGTCCAGATTCAAGGATCCTTTATCCTTCAGCAAGGATCACTGGAGTCAGCGCAGCCTCAAGGATCCTCTTTCCAGCCTTCAGGATCCTCATTTCAGCATCAGGGATCCTTCATCAGCTCAGGAGGATATTTGGGAACGCACACAGTCCAAGGATCCTCCCAGGTCCAAGGATCCTCCCAGGTCCAAGGATCCTTTATGGTTCCAGGATCCTTTCAGGTTCAAGGATCCTCTCAGCTTCAAGGATCCAACATCTTTCAGGATCAAGGATTCTTAAGAAGTATGCAGCCTCCAAGCTCGGATGTTCATCAAGGAGACTTCATACCAATGCAGACCATTGCTTCCTCTGGTCCTTCAATCATACCAGAGTCCCGTCAATATGGATTCACATCTGGAATTCCAAACACGAATCCTCTGGGTGGTAACACTTTCAATAATTCTTATAACACTAACCATGGCTCCATGAAGGATACAGGTATCAATCAAGCTATGGCTAGGGAATTACAGAAGCTTAAGGATATGATATCCAGTGTTCCAGGAGTGGTCAAGCCCATTCCTGAGATCGCAGACGGTAGCCATAGGATATCTCGCTTTGCACCACCTATTTGTGATGCTGAGATACCCAAGAGGTTCCAAATACCATCCATGAAGCTGTATGATGGTTCAACGGATCCAGAGGAGCATGTAGCTCAATACAGGGAGAGGATGGAGATCAATCCAATTCCTGAGAGGTTAAAAGAAGCATGTCTATGCAAGGGATTTGGATCCACACTCACAGGATCTGCTCTTAAATGGCTGCTAAGTCTTCCCCCTTACTCTATTACTTCATTTGCTAATCTAGTTAATTTGTTTAATAGTCAATTCTCTTGTAGTATAAAATTTGAACGATTAACTAGTGACCTATATAGGGTAACACAAGGACAAAATGAAGCACTTAGAGATTACATCACTAAGTTTAGTAAAGAATCCTTAGATATCCCTAACCTGGATATAGCTACGGCTGTAGAAGCCTTTAAAATGGGATTGCTTAGGGATTCCTTATTCTATGATGATCTTGTCATGACCCCTTGCAGGAATCTTGATGAAGTAAGAACCAGGGCCCTTAGATTCATCCGATTAGAGGATGATAAAAGGATCCAGGAAAGACTGACAGGATCCTCAAAACAGGAAAAGTAAGGATCCTACTTCAGGAACAACAAATCAAAGTCCTACAACAAATCTGATAACCAGAACATGCATGCAGTGGAACAGGAAGAGGATGATGAGGATTATCCTCCCATTTCTGAATACTATTTTTCTGTTGATAACAATGAACTAATTCTTGTAATGCAGAATCTAGGTGAGAAAGCTAGGTGGCCGAGAAAAAGTGATAAACCAGCTGCTACAAAGGATAAGTCCAAGTGGTGTGCATATCATGAGGATTTCGGGCATCTCACTGAAGAGTGTATTGCACTTAGAAAGGAAATTGGTTACTTGTTAAGCAAGGGGCATTTGAAGGAGCTTTTGGGACGAAAGAAGTCAAGGATCCAAGATCCTGAAAGGATCCCGGAAAGGGCTCCTGCTCCTCCAGCAGACGCACAAGTTATAAACTTCATATCTGGTGGATCAGACATTTGTGGTACCTCCTTTTCAGCAGCCAAAAGACATGCTAAGGAAACCAAGATGGATAATGGAGACAGACCCATCCGGACCTCCATTGTTACCCAGGACAAAGTCATAACCTTTGATGAGGTTGATCGTGTTGATGTCTAGGATCCTCATCATGATGGTCTTGTTATTACCTTATTTATTTCTAACCACTTTGTTCGCAGGATCCTGATCGATGGAGGAAGCTCTGTGAACATCATTCAGCTTAATGTCCTCAAGAAGATGAATATCCCGGAGTCTGATATTGTCCCAAGATCCTCAGTCCTTGTGGAATTCAGTGGAGAAACCAAGAACACATTAGGGGACATCAAACTTCCCATCTATATTGAAGGACTTCATTCTTATCAAAAATTTTGTGTTATAGATTGCTTATCATGTTGTAATGGTATCCTTGGCAGGCCGTGGATACATGACATGAAGGCAGTCCCATCCACATATCATCAATGCGTAAAGCTTCCTAGTCCATGGGGAGTGGTGAAAATTGAGAGTGATCAACAAGAAGCTAAGAATTGTTATATCTCGTCAATGAAGCCAGCTTCAAGACCAAGGGAGCAATAGCAATTAAAGTGTCCTTCAAGAGATGTCTTGGAGGCAAGAGAGCAGGATGTAAAGGAAATCCTCATGGATCCTCATGATCCTGAATCCAAGATCCTCATAGGATCAGGGATCCTTAGCGACGTTGAACAGGATCTAGTACCCTTCCTTAAAAGAAGGAAAACTACCTTTGCCTGGAAGCATGAAGATATGACAGGTATATCTAAGGATATAATTACTCATAAGCTTGGCATTGACAGGTCATTCAAGCCTATTCATCAGAAGAGGAGGAAGTTTGCACCTGAAAGGAATGCTATTATCCAGGAAGAGGTAGATAAACTACTTCGGGCAGGTATGATAAGAGAGGTCAAGTATCCAAGGTGGTTAGCCAATGTGGTTGTTGTTCAAAAGAAAAATGGAAAGTGGAGGGTATGTGTCGATTTTACTGATTTAAACAAGGCATGTCCCAAGGATCCTTTTCCATTACCCCACATTGACTCCATGGTGGATGCTACCGCGGGTCATGAGTTGTTGACTTTTATGGATGCTTCATCTGGATTTCAACAAATTCAGATGGAACCATCTGATCAAGAGGATACAGCCTTTATGACCCCAACTGGTATATATTGTTATATTGCTATGCCATTTGGACTAAGGAATGCAGGTGCTACTTATCAAAGGCTAGTCAATATGATGTTCAAGGAACAAATTGGACACACTATGGAAGTCTATATAGATGACATGGTGGTTAAGTCCAAGAAAGCTGAGGATCACCTTAGAGACTTGGAGGAAGCCTTCGATATCCTTGATAAATTTAATATGAAACTAAATCCTTCCAAGTGTCATTTTGGTGTTAAAGCAGGTAAATTCTTAGGCTATATGGTAACAAAGAGGGGCATTGAAGCAAGTCCAGAGCAGATTAAGGCTATTGTGAATATCAAATCTCCTGCCAATGCCAAGGATGTGCAAAGATTGACAGGCAGGATCGCAGCCTTGAACAGGTTCATATCCAAATCCTCAGAAAAGTGCAAGGAATTCTATGACATCCTGAGGAAGAACAAGAAATTTGAATGGACTGAGAAGCATGAAAGTGCCCTCAAAGCTCTCAAAGATTACCTATCCTCAGCCCCCGCCTTGATGAAACCAGAAAAGGGGGATATATTATCCTTGTACCTAGCAGTATCCTCAAAAGCAATAAGTGCGGTCCTTGTTAAGGATCACCAAGGTACACAACATCCTGTTTATTATGTAAGTAAGAGTTTACTTGACGCTGAATCCAGGTATTCTCACTTAGAGAAACTTATCCTTGCACTAATTATGGCATCTACTAAATTAAGACATTATTTTGAAACTCATGCCATTGTTGTTAAGACTAATTTTCCAATTAAGAATGTTCTCAGGAAACCTGAAATGTCAGGAAGGATGGCTAAGTGGGCAGTAAAGCTTAGTGCTTATGATATAAGATATGAACCAAGGACTGCCATCAAATCCCAAGCCTTAGCTGACTTTGTGGCAGATTTTAGTAGTGACTTGCAAAAGGAAGCTGAGTTAGAAGTCCAACTGCTGGAAGAAACTAAGGATCCTTGGATACTCTTCACTGATGGCGCTTCTAATGTCAAAGGAACAGGGCTTGGAATACTACTAAAATCTCCACAGGGGGACATAATACCCCACTCCATAGCTTGTGAATTTCAAACTACCAACAATGAGGCTGAGTATGAAGCCTTGATAGCTGGTTTGCAAATTGCTAGGCATATGAGGATCAGGTATCTTGAGGTACATGTGGATTCGTTGCTGATTACTAATCACTTTAATGGATCCTATGCTGTTAAAGGTGAAAAGCTAATCAAATATTTAGAGATAGTCAAAGAATTGGCACTCTCTTTTGTTTCCTTTAGTTTGACACAGGTACCAAGGGAAAAGAATGCAGAGGCTGATGCATTAGCCAATCTAGGATCATCCTTGAAGATCCCGGAGAATATCAAGATCCCTATTATCCACATCCTGACCCCTGCTATCGAGGATCATGTAGCCATGGAGATAGGAGAGGATTCTGCAATCAACCCTAGTGATGATACTCAATCTCATTCAGGGTCATGGATCCTTCCAATCATGAAATACATACAACATAGAGAGATTCCCATGGGAGAAAACCCCAAGGCTTTCAAAATTAAGGTATCTCAATTTACAATATTGAATAATATGTTGTATAAACGATCTCTTGGAGGACCATATCTGAGATGCATTGAGGATCCTGAAATTCAAGAAGTCCTAAAGGATTTCCATGAAGGAGATTGTGGGAACCACACTGGGGGCAGAGCATTATTCTCAAGGATCCTGAGGACAGGATACTATTGGCCTACTATGAAGAAGGATGCTGTGGAATATGCCAAGAAATGTGATCCTTGTCAGAGACACAGTAATATCCTTCACCAACCAGCAGAAATTTTGCATCCTATATCCTCTTCTTGGCCATTTATGAGATGGGGAATGGATATAGTTGGTAAGCTTCCTAAGGCACCTGGTGGAAAAGTATTCATGCTTGCTATGACTGATTACTTCTCCAAGTGGATAGAGGCTGAAGCCTTTGCTCAAGTCAGAGAAAAAGAAGTGATATCCTTTATTAAGAGAAACATTATTACTAGATTTGGTATCCCTTCTGAAATTGTTTGTGATAATGGATCCCAATTTATTGGGAATAGAACTACTAACTTTTGTGACAGCTGGGGGATTAAGATGATAACATCAACACCAGTCCACCCACAAGCTAATGGTCAGGCAGAATCATCCAACAAGATCATCATCAACAATTTGAAGAAAAAGCTTGGATCCAAGAAAGGAAAGTGGGCATAAGAACTACCTTATGTACTATGGGCTGATAGGACAACTCCCAAGAATGCCACTGGCCAAACTCCATTTTCTTTGGTATTTGGGGCAGAATCAGTGATCCCTACAGAGATGGTGGTTCCTACTGCAAGAACAAGCATCCGTGATCCTGAAGGAAATGCTGAAAACTTGGTTCAAGATTTGGATACTATAGAAGAACTCAGGGATTTGGCAAGGATAAGGATGGCCAGTTATCAACAAAGGATGGCTGGAGCTTACAACAAAAATGTCAGAATCAGGAAATTCCAAGTTGGTGATATGGTGTTAAGGAAAGCATTTCAGAATACCACCAATCATGCTGATGGAAAATTGGCACCAAAGTGGGAAGGCCCTTATTTGATTGAAGCTGAAGCAGGAAAGGGGGCATATCGATTGCTAACAATGGAAGGTGATTTGCTACCAAGAGCTTGGAATGTTGTCCACTTGAAGAAATACTTCATGTGATAAGGATCCATGATCCTTACCTGACAAGTATCCTTGAAGGATCATTACAGGACGGAGGATCCTCATTTTGGTAATGATCTAATCTCAAACTATTTCATTCTTTAATTATCTTATATAAGGATAAGGATCTTGCATCCTTTATCCTCCTTTCACTTGATTCTGAGTTTTGAAGGTTCAGGTGTCCTTAACAAAGGATTGAGTATCCACAGAAGTATCCAGTTATTTGGGCTTGACCCTAGTTATTTGGGCTTGACCCCAGTTTGGGCCTGTCCCTAGTTTCGCCAGTAGCGCACGATGATCCTGGTACAGTTCATGGCAATGGGACCAGTACTCGCTTTAGGGGCTGACAATTTCATTGTACTGGCTGTATTCAGGATCCTACGTATAATGGTAGACGTACCATACATCCGTTCCTAAGGTTTCTAACGTTTTCACGTTAGCTAAGGTTTTGGCATTTTCATGTCACTAAGTTTGGATAGTCGCCAGTGAGGGCCATACTCCAGTTTACACACGATCCTTGGGCTTGTCCCCAGTTATCCTTTGGGCTTGTCCCCAGTTATCCTTTGGGCTTGTCCCCAGTTATCCTTTAGGCTTGTCCCTAGTTACTAACTTTTATCTTATATTGGCTTAGTCCCAAGTTGTATCCTATTTCAGGTTTTTGAAGCTAGACGACCAAGGATCCTTGATCCTTACCTTCTACTAAGGTTTGTCTTTTGGTTATCCTGATTATAAGTGTTAAAGGTTAGAATCCTAACTTGGATTCTCAGGTATGATCCTTAATTACTTTGATTTTATTTACTATTTACATGAGTAACCCTTATCCTTTGACAACTGAACTTATGATCCTTAAACTACACTACTTTTCAGAACATTGTCGACTATAGGATATGTGATCCTTGATCATATCCTAAACTTTTTGAGGATATTTATTAAATTTTTTTCCTCTTTACTTAATAAATTCAGACAAAATATATATCACAACAATTGAAAAGTAAAGTATTCACAAGGATAACAACACGGGAAATAGTCAAAAAGTTAAGATTTTATTTATTCACAAAACGTTAAACCCTTTAAGGTTGTCAAAATTGCCAACCCACGTTTCTACCAGCAAAACGTGGCCCGTCCACATGGGTTGGCAAAGGGTGTCCATTGTTTACGGGTCTTGAGAGTGCAGGAAATAAAGGCGGAAGGATAACAAGTGGCTTCATCCCCCAAACAGAGGATCCATCCACCACCCATTATCCTACCTATTGTCCAAGGATCCATGATCCTCAACCCTAGGAACTATTGTCTAAGTTATTACAGACCAACATTGTTCAGAAAAACATCATCAAAGCAAAAACCATTACCAAACTATAAAAAAATGGGCTCCGGCCACGTCTAGAAATATCCATCATCGCCCATTTCAGCAGTCTACACCTTTGCTGCATCACCATCACCTTCACCAGCTCCTCCAGCTTCGGCATCACCCGCATGATCCTTAACCCCACTGCTGCCATCCTCGATTGCTAGGACATCACCAGCCTCTTCTTCGTCGTCCAGCTCAGCTAACCTTGCCTTCCAGCCCTCTATGTCCCAGTTGCTCTTGTCAAAGTCAGGATCCTGAGCTTCTTGGGCCATTTGCAACTTGGTTCTGTACACAGCAATGGCAGCGGAGACTTTGGCATCATTTGTGATTTCAGCCTTCTCTTGGTCAGCAGTGATATGAGCCAGGACAAGTTCCCTCTTCACCAGATTGACATCGTTTTCGAGGGAGGCAATCTTCTTATCCTTGGCCAGCATGATCTTTTGGAGGTCCACACACTTTTGCTCAACCTCTTCAATACTCCCTACGTAATCTTGGATTTCAGCAAATTTCTGCAAAAGAAAGGATACAATTCAGGATCCCTTACCCTCAGTATGGAAGGATCATGTACAAGAATCACATTTAAGGATCAGTTATTCTTACCTCAGCAACGTATTCCTCGAACTGGTGCTGGATCAGAGGTAGACCTTCTAGGGTATCAGCAGTCTTCCTTTTCTTTCCACCCCTTCCCTTAGAAGTGGTTTCCTTGGGGATTGTGGCGGATGGACTAGAAGCAGGCTTCTTCTTTGAGGATCGGACAGCGTCAAGGTCAGTGACACTGAAACGGGTAGCAGACTTCGATAATTTTCCAGCACCTACACATCCAAAACAGATAAGTATCCTTATTTCATTTTAATTTAAACATTTAGTTATGCACAAAATGGGATACTTACTTGACATTGTAACAGAACCTGAGGATACCTCTTGAGAATCCTGGGTATTTGCTTGAAATGATCTTATTGCAGGATCAAGCCTCCGGAAAGCAGCAAGCCTTTCCTTCGTTGCAGGTGTTGTAATAAGGTGTGAAACAGTAATAGCTACAAAATAGAAACAAAAGGATATTAGTGATCCTCAGCAGAAACAAGGTTATCCTGTGATCCTTCTCAGGATCCTCTATCCTACCATGAGTGGTCCATTTTCTAGGCAGATCCTTTCCATCAGGGATAGAATCCCTTCTGACAAAGAAGAATCGCCGTTTCCAGTTGGTGTCATTCTTAGTGGCTTTGAAGATGGGGTGTTCTTCACCAGGTTTATGTTTGAATAGATATCGATGAGATCCATAGCTCACAAGGTCGTACATTTCTGCTAACTCCGACATTCCCAGATCAATACCTTCATGCACAATTATTCTTTCAAGGGTATACAAGACCCTCCATATCATTGGCATTGCTTGGATGTAGGAGATGCCGGTGAGAGAGAAGAAAGATTGGGTGAAATCAGGAAAAGGATACGAGTATCCTATCGTAAATGGGGTGACCGAAAAGGCTACCCAGGTTTCAGAAACAAAGTCGCTTAGGACGGTGGGGTCAAAAGCTTTAAAAACGGTGTTCGCCGGGAAACAATGGCGGATCCTGTCTATTTGTGGGTCAGTAAAGCAACATCGTTCCTTCGCAGAGTCTTCAATGATCCCTTGGGTCTTTAAAGGACTGTCCTTTTTGTGATCCTTAGCCGGTGAGGATCTTAGCATCATCTTGGTCATGATGATGGTAAAGAAGAAGAAACAGAATGAGAAGATGAAGAGAGAAAGGAAAGAGAAGTACCTGATCAAATCTTCGAATGAGGATTTAAAGGATGAAACGCACGAATTTAAATGCTTCCTAACCCTTATCTCTAATTTCAATTTATAATCATGATTTTGCAGGATAGTCACTTCAATGACGTCAGGATGGCAACGGCTAGTCAGAATGCAACGGCTATATATCCGTTGGTTTGTTACGGATAAGAACGAGAAAATATAACTCGTTTATTTACAAATTACTCCTTATATTTTGGGGGCAATTGTTAGGGGAGGATTTTCCAATGATCAGTGATCCTCAATTACTGTAGGGCTTAGGGATCCTCAATTCTGTTTGAATTAGTGATCCTCAGAGAGTATTGTAGGATCAGGATCCAGGATCATCATGAGGATCCTTACACTAACGATTGACTGCTTTGAATATGATGTTGTTTTGCAGGAGTACGTGTTTGGACTTGGTCTTGGCGATATTCCTGGAGCATATTCCCTCTTTATTCCGCACGTGCTTGACTAATATGAACGTTATGGAGCTCGTGGGAGACTTGCATGAAATGCGGATAGTTAGTTAGCTTAGATATTTTCTAAATTTATAAGGGGATAGCGAGCTAAATTAGAACACTTAGCTATTTTTGGCTAAACACACACACTCGTAACTGCTCTCATCAACTCTCTACCATTAGCTCGGCGATTACACACTTTTTTGCACATTACACTCTAGTGATCCTTGTAACAAGCTCGCTATCATCCAAAGTTGTAATACATTTTATGTTTAATCTGAGTTGGTGATCGGTAGTTTCCATCACCCGAGGTTTTTTATGCCGGAGATCAACTCTTGATCAAGGGCTTTTTCCTCGTATAAATCATTGTGTCACTTGTTCATTACATTTCTGAGTGATCCTTAATATTGTTCATTGATTCAAGCATCACACCTCACAACAGAAAGTTTGGTTGCATTATCTTTGCTTGATTTTTGACCAAAACAGGTTCACCTTTGTTTTGTTTATCCATGGTGTTTGTGGGTGTAGAAAGAGATGTTTTGAAAGAGTTGTGTGTTTTAAATTGATTAAAAATTGTGGGTTTTATATAAAACATGCAACGGTCAAAAAAATTTATGCAATGTTCAATATGGCAACGGTCAAAAAAATAAGCAACGGTCAAAAAAATATATGCAACGGTCGAAAATGGCACACCTTTCTCATCAATCAAATCGGTGACTATACCCCGATTTGGCTCACCGAAACAACACTCACCGATGGTCTTCATCACGAGGGTGTTGTCACCAATCGGTGACTCCACTCACCGAATGAGTCCCCGCAAACCATACCGTCCACCCTTAGGTTTGTCCTTTATGGATCACATAAACATTCATACATTGATAAATAGTCAACAACAATTTACACACTTTACACTTATGTAACATTTAAAAAACACGGGTAGTCTTTAGAAATTTTACATACAAAAATTTATTAAAAACACAAATGACTATACATTGTTCTTTATGAATTGCAGGAGTATTCATACATTCATAAATAGTCGTTTACAATAATACACATGATACACTAATATAACATTTAATAAAAACACTACACATAATAAATTTAAAGCATCAATACTAATATCATAAGTATCATAGTTTTATAAAACATTATAATGTTTCTTACATGTTTTTCCATCTGAAAAACATCATCCAAAATTTATAATTGTGAGTCCGGATCAGTTCACTGAAGAACACAAGATATGCGTATCATTTCGTTTACGTGCAAAATTCATTAACGAAACGGTAAACGTAGGAATCGAATTATAAATAACAATCGTTTATTACGTTTCAATCGTGAGTCGGACAGAGTTTCGACGCTCTACGACACGAAAACACCTAATCTAGATCAGAACTTGATGAGTGTTGTTGAAGATCTGCTTGTGCGGAGTCGTTGTTCTCTGATACGTAGTCCCGTCCGGATGTGCATGTGTGGATATTTATAAGAGACCTCCATCCGGGTTAATGGAGTCTTGCCCATCCGTAAAGTTGTTGACTCCTGATCCGTTATAATTGGAGTTGTTCATCAGTAAATATTTGAATTTCATGCAGACTTCTTTTTGCTTCATATAATTACTTTCCATGCATGCAAAATTCTTTTGTTTGTAATCTTGTCTTGTACGTATACATGAAAAGATTATTATAATATGTGTGATGTTTAGGAAATGATGTCATTGTGTAGAATAATGACATCATGTCTAATCATTCCTGCTCCTGACGCACCGTGCCGTACCGTACCGTATCGTATCCTAACTTGACATTACCTAACGACACCTAGAACACCTAGCGAAACCTCTGTCCGGTATGATACAGACTCAAGACATTAGACATTACAGATACAGACAGATTTCTAACTATGGACATACAAAATGCACTCACAGACTCTCTCTTGGACATAGCTTAGAAATCTGTGAAATTTAGTCATGATCTGCCACGGAAAACATATTCAAGCAATCAAAGTAAAAATGTAAGCTCCCCCTTGAATAATTCTCCGAATCACTAAACATTTTTAGATTTGACAATTAATCTTGCTCCCCCTTTCTTTTAACTTCCTGTCAAATCCTTTTATCATTCAAATAAACGTTTTAGATTCAATTGGTGAGATTTTTCTAAACATATAAATGTCTATTATCATATTTGACATTTAAGCATGATCCATTTCAGTAACCCTCATAGATGATCAAGTTCAAATTAATGACCTTGATTTTCCAACTTATCGACTTTTTAAATTTTCATTTTAAAATTCAAGTTTCAAATTAATGAACTTGTTTATATTTAGCATCTTCAGATTTTGAAATTCAGTTTTCCATCATCGGTTGTCGAAACATAAAGTGAAATAAAATCTTTTTTAATTTTTACAAAGTTTATGCTAAAACACTCCAACAATATTTTTATAATTTTTCTTTAATGAAAACCAGTAAAGAAATATTTTCAGACATATTTTTGTTTGAGTTCGCGTCAGAGGATCATATTAGTTTATGGCAAATCACTAGCACCATTGAGCTATAAACACTTTAATTTCTAAACGATTCGCTTAGATTGTCAGTATACCGATTTACTTAAATGCTCACATAAAGTTCAACTGATTCAAGATACGAGATTAATGTGATAATCACTTAACTTATTCACATGTCCCACCTCAGAATATACTCCCGTATCAAGATTCCCTAGATTCAGTCTTACAGGTGAATATACTATACTGATATCTGTTCTCTGGGTAGTGCGAGACCTTGAGAGCTCAGGTTAGAATTTCCTTTCAATCAAAGAGATGAAGGCTTGACTTTAGGTGTGTCCCACTTAGGGATTTTCTTTACAACTGCACTTGATTTATATCTTTCGATATTTTCTCCATTTTTATGCAGAGGGAAAGCTTTTTAAAGCGCATAAAGTATTATACGAGATCTAGGCCATTGCTTACGCAATATCAGAAGACCAGGTATAATACCCCAGATATCAAACAATATAAAGACCTAGTATCTCAGAATTAGGCAATCTTTCAAACAAGATTTCGGGGGTTACCCATATATCCGAGAGATATTCCCCATGAGATAAGCAAGATATATGATTTTATGTTTATATCCCGAATTCAGTTTACTAAATGTGTAAAAACCTACCGACACATCATCAGTGAGATCGTTTACCGTTTAACGCTTTTAACTTTCCAAATCTTTAGCGTACCATGACAGTCTAGCTGATGTACTATCATTTCCTCTTTTTACACTAACTCTTTTTGTCTTTTTCTATGTTTTTGTTTTTTTACATTTTTTACTGTTTTTGTATTTTTACATTTTTTAATGTTTTTGAATTTTTTACAACATTCTCTCCCCCTAAAGACCAAAACATTTAAAAATGTGACAAACCAGAGCAGATTGCTTCCCAACGTCCTCTGCTTTGGATTCTTCATCAACGCCAATAATGTCTCCCCATGAAGACAAAATCTTCATCCCGTTTAGTTTCAAAAGATAATGAAAACGTGATTTATTAAACGGTTTAGTATGAAGGTCAGCCTTTTGTTCCTCGGTGTGGATTTTTTCAATTCTAATCAACTTCTTCTCGTAACAGTCACAGATGAAGTGATGTCGAATTTCAATATGTTTAGTTTTAGCGTGATGAACTGGGTTTTTGGTGATATTTATAGCTGCCTCATTATCTACAAATATGGGCGAGTTAAGAAATTGCAGACCATAGTCTCTCATCTGCTGTTGCATCCACAATAACTGTGAACAACACCTGCTAGCCGAGACGTACTCAGCTTCGTAGGTAGAGAGAGCGACCGTGGTCTGTTTCTTACACTGTCATGTTACCAGGCGTGTTCTAAAGAACTGGTAGCCGGCCGTTGTAGACTTTGCATTGAGTTTGCAACAGCCGTAATCTGAATCGGAGTAGCCCTCGAGATTGAAGTCGCCAGCTTTAGGATACCACAAGCCTAAGCTTGGAGTTCCTTTCAAGTATCGTAAGATCCGCTTGACGATAAGTAGATGACACCTAGAACACCTAGCGAAACCTCTGTCCGGTATGATACAGACTCAAGACATTAGACATTACAGATACAGACAGATTTCTAACTACGGACATACAAAATGCACACACACATTCTTTACCAGACCTAAGAACCCGTCTGTCCGTGAAACACGTACAGTCTTATTGGCTAGTGGAAAACACGTGAGACGCACGCATTATTTCAATTGTTGAAACAAAGCATCCTTCTTTGACCATGTCTATAATTCGCCACTTGGCAAGATGAACTATGTAGACTATGCAACGAGTTAAGTAATTATGGGTGCACACATAATTATGAAATACGATGCATGGAAACCATAGCGAATCCTGTTAAGTGTGATGACATGAAATCTAGAATGATTAGATAACGAGACGATTATAATACCGTAAGAACATGGTGGATACGCCACTGGTACTTCTTATATATAAGTGTTCTTATTGTATTACCTGTCGTAGTGTTATCCAAATCATTTGAGACTTTTATGTTATCCCAGACCCATATGTGTTATCATTAAACAAGAATCCAAAGCCATCCACATTCATTTCCATTTATGATGAAGTATCCATTGAGGAAAACGAATTATCCATTCATTTTCGCTTCTGAAGAAATATCCATTGGGAAATGAATAACCCGTTCATTAAACTTCTGATGAAGTATCCATTGAGGAAAATGAATTATCCATTCATTTTCGCTTCTGAAGAAATATCCATTGGGGAATGAACAACTCATTCTTAATACATTCATTTCCGTTTCTGATGAAGTATCCATTGATGAAAATGAATTATCCATTCATTTTCGCTTCTGAAGAAATATCCATTGGGAAATGAATAACCTATTCATTATGCATTCATTTTCGTTTTTGACGGAGTATCCATTGATGAAAATGAATTATCCATTCATTTTCGCTTCTGAAGAAATATCCATTGGGAAATGAATAACCTATTCATATCCATTCATTTCCGTTTCTGACAGAGTATCCATTGATGAAAATGAATTATCCATTCATTTTCGCTTCTGAAGAATTATACATTGGGAAATGAATAACATATCCATTCATTTCCGTTTCTGATGGAGTATCCATTGATGAAAATGAATTATCCATTCATTTTCGCTTCTGAAGAAATATCCATTAGGAAATGAATAATCTATTCAATCCTTTATTTCCACTTCTGACGAAGTATCCATTGATGAAAATGAATTATCCATTCATTTTCGCTTCCGAAGAAATATCCATTGGGAAATGAACAACCAATACATCTTTCATTTCCACTTCTGACGAAGAATCTATTGATGAAAATGAATTATCCATTCATTTTTGCTTCTGAAGAAATATCTATTAGGAAATGAATAATCGGTTCATCCTTCATTTTCAGCTTTTGACGAAGTATGCATTGAGGAAAATGAATTATCCATTCATTTTCACTTCTGAAGAACATCCATTGAGAAATGAAACACGAACCAAATCCTTATAGATCTATCTATCTTGCATTTTTGTGTCAGCTTTTCATCATTATCTTTTAAAACCTTTTCATTTTCAAACATTTCTTTGCATTTATCTTTGAAAACTCTTTCAATTTTAGAAAATTCAATATCTCTTATTCTGAATTTTTCAACTTTTTTCAGTACAAGCACTGCACGTTTCCATGCATTTCTTGCACTGTTCAACAGTTTTATTTAACACATTAGAAGATTCAGTTGTAAGATTTACCTCTGTAATTGGCACCTCGGCTTTTTCTGCCGTCTGCTTCTAGTCAGCTTCCTTCTCCTGCTGTTCCTCAGCAACAGCTTCACCAGCATCAGCTACACCAACCAACTTCACACCAACCAACTTCTCACCATCTTTCTCCTGTTTTTCTTCTTCAACTTCTTCTTTCTTCTTCAAATTTTCTTCATTCTGTTGTTTTTCAGTAACCATTTCTTCTGTTGGTTTCTAGCCTTCTTCATCATCTGCTTCTTCTTCATATTTTTCTGCAACCTTCTTCAACTCATCAACCAAATTTTCAACATTCTTCTTCATCATATCTTCATCTCTCTGTTTCAAACTTGCTGTCATAACATCCCTGATGATCTTATCCAGCTTTTTAACATAATTTTTATCTTTTTCAACATTTGAATAGTATTCGTCGGACAAAGGAATTACAGCAAGAACATCGTTATACACCACTTTGCTTGGATGAACAACCGATTCCCCTTTGCTATTGACATAACACTCTCGTTTCTTGTCCCATCTTCGGTAACTCCTAGCTTCTTCATACTCTTTCTCCATTTATTCGATTCTGTAATCTAGAATACATCTTTCCCTGTACGTTTTCTCTTTCAGAATCTCTTTTTTCGATCTCTCTTTTACCTCAGCAACGAAAGCTCTTTTATCATCTTCCGGTATATATTTGCTCCAATCGAAACCTTCATCATCATGAACTACCTTGGGTCTAGAACTACCATCACGAATTGTTAACATCGCTTGTTTCTTCTCTTTAGATGACCCTTCAGCAATCTGCTTTTGATCCGACTTTGATGATTGATCACTGTTTTGATGATAAATGGCTTTCTTATAGTAGTCATCATGAAACGGATTGGCATGATCAGCTACCTCCCGGTTGACACTCTCTCTCTTGAAATGACCTTTCTGTTTACATCGAAAGCATGTAACCTTTGACTTATCAAATCCCAGCTTTGTGTTTGAACCATCAAGACATTGCTTGACTGTAATCTCCATAAATCGTTGCGCTCTTTTAATGCCACTGGCTTAATACCATCTGATATCAATGAACTCCATCTCTTCTGGATCTATCTGGTCATAATCTTCTTTTGTCATTTCAGGATTTCCGATTCTCCCCGCCACCAAACTCTCATATGATTCCAGAATTGATATGACGTGCAGATCAAATTGAGGGATTGTGATAATAAAAATGCACCCAAAGGTGAGTGTCATAAGAACCCCTCTTTTATTGTTTTATATACTGTTTTGGGGAAGAACACGTCTTTAAAAAGGATAATTAAATGTTTTAGTATGAAACATGCCTTTGAATAAATGTGTTTTAGTGAGTGTCACTAAACCCCTCTTTTACTGTTTTATATACTGCTTTGGGGGGATAACACGCCTTTAAGAGGATAAATATACGTTTTTGTATAAAATATGCCTTTGAATTATCTAAAAGTATATTTTCGTGGAAAATATGATTTATGAATGATATGATATGTTTTATGGAAAAACATGGATTTGAAAATGTGTATGATTTAAAACTGTTTTCGAGGAAAACGAGATTTGATTAATATAAATATGCTGTAGGAAGAAATGGGGAAAGATTATGGTGTTTTGGGTAAACGACCATAAGAAATTAAAGATATTTTGAATTTCAGTTGGGTCAAATTTACCGGGTCACCAGGATGTAAGTAACAAGTCTAGCTTATATTGCATGGGGGACGTCGGAAATTTGTGCAACATTAGATATTAAATTGTTACCTACTAGGTTATATATATTGATGCAATTGAGGAGGGCACACAGATGCATCCTTGCCATTTTTAATCATTAAGTATCGAACACATGGAATTGTTGATAGATCTATCGGGTTGACACCTCGTCGTGACCGGTAGCTCCGGTCCACATAGCGGCGAATTGATTCTATAATCGTCTAGTATTGATTAGAGTCTCAATCATAGTATATAGCTCATAACGTCTTACAAACTTACGAAACTAAAAGAATGATAAAATAATTAATATTGAAACCATGGGTAGAAAATTTCATCGGAGGCTTTTCAAATAAACAATTCCGGATGAATTACCCTCGGATTTTGTGAAGGAAATAAAATTAACTTTCTTAAATCTATATGGATGCTTTATCATTAAAAATCTATAATATGAAAGTTTTTCCTTAAAACAAATTGCTACGAATGTGAATATGTGAACTCATCCTCCATTGTGTTGACATTTGATTTTTACGTGTTCTTCAGGGACATGAGTTCGGCTTCGGGATTATATTTTGTGATAGTGATGCTTGTCGTGTTTAAAAATGTTTTGGACAACTTTTAAAAACTAATTTGGGATCATGTGTATTTGGATCCATAAGGATCAAGACAACTATGTCGTGATTGTGGACTGTATTTAAACTTTAAACTCTAAAGTCATGCTTTAAATAAGTGTATATCCAAAACGAACAATGCACCATCTACTAAGATATTTATGGGTACCAACCTCAGTCACCGCCACATTTGTATTTCCGCTGCGATGTTTTTGGGGTGTGAGACAAACGGTTGTGTTGACGACATGTTGGGTTGTATGGAAAGCTCGGAACGATGTGATTTTCAATGGAAAAAGATTTTCGGTGGATGGAATATTTTGGGAAATACAATCTTTGGCGTTCCTATGGGTTAAACATAGATCGAAGAGAGTTCAAGTCGATTGGAAGAAGTGGGTGGATTTCAATATATAGGATATATAAAAATTTTGTGGGTGTAGGTGTTTGGTTTTAGGCTCGGTAATCTTTTTGTTCTGTTTTGAAAGTAATATATGGGTGAGGAATAGTGGTGAAGATTGCATGTATGCTAATGTCTCACTGGTATGTAACAATTTTTGGTGATGATTAATGAAGTATTTTTTGCTGTAAAAAAAAAGCATAATATCCACTTGAGTAAACTGCCATTTTGGTTCATGTGGTTTGGGCACTTTTGCCATTTTAGTCAAAATCTCAACTTTTTAAATCTGGGTCCCTGTAGTTTCAATTTTGTTGCCATTTTGGTCCAAATCTCAAATCAGATCAGCTTTCTAAAAAAACCCTAGTTTTTGTCCTTTTCCCCAGGGGCATTTTGGTCATTATACTTTTATTATAACTAATTATTAATTATTAATTAAAAATAAAGTATATATATATATAGGTAGAGGATCCTATAAAAAAGGCCTAAAGTGTGAGAAGGGTAAGAAAGAATCTCAGCCATTAGATCTTTTGATCTAATGGTTGAGATCAATAGGGACCAAATTGTAAAATATTTCCATTAATTTGGCCTGATTTGAAATATATAGGGGCAATATAGTCTTTTAAACCCACTAGAAATTAGGAAATGCACATGTAACTCCCCCCCGTCTTTTTTAAACGTCAATAACTGTAGGTCCCTCGGAGGTTGAGGTTAAACCTTATCCTTGTTAAGTTTAACACACTAGCAAGTGCGGAATCCAAGCTAGAATGCAAACCGATAGTTTATATGAGAACACAAGCTACAAAGAGAAAGGTAGACACACAAGATATCAAAGTTTTCTCTTGTATTTCAGTGGACACGGTTACAGCCCTTGACCAAACTGAAAATACGCTCTCTACAAGACTAAGTTCACTCACATTATGAAGTGAACACATTACATGAATATATATATCCATCACAGGTCGTCTGGTCGAAGGATCAGATAGTCAGATCGAAAGATCATCTATCGAACTGAAAACTATCGAAGGATCCACATGTACCTCGAAGGATGATATCCTTCGAGGTCCATCTATATCCATCGAAGGTTTATCCTTCGAGCTCATCGAAGGATATAAACAATCCTTCGATGACTCATCCTTCGACCCAGACAACTTACAACCAGGTTCTAACTGTTTGGTCAAAGTCAAACCAGGAGGATGGTTGACTTGGTCAAACTTACATTAAAACACCTATTAACAAACATAAGACGTATACAAGACTAACAAAAGACATCGTTTTATATCATAACAAAATACAGACAAAGTACAGACACAAGTGCACCAACAAACTCCCCCTTGGCTGTAGCTTTGTCTCGATCTTCGTGTCTTCAAGTCTCTGACGTCCTTTCAACTGTTAAGTGATGCGTTGACCATGCACTTCCCACATTCACAAGTAGGTTGAAGCAATACAAGGCCATCTTCTGAAACTTCATTGCTTGTGCACGATCTCTAACCAAGTAGTTGATCTCGTGATCCTTAAGAATAATAATATCCGACCTGGACATGTTAGTAATCCACATTGGATCTATCATTCGAAAGTTCTCCTGACTGTCTTTGAATAAGATCACCGCTTCTCCAGTATCTGCATCATAAACCCAACAACGAAAGTTACCCAGAAAATCTGTCTTCATTTTCAACAACGGTATTTTATTCATCAACTTCGGAGGATCATAAACCAATCGATAACGAGCAGTATTTGTCTCTGGATCAAGCGTGAACCTGATCTGCTCGTATCGAGGAAACTGCGGCTTGTATAGCGGATCCTTCCAACCTCTTCTTCGTTCCAACCTGATCTTCTTGGCGAACAAATCCACCATCTTGTCTTCGACTCGATTAATAACCTTCAGCTGAGCCAAAACCGCAACATCATAATAAGGAAGTGAAAGAATGCTGAGAAGAGTCCTGAAGTACTGAAGGCCGCATTCTCGCTTCACAACCATGCAGTGAAGCTCCTTGATGAAAATCCAGCTGATAATACGGCCCCTAGCCTGATTCCTTTCCAGAATCATGTAGTTGGCCTGATCCAACGGAGGGAGCGGAGGAGGATTCCTAGCTAGGAAATCCGCTCGCCATTCGTTCACGGTCTTCTCACGGCTTTCTTGAACTGTAGGAGAATCTGAAGAAAGATTAGAAAATTCTGCTGTCTTTGCCGCCACAAACTCATCATCAAGCGTATTAAACTCCACATTATCTTGACTAACATAAACAGGACGTTCCGGATCCGAACCGATGAAGATTTCTTCAATCGTAGAGAGATCGGTTTTGTCCGGAACTAACGGAGTAGCATCGATCGTTGTCAAATCAACTTCATCCAATTCCTTCAGAGCTAATACACATTCATCAGACATCTCTGTAACGTATTCTCCCTCTTCTAATAGTTCACCCATGACTGGATGATACTGTTGAACAATTGAGGATTCAGGGAGATCGGTGAACGCTTCCGGTTCAAGACTAACATGTTCAAACCCTGCCGAAGCTTCCAACGTTTCAGACTGCTTAGACGGACCAGTAGTAGCTGTTGGAGGAGCAGTAGGAGCATCTTGAGACGTACTAGACCCACCTGCAGCACCGGATGCAGTTGCACCGGAACCTGAGGCAGCTGGTTGATCAGGATTTGCTGCATCATCGTCCTTGTCATCGCCACGCTTTGAGGAAACGATGCCCAAAGCTTTGCACCTTTCATTCCAAAGTGTAACTACTTTGTGATCAAATTTCTTGAAGTTTGCTTGAATAGGCTTGAAGGCTTCTATTAATCGATCATCACGATTTTTATAGCGATCCGACAGCTCTTCATGCTTCTGCTTTAACGCTTTTGCCTCATTCTCTAACACAGTGCTATGCCCCTTCATTATCTCAACTTCCTTATCACGAGCCCTGTTTTCTTCTTTCAGTCTTTCAATCTCTAGAGCTTGTTCTTTTATCTTAAAATTCTGTGCACTAACAATTGAGACTAGCTTGTTGTGTGCCTCCACATCCTGTGTTCGCTGTACACGATACTCTTCAATCTTTCTAGTATGCCGACCGACTAAGTTACCCAATTCACTGACTTGTTCGATCAGGAAGTGAATTTTCTCAGCTTCAGACAAACCAGACAATGTTTCTGCTAGAGTCGGCCGTGAGGGCTCAGGTCCTGAGAAACCAGACTGACCAGATGGACCGGAAGTACCTGTTGGACCAGTAATAACAAGAAGAGGACGTGTGTGTGTACCTGAGACAGGAGTTGCAGACGGCTGTTGATCAACAGTCGCCGTGCGTGTCCTAGAAGACGTCTGTGGAGATGAGATCAGCTCCAGCATCTCTGATGTAGTTAATTGATCACTGACAGGTGGTAGCTGATGCTCCAGAGGCGTTGAATGCTGGATCGAATCAGGTATAGTGACATCACCAGCAGTTTCACCTATTGACCCTGATCCGTCCTTTGATTTCTTTGAAGTACGAGTACCCTGTTTTCTTGCTCTCCTCTTCCTTCTAACGAAACCAGGAGCAGCTGGAATATAATCATCATCTTTGTCAGATTCTGCGGCACTAACCGGTTTCTCTATACGTTCAAAACCACGAAAATTCCCGCGCTGATCATAAGCCTTTCGCATCCCTGGTGGAGGAGGATTATCATCCTCAGAAGACGAATCATCATTACCAGAACCTCCTTCATCATCAGAAGACGAACTGCTTTCATCCACCAACCTCCTCGGCTCGTCCACCTTACCTTTACCTTTGTCTGTCACATCATCGCCTGACCGACTTGTAGGACCACCAACATTACCACGGACATCTGATTCGATGAACACTCCTTGAACTTCTTCTGCAGCAACATTCACATCAACTTCAACATGTGTTACAGCACCGGAACTGCCAGCAGACTTCCTGCTCGATGCTTTAATTCCGTGCTTAGCCCCGAGTTGTGTGTTGGCCAACGCGATTAACTTGGGCTCTTCGTCATCAGAATCACTTGCATCTCGACGCCACTTGTGATTCTGTGGAGCCTTGTAGGCCAGATCATCGAGGTGACCAATAAGCTTTCTGACTGGATCGGATTCCTTATACTTAGACATAGACTTGAAGATCAGCAATGTACGCTCGTTCATCGGATTGACTGGAAGAACATCTGCTTCAACCTTGGGAAGATTCGGAATCTGATCATCTATCATCATTTGCAAGAATCTTGGATATAACCAAAACTTGGTTGACGTCCGTTGATTTGCTGACGGAAGTGGCCTGCGAGCATTCTCTTTCAGATTGTCAAAGATGTAACGTGATATGTTGAACGGCTTGTTCAGAATTAAAGCCGTAAACAATTCCGTCAATTCAATAGGCGACAAATCGTATCCAGACCGTTTGTTGCTCAGACAGTGAATAAGAATATGCAATAAAAACTTGTATCGTAACGGCATGGACCCTTTGTTTATCTGATTTGCTAGCACATTATCGCTGTAACGTAGCCTCATCAATAAACCACGCTGACACTGTAAATCAATAGAAGTCGAATCTTCTGGTTGATCTCCCAATTGCAAACGCGCTCTGATGGTGTTCTCGGTGATCACCCCGGGTTTCTCAGTAACGAATCCTCTAATCACTTCTTGGTTATTCACTGTATCAACCACAGCAGAATTCCAGAAATCCTTGATCTGGGACTGGTAAGCGGTGTGTTGTGTAGTAATGGCATAGTTGATTCGTGTCCGGTGAAGATACTGCATTATCCCATTGAATTCCGGACTAACTTTGTCTTCCGGTTGCAGATACGCGGCCATGTTGTGTCTTGGTTCCGACATAGATTCAACCTCAGACTTTTCTTTCTTAGTTGGTTTTGCCCGTTCTTTCTTTTCTTTCGGTGCCATTTCTGTTCATGAAAACAGGAACACGTAATGAGAAAACAGTCATAACAGTCAACAAGGATTTCACACTTAGAAAGATTTCAGTTTCTTGAAAAATTTCTAAGTGTTGTTTCCTCGAAGTATTCCATTCAGACATCGAAGGATTGACACTTGATCGAAAGATGTTATTTTCCTCGAAAGATGAAAGGCCTTATCGAAAGATCAACTTACGAAAGATCATAAATTATGAAAGATATTTTGATCAATCGAAAGATCTGATCAACCGAAGGATGATCCTTCGAAAGACTTAGTATCCTTCGAGTCTCAGTTCGAAGGATATTTTGAAGTCCATCCTTCGAAATTAAGAAACATCATCTTTCGAGATCGAAGGATGTTTTCCGGTGACACTGTTCATCGGCGTTTTTCCGGTGACTGTTTTAAGTGAGTTTCAAATCATTTAAAGCATAAATATTATACCACTCAAAAACATCAACATCAAAACCATTAAAGAACATCCACATCAAAACCAAACCCGGACACTAATCCTAACCCGAATACTAATCCATACACATGAACCGATCAACCCAAGAATACACAAGACCCTTTAAGACCATTAAAAAAAAACCAACACAAACTCTGTAATACAAACATCAGACAAGATAAAACTTATGATCATCAAAACCTACCCCTAACATACATACAACACATTCACATTACATAAAATCACATGATCAGATAAGGTGTTTATGTTGTTGTTTGTTAAGTGAATGAGGATTATCCTACCGAGATTGTTGTTGAAATCCTGATAGCCTAAATTTTTGTTTCAATTTTGGCAGAGTTTCGGTAGGATCAGAGGTTTTTGAAATAGTGAAGTTTGAACTGTTATGTTGAAATGAAGAAGAAGACCCCTTTTATACCCTGACCTCGAAATACGAACCGCCTCGAAGGATCGTTATCCTTTCGAAAGATGAAAAGGTGCTTCGAAAGATGGGACTTTGGGTCGAAGGATCCAGATCTGGATCGAAAGATACCAGATATTTGTGGAACCCTCAACAACCTCGAAAGACGATCCTCGAAGGATATCTTTCGACCTGATCCATCTTTCGAAAAGTCTGATCAGCTCGAAGGATCCAATTGGTCAAATCTTTCGTTGACCAATTCATCTTTCGAGCATCAAGATTGACTTTCATTGACCATCTGATCTTTCGAGAGCCAATGCTTCCTCGAAGGATCAGATTTTCACCAACACTTTGGATTTTGGGAATTTGCAATTCAAACCCTTCAAATTCTTAAAAGTTTTCAGAAACGACCGTTTTGAAAAATTGTCCGTTATGAAGTTCTACAAAGGTCAGTTTTATGAAGTATCTCGGCTTGCCAGGTATCTGATCGAGTACCAACATCGGTTAATCAAAAATAAGATTAAATTGAAAATGTTTTTGGATTCTGATAAAATAAAAGACAAAAATTTTAATATCCTTTGAATGTTATCAAACGACATCACCGCTAATGTCGTGCTGATATGCACCAAACGACAAAACTGTTTAAAAAGACAATAAAAGTTAAGCAGTAAATAAATATGTACACACACCACAATATTTTTGCGAGTTTCTGGCGAAGAGAATCATATCAGTTTGCGGTCTTTTGTCAAAACACATTTTCTTTTAATATTCTTTTACAGAAGTGGATAAGTATTCTACCACAATTACCGATATTGTTATCCACTTAAACTCAGCGATCAAGTGTAATCATAATACATTGAGATACATTTAAGGTATGATTTATACTTACCGACCGGTGTTCATCCTCTCACGACACATTCCCGTATCAAGGTATGCACGAGAGTTCATCTTACTGGGGAGTATACCATTTATCATCCGTTTTTAACGTATATAAAATGTGAACAAGTCACTTATTTGATTTGAAAACAAGCCCTATGTGATAGAATCACTTATTGATGAGGAACTTGATTTTCATATGCATGAGGGCACAGGAGCAAGTCCGTGAACAGGTCAGTACTTCCGTACAGCAGAGAGACGAACTTGACTCCCGGATGAATGTGATATTTTATCACTTATTTGATTGGACATGTGATTGTTGATCACTTATTGAGGTCGAATGCAGTATGTACACGTATGTATAGTATCATGGAAGATCTAGACTTGCGTCCCCGTTATTAATTTTTTTCGGTAAAAGATACAACCATGATACCCAGATGATAAACAGCATAAACCCCGAATATCTCAGAACCTCGGCAATCTATCAAACGAAATTTCGGTACCAAGACCATATGCCAATGAGCGGTTCCCACGCGGTTTTCAGTTCGTTATGTTTATATCTCCTGCATACTTTAAAATGATCGTGAGTCTACCGGTACATCATTAGTAGAGCTACTTATCTTTTTCTTTTCTTTTGATTTCTAGAAACATGTTTCGACCGACCTCTGATGTAATATCATTTTCTCTTATATTACCAAGAAACTCATTTTTTTGTTTTTCTATTGTTTTTGTGTTTTTCTGAATTTTCTCCCCCTAAAATTCAAAAATAAAATAAAGTAAAAACATATTTTTGGATTTTTTTTTTTTTTTTTTTATAGAAAAATATTTACAAAAACGATTTTCCGATGTCGGTTACTCTTGCTTCACCTTTATGCCGTTTACCAAAAGTAAATAATCGAATCTTGATTTATCAAATGCTTTGGTAAAAAGGTCGGCACGTTGGTGATCGGTATGAATGTGAACCACATCGATAAGTCTCTTTTCAAAGCAATCACGTATGAAGTGATATTTAATATCGATGTGCTTCGTTTTTTAGTGCTGTACAGGATTTCTAGTGATCTGTAAAGCAGCTTCATTATCAACATAAATAGGAGTAGTTAGAAATTCAAAACCGTAGTCCCGCATCTGTTGTTGGATCCATAGAACCTGGGAGCAGCAACTAGACGCAGCAATGTATTCCGCTTCACATGTAGACGTAGCCACACATGTCTGCTTCTTGCATTGCCAAGTGACTAGGCGATTGCCTAAGAACTGACATCCTGCTGTAGTTGATTTGCCATCTTTCTTGCAGCCGCCGAAATCAGAATCACTGTAAGCCTTGAGATCGAAGTTATCATCCTTAGGGTACCATAACCCGGTGTCAGGGCAACCCTTCAGATAACGAAAAATCCTTTTGACAGCAGCATAGTGAGAGACCTTCGGATTCGCTTGGTATCTGGCGAGAAGGCACGTTGGATACATAATGTCGGGTCTAGATGCGGTGAGATACATTAAAGATCCAATCATAGCACGATAAAGTGAAGAGTCCACAGCTTCCCCTTTTTCATCCGGAGTAATCCCGTGATTCTGCGGAAGAGGAGTAGAAATTGGCTTCGAATCGGACATCTGGAACCGGCTCAAGATGTCTCCGACGTACTTGGTTTGATGGATAAAAATTCCAGATTCGGACTGATTAACTTGCAAACCCAAAAAGAACGTCATTTCACCCATCGCACTCATCTCGAATCGATCTTGCATCACCTTCTCAAATTCCTTGCATAAATTATCATCGGTAGAACCAAAGATAATGTCATCGACGTATACATGTACCAACAGAAGATCTTCACCTTTTTCTTTGATGAAGAGGGTACAATCGATCAAACCCCGTCTAAAACCGTTGTTCAGCAGGTAGGTAGACAGTGTCTCATACCAGGCTCGAGGTGCTTGATGAAGACCATATAACGCTTTGTTAAGTAGTAAAACTCTGTCAGGATGTAATGGATCTTCAAACCCCGGTGGTTGCTCGACATATACTTCCTCTTCAACTACTCCGTGAAGAAATGCACTTTTAACATCCATCTGGTACACCTTGAATTTCTTGAAGGATGCGTAGGCTAGAAAGATTCTAATAGCCTCCAGACGTGCAACAGGTGCATACACTTCATTGTAGTCAATACCTTCTATCTGACTGAAGCCTTGAACAACTAACCTTGCTTTGTTTCGGACAACAATCCCACGGTCGTCCTTCTTGCACTTAAACACCCAACGAGTTCCGATCTTCTTGTAGTGATCGGGCCTATCAACCAATTTCCAAACGCCCAACTTCTCGAACTGCTGAAGTTCTTCTTGCATGGCTTCCACCCAGGAATCATCTTTCAATGCCTCCTTCCAAGATCTAGGCTCTTCTTGGCTAACATAGCAGGCGAAAGACCAATCATTTTGTTGTCCCGATTCTCGTATCTCAGCATACAAGCCAGCATTTTCGTTATTTCTGATTTGATTCCTTGTCCTTACACCACTGAGAACATCACCTATAATATTCTGCTGAGGATGAATGTTATGAATTCGGGTTTCAGGAACTAGAGGAATTTCAACATTGGTCCTCAAGTTATTGAAATTTAAATTCCCGAAATCATTCTGAAGCTGTTGAGTTGTAGAAGATGATGCATTTTCTTCTTGGACAATTGGCGCAGACACTGGATCCGTTGCTTCTGAAGTACCTTGAACCGGACCCCGTGCTTCATCATCATTTGCATCAACATACTCCTCATCTTCCGATGACAAATTGTAGTCGACAGCATCATTGAACACCTCATTTGAAACGAGATTGTTGACAGAAGAAGATGCTTGTGAGTTAACAATGATTGGGCGAGCTAACTGAGAGCCAGTCGCATTCTCGCTTTCAGACAACATTTGAGCAATTGCATTGTCATCATCAAATGTCGGCAGATTGAATGAGTCGAAAAGACCATCATAATCGAACATCCATGGATCTCCAGAAGGCTTCGGTGGATTAGAATATCTTTGAACTCTTACTTCACCCCACTCTTCAATCTTCTTGGTAGTCAGGTTCCATACTCGCAGATTAGGAGTAGCATACCCAAGGAAGTAACCTTCGATAGCTTTGGCACCAAACTTCCCGTCAGGCTCAATCATGGTACATGGTGCACCAAAAGGTTCTAGATATTCTAAGTCAGGAGTCTTCTTGTGTAGAAGTTCGAAGCACGTTTTGCCATGTCTTTTCACTGTGAGAACCCTGTTTAACGTGTAGCAAGCCGAGGCAACAGCTTCAGTCCAGAATCGAACTGGAAGCTGAGACTCAACCAACATGGTTCTTGCAGTCTCAATTAAGGTTCTGTTCTTTCTTTCAGCGACTCCGTTTTGTTGTGGCGTGTACCGAGAGCTGTATTCATGAAGGATTCCTTTTGCAGTGCAAAATTCATCCATAACCCTGTTTTTGAACTCGGTTCCGTTGTCGCTTCGAATTCACCTCACCTTTAGATTATAAAGATTTTCCAACAAGGTGATCAAATTCTTTAGAATTTCTGGAGTCTCGCTCTTGTGGACCATGAAATCAACCCATGAAAATCTTGAATAGTCATCAGTGACTACCAAGCAGAAAACTTCCCCGTGCACACTCTTGTGTTTGACTGGGCCGAAAAGGTCCATATGCAGACGTTCGAGTGGCATGTTTACAGTGTTAACCTTCTTCAATGGATGTGATTTCTTGATCTGCTTCCCTTTCTGACACGGCACACAGACATCTTGAAGTTGAAAATTCTTCACATTGACACCTCTCACCAGATTGTTTTTGACAAGGTGATTCATTTTTCTGAGGTGAATATGACCCATCCGTTTGTGCCAAGAGATCGTCTCCTTTTCAGTGGCTTTTGAAATAAAGCAAGTAACTTGTTTGGACTTGGTTATTGCTTGGCTCATATCGAGGACATACAAATCATTAACTCTTGGTGCTGATAAGAGAATCCATTCTTCGGGAATCTTGAATCCTGGCTTCAGCACATAACAACCGGCATCATCAAAATGCACGGTGAACTTCTTGTCGCAGATCTGAGAAACACTCAGGAGATTGTGATCCAACTGTTGCACATAATTGATTTTATCGAAACTCACAACTCCATTTGAGATCATTCCCTCGCCGGTGATATACCCTCCTTTGTCTCCAGCAAACACAACATATCCTCCTCTTATACTTCGCACATCGAAAAGAAGACGATAGTCGCCCGTCATGTGCCTGGAAGCCCCACTATCAACAATCCAATGACTATTAATAGTTCCTCCTGGAGCCGCCTGCACATGCAATTAACTTATCAGTTTGAGAGGGGGACCCAAGCCTTTGTGGACTTGGGTCGTCCTTGATCATCAAGGAAAGTGATTTCAATCACTTGATGATTAGGAAAAAGAACCTGTGGTGCTCCCCCTGATTGAATTACCTGCTTTTGCTTCCAAGCTGTTTGTCCTTTACCAGTATTTGAATTTATTGTTTTAGCATTTACTGGTTTTACAGTTTCAGATTTTGCTTGTACAGGTTTTTCTTCTTTGACCTCTGATTTTAAGGCCTTTTCAATTACCTTTTGATTCTTTTGCTTTAACTTCTTTTCCCTTTCTTTCAAGACACGTGGGTCTTGTTTCGGGGAAACTGATCGTTTTCGGTAATCGATTTCTTGGGGAGCACTCGTTTTTTACTTCAGCTTTTGCACGTGTGGGCAATATCTTACAATATGCCCAACTGTCCCACATTCAAAACATGTTCTCCGCTCTACAAACTTCGGAGAAACATGTTGATGACCAGACGGAGAACCAGACAATGAACTTTGTGATCTAGACGTGCTTGGACCTAAATCACATCCGTTGGTGTGTTGGGTGTAATTATTCTGATCATTTCGTTTTAAAATTCTAAATTGTTTTATAAACTCAAGGTTAGATTTATCCTGAAATGTTTCAAGTTTGTCTGAACCCGTGGATCCAACAAAGTTCATTTTCGGTCCTCGTTTCTTAACAGGAGCTCTTTTGTTTTGCACCTTTTGTTGTTGAACCTTAGGTTGCTCAACCTTTGATTGTTGAATTTTAGGTTGTGCAGCCTTAGGTTGAGTAGCCTTAGACTGTTCAACTTTAGGTTGTTGAACCTTTGGTTGTTCAGTCTTAGGCTGCTGAACTTTAGGTGCTTGAACATTCTTGTTCTGAGCCTTCTTTCCCTGTACCTTACCCTTTCCGGAGTTGACTTGTTGTTTTCACTCAATTGGTAGTTTTTGGTTTCCGTATTGTTTTCTAATTTGTTCACACGGAATTGGATCACATTGAGCGACGGTAACTTTGCCACTTTTGTTCCCCAAAAACTTATCAGTGCATCCTTCAAAAATTTGCTCAATTAAATCTTGATTTACGTTTTTAAGTGGAAAATCTTTGTTAGAGTAGATTTTGCTATCTCCTTTGAGCGTGTACAACAAGTTATTCTCTTCACGGCTAGATACAAGGGACTCCATTGCTTTTGACATTTCAGTCTTACTCGGTTTCACTGGTGGATCACACAGGATGTGATTCTCGATTGGAATATCTGTTGTAACCGAGTTAGACTGTTGTTTCACAATTTCTTCAGATTCATCATCCGAAGAATCAGCATCCTCAACAATGGGAGGACTCTGTTCCTTAACACACGATGAATCTGTCACACTCTCAGATTCTGATTGACCCGAGGATGATGTACCAGTTGTGAACCCGAGGCCTGCTGCAAAGTCATCTAGGCCGAGTGGCACATTAGGTTCAAAACGGGGCATATCCTCGTCATCAGGCAATTTGGAGTAATTGTGATTCATTGGGGGAGGACATGATTTGAATCCAATACATATTTTATCCCCCTTTTTCTTTTGAACGTCAATGATGTGATCCAATACATAGCGGGAATTGGAATAGCTTTCCAGTTTCTGCTTAATTGTCTCACATTCACATCGAGCTGTTGCCAACTCTACCATTTGCTTTTCAATTGTGTCAATAAGATTATTGTTAGCATGTTGTTTTCGCAAAACAGCCTTTTGTAATTCTGAAACATCATGTTTTAATGACGCAATTGTTGCTTTAAATTCCTTTTCATTTCTGGTTAAAAACAAGTTAGCTTCAGTTGCTTTAGAAAGATCTACAATCAATTCTTGATTGTGTTTGTATGTGATTTCAAACTGACTTTCCTTTTCAGCATATTTTAAACACTTTGCACATTCAATAGGAACAGAAATAGAGTCAGAATTAGTATCACATACCTGAGAAGTCTGACCTTCTACGTGAGCCATAAAGGCTGTATGAAAAGAAAAAGATCCATCTTCAGAGAAGAACTGAGCAAGCTTCTCGGAAGTTCCAGCAGATTTCTGGCAAAGAATAGATCTCCTCTTGCATAAAGCTTCAGCTTCAGCCAAAAGTTCATCAACTTCCAAATCTAAAGCATCACTTGATAAATCACCAGCATCAAGTGATTCCCCATCCATGCTCCCACTATAACCCGAACTATCTTCATCTTCTGAAGATTCACCAGCAGACATGGGTTCTACTACCTTCTCAATCACTTTAGCATAACATGCTGTTCCACCATTTCCTCCTTCTCCAAGCTGAAGGTTCCAATTGCAGATTTCATCAGCTTGAACAACCAATCCTCTGTGGGGATTAGTGTTTGTGGATCCAGATGCATTTCCTCCAACGGGAACTATTGATCTGTCAGAATTGTTGTTCGGTTGCTGTTGTGGCTGTCCTTGATTCCTGAAGGGATTCTGATTTCCTTGCTTAGGTGGCTTCTGACACTCCCGCTTGAAGTGACCCTTTTCACCACAATTGAAGCAAGTGACAGCATTCTTATCAAAACCATACTTGGTGTTGTTGTTGCTATTCAAGTTGGTTCTCCCCGTCCTTTCCATAAACTCCTTTGCTCTTCGAATTGCACTAGCAAGAGCCCATTTGATATCCATCATTTCAAACTCTTCTCTATCCACTTGCTGATAATCTTCATTGGTTAGATTGATATTCCCAATCTGACCTGCGACCAATCCACAATAAGCACTAACCAAGGTGTTCAACATCTCCATATGCTCCTTGGCTATTTCGACACTGACTTTGGAAAAGTTGGAAGTGTCTAATCTGACTGTGTTCGGATTGGAAGTGGCTTGAAAGTTTGAAGAGCTTCCATAAAACCCTTGCTGTTGCGGTTGTTGCTGCTGAGCTCTGCTTGGGTCTAAGAAAGGCGGTGGTGTGAATTGCTGAGCTGTCGGTTGCACATCCTGTCGTAGAGAAGAAGAATCTGGTCTTGAATACATCATGTATGCTGAAGGATCAAACTGATTTGTTGTGGAAGGTCCGGTGTTTGAGATGAAGGCTGTTTGAAGCTTCGCATGTTGAGAGGCTGGTTTTTCTCCACTGATACCTCCTGCAATCCCATAGTACATCTCTGGATTTTGAGGAGTTAGTGTTCTTTTTACCTTAAGCTTTTCTTCTACATCCTTGTTCTCCAATTTTTGAATTAACTCATAAACGGTGATTGTGTCTAGAACACCATTTTCTTTGAGAATTTCAAGATAACTGCTCCACTTTGCTGGTAAGCTATCAGCGAATCTCTTCACCGTTTCTTGTGGAGTGGCAGTGACTCTAAAAGCAAACATCTCGCTCAACAAGTGATGGAACCTTGTAGATAACTCTGCCAAAGTCTCATTCTCCATACACGTGAAACCTTCAAACTCTTTCTTCAGTAATTCTTGCTTGATCTTTCTAGATTGAGCATTTCCTTCACATCGTAACGTGAGCATATCCCACAAGCTTTTAGTAGTCGTGCAGTAAACAAACTGGTGGTAAATGTCTCTGTGAAGAGCTTGTGTGAGAATCATGAATGCTTTCTTTTCTAACTCAAATTTCTTCTTATCATCTTCAGACATAGTGCTGTAAGTTTGTGGATTAGATCCTGCAACTTCCAAATCATTGTCAAATGCGGTGAAGAAGCACATCCATAGATCTTGACCTTGCCCCTGAACATAAGTTCTCAGCCTTTCTTTCCACCATCCCCAATCATTGATGTGATTTAGCTTTGGCGGTTTTGTGCTTGTACCAGTTTCACTGTCGTTCTGCATCATAGCTTGAATGCTGCTGCTTTGATTTGTGACCAATGCCCATTGATTTGCAGTTATCATTGCAGCTTGAGGTGGGGCAATAGCCTGCATCCATGCAGTTTTGTTGAAATCTGACGTAGATTGCGTAGCTGATGATTGCGTAGCTGATGATTGTGGAGTCAAAGTTGTTTGAGTCCACGCAGTTGGATCCCACTGACCGTTTGTTCCCATTTTGTAAAGAAAATTAATATATTAAGTGAAAATTGATTTAAAATTTGAAAAACAAGTTTTCCCTTTTTAAAAATTTAATTTTCACAAACTATGTTAATATCTCGAATGATAACAACCAGTCGAAGGATCCTTGAAAAACACACACTTGTTAAACTTAAACAGACTAGAATCGAAGGAACAGAACTTGTTCGAAGGATCAACAGTGTTCGAAAGATCACTGTTGAGTTTCGAACAATGATTTCGAAAGACTCTCCAATCGAAGGATCCTTGTCTTTCGAATAAGACCTGTAGATCGATAGATATATCCTTCGAAAAGATTCCTTGGATCGAAGGATAAGTCACAGACTTCGAAGGATGTTCGAAGGATGATTATCTATCGAACCTCCTTTGATCGAAAGATGATCTTTCGACTTCGAAGGATATCCTTCGATCTGCACTGACACAGTTGACAAAAGTTGACAGGTTGGTGAAAAGGTGATTGGTTGGTAAGAACTTTTGGCAGAAGGTATGTTCAGACCATACTTTCTGCCAACCCAGATTTGACCAATAAAATATTGCCTAAAAAGAAGGTTCTTATCCAGAAACCGGTCACCGGAGTAAGCCGGAATTTGGCCGGAAATGACTAAACTTCTTAAAAACAAGGTTTTAAGTTACCCAACCCGACCTTTAACACACCCGGTTAGTTTAGAACACGTTTTTACGTCAAGAAATGTGAGAAAAACACTAAAAACAGATGCTAAACCATGTGAGTTTTTGTCCAAACACTCCAAAGTCTTGTATAAACTCGGTTTTTTTAACAAGGAAAAGAGCCACGGCTCTGATACCACTTGTAGGTCCCTCGGAGGTTGAGGTTAAACCTTATCCTTGTTAAGTTTAACACACTAGCAAGTGCGGAATCCAAGCTAGAATGCAAACCGGTAGTTTATATGAGAACACAAGCTACAAAGTGAAAGGTAGACACACAAGATATCAAAGTTTTCTCTTGTATTTCAGTGGACACGGTTACAGCCCTTGACCAAACTGAAAATACGCTCTCAACAAGACTAAGTTCACTCACATTATGAAGTGAACACATTACATGAGTATATATATCCATCACAGGTCGTCTGGTCGAAGGATCAGATAGTCAGATCGAAAGATCATCTATCGAACTGAAAACTATCGAAGGATCCACATGTACCTCGAAGGATGATATCCTTCGAGGTCCATCTATATCCATCGAAGGTTTATCCTTCGAGCTCATCGAAGGATATAAACAATCCTTCGATGACTCATCCTTCGACCCAGACAACTTACAACCAGGTTCTAACTGTTTGGTCAAAGTCAAACCAGGAGGATGGTTGACTTGGTCAAACTTACATCAAAACACCTATTAACAAACATAAGACGTATACAAGACTAACAAAAGACATCGTTTTATATCATAACAAAATACAGACAAAGTACAGACACAAGTGCACCAACAATAACTTTTTAAAAAAAAAATTACACCATAATAACGAGCATTTTTTTATCTTTAATATGAGTACCATATTGCTATACTTATATAGAGAAAAAAATATGTTTCGATCAGATGTACATGCTGAATGGTGTTATATACTTGCTGAATTGTGTTATATACATGCTAAATGGTTTATATACTTACTGAATGGTGTTATATATTTGCTGAATGGTGTTATATACTTGCTGAATGGTGTTATATACTTACTGAATGGTGTTATATACTTGCTGAATGGTGTTATATACTTACTGAATGCTGAATGGTGTTATATACTTGCTGAATGATGTTATATACTTCCTATAATTAAGGTGGCGGTTATGGGAAGTTTTTAATTAATTGAATTAATGATAAAATTACTTGTTTACCCTTTTCAATTAATTTAGATCTAATGGCTGATATTCTTTCTTACCTTTCTCACACTTTTGGTCTTTTTTACAATAACCTTACCCTATATATATATATATATATATATATATATATATATATATATATATATATATATATATATATATATATATATATATATATATATATATATATATATATATATATATGTATGTATGCTGTCACACCCTGGCTTTTGCGGAAGCGTGGGTTATTTGGTGTGACTTCTTAATACCATAGCAACAATCACAACAATGCTATATGATAAAAATACGAGATGTTCATCCATTAAAAATAGTGAGAAAATACCACAATATCATTGTTTAGAAACATCGACATTTGAATTAAGTTACAAACCACAAATTATTTAAAACATTTTCATAGGACACCAAAAGACTTTAAATAAGACGAGGTTTAGAGATATGTAACCCGTCCAGGAATAGGTTACACTTCTCAAACTTCACAGCTTTGGATGACATCTATTTATCCAATGCAGCTAGACACATGCATACCCTGCCAGATCCTGCTAGTTCCCTGAAATACATGTAGTTTGAAAAATCAACAAAAGGTTGAGCGAGTTCATGTGTAAGTCTGTGTGTATAAGCCTTTAAAATATGTCTTGTGTGTATAAATGTCCCTTTGTAACGATGTATGTATAATCCTTTGTAAACAGTGTATGAAAGTCCCTGGTATGTAGCAATAAGGAAATAAAGAGATCACCAATGGTTTGCAAGGCCATTGATATGTGTGAAATGCAGTAGGAAGACTCAAACCTAGCAAATTTGTGCGTCGGGCTCAAAGTCACCCCATGGTCCGTACTGTGGACTCAGGAGCTGGGCTCGCTACACCCAAATAGATCTACCGCTCATGACCCTCGGTCCTACAACGAGGATTAATGGCCTTAAGTTCCACCTACCCACTCACATGATCTAAGTAGTAAACCCTCCTTAAGCTAACCATACCATGTATAAAATGTCTGTAATAATTGTAACATGTATTCCACCCCCGAAGTATAAAACTGAAAACTGTTAAGAGAAAAGGGGGACATGAACTCACTTGTCTGTAAACATTTAATAACATGTACTTCACCCCCGAAGTTATAAAACTGAAAACAGTTAAAAGAAAAGGGGGACATGAACTCACACCATGTATAAAAATGTCTGTAAGTGTCTGTAATAATTGTAACATGTATTCCACCCCCGAAGTATAAAACTGAAAACAGTTAAGAGAAAAGGGGGAACATGAACTCACCTTGATTTTGAGTAAGTCCAAATAAATATGCTAATGTGAGAGTTCTTGGGAATAATATTCCACGTCACTCTAATTGATTGAACATGCAATAATATGGAATATGTATCAACAATAATGTTTAATCGAATGAGCGGAGATCCTAAATCTATAGGATTCGGTAGTGTTTTGTCTAAAAGAAATAATGTGATAATTATATAACTAATTATCAAAAATAATTAATTTAAATCAGAATAATTAAAATCACATTTTTAATTATTTGAACTTGAATATTACTGATTTAAAATAATTATTATGGCCTTTGAATCATTTTAAATAAATAAAATGAATTAAAATGATTATGATAACAATAAATAAGTTTATATAAGTTTAATTATCTAAATAATTAAACATAATAAAAATTCAGATTCTAAATTTATATAAATTCAGAATAATGCATATTTTGTCATAAGAATAATTTTGGATCAAAATCATATAGTTATATAATTTAATTACATTAAATTAAACTATATAAATAAGTATAAATACTGATTTATTTATATAAATATCAAATTTATATAAAATACGAGCAACAGTATTATTTTTGTAAAGATTATTTCTTGAAATAATTTGTGTAAAAATTTCAGTAATTAACTCATAAAAATCGATTTATTATAATTTTGCAAAGATTAAACTATTTTTAATTTATAAAAAATAGTTTTATAAACATTTTGACTAACAAAATATTTTTAATAAATGAATCAGTAATTAAAGTATATCAGATAAAATTTTCGGACTTAAACTGATTAAAATCAATTTAATATGAATTATTGAAAAATATGTTAAATAAAAGGAATTAAATAAAACTACTATTCATCTTCTTCCTCAAAACTGGTCAACGAAAGTCAACAGGCCCGATTACTCGATCAAAACTGAACCATATTCAAATTAAATTTACAGGAATGTTAAAAGAGTAATAACATACCGATTGGACAACTAAAATCGATCCGGTATCGATCGGAGGTGCGGTTCCGGCTAAATCCGGCGATGAAGAACAGAAAACGAACAGAGGGTATTTCGATGGTGTTAAAGTGTTTTGAAGGGTCAGTGAGGTTCGAAATTGTTCAAGGAAACTTATAACATTTATCAGTTAAATCGAATCCGACACAAATTAGTGGGTTGATTCCACTTTAAATTTTTTTAAACAAAAGTTCCGATTTAAATCGGTTGGCACGAAATAATGTCGGTTAATTGCTTTAATGAGTTGTCAAAGTGATTGGGGACCATTGTGGTTTACTTTCGGCGGATTAAACAATGTGTTGGTGGATTTCGGATCCAAAGCCGGCGATGACAGGCTGTTCCGGTTGAGAAAAATAATTAATATATAGATCTAATTTGTGTGTAAATATATATAACTTCCTAGAATAACCGGATGAGGCATGCCCGGCCGAGTGGTTAAGTTGTTGTTTGTTTGTTCGAGAGGTCGCGAGTTCGAAACCAGCAAAGGCCGGTTCTCACCCAGAAGACCCCTTTTTGACCGATTTAATTGAAATTTACACTTAGGTCCCTGAGGTTTCGTTTTGTACAAAAATGGCCCTTAAAGTTTCTAGAAATGTCACAAATGGTCCCTGTAACAGTTAACTTACTTAACTAACTAGGTTAGTCTTTAAATTAAGAAACCCTTGTATAATACTTAACCCGGTTAGACTTTAAGGTTAAGAATAGTTTAATAAATGACTGTTTTGGTCCCTGAATTAGTTAACTGAGTAGATTAACTAGGTTAGTTATCAAAATAGAAATCCTTATATAAAAAGTAACCCGGTTAGTGTATTTAGGTTAAAACAGTTTCTAAAATGGCAAAAGCAGTCCCTGAAATACTAGTTTAAGGAAATGACCAAATGGACCCTGAACTTTTATTTCAAAACTATATATTTATTTCTTTATAAAATAAGTTTCCAAAACTTACAAAAAGAACCCCAAAACTTATAGTTTGAAGTAATTGCACTTTAACCCTTGTATTTATATAGTTTCAAAAATAACAATTTAGTCCCTAAACTTTATACTTTCAAATAACGACGGTTTTAGTCCTCGATGTTTTCTAGCAAGTTTCAAAGAATGTCAAATAGGTCCCTCAACCTATTGTTTGGCTATGTGTTGGCATTGTCAACATGTTTCTAAGTTATCCGTTCCGTGTGTTAACTGTGTTTTGTGCATCAAGTTTATTACTCAAGCTTGTGTGTAATAAATGGAGTGACTGTATAAAATATGATGCATGTGTATGTACGATATAAAAAAAATCATAGAGCAGTTTAAACTGTCAGTTGTAATCAAGCACAGTCATTAAGTACGTAATTAAAATTAATTACAGTACCTGTAATTTTGAGGGTTGTCACATTCTCCCCCCGTTAAGAAAATTTCGTCCCAAAATTTATTCGAAAGAGATCATAGAATGAAATTGTAATGATTAACAATATAAGCAAGTCATTGTTTGGTGCTGATAATTTTGAGGAAATTATCATTGTATAGAAATTATTTTGCATGGCACTATGTTATGCTGGATTTGTAATGTAAACATTATGCAAACAATCGTGTGTACAAATGAGCAAAAAACGGATAATCACATAACCACATAATGTTTTTATATGCCACCTTACTTAACAAGGCTCACTATGATTCTTATGCATCGAACCCCGTAATTAAGTGTGCACCCAAAATTACGCGTTTCGTTGCATGGTCCACATAGCACTTCCAGTTAAGTGAGAAACCATAAAATTGACGTATTGTTTTAATCAAATAAGCATCAATATTGCACAACATCAATTGAATCAAAACGTATTTCAAATTCGTAATGATAGCGTCGTTTGTTTTGTATACAACAAAATTAGTCGTAGGTATTTCATTCAAGCACAATGAAATTTTGTTTCACATAAATCAAACTAATAGTATGCATTATAAACTAAGCATGGATTGTCATAAACAATGTAAGTTTATTGTGAGGCTGTACTAAGAGTACATGTGTTCGTAATTTGTGCATTCAGTATCAATATACGAAGCAAACTGTATTTATAAATGTTTACCAGACATGCTAGGTCAATATACAAAGTAAAGATGTATTTACCAAGCATAAAGTTCCTTAAGCAAAATTTCACATTAGCAATGATAGCATTGTTTGTTTGACAGCCTATTGAACAAATTTACATTTGAAATAAATCATGTAATGGATCAAATTCAGGATTATAAGGTGGTGGAAGTGGTAGAGGCAGTTGCATATGATTAGTTATTTGTATCAGCATGCTTTCCAACCTTTGATTTCTTTCTGCCAACCATCTTATTTGTTGAGACAAATTTTGAACTTGATTGTTTAACCTAGTCACTTCGTCTCCCAATGAATCTGGAGGTAGATTCATTTGAGGCATCGTACTTGGGCCTGCCATATCAGTTGGTGGCAGTTGTTCTACTTCGTTCAACAGTGACTGGAAAGAATGTGGCATTAATTGTGCTTGCAAAAAGGGTTTTGATTCTAACTGCTCTTGAGTCACCATGTTTTCATCAAACCAAGTTCCTTGTATCATTGAATTTTCCTCGAAAGGTAACGGTGGGAAGCTTGGTAAGACGTTCGGTATTAAAGGTTGGGGTAAGTTAGTTGTAATAGGTTCTTGTATGTATGGCAGCAGTGGTTGCATATCAAACCGATAAAAAGACGGTTGAGGAAACTGCAAAAATGATTGTTGTAAATTTTGTGGGAAGGTATTCTCTAAGATAACTGGAGCTCCCTCCAACTGTGATGATTGTGTTAGTGTACCAATATGAACAGAGGTTAGCCTCATGGTGTAAGGATTTACAATCCCAGGTGCCTTTGGTGGAGATAATCCCTGGATAATCTGATCACTTAAGACACCTAATGATTGTGCTATTTTTGTAATGTAAGACCCTCCCATGAGACTTCTCAGAGGATTTGAATGCTGACTAGAAAAATATTCAGCAAGTTCGTGGGCAATATTACAGGGAACTTGCTCAAAAATACTATACAAATAGAAAAGTTCGATTGTTTTAACTCTGTGTAGATTATGTTTGCGCCCCGTGATAGTGTGGGCTAAAACACGGTGCATATATTGATAACAAGGGTCTATGAAGCTTGTAGAATTATTGTTGATACACCATTCTTTTAATGAATGGTATTGCCAATAATTTACCATATTCATGGAGGAACCAGATGTTGATGCCTCCGTAAAAATAGGTTGTTTGACTTCTTCATCTATATATATGCCCAGATGAACTGCGAATTCTGTTAATGACATAGTATGAAGTTGCCCACAAAGTTGAAAATGAATGGATTCATTGGTAAGATTTTCATTAGATTTGTAATAGAAAGTGGACGAGAACTCATACACTAGTTCATCATATGATGGTTCTAGGATGTCGAAGAAACGGCGCCAAGGTGTATTAGGTTGTAGTGATCTTGCCAGCAAACCACTGAAATCAAACATTCCTATTCGTTGCCAATCAATACTGCTAATAGCAAGAACTTCTTTATACTTGAGTTTTTGATACCTCTCTTGATAGTGTAAAGTAGTAAACTGAAGGAAAGGATGAATTTTTGCTGCATTTGAAGATTCAGCATATGCTGTTGGGAGATTTGCCATTTGGATATGGGGTTTTGTTGAACTAAGAAAGGTTTGGGTATGTGTTGAATTATATCAGAAGTTTGTAGTTCTTGTGTAGATTAGCTCGTGTAGTGAATTTCTTATATAGATAAGGAGATTCCGGATTACACCATGTGATCGGTTAGTGCTTCCATGCTACGTTCTGCAGCTAGTTTGAAAATTTGAATCTGACAGGTATGGTCTCGAGAAAATTTTGAAACTTTGAAAAGGAGGGAATCGTATCGTAATAAATTGATAGTAGTACAACGTAGATCGAAAAAAACTTGGATGTTCTGAAACGGAGAAAAGAAAAAAAAATCCTTTTGAATTAGGGTAACATGCCTTGAGCCGATAGGCATACTGTACTCTCATCGGTAGTTCCCAGGTAAGCAAAAGTGTGTTTCGTCATGGAGGCATTTTCTGAAGGAAAGATTATAGTGATTTCATAATGGGGTAATGTAGTTTCATAAAATCAATGAGGATCAAAGAAAACACGTAACAAGATGGATATCATTTATTCCACGAATAAATGACATCAATGACAAGTAGCTGGGTTCTTATAACTTGATGAAGTCATGCTTTAGCCTATAAGTGGATACTCACCCCAAGAATCCCCAGGTAAGCACAACTGGTCTCGCGTCTGATGAGATTTATACGAAGTGCTTGCCTAGACAGAAAACTCAGAATACAGGCATCCACCCTTCCAGATTGCACGAGTTCGTTATTAGCGCCCAAGACTTCGATGAGAATTAAAAAAAAAATTCAGAAGAGATTTTGAAAATAACCACCTAAGGATAGGTGATGAGCATTTGCAAAGTCTAAAGATGAGGTCTGTGGTGACAAGGCATTGGTTACAAAAGATAAGGATAGTCAAAAGCAAAGATAACGGAAGAGTTTGCTAATTGAAAATTGTCCTAGGTAGTTATAGTCTAGGTCAAAAGTAATTTCTAATAACCTAAATCCCTATAACCATGGCTCTGTTGCTTGACAACCAATCCATCCCTACTACCACATCGAGGCTTGACTAGCAGTAAGTCTAATGTAAGCTCGTTTTCTCCCAGCTTTATCACGCATCCTCTGATGACTTCATTCGTTTCCACTAGCTTCCCATTAGCCAGTTCAATTGAGTACGGAATGTCTAACTTACTAGTAGTTAACCTAAGTATTTTCTTAGATTCTAGCGATATAAAACTATAGTCGGCACCAGTGTCATAGTAAGTATAGTAAGTAAGTAATATGCGTATGTAATAACACAATAACTCATAACATCCCATGTCATAGCATAAAATAATCCAACAATGCATGTAAGTCACAATCAATGTAAGTAAGTAATCATCATAGTCTTCCCAAGATTATCCCACCCAGTCTCTAAGACTAACTCCCTAGTTTCTCAAACTAGCTCCCTGGCCTCTAAGACCAAACCTCCCAGTCTCTAAGACTAACCATCCCCAATCTCTAAGATTGAATCCCTCAGTCTCTAAGACTGAACCTCCCCAGCCTCTAAGGATGTACTCCCTCAGTCTCTAAGACTGAAATATAAATTTTTGGAAATGTGTATTAGTGCCTTTTGTTTGTAAAAATGTTTGTGCCCTGGATCTGGACGTTTAATGTATGCAATGTAAAAATGTTTGAAAACATTTTCGTGAGAGCCCTAGTGATCATAGTCTAGACTCGAGAATGAATCCTAGTTCGCTATGATCGAGGCTCTGATACCAAGCTGTCACACCCTGGCTTTTGCGGAAGCGTGGGTTATTTGGTGTGACTTCTTAATACCATAGCAACAATCACAACAATGCTATATGATAAAAATACGAGATGTTCATCCATTAAAAATAGTGAGAAAATACCACAATATCATTGTTTAGAAACATCGACATTTGAATTAAGTTACAAACCACAAATTATTTAAAACATTTTCATAGGACACCAAAAGACTTTAAATAAGACGAGGTTTAGAGATATGTAACCCGTCCAGGAATAGGTTACACTTCTCAAACTTCACAGCTTTGGATGACATCTATTTATCCAACGCAGCTAGACACATGCATACCCTGCCAGATCCTGCTAGTTCCCTGAAATACATGTAGTTTGAAAAATCAACAAAAGGTTGAGCGAGTTCATGTGTAAGTCTGTGTGTATAAGCCTTTAAAATATGTCTTGTGTGTATAAATGTCCCTTTGTAACGATGTATGTATAATCCTTTGTAAACAGTGTATGAAAGTCCCTGGTATGTAGCAATAAGGAAATAAAGAGATCACCAATGGTTTGCAAGGCCATTGATATGTGTGAAATGCAGTAGGAAGACTCAAACCTAGCAAATTTGTGCGTCGGGCTCAAAGTCACCCCATGGTCCGTACTGTGGACTCAGGAGCTGGGCTCGTTACACCCAAATAGATCTACCGCTCATGACCCTCGGTCCTACAACGAGGATTAATGGCCTTAAGTTCCACCTACCCACTCACATGATCTAAGTAGTAAACCCTCCTTAAGCTAACCATACCATGTATAAAATGTCTGTAATAATTGTAACATGTATTCCACCCCCGAAGTATAAAACTGAAAACTGTTAAGAGAAAAGGGGGACATGAACTCACTTGTCTGTAAACATTTAATAACATGTACTTCACCCCCGAAGTTATAAAACTGAAAACAGTTAAAAGAAAAGGGGGACATGAACTCACACCATGTATAAAAATGTCTGTAAGTGTCTGTAATAATTGTAACATGTATTCCACCCCCGAAGTATAAAACTGAAAACAGTTAAGAGAAAAGGGGGAACATGAACTCACCTTGATTTTGAGTAAGTCCAAATAAATATGCTAATGTGAGAGTTCTTGGGAATAATATTCCACGTCACTCTAATTGATTGAACATGCAATAATATGGAATATGTGTAACAACTGTGCTTGTAATCACTATGAACAGTTCTGTTATCAATAAAACAATGTTATTTGATCCCAATGTTTGTTTTGTTATGTTATACATTTTTCATGTTTTGACTTTTATGTAATTTCAAACTCTACATCGCTTTCTGGAGAGTTATACGCAAACTAGTGCGTAAACGTACTCAGTTTAATGCGAGAAATACTCCGGAACATCAACATATACTCAACATACCTTAAATAACCTTTACATAACTTAGAAATAAGTTTTGAAGGCTTTGGTATGGCAAAAACAGGTTAGTTCGCTTACAGGGACTAAATATGACAAACTGCGAAAGTATGTCAATTTGAACTGTAACGAACATTCCGGAACATGACCATAAGTTAAACACACCTTAAATATCCTTTGCATAGCTTAGAAATAGGCTTTGAGGGGTTTGGTGTGCTAAAATAAACTTTTGGAACATTCAGGGACTAAAAGTGTCAAAAAGTGCACAAGTTTGCATTTTCGCGCATAACTTACGTTCTGAATACATCCGGACATCCAAAAATTTATGAAAGCATGACTACATTATATTTTAGTGTTCGCCTTAAGAAAAATCCATTCGTTGCGTCATTTGGATCGTTTTTCGTGCTTGTGCGCATTTCGTCGTAATTAAGCGAACATCGCGTTCGTACGGCCAAACGAACCAACATCAGACATATTTTTGAACATGTTTTATGTCCACAATGTTTAGGCATCATTTTAGGGCCTTAAAGTTGGCTTTACGGGCCTTGGAAGTGCCGGAAATGAGCTTAAACACGTGCAGGGACCAAAACTGTAACTTCTGAAACTTATGCTGATCTGTGCAGGCCAGGCGGCCCGCCTCAGATTCTGTTAATTCCCACGCGGGCCGCGTCCGCCTTCTGGACCAGATTAACTGCATTAACAGCTGTTTGCAGCTGTTTTAACCACAACCACACACTCACCACTTGCCTAATCAGTTGATAAGGATGGTTTTTAACCACCATGAGTTTCCGACACTTGTACGGTTTGGATTAAGGCACGATATTCAACAAACGATCTTAACGGTTACCCGAAAACTATAAATACCCCACCCCCCCTTTGTTCATAATCACTAGAAACTTGATTTGAGAAACTCTAAGTTGAAACATTTGTTTCATACCTGAGATTTTTGAATCGAGTTTAGCATTCGGGGACCCTTCGTAAGTATTCTTTCGTTCTTTTCCTTATTTTACTGCTTTTCGAGTCAGAAAGTCAAACTTTGTTTGACTTTCAGCGTTGACCAGTAATGGTCAATGCGAAGTTCGTTAGAACTTCGCAACGTGATTGTAATCACGATGGTCATAGTCCCTTGGGACTATGCCTACTGATTACCACGTTGTCTAGGGTCGTAGGGTAAGCGATCTAATAAATCGCTTATACCTCGAACCCGACCCAGTTTGGTCGATCATTAGGATCCGACCAAACACATTAGGTGGCCATAGTAGGTAGGGAATAACCTTCCGAGGTTATACCCTATGGTCACATCGTTTAAGTAGTTGTATGATAGGTAGTTTATATGCCTTAGGTAAATTACCAGAATACCCTTTTCATGTATAATTGGTAATTAAGCATATGTAACCTAAACCTTTGTCACATAACTGATTATGTAACATGTTTAGGCATATAACACTTGTCATAGGGCTAGTTAGGCGGTCCAAACGCGTTTCACGCGCACGATGCGTTAAAGTAGCATAAGCTACCTAAACGGATCATAATGGGTCAGTAAGACATAGGTTAAGTTTCATTTAGCATGTAGGCTTTGTTAAACCATATCACGTGAGTTCCGACACTCATTTGGTTTACAAACCCTAATGCTACCCAGTCTTCCGAGATAGGTCCGGTTTATTAACATAGTTACCTATATTAGGTGCCGTTTGATTCCGAGATCTATAGCATTACTTGGTGGTTATCTTTTGACAACTGAGCAAATCTCAAGTGAGTACATAGACCCCTCTTTTACTATTTTCCAAACTGTTTTGGGGTGGAACACATGTGCCTACTTGTTACTTTCATGCTTTCCTGTTTTCACATCATATACATGCTATGTTCGTTAGTACATTATAGTACATGATTTCATTTCATCTTATGCTAGGTGTGCCCATTGTGTGCATTACTTAGTACATTGTTTTACATGACATTTCCTGCTAGGTGTGCCCATTGTGTGCATTACTTAGTACATTGTTTTACATGACATTTCACGCTATGTATGTTCATTTGATTACATACTTAGTGCATTGTTTTCACATGTTTACATTTTGGTATGACATTTGGTTTGTTTACATGGGACAATACATTCATTAACATTAGCTACGCCGTTCGTTAGTAGGTAGTGGTACCATAGGAATTGACAACTCCCGTTCCGGACGTCCCAGGGAAAGGGGATGAAAGGAATTACCGAATTCGTTGACATAAGACAGATAGACCTTTAATTTGTTTAAAGGGTTTATCACCACAGTCGCAAGGCTTGGATGTATGCATTTTCACAATACCGCATAAATGTTCATATTAAATAGTTGCATGCATTTACACAAAACATAGCCTTGATTTAAACGAAGTTTTACTTCAATACTTTGTCTTTGTGCATATGGTTTAGTTGAGACATTTCACTTGCCATACATGGATATTTGACATAGACATTTGACATGGATATTTGACATAAACATTTGACATGGATATTTGACATAGACATTTTGATATGATTTACATCTTGACATGAACACTTTGACATATTACCCAATACATTTGACAATTGATTTAAACATAGACTTCTTACATTGGTTGGTTTGGTTTGATTAAGTGATTAAGTAACGATGCGTGTGTAATATGATACAAGCATGGTGGATACGCCGCTGGTACTTCCTATATATAAGTGTTTGTATGGTATTATATGTCGTAACGTTATTTGAATCATTTCAGTTTGAGACATAGAACATTTTATACAAATAACATACTTTTCACAAGACATCGATTTACAAACAACTTATCTTATACAAACACATTTTTACTTGGTTATTTATTTAACCTGACATTTACTTATACATATCATCTGATCTTATTGTTTTCAAATGATTTACAAGACAAAGCAAATAACAAGGTTCATGACTAAACATTTTCTCAAACAAAAGTCATGAATCTTATTTTCACCAAACCTATGTATCTCACAGGCATTTTTATGCTGACGTACCTATTTTCACATGTGTTTTCAGGTGCTTTTCCATAGGATGTTGATCACGATACTAGGGCGGACCTGTGCCTTAGAAACTTTAAAAGAAGATAGACTATGTTTAATTATGTTCCGAACTCTTAAATTTCCTGTTTGAAACAATGTAACACCTTTGTTTATTAATAAAATACAACTTTGTATGCCATGGTTATGAAACAATTAATTCTGTTGCAACACTCCCCGATGTTTCCGCCGCGGTTGGTATGTTATACGCGGTCGGGGTGTGACAGAAGAGTTGGTATCAGAGCCAATGGTTATAGGGAATTAGGTTATTAGTAATGCTTTGACCTAGACTATAACTTTTCTAGGAACCTAACACAAGTTATCTTGTGTTTAGATCTTAAAACATGTACATCACCTATCCTTAGGTGATTAACAAAACAAGGAACCAAAATTTTTCCGAAACGATTTTTGAAAAACAATCATCTGTTTTTGAATAAATTTTTACAAGGTTTTGAACCCTCAATTGTAAGGTTTTGAACCCTCTGTTTTATGGTTTTGAACCCTTTTCAAGTTTGGTTTTTGGCCTTGTGCCTTCTAATTTTCAAAAATCCCGTCAAACGTTTTGGGTTTTAAATAATGTGAACATGTGCAAACTGGAAGGGTGAATGCCTGTATTCTGGGTTTTCTGTCTAGGCAAGCACTTCGTATACATCTCAACCAGACGCGAGACCAGTTGTGCTTACCTGGGAATTCCTGGGATGAGTGTTCACTTATAGGCGAGCATGTCTTCATTATACATTATTTTTGACCCATTTACTTTGATTAGTCACTGTGAGTCGTTTGTTTGCTTTGTGATACGGACGAATGACCACCATCTTTGCTTTTGTTGATTTTGTTTCATCTCATTCTCTTCATCCAATCATCTCACTCGTTTCTTTTCATGTTTTCCTCTTTTAGAATGCCTCCTCGACGCGAGAACCAGATAGCAACTGCCGAGCTGGCAGAAATTATTGCGCAGCAGATGGCTGCTCAGTTTCCAAATCTCTTTGCTCAATGGAATCAAGCCAACAACAACAACAATGTTCCATGCAAATACAAGGATTTTAACCAGGCTAAACCACTCAAGTTTAGTGGTTCTGAGGGAGCGACTGGGCTTCTTCAGTGGTTCGAGAGCATAGAGAATACTTTTCGCCATGTGCAGTGTCCGGATAATCGCAAGGTCGAGTTCTCCTCGAGCGTATTTCAGAAGAGGGCTTTGACATGGTGGAACGGGGTTATGAGAGACCGGGGTGCAGAAGTTGCTCTCGCACAGACATGGGCTGAACTTAGAGCCCTTATGATGAGGGAATTCTGTCCTCGCCATGAACAGCGAGCGTTGGAGAAAGAGTTTGATGTTTTGAAGCAAGATAGTGGTGAGCACAGGGCTTATACTGATCGGTTTGAAGAGTTGAGTTTGCTTTGCCCAACAATGGTCACCCCACTCGACAAGGCTATCGAGAGATACATCGATGGCCTACCTGACTCGGTACAAGACATTCTTACTGGTAGTAACCCTGCCACACTTCGTCAGGCGATCGAGTTATCTGCGACATTGACTGAGTCACAGATCCGGAAGAACAAGTTACACCGGAAGGGTGACAAGGGCAAGAAGCAGTCGGCTGACAAGGAAGATAGCAAGAAAGGTCAAAACTTGAATGGAAAGAACTCTGGTTCTTCAAAGAGGGCAAAGAAGCGTAAGGCTTCTCAAAATTTTGCTATCACTGCCCAAGCTAACCAGGCAGCTCCCAACCAACCCGCACAACCTCCAGCAAAGAAACCTTATACAGGGAATGCACCTTTGTGCAATAGATGCAACAGTCACCACCAGCCACAACTTCCATGTCGTTTCTGTACTAACTGTGGGAAATCAGGCCATCTCGCCAATGTTTGTCGATCTGCTCAGAATCCCGCGGTTCAGAACCCGGCTCAACAAGTTGCTCAGCCTCCTGCTCCGCAACAGGGTCAAGCTGCACGACCACAATACCCACCGAGTGCTTGTTACAATTGTGGGGATCTGACCCACTATAGAAACCGGTGCCCAAGGCTAGCCAACCAGAACCAGAACCAGAACCAGAATCAGGCTCCGGCTCGAGGCCAAGTTTTTAACATGAATGCCCAAGAGGCACAGGCTGACGATAATGTGGTGAACGGTACGTTCTTTATTAATAATCAGCCTGCATCTGTTCTTTTCGATTCTGGTGCCGATAAGAGTTTCGTGTCCTTGTCTTTTGAGCAAATGCTTCGCGTGTCTAGAACGAAACAAGGCAAATCTTTGACAGTAGAAGTTGCTAGTGGTGAACCCATTATTCTTGATTCTGTTCTTCACAACTGCCAGTTGAATCTTAACGACCATCTTTTTCCTATTGACCTCGCGCCTATGCAACTTGGAAGCTTCGACGTTATTGTGGGAATGGATTGGTTATCCAAGCATCACGCAGAGATAGTTTGTTCTAAGAAGATTGTTCGTGTGCCACTTTCGACAGGCGAGATCCTGCAGGTTCAAGGTGAGAAGCCTACCGGTGGTCTCAAACTAATGTCTTGTTTTAAAGCTCGGAAGTATCTGCAGAAGAACTATGTGGCTTTCTTAGCACATGTTACAGAAGATAAAGGCAAGGGAAAGGCTATTTCAGATATTCATGTCGTTCGGGATTATTCTGAAGTATTCCCTGAAGACTTACCTGGTCTACCTCCAGCACGCCAAGTCGAGTTCCGCATTGATCTCGTACCTGGTGCAAATCCCATTGCCAGAGCTCCATATCGTCTTGCACCGTCTGAGATGCAAGAGTTGTCTAAACAGCTTCAGGAGCTCTCTGACAAAGGTTTTATCCGTCCCAGCTTTTCACCTTGGGGTGCTCCAGTTCTTTTTGTCAAGAAGAAGGATGGATCCTTTAGGATGTGTATCGATTATCGTGAGCTTAACAAGCTTTCCATCAAGAATCGATATCCTCTACCTCGCATCGACGACCTCTTTGATCAGTTACAAGGTGCTTCTTATTTTTCGAAGATTGATCTGCGATCTGGATATCATCAACTTCGGGTGCAAGAAGAAGACATTCCGAAGACAGCATTCCGTACTCGTTATGGGCATTATGAATTCACAGTCATGCCATTCGGTTTGACTAATGCTCCAGCTGTTTTCATGGACTTAATGAATAGGGTCTGCAAACCTTATTTGGATCAGTTCGTCATTGTTTTTATTGACGACATCTTGATATACTCTAAGACGCGAGCTGACCACGAGCAACATCTTCGTCTTACCCTAGAACTCCTAAAGAAAGAACAACTTTTCGCCAAATTCTCCAAGTGCGAATTTTGGCTTAAAGAAGTTCAATTTTTGGGACACATTATCAACGAACGAGGTGTTCATGTAGATCCCTCCAAGATCAGTGCGATTAAGGATTGGGATACGCCTACTACTCCTACTGAAGTTCGTTCTTTTCTTGGTCTAGCGGGTTACTATCGCCGCTTCATTGAAAACTTCTCTAAGATTGCAGTTCCTCTAACTGCTCTAACTCAGAAGAAAATGCCCTTTTACTGGGGATTCAAACAAGAGGAAGCTTTTCAACACCTGAAGCAGAAGCTTTGCGATGCGCCTGTACTATCATTGCCTGAGGGTGATGATGATTTTGTCGTGTATTGTGATGCATCTAAATTGGGTCTTGGCTGTGTTCTGATGCAAAGGAACAAAGTCATAGCCTATGCATCAAGACAATTGAAGATACATGAGAAGAACTACACCACTCATGATCTTGAGTTGGGTGCAGTTGTTTTCGCTCTCAAGATCTGGAGACACTATTTGTATGGTACAAAATGCGTGGTTTTCACTGACCACAAAAGTCTTCAGCATATCTTCAACCAGAAAGAACTCAACATGAGACAGCGACGTTGGGTTGAGCTCTTAAACGATTATGACTGCGAAATTCGCTACCATCCTGGTAAGGCGAATGTCGTAGCTGATGCATTGAGTCGTAAGGAACGTACTAAGCTTCATTGTGTACGTGTTCAATCTGTTATTCAAGCTCGATCCGATATTCAAGCACGCATTTCTCAAGCTCAGCAATCTTGTGTTTCACAAGGTTTGATGGATAAGGAATTTCCCTATCACATAACACCTGCTCTTGAACTGAAGGACAATGGATCATATTACTTCATGGACCGTTTGTGGGTCCCAAGCCAGGATGATCTTCGTACCTTGCTTATGAATGAAGCCCATAAGTCTCGTTATTCTATTCATCCGGGCTCAGATAAAATGTATAAGGATCTTCGTATTCAGTATTGGTGGCCTGGCATGAAGAAAGACATTGCCTTATACGTATCCAAATGCCTTACTTGTCTCAAGGTTAAGGCTGAACATCAACGTCCTTCTGGTTTATTGGAGCAACCAGAGATCCCAGTTTGGAAATGGGAAAACATTACTATGGATCTTGTTACTAAACTCCCGCGTACAAAGAAAGGTCATGATGCCATCTGGGTAGTCGTTGATCGTCTTACAAAGTCAGCGCATTTCTTGCCAATCCGCGAGGATTTTCCTACTGACAGACTTGCTCAAATCTATGTAGATGAAATTGTAGCTCGACATGGTGTTCCTTTGAACATCATTTCTGACAGAGATGCTCGTTTCACTTCTCATTTTTGGAGAACCATGCAATCTGCCATGGGGACCCAACTTAATCTGAGCACAGCTTATCATCCGCAAACGGATGGTCAATCTGAGAGAACAATCCAGACTCTAGAGGATATGCTTAGAGCTTGTGTGATCGATTTTGGTGGTAGCTGGGATTCACATCTTAAATTGATTGAATTCTCCTACAACAACAGTTATCACACTAGCATCAAAATGGCTCCTTTCGAAGCTCTCTATGGTCGAAAATGTCGTTCACCAGTCTGCTGGAATGAGATTTGCGAGGCTCAACTTACTAGACCTGCCCTCATTTTAGAGACAACTGACAAGGTCAAGAAAGTTCGTGATAACCTTCAGGCAGCTAGAAGCCGTCAGAAGATTTACGCGGACCCAAAACGCAAAGCCTTGGAATTTCAAATCGGTGATCGAGTATTACTTAAGGTCTCACCTTGGAAAGGTGTGATCAGATTTGGAAAGAAAGGAAAACTTGCACCTAGATACGTTGGACCATTCAAGATCGTCGAAAGAATCGGAAAGGTAGCCTACAGACTTGAGTTACCTCCTGAACTGGGAAATGTTCATCCAACTTTTCACGTGTCCAATCTCAAGAAGTGTACAACTGATGAGAACTTCTCCATACCGCTTGACGAAATTCGTGTTGGCAAAACACTGAAATTTGTTGAGAAACCAGTGGAAATCATGGAACGTGAAGTCAAGTGGCTTAAACGCAAGCGCATTCCTTTGGTCAAAGTTCGCTGGGAAGCTAAACGTGGACCTGAGTTTACTTGGGAACGCGAAGATCAAATGAAGGCGAAATATCCACATCTTTTTCCACGAGTTTCCTCTAAATAAATTTCGGGACGAAATTTCCACAAGTAGGGGAGACTGTAACAACTGTGCTTGTAATCACTATGAACAGTTCTGTTATCAATAAAACAATGTTATTTGATCCCAATGTTTGTTTTGTTATGTTATACATTTTTCATGTTTTGACTTTTATGTAATTTCAAACTCTACATCGCTTTCTGGAGAGTTATACGCAAACTAGTGCGTAAACGTACTCAGTTTAATGCGAGAAATACTCCGGAACATCAACATATACTCAACATACCTTAAATAACCTTTACATAACTTAGAAATAAGTTTTGAAGGCTTTGGTATGGCAAAAACAGGTTAATTCGCTTACAGGGACTAAATATGACAAACTGCGAAAGTATGTCAATTTGAACTGTAACGAACATTCCGGAACATGACCATAAGTTAAACACACCTTAAATATCCTTTGCATAGCTTAGAAATAGGCTTTGAGGGGTTTGGTGTGCTAAAATAAACTTTTGGAACATTCAGGGACTAAAAGTGTCAAAAAGTGCACAAGTTTGCATTTTCGCGCATAACTTACGTTCTGAATACATCCGGACATCCAAAAATTTATGAAAGCATGACTACATTATATTTTAGTGTTCGCCTTAAGAAAAATCCATTCGTTGCGTCATTTGGATCGTTTTTCGTGCTTGTGCGCATTTCGTCGTAATTAAGCGAACATCGCGTTCGTACGGCCAAACGAACCAACATCAGACATATTTTTGAACATGTTTTATGTCCACAATGTTTAGGCATCATTTTAGGGCCTTAAAGTTGGCTTTACGGGCCTTGGAAGTGCCGGAAATGAGCTTAAACACGTGCAGGGACCAAAACTGTAACTTCTGAAACTTATGCTGATCTGTGCAGGCCAGGCGGCCCGCCTCAGATTCTGTTAATTCCCACGCGGGCCGCGTTCGCCTTCTGGACCAGATTAACTGCATTAACAGCTGTTTTAACCACAACCACACACTCACCACTTGCCTAATCAGTTGATAAGGATGGTTTTTAACCACCATGAGTTTCCGACACTTGTACGGTTTGGATTAAGGCACGATATTCAACAAACGATCTTAACGGTTACCCGAAAACTATAAATACCCCACCCCCCCTTTGTTCATAATCACTAGAAACTTGATTTGAGAAACTCTAAGTTGAAACATTTGTTTCATACCTGAGATTTTTGAATCGAGTTTAGCATTCGGGGACCCTTCGTAAGTATTCTTTCGTTCTTTTCCTTATTTTACTGCTTTTCGAGTCAGAAAGTCAAACTTTGTTTGACTTTCAGCGTTGACCAGTAATGGTCAATGCGAAGTTCGTTAGAACTTCGCAACGTGATTGTAATCACGATGGTCATAGTCCCTTGGGACTATGCCTACTGATTACCACGTTGTCTAGGGTCGTAGGGTAAGCGATCTAATAAATCGCTTATACCTCGAACCCGACCCAGTTTGGTCGATCATTAGGATCCGACCAAACACATTAGGTGGCCATAGTAGGTAGGGAATAACCTTCCGAGGTTATACCCTATGGTCACATCGTTTAAGTAGTTGTATGATAGGTAGTTTATATGCCTTAGGTAAATTACCAGAATACCCTTTTCATGTATAATTGGTAATTAAGCATATGTAACCTAAACCTTTGTCACATAACTGATTATGTAACATGTTTAGGCATATAACACTTGTCATAGGGCTAGTTAGGCGGTCCAAACGCGTTTCACGCGCACGATGCGTTAAAGTAGCATAAGCTACCTAAACGGATCATAATGGGTCAGTAAGACATAGGTTAAGTTTCATTTAGCATGTAGGCTTTGTTAAACCATATCACGTGAGTTCCGACACTCATTTGGTTTACAAACCCTAATGCTACCCAGTCTTCCGAGATAGGTCCGGTTTATTAACATAGTTACCTATATTAGGTGCCGTTTGATTCCGAGATCTATAGCATTACTTGGTGGTTATCTTTTGACAACTGAGCAAATCTCAAGTGAGTACATAGACCCCTCTTTTACTATTTTCCAAACTGTTTTGGGGTGGAACACATGTGCCTACTTGTTACTTTCATGCTTTCCTGTTTTCACATCATATACATGCTATGTTCGTTAGTACATTATAGTACATGATTTCATTTCATCTTATGCTAGGTGTGCCCATTGTGTGCATTACTTAGTACATTGTTTTACATGACATTTCCTGCTAGGTGTGCCCATTGTGTGCATTACTTAGTACATTGTTTTACATGACATTTCACGCTATGTATGTTCATTTGATTACATACTTAGTGCATTGTTTTCACATGTTTACATTTTGGTATGACATTTGGTTTGTTTACATGGGACAATACATTCATTAACATTAGCTACGCCGTTCGTTAGTAGGTAGTGGTACCATAGGAATTGACAACTCCCGTTCCGGACGTCCCAGGGAAAGGGGATGAAAGGAATTACCGAATTCGTTGACATAAGACAGATAGACCTTTAATTTGTTTAAAGGGTTTATCACCACAGTCGCAAGGCTTGGATGTATGCATTTTCACAATACCGCATAAATGTTCATATTAAATAGTTGCATGCATTTACACAAAACATAGCCTTGATTTAAACGAAGTTTTACTTCAATACTTTGTCTTTGTGCATATGGTTTAGTTGAGACATTTCACTTGCCATACATGGATATTTGACATAGACATTTGACATGGATATTTGACATAAACATTTGACATGGATATTTGACATAGACATTTTGATATGATTTACATCTTGACATGAACACTTTGACATATTACCCAATACATTTGACAATTGATTTAAACATAGACTTCTTACATTGGTTGGTTTGGTTTGATTAAGTGATTAAGTAACGATGCGTGTGTAATATGATACAAGCATGGTGGATACGCCGCTGGTACTTCCTATATATAAGTGTTTGTATGGTATTATATGTCGTAACGTTATTTGAATCATTTCAGTTTGAGACATAGAACATTTTATACAAATAACATACTTTTCACAAGACATCGATTTACAAACAACTTATCTTATACAAACACATTTTTACTTGGTTATTTATTTAACCTGACATTTACTTATACATATCATCTGATCTTATTGTTTTCAAATGATTTACAAGACAAAGCAAATAACAAGGTTCATGACTAAACATTTTCTCAAACAAAAGTCATGAATCTTATTTTCACCAAACCTATGTATCTCACAGGCATTTTTATGCTGACGTACCTATTTTCACATGTGTTTTCAGGTGCTTTTCCATAGGATGTTGATCACGATACTAGGGCGGACCTGTGCCTTAGAAACTTTAAAAGAAGATAGACTATGTTTAATTATGTTCCGAACTCTTAAATTTCCTGTTTGAAACAATGTAACACCTTTGTTTATTAATAAAATACAACTTTGTATGCCATGGTTATGAAACAATTAATTCTGTTGCAACACTCCCCGATGTTTCCGCCGCGGTTGGTATGTTATACGCGGTCGGGGTGTGACAATATGTATCAACAATAATGTTTAATCGAATGAGCGGAGATCCTAAATCTATAGGATTCGGTAGTGTTTTGTCTAAAAGAAATAATGTGATAATTATATAACTAATTATCAAAAATAATTAATTTAAATCAGAATAATTAAAATCACATTTTTAATTATTTGAACTTGAATATTACTGATTTAAAATAATTATTATGGCCTTTGAATCATTTTAAATAAATAAAATGAATTAAAATGATTATGATAACAATAAATTAGCTTATATAAGTTTAATTATCTAAATAATTAAACATAATAAAAATTCAGATTCTAAATTTATATAAATTCAGAATAATGCATATTTTGTCATAAGAATAATTTTGGATCAAAATCATATAGTTATATAATTTAATTACATTAAATTAAACTATATAAATAAGTATAAATACTGATTTATTTATATAAATATCAAATTTATATAAAATACGAGCAACAGTATTATTTTTGTAAAGATTATTTCTTGAAATAATTTGTGTAAAAATTTCAGTAATTAACTCATAAAAATCGATTTATTATAATTTTGCAAAGATTAAACTATTTTTAATTTATAAAAAATAGTTTTATAAACATTTTGACTAACAAAATATTTTTAATAAATGAATCAGTAATTAAAGTATATCAGATAAAATTTTCGGACTTAAACTGATTAAAATCAATTTAATATGAATTATTGAAAAATATGTTAAATAAAAGGAATTAAATAAAACTACTATTCATCTTCTTCCTCAAAACTGGTCAACGAAAGTCAACAGGCCCGATTACTCGATCAAAACTGAACCATATTCAAATTAAATTTACAGGAATGTTAAAAGAGTAATAACATACCGATTGGACAACTAAAATCGATCCGGTATCGATCGGAGGTGCGGTTCCGGCTAAATCCGGCGATGAAGAACATAAAACGAACAGAGGGTATTTCGATGGTGTTAAAGTGTTTTGAAGGGTCAGTGAGGTTCGAAATTGTTCAAGGAAACTTATAACATTTATCAGTTAAATCGAATCCGACACAAATTAGTGGGTTGATTCCACTTTAAATTTTTTTAAACAAAAGTTCCGATTTAAATCGGTTGGCACGAAATAATGTCGGTTAATTGCTTTAATGAGTTGTCAAAGTGATTGGGGACCATTGTGGTTTACTTTCGGCGGATTAAACAATGTGTTGGTGGATTTCGGATCCAAAGCCGGCGATGACAGGCTGTTCCGGTTGAGAAAAATAATTAATATATAGATCTAATTTGTGTGTAAATATATATAACTTCCTAGAATAACCGGATGAGGCATGCCCGGCCGAGTGGTTAAGTTGTTGTTTGTTTGTTCGAGAGGTCGCGAGTTCGAAACCAGCAAAGGCCGGTTCTCACCCAGAAGACCCCTTTTTGACCGATTTAATTGAAATTTACACTTAGGTCCCTGAGGTTTCGTTTTGTACAAAAATGGCCCTTAAAGTTTCTAGAAATGTAACAAATGGTCCCTGTAACAGTTAACTTACTTAACTAACTAGGTTAGTCTTTAAATTAAGAAACCCTTGTATAATACTTAACCCGGTTAGACTTTAAGGTTAAGAATAGTTTAATAAATGACTGTTTTGGTCCCTGAATTAGTTAACTGAGTAGATTAACTAGGTTAGTTATCAAAATAGAAATCCTTATATAAAAAGTAACCCGGTTAGTGTATTTAGGTTAAAACAGTTTCTAAAATGGCAAAAGCAGTCCCTGAAATACTAGTTTAAGGAAATGACCAAATGGACCCTGAACTTTTATTTCAAAACTATATATTTATTTCTTTATAAAATAAGTTTCCAAAACTTACAAAAAGAACCCCAAAACTTATAGTTTGAAGTAATTGCACTTTAACCCTTGTATTTATATAGTTTCAAAAATAAAAATTTAGTCCCTAAACTTTATACTTTCAAATAACGACGGTTTTAGTCCTCGATGTTTTCTAGCAAGTTTCAAAGAATGTCAAATAGGTCCCTCAACCTATTGTTTGGCTATGTGTTGGCATTGTCAACATGTTTCTAAGTTATCCGTTCCGTGTGTTAACTGTGTTTTGTGCATCAAGTTTATTACTCAAGCTTGTGTGTAATAAATGGAGTGACTGTATAAAATATGATGCATGTGTATGTACGATATAAAAAAAAATCATAGAGCAGTTTAAACTGTCAGTTGTAATCAAGCACAGTCATTAAGTACGTAATTAAAATTAATTACAGTACCTGTAATTTTGAGGGTTGTCACATATGCATACCCTCTTCCTGCACACACACACACACTCTCTCTCAGCTCACCCTCTTCCCTATACACACACACTCTCTCTCTACATCCTGAAAATCAACTACCGAGAAGGAGGTGATCGGAGAACATGAATAGAGGGTGTGCTCGTCTTTTCTGGTGGTGGTGATCGAAGATTTGGTTGAATACATCGGAGATTAGAGGGGTTTGATATTGATATGGGTGGTGTGGGTGTACGGTGGTGGAGGGGAGACGGTGGTGTGAGTGTACGGTGGTGGAGGGGAGACGGTGGTAGTGGGTGTATGGTGGTGGAGATCCCATGGCGCCGGCGATCGACTTCTGTTTCTCTCTCTAGCTGTTCACCGGAGCCTCTGGTAATGTCAACGACGGTGCCGTCGCACCACCGCTAACACCGCCTAACTGTTTCTCTCTCTAACTGTTCACCGGAGCCTCTGTTTCTCTCTTTCAATTGATTGCATATCAAATAAAGTTGCAGGTAAAAAGCTTGATTCTATCAATTAGAGTTTTAAAAGGTTGTTAATTTGTGTTAAGTGTTAACCCTAATTAGGGTTTGGATTAGGGTTTTCTGGTGAAATTGGGTGAAACGAGGAAGACAAAGGTGGTGGTGGTGGTGCAGTGGTGGTCCGGTGGGGGTGGTGGTAGTACAGTGGTGGTGTTAATGGAGGGGGGTGGCGGTGGTGAGAAGGGGGGAGAGAGAGAAGAGAGAGAAAGGGGGTGTGGTGTTTTACCGACGCTGATGGTGGTTGAGGTGTTTTACCAGCGTCTCCGGCACCGTCGCACCAGCACCAGTGGGATGGTGGTGGTGGGGATGATGCGGTGGTGGTGGTGGTGGTGTGGTACTGTGGTGGTAGTTCAGAGAGAGAGAGAGAGAGAGCAGAGTCTGTATGTGTGTGTGTGTGTATATATATATATTAATTGTTTTAGGGTATTATATATAGATAATTGAGTTATAATAATTCCAAAATGACTAAAATACCCTTGAGGATAAAGAAAAAATATCAGGTTTAAGTTGGGGAATCTGGCCAAATTTCACTTTTGGACCAATATGACAACAAAATTAAATCCACAGGGACTCAGATTTAAAAAAATTGAGATTTAAACTAAAATGATAAAAGTGCCCAAACCACAAGGAGCAAAATGACAGTTTACTCTATCCACTTACCAATGCCAAAAAAAAAAAAACACCTCAATAATGGCTTTATGGCTCCTCAAAACACACACCTCCTTTTTCTCCACTAAACTACAACACTTATTACACTCTTTTGGCGGTGAACGCTACAAAGGCAGTCGCATTTCTTGGTTATTCTTCACCCCCAATCATCAAAAAGGTAAAATCTTTAATTCATCAGTTTCTTGAATTTCACAAGAATCTGTTATCAGATTCTCAAATCTACATAACCCATTATCAATTTCATCATTTGGTTCTTGAAATTTCCACAATGTGATAATTGTATGACTGTTATTGTTTATGTTTATTTCTGATCTGTCATTGTGTTGGGTGAGTTGGATCTTGTGAAGGTTGATGTTATTAACCACTGATTAAAGGCTGTTTTTTTTTTAATTTTGATTAAGAACTGAATTATGGGTCATTAATGGTGTAATTTTATGGTAATTATGCGTATCATTATCATATCGCTTTCATTTTATTATTATTGTTATTGTTATTGTTATTGTTATTGCAGTAAGGTCCTAGGTGTATTTTAGGGACGTATGTTTTTCTTATTCTCTAAATGACTTTACCGGTGATTGACTTCTTGTGTATATGCCTGAATGATGTTGTATGCTATTATACATGATGTACATTATACTGTGTCACTCGGATCTCTCTCTTGGTATAGGTGACTTCTTTTTTCTATATTCTATTTTTCTATATTCTTTGACTTGATGTGTTGGTTTGTTATTCGTTTTGGAGCCGAGGGTCTCTTCTGGAAGCAGCCTCTCTATCCCTAGGGATAGAGGCAAGGTCTGTCTACATCCCACTCTCCCCAGACCCTATGAGTAGCTTTGCTATTTGTGGGATTTACTGGGTATGGTTGTTGTTGTTGTTGTATTATTATTATTATTATTATTATTTTTTGTTTGTTTGTAAAAGTATGAAATAAAAAGTTTCTTGTTTTAGGGATTGTTATCTTTGTGTGACCAGCATTCATGAGTAGAATTGTGGACCTCCATGATGACATTGCTGAGCATTTGGTTGAGTTTTTTCCAAATGATGACGGTCTTAGTTATGAAGAGGTTCTCTTGCAACAGGTAATTTTAAATTTAAAACAAGATCATATAGTTTAAAAGGTTTAGATCTTGAATGTATAACACCCGTGTTTCGTGGGTCACAGGCAAGCATGTACCAGTCCTTTCAAGAACGAGCCCGAAACAACAATAAGGGTACGTATGATGATGATGACATCAGCAATTGGGGTCATCTTTTAGTGGATGAAGGTGAATCTTCAAGGAATGGTGATGTCATGACACAAGAAGCCATAGATGAAGCTTTGGCTCGATCATTGGAGGAATTAGGGGAGGGATTCGATGATCTGCTAGTATCTGAACTCAGTGGCAATGCAAGCGGTTGGTCACAACTTTATCCGAATTAATTTTATTACTTTTTATGTCAAAAAAGTATAAATCTTGTATTTGATAGATTAACCATCTGGTTTAAGGTCTTGAAAATGTTAACACTACTATTAATGTTGCGCAGGTAGTGCAGAAAGTCGTGTAGAAACACCCACACGGGTATTAATATTTGTATTTGAGGTTAATAAGTAACTAATCGGCTATGATATTTTCTATTAAATTCTATGTTTGATGACTAGGCACAAGCTGCAAGCCAATCAAGGCAAGACTTCATTGATCCTGATAGTATGCAATATGAGGTACATATTAGCTAATGATATGATGTGGCCGGTGGCCCATAACCTAATTTAATGGATCGACCCATAACCCATCTAATCTAAATAGATGGATTATGACCCAGATCGACCTATTTATTTTTTCCATTACTTCATGGGGGTCATAAATGGATCCGATCAATTTGTGATCTGATCTGAAACGACCTACGTAAATGGATCATGATGTGGCCCGCTTAGCTAATGGATCTTGATGTACCCCATGACTTAACAAATATAAACAGATGAATGGTGACCCATATCGACCCATACATTTTTCCATTACCTCATGGGTCATATTTGGAATGGTTGTAAAAATCCCGATTAGTCGCTAGTGGGAGGTTCACCGAGTAATTTTCCTCTAATTGGCCAATTAATCGCTAGACGGTCAAAGGCAGCCCTAGGCAGTCCTAATCTACCAAAATCCGGCGGTTCCGGACAAATTTCGGCCATTATCCGGTTAAACCTTGTAAATTTCGGTGATTAATCTTGTCTAACTTAAAAAAAATGAGCCGATGCGTGGTTAAAACTTGTTTTCCTAAAAAAATTACACATAAAAATGTGTGTGCGTATATATAAAACTAAAGATTACATATAAAAACCGCAATATGATTAATCGCTGGTCCGTACCCCACCAGCCGTCTAGCGCCTACCGATTCTGAATTTTGGATGTGATCAGTTTATTTATTGTTTTTTGAGTATCTGATGAATGGATCATGATGTGACCACTTAGCTAATTGATCTTGATATGAAATAAGTAATCTAATTACATTGATGATGACCCAGAGCGATCCATTTATTTATTTTTTTCAGTTTTTATTTAAACGTATAAAATTGTTCATAAGATGAATCTTTTGGCATGGCCTTTTGAACTTTCTGCTATTTACTTTTGTAGGAGTTGTTACAATTAGCAGAATCCGTTGGCGTAGAAAACAGAGGAATATCAGCGAAGCGTATCTCACAGTTACCAACTTCAAAGTACCGGTCTGGATTGTTCTCAAAGAACAAGAAGGAAGAAAAGTAAGAATGCTTATTTAAATTTCTTTTTAAGTTTTATCTTTTTTTAATGGGGCCTTAAAGCACATACCTTTTAGTAGTTATGCATAACGGTACATTTGAATTCTTGGATTAATCATTGTCCCCAGTATGATTCTGATTGATTTGGTGAATTGTGTGTGTTTCAGCTGTGTGATATGTCAAATGGAGTTTAGCTACGGTGATCGGTTGATCACATTGCCATGTTTGCACCAATATCATACAAAATGCATCAGTGACTGGTTGAAGCTCAAGAAGGTATAAAAAATCTTGGCTCACTGATTACAAAAATACCCTTTCGTCTCTTCAAGATTTATGGTTGCTGTTGATGATATAATCTGTTGGGGTTTTTCTGTTGAAGGCAAATTTGTTTTGTTTTTGTTACAGAATTGTCCTATCTGTCAAAAAGAGGTGGTTTGAGCCTTCAAGGACTTGAAGAAGCTTTTCATGGAAAAGATGCATCACTACTGCTTGCTTTATATATACATATGTTATTTACATGGACCCTGATGATGAGTTTCTTTGAATTTCTGTTACTATGTTGTTCATGCTTATTGATCTGGGATTACAAGATTTATTTTATTTTTCAAGGGAAGTTGACCTAAAAAAAGCTAATCAAAAAATCTAGTTTAGAACAAAATGACCATTTTTTGGTAATTTTATTATAAAGTCGTAAAATTTTAACCAACTCTGTCTGAAATATGTGATTTTTATTTAAACTAGTAAACAACATCGCGCTTTGCTACGGGTTTCTGTTTCCGAGAAAACTGAATTTACAGTAATTAAACCCTCATGAAAGCTTAAATATCCAACATTCTGCCAAGGTCAAATGGTTGTGTTACATGAGGATGTTCCATTTTGGATGATTAAGCATTGTATTAAAATATTCAGACAATTACAAACTACATAGGCATTTACATCATTTGGAACTGAAGATTAAAACACTACAATCAAGCTGGAGCTTGACCAACTTTTGTGGAATTTTACCTCCTATCTCCAAGTGTATTTAGCGCATCCAAAATGGTACTGGCTAAGGTTTGTAATCAAAAATCTTTCCGACAATGCAACTGACCTTCAATCTCTAGGTCATAAAAATATCTCTTCACCGTTTACCTTTGTTGTATCAGAAGAAGCTAATTCGATTGGGTGGGCAGTGTAGTCTGGCCTAATCGCCTAGTCTTTTTTGGCGCCATCACTCGCGGTGCCTGCTTCAAATAATAGTGTAACTAAAAAAGCAAAAGTGAGTGTTGTAATTGCAGTCACTTTTTTGTCAGAGGGGATGAAAAGCTTTTCAAATCCTCACATTATCAAGTTGCCTGTTTGAACTCAAATGTTCATGTGCTAACCGCTACCAACAATTTTTTTTTTTTTTTTTTGGTAAAGGGTTACCCTGGTGATTTTATATATTCACAAACAATCAAAACAAGTAGTAAGGAGACATCCCTACTAGTTCAAACATGAGACACACCCTCATGAAAGTGGAACAAAATAAACCGAAAACAACCAACGAAAGGAAAAAATCCACTAGACAACTATCTAGACAAACCGACACAAAAATTATAGATACTAATCCATGATCCGTCACTAAGTCAGCTCCATGAATATCCCACTTCTCCAGCAGCTCACGCACTCTATTTTTTGGGTAAAGGGTTACCCCAGGTGAATTTTATAAATAACTAAAACAGAACAAGGGCATGCCAGAATGACACACCAACTAGGCTTGACAACTGAAGCCTAGGAAACAACAAGACCACATCCCAGTTAAGCAACATAAACAAACAAAACAGCCCAACAAACAAATCGGCCAAAAGACACACTCTATACTAAAAACCGCGAGCTAGTCTCTAACCCGGATCATTCTCTTCTTCATTCCTAACGATCTCCCACTTCTTTAGCATCTTGTCAACATTGGAGTCCCCTCTAAACTCGAATCCCATTAGACGTAACCTTACCGTGTTCTTGATCCTTCCAACCACTGAAGCAGCGTTTGCATTAACATTAGAAAACAAGCAATTATTTCTCTCGAGCCATATAAAATAAGTAGCAGCAGCAATGACCAGCTTGCACACAATATGCTTTGACTTCTTGGAACTAGCATTTTGAGCCATCCAACCCATGATAGACTGCCACGAATCATCAACACCTTCCATCGACACCATCAGCTTCACATCCTTCCATACTTTCGATGCAAACGAACATTGAAAGAAAAGATAGTCTCTTGAATCCCGATTATACCTACATAAGGGGCAACACATAAGATTAAGATTAGTAGCACTTCCCACTTCCCACCTCCCAAACAGCCAACCGATCCTGCGTTTTTAGTTTGTTCTTGATAACCAACCACAAGTGGAATGAGTGTCTTGGGATACATTGGCTAAACCAAACCCCATCAACCCAAGTCACCGGGTTCTCACGATGTCGAATAGCGTTCCAGACCTCCAAAGACCGAAAATGGCAATTGTTACCCTCCAAATCTTTCCAGATTGTACGGTCCTCAACGTATGAATCAATTGAGGAACATTTAACCCAATTAAGACTAGATAGACATCATACCATGCCTGCGGCCACTTCCATTGCCCATTGTCATCAATCAGCTCCGCTAGAGAGGATGTAAGAGAAAACCCCGCATTAGCGATACGTCTTGGGGTAATGAAGGAGCTAAGCGGACTAAGTTGGCACCAGTTATCACTCCAAGCATTAGTTTGGATACCACTCCTAACGGACTTCCATATGTAAGGCCGAACTATGTTTCGAATGGATAGGATTTTCCTCCATCCCCAACTAATACTCCCACGAGACTGGACCTCCCAAAAACTCCGACCTTTCAACTTATGAGAATAAATCCATTCAACCCAAAGGGACTTCCTCTTTGTTATAATGCTCCAAATATGGCTGGTCATGAGAGCCTTGTTGACGTCCGAGATGCTCCGAATGCCCAGCCCTCCTTCCGCCTTAGGCAAACAAATGTCTGACCAGGCAACCTTAGCTTTAGCCCTATCCTGAAAACCAGCATTCCACAAGAATCTCCTCATATACTTCTCCAGCACATGAATAACACGAGCAGGAATAATAAAGACCGATGCCCAATAAATATGCATGGACGATAAAACGGAGTTAACAAGTTGCAACCTAACTGCAAAAGACAAAGATTTGTTTAACCAACTATCAATCTTCTTTTCCATACGATCAACAAGGGGTTTACAATCCTTAAAGATCAGCTTCGTGGTGATTAAAGGCACCCCCAAATATCGAACCGGAAGAGAGCCTTCCTGGAATGGCATCAAACGGAGAATATCCTGCCTAACATTAACCGGAACATTACAAAAGTAAACCGTACTCTTCGCTGGACTCGGAACTAAACCAGAGATACTTGTGAAACTCTCAAGAGCATGTTTAACTTTCCCAACAGATCCTACATCTCCATGAACAAAAATAAAGAGATCGTCAGCAAAGGAGACATTAATTATCTTCAGTTTAGCACAATGAGCATGATATTTGAAAACGTTGCTAGACATAGCCGCATGCTGAAGTAATAACGATAGAACTTCCATTACTAAAGTGAAAAGGTACGGCGACATAGGATCACCTTGCCTCAAACCCCTTTTCCCTCTAAAGTATCCATGCAGATTACCATTAATACTTATCGAATACGTCGTCGTGGTTACACAAGCCATAATCCACGCTACCATTTTATGGTGAAAACCAAAAACCTTGAGTACATTCTCCAAGAAAGACCAGCTAACAGTATCATAGGCTTTCTGAATATCAATCTTGAACGCACATCTAGCAGGGCCTTTGTTCAGATGATAGTTATGCATCAGCTCCTGTGTTAGCAGGATATTATCCGATATTTTCCTACCAGGAACAAAGGCTGTCTGGTTGATACTAACCAAGTTCCCCAAGCTACCCTTGATTCTATCCGTGATGATCTTGCTTATGCATTTATACAACACATTACAGCAAGATATCGGACGATAGTCAAGGACCGAATCCGGCGTGTCAACCTTAGGAACGAGAGCCAAAATAATGTGATTTAATTGTTTTAACAGTTTGCCATTTTCAAAAAAATCTAGAACAGCAGCAGACACCTCTTCACCCACAATATCCCAAGAATGTTTGAAAAAAGCCGAAGTATACCCATCTGGATCTGGGGCTTTATTCTCTCCAATATTAAAAATAGCATTTTTCACCTCCTCACGAGTAACTTGCCGAACCATGTTAACCACAACATCAGCACTAACGGTGTTAACACATATTTCCTCCAGATTAATACTCGCAACCTGATCCTTCGTACCCAAGAAGTTTGCATAATGAGAAACCAGAGCGTCTAAAACACCTTCTCCCTCATACCGGTTCCCATTTACATCCCTAATAGAATGAATTTTACTTCTGGCGTTCCTGCATTTCACACTATTATGAAAAAAAACTTAGTGTTAGAGTCCCCAGCACATAACCACTCCACCTTAGCCTTTTGTTTTAAAAAGCATTCTTCATCATACGCTGCAATCTAGAAATCCTTTAGAGACTGCACCTCCATGTTACGAAGATCAACATCTAACGGATTACTGTCAATCAGATTTTGAGTATCATCAAGTTTTTTCCTCAGATCAACAACTTTCTCATGCAAATTGCCCTGATTGAACAAGATTTTACGCATGTACGGCTTCAAATTTCTAAGTTTTTTTTGTGACAACTGTGCTCTGTAATCGATGAACAATGTAAAACAATGTTAGTTATCAATAAAAAATGTGTTTTGGTGTTATTATATGTGTTTTGGTGTTATTATATGTGTTTTGGTGTTATTATGTGTGCATTTGTGTTTGATGATTTTACGATTTGATTCGATTCCGATTTTAAGCTTTAAATCGCTTTCTGGAAGGTTATACGCAAACCGATGCGTAAACGTAGTCAGTTTAACGCGACAAACACTTTAAAATAGTGACATAGGCTTAACATATCTTAAATAACCTCTACATAACTTAGAAATAATTTTTGGATGGTTTGGTGTGTTGAAAACAAGTCTATTCGATCGTAGGGACTATTTGTGTCAAACTGCGAAAGTATATCAATTTGTTCAGTAACGAACGTTCCGGAACTTGATCATAAGTTAAACATACCCTAAATATCCTTTACATAGCTTAGAAATAGGCTTTGATGGGTTTGGCATGCGAAAATAAACTTATTTGATCAATAGGGACTAAAAGTGTCAAAAAGTGCACAAGTTTGCATTTTCGCGCACATCTTACGTTCTGAATATATCCGGGCATCCAAAAATTTATGTAACCATTAAAATATTTTATTTTAGTGATTGGAATGATAAAATTCCATTCGTCGCGTAATTTGGATCGTTTTTGCGTCCGTTACGACTTCCGTCGTAATTACCCAAATAACGCAACCGTACGACCAAACGAACCGACATCCGAGATGTTTTTGAGTATGTTTTGAGTTCCCTATACTTTAACATCATTTTAGAGCTTTGAAATGGGGTTAACGGGGCTTAAACATGTCAAATATGTATCAAAATGCAAGTTTTTCAAGTGCAGGGACTGATTTTGACATTTCTGGAAAGTGAGCCCTCGCGGGCCACATAAGAGAGGCCTCTCTCTCTCGTGGGCGCGACAGAAAACCAGCACAGATTCATTGAATTCAGTCCATTTCAGCTCATTTGATGGTTTCAAACCCCTGATTTGGATACCATTTGATGGTTTTAAGTGTCCCATTGTTTAGAAAAACCTTGTGCCCACTTGTATGGTCAAGATCAAGGCACGATTTGCGAGAAACGATCCTAACGGTTCTCCGAAATCTATAAATACCCAACTCATTCTCATTCTTTCCTCACACCTTGATCTGAATTACTCTAAGTTGGAGTTCAAGAACTTCATACCTGAGTAGTTTGATTAAGATCTTCCTAGCTTGGACCCTTTGTAAGTATTCTTTTGTGCTTTTATCGTTTTTCTAGCGAAAGTTAAACAGTGTTTGACTTTCTGCTTTGACCAGTCTTTGGTCAACATGAAGTTCGTTTGAACTTCGCAACGTGAGCGTAATCACGATGGTTATAGTCCCTAGTGACTATACCTACTGATTACCACGTTGATTAGGTGTAGTGACGAGTCATAGTTTCGGCCAAAATGCGTATTTATGCGTATTTTGTAACCAAACTATTCTTGGGTATCAAAACCGTTTATTTTCATATCAAAACCTGTTTTCTAACTTAGTTAAACATGTTTCAACATGTTTAACTCGTCACTTTTAGTTTAGTGCTTGTGTAGAGTCGTAAGTCAAGCGGTTTAAACAACCGCTTAGACTTTCGAACTCGACCCGTTTGGTCGATCATTAGGATCCGACCAACCATGTTTAGTGACCATAGTTGTATAGGGAATAACCTTCCGAGGTTATACCTTATGGTTACTTAGGTTTAATTAGTTGTATGATAGGTAGTTTATATGCCTTAGGTAAATGACCAAAATGCCCTTTTCATGCATAATTGAACTTTAAGCATATGTAACATAAAATTTTGTCACATAACTAATTATGCAACATATTTAAACATGTTTAGACATATAATACTTGTCATAGGACTAGTTAGGCGTCTCGAACGCGCTTTGCGTGAACAACGCGTTAAAGTAGCGTAAGCTACCTCAATGGGTCGTAACGGGTCGAAAGCACTTAGGATAGGTTTTGATTTAGGATATAGGCTTTGTTAAACCATATCACATGAGTCCCAATGCTCATTTGGTTTACGAACCCTCAATTCTATCCGATCTTTCGATTTAGGTGTCGATTATTTATCTAGTGATCTGATTTCTAGGTGCTGCTTGATTTCCTTGTTTGAGCTTTGTTGAGTTCTTTTGATTAAGGATACTTTGCACTTCAAGTGAGTACATAGTTCCCCTATTTTACTGTTTTCAATTGTTTTGGGGTGATTCATATGTGTTAAATGATTTTGATGTTTTAACGATGGTTTCAAAAATGATTAACATGGTTTATATAAAACTAATAACGATTTCGATAATGTGAACAAACTTGTTGGGCGTAGTTACATAACAAATAACATTCATTAGTTTTGGCCGAACCGAACAGTATTAGGTTATGGTACCATAGGATCTGACAAATCCCGTTATCAGACTGCACCCATTGTTATGTGTGGGGGTTATGTGGGTACCGACTGAATCTGTGATTGTTAACTTACCCTTTGGTGGTTTGTTAATGCGAGAAGCGAGATAGTCGAGTTGCGAAGGTTTGGATGTTATTAGCGAGACGACCAAAAGTAGTTTCACAATTAAAATGAAAACGATTTTGGGACGAGTTAAACGATTTGAACAAGTTAAACGATTTGAACAAACGATTGGTTTTGGGTTGTGATTAGTAATGGGACGGGTGTAGCATGATAAAAGCATGGTAGATACGCCGCTGGTACATCTTATATATAAGTGCTTTTATCATATTATATTCCGTGTCATTATTTAGTTGTAACATATCCATTTTTTTATCATATAAGAATTATAGATTGTTTAAATTTATTAACCACTAGTAACTAGTTTTATTTTTTTAAAACAATTATTCAACCCATATAGTTTTAAAAACTATTTTTGGTTGGGATGTTATATTAATTAATTGGCTTGTATATGTGTGTCATTCTTATCTTCTATATTAAAATAAAGTATATAAAGCTTATATTATTAGACGGGTAGATTACGGGTAAGTTGATTACTAGAAATATGAAGTACCTAGACGGGCCTAGTGACCGTCTAATAATTAAATTATAAAATACAATATATTTGAACCTACTCTGTTTTTAATAAAACTTGGTTCAAAATGTAGATACCAATATTCTCGTTCTAATGAGATATTTATTGTTTTATAAAACGTCATATTTTAGAAGTTATACGCGCCAAATAAGTGAAGCAGCTGAATTAATTATAATATATAAATTAATAAAATAATAATAATAATAATCAAAATTTATAATGGACGTGTCATCCATGAATAAAGTAAATAAAAAAATATATATAATAAAACTTATGAATTAAGAAAATAAAGTGACGTATAAGAAGAAAGAAAAGAGTAGCCTCCAAGCCTTATTTAGTATAAATAGGGGATACTGTCCAACATTCCAACAGCCAACCTTTTCTTTTCCTTCCCTTCGTTGTCTCGCCTCTTTCTTTCTATATTCTTTTATTTTTTTTCATTAATATTATACCAATTATAATAATAAAACCCTGCCCCGTTTTAAGTGTTTTAACTCCCGATCACCGCTACCCTTTCCGATTGATCTGGAGCCCCATAACGCATGTCAAGGCTCTGCCCGACTAAGTTCGTTGGGGTTCGGTCTCGTGACATAGGGATAAGGTTGAATTAGGGGTACTATACTTAACACGAGTGCATTATATATTTATTAAATAGCTCAGGAGTTATACCCAAGATTCTACCAGGAGGCTTTCTAGTTGAACCCTAAAGTTACAAAGAGAGTCCATTCTCTTTTCTCACCGTTTTATCACCTTTTTGTGATATAATTATATTTAAAAATGCTTTCCAAAATCCTAAATGTTTATCAGTTATACTTACAGTGATTAAGTTTTTGTATTATGAAATAGTTGCCACTATGTAGGGTTTTATACATTACTTGACCCTCGTTACTATTGGCCAAAAAGTTAGCCAATAGTAGCATGACCAAAATCACAGGGGGGATTGTGCCCCAGCAGCCATAACCTATAACTAATAGAGTAAACTTCCGTTTTGCTCCCTGTGGTTTGCTCACTTTAACGGTTTTGCCCAAAACCTTTCAAAATAGCCAGTTTACTCCCTGAACTATGACGTCATTCATGATTTTACTCCCCGGCCCTTAACCTCATCCATTTATGCAGTTAACCCATGTCACGTGCAAATCACCTGAGGGGCATTTATGTCTTTTCCCAACCCTGCCTTTAAAATATTATATATTATACCCTGACTCTCTCTCTCTCCCCTATCTCTCTCTCTGCAACCTCTTCTTCTTCTCTCTACAACCTCCGCCACCCACCTCCACCTCCTCCATTGTTAACCACCTCCGCCCATTTACCGACATCACCCACCACTTTCGCCTGCATCTCTCTTTCGCCGACATCACTCTTATTATTAATAATTAATATGTATATATTCACATTTAACAAAAAATAAAAATTCACTTGTTTCATCTGCATCTCTCTTTCAATTCACACACCTCGATCCTGTCCACCAGCCCTCACAATCACCTACCATCATCTACCGCCACCTGCCCCCCACCACCACGCGACCACCACCTGCCTAGAGACCACCTTTTCATCAGAATATTTCACTTTTCAAAACAAATCCTATAATCAAACCCTAACTTATATGATCAAAACCCCCAAATTTCAAAATCCCCAAATTTCAAAATCCTGTTTCTAACTTCAGACAGTGACAGAATGAATGAGAGAGAAAACACAAACAAAATGTGTATACAGAGAGAGGGGGAGGGGGATTGATTGAGAGAGAAATAGGAGACGGAGAGAGGAACGCGATCTAAGTTCAGACAGTGACGGGCGCCAAGGTTTTCCAGCCATGAACTTTAGTTCCGACGCCTTTACAGACTCAGATGATGATGGTGACGCTGGAGTTCGTTGAACACAGGTTCTAGATCTGCTTTTAAAAGATTTTGGAGCAGTTAGGGAAGCCGCCGGAGTGTGTGGGGGCGGTGCAAGATGGTGGCGTTCAGGTGGAGGTGGTGGTTGTCGGGTGGAGATGGTGGGAGGAGGGTGGTGGTTGTTCGGTGGGTTGTGGATGGTGTTTGATGGTGGGGGTGGTAGTTGATACAGAGCATAGAGAGATGCAAAGATGAAATGAAAAAGGAATGTGAATGTGTTTATCTTTTGTTAAATGTAAATATATACATATTAATTATTAATAATAATAAAGGAGGATGGGGAAAGACTAAAATGCCCCTCATGTGAGGGGCATGTAACCAGGATTTAACGATATAAATGGATGGCGTTAGGGGCGGGGAGTGAAATAGAGATAAGTTTCATAGATCAGGGAGTAAACTGGCTATTTTGAAAGGTTTGGGGCAAAACCGTTAAAGTGAGCAAACCACAGGGAGCAAAACGGAAGTTTACTCTAACTAATATTATTTTAACATTAAATCATTAATAAATTTAATGTATGTTTGAAATAAATATAAATGGTGTGTACCTAAAATAGAGCTTTATTAATCATTATTAAAATATATATTAAAGAAAATATATTTAATAACCCTAAATTACTATTTACATTATAAAATAATGTTTAGTCTATAAATGTATACCATAATAAAATAGTCAAACATAATATATTATACTGTACTAAGATTATACTTTTAGTCTTAGTCACGTTAATATATTAAATAATAATATTACAATTATTTAATTAATATATTATATTTGATAAGTTATAGTAGCTTGACAGAAAATGATATATTTCATTTTTTGGGCTAAGTAATTTTGTGTCATAGAAAATATATTTGACAAAGTAATGTCACGGGAAACTACTAAGTCCAGAGTCACTAGTTGAGAGAATGATCAACAGTGACATGACCAAAGGCACTAGTTGAGAGAATGATCAACAGTGTTATGACCAGAATCACTAGTTGAAAGAATGATCAACAGTGATATGACCACAATTACTAATTGAGAGAATGATCAATAGTAATATGACCTGAGTCACTAGTTGAAAGAATGATCAACAGTGATATGACCACAATTACTAGTTGAGAGAATGATCAACAGTAATATGACATGAGTCACTAGTTGAAAGAATGATCAACAGTGATTTGACCACCGTCACAGGAATTGCCTAGTGACCAATATAATAAATAGTAAGATATACTATATATCTATTACTTGATAAATTCACTATTGGACGAAAATGAGCCAATGAGTGATATAACCACTGTCACATCGGAACTGCCACCATGTGACAAATACTGATTGAGTTGGGTAAATATAAATAAATATAAAAACTTTGATGCTGTAAAGTATAACAATATATTTTATAAAAATGGAATGAACTCGCCAGTATTTATTACTGATAAAATATTTTCAAAACGTGTTTCAGGTAATTTGCTGTAAAGATTATAGAAGCCAGCTATGGAGCACTGAAGGCTTAAATAAAGTGGCTATAATTACCTGAATAAAAGAAGAAATTTATGTTTTATTTATTTGGGTTTATCCCTATAAAAGCATTTGAATGAAATACGGGTTTTAGCCCATTTGTTTTATATCAAAAGTTCAGTGTTTTAAAACTCTGAAATCATTTCCCAACTACGATCCTGATGAAATTTTTTTCCGCTGCGTATCTAATAAACACCGGTACCATCTGGCAGGTTCGCGGCTCTCGCTCCCAGGGTGGGGTCGGGGGCCGTGAAATTAGTTCACTTGGGAAACGATTTTTGAAACGATGTCACACAACGAGGTTTTCTAAATGATATAAACCATACAAGTTTTGTAACGAGAACAATTTACGATTTGGTTTACTTAAACAAATGTCTTGGGTTAAGAATCATGGCTACGAGATTTTATAAACTATAACCAACTTGATTTGAGTTGGTTAATCATGTTGCAATACTATATACTTTTCAAAACAAGGTTTTCGAGGTATTGCAATATGTAAACGAGCCATGAATCCAATACTCTCATAAAACCTATGTGCTCGCCAGCATTTCTTTGCTGACTTTGTTTTCACATATGTTTCAGGTGGTGTTGCATGATGTTGATTGCTAGGATGCATGATTCACATAGGTTCCGGACGAGCCCTTAGTGACTTAATAACGATGATAGACGATATGTAACTTGTTTGTTTGGTTTTAAGACAATGTAAATTATTAAATGAATCAATAAAACGAAACTTTTGTATCCATGGTTGTGAAACAATGATTTTGTTACGACACTCCCCGACGTTTCCGCCACGGTTTCGTTGTTTTAACGCGGTCGGGGTGTGACATTTTTAGTGACCGCAAACATTGTTACCCCATCAACTCGCTTTATCCATTCCTGTTCTACACACACCCTGAACTCCGGCTTTGACGTAATAAAATTTGCAAATTTAAAAGGTTTAGGACGAGTCTTGACCGAATTAGTCACCTTGAGAATGCACGGGGTATGGTCAGAAACCCGAAAAGGATGATAAATGATATAAGAGTCCGAAAACATCTCTAAGAACTTCATATTACCCATCACATGATCAATTTTCTTAAGCAACCCAATGCCATTCTTTGGTTTCTGGTTCCACGTGTAGTGCTGACCATGGCCCTTAATATCCATCAACTCAGTATATTGAACACATTCGTTAAACTCCCTCATACCAATCGATTGGGTGGATGGACCATAAAGAGAGTCCTCAACATGCAAAGCAGTGTTGAAATCCCCCATAACAACCCACGGCTTGTCTTGGCAAAAACCCTTATGCCTACACAGATTCTCCCAAAGACTTCTTCTTTCCTGGTATTTGTTCTTTGCATAAACAAAAGAAACAAATATAGATTTATTATCAGCTTTAGTAAAAACCTGGGCATGAATAACTTGGTCTGTTTGTGACAAAATCATGATGTCAACCACATCAATGTTCCAGCCCAAAATAATCCTCGTACCTCGATCACATAAACCACCGTTAGACGTCCAACTCCAAGACTGGGAAACACCCTTACACACCTTGGCAAGTTTCGTGATATCTACATGCAATTCAAGGAGCGCACAAACAACTAATTTATTTTCAGAAACTAGGACACGAACCTCACTTTGTTTCAGGGGTCGGTTCAAACCCCTTATATTCCATGAGGCTATACTATCCATCTAAACCGTTGTGACCGGGAGTGCTTGCCCCCTCAGAATCTTTACGCTGATCATAACACATAAATTCAGACATTTCAGTCGGAACAGTTTCCACAACCTCATCCTCAGCTCGAGGATTCTTATCATTACCTTCTATGACATCTGATCTCCCCTCACTAACATTACGTATGTCACGGACCACCGTATCCCCATCGTCCATAGACAAAGCCTCAAAAGAGTTTCGGGTTTTCACCTTACCATTCCTTACGTTGTCCGTTTTATCCTCCTTTGTACCAGATGTGCTCGGCCCTGATTTGTTTACTTTAGGCTTGTAGACGAACTTCGGTTTTTTCTTCTTTTGCATCATTCCCACCCTTTCCATCTTCCTCTTATCCGTAGTAAAACCCTCCTCATCAACAACCACTTGCTTCGCTTTATTTTGCACTTTCACTTTTTCAGTAATGTATCCATCTTCATCTATTTTCGGAATAGCTACAATGATGTGGTCTTTCAGCTCATTATTCGCATCTATTTCAATTAATGCCCGTGCAAAACTACTCCTTCCCCATTTATCCGTACACATATCAGCCGTATAACCATCTAATCTTTTCGGAATCCCTATCTTGGACGCTAACAAACTCAGCCCATCATCCGTGTAAACTGAAATAGGAACATTATGCATCTTCACCCACACCGGAACTGATTTAATACCCTCCTTTTTCAGACTAACAGACGGCGACCAAACATTTAAGAATAATGGCACTTTCCTGATCAGCTATGGCCCCCCTTCCAACACTTTAGCCATACCCTCTTTAGAATCAAACTTAAAGAAAAAGAAACCATCCGAATTCATCATAAGTTTAGAAAAACCATACTTAGACCACACATTTTTAGCATAATACTCCACCACAGGAAATGGTAATCGATTACCTAAAAAATAGCCATATAGAACATTCTCAAACTTTTCCTGAATCTTTCGGATTACCTCACGAGGAATGACAACATCAGCATCCTGAAGAGTCTCTACCAAATCCAACCTTCTAAAATTAACTTCTCGTTTCAGCGATTTATTCATCTTAACCTTGTCCGCATATGAGAATTTTGTTGTGGTTTTCTCAGGCTCATTATCCCGATCATGATCAACATTCTTGCTTCCCAACTGAACCGGAACGGAGACTTTTTCTAGTTCATCAATAACATTTATCAGTCTTGGCTCTTTTGGACAATGCCACGTCTCGGCATCAGCGGATTTCCATCAATTTTCAAAGACCTGGCATCATGACTATTACCAAACGTAGGAATGTTACTTCGCACCTCCTGTGAGTTCGTCCGCTTAGCATTGCTCATACTAATAAAAATATCCCCATGCAGTTTTTCGGTAAATGATTGAAACCCTAAATCCTCCAATCCCCGATCCGTATTTCTCTCCATGCACCAAGATTACGTAAACCTCAACCAAACAACAGAAACATGCAACCAACAAGTAAAACCCTAATCCTTTAAACCATAGTATCAATCTTCAACCCTTAACCAATTAAACCAGCATATCAATCTAGCTAAATTAAACTCAGTTAACCGCAATCAATAACAACCAATTTAATAAATCAGGGTTTCGTATTGAACACTAAGGCGGCGATAGAAAAAAAAAAGACAAAACCCTAATTCTAAGTCGATCACAACTGCTAACGAGTTCGTAGTAGAAATTTGATAAATCAAATCTCTAATAACAGACTGTTATACAGAAGATCACAAGGAAAAACTAGGGTTTCATGAAGAACACAGAATCGCCTAAGGAGAGAGAGATATACCAACAATTTTCCATTATTCCTATCAGCAATGAGCTTCAGTAATATGCATATATTTTTGCTGATTCTCATTTACTGACTTACTGTAAACAGTTACCCTATTAGTGAACGAAGAAGGCGGCAATACTGGAACCCAAGTGAAATAGAAAAGCAAAGTATTGACAAAATGAATATTCAAGTTCATCTATTTTCATTAACACAGCAATAAAAAAGTGCAAAGTAGATGCATGCTATGAAAGAACATTTTTTTTATGTTCGGCTAAGGATGTATCTACGTATGCTTTCGTGGCCTCGAGGGCACAATCTTGGAGTTTGCAGGACCACATTCTTCAGGACTGTGGTATTGTTGGGTTAGATTCTGATTATGTGTGTGCGTTGGATTGCATGCATATGTCCCTTCCGGATTTCGATCTTGGCGGTTTCTCTAATAAGGACACCGCCCCTCCTAAAGCCCAGAATGCTTTGGCGAGTGCCCTATTTAGTAGAACTGTCCATAGTTTGGGAGAGAAGTTTAGTCTATCCCCTCGTCAGAAAGCCGTGTTCGATTGTCTCCGGGCTCCTCATGCTCAGGATTTCCTGACAGTCATCCCCATTGAAGGACTAGGCCAACACATGTCGGCAGTGGAATACCGGGCAATTCTTATGTACCAGCTAATGATCCCTCTGTTTCCGGTTGATGAGCCTTGCCCAGTTTGCCGCAAGGTTTGTTTAGATACTTTTGGCGAGCATGCGGTTCATTGTAAGGAGTTGCCTGGTTTTAAATACATACATGATTTGGTAAGGGATATTCTGTTTGATGTTTTAAAGTGGGCGGGGATTTCGGCAAAAAAGGAGGCTTCGGTGAACTTTCTGACGGATCCGCTCGATGGGAGGTCTACTCTTCGACCAGCTGATATTCTTGTGTTTGGGTGGGCCAGGGGAAAACACGCTTGTGTGGACCTTACAGGAGTGTCCCCTCTTGTTGGGCTCAGGGATAATGGGTTTGCTGCTGGCCAAGCTGCATTGAAAGCGGAATCAAGCAAAGTCGCTAAACACAAGAAGGCTTGTTTAGAGAATCAACATGTGTTTATCCCATTCGCTTTTGATACATTTGGTTCCCTAGCCCCAGAGGCTGTGGAATTTTTAAACAGGGTCCAACAGGTTGTGAATAGTAATCTCCCAACGGGTCATTTCGTCTTTAGTAGGATTGGTTTTGCAATTCAAAAGGGGGTTGCGGCGCAAATGTCGCCCATTTACCTGCCACTTGTTTGTAATTTGCTACTTTGGTATTTTAATGTGGTAAATTTAATTAAACAAAAAAAAAAGTAGTAAATGATAAAACCTAATAGAACAAATCTTACACTCTGGTACTAACGATGATGATCCTTGACTTCTTGGTCTAAATCTGTTACCTATTGATGATTATGATACTTGGATTTTAAGGTCATATGCATTCAAATCAATCACCCACTTGTTCTAAATCTGGTAGTTAATGGCAGATATCAATCACACGCTTATTCTCAGTTAATAGCATACGCATTCAACGCATCAAAATCAGATAAGCTATATAAACTTCATGGTAAAAAAAAACTAACAAATTAACTAAAAAAACGATCCGAAGTACAATTAAGAATAGTACAGAACCAATACCTAAAACACAATCTGAATTGGAAACCAGCGGATCGTCAAACAAACATGCAGAAAGAATCGCAGAGAGATCATAAACATTATCTCCGATTGCAGCTCCGGGTCTCGAAGTGACAAGCCGTTCTTGTTAGGGTACACGGAGTGGTTAATCACTTGAGAGTGGTAAACTTAAAAATCAACCAATGAGAGTGTGCCATGTCATTCAATGAAAAGTGTTTAAGCTATGCTGAAAAGTGTTGGCAATGGTTAAACACTTGAATTGGTAAACTATTATTTAAAAAAAAAAAAGAAAAACGTAAAACACAATATACCATCCAATCATCGCTCCCCAATACATCACTCATCATCTTCACCGATCGGTAACCAAACACCGATTACCAACCCTCACCGCGCGGCAAAGGAGGTTGGCGGCGGTGTGCCCGAGCGGCAAAGTCACTTTGCCGAACCCCTTTGCCACCCACACCGTACACCCTTAGGGCTCAAACTTCTCGTCAGCAAGGGTGTATCAATGGATGGAGACAACCCGAAATGACAACAGTCAACGCAGAACCAACAACCCCATATCACCGTCGTAGTCAGGTTCGCACTGGAACCCTAACCGTCGGAACACCGATTTCGGTCTCTTTGAGCTTCATCGGTTTCCATCTACTTTGCCGAAGGCGGTGGAGCTAATAAACTGATGAAACCCTTTGCGAGGAAAAAAGAGAGAGTGGAAAAAGCAAAATTTCAAAAATACCCTCGCATAGCATACTGTGGCAGCTATTAAAGATACTACATAAAGGCGTATGGTCCTAAATCCTGCGCCGACTATTTGAGCCAACCTCAGGTCGCGCGCAAGACCATACCCATATCAGACCAATTTGGTAACTTCACCGACCTTGCGCCAACTAATCAAGTATAATCCAAGTCGCGCGCGGGGTCAGGACCAACACAAGATCATATTTGACACTTAACTCCTTGGATGAAAACTCTGACTTCCTGGACCTTGCGCCGGCTACAAGGGATATCCTCGGGTGTCGCGCGAAGGAAAGAGGTGCAGGTAAACCTCGGGCTAGTACCAAAGGTACAAGTGGCAGAGCAGTGGGCCAATGAGCGTCCAACAGGCTGTATCCGATCATGTTGCACGTTGGATAATCGTACAGGGGACAAAAAGGTACATGCGCCGACCACTGCTCCATGATCTTCACTTAGCTGCTGATGACAGACCAGACAACAAGGATAATTGTCAGGACACGTGGATCCATTCAACGTGTGCTAGCTACCCTCTCGCCTAGAAACACCAACCATCGTGGTTGAGGAGACCGAATGGATATTCCTTGTTGTTGAGCACAGGCCCAAGGCCCATCAACCCATCTCCTTCAAAAACCACCTCGGCTATAAATAGTGAACTCCACTCCAGGTATAAGGATTGCTCTCTTGCTCTCTCACTTTATACATACACTATTATCTTCAAAACAGATACTTATTCTCACGCCGGAGGGTGGTTACAAGGAGAACCCCCCTATTCCCCTCCATGTAACAAGCTTACGTTGTGTTGACCGTTTTGCAGGATCATCACAGCAGCTTGGACGAGACAAAGAAAGATCAACCTTTATTTTTCGAGGCACAAATGTAACACCTGCATCCCTAGACTTTTAGATATTGTCAATTTTAGTCCCTGAACTATGTAGTCGTTAATACTTTTGGTACTTGGTGAATTTTATGCTATATACTAAATACTTGGAATGCTTAATTCTAGATACTTGGAATGCCTAATTCTAGATACTTGGAATGTCTAATTCTTGATACTTTGGTGCTTGACTCTTGAGGCTCGTGAAACTTGAGACTTGGTTGAACGAGGGACTAGAGTCTTGTCACTGGCGGAAACTATGAAACTTTGAAAACTTTTGTGCTATTGCTATAATCTAGTTATACTATTACCCCATACTACGCAACGCTTAATCTAACTCGCAAATCGAATCAAAGACGGTCGAACGGAAAAGATGGGATTGACCGAGTGGCAATCCGATCGGATGACCATCCGATCGGATGAGATAGCCACCCGATCGGATGGCCACCCGATCGAACCGCCATCCGATCCGAGTGCACACCGCCTTCATTCCTTCTCACATTATAAATAGGCCTGTCATATCACCATTTTCACTGATGTGACAGCCTCACTCGACCAGACACACACACTCCTATTTTCTTCCATCTCTCGGCAATTTCGGTACGTTTTGCACTAGATTCTTGTACATCTTTGATCTACACATCATTCTCTACGAGATTCTCCTTTGAAGTCTCACTTTTCACCATGAAATCTCTCGGATTTGAGCTCTTGAAGGTGATGTCACCATGGCGGTTTGTACCAAACTGTTGTGTGATGTCATTCAAGCCAAGATCTAGCTCAGATCTAAGGAATTTCATGTGTTTTACACTAAATCTATGCTAGATCTAAACTTTTCAAGCTGAAACCTATGTTCATCTTCATCTTTCTTAAACTTTTACTTAAAACGTTGAGATCCGGATCTAAACGGACTGTAGACTTGATTATTAGTCTGGAGTCGGTTTGGAGAAAGATTGTTGCCGGAGAAGATGACCTGAGTATGAATTCTGACATAAGCACCATCACGGACACACGACTGAACGGACTGGGGTGATTCCCATCCGATCAGATCGGCTGTACATTGATGTTTTTACTAGTGTCTCAATGTGTACCAATTTGTCGTTGTTTAAACAGAAACTTAGAGTTTTTACAAGTTTAGGAACGGGACTTGATTAACCCGATCGAGTGGCAACTCGATCGGATAGCCATCCGATCGAATTGCCATCCGATCAGGTAACCCTTGCCCCTTAACTTTAAACACTTTGAAACTTGAAATCATGATCGTCGAACGACAACTCGATCGGATAGCCATCCGATCGAACTGCCATCCGATCAGGTAACCCTTGCCCCTTAACTTTAAACACCTTGAAACTTGAAATCATGATCGTCGAATGGCAACTCGATCGGATAGCATTCCGATCGAACTACCATCCGATAGAGGCAGCATTGGACTTTTGGAACTTTTCAACACTTAGAACTCTGAATCGAGTGGCAACCCGATCAGATAGCCATTCGTTCCCTCATACACTTGCCATCCCAATTTAAATGGCAGTCCGATCGGATAGCCATCCGATCGAACAGCCATCCGATCGAGATGACTGATCTGACACTTTGTGCAATCTCGTTGTTTTGTCCGACACTTATCCGTTGTAACCTAATCAGGCTAAACCTAAAGAGCTCCCTTTGATCCAATAACAGTTGATCTGTTAAGAAATCACTATGAGTATACTCGATCCCTTTTTGTTTTAAACTGTGGGATGTAACATGTATTCTATTAAACTATGATAGTTGATACTTTTGAAAACTAAACTCTATCCTATGTGTATGTGAAACTTGTGATTCTTGCATTCTATTTATGCTATGTGGACATTTAATCCAGGGTGTGTAGTTCCGCCTTAATAATAGTAGCGCTATAGGAGATGCACCTCCCCATTATTCTCAGGGGTATTGTTAGGAGGATTCTAGTTTTCCTTGAGACTTGGGAAAACAACAAAGCATCGGGTACTTGGGCTATCACTTGTTGGACTGCGAACACTAGCATGGCTGAAACTATTTTTGTGACACTACATATGGATATGAGTTGTTATAATCTATTAAGCTATTACTCAAACTTGTATACTCGTCGGTACATTTTGTACTGACTCTATTTTAATACATGTTGCAGGCTGATAAAATGCTGGAACTATGGAAAACAAGCTAGGGTTGATGACTAGAAACTCGCCTAGATTAAATATCTAAAGTTTGAAACAATGACTATTGTGGTTGTATTTGATATTTATGGTTATGTGGATGTTTAGACAATCTTGCATGAAATTCACTTAATCTATATCGAAATTATTAGTGTTATGGAATCTCGTGAGCAATCTGAACGCTTAGACGTCGCACCCCGATGTTTCCGCCATCGGTTGGGGTGTGACAGATTGGTATCAGAGCCATAACTATAGGGAATTAGGATAAGTAGGAATAATTGCCCTAGTCTATAGTCCTAGGAATCTTGACTCTTATTTGTTATTTAAGACTTCTACATTCTACCGTATCTGCTTCCTAGAAGCACATTTTCCTGCTAAACTTACATGTCTTTCCTAAGGCTGACACAATATACACTTGATACTTTGACAACACTGTTAACCAGTGTTTGTATTTTGCATGAGGTTTGCCCTCAAGTTAGGAGTGACATCCGAACCTTGATGGAAAATCTCCATACTATTCTAGTAGGTCTTGTCTGTGGATAAGTACCAACGCTATTAGGGTACAATGTTGTCAAGTTAGAGGTGAAACTCAGACCTTGATAACTAGTTCCACTCTTTGATGTTTTCATGTCTCGCCAAAGTCTCGAAACTTCCATTCAATTAGGAACGTGAAATGACCAAAAGGACGAATATCGTAGGCCTAACATCGATGATGTATTTGTCTAAGTAAGTCAAGACACGTTACCTCAATTCGAAAGGGGTTCGAATCACTTTGGTTAGTCACCGTTCCTCTACCCGGAACACTCCATGTTTTATAAGCCAATCTTTAAATGTTACCTCGATTTTACATGTGGTGTTAAACTCGATTCTTCGTTTATCTTGATTCTTTGTTTATTTGAAGCTCTTTATATAAATCACACGTATGTCCGCAATCTAAAGCCTAAATTTTAATCTCTCAGGATCAAACTAAATTTAAGAAGCTTTTCTACGGTATTAGTCTATCTGATCAATCTATGTGATATTGTGGTTGTAAGGCACTAGATGTAACATGGCATGGAATATGAGGGAAATGTGACGTGTCCGAAACATGGTGGATATGCCGCTGGTACTTCCTATATATAAGTGTTTCCGACATGTTACCAACCTTCATACCAAGTGTCATGCGAAACTTAGTGTCTGCGGATCGACAGTGATGTTGTTGAATTCTAAGACTATGGAAGAACTATTTGTGTAATCTATTGAAAACTATGTGTAATCTAGTGTGTACTCTAGTGAAATCTATGTGTAACCTATGTATGTGCTGTTTTGAGAAACAAAATACGAAACGTAGCCTAGCGCCGAAGACGAGGCGGAATTGGCATGTCCGAAGCATGGTGGATACGCCGCTGGTACTTCCTATATATAAGTGTTTCTGGCATGTTACCGAACCTTCGTACCATGCGCTAAGTAAAGTTCGTAGTTTTGTAGGCTCGGGTTGAAGTTGTGAAATCTATTTGGGTTAATCTATGTTGATTGAAACTATTTGGTCAATCTATGTGGAGATCTTGTGGTGAATTCTAATGTTGTGGTTAACGAAGAATGACACCGATGACAAGACGGACGTGGCATGATTGAAGCATGGTGGATACACCGCTGGTACTTCCTATATATAAGTGCTTCCGTCATGTTGCCGAACTTTCGTAGCACGTGCCATGCGGGATTTCGTTGTTTGTGGTTGTTAACACTAATCTATGTGAATCTATTGAAAACTATGGAAGTCTAGTGAAGTCTATTGAAAGTCTATTGGATCTATTGAAGTCTATTGAAGTCTAATGAAACTATTGAAGGCTATTTGAATTAATCGAAATCTATTGAAATTTATGTGAATCCATGATAATGAAGATGAGTGTGTTTTGCGACATGTAACATGACACCGAATACGAGGCAGAAGCGATTGTGCCCGAAACGTGGTGGATACGCCGCTGGTACTTCCTATATATAAGCGTTTCTGACAAGTTGCCAAACTTCGTACAACGTGCCATGCGAAGGTCGTGGTTCGCGGTATTTATGTGAATCTATGTGAATCTTGAGTCTTAGTCTATCATGTGTGAATCTATATTACTCTAGACTTATGCGATCCTCTTGTTGGATCTTTAGGATGTCTTCTCGTAAGCTATTCGACACTCTCAAGAGATTCAGGGAAAAGTCTCAGAAAAAGATGATGTCCTTCATGGCCAACCAGATTGCTTGAGTCGTGCCAAAGATCATCTCTGAGATCCAAGGATCGAACACTCCGCCCTCTTCTGTTGACTCTAAGACAGAGAAAGAAAAGTCCACTAAGTTCAGCTATAAACATTTCGTCTCTTGCAACCCTAAGTCTTTCACGGGCAGTGATTGTGACGCCCGACCTCTCAGGCCGTACCGGACATTAGTAATCTGTATAATAGACATGTAACATGACTATTTGTGACTAAATGTGATGTTAATATATGATATTTGATGTGTTGATAAATTTAGATGTGTATAAAAATTATGTAGGCAACGATAAAACTAACGCTTATCGCGTAACGTTTAAAATGCGAAACGAACGTCGATGACCACCCGATCAGTGTTAAAATCCAAAAAATAGTCTGTTAGGATTAGAATAATAATTTTAATCCTATCCGTGTGGAAAAATAATTTAAAACACTAAGAAACTCTATTTTTCGAGTTTGAGCGCATACTGCACGAATTAAACAAAATACCGTCAACGCAGCCAGTCAAGACAACTGGTAATTATTTCAGTAATAATTTTAGGTGATTATTTTTATAGAATGATAAAAATAAATTAAAACGCACTAAAACGGGATTATAACGCCAGATAAAATACCTGGTATTTAGTGAAATACCTGTTTTTAACTCAAATTTATATATATAAGTATAAGTATAGGTGATATATGTGAGAAGGGGGCAAGGTGGCGGCACATAGGGCTGCCCACTTTCTCTTGATTCTCTCAAATTGGACACATGTAACAATTAGGGAATGGAGTGTGATGATTAAGACCATTGCATGCATCCATAAACCTCCACTTTTCAAGAAACCCTTTTCAAAATCATTCTCTCTCTCCCTCTTGAACATTCTCGGCCGAAACCCCCCCTAAACACTTCAACATTTCATTTTCAAAATCAAATCATGAAGAATCAAGGCCAATACATGGTGATTTCTAGCTTGTAAGAAGGTTTGGAAGTGATTTCAAGCAAGATTCAAGCAAGAACAAGCCTCATATCACCATCTTTTCTCAAAAACCCACTTTGAAAACTTGAAGGTATAAAATATTTCTTTAAACATTGTTCTTGATTCATATTGATAATGAAGTTAGTAAGAAGTTTCTCTTGATTCTTGAAATCTAAACAGAAACTTGAAACTAACAAACAAATGAGTTTTGAATAAAATGAAAATGCGTGTGTGCATGTATGTATATATGGCCGAAAATGATGTTTGTGTATGTGTATATTGCATTTCGAAATTTTGATGAAAGATTTCTTGATTATTTGATTTCTTGAAAAAAATAAGATGATTAAAGTAAGTATTAGTTGTCATACAAGAATGTTTTAAAATGATATGTGTTATATTTTAAAAACATGATGTTAATATGTTCTAGAATAAGATTGGAACATAAATGATGATGATAAAATTGTAGAAGTGCATTAGATGCACAAATGTAAACATGCATGATGATATATGAACTCAAAAAGATGATTTGAACATGATATGATAAAAATCCATTTTGATCAGAATATAAACACTAAAATAAAGTTATTTTGAAGTGTTTAATGGTATATCACTTTGTCATAATGTTTACTAGCTTTGAATGTGGTACTTGGTGCATAAAAAGTTGTAAAATATGTGAAATCGCATGATTTATGTGACTTATATAAAACCTGCACTAATCTGATTATAACCACTATTTTAATCAGTAAATAATATGTATTGTGTTAAAATATCAAGTCGTTTCGAGTTGGGATGGTTACGGTAACGTTTAACGCAAAACTATGCGTTAAAAAGGTCAAAAATCGGCTTTTCGGGTGATTTCTGTAAAACTGAATTAGATCAGTAAATAAACTGATATTTTTAGTTTACAAATAAGTATTTTAACTAATTTTAAGTTTACTTGGTGTTTGGTTTTTTGTTTTTAAACACTTTTGGGATGCAACATGTATTCTATAAACTTGACACTTGGAACTATTTGAAACTTACTCTATCCGTTGTAAACATGGAAACTTGATACTTGGAAACTTGAGACTTTTATGCTATGTGAACGTTTAATCCTTGTGTGTAGTTCCGCCTTAACAATGGTAGCGCTATAGGGGTAATGCACCTCCCCGTTAGTCTTTAGGGTATTGTTAGGAGGAGACATTTTTACTTTCCTTGAGTCTTGGGAAAGCGGTTAACGCATTGGAAACTTGGGCTATCACTTGGACTGCATTTAATAGCATGGTGAAACTTGTTATATATGTTTATGCTGGATATGAGTTTTTGGAACGTTTTAAACTATTATACTATTACGTACTCAAACTTGTATACTTGCCAACATTCTTGTTGATATATTTTAATACATGTTGCAGGTTGATAGTAGCCGAGGAAACAAGAAACTTGCTAGGATGCTGCTTAGAAACACATCTTAGTTAATTTAAAAGCTTTGAACAATACTTGGGATGTTTGTACTTGATATTTTGTGGTTGTGGAACTTTGATGCTTAGATAATGTTTTGAATCTGATTAATCTATATTGAAACTACAGTGTTATGGAAACTCATGAGCAATTTGAACGCTTAGTGCCGCACCCCAATGTTTCCGCCATCGGTTGGGGTGTGACACAAATGTGTAAACATAATAAACAACAACGATGCCATAAATATATTGTTTTCCAAAAAAAGTTTACAAGTTTCCAACATAGTTTCAAGTTCACCAACATTCACAACGTTAAACATGACATAGTTTAAGTTATGTTACGCAACACGAAAGTTTGTTTTTAACATAAACATAGTGAGGTTTTGTCCCCTATATACCCATACGAAGTTGGGATATAAAAGACAAACCCTCCAAAAGCGGCTATCGTTGTCAATGACTTTCCCGTTTCCCATAGTGTATCACCGGCTCAAGACTGGTTTCCTGAAATGCATGTAGTTTTAAAAAGTCAACAAAACTTGAGCGAGTTCATGCAGTTATTGTTATCATATGAAATCTTTGTATTCTTGTAATGAAATCCTGGTATGTTATTAGCATTCTTGGAGTTTAAGGATCTATCAGTGGGTAGCGAGCCCCCTGACATAATGTACAATAAGTACGCAACCAACCCGAGACAACTTTGACATTTCTGGGATCACAAAGGCACTCTAGGGTATACCAACCAGGAGTGGAGCGTGTCTCAAGCTCAATAGATCTACACCTTTTGCACCTTGGTCACTAGGTGATTAATGGTTACTATGTCATCATCCTACTTATGTACATTGATCATGTTATCATCTAAACCCATAGCTAACATACCTATAGTTTTAACATGTATTTCCCCTCGACTGTTTTAAAACAAAACGTTGAAATCATTGAAAGGAGGGACATGAACTCACAATTTTGCGTTCTGTGTATTGTGATATCGTAGTGAGCGTCCGTACGTGTGATTAACCTTACACGTGTACTAACTTTATTAGACCCTAGGTCTTATCGGACCTCGTATAAGTTGTTCATCTTGAATTCTTATTGTGTTTTCACTTATCATTTTGGAACAACTTTGTATTTTAGAGTGTTGGTAGTTTGTTCGTTCACTTGTTATGTATATAGACTTCATAGGTGCATACATATATTTTATATGTATTGAATTATATGTGAACGGCTTCGCCCTGCACATGTCCTCATGCTTCGCACGCGTGTCATTGGGCCGAACCTATGTCATTGGGACTAAACCCTGTCTTTGGGTTTATCCCACGTTTCTATGTTATTGGGCTTTAACCCACCTTTCTATAGTAATTTTGGTACTCGCCCATGTATTTTATCATAGGGCCCCAGCCCATGCATATTAGCAATTTGGGCCTAGCCTAAATATTTTATCATTGTGCCCCAGCCCATGTATCTTAGCAATTTGGGCCTAGCCCAAATATTTTATCATTGGGCTCCGGCCCATGTATCTTAGCAATTTGGGCCTAGCCCAAATATTTTATCATTGGGCTCCAGCCCATGTATTTTTGTAATTTGGGCCTAGCCCAACTTGATTTTTATGAGTGCATATGTTTAATAATCTTGCATTTTGTAAAAGTTACTAAGTATGTAATTTTTATAATGTTCATTCTTCTATTAAAGAATATTTAGAAATTTTTGTTTTTTTTTCTTTCAACTTTCCGGAATTGTTATCAGTGATATATATACATATATTCGCCCGGTTGTCTAAAATATATTGTTAGACACGTCGTTGTGATCGCTTGATATATTTTTCTTTTGAGCTTGTCCGTTGTCCGTTTTGTTTATTCGTCCGTTTATTCGCTTATGGATATAATATGTTTAGGATTTATCTATATCCGTTTTCATTGCATTTCTTTGGGAATATGTAGGAAACATGTATATGTATTTTTGTATCTTTTATACTTGTTTCATATAAGTATTTCTTGATATCATGGGTGTATTATTTTGATCACCCTAAGTGTATCTAAGAACATACACATAGCACATAATACATATACTTGATGAGTTTCTGGAATATATAATTTTTGCCAAAAATTATACTTATATATGGTTAATATTTTCACCCATTTATTTTTGTGAAAATATATATTCAAGTTCATAAGAACTCTTGAATATTTGGGACTTAACCATTTTCATCAAAGCTTCCGTAATGACGTTTAAGACCACTAATCGCGTTTAACTTTGTTAATCACCCTTTAACCCCATTTTTAATCGCGATTAGATTTTTAGAAAAATTCTCCATAGTTTCCCCTAAACTATGACATTTTCCACGTTTTCAAAACGCGTTTAAATCACCAAATCAATTTTCAAATCATCATTAATTCTTCAAGTTTTCCAAAAATCATTTTTCAAGCATTAATCACAAAATTTTTACCTTCTAATTCTTATGAGCATATTACTCGCACAAATCATTCCAAGACTTTAAAATAACCATTTTTCAAGTTCATCACTATATAAACTTGATTCTAATTTTTTTTCATTCTTAAAAATTCCCATATTTTGTAAAAATTCTTAAGACTCTTTTATGCTTCACTTTGTAAAGTAAAAATTTCCATAAACTTGCTTTATGTAAAAATCAAGTTCATTAGTGTTTTTAAAAGCCTTGTCACATGATTATTCTTGGTTTAATCTTTCAAGAATCACTTAATCAAGGTTATATACAAATGCTCATAATCTTTGAAGTTGAGGATCGTGTGTGATTTAAACATACATATGTTTAAATCACATTTTTAAGTATATCATGGCTAGATTAACACTAATCTAAAATACTACATGAAGTTAATCACAAGATCATCATAAATATAAACTTTAAACCACTAATCTTAACAAAATTAACATAATCATCAAGATTACATCAACTAACCACACTAATCTACACAAATAATCACATAAACAATCATAATTAGTAGATTATTAAGTTTGTGATTAGGTTGATTATGTTTTTCTTTATTTTCAAGATAATCAACTTGTACTTCTTTAATCTATACATAATAAGAAGCTTAAATATGGTTAGAAAAAGCTTACAACTTTGCACAAGGTGATCAAGAAGTGATTAAGGCTCCAAAGAACTCCCTAATGCTTATCCATGCTTAATCCATGCATTAATGGCATTAAAGGGCCTTGAAAGTGAGTAATTTATAGTGATTAATGGTGAGTTTAGTGGGTTTCTTCTTTGGCCGTGAGTTTAGAGGTAAGGGAATGAGGGTTTTGAAGTTTGAATGATATGGTTTAAATGATGAAGAATAGTGGTATAAATTTGTTATAAATTTTCAAGATCTTGTAACTTTAAGAACCATACTTTTATCACTCATCCATACATGAAATCTTCCACATTTGAACAAAAAATCTTGTGAGTGGAACCCACTTTGACCAATTTCTAGAATGGGGGGGTGGGGGGGGGGGGTAAAAGGTAACTTTTTTTTATAAAAAGTCTTAAAAATCTAGATATTTTGGTGATTAATCAAAGTATGGTGATTAGGGGTTTAATTGCACCATTAGGGGTATTAGGGATTCGGAATGTTAATCGTCATTAACTAGTTCACTAAAGTAGTAAAAATAGTATTTTTGATACTTTAGATGCTTTCCGTTTGGTCGTCGGCTAGTTTACGACACTTTTGAGTTGTACCGACGGAGATTTGTCGCAAGTTGTTATTCCACTGTTAAGCAATGCATGAAGTGATTCTGAGTCCCAAAATAGGCTTAACTAGTTCACCATGTCTTTCGGTTAGTTGTTTTGACGTCGAAAATATTATTTTCTAGCTTGTCAGTTCAAAAACGGACAAGTTGTGGGGGTTGCGACGCAGCACCGAAAGCTTATGTTTCGGGCACCCCATTAGTAACCTCATGTTGTTTTCATATGTTTGTTATCATTTGTCATAGTTCTGCAGTCTCGGAAATGCTAAATTATAGATTCAGACGAGTTAAAATTGTCATATTTTTAGCGAAACGGACGTTTTAGTGATCAGGGCGTTGTACCGGAAAGTCTTATATTTTTGCAAGATATGTTTTCATATTAGTGTTTTCTTATGTATATGGACTCAGTCATGTTGTTCGTGTGTCGTTTTTCATTGTTTCGTTTTGTTTTCACGGTTTGCTGGCATGAATAGTGTAACCGTAAATAGTGCGCGCAACACTTTCTACCAACACTTTTAGGACATTGTTTGATTGGTTTCGAAATACGACGACAACCAACATATGTTTTAGCATTTTTTTTCTTGTCCTAACACTGTTATCTAACAAACGACACAGTTACGTAATTAAATTACGCTAAATGCATGAGATTATGTAAATAAACATAGTGATTAGATTGTACGGAATCACCGGTTATTTGTCATTTGTCACAGAAACTTTGTTTGCTCTTGTACAATTTTAATTATTTGTTATGTATCATATGGTATGTTAACTTCAAATCATATGTAATCATAGCTAGGGTTTACCAGCTCTATTAAATGCTGGTGTACATATTATGGTACGTTGTCATGGTGGTCGTGGATGTGGAGATAGTAGTCGTGGTGGTGGTCATAGCGGTGGTCGTGGACGTGGAGATAGTAGTCGCTGTGGTGGTCATAGTGGTAGTCGTGGACGTGGAGATAATAGTCGTGGTGGTCATAGTGGTGGTCGTGGACTTGTCCCTCCTCAGGGAGATCAACCACTCGATGGTAGTAGCATATTCACTTCCGGGAGACGCACCCTCGATCGTGAGTCATTCAGTGGTAGTAGTAGTCGTGGGGGTTCCGGGGATCCCATGGCGGATATGCATGGGCATTGCATGAGCAGCGGTCATGTGTGATCTCTAGTTATGAGTCGAGCCATTATAGTGACGATGCCAATTACGGGGATGGCGATTATGAGGTTAGCGATCATGAGTATGACACAAATCATCCTTCTCGGCATAACTCGTATATCGGAGATGCACTACATAATACCTCTCGAGGGAGATTGATCAAGCGTTCATCGGGGGACGGGTTTGTAAATATTAATAATCATTATATAACAATTATAATATAATAATATAATAAATATACTTATTTGGTTATTACAAAATATTGTAGGTTTGTGAATATGCATGGTGATGTTCATAAGAGTATCTCTCGTATAGTGCGTGAGCATCGTGATGGAGCTTGGCTAACGTTCAAACAGGTTCCGCGGGATGAAGTGGCTCGTATGTATGATCGATTTAGGGTAACATATTTATTATATATTTACATATCTTTAGCTTATTTGTTGAGTTTGCATTTTTAACTTATATTTTTATTTTTGCAGACTTGCTAGACCGTGGGATCTATCGAACGAACAACCAATATATGAAGGCTTTCTTAACATGCTAAAGAAACATTTATTATGATGCAATTGAGAATAAAAGCTACAAAACTTGCATATAAAGCTGGAGAAAATGTCGACCTACGTAATTCTAATCAATTCCGCATTATTCGTAAATATCCACCTGAATCAACACCTATCAACATATGGCGTGACATGTGTTCGGTAGGCAAATTAATATATTCTTTTCTATTTTATCGTATGGCTTATTATTGTTGTTGCATATAATCTGTTTTATCTAATGTTATGGTTGATTATTGTTGTGGGTGCCTTAAATCAGGTTGGATCCACTTTGTTAGTATTATTACGATTTAATTATTTAAAGAAATATGTAAATGAACAACAATGAACACGAAGTATTGTGTCTTTGCAGGCTTGGAACACAAAAGCATGGCTTAGTAAGTCAAAGTGCGGGTCATCAAATCGAAACATCGCTGATATCAATGGCAGGTCATCTCGACACACCGGTGGATCTATGGGTTTCGATGAGCATCGTGAAAACTGGGTAAGCTAATTATATTTACGAATTTCAGTAATTGTATTGTATGTACTATAAATCTTATAACAATAATTATACTCTGTATTTATGTAGAGAAGGACATATGGTCGGGAACCTACTTGGAAAGAACTCTTCCTGCAAATCCACTTCACCAAAGAATGCAAAGAAAAGTTAAGGAAAAGTGAGATTAGCATATATGACATGAAGAATTTGAAGTTTTGTACAAACCGATCCAAAGAAGTATATGTAAGTTATCCTTTTTTATTTTCTTACAATTTTGGTATAAACATTTAGTATAATAAAAAATGCATTATTTTGATATATTTCAGGGGGTACTTGGAGGCGATGCATGATATTCATGGGTTGGACCTCACTGATTGTCCTGATGACCCCGAGGTGTCGGCTCATGTGCAGGCAGGAGGTCATAGGACCACCCGGGTATTTGGGGTAGGATCTTCAGATCTACATTAAATGGTGAGTGGGACATCATCATCTTCTAGTGGGCGTGCACCATCATTTGTTGAGTACCAACGATCAATAGAAGAGTTATCATGTTCAATTTCAAGATATTTGTTATGTTGATCTAATTTCTCCGGTGACAAGTATAGGTTTAGCTTGAAATTGATGAAGCCACAATGAAGTTAGGAATTTAGAATGTATAATAGGACCTAGTGTTCAGTTTGAACTTCCATAGGTTGGTATGGTTACGGTCTTGTTGAGTGGCTTAGTGGCTTAGGGTTAGGGCATGGTTTGTCTGGTTAGTGGATTTGGGACTAGGTTTAGATGGTGGCTATTTGGGTTGGTTAGCAGGTTTAGATTTTTGTTGTTTATCTCTTATATCGAAAATTGTGCTAAAATAACATGGTTTTAGTAATTAACTAAAAGTAAATTCAAAGTACAATAGATACTAAAGTTTCCTGATATTAGTATGCTTACTCAACTTGTGAAATGGGTCAGATATTCGGTCATTGATGTATTGTTTATTATTTAATTATACCTTTGAACAAATTTTTAGGCTCAAGCAATGCGAACACAACTGGAAAAGCTTGAAGCTCGCCTCGAAGCTGAGATGAAGGAGAGGGAAGATCTTAGAGTTCATCTTGAAAGTGAGAGAAAAGCGAGAGAATACCTCGAACATCACATGAAAAGAGAATTACAAGACTTTATGAAGAATTGACGTCCTCCTCATAATTAGTTAGCATTTGCTTATCTTTTTAGACATATACGCACGTTAAACGTTTGTTAGTTTTGTGGTTTAGAAACATTAGAAATGACGTAATGTACTGTTTTCGAGTACGGTGATTTTAAAATAGGTTTATTAATATTTTCTATGTATTTTTTTGCTGATTTTTATGCAATTTCCAGAAGAAAAAAAAAACAGGTTTTCCAAGAAAAAATAAATTTTCCGTTTTTTATTTTTTTATAAATATTTCGTTACAAATGCGTTGCAACTTATTTAGGGGATGTGTAGGAAATGCGTTGCAAATAAATTTTTCCTGGAATTAGGGAATTGTAGGAAATGCATTACAAATTTGTAACACAATATTTCTGTTGCAAATAAGTTGAAATTTGTGTAGTAAATGTGTTGCAAAAAGTTTTCTACGAGACTTTTTCCGACATTGGGTTTTTGTGACAAATGCGTCGCAAATTCAGATTTACGACACATTTAAGACGAAAAAACACGTTGAAAAGTTTCATTTTTCTAGTAGTGATTTAACATATATATTTATTATTCTTAAGAGTGGAAGAGATATTATTATATGGCATGTTTTGGAATGCTTTATTAAGATAAGATTAGATAAGTGATAAACATTTACACGTTTAGGCAATTAAGATATGCAAAATAAACCATCATATTAAACATGCACAGGTGGTCAACACAGTACGTAACTCATAAACACACGCCCTAATTTTAATAATAATAGAAGCAAGTTGAAACATAATTTTTTTTTTGTTGTTTGCTGAACCTTGCAAAATGTTATTTATTTCAGCTTGATCAGGTTCCTTTAGATTTAGGGTTTCCGATGTTTCTTTAATACATGAACTTAATAAAGAAAAGTTATCATGGATTTATAAAATAAATAACAAAAATAGTTGAAAGAAATAAACAATTAATTGCAAGAAATGAGCAAGTAAAATTCACACTATAGATACACAATTACACACATAAGTATTCATAAACAAAAAGAGAAAAATCATTGAGATAGAAATGTCGTGCAAAACCAACAAAAGTGACTGCTTATCTATAACCCTAAACCAACCCACTTTCCTATGTATACTTTGTGTTTCCACCTTAATCTTCACCTTTCGTATTAGACCAATTTTGACAAAGTCTCATGGAAGAGAATGGGGCTGGCGGCTCAAGCGATTATGCAAGAACTTGTCCAAGAGGCCACTGGAGACCTGCCGAGGATGAAAAGCTCCGACAGCTTGTTCAGCGATTCGGTCCTCAAAACTGGAACTCTATTGCGGAGAAGCTTCAAGGGAGATCAGGTATGGTCTAAATAATCCGTGATCATTTAACGGTCGTCAAGATCTTATTATTATGAGATTTCTGATCTACAGGTTGTTTATTAGCCTTTAGATTTCTTATTCTTGCTTCTCAACTTCTATGGTCCAAAAAAATATTTCCGTGATAATTAAGGATGTAAATTAATTGTTTTATTAACCATTTATGTTTAATCATATAAGTATCTGGTTTATGTTCCCTTGAATAAGTAATTTGGATCTTCTAAAAGTTATTTAATGGTAATATAGATAAACAAATTGGAGCCGGGAGAGTTAGTAAGATTAGACTGATAGCTTGCTATATGTGGAATTTCACTAGGTAATTTGTTTATTTGTCACTTGTTATTTATATATGGCGTCAGTGTTGTATTGTCTGGTATGCATGTAAAAGTATTGAGTCCATATATATCTAACAAATGAACAAAATATTGGTAGTATTATCTTTTATATAAATGATATTTTGTGCAGGAAAGAGTTGCCGATTGAGATGGTTTAATCAACTAGATCCGAGAATTAACCGAAGGCCGTTTACTGAAGAAGAAGAAGAAAGGCTTCTGGCAGCTCATAAGATACACGGTAACAAATGGGCTCTTATCTCAAGGTTATTTCCGGGTAGAACCGATAATGCTGTCAAGAATCACTGGCATGTCATAATGGCAAGACAGCAAAGAGAAAAATCCAAGATTTGCGATAAATCGACAAGGTACAAAGATGGGTTACATAGTCTTGGTAGTTTTGATCAACACTCTAGTGCGGAATTCTTTTTGAAATTCAACGATGAACATAAAGAAAATGTTAGTTCATGGCCTTTAATGAGGCCTTCAATCATGTTAGCAGCCAAAAGATCTTTTCCTATGGCTTGTATTGGAAAACAAGTAGATCACAACAGCAAGACACAAGTTTCAAGTAGCTCGTTAGACCACTCATTTGCAAGAAACTATTTTGGATATCAAACCTACAAGAAGGTCACATATTCGCGCCCCTTTGGAAACTTGCAGCCTTCGGTGACCATCACAGAGATTGATACGCGTGAACCCGAAGAAGTTGAAACCTTAAGCCACAAAGATATACCCTTCATAGATTTTCTTGGCGTGGGAATATCTTCCTGATTGCCAAAACATAAATTATCAGATATACAGACATTCAGGTAAATCAAAGTATTTAACTCAATTTATGGTTTCAAGTTTGTATGTTTATAAACGAGAAGAGTTAGATGCACAATATTAAAGTATCTGCAAGAATTTAATCAACTCTATCGAAATAAATAAAAATATCATGTTTTATTATGATTGTGTCATGATTCCTACCGTATATTATAAATGAAATTATATTATAATTAGTTGGCGTATGTAACTGCCTTGAAGAGGACATCAATCCCAACAATATTGGTCTTTTTAAGTTTTCTACAAGAAAATCAACTGTCACTGGCATGATGCTGAAAGTTGAACAGAACATGTTACTTTAAATGGATGTTCAAATGGATAAATTTGTTAACACTATTTTAATTTTATAGTCCAAAATTGAGTATCTGGATATACAAACTTCTATAATCGACTATTTTGACACTTACGACAGCTTTGGTCGGAACAGCACAATATTACCTTTCAAATCCTGATGGTTTTTTTTTTTTTTAATCAAGTTGTACAAAATATCGAACATAATGTAGTTATGCTCAGGTTGCATGCAGTGGCGGACCCAGGAATTTTTTGCTGGGGTGCGGAATATTTTTAAAAATTTTAGGCCCCTAACTATATAAAAAAAATCGATTCATAGCGGGTCAGGTCATGTAAGATAAAAGAACGTTAAACAAAAATTTATATGATCATCAAAAACACGTCAAACGTCATTACAAACGTATTTAAAATTGTGCCATACATGTTTTCATTTTTTGAAATCTATCCAAAATATCATCTAGAGATATTAAACGCTCCATAAGTTTATTACATTTTTACTCATGGTTACTATTACATATAAATTGCTCCATAAGTTCATAAAATAACACAAAACACTTAAAAAAATAAACAATTATGATCAACCATAGTCCATAATTTTCAATTTTATTTTCAAACATTTGGGCATTAGTATTAAATGTTGATTACTTGTAACTAATCATTTAAACAAATAAAGCTATAGATAAAACAACAAAATCATTTAACTACAAATTCAGAACAACCGAAAAAATATCAAAAAACATAAAAAGATCAAACCTTTATACGTATATATTTTCTCATAATCATAACATAAAACAAAAAAAAATTAATAATGAAACAATACTAGTTCCATATCGGAATTCTTGCATAATATGGGTCGATCTCGCAGGAATTTTGGTTTTATCAGCAAAAAAAGTCGTCCGGCGTCAAGTCGTTGGGAGTTTTTTTGGGACGGGATTTGGAGTTGGAATTGGAATAGGTGGATGGGTTTGGGTTAATAAAAATAGATTGTAGATTGGGCTTTGATTAGGTTAAGTAATTAAATTAATAAATAGTTTAAAGAATAATTATATAAATTATGTTATATACTTATATATCAAATAATAATCAGTGTTTGATTTTTTTTTATAATTTTATAATATTTTTTTTCTAAGTGAGGTGGTTGAAAATGTTCAAGGGGTGCGCCCGCCCACCCTCGGCTTGGGGTGGGTACTGTGACATTTATACTTTTGAAAGAATGTATAATTGTTAATCATTATACAATCCCAGACATTTTTATTCAATAAAATCTTGTATTTTATTGGTAAGAATGCAAAATTTCAATCGTTGCACAAATTCGGTCGTTTTCGTGCCCGATAAAGTTTTATACTTTATTTGCGAAAAGCGTAACCGTACAACCGAACGAACCGACATCCACGGCATTTTTGTGCAAAAACCAAGTTATGTATGCCTTAACACATTTATATAACCTAAATACTGGGTTAAAATGGGTTAAAAGTGACAAAATGCAATAATACAAGTCGAGGGGCCAAATCTGCCAAAAAGCAAAACTTGGCCCCCAAGGAAGCTTTACGGATCGCAAGAGACACCCCCTACGGTCCATAACGAGTGCCCAGACAGCAAACCATTTGCAGGCACTTGTTTCCTTCCTTGCTCCCAAAGCTCACGAAATTTCCAGCTCCTAACCTGCATTTGACATGTGTTATGACCTACCTAAGATCATGGTATCTCATGGACACTTGGATTGATCTTAGGAGTCCATGAACACTATAAATAGCAAGTGAATTCATCCATTTTCACTTGCTCATTTCTCATTCTTCTTCTCCCATCTCTTTGGAGTTGTTTCCAGCTGTTGGAAGCCTCCTAACTGAGTTCTTATGTGTTCCTTAACACAAGTAAGTACTCACTCCTAGTCTATTTCATTTATTTTAGTTATTTTAAGCTAAAAGTCAAACAGTTTGACTTCTTGTTTGACTTTCGGTTCTAACCATTTTTGGTCAAGTCAAAGTTCAATTGAATTTGCAACGTGATCGTAATCACGAAGTTTATAATCCCTTGCGATTACACCTTCTGATTACCACGTTTACTAGGCGAAATGACGAGTCAACTTTTATTTATTAACAGTCAAAGATGCGCATAAGTGCATTTTACGACCAAACTGTTTTCGCGTTTTAAAACTTAATGTTTTGACACCAAATCAGTTTTATAACTTAACTAGACGTGTTCCAACATGTCTAACTCGTCATTTCTAGTTTAGTGCTTCTATTTGGGTCGTAATTCGAGCGGTTTGACCATCGCTTTAATTTTTTAATCCGACCCGTTTGTTCGATCTTAGGATTCGAATAAGCACATTTTTGTGATCATAGTTGTATAGGGAATAACCCTCTGAGGTTATACCTTATGGTCATAAGGTTTGGTTAGTTATACGATTAGTCGCTTTTATGTTCTTTTAAAATGACCAAAACGCCCTTTTTGCGCCAAAATTGATTTTAAGCATATATAACCAAAGTTTTGATATCTAAACATCTAAACTGATGTTTAATAACATTATCAAACATGTTTTGGCATATAAGACTCATCATAGGGCATATTTGACCATCCAAACTTATAATTATGCTAATGTCCCGTTAAAGTGGCGTAAACCACTTTAAGGAGTCATAACAGGTCAAAAGCACTTAGTATCCTTTCCAAATCAGAATGTTAAGTTTAGTAATCTGTCACACCCCAACCGATGGCGGAATCATCGGGGCGCGACACTGAGCGAAACAGATTGTCCAGGAGAATCCATAACAACTATTAGTTATAATATATTAAAGGTTCATGTCCCATACCACAAACATATAAAATAAAAACAGTTATTACAGACGATGTTCTCAAAGACAAATATCCATTCTGACAACTCAGATTTTATTTAGTTTGTTTCTAGACTCCATCCTAGTCTTGATTCCAGCAATTAACAAGCAAAGCATCCTAAGCATTCAAACACCTGTCACATACATTAAAATAGAGGTCAATACACATAGTGTAAAGGTGAGCATACAAGTTTGATAATAGTAATAGAGTTTGAAATCGTTTACGCATAACCAGCATGTAACATGTACAAAGTGAAGGCAAGTAGGTTATCGACAGAGAAATATGCACAGACGTGACTACGAGTTGTAGAATGCGCAACACATATCCCCACTGGGACATGTGAAGTAAAGCCCTTAACAACCCCTGTCCATGACAGGTGCTGAGTCCAAACTATAGTACTATCGTTGCTAAGGTGTCAGGCAACAATCACTGTGTTAACATAACATACAAGCATTCATCGAATAACACGTAGCATGCAATAACGATCAGCGTATAAATAGTGTTTGCGTTGTGTGTCGATTGTGATTTAGAATAAGTAACGTATGTAACACCCAAAAGTGCGTAAAGCAAAAAGGGTTCGAGTATACTCACAGATAGCGTTTAATAAGTAAACACTGTCTTGGATTGAAGGGAGCGCTGAGAGATTAGCCTGAACAGTTAACGATAGCATAAACGATGAACGACGCGTAAAACGGGAAAAGAGACTAAGTGTCGAGTGGCAACCCGATCGGATGGCTATCCGATCGGTTGACCATTCGATCGGATGTCAATCCGTTCGGATGGTCATCCGATCGGATGGCCATTCGATTGGATTGACATTCGTTTGGTAAGGATGTGTTTGTGTATGATGGCTTTGAAGTTTTCGTTGTAGCTTTTTGAAAACAGAGAAGTATCTCTACATTTCTGGTCATCGATCGAATGGCCGTTCGATCGGATAAAGATCCGATTGGCAGGACACTTAGTGAGAACAAGTTTACAGCAGGATTGTCACTCGATCAGATAGCAATCCAATCGGTTGGCAATCCGTTAGTTACTGATGATCTTTGAAAATTATGAAAATGGTTAAGTGTCGAACTTCCAAATGTCGCATGGTCGGATGGTCGTTTGATCGGATGGCTATCCGATCGAGCGGCATTCCGTTCGACGTTCAGACCTTTGAAAAGTATGAATATAAGTTCAAGTGTGGAACCAAGTGCAAGACGATCGGATAGTCGTTCGATCGGATGGCTATCCGATCGGGCGGCAATCCGTCCCAACGAACCAAATCGTCTTGGACTTGATTATTTTTGAAAGTTTTGCAGTTTTGATCGAGACGGTGTGATATTGTGCTAAACAACAGAAACCCCATCATGACCCAAGTGATCCGACGAACAGGAATCACCCTAGTCCGATCAGTTTAACTGTTCGAGACGGTTGTTCATGTTTAACCCGAAATCGGTAGTCTCTTTGATAGTAACCAGAATTTGAACCAACACATCACTAAGAAGGAGTAGAAGATCAGAACGAGCTCCGATTCTATCGGTTTTGAGTGCATTGAGTGTAAAAGATTTGAAAGAAAGTTAGAAAACCATATTTCAATCCTTTTAACCATGAGCATGTGTAGATTTATGCGAAAACATTGTTTAATCTTGTGGAAATCCTTCATATCTGAGTTGTTCTTGGTGGAATGAGGTCAAGACTTGAAGTTCATAAGAACTCCATGATGACATCACCCTAGAACACCTCAAATCCGTTGATTTCACGGTTAAAAGTTGAGATTTAAAAGAGAAAATGATGAAGAAGTGTGTGTAGATCATAGAAGTACAAGATTTAGGTTGAAAACTTACAAGAATCGCGAGAAATCGAGAGAAAGAAGGCTTGAGTGCGGCTGGTCGAGTAGAGGAGCTGTCACATCACAAATGTTGTGATAGGAGGGTATTTATAGGGTTTCCAAAAGAGGAAAGGGAGCAAGTGTCGAATAGCACCTCGATCGGATGGCTACCCGATCAGATGGTCATCCGATCGGTTGGCCAATCGATCCAGTGGGTTTTGTGAGTTGAGATTCGGCGTTTCTTTTCGCGTGTTGAGTGTTGCGATGCGTTTCGAGCGATGCGATAGAATTACCCATTAGTTACACAAATAACCTAACTACTATATCTAACATACAATCACTTTAAATAACTTGCGTTTAGCGTTTGCGATTAAGTTGCGTTGCGATAGAGTTGCGATTACGTTTTGATTAATCACCACAAACATAAAGTAATCATGCACAAATAACACATAAGTAACACACACACACATAAAACATTATACAGAACCTATTAATCAAGGCGCGAATGCGATTGTGATGCGATAAGCGATAAAGCGATAAAACATGTAATAAATAGCGATTAAACCTCGATTATTAATAGATACTCCACATAATACAACTAAAGCGATAAAATAAATAGATTAATTACAAGTCAAAGAAGTCAAGAAGTGGTTCAGCAAGGAGTGACAGATCGCATTTAGCAATCTTTTCTTCCTTTGACTTCAATCTTGACTTTGACTTTGACTTTCGTAACACGGGGTATTACAGCCTCCCCTACTTAAGGGAATTTCATCCTGAAATTTGGCTTTAGCCATAACAAACAACTGTGGGTACTTCGCCTTCATGTCACTTTCGAGTTCCTAGGTGAACTCTTCGCCTCGTTTGCCTTCCTAGCGAACCTTCACGATGGGAATGCATGAGCGCCTGAGCTTCTTGGTTTCTCGGTCCATGATCTCGACAGGCTTCTCCATGAAGTGTAATGTTTCGTCCACTTGGAGATCCTCTAGCGGAACTTGTAAATCCTGCTCGGCTAGGCACCATGGAAAGTCGGGTGAACGTTGCTAAGTTCCTCCGGTAGATCGAGTCTGTAGGCCACTTTTATGATCCTTTCCAGAATCTTAAAGGGTCTAACATATCATGGCGCGAGCTTTCCTTTCTTGCCGAATCTGATCACACCCTTCCAAGGTGATACCTTTAGGAGTACGTGATCGCCAACGTCAAATTCAAGGGGCTTGCGTCGTCTATCGGCGTAACTTTTCTGACGACTCCGTGCTTTCAGCAGGTTGTCTCGAATTTGGAGAATCTTGTCTGTCGTTTCTTGCAGTAGCTCAGGACCGGTTAGCTGCGCATCTCCGATCTCATGCCACACAATCGGCGATCGACATTTACTTCCGTACAATGCCTCAAATGGTGCCATTTGTATGCTAGAGTGATAACTGTTATTGTACGAGAATTCGACTAAAGGTAAGTGAGCATCCCAATTACCACCGAAATCTGTGACACACGAGCGAAGCATGTCTTCAAGAGTACGAATTGTTCTTTCAGTCTTACCATCGGTTTGGGGATGGAAAGCGGTACTTAGATTAAGCGTAGTACCGAGAACAGATTGAAATGTTTCCCAAAGACGCGAAGTAAACCGACCATCGCGGTCAGAGATGATGTCACGAGGTGTACTGTGTCGACAGATAACTTCGTCGGTGTAGATTCAGGCTAATTTTTCTACCTTTAAGTCTTCTCGTATCGGCAGGAAATGAGCAGATTTAGTCAAACGGTCAACGATAACCCAGATGCTATCGTGACATGAAGTCGTACGCGGGAGTTTCGTAATAAAGTCCATGGCTATGCTTTCCAATTTCCACATCGGGATCTCGGGTTGTTCAAGCAAGCCAAAGGATCTTTGTTGTTCGGCCTTGACTTTCGAGCAAGTCAGGCACTTCGAAACATAGATTGCGATATCCTTCTTCATACCAGGCCACCAGTATCGTTGACGAAGGTCATGATACATCTTGTCGGCACCAGGATGAATAGAGTATCGAGACTTGTGGGCTTTATCCAACAGGATTTGTCGCAAGTTAGTACGTTTGGGAATCCAAATTCGGTCCAAATAATGGAATATCCCATTCGATTTATTCACTAATTGCTCACCGTTATGATAAATCCTTTCCTTCTTCAAAGTGCGTTCGGTAAAATAGGCATGCTGAGCGTCATGGATAAGAGTCTCGAGATGATGTTGGCTGTGAACATTTCAAATGCTATGCAAATAGCTTCGTCTGCTGAGGGCGTCGGCAAAAACATTTGCTTTGCCAGGATGATAACGGATCTCACAGTCGTAATCGTTGAGAAGTTCTACCCATCAGCGTTGACGCATATTCAATTCTTTCTGGCTGAATATGTGTTGTAGGCTCCTATGGTCGGTGAAGACCGTACACTTGGTACCATAAAGGTAGTGTCGTCAAATCTTCAACGCAAAAACAACCGCGCCTAGCTCGAGGTCGTGGGTTGTATAGTTCTTCTCATGGATCTTGAGTTGACGAGATGCGTAAGCGATAACCTTGTCTCGTTGCATGAGAACACAACCAAGACCAAGGTTCGAGGCATCACAATAGACAATAAAGTCATCGTTTCCGTCGGGTAAAGCGAGAACGGGAGCATTGCAGAGCATATGTGACAATCCGATATTTCAAGGTCTTTCCCATACACATCACTAACTTCACAATCCTGTTTTTACAATTTGTTTTATGTGGTGTCGTGTGGTTTATCTGAATGATTAATGTTTTGTGCTTGGGTATTAAATGTTAAATGTATAGTTTTTGTGATTGATTAATAGTTATGTGATATGTGTGGTGTTGATTATAGTTTAATTAGGGTTCTTCGCCACTAATCTCCCCCGACGAAAAATGGGATTTTTTGCCATCATTAATCTAGATGAAAAAGGATCTTCGTCGAAGGAGAGTTTCGTCGGATGGGGGCCTTGGCCCAATCTGTTTCACAGCCCAACTGCTTAGATTACGTATAACCCCTGTAACTGCTTAGACGTAAAACAGAAACCCTAAAACTCTCTCTTGTTCCTTCCTCCCTGTGCGGTGACAATTGTTTAACCTCAAAGCTTTCCACCTTAGTTTATCAAAATACCCGATATCACGGTTAGTAAGTCACTGTTTGATTGATTTGTGTTCTTTTGTGATGTTTAAGTTAGGAGTTAAGATGATACGGAAACTGAGATTGTAAATCGGATTAACGTGATTATATGTGAATTCTTTGTGACAACCCTCAAAATTTCAGGTACTGTACAAATTAATTAATCTTAATTACGTGCTTAATGACTGTGCTTGATTACAAATGACAATTTAAACTGCTCTATGATTCTATATCATATATACATGCATCATATTTATACAGTCACACCATTCATTACACACCAATATTAGTGACATACTTGATGCACTCAGCACAGTTAACACACTGAACGGTTGATTCAGAAATAATGCTGACAATGCCAGCACATAGACGGACAAGGTTTTTATGGCCAGTATGAGCCAGGGATAGGATACTACACTGGTTTGGAGTGTAGGGAAGTGAGGACCATAAGACTGCATCATTAGGGGATAGATATAATGCCGGGAAGTGCCTAAAACATGCGTTAAATACTGAATTCTGCATTCTTTTATAAAATTCAGCATTTTAATATACCGGTAGAATGCACATATATGGCAGAGTGGTCCTGTATGCTTTCCTAAGTGCCAGGAATGATTTCGTTACAGAAAGATGCATAAAAGACGCTATACGGTACAATTTAACACTTTAACGGAACGATACGTAACCGAACAACCGGACATTACCCGGGACACCAAAATTTTGTCAGAAATATCATTTTATTATTTTTAAATAATTATGGTCACAAAAATCCCCACACACTATAGAAACATGACATACACCCACTATTCTAGAAAATACCCGGTATCCAGTTAAACACCCGTTTTAGCCTACATATGGTATGTTTATATAAAATTTACACTTTGGACCCTCCCCCTTGATATTTTCGGTTTTAATAATGTGGCCCCCACCAAATATCTCAAGTATCTTGCAAAATATTTCATTTAGAATTGTTTTGACACTTGTCTTACATGCTATCCCTTGAAATCTCCAGGCATCTTCTTTATATCTTTGCATATATTCACAAGATCACTCCATCCTTCAAGGCCACTCAACACCTCTCTCTCTCCTCTCTCCCATAACCGTCCCATCTCTCCTCTTTCCATCTTCATCTTCTTGCAAGCTTTGTTCTTCATGTTCATGTCCATTCAAAGCTTTGAAGTTCATCCATGGAGGTTACATCTTGAAGAGCTTTCAAAGGAGCTTGGTTCAAGTCTTTCTCACGCCATTTTCATCATCATTTCTTGTTCACAAAGTTCATCCCTAACCCTTGTGTTAGTTGTAAGTCTTCGGTTTATGTAACACCTGTGCCTTCACGACCATCAAACAAATACCGAACCAATGAAATATTATATTTCATACTTGGGATTGGTAAAAATATGTGTATCTTTTGCACATATCAACTCTTGTTCGATTTCAAACTCTAAATCGCTTGCTGGAAGGTTATACGCGCACTAATGCGTAAATATAACCAGTTTAATGCAACAAACACTCCGGAATAGTGAAATAGGTTTAACATACCTTAAATAACCTTTACATAACTTAGATATAAGTTTTGGAAGGTTTGGTGTGGTGAAATCAAAGTTATATCGCTTACAGTGACTAAATATGACAAACTGCGAAAGTATGCCAATTTGAACTGTAACAGACGTTCCGGAACATGACCATAAGTTAAACATACCATAAATATCCTTTACATAGCTTAGAAATAGGCTTTGAGGGGTTCGGTGTGCTAAAATAAACTTTTGTGTCATTCAGGGACTAAAAGTGTCAAAAAGTGCACAAGTTTGCATTTTCGCGCATAACTTACGTTCTGAATACATCTGGACATCCAAAAATTTATGTAAGCATGACTACATTATATTTTAGTGTTCGCCTTAAGAAAAATCCATGCGTCGCGTCATTTGGATCGTTTTTCGCGCTTATGCGCATTCCGCCGTAATTAAGCGAACATCGCGTTCGTACGGCCAAACGAACCAACCTCCGGCATTTTTTTGAGCATGTTTTGAGTTCCCTATACTTTAACTTCATTTTAGAGCCTTGAAATGAGGTTAACGGGGTTCAAACGCATCGAAAATCGCTTAAACGGGCTGCAGGGACCATTTCTGCCAATTTTGAAAGTTTGCTGAAACAAGGGGGCAGTGGCGTAGCGCCACTGCATGTAGCCTTACCAGTCGCGCTACGTGACTGCCTATTCTGGGCAGAAACATGCAGAAACTCAGTTTTTCGCATTCGGGACCAGATTCGACGTATTAACAGCTGTTAACAGCTGTTCTCCACTCCTTAATCCCTTGCCACATGTTGATACCCTATGGTGAGTGGCCAATTTAGTCACCATGAGTTTCCGACAAGTGTACGGGTTGGATCATGGCACGATATTCGACAAGCGATCTTAACGGTTCGGGTATTCCTATAAATACCCAACCACCCCCATTGCTAAAAATCACTAGAAACTTGATTTGAGAAACTCTAAGTTGAAACATTTGTTTCATACCTGAGATTTTTGAATCGAGTTTAGCATTAGGGGACCCTTCGTAAGTATTCTTTCGTTCTTTTCCTTATTTTATTGCTTTTCGAGTCCGAAAGTCAAACTTTGTTTGACTTTCAGCGTTGACCAGTAATGGTCAATGCGAAGTTGTTTTGAACTTCGCAACGTGATTGTAATCACGTTGGTCATAGTCCCTTGGGACTATGCTCACTGATTTCCACGTTGTCTAGGGTCGTAGGGTAAACGATCTGATGAATCGCTTATACCTCGAACCCGACCCAGTTTGGTCGATCATTAGGATCCGACCAAACACATTAGGTGACCATAGTAGGTAGGGAATAACCTTCCGAGGTTATACCCTATGGTCACATCGTTTGAGTAGTTGTATGATAGGTAGTTTATATGCCTTAGGTAAATTACCAGAATACCCTTTTCATGTATAATTGGTAATTAAGCATATGTAACCTAAACTTTTGTCACATAACTGATTATGTAACATGTTTAGGCATATAACACTTGTCATAGGACTAGTTAGACGGTCCGAACGCGTTTCACGCGCACGACGCGTTAAAGTAGCATAAGTTACCTTAATGAGTCGCGATGGGTCGAAAGCACTTATGTCACACCCCGACCACGTAGAACATACAAAACGTGGCGGAAACATCGGGGAGTGTTGTAACAGAATTAATGTTTCACAACCATGGAAATTTAAGTTTCGTTTTATTGATTAAAAGCGTTACAATGTCTTAATCAAACAAGGAAATACAACATAATTAACTAGTCTTGCATCTTTTATTGTCACTAAAGCCCAAGTCTGCCTATGTGTCTCTTGATCATCTTATGCAACAGTTCCTGAAAAACACATGTGAAAATAGGTACGTCAGCATAAAAATGCCTGTGAGATACATAGGTTTTGTAAAAATAGGATTCATGACTTATGTTTGAGAAAATGTTTAGTCATGAACCTTGTAATTTGCTTTGTCTTTATAAATCATTTGAAAAACAATAAGTTCAGATGATATGTATAAATAAGAAAATAATGCATGGTTAAATGAGTAACCATGTAAAATATGTTTGCATAAGATAAGTTGTTTATAAATCAATGTCTTGTGAAAAGTATGTTATTTGTATGAAATGTTCTATGTCTCAAACTGAAATGATTTAAATAACGTTACGACATGTAATACCATACAAACACTTATATATAGGAAGTACCAGCGGCGTATCCACCATGCTTGTATCATATTACACACGCATCGTTACTTAATCACTTAATCAAACCAAACCAACCAATGTAATAAGTCTATGTTTAAACGAATTGTCAAATGTATTGAATAATATGTCAAAGTGTTCATGTCAAGATGTAAATTATGTCAAAATGTCTATGTCAAATATCCATGTCAAATGTCTATGTCAAATATCCATATCAAATCCCTATGTCAAATATCCATGTCAAATGTCTATGTCAAATATCCATGTCAAATGTCTATGTCAAATATCCATGTCAAATGTCTATGTCAAATATCCATGTCAAATGTCTATGTCAAAATGTCATGTATGGCAAGTGAAATGTCTCAACTAAACCATATGCACAAAAACAAAGTATTGAAGTAAAACTTGGTTTAAATCAAAGCTATGTTTTGTGTAAATGCATGCAACTATTTAATATGAACATCTATGCGGTATTGTGAAAATGCATACATCCAAGCCTTGCGACTGTGGTGATAAACCCTTTAAACAAATTAAAGGTCTATCTGTCTTATGTCAACGAATTCGGTCATTCCTTTCATCCCCTTTCCCTGGGACGTCCGGAACGGGAGTTGTCAATTCCTATGGTACCACTACCTACTAACGAACGGCGTAGCTAATGTTAATGAATGTATTGTCCCATGTAAACAAACCAAATGTCATACCAAAATGTAAACATGTGAAAACAATGCACTAAGTATGTAATCAAATGAACATACATAGCGTGAAATGTCATGTAAAACAATGTACTAAGTAATGCACACAATGGGCACACCTAGCAGGAAATGTCATGTAAAACAATGTACTAAGTAATGCACACAATGGGCACACCTAGCATAAGATGAAATGAAATCATGTACTATAATGTACTAACGAACATAGCATGTATATGATGTGAAAACAGGAAAGCATGAAAGTAACAAGTAGGCACATGTGTTCCACCCCAAAACAGTTTGGAAAACAGTAAAAGAGGGGTCTGTGTACTCACTTGAGATTGCTCAGAAGTCCTTGAGTAACAACCAAACACTGCTAGAGATCGCGGATATCAAACGGCACCTAATATAGGTAACTATGTTAATTAACCGGACCTAGATCGGAAGATTGGGTAGCATTAGGGTTTGTAAACCAAACGAGTGTAGAGACTCGTGTCATTTGGTTTAACAAAGGCTACATACTAAATGAAACTTAACCTGAGTGATTTCGACCCATTACGACCCGTTTAGGTAGCTTATGCTACTTTAACGCGTCGTTCGCGTGAAACGCGTTCGGACCGCCTAACTAGCCCTATGACAAGTGTTATATGCCTAAACATATTCCATAATCAGTTATGTGACAAAGGTTTAGGTTACATATGCTTAATTACCAATTATACATGAAAAGGGTATTCTGGTAATTTACCTAAGGCATATAAACTACCTATCATACAACTACTTAAACGATGCGACCATAGGGTATAACCTCGGAAGGTTATTCCCTACCTACTATGGTCACCTAATGTGTTTGGTCGGATCCTAATGATCGACCAAATGGGTCGGGTTCGAGGTATAAGCGATTCATCAGATCGCTTACCCTACGACCCTAGACAACGTGGTAATCAGTGGGCATAGTCCCAAGGGACTATGACCAACGTGATTACACTCACGTTGCGAAGTTCAAAAGAACTTAGCATTGACCATTACTGGTAAACGCTGAAAGTCAAACAAAGTTTGACTTTCGGACTCGAAAAGCAATAAAATAAGGAAAAGAACGAAAGAATACTTACGAAGGGTCCCCGAATGCTAATCCCGATCCAAGAACTCAGGTATGAAACAATGGTTTCAACTTAGAGCTCTCAAATCAGAATTCTAGTGCTTTAAAACAATGAAAGGCATGGGGTATATATAGTTTTCGGGTAACCGTTAGGATCGTTTCATGGAAAACGTGCCATGATCCGAGGCGTACACTTGTCGGAACCTTATGGTGGCTGAAATTAGGTTCTTATCCGCTGACTAGACGATTGAGAATGTGTGGTTGAGAATCAAACAGCTGGGACCCGCTGTTAAAAACATGGAATCTGGTCCAGAAGGGCCTCGCGGGCCGCCTAAGGATTCTCAGGAACTGAGGCGGGCCGCCTAGCAGTCACAGATCAGCAATAAGTTTCAGAAATTACAGTTTCAGTCCCTGCACGTGTTTAAGGCCATTTCCGACACTTCCAAGGCCCGTAAAGCCAACTTTAAGGCCCTAAAATGATGCCTAAACATTGTGGACATGAAACATGCTCAAAAATATGCCGGGTGTTGGTTCGTTTGGTCGTACGGACGCGATGTTCGCTTAATTACGACGGAATGCGCATAAGCGCGAAAAACGATCCAAATGACGTGACGAATGGATTTTTCTTATGCCGAACACTAAAATAAAATATTTTAGTGCTTACATAAATTTTTGGATGTCCGGATGTATTCAGAACGTAAGTTATGCGCGAAAATGCAAACTTGTGCACTTTTTGACACTTTTAGTCCCTGAATGACCCAAAAGTTTATTTTAACACACCGAACCCCTCAAAGCCTATTTCTAAGCTATGTAAAGGATATTTAAGGTGTGTTTAACTTATGGTTATGTTCCGGAATGTTCGTTACAGTTCAAATTGACATACTTTCGCAGTTTGTCAAGTTTAGTCCCTGTAAGCGAATTAACTAGATTTTGCCACACCAAAGCCTTCAAAACTTATTTCTAAGTTATGTAAAGGTTATTTAAGGTACGTTAAGCCTATGTCACTATTCCGGAGTGTTTGTTGCATTAAACTGGTTATATTTACGCGTTGGTGCGCGTATAACCTTCCAGAAAGCGATTTAGAGTTTGGAATTGAACAAAATTTGATATGTGCAAATGATACACATATTTTTACCAATCCCAAGTATGAAATATAATATTTCATTGGTTCGGTATTTGTTTGATGGCCGCGAAGGCACAGGTGTTACAGTCTCCCCTACTTTAGGAAATTTCGTCCCGAAATTTATTTAGAGGAAACTTGTGAGAGTTTAAAACATAAAGTTGAAAAGATCAAACAACATTGGTTAGGGTTCTGAACTTCTAGTAATCTTTAATAACATCATGATTGCAATGTAAGAGGGATACTTATATACAAGTATATGAAGCGTCATTGGTGCGTCCACCGTACCTCCATTACATCGTTCTCATTTCGTTATTGTTGTCACTATCGGTTCTTACACATAATAAACCTTACTGGGTTTCTGTGCACTAAATTTCATAATTATGTACGCGTCCATAATCAGACAATTCCTTGCACAGTTTACGCAGTCTATTTTATAATGTGTAGGGGAAAACCAAATGAACAATCCTGTGATGAGTGTAACTAGACCGCCATAGAGTCCTTTTAATTAAATCAATAAATGATCTAAATAGACTATCAAGGAGTCTGTTCAGCTACATCACTAGATGTCATTCTTTAACCAGATTGTGAATCAATCTTTTTGACTAGACCATTAAAGGTCTCTTATGAATCATGGAGTGGTACTATATAATCCAAGGGTCTTAACTATTACATAGAAGCCCATTAAGGATTTAAGGTAGTACCTTTTTGAATATCCTACTACGAATCCCTCATATGAAGATATGAAAGATTCTACGAGGATTTGGATAATGAATACCCAGAGTATACCAAAAACACAAAAATGCATAAATGAAAACACCAAATGTGTAAACACATAATCACATAACCATAAAATTGTTTAACTAGAAGTTTGTTCTGCTAATCGAGTACATGTATTTAAAGCACACTAGGAATCCATCTCGTGGATTTCATTTGGTACTTTAAACATTATCAAGAATCTAACTATAAAGATAGAAAGATTCAAAAAGAAAATTCGATTTCGATTACTAGAACCCGAAATGTTCGAATTTAGGTATATAAGGAATCCAATTAAGGACTCTGATTTGAATGATGATCATCCACAAGGGTCTAAATATCAAGATAAAAAGACCCCATGTGTATTTTTTGGAGTTTGAAGATGTTTTGAAATCTTGCACTGGATGTGCTTAAGTCAAAACATGAAGTAAAAATGCTTATGAAGTTGTGATGCTAGATATGTCAAGGCGATATATGAAGCAGAATTTGAAGGTTAAGTTAATGTATGAGGAAAATATTTTTGAAAAACTATGCATGGGGTTCTTTTAAGAAAAATGGGTTTAACGTTTTTGAAACCTTATATATAATACTTTTTGAAATCATAAAGTAGGTGTATTAGGTAGATATATTTACAAAAATGTTTTAAAATCATGCGAGATGAATTTTGAAATTATGTATAAGGTTTTTTTTTTTTTTTTTTTTTTGAAAGACATGAATGATGCTTTTCGAAATCATGCACTTGATCAGAAAATGTATTGTGTTAATATTGTCTTCAGACTATATGAAATATTTTGAAATTAGAAAGGTTGGTTTTGATAACATGGCCAATGTTTTTGAAATAACATAGACAATGTATCTAGAAAAATTGTTTTCGAACTATATGGAATGTTTTGAGATCATGAAGATTGTGTTGAAATACTTGTACTGTGTATGTTGAAAAATCAAAACGTAATGGGTATGAGATTTGAAAATATCCTTAGTTATCCAACCAAGGATTGAAAAGTACAGATGTGCAAAAAGCACGATTACTCATAATTTCACTTTATTTCCTGTACTTCGTTTCTTAGAATGAAACGAGTACTTAGAACTTTCGAGGAAATTATGAGCGATCACTTGAAAGAGAGAATCACAAGAGTAGTTTGTAAGGAACATAGTTCCTTAGTGCAGGTATTATAGGGAAAAGCCATAAACACATGTAATGATACTTGTATAGCAGAATTGTTAACAACAACTTTTATTTATGAACAAGACATATTGTTTCACAATACACGAGAACAAAAGAAACAAAGGCATAAGACAGCAACATCCTTTGTTCAGCCGAATGCTCATCCAAGGGTTGGATTTGCATTAGCAAACTTTGGGCAGTTGTTCCTGAAATGGCTCGTATCGCCACAGTTGTAACAAGTACCACGCGGGAAACGAGCTTGAGTAGGGTTGACTTGGAGTTGGGTAGTAGCAAGATTTGCCACAGCTTTGTTCTGGATAGCAAAGCGGCATGTGTTGACCAAATGTCCCCGCCGTCCACAGTAGGTACAATTTAAGCAGGGTATGAGGTTTGAATAATGACCGTTGCATCGCTTGCACCTAGGAGCAGTTCCTAAGTACGGCTTCCTAGCTGGTGGCCTTGCCACTTGGCTAGGTCTAGCTTGATTAGGTGTAACCGCTGCGGGTTTCCTTGAAGCCTTACGCTTCCTTGATGTTGGTGCAAGCTTGACTTCTGCTTCCTTTGGTGGCTCTTGAATGGCTTCATTGTCGAGACGAGAGGCTTCATTGTTGAGACGAGCCATGGCAATGCCTAAGTCCACAGTCCTCTGAATCACTTCACCAATTTGCTGGACAAATTTGGCTGTTCGCTCGGGCATTTGACCAGTGCTGAGAGGAATAGACATTCTAGAAGAAAATGAAAGACAGAGGAAGAAACAAGTGAAAGATTATTGGATAATCAATACCGAATGGTAACGAATGAAAATTGTGATCATTTGTTTGTTACCTAAGGCAAACAAATGAGATGGTGACAATTCAAAGTAAATGGGTCAAAAATAATGTATCGCGAAGACATGCTCGCCTATAAGTGAACACTCATCCCAAGAATTCCCAGGTAAGCACAACTGGTCTCGCGTCTGATGAGATGTATACGAAGTGCTTGCCTAGCCAGAAAACCCAGAATATAGGCATTCACCCTTCCAGTTTGCACGTGTTCACACTATTTAAAACCCAAAACCTTGACGAGATTTTGAAAACTCAAAGGGGTTCAAAACCATATAACAGAGAGTTCAAAACCTTACAATAGAGGGTTCAAAACCTAGTAATCAATCATCCTAGAACAGATGATTAGTTTTCAAAGCGGTTTTGAAATTCATGTTCTTGTTGCGGTTGTCGCCTAAGGATAGGTGACAGTATTGTTTTATGACTAAACGCAAGTAAACTCGCGTTAGGGTCCTAAGAAGGTTATAGACTAGGTCAAAGCATTACTAATTACTAATAACCTAATTCCCTATAACCATTGGCTCTGATACCATCTTTTCTGTCACACCCCGACCACGTAGAACATACAAAACGTGGCGGAAACATCGGGGAGTGTTGTAACAGAATTAATGTTTCACAACCATGGAAATTTAAGTTTCGTTTTATTGATTAAAAGCGTTACAATGTCTTAATCAAACAAGGAAATACAACATAATTAACTAGTCTTGCATCTTTTATTGTCACTAAAGCCCAAGTCTGCCTATGTGTCTCTTGATCATCTTATGCAACAGTTCCTGAAAAACACATGTGAAAATAGGTACGTCAGCATAAAAATGCCTGTGAGATACATAGGTTTTGTAAAAATAGGATTCATGACTTATGTTTGAGAAAATGTTTAGTCATGAACCTTGTAATTTGATTTGTCTTTGTAAATCATTTGAAAAACAATAAGTTCAGATGATATGTATAAATAAGAAAATAATGCATGGTTAAATGAGTAACCATGTAAAATATGTTTGCATAAGATAAGTTGTTTATAAATCAATGTATTGTGAAAAGTATGTTATTTGTATGAAATGTTCTATGTCTCAAACTGAAATGATTTAAATAACGTTACGACATGTAATACCATACAAACACTTATATATAGGAAGTACCAGCGGCGTATCCACCATGCTTGTATCATATTACACACGCATCGTTACTTAATCACTTAATCAAACCAAACCAACCAATGTAATAAGTCTATGTTTAAACGAATTGTCAAATGTATTGAATAATATGTCAAAGTGTTCATGTCAAGATGTAAATTATGTCAAAATGTCTATGTCAAATATCCATGTCAAATGTCTATGTCAAATATCCATATCAAATGTCTATGTCAAATATCCATGTCAAATGTCTATGTCAAATATCCATGTCAAATGTCTATGTCAAATATCCATGTCAAATGTCTATGTCAAATATCCATGTCAAATGTCTATGTCAAATATCCATGTCAAATGTCTATGTCAAAATGTCATGTATGGCAAGTGAAATGTCTCAACTAAACCATATGCACAAAAACAAAGTATTGAAGTAAAACTTGGTTTAAATCAAAGCTATGTTTTGTGTAAATGCATGCAACTATTTAATATGAACATCTATGCGGTATTGTGAAAATGCATACATCCAAGCCTTGCGACTGTGGTGATAAACCCTTTAAACAAATTAAAGGTCTATCTGTCTTATGTCAACGAATTCGGTCATTCCTTTCATCCCCTTTCCCTGGGACGTCCGGAACGGGAGTTGTCAATTCCTATGGTACCACTACCTACTAACGAACGGCGTAGCTAATGTTAATGAATGTATTGTCCCATGTAAACAAACCAAATGTCATACCAAAATGTAAACATGTGAAAACAATGCACTAAGTATGTAATCAAATGAACATACATAGCGTGAAATGTCATGTAAAACAATGTACTAAGTAATGCACACAATGGGCACACCTAGCAGGAAATGTCATGTAAAACAATGTACTAAGTAATGCACACAATGGGCACACCTAGCATAAGATGAAATGAAATCATGTACTATAATGTACTAACGAACATAGCATGTATATGATGTGAAAACAGGAAAGCATGAAAGTAACAAGTAGGCACATGTGTTCCACCCCAAAACAGTTTGGAAAACAGTAAAAGAGGGGTCTATGTACTCACTTGAGATTGCTCAGAAGTCCTTGAGTAACAACCAAACACTGCTAGAGATCGCGGATATCAAACGGCACCTAATATAGGTAACTATGTTAATTAACCGGACCTAGATCGGAAGATTGGGTAGCATTAGGGTTTGTAAACCAAACGAGTGTAGAGACTCGTGTCATTTGGTTTAACAAAGCCTACATACTAAATGAAACTTAACCTGAGTGATTTCGACCCATTACGACCCGTTTAGGTAGCTTATGCTACTTTAACGCGTCGTTCGCGTGAAACACGTTCGGACCGCCTAACTAGCCCTATGACAAGTGTTATATGCCTAAACATATTCCATAATCAGTTATGTGACAAAGGTTTAGGTTACATATGCTTAATTACCAATTATACATGAAAAGGGTATTCTGGTAATTTACCTAAGGCATATAAACTACCTATCATACAACTACTTAAACGATGCGACCATAGGGTATAACCTCGGAAGGTTATTCCCTACCTACTATGGTCACCTAATGTGTTTGGTCGGATCCTAATGATCGACCAAATGGGTCGGGTTCGAGGTATAAGCGATTCATCAGATCGCTTACCCTACGACCCTAGACAACGTGGTAATCAGTGGGCATAGTCCCAAGGGACTATGACCAACGTGATTACACTCACGTTGCAAAGTTCAAAAGAACTTAGCATTGACCATTACTGGTCAACGCTGAAAGTCAAACAAAGTTTGACTTTCGGACTCGAAAAGCAATAAAATAAGGAAAAGAATGAAAGAATACTTACGAAGGGTCCCCGAATGCTAATCCCGATCCAAGAACTCAGGTATGAAACAATGGTTTCAACTTAGAGCTCTCAAATCAGAATTCTAGTGCTTTAAAACAATGAAAGGCATGGGGTATATATAGTTTTCGGGTAACCGTTAGGATCGTTTCATGGAAAACGTGCCATGATCCGAGGCGTACACTTGTCGGAACCTTATGGTGGCTGAAATTAGGTTCTTATCCGCTGACTAGACGATTGAGAATGTGTGGTTGAGAATCAAACAGCTGGGACCCGCTGTTAAAAACATGGAATCTGGTCCAGAAGGGCCTCGCGGGCCGCCTAAGGATTCTCAGGAACTGAGGCGGGCCGCCTAGCAGTCACAGATCAGCAATAAGTTTCAGAAATTACAGTTTCAGTCCCTGCACGTGTTTAAGGCCATTTCCGACACTTCCAAGGCCCGTAAAGCCAACTTTAAGGCCCTAAAATGATGCCTAAACATTGTGGACATGAAACATGCTCAAAAATATGCCGGGTGTTGGTTCGTTTGGTCGTACGAACGCGATGTTCGCTTAATTACGACGGAATGCGCATAAGCGCGAAAAACGATCCAAATGACGTGACGAATAGATTTTTCTTATGCCGAACACTAAAATAAAATATTTTAGTGCTTACATAAATTTTTGGATGTCCGGATGTATTCAGAACGTAAGTTATGCGCGAAAATGCAAACTTGTGCACTTTTTGACACTTTTAGTCCCTGAATGACCCAAAAGTTTATTTTAACACACCGAACCCCTCAAAGCCTATTTCTAAGCTATGTAAAGGATATTTAAGGTGTGTTTAACTTATGTTTATGTTCCGGAATGTTCGTTACAGTTCAAATTGACATATTTTCGCAGTTTGTCAAGTTTAGTCCCTGTAAGCGAATTAACTAGATTTTGCCATACCAAAGCCTTCAAAACTTATTTCTAAGTTATGTAAAGGTTATTTAAGGTACGTTAATCCTATGTCACTATTCCGGAGTGTTTGTTGCATTAAACTGGTTATATTTACGCATTGGTGCGCGTATAACCTTCCAGAAAGCGATTTAGAGTTTGGAATTGAACAAAATTTGATATGTGCAAATGATACACATATTTTTACCAATCCCAAGTATGAAATATAATATTTCATTGGTTCGGTATTTGTTTGATGGCCGCGAAGGCACAGGTGTTACAACTTAGGTTAGTCTCATTGTAGTATGTAGGCCTTGTTAAACCATATCATATGAGTTCCAATACTCATTTGGTTTGCCAAGCCTCATCCTATCCGATCTCCCGATTTAAGTCCGGTTTATTTATATAGTTTTAGCTTGCCGACTGATTCCGTGCTCCCTCAAGCTTTGTTTGGTTGTTGTTCAAGACCTCCAAGCATTCTCAGGCGAGTACATTATTCCCCTCTTTTACTGTTTTCAACTGTTTTGGGGTGACTCATATGTGCTAAATGTTTTATCAATGGTTTCAAAAACAATTACAATGTAGTATCAAGAACGATAACAATAGTTTCAAGAACGCTAACAATGATTTCAAGAACGAATACAAGGATTTCAAAAACTAATAACAAATTTCAAGAAGTGAACAAACTTGTTGGTTGTAGTTTACATGACCGATGACATTCATTAGCAATGATCAAGCCGACCAGTATTAGGTTATGGTACCATAGGATCTGACAAATCCCGTTATTTACTGCACCCATTGTTATGTGTGGGGGTTGTGGGTAGCGACTGAATCTGTAATTATTAACTTATCCTTTGGTAAGGGTTTGTTAAGAACGAGAGCGAGAGCGAGATGGAGCGAGGAACGCGTCAAGAAGGTTTGAATGTTATTAGAGAATCGACCATAAAGTAGTTTCACAATTAAAACAAGAACGACTAGAACGATTTTACAAAATGGGTTAACGATTGGGTAAACATTTTAACATGATTGACATTTGATCATGCATTTCCCACAAAACATAACTTTGATTTAAACCAAGTTTTACTTCAATACTTTGTTTTTGTGCATATGGTTTAGTTTAGACATTTCACTTGCCATACATGACATTTTGACGTAGACATTTGACATGGATATTTGACATAGACATTTTGATATGATTTACATCTTAACATAAACATTTTGGTATATTATTCAATACTTTTGACAATTTGTTTAAACATGGACATCTTACATTGGTGGTTTGTTTGGGTAAGTGATTTGAGTAAACGGTGTGTGTGTAATATGATACAAGCATGGTGGATACGCCGCTGGTACTTCCTATATATAAGTGTTTGTATGGTATTACATATTGTAGCGTTATTTGAATCATTCCAGTTTGAGACATAGAACATTTTATACAAGTAACATACTTTTCACAAGACATTGATTTATAAACAACTTATCTTATGCAAACTCATTTACATGGTTATTCATTTAATCATGCATTATTTTCTTATTTATACTTATCATCCGAACTTATTATTTTTCAAATGATTTACAAAGACAAAGCAAATTACAAGGTTCATGACTAAACATTTTCTTAAACAGAAGTCATGAATCTTATTTTCACAAAACCTATGTACTCGCCAGCATTTCTTTGCTGACCTCGTTTTCACATATGTTTCAGGTATTGTTGCATGATATCGATTGATAAGATGCATGCTCACATAGGACTGGACAAGGCCTTAGTGACTCAATAACAATGATAGACTATGTTTAAATAGTGTATTTAGATTTCCAGACGATGTAATTACTCAATGTTTAATAAAACGAAACACTTTTGATATCCATGGTTATGAAACATTAATTCTGTTGCAACACGCCCCGATGTTTCCGCCGCGATTTGTTGTTTTACGCGGTCGGGGTGTGACAGAAAGATGGTATCAGAGCCAATGGTTATAGGGAATTAGGTTATTAGTAATTAGTAATGCTTTGACCTAGTCTATAACCTTCTTAGGACCCTAACGCGAGTTTACTTGCGTTTAGTCATAAAACAATACTGTCACCTATCCTTAGGTGACAACCACAACAAGAACATAAATTTCAAAACCGCTTTGAAAACTAATCATCTGTTCTAGGATGATTGATTACTAGGTTTTGAACCCTCTATTGTAAGGTTTTGAACTCTCTATTATATGGTTTTGAACCCCTTTGAGTTTTCAAAACTTCGTCAAGATTTTGGGTTTTAAATGATGTGAACACGTGCAAACTGGAAGGGTGAATGCCTGTATTCTGGGTTTTCTGTCTAGGCAAGCACTTCGTATACATCTCATCAGACGCGAGACTAGTTGTGCTTACCTGGGAATTCTTGGGATGAGTGTTCACTTATAGGCGAGCATGTCTTCGCGATACATTATTTTTGACCCATTTACTTTGATTAGTCACCGTCTCATTTGTTTGCCTTAGGTAACAAACAAATGATCGCAATTTTCATGCGTTATCATTCTGTTTTGAATGTCCAATAATCTTTCACCTGTTTCTCCCTATGCCTTTCTTTTTCTTCAAGAATGTCTCTTCATCACGATGACGCCCAGATATCTGAGCAAGCAGCCAAATTCGCTCAGCGAATCGGCGAAGTAGTCCTAAAGACTGTTGAATTAGCTACTGCCAAGTATCATCTCCAGGATGAAGCCACTCAAGAGTCACCAAGACAGGCAGGGCCTAGTCAGGCGACAACACCGTCAGCCAAGAAACCAATCGAGGAATCAAAGACCATGGATGAACGATCCCCTAAGAAGTCAAAGAAGCGAAAGGCTTCTCAGAACTTCGCCATGATCGCTCATGATTCCCTCGAAATTTTTAAGTACTCGTTTCACTCTAAGAAACAAAGTACAGAAAATTAAGTGACATTATGAGTAATCGTGCTTTTCGCACATCTGTACCTTTAAATCCTTGGTTAGATAACTAAGGGTATTTTCAAATCTCATACCCATTCCGTTTTGATTTTTTTCAACATATACAGTACAAGTATTTCAAAACAATCTTCATGATCTCAAAACATTTCATATAGTTTGAAAACAAATTTTTTCTAGATGCATTGTCTATGTTATTTCAAAAACATTGACCATGTTATCAAAACCAACCTTCCTAATTTCAAAATATTTCATATAGTCTGAAGACAATATTAACACAATACATTTTATTATCAAGTGCATGATTTCGAAAAGCATCATTCATGTCTTTCAAAAACCTTATACATAATTTAAAAAAATTCATCTCGCATGATTTTAAAACATTTTTGTAAATATATCTATCTAATACACCTACTTTATGATTTCAAAAGTATTATATATAAGGTTTCAAAAACGTTAAACACATTTTTCTTAAAAGAACCCCATGCATAGTTTTCAAAAATACTTTCCTCATACATTGACTTAACCTTCAAAATTCTGCTTCATATGTCGCCTTGACATATCAAGCATCTCAACTTCATAAGCATTTTACATCATGTTTTGACCTAAGCACATCCAGTGCAAGGTTTCAAAACATCTTCAACTTCAAAAATTCATATGGGATCTTTTTATCTTCACAATTAGATCCTTGTGGATGATTATCATTCAAATCAGAGTCCTTAATTGGATTCCTTATGTACCTTAATTCGAACATTTCGGTTCCTAATAATCGAAATCGAATTTTCTTTTTGAATCTTTCTATCTTTATAGTTGGATTCTTGATAACGTTTAAAGTACCAAATGAAATCCACGGAATGGATTCCTAGTGTGCTTTAAATATATGTACGCAATTTACAAGACAAATTAACGAACAATTTTGTGGTTATGTGATATGTGTTTATGTGTTCTCCTCTATGATTTTGTGTGATCCGATTTTCAAATCCTCATAGAATCTTTCATGTTTTCATATGAGGGATTCATAGTAGGATATTCAAAAGGTACTACCTTAAATCCTTATGGGCTTCTACCTGGTAGTTAAGACCCTTGGGTTATATAGTACCATTCCATGATTCGATGAGAGACCCTTTAGTGGTCTAGTCAAAAAGATTGATTCAAGATCTGGTTAAGAATGGCATGTGATGATACAGCTGAAAGGACCCTATGGTGGTCCGGTCACACTCATCACAGGTTTGTTCATTTGGTTTTACCCTACACATTATAAAATAGACTGTGTGAACTGTGCAAGGAATTGTCTAATTATGGACGCGTACATAATTATGAAATTTAGTTCACAGAAACCCAGTAAGGTTTACTATGTGTAAGAACCGATAGTGACAACAATAATAAAATGATAACAATGTAATGGAGGCACGGTGGACGCACCAATGACGCTTCATATACTTGTATATAAGTGTCCCTCTTACATTGCAAGCATAATGTTATTAAGGTTACTAGAAGTTCAGAACCCTAACCAATATTGTTTGATCTTTTCAACTTCATGTTTTAAACTCTCACAAGTTTCCTCTAAATAAATTTCGGGACGAAATTTCCTAAAGTAGGGGAGACTGTAACACCTGTGCCTTCACGGCCATCAAACAAATACCGAACCAATGAAATATTATATTTCATACTTGGGATTGGTAAAAATATGTGTATCTTTTGCACATATCAACTCTTGTTCGATTTCAAACTCTAAATCGCTTGCTGGAAGGTTATACGCGCACTAATGCGTAAATATAACCAGTTTAATGCAACAAACACTCCGGAATAGTGAAATAGGTTTAACATACCTTAAATAACCTTTACATAACTTAGATATAAGTTTTGGAAGGTTTGGTGTGGTGAAATCAAAGTTATATCGCTTACATGGACTAAATATGACAAACTGCGAAAGTATGCCAATTTGAACTGTAACAGACGTTCCGGAACATGACCATAAGTTAAACATACCATAAATATCCTTTACATAGCTTAGAAATAGGCTTTGAGGGGTTCGGTGTGCTAAAATAAACTTTTGTGTCATTCAGGGACTAAAAGTGTCAAAAAGTGCACAAGTTTGCATTTTCGCGCATAACTTACGTTCTGAATACATCTGGACATCCAAAAATTTATGTAAGCATGACTACATTATATTTTAGTGTTCGCCTTAAGAAAAATCCATCCGTCGCGTCATTTGGATCGTTTTTCACGCTTATGCGCATTCCGCCGTAATTAAGCGAACATCGCGTTCGTACGGCCAAACGAACCAACCTCCGGCATATTTTTGAGCATGTTTTGAGTTCCCTATACTTTAACTTCATTTTAGAGCCTTGAAATGAGGTTAACGGGGTTCAAACGCATCGAAAATCGCTTAAACGGGCTGCAGGGACCATTTCTGCCAATTTTGAAAGTTTGCTGAAACAAGGGGGCAGTGGCGTAGCGCCACTGCATGTAGCCTTACCAGTCGCGCTACGCGACTGCCTATTCTGGGCAGAAACATGCAGAAACTCAGTTTTTCGCATTCGGGACCAGATTCGACGTATTAACAGCTGTTCTCCACTCCTTAATCCCTTGCCACATGTTGATACCCTATGGTGAGTGGCCAATTTAGTCACCATGAGTTTCCGACAAGTGTACGGGTTGGATCATGGCACGATATTCGACAAGCGATCTTAACGGTTCGGGTATTCCTATAAATACCCAACCACCCCCATTGCTAAAAATCACTAGAAACTTGATTTGAGAAACTCTAAGTTGAAACATTTGTTTCATACCTGAGATTTTTGAATCGAGTTTAGCATTCGGGGACCCTTCGTAAGTATTCTTTCGTTCTTTTCCTTATTTTATTGCTTTTCGAGTCCGAAAGTCAAACTTTGTTTGACTTTCAGCGTTGACCAGTAATGGTCAATGCGAAGTTCTTTTGAACTTCGCAACGTGATTGTAATCACGTTGGTCATAGTCCCTTGGGACTATGCTCACTGATTTCCACGTTGTCTAGGGTCGTAGGGTAAGCGATCTGATGAATCGCTTATACCTCGAACCCGACCCAGTTTGGTCGATCATTAGGATCCGACCAAACACATTAGGTGACCATAGTAGGTAGGGAATAACCTTCCGAGGTTATACCCTATGGTCACATCGTTTGAGTAGTTGTATGATAGGTAGTTTATATGCCTTAGGTAAATTACCAGAATACCCTTTTCATGTATAATTGGTAATTAAGCATATGTAACCTAAACTTTTGTCACATAACTGATTATGTAACATGTTTAGGCATATAACACTTCTCATAGGACTAGTTAGACGGTCCGAACGCGTTTCACGCGCACGACGCGTTAAAGTAGCATAAGTTACCTTAATGAGTCGCGATGGGTCGAAAGCACTTAGGTTAGTCTCATTGTAGTATGTAGGCCTTGTTAAACCATATCATATGAGTTCCAATACTCATTTGGTTTGCCAAGCCTCATCCTATCCGATCTCCCGATTTAAGTCCGGTTTATTTATATAGTTTTAGCTTGCCGACTGATTCCGTGCTCCCTCAAGCTTTGTTTGGTTGTTGTTCAAGACCTCCAAGCATTCTCAGGCGAGTACATTATTCCCCTCTTTTACTGTTTTCAACTGTTTTGGGGTGACTCATATGTGCTAAATGTTTTATCAATGGTTTCAAAAACAATTACAATGTAGTATCAAGAACGATAACAATAGTTTCAAGAACGCTAACAATGATTTCAAGAACGAATACAAGGATTTCAAAAACTAATAACAAATTTCAAGAAGTGAACAAACTTGTTGGTTGTAGTTTACATGACCGATGACATTCATTAGCAATGATCAAGCCGACCAGTATTAGGTTATGGTACCATAGGATCTGACAAATCCCGTTATTTACTGCACCCATTGTTATGTGTGGGGGTTGTGGGTAGCGACTGAATCTGTAATTATTAACTTATCCTTTGGTAAGGGTTTGTTAAGAACGAGAGCGAGAGCGAGATGGAGCGAGGAACGCGTCAAGAAGGTTTGAATGTTATTAGAGAATCGACCATAAAGTAGTTTCACAATTAAAACAAGAACGACTAGAACGATTTTACAAAATGGGTTAACGATTGGGTAAACATTTTAACGTGATTGACATTTGGTCATGCATTTCCCACAAAACATAACTTTGATTTAAACCAAGTTTTACTTCAATACTTTGTTTTTGTGCATATGGTTTAGTTGAGACATTTCACTTGCCATACATGACATTTTGACGTAGACATTTGACATGGATATTTGACATAGACATTTTGATATGATTTACATCTTAACATAAACATTTTGGTATATTATTCAATACTTTTGACAATTTGTTTAAACATGGACATCTTACATTGGTGGTTTGTTTGGGTAAGTGATTTGAGTAAACGGTGTGTGTGTAATATGATACAAGCATGGTGGATACGCCGCTGGTACTTCCTATATATAAGTGTTTGTATGGTATTACATATTGTAGCGTTATTTGAATCATTCCAGTTTGAGACATAGAACATTTTATACAAGTAACATACTTTTCACAAGACATTGATTTATAAACAACTTATCTTATGCAAACTCATTTACATGGTTATTCATTTAATCATGCATTATTTTCTTATTTATACTTATCATCCGAACTTATTATTTTTCAAATGATTTACAAAGACAAAGCAAATTACAAGGTTCATGACTAAACATTTTCTTAAACAGAAGTCATGAATCTTATTTTCACAAAACCTATGTACTCGCCAGCATTTCTTTGCTGACCTCGTTTTCACATATGTTTCAGGTATTGTTGGATGATATCGATTGATAAGATGCATGCTCACATAGGACTGGACAAGGCCTTAGTGACTCAATAACAATGATAGACTATGTTTAAATAGTGTATTTAGATTTCCAGACGATGTAATTACTCAATGTTTAATAAAACGAAACACTTTTGATATCCATGGTTATGAAACATTAATTCTGTTGCAACACGCCCCGATGTTTCCGCCGCGATTTGTTGTTTTACGCGGTCGGGGTGTGACAGTTTAACTCTTGAATCACTTCTACGTTGTTTGTTCGAAACATAGTTGTTTGAAGCTTAAAATAAGAACACAAAGAGAAAGTGAACAAGGAACCTAAACATGAACTTAAATAATGATAAAATCTGGTTGATTTAGGGTTGGTTAAGACATGCATGATGTTTCATCATTAAATTGTTGATAAATCGTTGTTAGGACACTTGGTGATGCGTTTTTAGTAACTTCTACATTGCAAACAGCATGCTGATAGGAAATTCCAGCCAACTTCAACAGGCTGTAACTGGGTCATTTTAAATCGAAAAACTGAATTTCTGGAGTCTAAATTATGTAATTTTGAACAACCGAACAAATGGCACTGGAATCGTAATTTTTCGAGGTCGTTTACTATTTTTAAAGAATTGTTTTTAGACAGCAGCTCAAGCTGAAATATTTCTGCTGAAAAAGTGTGTCGTATTCGGAGTCAAAACTTGAAACCTGAGCAGAATCAGCTCATGGGATTTTTACTGTAGATGGTCACTGTTGTTTCCGTGACCCTCCAACTGGAATTTCGTTGATCGGACTTACGATTTATTTTTAAGAAATTTTTCCGTAAAACTACAATCAGAAGGTAACAAATCTGATTGCAATCGAGTAAAAGAATTTTTATATAAAATTGGTAATGAACTGGTCCCCGAAATTTTTACACAATAAATTGTGGATTATATATGACATTCTGTAAAAAGTTGAGAATATTTGGAAAAGGTTAACTATTTTATAAAAATCCTCGAAAACAGTCCAGTTTTGAGTAATGAAGCTGAAATAAAGTAAGTAATGCTTTGTATGTCTAAATGTCGGTTTGACTATTGAGAACGACCTACGGGATATATATATATATAAAAGAAAATGATATGCTTTTAAGCATGGACACCTCTATTTACAAAGGAGACTATGGCGAAATTTCCTGAAAATCCTAACACTTAGTAAATATTTTCTGGACAAGCGTTTACTAGTATATTATAGACTATGTTTTTCAAGCATAAAACTCGCCATAATTTTTATAACGAAATACAGAGTATCGGACGTTGGTTTTATACAGGAATATGGTCAAATATGTATTCTCTAAAATGGGACTTAAAAATATAATTCCAATACGAACAGACATATGTAAAATATCCCATCCTTGGGAAGGAAATACGAATACACAAGCATGAGAAGTATTTTTACGAAAATATTGAAGACACTTTAAAACATAACTCAAAGGCACTAATCAATACTAAGACAAGGCACGACCCGTTCGTCTAATAGACGTTAGACCATTGTAGGTAGTCGTGTTTGCGGAGGAGATTTGGGTTACGAGTACCGAAGACGCAATATTGTGAGTTCATGTCCCCCTTTTCTCTTAACTATTTTCAGTTTTACACCTCGGGGGTGAAATACATGTTACAGACATTTACAGACATTTATTTACATGGTATGGTTAGCTTAAGGAGGGTTTTTATTACGCGAACATGTGAGTGGTGGGCACAACACTTAAGGCCATCAATCCTCGTTGTAGGACCGAGGTACATTAGTGATAGATCTATTTGGGTGTAGCGAGCCCCACTCCTGAGTCCGCTAAGTGGACCATGAGATGACTAAGTGCCCGACGCACAAATCCGCTAGGTTTGAGTCTTCCTGCATTACTTCACACTTATCATTGGCTTTGCAACCCAATGACGGTCTCTTTTTCCTTAAATTGCTACATACCAGGGATTTTCATACATACAGACATTTTTACAAAGGTTTATACCTACTCACTTACACATGAACTCGCTCAACGTTATGTTGACTTTTCAAATTACATGTATTTCAGGAAACTAACGGATCTGGCACGGTATGCACGTATTTTCAAGCTGCGTTTGAATAAAGAAGTCATCCAGGGTTTAGAAGGTGTAACCTCTTCCTGGACGGGTTATATACACCTAAGCCTGGTTTTGTTTAAAGTCTTTTGCTAAGTCTTTATGAACTCAAATAAATCAAGTTAAGGGTTGTAAATTATTTTGTGATTGTTGAAAATGGAATGTTTCTAAACTTTATTAATGAATGAATATCTCATGTTTTTAACATATAGCATTGTTATGATTGATGCTATGGTATTAAGAAGTCACACCAAATAAACCACGCTTCTGCAAAAGTCAGGGTGTGACAGCTTGGTATCAGAGCCTCGATCATAGCGAACTAGGATTCTTTCTCGAGTCTAGACTATGATCATCAGGGCTCTCACGAAAACGTTTTCAAACATTTTTACACTGCATACACAAAACGTCCAGATCCAGGAAACAAACATTTTTACAAACAAAAGGCACAAATACACGTTTCCAAATTTAAATTTATAATTCAGTCTTAGAGACTGAGGGAGGATCAGTCTTAGAGACTGAGGGAGGATCAGCCTTAGAGGCTGAGGGAGGAATTTAGTCATAGAGACTGAGAGGATGGTCTTAGAGACCAGGAATTTAGTCTTAGAGACTGGGAGGATGGTCTTAGAGACCAGGGATTTAGTCTTAGAGACTGGGAGGATGGTCTTAGAGACCAGGGAATTAGTATGAGAGACTGGGGAATCTAGTCTGAGAGACAGGGTAGGATAGTCTGGGGAAGACTAGGATGACTACTTGCTTACATTAATTGTGAATACACGCCTTCATTATTACTACATACATGCTTAATTGCTAATTATTGATAAACGTGCATATGTGGTAGTTGTTTGCATACACTAATTGTTAAAAATGACTATGGATATACATGCTACTCACCGGCACACATATCACTCTATTTAGAGAACGATTTATCAGACATTGATAACCCTACGACCACCGCCACAGATAATGAGACTACATCTGCGCCAGAGATATTTACGTCAGACACTGAGAGTGATCCTGACATGCTGACTGGGGACGAAGACGACTTCCAACAGTCCGCACTGCCAGATTTTGGGGATGATTCATCCTTGCCGAAGGCTTCTCTGACAAGAATCCTTCTGACACTCTTATTTTGGCCCATGACCACTTCATCACTGGTCATCCCGATGGTGAGCACACTATGACCCCGATCCTCGACGATGCGACTCCTATGGACTTTCCTGCCGAAGGTTGGCTACGCGACGAGCAATTAATGATGACGCGGACATATTTGTTGACGGTCCCTCTGCTGAGGCCTATGGTGATAGAAAGATAGACGAAAACACCGTTACTAACTTCACTTCTTAAGACCCCTGTTAACAAGCTACCCTCTGATTCTAGCATGTATTCAGACTCCTTTGAGTCTGTGATATCTACAACCTTACAAACAGCTGGATTACAGTTTTCTACTACTGACCCAGACGACGACGCCGTTATGACCGCTGCACTATCACCTGCTCAAGGCACCACACTGTTACACAACCTACCCCTGATGCTAGCTTCTGCACTTGTGAGGGACAGTTTGATGTTGCACCTGCTGAACCCGCACCTTTACTTGACCATGCCCATGTTCTTTTGGTTTACCAGGCATTCTATCCCTTATATCTGACCCAGTACCTGCACAGATGATATCCTTATTGGTTGAAACGTATGTTCCTGCACCTTTAACCACTGATGTTGCCCTTATAAAAGACCGTCGTCCATTGCGCCAACATGCATATCGCTTTCATTCAAGACATACCAGCACCACGGGAAGGTACTCTAGGCCAGCAACCGCGTAACGATCCCAATGGCTACAACAACATTTTCTACAGGCCGCACCAATTGCTACTTTTCGCTGGTTCCTATGCTACGATATGCTGATTTTAGACCCTTGTCATCCCTCACATTATGGAGGCCATACACGAGATGAGTTACTCCTGTAACATGAGCTACAGTTTGAGGATATGAGTCACAGAGTGTTGGAGCTTGAGCTAACACCCCATTCAAATGCCAAACATTACAGAACTGAATACATGATGTAAGTATTTACATCACAAGACAGCATATTGTCTGAAAAATTTATGTAAGACACCAAGTCCTCCACCCTGTTTATTGCCAGCATACTTTGATCCTCCACATTTATCAAGGTTCCTTTTTGCGCTCTCAACCGTTACTATTACACCGTTCTGCGGATTCTGATGCTCATTTCTTTACTATCGAGCGGCACAGTAGATAATTACTTCGACGTGTACGCAAGCCCAAGGAGGAAGTCCACGCATGTTAACAAGTTTACTTTTCTTTCCTCCTCCACCTCAGACACTGGTATAGTGATTCCTGGATTATGCAGATTACATTGCTTTCAAGTAAAGACACTAATGATAAGCCGGGTTTGTGGAGACATTTAAAGACCACTTCAGACTATGTGATTTTGATACACTAATATATTTAATGGACAAGGGTAGGGTGACCCTGTGTCCCTATTGATGGGATACATTTTGGAAGGCAATACAATTGTGGTCAGGGAATAATGAGGGCCCAATCATTATAAAACATGCGACAATACTTTATGGTCAATGACCAACGAAACTCCGTCGCTATGTCTCCATTAAGCACGTTATTAATCTATATGTGTTTACAATAATTATAACGCTACGTGCTTGCTTACTATGCTCTCATTAAACATAATTGCCCAATTTCTTGGTTATACTATGATTATACTATTGTTTGATTGGTTGGTGTGATAACCTAATATGTGTGTGTACATACGATCTCTAAACAACTATATGCACTCCCCGAACGAATGAGACCTGACCTAAACAACCTTCTTCTTAGAAGATGTCGATACAAGGGGACGTCGATACCAACAACCCTCTGCCGACAACAGCAGAGTCAGAACTGCAAGGGCGCATCTCGCAAGCCATCGCACAACTCGAGGCCCTTCGCTCCGAACACGGCGGAGGTACCTCAGGAAATAACCCACCCAGTGGCTGCACCTACGAGCAGTTCTTGAACCACAAACCTTGAGAATTTGACGGCACTGGGGTGCCTTAGCATTTGTGCGTTGGGTGGAGAAGACGAATTATGTCTTACGATTGAGCAAATGCGCCCCAGAACATCAGGTTACGTACATAGCGGGGCTATTTGTAGATGGGGCTCTGTCATGGTGGAACCTTCAAATTCAAGCAATGGGCGAGGCCGCTGCATATGCTATGACGTGGGAAGAACTGAAGGAACTAATGCGCAAAAGATATTGCTCTAGGGCGGAAGTCCAGAAGTTGGAAACTGAATTGTGGAACTTGAGAATGGAAGGTCCAAAGATAGCTGAATATGTGCAGAGATTTGGCGAGTTATCACAAGTTGCATCGCGTTTGGTGGAACCAGAATCTAGGAAGATCGAACTTTTCATCAGGGGACTAGCACCGCAGATTCTAAGCCTGGTAACAACATCTAAGCCTTCAACAATTATCGAAGCAATCGACATGAGCGTGGCACTCACTGAAGAAGCGATTAGACAAGGAAAATTTTCCACTCCGGAAGAGAAAAACGAGGCTCCGGTTGAGTCGTCTGGGGATAACAAGAGAAAACTCGTGAATTTCAAGAAGGTTACTCGGGTAAGTAACGAGAAGAAGGCCAAAAAGGGAAAGGATTACAAGGGTATTCTACCTAAGTGCGACAACTGCTTACGTTATCATGTTGGGCGATGTAAATATGGAAAATGTGATAACTGTGGCAAGAGAGGGCATCCCATGGAAACCTGTAGGCAAGGTACTGAAAGTAGGAATGGAGGCCAAGATGGTATTGAGAATCACGGAGAAAACAACGACAACGACAACTATCAAGGAAGGATGAGTGACAAACAAAAACGTGCTCAAGGTTGCCTTAACTGTGGAAGCAAAAAGCATTTCCGAAGATACTGCCCTAAGAAGTATCAGGCCCGAGGATAAAAGCTCAGTAGCAGAGCTAGGGGAGCACATCAGGAATCCATGCATGGATATCGGTACGTCCCATAATGGTCAACATGATGCATCTGTGCTGCTTGTTATTATTACAAATTTTAGCTTCAGAGTTTGAAAGTGTACATGGTTTAGTAGTAAGTAAGTAGATAATCCGCACTCGAAAGAACTAGCCAATGGGAAGATAGTAGAAGCCAACGCAGTAACGAGAGACGACAAGATAGAACCCGGAGGGTATAAGTTTACGGTTACTCTACTACCAATTGGATTGGGAGGCCTCAACGAGGTAATTGGGATGGATTAATTTCCAAGTGATCAAGCGAAGATTGATGTCCGCACCCCGATGGCGAATAAAGGAACGATCGTGACTCATGAAGCAGGATACGCCCCTACAAGTTACAAATTGCTTGAAGGCGAAGAATATTGCATAAAGGATGTGTTGCATTCTTGGCTCATGTCGGGGACAGGAGGAGCCGAAGAATCAAAGCGGGAAGATATTCCTATGATAAGGAAATATCTTAAGGTCTTCCTCGAAGACTTGCCAAAAATTATTTCCTCAAACGATTAGTCAAATTGCGCGTCTATCTGATTCCAGGCGCCGCACCTGAAATCGATGCATCGTAGCGACTCGCATTTGCGGAAATGCAAGGATTGACAGTGTAGTTTCAGTAGTAGATAGAGAAGGAAGATAACAGACCAAAACTTCTGTTTTGGGTAACCTCAGTTCTGCTCGTCAAAAGAAAGGACGATGACTTTTAAATGACCGGGAGTCGGACGGGCCAGCTGTGACACCTGTGTCACCTCAACCATCAAACAAATTCCAAACCAATGAAATATTGTATTTCATACTTGGGATTTGTAAAAATATGTGTATCGTTTGCACATATCAACTCTTGTTCAATTCCAAACTCTAAATCGCTTTCTGGAAGGTTATACGCGCACCGATGCGTAAATATAACCAGTTTAATGCAACGAACACTCCGGAATAGTGACATATACTTAACATACCTTAAATAACCTTTACATAACTTAGAAATAAGTTTTGAAGGCTTTGGTATGGCAAAATCAAGTTAAATCACTTACAGGGACTAAAGTTGACAAACTGCGAAAGTATGCCAATTTGAACTGTAACAGACATTCCGGAACATGACCATAAGTTAAACATACCATAAATATCCTTTACATAGCTTAGAGGTGTTCGGTATGCTAAAATAAACTTTTGGGTCATTCAGGGACTAAAAGTGTCAAAAAGTGCACAAGTTTGCACTTTTGCGCATAACTTACGTTCTGAATACCTCCGGACATCCAAAAATTTATGTAAGCACTAAAATATTTTATTTTAGTGTTTGGAATAAGAAAAATCCATTCGTTTCGTCATTTGGATCGTTTTTCGCGCTTATGCGCATTCCGTCGTAATTAAGCGAACATCGCGTTCGTACGACCAAACGAACTGACATCCGACATATTTTTGAGCATGTTACATGTCCACAATGTTTAGGCATCATTTTAGGGCCTTAAAGTTGGCTTTACGGGCCTTAGAAGTGTCGGGAATGGCCTTAAACACGTGCAGGGGCTGAAACTATCATTTTTGAAAGTTATATGCTGATCAGAAGGGCCATGCGGCCCGCATTAGATTTGTCTGATCCTGAAGCGGGCCGCCTCAGCCTCCCAGAACAGATCAGAACGAACAGTCAGCATATTCCAGCTGTTTTAACCACAACCACACACTCACAACTGCACATTCAGCTCATTTAGACCCATTTTTAGCCACCACAACTTTGCAACACTTGTACGGATGCGATTAAGGCACGATATTCAACAAACGATCTTAACGGTTCGGGTATTCCTATAAATACCCAACCCATTTAACTTCAAAAATCACAAGAATCTGATCTAAGTGACTCTAAGTTGGAACCATTGTTTCATACCTGAGTTATTTTGATCTAGATTAGCATTCGGGGACCCTTTGTAAGTATTCTTTCGTTCTTTTATTGCTTTTCGAGTCTGAAAGTCAAACTTTGTTTGACTTTCTGCGTTGACCAGTTATGGTCAATGTGAAGTTCGTTTGAACTTCGCAACGTGAGTGTAATCACGTTGGTTATAGTCCCTTGGGACTATGCCTACTGATTACCACATTGTCTAGGGTCGTAGGGTAAGCGATCTGATAAATCGCTTATACCTTCGAACCCGACCCATTTGGTCGATCATTAGGATCCGACCAAATACATTAGGTGACCATAGTAGGTAGGGAATAACCTTCCGAGGTTATACCCTATGGTCACATCATTTGAGTAGTTGTATGATAGGTAGTTTATATGCCTTAGGTAAATTACCAGAATACCCTTTTCATGTATAATTGGTAATTAAGCATATGTAACCTAAACTTTTGTCACATAACTGATTATGTAACATGTTTAGGCATATAACACTTGTCATAGGACTAGTTAAGCGATCCGAATGCGTTTCACGCGAACGACGCGTTAAAGTAGCATAAGCTACCTAAACGGGTCGTAATGGGTCGAAAGCACTTAGATTAAGGTTTCATTTAGTATGTAGGCTTTGTTAAACCATATGACACGAGTCTCTATACTCGTTTGGTTTACGAACCCTCATTCTATCAGATCTTCCGATTTAGGTCCGGTTATTAACATAGTTACCTATATTAGGTGCCGTTTGATATCCGCGATCTCTAGCATTGTTTGGTTGTTACTCAAGGACTACTAAGCAATCTCAAGTGAGTACATAGACCCCTCTTTTACTGTTTTCCAAACTGTTTTGGGGTGAAACACATGTGCCTACTTGTTACTTTCATGCTTTCCTGTTTTCACATCATATACTTCCTATGTTCATCAGTACATTATAGTACATGATTTCATTACATTTTATACTATGTATGTCCATTGTGTGCATACTTAGTACATGGTTCTACATTACATTTCTGCTATGTATGCTAACTGATAGCATGCTAGCACATTGATTTACATGACTTTTCTGCTTTGTATGTTAACTTAGCATACTTAGTACATTTCTTATTCATCATATGCTTACATTTTGGTATGACATTTGGTTTGTTTAAACTATACTATACATATTCTTTTGATAACCCATTTTTACATGGTTATCCGACTGTCGCAAGGCTTGGATGTGTGAATTTTCACAATACCGCATAAATGTCTAATATCAGTATAGCATACATTTACTACACAAAACATAACTTTGATTTAAACCAAGTTTTACTTCAATACTTTGTTTTGTGCATTTCACCTATGGTTTAGTTGATGCATTTCACTAGCCATACATATCATTTTGGTTACACATTACATGATTTACATTTGACAAATAAACATTTTCAACATTGGTTATACGTTGCATGATTCACATCTTGACATAAACATTTTGGTATATTATTCAATACATTTGACAATTGGTTTAAACATAGACATCTTACATTGGTGGTTTGGTTTGATTAAGTGATTAAGTAACGATGCGTGTGTAATATGATACAAGCATGGTGGATACGCCGCTGGTACTTCCTATATATAAGTGCTGTATGGTATTACATATCGTAGCGTTATTTGAATCATTTCAGTTTGATACATATAACATTTTATACAAATAACATACTTTTCACAAGACGTTGATTTACAAACAACTTATCTTATACAAACTCATTTTTACAATGGTTATTCATTTAACCATACATTATTCTCTTTTTTATATATATCATCTGATCTTATCGTTTTTCAAGAGATTTACAAAACAAAGCAAATTACAAGGTTCATGACTAAACATTTTCTCAAACATAAGTTATGAAACCTATTTTCACAAAACCTATGTATCTCACAAGCCTTTTTATGCTGACGTACCTATTTTCACATGTGTTTTTCAGGAGCTGTTGCATAAGATGATCAAGATACACATAGGCAGACTTGGGCTTTAGTGACAATAAAAGATGCAAGACTAGTTAATTATGTTGTATTTCTTTGTTTGTTAAGACATTGTAACACTTGTAATCAATAAAACGAAACTTCAATTGCCATGTATTTGAAACAATTAATTCTGTTACAACACTCCCCGACATTTCCGCCACGTTTTGTATGTTCTACGTGGTCGGGGTGTGACAGAAAAGATGGTATCAGAGCCAATGGTTATAGGGAATTAGGTTATTAGTAATGCTTTGACCTAGTCTATAACCTTTCTAGGACCCTAACGCGAGTTTACTTGCGTTTAGTCATAAAACAACACCGTCACCTATCCTTAGGCGACTACCACAACAAGAACATAAATCTCAAAACCGCTTTGAAAACTAATCATCTGTTCTAGGATGATTAAATTACTAGGTTTTGAACCCTCCATTGAAAGGTTTTGAACCCTCCATTGAAAGGTTTTGAACCCTCTGTTATATGGTTTTGAACCCCTTTGAATTTTCAAAACTCTCGTCAAGGTTTTGGGTTTCTAATAATGTGAACACGTGCAAACTGGAAGGGTGAATGCCTGTATCCTGGGTTTTCTGTCTAGGCAAGCACTTCGTATACATCTCATCAGACGCGAGACCAGTTGTGCTTACCTGGGAATTCTTAGGATGAGTGTTCACTTATAGGCGAGCGTGTCTTCACGATACATTATTTTTGACCTATTTACTTTGATTAATCACCGAGGTCGTTTGTTGCTTTGTAGTAACAAACAAATGACCACTACCCTTGCTTTCATCAGATTTGTTTCATCTCATTCTTTTCGTCTAATTCTCTCACTCGTTTCCTTTCATGTTTCCTCTTTTTAGAATGCCTCCACGACGCGAAAACCCGGTATCTATTGATGAGCTGGCAGCTGTCATTACACAGCAAATAACTGCTGCAATCCCGACCATCGTTGCCCAATGTCACCAAGCAATCAACAACAATAATGCCCTTTGCAACTTCAAGACGTTCAACTCGGCCAAGCCATCAAAGTTTTCTGGGTCTCAAGGAGCGACTGCACTTCTGCAATGGTTCGAGAGTCTAGAGAGCACCTTCAGGCATATTCAATGTCCAAACGAGCGAAAGGTAGATTTCGCATCTAGTGTCTTTGAGAAACGAGCTTTGACGTGGTGGAACGGTGTGGTGAGAGATAGGGGTGCCGAAGTGGCACTGGCCCAAACTTGGGAAGAACTTCGCGCACTGATGATGAAGGAATTCTGTCCTCGTCACGAGATCAGGACATTGGAAAGGGAATTCGACGATCTTAAGCAAGACAGCGGTGAACATCGGGCATACACCGATCGATATGAGGAGCTGAGCCTGTTGAGTCCTACCATGGTTACGCCTTTGGATAAGGCGATCAAAAAATACATTGATGGTCTCCCTGACTCAGTTCAAGACATTGTTACCGGTAGTAACCCCACTACGGTTAGGCAGGCCATTGAGCTATCTGCAACCTTGACTGAATCTCAGATCAGGAAACATAAGCTTTTCCGAAAGGGTGACAAGAAACCGGTCAAGGAATCGAAACCAATCGAGGAATCAAAGACCATGGATGAACAGACTGGATCCCCTAAGGAGTCAAAGAAGCGAAAGGCTTCTCAGAACTTCGCCATGGTTACTCACAATGATCAAGCCGTCCCTAACCAACCAGCTCAACCCCGTACTAGGAAGCCATACAATGGAACTTCACCCTTGTGCAACAAATGTAACCTTTATCATCATGCTATGGTGAAGTTGTGACAACCCGTGATTTACGGCTCTTAATTACGTAATTAACAGACGATTAACGCGACAATAAATGGTGTTTACAGCACGGATTAACTTAATTAGGCCTTTGGAGCGCCTGGGAACATCTATCCGTCTTTACAGTGCGCGAATGATGGTTTACAGAGAAACCGGTGAAACGTTAAACGGCAACGGATCGAAACCAAACAGAATACTAACAAACGCAGACAAATATTAAATTTTTACGATATATATTAGCTTCGTAATAAAATTTTTGTGACTACAGTCGGAACCAGATCGAAAAACGGATTAAAGACGGCAACGATACAATTTTTCGCGATTATTACCGTAATCGACGAACGGGCGTGCAAACAACGACTACCGACCGTGTTTTTGTGTATTTTAATTTTTGACGTTAAACGGGATTCAGGATTTGACAACAGGTCTCGTAGGAATTACGGGCCACTTAAACACGGGGATCCTGGGCCCAAGCCTAAACCTACACATAATATACAAGATCTCTTCTAGATTTAGAGAATCCTATAAAATCTCAATAGAATCCTGGCAATATCTACACGATTTACGCAATCTATAGAAAATCTCTACAAAATATTTAAAGAATCTTCATGGGATCTTTGTGGATCTTTATACATAGAACAAGAGGGAATCACATTGGTCAATAACCACATGATTGTCTATAAAATCCTACCCCCCTTAGTTCAACCAACACTCCACATCTTCTTTCAAAGCCATCAGCCAAACACCTCCCCATACCCTCACTCTCTCTCGATACAACTCAAACAAACACAGACTTGAAGTCTTCTTTCTCACCCATATACAAAACATCACACATACAAGAAGTAAAGGCAGCCTTCATCACTCTCTCTCTAATACACATTCAGGCAACAAGCAGACACCTCCACTCCCTCTATTTCAAGTTCAGCAAACACAAGAGTCGACAAGCAACGGCGGCCGGCGAGCTCCTCCGGCATCCCGATTCCCGGCGACAGCCCCCCCTGTTCTCCGGTTCAGCGGCTGCCACCACCAGATGGTGGTGGCGTCTGGCGACTAACATAAGAGGCGGAAGAGAGAGAGAGATCGGGAAGAGAGAGAGAGAGGCGGCGAGGAGGGAGGAAGGACCGATGGTGGTGGTGAACGGCGGTAGGTGTCTCGGACCGCCGGTCGGTCCACTTTTTCCGGTGGTCGGTACCTTTACCCAGCGGTCCTTGTCTCGGCCCGACGTGTATCCCGGGTGAAGGTGGTTATATGACACGATTCAATTCCATTCATGTTCGGGTGCTCGGTTCAGGCAGGTCTCGGTCCAGTTCTGTTCGGGTTTCGGTTCGGGTTCCGGGTCAGCGGGTTCGAGTTTTGGTTCAGCTCATCCGGCTCAGTCAACAGGAAGGTTCGGGTCAGTTTTGTATACGAATCAGTCAACTCAGCGAGTCAACTCAGTTGACTCGGTTAACTCAGCAAGTTGACTCGTTCAACTCAACCGAGTCAACTCGGTCAACAGCAGCGAGTCAGCTCAGATGGTTCGGTTCGGGTCAAGCGGTTCGTTCAGACGGCTCAGTTTCGGTTTCAGTTGACTCGGTCAAACCGAGTCAACTCAGTCAAACTCAGTCAACTCAGCGAGTTGACTCGGTCAGCTCGACTTTCGACTCGAAGAAGTGGTAAAGATTTTAACGGCGTTACTATTTCGTGTTTTATACTGTTAACGTATCACGTGATAACGAGCTCTCGAAACCGACTAATTATAAATTGCATTCGTTATATATTAGACAAGTTTGCACAAAGTTGAATCTTGATTAAATTGTGTTGAATTTTTGAGAATAAAAGCGACAACTTGTGTTGTCGGGGCGTCCAAAAAAATAGAGGAAACTCTGCCCGTTTTTCGAGAAACACCCTTAAACATGACACGTATTATTTTTCAATAACAACGCTTAATGGAATTCGAGTCCATAATATTTCAAACCATGATAATCCCAAACGCTTTTACAAATAAATATAATGTTATATTTATTTCGAACGTCGTCAACTCGTATACTTTTACAAAATAAATATAGTTATATATTTATTCTAGATGTCGTACAACGCGAAATCTTTTACAAAAATAAATATGGTTTATATTTATTTTCAAACATAACAACTCGACGATTTCTTTATAAAATAAATATAACTCTTCATATTTATTTTATACGCCTAGACGGCATATACGTGTATTTTCGGCAAATATACACTGGACGTGATATATATAATACAAGTTATTATATATTATTTTCATACGAAACGCAATATACGATACGAGTTTGTTATATGATGTTTTCATAGAAATATTCTTTTGTACACGTATGACTACTCGAGACGGCTAACACACCTACAACGATATATTTATATATTTTTATTTATTCATTTTAAGTCTCTCGGAAACTAAGTCTTTTTCAAGACTTATTAAACTGCTACTGACATTAAACGAGACTTAACAAGTATAACTTGATTATTTTCATTAAGTTAATAACTTACTCGAATCGTTCGATTAACGATTCGGTAGAGCTCGGTGACACGTAGACTAGTTACCACTTTTGTTTAGAAACTTATTAGATATTCCGTGTTAGGAATATTGTGGAATGCACGCTAGCGAGTCTCATCTTGAAAACGACATCACGAAGTCGTAATTAGCTCGCTTTGCACAAGAATGTTCAGGTGAGTTCATAACCCCACTTTTTACGGCTTTACATTTTTATAAATGTTTTCGGGGTGGAAAGACATGCACGTTTTGCAAAAGCAAACAAGTTTAGAACAAATGCAAAACTCGTATTTCTAAATCATATTACGAAGGGATTTCGAGGAACTCAAATGATTTACGAAAGGTTTATACTAAACATACCGGTTTTTACAAAACAAATGAGTATTATCAAAATGTGAATGATTTTCATGACTAAGGACGGATCAATTGGGATAATATATATAGAATGAGGAGCCAGCCTTTGTGGCTGGGGAGGATCAGCCTTAGTGGCTGGGGAGGATCAGTCTTAGAGACTGGGGTAAAGTACATGTACAATGATTACAGACATTTTTATACACGGTATGGTTAGCGTAAGGAGGTTTATTATTCCGATCATGTGAGTGGGTAGGAGCAATATGAGGCCATTAGTCCTCATGTCGGGACCGAGGGACAGGAGCGGTAGATCTATCTGGGTGTAGCGAGCCCAGCCCCAGGCCAAACTAGAAACGGACCTTGGGGTGACTTTGTCCACATACAAATGCCGTGGCGAAATCTGCTAGGTTTGAGTCTCCCTATTTGCACTTCACATATATCAGTGGCCTTGCAAACCATTGGTGATCACAAGTCCCCTTATTTGCTACATACCAGGAACTTTATACTTACGAAACATACTTGTTCATACAAATTAAATACCATGTTTTATACAAAATTTAAGGCATAGGTTTATGCGGGTCAAAGTCAGGGTGGGCATTGATGATTATACGAACATTACAAAAACATGGTTTTATGAACATAACGTGTTACAAACACAACGTTTCCATATAACTTTGCAAGAAAATGGTTTTTAAATTCATTTTCTCAATACTACTTCAAAAACCGGTTATTCCAAAGATTTATTTCAAACCTTTCACAACTCAAAAGATTTATTTCAAATCTTTTACAAACAAACTATGAACTCGCTCAACTTTATGTTGATTTTTCTCGCATGTTCTTTCTCAGGTTGCATTTCTAAGACATGGCACGGTCGGAATAGGAGAACCATGTGGAGTCGAGTACTTAGTGGGCGTTCATTTTCTAAAAGGCTTAGCTTATTTGCTTCCGCTGTGCAATGACGATACCAGTCCAGTCACGCCAAGCTCTGATAATTTCGGGGTGTGACAGAAGTGCCGCGAATGCCAAATTTGTGGACGTAAAGGTCATACAGCAAAAGTTTGCGTAGCCGCAGTTGCACCAAATCAAGCTAACAACAATCCTGCTCAAGCTCGTTTTCCACCAGGTTCTTGCTACAAGTGTGGCGAGATGGGTCATTTCCGAAGAAATTGCCCAAAGCTTGCCAATGCTAATCCAGCACAGAGATGAGCATCTGACCGACTAGAAGACAACACTCTTTAATCATGTCTTATGTATTATTTTCTTTTGTTGTCAAGGTCCATGAAACAGTTGTTATCATTGTTTATAAATAAACCTTTTATTTACATTACAATGTATTTATGTGGTTGTATGTATAAACAACATATCTCTTACAATACCGACAATCAAGGAACCGTATTCCTTAAAGGACAGACTACCCCCAAACTTTCTTCCACTTTATGATTTCTTGCATTTTCCATGAAATTCCTAAGTACCCGTCTCTTGTAAAGAGACGAAGTACAAGGTGCAAGTTATAATTCTGTACGAATACCCCAAGTACCACTATAAATTCTTAATAGGGTACCCAAGGGTATTTCCGTATGTCCTAAATTATTGTGTACCTTAATTCGCATATTGCGTTTTCCTGAAAACGAAAATCGAATTTTTGGTAGATCATCCTATCTTCATGGATGGATTCTTGAAATGATTAAAGTGCCAAATGAAATCCACGAATTGGATTCCTGGTGTGCTTTAAGTATCCGCGTCCAAAGATAACAAGTTAATAACAAATTAAACAACTATGTGATTATGTGCTTATGTGTTTCCTTTTATGTTTTTGGTGTAATCCAAGTTTTTGTTATCCAAATCCTCGTAGAATCTTCCATATCTTCGTATAAGGGATTCATAGTAGGATGTCCAAAGGTGCTATATTAAATCCTCAATGGGCTTGTACGTAATAGTAAAGACCCTTGGATTATATTGTACCATTCCATAATTAGACCCCTGAGTGGTCTAGGTAAACAGATTGATCCAAAAATCTGGTTAGGAATATCATGTGATGATATAGCTGAAAGGACTCCTTGGTGGCCTAATTAAAAGGATCATTTGTCGATCTAATTAAAAGGACCCTATGTGTCACACCCCGAAATATCAGAGCATTGGCGTGACTGGACTGGTATCTTCATTGCACAGCGGAAGCAAATCATCTAAGTCTTTTAGAATATGAACGCCCACTAAGTACTCGACTCTTCATGGTTCTCCTATTCCAACCGTGCCATAACTTTGAAAAGCAACCTGAGAAAGAAGCATGCGAAAAATCAACATAAAGTTGAGCGAGTTCATAGTTTGTTTGTAAAAGATTTGAAATAAATCTTTTGAATAACCGGTTTTTGAAGTATTGTTGAGAAAACGAATTTAAAATCATTTTCTTGTCATGTTATACAGAAACTTTGTATGAAAACATGGTATGTATCTTGTATAATTCAAGTATTTCTGTATGTATCATGTATTCTTGTACAAATCACGTATTCTTGTATGTATCATGTTTTCTTATATAAATCAAGTATTCTGTATGTATCTTGTTGTTAATGGGTTGCAAGGCCATTAACATGTGACACGACATAGGAAGTCACCAAACCATAGGCATTTTTCTGTAGTCGATTCACGACTGACACACAAAAACACTGCTTGGTAAAAGAGTGGCCAACAGTGGGGCTGCCCGGAACCCGTTAGATCTAACCTTTTGTTCTGCGGTCTAAGTATGTACACGATTAATGGTGCTTATGGTACCCTATTCGTGACACGATTTCTCGTATCATTCTTGTATCATTTCTCGTATCAATTCTTGTATCATTTCTCGTATCATATCAAGTATCAATTTTCAGTTCTTGTATTCTTTATGTCAAGTATCAATTCTCATGTGTTTGTATACTCTTGTATTTTCTCGTAGTTTAGAAAACTAGGATTCGTGTGTAAACGCTTGTTTGAAAAACCGGTATAAAACATAAGCTTTTCGTAAACCATTTGTGTTAGATAAATCTTGCTTGTAAAATGGTTTATAAATATGTAATTCTTGTATGCTTTGCAAAAAGTGCATGTCTTTCCACCCCGAAAACATTTAGAAAAATGTAAAATCGTAAAAAGGTGGGGTTATGAACTCACCTGAATATTCCTGTGCAAAGCTAGCTAATTACGACTTTGCGATGTCGTTTCCAAGACGAGACTCGCTAGCGTGCATTCTACAATATTCCTAACATGGAATATTTAATAAGTTTCTAATTAATGCGGTAACTAATGTGCGTGTTACCGAGCTCTACCGAATCGTTGACTGAACGATTTGACGGTAAATTGTTAACTTAATGAAAATGACTAAGTTAAACTGCCGTGAGAAGTCGTTTGTGTATGTAGGAATATTCGTATGAAAGTAATATATAATAAACTTGTATTATATATATTGCGTCTTGTTTATATTTGTCAAAAATATACATATGTGCCGTCTAGGCGTATAAAATAAATATAACAGTTGTATTGGAAAATAAATATATAACTATATTTATTTATAAAAGGAATCGAGTTGTTTGAAATTTGAAATAAATATAAAACTATATTTATTTTTATAAAAACGAATTTGTCAAATTTTCGGAGTTCAAAACAACTATGTTTGTCGTTGTAAATATTTTCCGAATCGTTGTTTTCGTAAGTTGTAAGTTGTTATCGAAGGAAACTTTATATTTATATCTCGTAAATGTCGCTTATAACAATAGTTGTCGTTTTACAAGAAAAGCACGTTTTTATAATAAAACTCGTTTTGTTTTACGGGTTTTCTCGAAAAATGGGCATAGTTTCCTCTGTTTTTGGACGGCCCGGACAACACAAGTTGTCGTATTTTATCAAACTCAACAATAATTCAATCCATTCAAACAACATATATCATAAAGTTTTATCAATACGACCAAAATAAAGACGTAACTGAATTATAAATGAATCGGTTCGAGCTCGTTTACGAAATTAATAAAAATCTTAAAATTAGTGTAAATAATATTTGTTCTAAATCTTTACCGAATCTTTTGCGTTGAGTCGTTAACTGAGTTGACTGAGTCAACCGGGTTGACCGAGTGGACTCGGTTTGACCGAGTCGACCGAACCGCTTCCTAATCTGACCCGAGTTGACCAAGCCCGAGCAATGATTCGACGTTGACCAGCTTTGACTTGTTGACTGAGTTGACTCAGTTTGACCGAGTCAACCCGTTAACCAGTTGACCCGAAAATTAAACCTGCTGAACCGTGTGAACCGCAACAAGCTGAACCACAACGCTGACTTGCACCCGAAAACCTGAAGCTCAACATCTAACCCGAACCCCAACTGTTGATGTCTGCTTTTGACCCGAGACGTGAACAACAACCAATCTAAACATCATCAGTCAATATTCAGTAAAAGAAATGAAGAAGATCGGAGGGGGTTTGGTCCTTACCGGAAATCTCGTGGATCGAGACACAAACCGCCGGTAAAACGGCGAAACTCTTCGGATAAAAACAAGATCCGCCGGTCCTAGACAGGGACCACCGGCTCGATACCGGGACCGCTGGACCAAATCTCCGACCGCCGGTCCGTCACCTCTGCTCCGTCTCTCTCTCCTCTGCTGCTTTGCCGCCGCCGCTCACCACCACTGTGCGGTGGTGGTGTCTTCGCTTAATCTACCGAGGATGGGGGGGGTGGTGTCGCCAGATCGGGGAACCGAGGGGAGTGGAGATCGAGTGGGGTAGGTGTGGGGGTTTACCGGTGTGGTTGTGGCTCGTCGGAGCTCCGATCGGCGCCGATTCGTTGTCGGAATAAGCACCGGAGAGGGAACCGAGGGTTGGGAGTGTGTTGTGTCTGTGTTTGTATCGAGAGGGAGAGGGTGTTGAAGATAGGGTCTGCACATTTGTTTTGTTTGTGTGTGAATATGCAGACAAAGAGAATGCCCTTTATATAGAGATTTAAGGATTAAGGGTTTTGTGTGTATTAGTATTACATTCAGGTCACATCTTCTACCCTTTGAATCAAGATCTTTTGTAAAGATTTTGCAAGATTATGAGAATCTTGTTTAGATCTTATACGTTATGTGTAGGTTTAGGCTTGTGGGTTTTGGGCTTGGGCCCAGGACCCACAAGCCCATCTCATGTGTAAGTGGCCCGTAATTCCTACGAGACCCGATATCGCGACCCAAACTCCACGAGCATAAAATATTCGTGTAACATCCATATTTGTCGGCGTCGTCAGTATTTCGTACGGTATCAGTCCCTTGTCATTTGATGTTCCGCAGATTCCACACGAATCTTCATACGCGTACTGTAGAGTCGGATAAGCGTTCCTAGGCACTCCAAAGGCCTAATTAAGTTGATTTATGCTGTAATCACTATTTATTATCGCGTAAATAAGAGCCGTAAATTACCGGTTGTCACAGTCTCCCCCTGTTAATAAAATTTCGTCCTCGAAATTTAGACTACGTTAACTCCTCAGAGTTACGTTATGTGTAGAAAATACGAATAGTACCAAAGTGAACGATCATGAAGTCGAATCAGGACTTATTCGAATAATGTGAGTTCAAGGACGTATCACAATATGCAAATGAATTCTAGAAATGATTGCACCCAATCAATGAATTTAGATTTCAACAAGCTCAAATGTAATAGTTTACATGAAACGCTCGATCATGATCAGCCCAAGCTGCAAGTTCTATCGACGCCACAAGGTGTCGTAGTGAATGAAACAATTCAAATATAGCGGTGATCGAACAAGTATCACCTGTGTTTTGCATAAAACGCTCAATCATGATTAGCCCAAGCTACAAGTTTGTACTGACACCACAAGGTGTCGAAATCAACAAACGACTTATTGGAGTCGTAGACCAAACAAATCTACTACGACTTAGAATAATGAAACGCTTGTTAAAACGAATTCGAATATGATGTTTCCAATACATCATATGGTGTCTTGAATTGAATATGTGTAAGGAACAAGTTCAAACAATTGAATTTGATTTCGGCGCAAACCGACAATAAATACATACAACGAAGTACCATGTATGCAACTTGAAAGAAAAGAATTTTCAAGAAAATGTGTCGACTTGATAACAAATAAGCCAACAATCTCAATAATGCGGGTCATTCGAATCACAAGCGAAATAATATTTGAACTTTAATGAAACGCTTTATTCGAAACAAAACCACATGCGTACCAAACAATGCATGTGTAACATATGAATTTTTAAGAAACGAAGCAAATGAGTATTCGCTATATCGAAAGAAATGATCGTGACACAATGACCATTAAGAGGAGTAGAGATACGAAAATCTACTCTGTAAATGTGAAAGTCGAAATTTCAATAAAAGAAATTTAAGGACTTTACCTGGGGTTGCATGTGATAACCAGTTATTAGGTGACATTACCATAGAATGTCGAATATAGCGTACTCGTCGTTAGCTGAAATAGGGGAATACGGTGACTTGCGTCTTTTCTTAGCATGACTCGTGTCGTTTGCAGGACCGCGTGCCAACTGCCGCTTCCTGATCGATAGTCGCATGTGACGTACTTTAACCTCCGTTGATGTATAGCTTAAGTCTCACGTATGCCTGTGCGCTAGCGTTTCGTTTTGCGTAGAATGTGATGCACTCCGACATCTGTTGACGTAAAATTTGAGTTCTATGTATTCTCGTGCACTAGCGTTTCGTTATGCGTAGGCTGCCTGCTCGGGAAGTTAAAACATCATAGACAATATGTATAATTGTGTGTGCCCGAATTAATATTTGCAGTTCCTACGTGATGACCTTTAATGAACTTCAACATGAGTTTCCGAAGGTCGTAAGTGCATGTTTCCTAAACTCTCAGGGTTTTATGTACTGCATGCAACTGTTTTGTGTACCGTGTATAAAACACCACTATAGCGTATGTTTGAAAACAAAATCTTGACTGTTTGTTTTTCGGCAACGGTTGGAGACCACATTCGAGTACTAGGCGTTCTGTATGTATTCAGGTTTTAATATTCTAAGTTCCCAGAGGAAATGTGAGGTTAGAGCCTAGGTATCTCTACAGAGAACCCTATTCGCTGTAACCTAAAGCTCTGATACCAATCTGTCACACCCCGAAATATCAGAGCATTGGCGTGACTGGACTGGTATCTTCATTGCACAGCGGAAGCAAATCATCTAAGTCTTTTAGAATATGAACGCCCACTAAGTACTCGACTCTTCATGGTTCTCCTATTCCAACCGTGCCATAACTTTGAAAAGCAACCTGAGAAAGAAGCATGCGAAAAATCAACATAAAGTTGAGCGAGTTCATAGTTTGTTTGTAAAAGATTTGAAATAAATCTTTTGAATAACCGGTTTTTGAAGTATTGTTGAGAAAACGAATTTAAAATCATTTTCTTGTCATGTTATACAGAAACTTTGTATGAAAACATGGTATGTATCTTGTATAATTCAAGTATTTCTGTATGTATCATGTATTCTTGTACAAATCACGTATTCTTGTATGTATCATGTTTTCTTATATAAATCAAGTATTCTGTATGTATCTTGTTGTTAATGGGTTGCAAGGCCATTAACATGTGACACGACATAGGAAGTCACCAAACCATAGGCATTTTTCTGTAGTCGATTCATGACTGAGACACAAAAACACTGCTTGGTAAAAGAGTGGCCAACAGTGGGGCTGCCCGGAACCCGTTAGATCTAACCTTTTGTTCTGCGGTCGAAGTATGTACACGATTAATGGTGCTTATGGTACCCTATTCGTGACACGATTTCTCGTATCATTCTTGTATCATTTCTCGTATCAATTCTTGTATCATTTCTCGTATCATATCAAGTATCAATTTTCAGTTCTTGTATTCTTTATGTCAAGTATCAATTCTCATGTGTTTGTATACTCTTGTATTTTCTCGTAGTTTAGAAAACTAGGATTCGTGTGTAAACGCTTGTTTGAAAAACCGGTATAAAACATAAGCTTTTCGTAAACCATTTGTGTCAGATAAATCTTGCTTGTAAAATGGTTTATAAATATGTAATTCTTGTATGCTTTGCAAAAAGTGCATGTCTTTCCACCCCGAAAACATTTAGAAAAATGTAAAATCGTAAAAAGGTGGGGTTATGAACTCACCTGAATATTCCTGTGCAAAGCTAGCTAATTACGACTTCGCGATGTCGTTTCCAAGACGAGACTCGCTAGCGTGCATTCTACAATATTCCTAACATGGAATATTTAATAAGTTTCTAATTAATGCGGTAACTAATGTACGTGTTACCGAGCTCTACCGAATCGTTGACTGAACGATTTGACGGTAAATTGTTAACTTAATGAAAATGACTAAGTTAAACTGCCATGAGAAGTCGTTTGTGTATGTAGGAATATTCGTATGAAAGTAATATATAATAAACTTGTATTATATATATTGCGTCTTGTTTATATTTGTCAAAAATATACATATGTGCCGTCTAGGCGTATAAAATAAATATAACAGTTATATTTATTTTGTAAAAGAATTGTCGACTTGTATTGGAAAATAAATATATAACTATATTTATTTATAAAAGGAATCGAGTTGTTTGAAATTTGAAATAAATATAAAACTATATTTATTTTTATAAAAACGAATTTGTCAAATTTCCGGAGTTCAAAACAACTATGTTTGTCGTTGTAAATATTTTCCGAATCGTTGTTTTCGTAAGTTGTAAGTTGTTATCGAAGGAAACTTTATATTTGTATCTCGAAAATGTCGCTTATAACAATAGTTGTCGTTTTACAAGAAAAGCACGTTTTTATAATAAAACTCGTTTTGTTTTACGGGTTTTCTCGAAAAACGGGCAGAGTTTCCTCTGTTTTTGGACGGCCCGGACAACACAAGTTGTCGTATTTTATCAAACTCAACAATAATTCAATCCATTCAAACAACATATATCATAAAGTTTTATCAATACGACCAAAATAAAGACGTAACTGAATTATAAATGAATCGGTTCGAGCTCGTTTACGAAATTAATAAAAATCTTAAAATTAGTGTAAATAATATTTGTTCTAAATCTTTACCGAATCTTTTGCGTTGAGTCGTTAACTGAGTTGACTGAGTCAACCGGGTTGACCGAGTGGACTCGGTTTGACCGAGTCGACCGAACCGCTTCCTAATCTGACCCGAGTTGACCAAGCCCGAGCAATGATTCGACGTTGACCAGCTTTGACTTGTTGACTGAGTTGACTCAGTTTGACCGAGTCAACCCGTTAACCAGTTGACCCGAAAATTAAACCTGCTGAACCGTGTGAACCGCAACAAGCTGAACCACAACGCTGACTTGCACCCGAAAACCTGAAGCTCAACATCTAACCCGAACCCCAACTGTTGATGTCTGCTTTTGACCCGAGACGTGAACAACACCCAATCTAAACATCATCAGTCAATATTCAGTAAAAGAAATGAAGAAGATCGGAGGGGGTTTGGTCCTTACCGGAAATCTTGTGGATCGAGACACAAACCGCCGGTAAAACGGCGAAACTCTTCGGATAAAAACAAGATCCGCCGGTCCAAGACAGGGACCACCGGCTCGATACCAGGACCGCTGGACCAAATCTCCGACCGCCGGTCCGTCACCTCTGCTCCGTCTCTCTCTCCTCTGCTGCTTTGCCGCCGCCGCTCACCACCACCGTGCGGTGGTGGTGTCTTCGCTTAATCTGCCGAGGGGGGGGGGGGTGGTTTCGCCGGATCGGGGAACCGAGGGGAGTGGAGATCGAGTGGGGTAGGTGTGGGGGTTTACCGGTGTGGTTGTGGCTCGTCGGAGCTCCGATCGGTGCCGATTCGTTGTCGGAATAAGCACCGGAGAGGGAACCGAGGGTTGGGAGTGTGTTGTGTCTGTGTTTGTATCGAGAGGGAGAGGGTGTTGAAGATAGGGTCTGCACATTTGTTTTGTTTGTGTGTGAATATGCAGACAAAGAGAATGCCCTTTATATAGAGATTTAAGGATTAAGGGTTTTGTGTGTATTAGTATTACATTCAGGTCACATCTTCTACCCTTTGAATCAAGATCTTTTGTAAAGATTTTGCAAGATTATGAGAATCTTGTTTAGATCTTATACGTTATGTGTAGGTTTAGGCTTGTGGGTTTTGGGCTTGGGCCCAGGGCCCACAAGCCCATTTCATGTGTAAGTGGCCCGTAATTCCTACGAGACCCGATATCGCGACCCAAACTCCACGAGCATAAAATATTCGTGTAACATCCATATTTGTCGGCGTCGTCAGTATTTCGTACGGTATCAGTCCGTTGTCATTTGATGTTCCGCAGATTCCACACGAATCTTCATACGCGTACTGTAGAGTCGGATAAGCGTTCCTAGGCACTCCAAAGGCCTAATTAAGTTGATTTATGCTGTAATCACTATTTATTATCGCGTAAATAAGAGCCGTAATTTACCGGTTGTCACACTATGGTAGTCTAATCACACTCATCACAGGTTTGATTTTCCTCCCCTTCACATTACAAACAAATTGTGCGGACTATGCAAGGAATTGCGTAATTATGGATGCATACATAATTATGGAATTCAGTGCACGGAAACCACAGCTAGTTTGGTCGTGTGTCTGGAAAATGACTCATTTCGTTCATTTTCGGTTCTGAAGAAGTTGTGGAAAATGACTCATTTCGTTCATTTTCGGTTCTGAAGAAGTTGTGGAAAATGACTCATCTCGTTCATTTTCGGTTCTGAAGAAGTTGTGGAAAATGACTCATTTCGTTCATTTTCGGTTCTGAAGAAGTTGTGGAAAATGACTCATTTCGTTCATTTTCGGTTCTGAAGAAGTTGTGGAAAATGACTCATTTCGTTCATTTTCGGTTCTGAAGAAGTTGTGGAAAATGACTCATTTCGTTCATTTTTGGTTCTGAAGAAGTTGTGGAAAATGACTCATTTCGTTCATTTTCGGTTCTGCAGAAGTTGTGGAAAATGACTCATTTCGTTCATTTTCGGGTCTGAAGAAGTTGTGGAAAATGACTCATTTCGTTCATTTTCGGTTCTGAAGAAGTTGTGGAAAATGACTCATTTCGTTCATTTTCGGGTCTGAAGATGTTGTGGAAAATGACTCATTTCGTTCATTTTCGTTTCTGAAGAAGTTGTGGAAAATGACTCGTTTCGTTCATTTTCATTTCTGAAAAATTTCCGTTAAGGAAATGTCAGGATTATGCCTTACATATCTCAGGTGGTTATTTGACACAAAGTCACAAATAGACTCCTACGTATTAATTTCGAGACGAAATTTCCTAAAGTAGGGGAGACTGTGACACCTGTGTCACCTCAACCATCAAACAAATTCCAAACCAATGAAATATTGTATTTCATACTTGGGATTTGTAAAAATATGTGTATCGTTTGCACATATCAACTCTTGTTCAATTCCAAACTCTAAATCGCTTTCTGGAAGGTTATACGCGCACCGATGCGTAAATATATCCAGTTTAATGCAACGAACACTCCGGAATAGTGACATATACTTAACATACCTTAAATAACCTTTACATAACTTAGAAATAAGTTTTGAAGGCTTTGGTATGGCAAAATCAAGTTAAATCACTTACAGGGACTAAAGTTGACAAACTGTGAAAGTATGCCAACTTGAACTGTAACAGACATTCCGGAACATGACCATAAGTTAAACATACCATAAATATCCTTTACATAGCTTAGAAATAGGCTTAGAGGTGTTCGGTATGCTAAAATAAACTTTTGGGTCATTCAGGGACTAAAAGTGTCAAAAAGTGCACAAGTTTGCACTTTTGCGCATAACTTACGTTCTGAATACCTCCGGACATCCAAAAATTTATGTAAGCACTAAAATATTTTATTTTAGTGTTTGGAATAAGAAAAATCCATTCGTTTCGTCATTTGGATCGTTTTTCGCGCTTATGCGCATTCCGTCGTAATTAAGCGAACATCGCGTTCGTACGACCAAATGAACTGACATCCGACATATTTTTGAGCATGTTTCATGTCCACAATGTTTAGGCATTATTTTAGGGCCTTAAAGTTGGCTTTACGGGCCTTAGAAGTGTAGGGAATGGCCTTAAACACGTCCAGGGGCTGAAACTATCATTTTTGAAAGTTATATGCTGATCAGAAGGGCCATGCGGCCCGAATTAGATTTGTCTGATCCTGAAGCGGGCCGCCTCAGCCTCCCAGAACAGATCAGAATGAACAGTCAGCATATTCCAGCTGTTTTAACCACAACCACACACTCACAACTGCACATTCAGCTCATTTAGACCCATTTTTAGCCACCACAACTTTGCAACACTTGTACGGATGCGATTAAGGCACGATATTCGACAAACGATCTTAACGGTTCGGGTATTCCTATAAATACCCAACCCATTTAACTTCAAAAATCACAAGAATCTGATCTAAGTGACTCTAAGTTGGAACCATTGTTTCATACCTGAGTTATTTTGATCTAGATTAGCATTCGGGGACCCTTCGTAAGTATTCTTTCGTTCTTTTATTGCTTTTCGAGTCTGAAAGTCAAACTTTGTTTGACTTTCTGCGTTGACCAGTTATGGTCAATTCGAAGTTCGTTTGAACTTCGCAACGTGAGTGTAATCACGTTGGTTATAGTCCCTTGGGACTATGCCTACTGATTACCACATTGTCTAGGGTCGTAGGGTAAGCGATCTGATAAATCGCTTATACCTTCGAACCCGACCCATTTGGTCGATCATTAGGATCCGACCAAATACATTAGGTGACCATAGTAGGTAGGGAATAACCTTCCGAGGTTATACCCTATGGTCACATCGTTTGAGTAGTTGTATGATAGGTAGTTTATATGCCTTAGGTAAATTACCAGAATACCCTTTTCATGTATAATTGGTAATTAAGCATATGTAACCTAAACTTTTGTCACATAACTGATTATGTAACATGTTTAGGCATATAACACTTGTCATAGGACTAGTTAAGCGGTCCGAACGCGTTTCACGCGAACGACGCATTAAAGTAGCATAAGCTACCTAAACGGGTCGTAATGGGTCGAAAGCACTTAGATTAAGGTTTCATTTAGTATGTAGGCTTTGTTAAACCATATGACACGAGTCTCTATACTCGTTTGGTTTACGAACCCTCATTCTATCAGATCTTCCGATTTAGGTCCGGTTATTAACATAGTTACCTATATTAGGTGCCGTTTGATATCCGCGGTCTCTAGCATTGTTTGGTTGTTACTCAAGGACTACTAAGCAATCTCAAGTGAGTACAAAGACCCCTCTTTTACTGTTTTCCAAACTGTTTTGGGGTGAAACACATGTGCCTACTTGTTACTTTCATGCTTTCCTGTTTTCACATCATATACTTCCTATGTTCATCAGTACATTATAGTACATGATTTCATTACATTTTATACTATGTATGTCCATTGTGTGCATACTTAGTACATGGTTCTACATTACATTTCTGCTATGTATGTTAACTGATAGCATGCTAGCACATTGATTTACATGAGTTTTCTGCTTTGTATGTTAACTTAGCATACTTAGTACATTTCTTATTCATCATATGCTTACATTTTGGTATGACATTTGGTTTGTTTAAACTATACTATACATATTCTTTTGATAACCCATTTTTACATGGTTATCCGACTGTCGCAAGGCTTGGATGTGTGAATTTTCACAATACCGCATAAATGTCTAATATCAGTATAGCATACATTTACTACACAAAACATAACTTTGATTTAAACCAAGTTTTACTTCAATACTTTGTTTTGTGCATTTCACCTATGGTTTAGTTGATGCATTTCACTAGCCATACATATCATTTTGGTTACACATTACATGATTTACATTTGACAAATAAACATTTTCAACATTGGTTATACGTTGCATGATTCACATCTTGACATAAACATTTTGGTATATTATTCAATACATTTGACAATTGGTTTAAACATAGACATCTTACATTGGTGGTTTGGTTTGATTAAGTGATTAAGTAACGATGCGTGTGTAATGTGATACAAGCATGATGGATACGCCGCTGGTACTTCCTATATATAAGTGCTGTATGGTATTACATATCGTAGCATTATTTGAATCATTTCAGTTTGATACATATAACATTTTATACAAATAACATACTTTTCACAAGACGTTGATTTACAAACAACTTATCTTATACAAACTCATTTTTACAATGGTTATTCATTTAACCATACATTATTCTCTTTTTTATACATATCATCTGATCTTATCGTTTTTCAAGCGATATACAAAACAAAGCAAATTACAAGGTTCATGACTAAACATTTTCTCAAACATAAGTCATGAAACCTATTTTCACAAAACCTATGTATCTCACAGGCATTTTTATGCTGACGTACCTATTTTCACATGTGTTTTTCAGGAGCTGTTGCATAAGATGATCAAGATACACATAGGCAGACTTGGGCTTTAGTGACAATAAAAGATGCAAGACTAGTTAATTATGTTGTATTTCTTTCTTTGTTAAGACATTGTAACACTTGTAATCAATAAAACGAAACTTCAATTGCCATGTATTTGAAACAATTAATTCTGTTACAACACTCCCCGACATTTCCGCCACGTTTTGTATGTTCTACGTGGTCGGGGTGTGACACCAGCCAACCAGAGTCGGTGTCTTTTGCTAAGGATTAACGAATTACTTATGTAACTAACTGTGAGGACCCAACTACTATTTCACGATGAATCGATGATCGAGTGTCGTTAGCTGTGAATTCAGGAAGGAGGTATACCGGGGAAGTTGTGGGATAATGACATGTTGTGAACGGACACACGAATGGTGTGTCACACACGACGCACAGACCAATTCTACAACGAATACGAAACCTTGAGAATCTAGAAAACATGTATTTAGGACCATTGGGAACCCAGGACCAAATTCACAAAGGTTGTTACTTAGGAACCACATCTGTTAACTTAAGCAGACACCATTAACCTGACATATATGCCAGTTCCGTTGACCAAACAGAGAGTACTTGAATTTCTTTTACTTCTAGCGAGTAGATGTTTGCATCTCTACTCCTCTTAATGGTAGTTGCACCACAATAATTTTCTCGCTGAGAGCGATCACACCTTTGCTTCGATATCTGGTCATTTCTCCACTTTAACAGATACTCGTTATTCCTTTCTTGGAAACTTACCTGACATACATGCATCATGCTACGCATGTGATTTCGGTTTGAATGAAAACTTCATTGGAGTTTACATATCATTTTGCTAAGCTTAATTACAAATTCCTGATTCGAGTGACCTACATTATTGTTATTGTTGAACTCTTTTGTTACCAAGCCAACGCACTTTCTTGAAACCGCTTTCTTTCAAGTTACAGTCATGGGTTACTTTGCTACCCTGCCGAAAATTCCTTTGTTGGTTCATACGTTTATTATCGGGTTACGTTGAAACCAAGTTCAATTGCTGGAACTTATCCAGTTCACAGGATTACTTTGAAACGCTATATGATGAATTGGGAGCATCATATTCAACTGTTTTTGCAGAGATTCTTTCAGTTCAAGTCGTAGTAGATTTGGTTGGTCTACGACTCCACTAAAATGTTTGATTTATTTCGATACCTTGCGGTGATATTTCCACAAAACTGAATCTTGCGCTAATTTGATTACTCACTTCGTACACGAAATTCAATTCCCTACTTAGTTGTTAACAATCCATTTTGGATCTTCACGATCAAAGCGGTCTCAACACAATTGTGTGTTAAGGCAACGGTACATATATTCATTTCATAAGCACAATGTACCTCCTAACGATACCTTCATTTTCAATCAAATACCTTGCCAAACTTAATGCTTTTCACCTTCAATCAAAGGCAGTGGCTCTTTGATGTTCCGTATTTAACTAAAAACTTTGTGACATTGTGTAAATCAAAATTTCAGATTGTCTCGATACCCTATCATTTGATTTCAGGCACGGTGAACTTGTCCAGTCACCATTATTATTGAATCTCGTCATTTCGGCACCTTGTAATGTTACTAGCTTGTGCTAATTATGGTCAACTGTTTCACAAAACAACATATACTCTTGTTTGACTTGTCATTTAAACATTTCTGATGCAACTACAAATTTAGACAATGATACACCAGATTCGCTTGTACTTCATTCGGTGTATTTTCGCAACTTGAGAATGTCAACACACAAATCCTTATCATTTACTTATTCGCCAGTTGGCAGGTCATTTTCATCTCCAAGTTGTTGATTTTGAGTTCATATAGCGGATGCTATGGTTTGTGAAAATTTGCATACTATGACCAGTCATTTGAAAACTCTATTGGATAAGACTCCTCTTTTTGTGGAACACTGCTGCTGGATTACACTAGACTACGTACTGTACCTTTGACATCAAATGCTATAAGCACATACCTTTAACCATAGGATTCGGGTTGTTATATAGACTTGGACTCACCTGACGCGAGTAGGTTAAATTCAGTTTAATGATTATCAACCTCGGTAATATTCATATACATACACGTGTGACATAACCACAAGGAGTTAAGGTAGTACAAATTTCGAGGACGAAATTTTCTTAACGGGGGGAGAATGTGACAACCCTCAAAATTTCAGGTACTGTACAAATTAATTAATCTTAATTACATGCTTAATGACTGTGCTTGATTACAAATGACAATTTAAACTACTCTATGATTCTATATCATATATACATGCATCATATTTATACAGTCACACCATTCATTACACACCAACATTAGTGACATACTTGATGCACTCAGCACAGTTAACACACTGAACGGTTGATTCAGAAATAATGCTGACAATGCCAGCACATAGACGGACAAGGTTTTTATGGCCAGTATGAGCCAGGGATAGGATACTACACTGGTTTGGAGTGTAGGGAAGTGAGGACCATAAGACTGCATCATTAGGGGATAGATATAGTGCCGGGAAGTGCCTAAAACATGCGTTAAATACTGAATTCTGCATTCTTTTATAAAATTCAGCATTTTATTATACCGGTAGAATGTACATATATGGCAGAGTGGTCCTGTATGCTTTCCTAAGTGCCAGGAATGATTTCGTTACAGAAAGATGCATAAAAGACGCTATATAGTACAATTTAACACTTTAACGGAACGATACGTAACCGAACAACCGGACATTACCCGGGACACCAAAATTTTGTCAGAAATATCATTTTATTATTTTTAAATAATTATGGTCACAAAAATCCCCACACACTATAGAAACATGACATACACCCACTATTCTAGAAAATACCCGGTATCCAGTTAAACACCCGTTTTATCCTACATATGGTATGTTTATATAAAATTTACACTTTGGACCCTCCCCCCTTGATATTTTCGGTTTTAATAATGTGGCCCCCACCAAATATCTCAAGTATCTTGCAAAATATTTCATTTAGAATTGTTTTGACACTTGTCTTACATGCTATCCCTTGAAATCTCCAAGCATCTTCTTTATATCTTTGCATATCTTCACAAGATCACTCCATCCTTCAAGGCCACTCAACACCTCTCTCTCTCCTCTCTCCCATAACCGTCCCATCTCTCCTCTCTCCATCTTCATCTTCTTGCAAGCTTTGTTCTTCATGTTCATGTCCATTCAAAGCTTTGAAGTTCATCCATGGAGGTTACATCTTGAAGAGCTTTCAAAGGAGCTTGGTTCAAGTCTTTCTCACGCCATTTTCATCATCATTTCGTGTTCACAAAGTTCATCCCTAACCCTTGTGTTAGTTGTAAGTCTTCGGTTTAACTCTTGAATCACTTCTACGTTGTTTGTTCGAAACATAGTTGTTTGAAGCTTAAAATAAAAACACAAAGAGAAAGTGAACAAGGAACCTAAACATGAACTTAAATAATGATAAAATCTGGTTGATTTAGGGTTGGTTAAGACATGCATGATGTTTGATCATTAAATTGTTGATAAATCGTTGTTAGGACACTTGGTGATGCGTTTTTAGTAACTTCTACATTGCAAACAGCATGCTGATAGGAAATTCCAGCCAACTTCAACAGGCTGTAACTGGGTCATTTTAAATCGAAAACCTGAATTTCTGGAGTCTAAATTATGTAATTTTGAACAACCGAACAAATGGCACTGGAATCGTAATTTTTCGAGGTCGTTTACTATTTTTAAAGAATTGTTTTTAGACAGCAGCTCAAGCTGAAATATTTCTGCTGAAAAAGTGTGTCGTATTCGGAGTCAAAACTTGAAACCTGAGCAGAATCAGCTCATGGGATTTTTACAGTAGATGGTCACCGTTGTTTCCGTGACCCTCCAACTGGAATTTCGTTGATCGGACTTACGATTGATTTTTAAGGAATTTTTCCGTAAAACTGCAATCAGAAGGTAACAAATCTGATTGCAGTCAAGTAAAAGAATTTTTATATAAAATTGGTAATGAACTGGTCCCCAAAATTTTTACACAATAAATTGTGGATTATATATGACATTCTGTAAAAATTTGAGAAGTTTTGGAAAAGGTTAACTATTTTATAAAAATCCTCGAAAACAGTCCAGTTTTGAGTAATGAAGCTGAAATAAAGTAAGTAATGCTTTGTATGTCTAAATGTCGGTTTGACTATTGAGAACGACCTACGGGATATATATATATATATATAAAAGAAAATGATATGCTTTTAAGCATGGACACCTCTATTTACAAAGGAGACTATGGCGAAATTTCCCGAAAATCCTAACACTTAGTAAATATTTTCTGGACAAGCCTTTACTAGTATATTATAGACTATGTTTTTCAAGCATAAAACTCGCCATAATTTTTATAACGAAATACAGAGTATCGGACGTTGGTTTTATACAGGAATATGGTCAAATATGTATTCTCTAAAATGGGACTTAAAAATATAATTCCAATACGAACAGACATATGTAAAATATCCCATCCTTGGGAAGGAAATACGAATACACAAGCATGAGAAGTATTTTTACGAAAATATTGAAGACACTTTAAAACATAACTCAAAGGCACTAATCAATACTAAGACAAGGCACGACCCGTTCGTCTAATAGACGTTAGACCATTGTAGGTAGTCGTGTTTGCTGAGGAGATTTGGGTTACGAGTACCGAAGACGCAATACTGTGAGTTCATGTCCCCCTTTTCTCTTAACTATTTTCAGTTTTACACCTCGGGGGTGAAATACATGTTACAGACATTTATTTACATGGTATGGTTAGCTTAAGGAGGGTTTTTATTATGCGAACATGTGAGTGGTGGGCACAACACTTAAGGCCGTCAATCCTCGTTGTAGGACCGAGGTACATTAGTGATAGATCTATTTGGGTGTAGCGAGCCCCACTCCCGAGTCCGCTGAGTGGACCATGAGATGACTAAGTGCCCGACGCACAAATCCGCTAGGTTTGAGTCTTCCTGCATCACTTCACACTTATCATTGGCTTTGCAACCCAATGATGGTCTCTTTTTCGTTAAATTGCTACATACCAGGGATTTTCATACATACAGACATTTTTACAAAGGTTTATACCTACTCACTTACACATGAACTCGCTCAACGTTATGTTGACTTTTCAAATTACATGTATTTCAGGAAACTAACGGATCTGGCACGGTATGCACGTATTTTCAAGCTGCGTTTGAATAAAGAAGTCATCCAGGGTTTAGAATGTGTAACCTCTTCCTGGACGGGTTATATACACCTAAGCCTGGTTTTGTTTAAAGTCTTTTGCTAAGTCTTTATGAACTCAAATAAATCAAGTTAAGGGTTGTAAATTATTTTGTGATTGTTGAAAATGGAATGTTTCTAAACTTTATTAATGAATGAATATCTCATGTTTTTAACATATAGCATTGTTATGATTGATGCTATGGTATTAAGAAGTCACACCAAATAAACCACGCTTCCGCAAAAGTCAGGGTGTGACATTCTTGTTGTGATGAGTTTGTTTGAATGAGTAAAATCTTGTGTATATAATGTCATATTGATGATCGGCCGCTTGAATGTTAATCACGCCCTTAGGTTTGGAACGATGGATGTGTTGATGATCCTTATGTATTTCAATGATTAGGGTTTGATTAGAATTGCATGATCTAAGGAAACTGTTATGTTTGGTGTAGTCAATGATTGATCAGTAGTTAGGGTTTGTAGAACTTGAAAAGAAACTGATGTTTTATCCGTTAACCCTGCTGGAAACATATTAGCAGTTACTATGTGATCTTGACGAATCTCTATGATACTTCGTCACCCCAGTAATGACAAAAGATGCGTATTTTGTCACGTGTAGTCTCGACGAAAGATGGGTTCTTCGTCGCAGGTGACCTTGACGAAGGATAGGTATTTCATCACCTGAGATTTCAACGAAGAATATATATTTCGTCGACAGCGTTCTTCGCCATGCCTTGGACTGATCAGAACAGTAGACAGTTTTGTAATGTTTATGGTTGGTATACACTTGTGTTTACAAAAACTACTTGTTGCATGATATAAATTGGACTAAGAATAAGAAACCTGACTTCTGTAGTTAAAACACCCATCTGTTGTAGATTGTTAGGTGATAATCACATGAGATGTGAACATGTATAGAACTGGGTATTTGATATATGATATACAGTGATCTTGTGATGGATGCAAACTGTGTACGAATACGTGACTTACTGTGTACAAATACGTGACTTGTTTGATTATGTAACTAATGTTGATTGGTAACCACGGTAGGGTTTGGGTTGACCAACTTGGACGGGTAATTTAACATACCGAGCAAATCAAAGGTGAGTTCATTCCTCTTGAGCATGCGTCCAGGTGGGTGGGACAGTCATTGGGTATCCCTGAGAGGGATAGGTTTCGGGGAAAATCAATTGGGTATTCTTGAGAGGAATACGTCTTGTGGGTAAAATCGGGAATGTTGGATATTACACTCATCATATCACCTTTAAGTCCCATCTTGTCTGTTACCTGAGAGGTAACGGGGTATTAGTTGGTTGCGCTATCTAGGTTTGGCACCCTCACCCCATACCTGAGAGGACGGGTGTGAACTAATGACCCAGTCATGCCCAATTCTTTGATAGGAGCATTGGGGAACGGGCAAAATAAATCTGGAGCCGTCTTGTATTCAAGTTATTATTAACATTTAAAATCAATGAACTAAACTAAACACTTGGTAACCAACGTTTTCGTAAAACTATGAACTCACCAGCGTTGTCTGATACACTTGTTGCATGCTAGCAGGTCGTTAGGTACTATGGAAAAGGAACTTGCTGTCTGGATGGCTGGAGTGATCATGGGTCGTACTGCCTGGATTTGCAAGACTTATTTAATGATTTCACGTACATTGGTTTTTGAAACAATTAAACAGCGTTTAACCATTTGCTTCCGCTGAACAAGTTAAACTTGGATATGTTATGAATGTTTTATCTTTATGAATGGAAACTTTTTTTTATAACTTGATCTTGGTTCAATGTGATTGGTGGCTAGATCCTGGTACGTCACACACCTAGCGGGGTTTCCGCATGTGGTATTTTTGGGGTGTGACAGCATATGCTTGAGAGTTTGAAAGGAAGTCTCTTGTTCAGTTCCCCAAACAAAAGGCTTGTCTTTATGCATTAAGGAAGTAAGTGGGACATCGATTTTCGAGAAGTCAACAATGAATCAACGGTAATAGCCCGCCAATCCGAGGAATGAACGTACATCGGATGGTGATTTTGGAGTAACCCAACTCTTAACAGCTTCGATCTTCGCGGGGTCGACGTGAATACCTTGACTATTGACGATGTGACCGAGGAATTGAACCTCCTCTAGCCAAAATTCACACTTGGAGAACTTGGCATAGAGTCGATTCCCCTGGAGTAACTCGAGAACCAAACATAGATGATGCGCGTGTTCAGTTTTCGACTTCGAATAAATAAGGATATCATCGATGAACACGATGACGAAGCGGTCAAGAGATGGTTTGCACACGCGATTCATCAAATCCATGAAAACCGCGGGTGCATTGGTTAAACCAATGGGCATTACGACGAATTCATAATGACCATAGCGGGTTCGAAAGGCGGTTTTCGGAATATCTACCTCCTGAATGCGTAATTGGTGATAACCTGAGCGTAAATCGATCTTCGAGAAACATGTAGCACCTTGCAACTGATCAAACAAATCATCGATTTGGGGCAGAGGGTAGCGATTCTTGATTGTCAGCTTATTCAACTCCCTATAGTCGATGCACATCCGGAACGACCCATCCTTCTTTTTTACGAAAAGGACTGGTGCGCCCCAAGGAGAGGTGCTAGGGCGAATAAAGCCTTTGTCAAGTAATTCCTGGAGTTGACTAGAGAGTTCGCGCATTTCGGACGGAGCGAGGTGATAAGGAGATTTAGCAATAGGGTTGGCTCCAGGAATGAGGTCAATACGAAAATCAATATCACGGCTCGGGGGTAAACCAAGTAGATCATCTGGAAACACAAGAGGAAAATCATGAACTACAGGCACCTTATCGATTTCCTTAACTTCCTTTTTCTCCACTACTACTACGTGAGCCAAGAAAGTTTGGTATTCCTTGTGGAGATACTTACTAGCCTGGACACACGACATGAGTTGGAGTTTCTTCGACGCGACTTCACCGTAGACACACAATACGTCACCATTAGAGAGCGAGAAGCGAATCATCTTATCGAAACAAACAACTTCAGCACGATTCTTACGAAGAAAATCCATGCCTACTATGACGTCAAAACTACCAAGTTGCATCAGAATAAGGTCGATAGGAAATATGTGATTGTTGAGTTCGAGAGTACAATCACGAAGAACATAATTGATAGCGACGGTTCTTCCAGTGGCAACTTCAACATCGAATGACGAGGGGAGATGGGCACGCTTACGATTAAGGAGTTTTTTGAATTCTAACAACACAAAACAGTTATCGGCTCCAGTATCAAATAAACACGAAGCATATATACCATTCACAAGGAATGTACCATTGACCACATTGTTATCGGCTTGAGCTTGACGGATGTTGATGTTGAAAGTGCGTCCGCGTGCTGCTTGCTGCTGTTGCTACTGGGGCTGCTGCTGTTGTGGCTCTTGCTTCACCACTCGATTCGGGCACATGTTTGCGAAGTGGTTGGGATCACCACACACAAAGAAATCTCTAGCATGGATCGCGGGTGCAGGAGCCGCTTGTTGGCCTTAAGGAGCGGGAAGTAAAGCTTGTTGAGCAGGAGCTTGACCTTGAGCTGGAGCTGGAGCTTGATGTGGACCTGTACGGTAGTTGGCGGTGAAATGGCCGTACATGTTGCAATGCACACAGTATTTGCAGGCGATTCCCACTGGGTGGTGATAAGTACAAGTAGGGTAAGCCAAGTAAGGACCAGTGTAAGCACGCTTGGCCAGTGGTGCTTGGGTAACCGGTGTCGCTACTTGGCGGTGTTAAGGCTGCTGTGGAGCAGGTACGGCTTGGAGCGGGGCGGCAGCGGTGACAGCGCAATTTTTGCTACTGTTGTTGTTGTTGTTCTTCCTCTTGTGACGTGAGGACTTTGAAGACTGCGATGCGGCGGCGGTTTCAGTGGTTGCAGCACTGCTAGCTTGATGCAGATTCTTGGACGCTTTTTCCCAATACCCAGCCTTGACTCGTTTGTCGTTTATCTCAGCAGCGAGTAGAAAAGTTTCCTCGATGGATGGCGTCTTTGTAGCTTGAACGAAATCAGCCACACAATCCAGAAGAGCACAGATATACTTTTTATGACGATTTCGGGCGTAGAGACTTGCCCAGGACAGATTATACTGAGCTGCTTAAATCGAGCAGTCAAACCGGCGTTGTCACCATCCTTCTGCTTCAGATGCCAGAACTCGTCCTCCAACTTTTGGAGCTCGTGGGGAGGGCAGAACTCTTTCATCATCAGGTCCTTCAACTCATCCCATGTCAACCCGTAAGCTGCATCATTCCCTCTTTTATTTCTCTCGGCCGTTCACCAATCTAAAGCGCGAGATTGGAAGATGCCGGTGGCGTTAATAGTTCGAAGATTTTCAGGACAGTTGCTCTGACGCAGGGTGACTTCAATCGAATCAAACCATTAAAACATGGCTGTAGGACCATCTTCTTTGGTAAATTCCTTTGGACCGCAAGCTTTGAACTGCTTGAAGCTAAAAACAGACTTAGGTGAATCAGTCTGGGACTCTTCAGAAGATTTACTAGCGTTTTCATTCAGCTCGCTAACAATTTACGGAATAACTTTCGCAATCTGCTTAGCGACCAAAGAGGCGATGCATTTGTCATCATGATTGTGGCGAGCTGAGCGCGAGTGAAATGATCCAAATGATGACATTGTCTGCAATAGACAGCGCCATAGGATTCAAAATGCTATATAATCGACTCTCACCTCACACGTACTACTACTAAAGCGCAGGAACACGTCAACCATAAAAACACATAATCACATATCACAGAACACATAAGCACGTAGGAGCACGTAAGCACGTAAGGTACAGAAGCAAATGAGGCAGTCAGAACACAGAAACATGTACGCAGAATATAGCATGGTTTCCTACATATATTTATTCACCTATCCTTCAAGGTTCGCGCGTTCGAGAATAGCGATTGCGATTAGCGAGTACACAGCAAGTAGTATAGCATAAGCGAGTAACATAGCTTGCGATCATCCACAAGTAGCAACGATTTGTTGGTGATTTGAGATAGATGTGAAGTGCGAATTGTGTGTGTCGATCAAAGCGAGTAGCGGAAAGCGTATAAATCACCAAAATCGAAACATACAAATAGGTAAAACCACATAAAACACATAAAATGACAAATATCAGAGTCAGTAGTTGCGGGCTCAGAATCGTAAACACTTAAAATCAGCGATTGCGAACTTGAAATCGAAAATAGATTGTCTAAGGCTTGATAGACATTGACTACCCAAAGTGATTCGACTATTCTTAAGGACCTCAAGTCGTTGGAATATGGTGAATGGCACGCATCTTTTCGGTTATTTACGCAACTCGAGTCGTTGGAATCCACCGAGACTTTGGTGAGAGTTTTGTAAAACCAAAATAGGGAACAGAACAAGTCATCAAGGTTCGGGTTTCACCCCTAACTTAGCGAATGCATTCCTGTTTGTGTGATAGAATCACGAGATTGAAAAAGAAATCTATGTCGAAGTACGGATTTCACTCCTGATTCAACGTAAATTCTTGTGTTTATAGTAAAAATGCGGGTCGAACAAGCGATCTAATCGAGAGTTTGCGGTTTTCACACCAAATCTCGATCCAATCACTGGTTTATTTTTGAAAACCGTGCAGTGAGACTACCTTAGGAAAGGTAGTGTGATAGTATAGCGTGAGTGCGAGTTGATTGAGAATTAGCAAATAAGCTCGTACTTAACCCCTAACGGGTTCGCACAAGGCGGTCTGTTAGTACTTAGACTATAGACTAGGTCATTTCTAAGACATCGACCCGGACTAGGTCGAGTCTTGCCTAATTCCCTATAGTTATGGCTCTGATACCAATCTGTCACACCCCAACCGATGGCGGAATCATCGGGGCGCGGCACTGAGCGAAACAGATTGTCCAGGAGAATCTATAACAACTATTAGTTATAATATATTAAAGGTTCATGTCCCATACCACAAACATATAAAATAAAAATAGTTATTACAGACGATGTTCTCAAAGAAAAATATCCATTCCGACAACTCAGATTTCATTTAGTTGGTTTCTAGACTCCAACCTAGTCTTGATTCCAGCAATTAACAAGCAAAGCATCCTAAGCATTCAAACACCTGCCACATACGTTAAAATAGAGGTCAATATACATAGTGTAAAGGTGAGCATACAAGTTTGATAATAGTAATAGAGTTCGAAATCGTTTATGCATAAACAGCATGTAACATGTACAAAGTGAAGGCAAGTAGGTTATCGACAGAGAAATATGCACAGACGTGACTGCGAGTTGTAGAATGCGCAACACATATCCCCACTGGGACACGTGAAGTAAAGCCCTTAACAACCCCTGTCCACGACAGGTGCTGAGTTCAAAGTATAGTACTATCGTTGCTAAGGTGTCAGGCAACAATCATTGTGTTAACATAACATACAAGCATTCATCGAATAACACGTAGCATGCAATAACGGTCAGCGTATAAATAGTGTTTGCGTTGTGTGTCGATTGTGATTTAGAATAAGTAACGTATGTAACACCCAAAAGTGCGTAAAGCAAAAAGGGTTCGAGTATACTCACAGATAGCGTTTAACAAGTAAACACTGTCTTGGATTGAAGGGAGCGCTGAGAGATTAGCCTGAACAGTTAACGATAGCATAAATGATGAGCGACGCGTAAAACGGGAAAAGTGACTAAGTGTCGAGTGGCAACCCCATCGGATGGCTATCCGATCGGTTGACCATTCGATTGGATTGACATTCGTTTGGTAAGGATGTGTTTGTGTATGATGGCTTTGAAGTTTTCGTTGTAGCATTTTGAAAACAGAGAAGTATCTCTACTTTTCAGGTCGTTGATCGAACAGTCGTTCGATTGGATAAAGATCCGATTGGCAGGACACTTAGTGAGAACAAGTTCACAGCAGGATTGTCACTCGATCAGATAGCAATCCGATCGGTTGGCAATCCGTTAGTTACTGATGATCTTTGAAAATTATGAAAATGGTTAAGTGTCGAAGTTCCAAATGTCGCATGGTCAGATGGTCGTTCGATCGGATGGCTATCCGATCGAGCGGTATTCCGTTCGACGTTTAGACCTTTGAAAAGTTTGAATATAAGTTCAAGTGTGGAACCAAGTGCAAGCCGATCGGATAGTTTTTCGATCGGATGGCTATCCGATCGGATGGCTATCCAATCGGGTGGCAATCCGTCCCAATGAACCAAATCGTCTTGGACTTGATTATTTTTGAAAGTTTTGTGGTTTTGATCGAGACGGTGTGATATCGTGCTAAACAACAGAAACCCCATCATGACCCAAGTGATCCGATCGAACAGGAATCACCCTAGTCTGATCAGTTTAACTAAGAAGGAGTAGAAGATCAGAACGAGCTCCGATTCTATCGGTTTTGAGTGCATTGAGTGTAAAAGAGTTGAAAGAAAGTTAGAAAACCATCTTTCAATCCTTTTAAGCATGAACATGTGTAGATTTATGCGAAGACATTGTTTAATCTTGTGGAAATCCTTCAGATCTGAGTTGTTCTTGGTGGAATGAGGTCAAGACTTGAAGTTCATAAGAACTCCATGATGACATCACCCTAGAACACCTCAAATCCGTTGATTTCACAGTTAAAAGTTGAGATTTAAAAGAGAAAATGATGAAGAAGTGTGTGTAGATCATAGAAGTACAAGATTTCCAAATGATGTGACAATCGATCGAGTGGGTTATGTGAGTTGAGTAGCACCTCGATCGGATGGCTACCCGATCGGATGGTCATCCGATCGGTTGGCCATTCGATCGGTTGGCCAATCGATCGAGTGGGTTATGTGAGTTGAGTTTCGGCGTTTCATTTCGCGTGTTGAGTGTTGCGATGCGTTTCGAGCGAGCGATGCGATAGAATTACCCATTAGTTACACAAATAACCTAACTACTATATCTAACATACAATCACTCTAAATAGCTTGCGTTTAGCGTTTGCTATTAAGTTGCGTTGCGATTGCGTTTCGATTAATCACCACAAACATAAAGTAATCATGCACAAATAACACATAAGTAACACACACACGTAAAACATTATATAGAACCTATTAATCAAGGCGCAAATGCGATTGCAATGCGATAAGCGATAAAGCGATATAACATGCTATAAATAGCGATTAAACCTCGATTATTAATAGATACTTCACATAATATAACTAAAGAGATAAAATAAATAGATTAATTACAAGTCAAAGAAGTCAACCAGTAGTTCAGCAAGGAGTGACAGATCGCAATTAGCAATCTTTTCTTCCTTTGACTTCAATCTTGACTTTGACTTTGACTTTCGTAACACGGGGTGTTACATAAACCATATCACATGAGTTCCAAAACTCGTTTGGTTTATAAGAATTCATTTTATCCTATCCTCCGATTAAAGTCCCGACACACTAACATAGTTATCCGATATTAGAAGACCATTGAACTCTTGATCCTTTGAGCTTTGTTTGATCATTTGAACAAGACTTATACGCAATCCCAAGTGAGTACATAATCCCCTCTTTTACATTTTCAAATGTTTTGGGGTGATTCATATGTGCCTATCAGTACTTTCTTCTTTTCATGACATTATACATGGTTTGTTTACTTAGTACATATAGTACATGTTTTCAAAGACATTTTTTGTTTCGTATGTTGACCTAGCATACCTAGTACATGGTTTTCAAAGACATTTTGCTTCGTATGTTGACCAAGCATACCTAGTACATGGTTTTCAAAGACATTTTGCTTCGTATGTTGACCTTGCATACCTAGCACATGATTTCAAAGACATTTTACTTCGTATGTTGACCTAGCATACCTAGTACATGGTTATCAAAGACATTTTTGCTTCGTATGTTGGCCGAGCACACCTAGCACATGATTTCAAAGAAATTTTTGCTTCGTATGTTGACCTAGCATACCTAGTACATGGTTTTCAAAGACATTTTTGCTTCGTATGTTGACCGAGCATACCTAGCACACGATTTCAAAACATTTTTCGCGACATGCTTACATTTTCTAGACATTTTGGTGCGTTGAACTCGACAATGATAAATTCATTAACATTTATCACACCGACCGGTAGTATGTAATGGTACCATAGGATTGACAATCTCGTTCCTGCTTCCTAGGTTTGTTTGGAAGTGACCTTAGGGAACGACAGAATCCGATGAACATTCGATAGACCTTTGTCCTTAAAAGGGTCTATCCGATAGTCAACAAGGCTTGAATGTATTCGCCAACAATCCATATACATGTTTACAAAATTAAAGCAATGATTTTATAAGACAAAACCTTTGACTAAACAAGACCTTTGTTCATTCAAAAACATTGTTTTATGTCACGGCCCCCGCCCCTGTTTGACCCGGTCCAGGAGCCGCGGGACAGGAACCCGTGGTAATTATTAATTGAGTTGACAACGGAAGATTTTGTAGGATCTTTTTAAAACTTGAAATGCCCGATTATTTTATTTCATAATTCGGGATAAACCCCCGTAATTTACAATAGAGGAATTTCACAAGGAAATTCCCTGATTTACAAAACATGTTTATTTATTTAATTGAGCCACTACTTCAAGCTTTGTTAGTGCTCCGTAGCACTTTTCCTTGGTTCACAGTACTCACCTGAAACATATTTTAAAAATATTTTATCAGCGGGGAAATACTGGCGAGTCACTCAAATTTAATAAAATGACACATAGTTATAAATTGCAGCATAAGAGCGATTACAATGGCTTCTATCTTATTTTTATCTGGCGCCGTGTCACCTCCTGGTGACGATGGTCATACCACTATTGGGTCTTTCTCCAAGTAGTGATGATTATCACTGTTAGGATTTATTAGCCTAACTGTGAGAAATTAGTAATGTGCACAATACCCCACTAGCCAGTGATTCAAGATAACCATGACTTAATCCCTCTAATTATAACCTTTGAAAATAATGGGAGTATTGTAAAATACTTTTGATTAAAGAGAATGACTCACATTGCAGATTTAAACGGGCAGAGTTTAGCCTACTAATTAGCCTTGTAACCTAATTTAAATAACAATGCACACGAACTAGGTCAGTAACTAATACATCATTTACGATAACTCATGAGATTAAAACCCTCACAACGAATGACAAAGCGCAATACTTAAACATCCATAGAATTCACGACGAATGACAAAGTATAGCCCTAATTTGGGCAGCACTTAAACATCGATTGGATAGTTTCAATCGATCGAACATTGAATCGTAGCAGCGATCGAGTTAATACCCTGTATCGTAGCAGCGCTTCACTACTGTGAATATAATTTTCGACTTTTGAGCAGTATACTTCGTGTTTTTATTGAAATTTCGACACCATTGAACTGCTCGGGATCAGATCTATTTATAGCTGAAAATTGGGTCTCACGGGGCCCGCGTGAACCCTTGCTCGACCCTTATGCGGCCCGCGTGGCCACCTAGTCTATGTGTAGGGTTGCTGGGTCATCAGTAGGTCTGCCAGGTGGATGCCACATGGATCGGAAACGCTTATCCGGTCAACACCACATTGACGCGGCCCGCGTCAACTTAAGCTTGACCTTTACGCGGCCCGCCTGAAGACTAGATTTCTTGTTTTCTTGGTTTTTGATATGGATTAGGGTTTCAGGGGTCCGTGTTTTTACTTCTGGGTCGTTTTAGGACATTTTTGAAGGTCCTTACATCCTCCCCACCTTATTTAAAATCTCGTCCTCGAGATTTACTGAAATAAGTGAGGATACTTTCGCTTCATCTCCGATTCCAACTCCCAAGTGTATTCGGGTCCTCTTTTGGAATCCCATTTGACTTTGACTAGTACCAATCTTTTGTGCTTGAGAAACTTGATCTTTTTGTCTTCTATTTGGAGTGGCTTCTCGACAAACTTTAGCTTTTCATTTACCTCTATGTCTTGAAGAGGCACTACCAGAGATTCGTCCGATACATTTCTTGAGATTGGATACATGAAATACGTTATGTACTCCAGCTAATTATCCTGGTAGTTGTAAGAGATAGGCAACTGGTCCTATTCGTTGTATTACTAGGAATGGTCCTACGTACCTTGGACTTAGCTTTCCTTTCTTACCGAACCGAACTACTCCTTTCCAAGGAGAAACTTTCAAGAGTACCTTGTCTCCCACTTGGAATTCTAACGGCTTGCGTCAATTATCGGCATAACTCTTCTGGAGATCTCGAGCCGTTTTCAGTCTCTTCTTGATTTGAGTGATCTTGTCGGTGGTCTCTTGCACGATTTCAGGACCTGATAATTGACTTTCTCCTATTTCTGCCCAGCAAACTGGAGTTCTACACTTGCGTCCATATAGTGCTTCAAATGGGGCAGCTTTAATACTTGTATGATAACTATTGTTATAGGAGAATTCAATTAATGGTAGGTGGTCATCCCAATTTCCACCAAAATCTATCACACATGCCCTAAGCATGTCCTCCAGGGTTTGGATCGTCCTTTCACTTTGTCCGTCTGTCTGAGGGTGATATGCAGTGCTTAGATTCAATCGGGTTCCCATTGCTTCCTGGAAACTTGTCCAGAAATGGGAAGTAAAACGACTATCCCTATCTGATACAATGGAGAGTGGAACTCCATGTAAGGATACGACTTCATCTACATACAACTTGGCTAACCTGTCCATGCTAAAGGTTTCCTTCATCGGTAGAAAATGAGCTGATTTGGTTAATCGATCCACAATTACCCAAATCGCATCATTACCCTTTCTGGTTTTGGGTAACTTAGTAACAAAGTCCATAGTTATAAGTTCCCATTTCCATACAGGCATTTCTAATTGTTGTAGTAAACCTGAGGGTTTCTTGTGTTCTGCCTTAACTTGTGAACAAGTAAGACATTTAGAAACATATCTAGCTATGTCCTTTTTCATTCCTATCCACCAGAAATTCTTAAATCTTGGTACATCTTATTATTTCCCGGGTGCATGGTATACCTAGATTTATGGGCTTCCTCTAAAATCTTATTTCTTAATTCTCCTTGCTTAGGTACCTAAATCCTTTTCTTATGGAATCTCCAAATTCCATTAGATCCTTGCTCTAATTCCTTTATTCTTCATTTCATTCCTTCAACATCATCCTTGATTGCTGCTTCTTGAGCGTTCTTTAGTTGTTCCATTAAGTCTAGTTGTAGACTTAATCTAAGAGCACGAACTCGTCGTTGTTTCTCATGATACTTACGACTTAAAGCATCAGCAACTACGTTTGCTTTTCCTTCGTGATATTGAATATCCCAGTCGTAATCACTTAGGATCTACATCCATCTCCTTTGCCTCATGTTTAATTATTTTTGCCCAAATATGTATCTTAAACTCTTATGATCTGTATAGACAGTAAACTTACTTCCATACAAATAGTGTCTCCAAATTTTAAGGGCAAAAATTATGGCTCCTAATTCTAAGTCATGAGTCGTATAATTTTCTTCGTGCTTCTTTAATTGCCTTGAGGCATACGCAATTACTTTATTGCGTTGCATTAGCACACATCCTAATCCTAACTTAGAAGCATCGCAGTAAACTTCGAAATCTTCTGTTCCTTCTGGCAAGGCTAGAATTGGGGCGTTTGTTAACTTTTGCTTTAAAATCTTAAAAGCTTCTTATTGCTTAGGTCCCCATTCAAACTTAACCGCTTTACATGTTAGCTTCGTTAATGGTACAGCTATTTTGGAAAAAACCTTAATGAATCGTCTATAGTATCCTGCTAACCCTAGAAAGCTTCTAATTTCCATAGCTGATTGTGGGACCTTCCATTTGGTAATTGCTTTTATTTTAGCAGGATCTACATGAATGCCTTCGTGATTCACCATGTGTCCTAAAAATTGTACCTCTTGTAGCCAAAATTCACACTTCGAGAATTTGGCATAAAGTTTCTCTTTTCATAACAAAGTTAAAAGTGCATGCAAGTGCTGACAGTGTTTATCCTGGCTTTTAGAATAAATAAGTATATCGTCGATGAAGACAATTACAAATTTATCCAAGTACGGTTTACAAATTCTATTCATCATGTCCATAAAGACTGCTGGAGCATTTGTTAGTCCAAAGGGCAAGACTGTAAACTCGTAATGACCATACCTAGTTCTGAAAGTAGTTTTAGGTATGTCTTCTTCTTGTACCTTCAACTGATGATATCCAGAGCGTAAATCTATCTTAGAAAAGTATCTAGCTCCCTGAAGTTGATTGAAAAGATCATCGATCCTAGGTAATGGGTATCGATTCTTAATTGTAACCTTATTTAATTCCCTGTAATCGATACACATTCTCATTGACCCATCTTTCTTTTTCACAAACAACACTGGAGCTCCCCACGGGGAGGAACTAGGTTGTATGAATCCTTTACTTAATAATTCATCTAATTGCTTTTTCAATTCTAGCATTTCGGTGGGTGCTAACCGATAAGGTGCCTTAGCTATCGGTGTAGTTCCAGGAATTAGATGAATTCTAAATTCGACTTCCCTATTGGGTGGTAATCCAGGTAGTTCTTCTGGAAAGACATCCGGGTATTCTGCTACTACCGGAATTTCTTTAAGTTCCTTACCTTTTGTGTTAATGATTACTGAAATCATATACACCACCTCTTGTTTTCTTGAATAACTGGCTAACTTCATTACTGAAATGAATTTCAGTGGTTTTCGTGGCTGATCTCATGTAATTACCACTAATTCTCCTGTGGGTGTATGAATTTCTATGGAGTTTTTATCACAGAGAATTCGAGCATGGTTGGCTACTAACCAATCCATTCCTAATACTATATCGAATCCGGCTAAATTCATAGGTAACAGGGTTGCAGAGAATTTATGGCCTAAGAGTTCTATTTTTCCTTGTTGCAAAACCTTATCTATGTTAACAGAATTACCATCTGCCATTTCGACTGTAAAAATCTGCCTAAGGTTGGTTAAGGGTAAGTTAAGAGCTTGGCAGAATGAAGTATTTATAAAACTTTGGTTTGCACCAGAGTCAAATAATACTTTTGCATAAACGTCGTGAACTAGGAACATACCAGCTATCACGTCAGGGATTAGTTCTGCTTCCTGAGTAGTCAACTGGAAGGCTCTTGCGTTTCTCTTGGTATTTCCGTCTGCAGGTTTGGCTTTGTTATCAGCCGTTTTGGCCAATTTCGGGCAGTCTGGCCTAAAATGTCCAGCTTCCCCACAGTTGTAGCAGATTGTGGATTTCTTTTTCCTGCAATCTTCTTCTTGATGCCCCGGAATTTTGCAGAAATTGCAATATCCTTTGCATCTTCCAAAATGCTTTCTTTTACAGGCATTGCAAAATGGAACAGTGGAAGATTGCCCAGTTCCCTTTTTCTTGAAATTGTTACGGTTACCCATATGGAATCCCTGGGTAATCTTTTGGGCCACTTCCCTCTTTCTATTTTCTTCTCGCGTACGCATTAGTCCGTCCGTTAGGGTGTTAGCTAATTCCACAGCATCGTCAATAGTGCGAGGTCTCGCTGCTTTAACGATATCACGGATTTCGCCAATCAATCCCCAAATATAGCGGGAAATAAGCACCGGCTCTAGCGAAGCCAGGGTTGGTACAACTCTAGCGTACTCGAAGAATGTCGAAGTATACCCTCGACAATCTACATCCACCATCCGGTGGTTCAGAAATTTATTCACCATTTGTTCTTTCTCATATTCGGGACAGAATTTTCTCTCCACCAGTCGCTTAAATTCCTCCCAACTCATGGCATAGGCCGCATCGCTTCCCTTGGCTTGAAGTACCGTATTCCACCATTCTAGCGCCCCTTCTTTGAAAAGATGAGATGCGTACATCACCTTGTCTTCTTTAGTACATTTACTTATTTTAATCACCGCCTCGGTTTTCTCTAACCAACGCAGTGCAACAGTCACCCCTTCGTTGCCTGCAAATTCAACCGGTTTACAGGCAAGAACTCCTTGTAAGTGCAACCAGGTGTTGCAACTTTCATTTTCTTAAGGAGTGGAGCTTGCATTCCATCGTTGTCGTTATTAGTATGGTTGCCGCCTCCGTTTACACTATTACTAAAATTATCGCCATGTGTACGTTTGCTAGGAATAATTTGTTGGGGTTCAATTGGATTTCGGGCAGCAGCAAGAATTGCTGGAATAGCATTGGCTATTCCCTGAGCAACGATATTCTCGATATCTTGCCTATTCAGAAATTGATCTTCATGATTTGGTTCAGATTGGTTAACTTCGTTAACGGGTTCATTACCAGCGTGTTCCATCTGGTAATTAATTTATATAAATGATTAGCAGAAAATAATTAATAATCAAACATAACAAAACAATTGCACATAATTACGTTAACAAGTATAGCCAAAATTGTCGATTTTTTTACGTTCGATATTTTATATATTATAATAGGCATCCGTACACACTGGTTATCTTACAAAAGTTTTATTTTTAAGTTATTTCATACGATTATATTTTGATTATTATATTATTATTAAACACATGCTTCCACCATCACATGCTATCCCATCAACTGGCATTTTCAGTAACGACGTTCCCTCTCGTCGTACTTCCAGGAGATCTGTTCTCCCACCTCTCGGATTCGATTCCCTGCATCCACCAGCTCCTCGCCAAAATGGCGGAGTTCAGCCAGGTTCTCATTGCTCATCGGTGGGTTTGGTGCAGGCTCGGGGTCAAACTGAGGGAGAAAAGTATAAGGGTTGTTTAAAAGATTCTGGAATTGCCAATCGTTGGTCCACCATTCTTCCATTTCTCCTAAAGGTCGGGTATTGACAAGGGGATCTGGGATGGCTGGTTCCAAGTTTACTGGAAGCTGGGTTTCGGCAGGATAAGTGAAAAGGTTTTCATTAACAGGCTTGAGGATATCCCAACTTGCTAGTATGCAATCTAGCTCTTCCTGCAATGGCATTTCCTCGGCTTGCTTGAAGCTTTCTCCAATCTCTATTCCTTTTCCTTTATCCATTGGGTCATCTGTCTTGGCAACTTTCCGAGTTACTGGTTTCCTTTTGCGCACACGTCTCCAACCCACGATTCTTCTTCTCTTCTTTGGCTTGGGTTTCTCCGGAGACTGGGCTTGAAATTCCATGGGTTCCTCAATGTCAGCACAATAACCAGTAAAGTCTTTGGAAACTTCCACATTAACAGAATAGAGATTGAGATTCTGAAGGGCTTCAGATAATTCATTCATGCTGTTTAGCAGATATGAAGAAACACACAAAATTCTAGGTTAAAATTTTGTAAATTGAATAATCCCAGAAAGAAATCGAATATTTATACAAATAGATTGATTAAAACTAAATATTGCGATTTATATATATATATATTTATTACAAAATACATTTGAAATTTAAAATATACTAGGGGATAATTTATTTTAGTCTATCTTTTCTTACTAAGTTATTTATTTAAAGGGGCAAAGTTTCTGGCGTATAGATGATATGGGTGCTGGTACTAGTTTGGCGATTCAACTAGAGGTTAGCATTTACTGCTGTAGTAGCTAACATATAGAGATCTGCCCATTGTTCGTCTAATTCATTTTCCCATGGTGGGTTATTGCCTATATCTTGAGTTTCCTTATTACTCATCACTCCTTTTGGTTGTGACTTCTTTATTTTCTCATGACTTTTTCTAATAATCCAACTTCTTTTATTAGGGGTAAGTGGTTTCTCAAACTGTGCCTTACGGACAAATATTCCTTCCTCAGTATCTGCTGAGTATTTGGAGGAATTTGATTGAGATGAAGTTCCCTTATCTTTTGGTGAACTATCTAATGGACGATAGATGTCAGAAAGTCTTTGCTTACCCATACTGTAACTAACAAGTAGTTAGTTAATAAAACATGTAATCACAAGATGGCAATCCATAAAATTAAGTATTTCTAAATACTTAATTGGCTTAAATCAGTGGCTCTGATACCACCTTTTCCTGTCACGGCCCCCGCCCCGGTTTGACCCGGTCTAGGAGCCGCGGGACAGGAACCCGTGGTAATTATTAATTGAGTTGGCAGCGGAAGATTTTACAGGATCTTTTTAAAACTTGAAATGCCCGATTATTTTATTTCATAATTCGGGATAAACCTCCGTAATTTACAATAGAGGAATTTCACAAGGAAATTCCCTGATTTACAAAACATGTTTATTTATTTAATTGAGCCACTACTTCAAGCTTTGTTAGTGCTCCGTAGCACTTTTCCTTGGTTCATAATAGTCACCTGAAACATGTTTTGAAAATATTTTATTAGCGGGGAAATACTGGCGAGTCACTCAAATTTAATAAAATGACACATAGTTATAAATTACAGCATAAGAGCGATTACAATGGCTTCTATCTTATTTTTATCTGGCGCCGTGTCACCTCCTGGTGACGATGGTCATACCACTATTGGGTCTTTCCCCAAGTAGTGATGATTATCACTGTTAGGATTTATTAGCCTAACTGTGAGAAATTAGTAATGTGCACAATACCGCACTAGCCAGTGATTCAAGATAACCATAACTTAATCCCTGTAATTATAACCTTTGAAAATAATTGGAGTATTGTAAAATACTTTTGATAAAAGAGAATGACTCACATTGCAGATTTAAACGGGCAGAGTTTAGCCTACTGATTAGCCTTGTAACCTAATTTAAATAACAAAGCACACGAACTAGGTCAGTAGCTAATACAGCATTTACGATAACTCACGAGATTAAAACCCTCACAACGAATGATAAAGCGCAATACTTAAACATCCATCGAATTCACGACGAATGACAAAGTATAGCCCTAATTTGGGCAGCACTTAAACATCCATTGGATAGTTTCAATCGATCGGAAATTGAATCGTAGCAGCGATCGAGTTAATACCCTGTATCGTAGCAGCGCTTCACTAGTGTGAATATAATTTTCGACTTTTGAGCAGTATACTTCGTGTTTTTGATTGAAATTTCGACACCATTGAACTACTCAGGATCAGATCTATTTATAGATGAAAAATGGGTCTCACGCGGCCCACGTGAACCCTTGCTCGACCCTTACGCGGCCCGCGTGGCCACCTAGTCTACGTGTAGGGTTGCTGGGTCATCAGTAGGTCTGCCAGGTGGATGCCACGTGGATTGGAAACGCTTATCCGGTCAACACCACATTGACGCGGCCCGCGTCAACTTAAGCTTGACCTTTACGCGGCCCGCCTGAAGACCAGATTTCTTTTTTTCTTGGTTTTTGATATGGATTAGGGTTTCAGGGGTCCGTGTTTTTACTTATGGGTCATTTTAGGACATTTTTGAAGGTCCTTACATTTTATACAAGACATCTTGGTTATACAAGGAATTATTTCATATGGTTTAAACAAAGACCTTTTGTTTACCATACAAGGCATTGTTTTATACATTGGTTTACACAATACATTGTTTTATACATGACATGGGTTTACACAAGATATCGTTTTATACATGACACTGGTTTATACAAGACATTGGTTTTAGTAAATGACTTAGATAACAAGACGTGTGTAATATGATAAAAGCAAGGTGGATACGCTGCTGGTACTTCCTATATATAAGATTGTATTACATATCATAGCATTATCTAAACCACTTCAAACAAATACAAGACATGACTTTTCATTTTATTTCAAAGGACATATTTTATTCAAGACATGACATATTTTGGTTATTAAGTTAACCATGCATCATTTCTTTTAAATCATTTATTTTTCATATGATTTTATAAAAGAAACATTTTTGTAAAGGTTCATGGCTACTTTTGTAATAGTTAAACATTTCTTTTAACATACAAAGCCATTAATCTTCATCACAAAACCTATGTTACTCACATGCATTTTTATGCTGATGTTTTATTTTCACATATGTTTCAGGAGCGAATGTTTGACTTTGAGCATGCTATACATAGGGCAGACTTGGGCCTTATTGACTTTAAAGCATGAAAGACAATTATTGTACTTTGTTTGAGTTTATTTCGAAGACAATGTAAACAATTAATTCAATAATACAAAACTTTATGTACCATGTGTTGTGAAACAATAGTTCTGTGACAATGACTCCCCGACGTTTCCGTCGCGGTTTGTTGTTTTACACGGTTGGGGTGTTACAGGTTTGCCCTTGGTTGCATGACATAATAATCAGGCTGTCGTTAGGAGTTACAAAGATGATATTTACTGTAGACGTACTTGTAAAAAGTTTATCAACTCGCTGGATGTCAAATACAGAGTTAAATCGGTTGAATTTCATATATTATACCCAACTAGTGTTTTACCATCATGTTTTATTGCGGAAAAATCAAGGGAGGTCGAGGCCGCATTTCTAGTAGAAGTCACACGACCAAAATGTGAAAAATAATTGATTATAGAATTTGTGGTAAGTTTGCTATTAAGTTTATCAAGTTTAACATCAAATAACACATTTTATTAGCATGATTTTGAAAGTGTAAAAAATAAAATAAAATAGATCAGCTAAACAAATAAAACAAAACAACACTGCAAGTAATAATAATTTTTTATCATTGGTTTTTATCTCGGAACCTATTATAACACTCAAGTAAAGCGGAACCTTAAATCATCATTATGTTTAATTAACTTCCGATGTCCATACCTCTAAGAGCCTTTTATTGATCCTCTTACTTTGTAACTGTTTGATGATAGATTTTAAATCTTAAAAATATCACGGTTTTAATAATATTACTTTGCATCTAAAATTTTTATAAGTTATTTTGTTTAACAAACTATAAAGTGATGTTCATATTAGTATAAATATACATATTAATAAATATCATTTCATGTAAATATGTTTACGACAAATTTTAAAGACCAATAATTTAGAAAAAGAAAAATGCAAACAAAATATTCATATTCAAATGAACTAATTTTTTTAAAGGCATGCAAGGATTTATGTAATGAAATATAAAAGAGCTTAGACTCCTAATACAAATATATGACGATAAATTGACCATTTTCCTCTAATAAATAGTGACTTTTTTTCCCTTTCTACCCTTGCTAGCACACAAATTAAACTATTCATAAATATCATTTCACATAAATATGTTTATGAGAAATTTTAAACACCGTTATTTTAGAAAAAAAAAGGCAAACAAAATATTCATATTGAGATGATCTAAACTTTTTAAAGGCAAGCAAAGATTTATGCAATGAAATATATAAGAGCTTAGACTTCCGATACAAATAAATGACCATAAATTAATCATTTTTGTAACAACCTGCACGTTCCGATCCGTACCGTCTCTTCTTATGATGTAACTTTATTTATTTAATGAAGTGGTATTTATAAAAAGGGATTTTATATATATTCGAAATATATGAGATAAATGATTTGTTATTATGATTCTTATTCTTATTATTATTACTATTACTATTATTATTATTATTATTATTATTATTATTATTATTATCGCACAAAGGTGTGCAGCCGCACACTTGTATCTCACTCGTACACCTCATTCAGATCGCACACTCACGTTGTGGATCTGATGATTGGTGAGCCCAACTTGCTTGGGCTGCACACTTAAATGTGTGGGCCTCTCCCTTATTGTCCCAGACCGCACACTTAAATTCAAATAAGTGTGCGGCATCAAACTGATATACGTTAAATTATACATGTTTCTACCCCACAAAACACTTCCGTTTTAAGCGTTTTTGACCAAAACCGTGACGTTTAGGTACCAAATCCAGTACTTTTATACTTTCAAGTCTTAAACGGAGTACAAAAGAAAAATCTGATGAAAACGGACAGTTTCTGATGCAAATCTGATAAAAATAGCAAAAATCTGATGACGGCCAGATACCGCATGACCTTGCCATCCAACTGCACGACCGTGCCAGATGTCCGACCTTGGATGCACTGCCAGTGCCACTGATGGTGCCGATGTTTTCCCGGAACGCACTACCGTGCGATCCACCGCATGACCGTGCGAAACTGAATTTTCCCTATAAATAGAGCCATTCGCTACTGGTTTCAATGTTGGGTTTTTCTCCATGTTTCTGGGCAATTTCTGGGTTCCGAAGCAGTCCTGATCAGACCACTTTAAAGCTTCAAGACCGAATGGAAGCATAACCGATCCAACCCATCAATTCCTTGCTTGTTTATGGTTCGATTCCTTGTTCTTATACATGTATTATGATCATTATTCAAGTATTGAGCTGATGTTAGTTTATGTTTAATATAGTATTGTGTAATAGTAGTCATGAACTTGTTTCTTGAATAATCTTTATGTTGTAATCTTGTTTGTATGAATCTTTAGTACTTTTTCATGTTTGAATCTTCATGATTATATAATGAATGTTTCGTTGATGTTGAGTTCTTGATTATGTTTGATTGTCTTGGATAATGAATCTGTAGTTAGTGGGATGCTAACTATTTCTTGATTAATCACTTGTTTGTAAACTTGTTTACACCATGAGACTCTAGAGGGGTATTGGTTTTATCTACGATATATCGAATTTTGATTGAGAATGCTTTCTTGCACGTAAGGGTTCTAATGAATTATATGGTGTTCTTTCATGTTCTTGATGCGGTTTATGATCTTGGTTTAGTAGTTTTGGTCTGAAATTGCTAACATGGTAGATTTGTGCTCAAGACTTGTAAGATGAAATACTTTGTTATATAGTCTACTTAAATGCTTATCCTCGTGGCTGTATTGTGACCATCGGTATTGCTTTCTTTGATAAGTGAGGTTAGAAAACTCCTAGCTGATGACTAATCTATCTTTAAAGGTTCACATGAATACATATCAATAGCTCACTAAAGAATGATTTTAGGTGGTTAACGTGTGTTTATCACGTTAACTTTCTGAAGAAGCATCATGTTAGAAAACTCCTAGCGAATGACTAACTGTCTTGAAATTGGAAAATTGATCAAGTGCTTTTGTGACATATCTGATGTAGATAACATGTTTAGGTTGTTTGTGAAAAAGATATTATTTATTTTTCATATTTGGAGTCTATTATGTTTTAAATATAGTTTTAGATAACTTATTTAAACAATCATTCACTTATCCTTTATTCTGGTAATCTAATGACAAAGATTTAGTACTTAATAAGGCCCGTGTTCCATGGATCGATATCTGGCTCTTACCAATACTTTGCTATATATATGACGGGATACACTTGTCCTTTGTTGTGTGTGTTTTAATGTTAAGGTATAAATGATTTTTATAATTATTAAAACCCAATTCGTGTGTAAAGTTCATTATATAAATATGTATAGTCGCACACACGTCAAGTTTTTGGCGCCGTTGCCGGGGAGCACGGCGAATTTTCGGAACAATCTGAGTCATTATTTTACTAGTGTACAAACTGTGAATACTTGTACATTCTTGTATTTATTTGTTTTCTTTTATTTACTAACTTGTGAATATTTAACTTGGCACGCCTAGGGGACTAACTTTTGACTAACTTCTCTTTTTTTGTTTTAACTAACCAACTAACTAACTTTACTAACTCACTAACATACTAAATTTTTATTTTATTGTTCGACTAACATTTTTTATTTATTTATTTAATTCAGTTAAGTGTTCGGGATCGAACCGTTTATTCATTTATTTCGTTTATTTATTTCATTTAAGTTATTTCAATTCAGTCATTTCAAATTTCTTTTATTTTGTTTATTTATTTAATCATTTCAATTTAGTTATTTCATTTCTGTTTATATTTACATTTATGCACGTGTTAGGAATTGAACCGCTTATATATATATATATATATATATATATATATATATATATATATATTTATTTCATTTATGCATTTATTTATTTATTCTCATTTATTCATTTCTGTACATTTATTTATTTTGTTAACTACTTATTTATTCATTTATTTGTACTCATTTATTTATTTATTTACTTATTTGGAATCAAGCAGCTTGTTTAATTATTTATTTATTTACTCCACAAAAATAAAATAAAAACTTTTCGATAAAATCATCAGATTTCTGAATTATCAGAATTTCTGGTAAAAATATAAAAATATAAGATTTTCAATGAAATAATCAGATTCCATCAGATTTTTACAAGATCTCATCAGATTTTCTAATATAAAAAAAATTTCGAATGTAAATAAATAAATAAGTAAATAAATGAATAGATAAGTATAAATAAATTGTGTATATATGTATATATAATATAACAATATAATTTTATTACTTATTATATTATTATGTTCTTTTTTCTGTATAATGCCTTCCTTATTACTTCTAGGTTAATGTCCACAACCCCTGTACCCGCTATTCCTGAGCTAGCCAACGAACCAGAAAATAACCTAAGAAGAAGTAGGCGGCTTCGCGAAAGATCGCTTATCGATGCACAATGGATTGCGGCCGCAATCGACGAACCAGTGATACTTTCTGACAGCGAGAGTTCAGAGGACGACAGAGGAAGCATCATGGTGGAGAACGACCAACCTTTGAATGAGGCCGGCCGTCCAGGAGGAGAGGGCTTGCTACCGAGCATTGCCCGACCTACAATTGCCGCACCGAGTTTTGAAATTAAATCTAGTATTATTAACATGTTACAAAATTATGTGCAGTTTGATGGGAAGGATCACGAAGATCCAAGTCAGCACATCGCTTCATTTCTCGAGGTGTGTTCGACTTTCAAAATTAGAGACGTTTCTGAAGACGCAATTCGTTTGCGACTCTTTCCATTTTCTTTGTGAGACAAAGCCCAATCTTGGCTATTGTCACTTCCAGCAGGGTCCATCACGACTTGGAACGAGATGGCAGATCTTTTTATGCAAAAATATTTCCCTCCGGAAAAGACAGCTAAGCTAAAGAACCGTATAATGGCATTCAAACAGGACGAAGGAGAATCTCTACATACAGCTTGGGAGAGGTTCAAAGATCTTCTGATCGATGTCCCACATCATGGGTTGTCCAAAAGATAACTTGTGTTGAACTTCTACCAAGGACTCAACTACGACTCACAAGAGCGCATAGACGTATATGCATGAGGCGATCTTGGAACTAAAACACCAACTGAAGCCTACACAGTTATAGAAAAAGCTACCTTGAAGTCGCGTTCTCGTCATAGTGGAGTGCGAAATAAAGCATCATCTATTCCTGGAGTTCATCAGGTGGATACGTATACGGCTCTTGCAGCGCAGATTGGAGCTTTGGCAGCAAGGTTTGACCAATCTCAGAACGTTTCGCAGGTACAATCATCATGTGAGCAGTGTGGAGTGTCAAACGAGCCAGTTACTTGTGAGCAGGGTGTTATGTTTACAGGCCACGAAGAGGTGGACTATTTGGTCAATCAAATTAGGCCCCAAAATAACCCCTATAGCAACACGTATAATCCGGGCTAGAGAAATCACCCAAACTTTGGGTGGAAACCTAATTCTAATAATCAAAACCCACTGACGTGACCGTGTCATCCCGATCAGTCAAAAACCCAATTAAACCTAGGTAACTAGGGTAAGTCGGGTATCGTATCCACGAAGAGCATGTGGTCAGTATCGCACAACATGTTCGATTAGTTAGACTATTTACAAATAATGTACAAAGTGATTGTGAAGTTTGCTAATTTTATTTGTTTGTTTGATTGTAAAAATAAGTCGGAGTGAACCAACAAGTGGTTATTATTTAAAACAATGTGTGATTAACTAAGATTGTAAACTAAACTAAAAAGTTGAAACAAGAAATTAGAAAACGGATCACACCCGGTTTGATAATTACAAGACCTAGGGTTCCTACATGTTTTAACTTGATTCAATTGCATATAGTGATTTACGTATTACTATCACGACACTTGGGTGCCAATTGCTATCTATGTCATAGACCATTGAAATCTATGGATAATATGGTGGTGGTGGATTATCGTATGGATAATATGAGGATGGACCATTGAAATCTTCATAATCTGTCCTCCCATATCCGTACAACCCGCTGAGGTAGTCTTCCCGATCCTTGTAAGCTTGAACTTTTTTGTAGAAAATAGAGCAATCCTCTAAATAATGCTCTCCGCTTCCGCAACACTCATAGGGATCATCATCCACCCAATTCATATTGAAAAGTAATTCCTGCAAAACATGTACCTGCACACACAAGCTCGACCAGCCAAAGTAAAATCACGAATATACAAGAAAGAAAAAAAGAAACTAAACTAAAATCGAACAAGCAATGAAATACTAAGCGCACTAGCTCCCCGGCAGCGGCGCCATTTTGACGTGACCGTGTCGTCCCGATCAGTCAAAAACCCAATTAAACCTAGGTAGCTAGGGTAAGTCAGGTATCGTATCCATGAAGAGCATGTGGTCAGTATCGCACAACCTGTTCGATTAGTTAGACTATTTACAAATAATGTACAAAGTGATTATGAAGTTCGCTAATTTTATTTTTTTGTTTGATTGTAAAAATAAGTCGGAGTGAACCGAAAAGTGGTTATTATCTAAAACAATGTGTGATTAACTAAGATTGTAAACTAAACTAAAAAGTTGAAACAAGAAATTAAAATACGGATCACACCCGGTTTGATAATTACAACCTAGGGTTCCTACATGTTTTAACTTGATTAAATTGCATATAGTGATTAACGGATTACTATCATGAAACTTAATTGCTATCTACATCATAGACAACGGACCGCAATGCACTTCATTACCTCGGACATGAAAATCCTAACCTAAGATAAGGCATAATTGCGCATAACCATTTCGCAAAGTCATAACTTTATCATCGTTCGACAATTTACGAATTCGAAACAAATGCAAGACAATTATCCAAGGTTTCAAATACTAAACAATTTGTCACAAAACCAAATTAAAATACAAATGCATAAACCCTAGAAAAACTTACAACAATCTACGCCAGGGTTAATCCGAAGAGACTAGCCGCTCATGGTTGGGTGGACGCAATCACCGGCCGACGAACACGAACACGGAGCCATGACCTTGAGTCTTGAGGAGTGATGGAGGTTAGGGTTTGAAGGTTTGATGGAGAATGGTTGAAGATGATGGAGACGGTGATTGTGGAATGGATTAGGGTTCTAGGTTAGAGGTGAATGGTAGGTGGTGTTAGAGATGTGTGGGAATAGGTTAGATGATGAAAAATGGCTCCCAAGACACTATTCAAACTTCAACAATCTGTAACTCACGTCATAATGGTGGATTTTTGTGTTTTGATTCGTCAATAATCACCACTCAACAACATTGTGCGGCTGAGAAATAAGAGGGCGTCGCCGACGGGTAGCCTTGGCGTCGGCGACGGCTGCTCAAATTTGAGAAACTTCAGTGACGGCCTAACACCCTGGATACGAGCATTTTTTGGCGACGGGCTTATCAAGGGGGCATTTCCGACGACCCTCCATGGTGTCGGCGACGGTGCCTCCAACTCTGGGCTTCCGTTTTTCGCGTCTTGTGCTCCCGGTCGACCCGTTTGATGTTTCGGTGATCCGTTTTTCGTCCCGGTAGTCCGTAAAGCTCACAAAAAGCACATTTAACTTCATTAAACCTGCAAAACACATTTTTAATTAAAAGTAGGATATTCGGAATTAAAACTTTTGTAAAAACATCAAGTTACACAATTACGAACACCGGTTTTCGGCCACGTATCACCCACTCGGATATGCTCAACATGCTCCCACGCCACAACAGCCTCAAGGGCAATCTTTTCAGCCTCAAGGGAAATCTTTTCAACCACGTTACAATAATTTAGGTTCAGGAAGCACTTCCCAGCCACAAGCCTCTTAAAACAACTCAAAGTTAGAGGAGATGATGGCGCAACTGTTAAACAACTCCAACAATGCCAACCAAATTTCTTAAAAATGATACCAGCAGCATGAGGAGCATTACGTGGCGTAGGAAGGTGAAATGCGGAGCCAGAAGGCTTCAATACAAACCATTGAGAATCAAGTTGGCCAATTGGCCAAGATGTTGTCTGAAAGACCCCAAGGTAGTCTTCCAGGTAACACAAAACCAAACCAGAGAGAGCATATTAATGCAGTAATGACAAGGAGTGGAAAAACCACGGGACCCAACAAATCAGACTCACCACCGATCACTGAGACGGTCCATACTGACGCTTCGGACGAGGTGCACGCTAGGCGAGTCCCAGCAAGTACAGCACAGCTCTAGGAGCCAGTTGCAGATTATACTCCTCCAGTTCCATATCCGAGCAGACTGAAGAAGCAGATGAACGATGAACAACATGGTAAGTTTCTAGAAATGTTTAAACAATTACATATAAACATACCATTTGTTGAGGCATTGGCTCAAATGCCTAAATACGCAAAGTTCTTAAAAGACATCCTCACAAACAAGCAGAAACTCAAAAGCTTGTCTTGTGTGTTAATGAATGAAAACTGTTCAGCCCTTCTCCAAAATCATTTACCTAAAAAGATGGGAGATCCGGGCAGTTTTACTCATCCCTGCCTCATTGGCAGCATGTCTATCAATCACGCATTAGCTGATTTAGGAGCTAGCATAAATCTTATGCCCTATAAGGTTTTTGATAAATTAGATCTGGGTGAACCTTCACCCACTAGAATGAGCATTCAACCTGCACATTGTTCAATCAAGTATCCGCATGGATTCGTTGAAGATATGCTTGTTAAAATCGACAAATTTGTGTTTCCAATGGATTTTGTTATTCTTGACATGGACGAAGACTCAAAAGTGCCATTAATACTTGGACGCCTATTCCTCAATACTGCGAGGACGATTGTTAATGTGGCGGCTGGCCAAATCATGCTCCGAGTAAATGACGAGCACGTGGCTCTTGATATTAAAAGATCAATGCAACATCTGCAAAGTCACGATGACATGCTTTATTATGTCGACATTGTCGACGCTTGTATAAGCTCTCATTTCCAAGGCACGATTGAAGAAATTGATACGGACACACATCTGTTGTGTGGGAACCAAGATGGCATTTCACAAGAAGGCCACGAAGTTGCGCAGCCGGTTTGCCAAATCGGTGATGACGGTTCCCAAAGTCCAGATCAATTTGTGGAGATTGACCGTGAAGTTGAAGAAAAGTCAAAACCTTCGGTTGAAGATCCACCGTCTTTGGAGTTAAAAGAACTCCCACCGCATCTCGAGTATGCATTTCTAGACGATGAGTGTCACTTGCCAGTCATCATTTCAGCATCATTACCAAAAGAGGAAAAGAGACAGCTTCTCGAGGTTCTAAGGCACCATAAGAAAGCAATGGCGTGGAAGATTATGGATATCAAAGGCATTAATCCTTCTTTTTATACTCATAAGATTCTAATGGAGGACGATTACAAGTCTAGTGCGCAGCATCAAAGGCGTTTGAATCTGAATATGCAAGACAAAGTGAAGAAAGGAGTAATTAAGTTGTTAGATGCAGGGCTGATTTATCCTATATCTGATTCTGTTTAGGTAAGTCCAATGCAAGTAGTACCAAAGAAAGGTGGTATTACTGTAGTCCCAAATGATAGGAATGAACTTATTCCTACCCGTACTGTCACTGGATGGTGAGTTTGCATCGATTACCGCAAACTCAACGATGCCACCCGTAAGGACCACTTCCCGCTTCCATTCATCGAACAGATGTTGGAATGTCTGTCGGGGAAGTCATTTTTTTTGTTTTCTAGATGGGTTCTCTGGATATTTTCAAATTCCTATCGCTACTAAGGACCAGGAAAAGACTACTTTCACATGTGATTTCGGCACATTCGCCTACCGGCGTATGCCTTTTGGGTTGTGTAATGCACCTGCCACATTTCAGCGCTGCATGGTAGCCATTTTCCATGACATGATTGAAGACTCCATGGAAGTATTCATGGATGATTTCTCTATTTTCGAGAGTTCTTTCAATCAATGTCTTAGAAATCTGAAAAGAATGTTAATGAGATGTGAGGAAACTAATCGTGTGCTTAATTGGGAGAAATGTCACTTCATGGTGAAAGAAGGGGTAGTTCTCGGGCACAAAATCTCTGAAGCCGGATTGGAAGTTGATCCAGCAAAAGTGGATATCATTTCTAAACTTCCTCCCCTACCTCGGTTAGAGCGATTAGATGTTTCCTGGGTCATGCAGGATTCTATAGGCGATTCATAAAAGGCTTTTCAAAAATCGCAAGACCTATGACCCGTTTGCTAGAAAAAGGACGCTCCATTCGTATTTTCAGACGAATGCATGAAGGCGTTCAAACAGCTAAAGAATAAGCTTATCAAAGCCCCTATTTTGGTTGCACCAGATTGGGCGTTGCCATTTGAGATAATGTGTGACGCCAGTGATTTCGCAATAGGAGCAGTCTTAGGACAACGAAGGGAGATGCATTTTCATCTTATCTACTATGCCAGCAAAACTCTACATGATGCTCAGGAGCATTACACGACTACAGAGAAAAAGCTTTTGGCAGTGGTTTATTCTTTCGACAAATTCAGGTCGTACCTTGTGTTTTCCAAAACAATTGTGTACACGGATCATGTAGCTATCAGATACCTTTTTAGTAAAAAGGACGCAAAACCGCGTCTTATTAGATGGATCTTGTTATTACAAGAATTTGACATTGAGATCCAAGACAAAAAGGGTGCTTTGAACGTTGCAGCTGACCATCTCTCGAGACTTGAGCATGGTAATTCTAAAAATTCATAGGAGGAACCAATCAATGACAATTTCCCCCACGAATTTCTTTTAAGTATCGAGATGAATGGCGAGACACCTTGGTTCGCCGACTTTGCAAACTACCTCGCCTGTGGAATCCTTATCAAAGGATTATCATATCAGTAAAAGAGGAAGTTTTTCGCAGACTTAAAGTATTATATTTGGGACGAACCATTCTTGTTTAGAGTCGGAGCCGATCAGGTGATCCGAAGATGTGTATTTAGAGAGGAGGCAGCCAGCATTCTGCGGCACTGTCACGAGGGGCCCACCGGAGGTCATCACGGAGCAAATTACACTGCAAAGAAAGTGTTAGACTCCGGATTTTATTGGCCCACCATCTTTCGTGACACGCATAAATGGGTTAGTGGCTGTGATGCTTGCCAGAGGGCAACAAATATCTCTGCACATAATGAAATGCCTTAACATCCCATGCAAGTCTGTGAAGTCTTTGATATATGGGGCATCGACTTCATGGGTCCATTTCCAGCCTCACGAGGTAACAAATACATCCTAGTTGTTGTAGACTATGTCTCAAAATGGGCCGAAGCACAAGCTTTGCCCACAAACGATGCTAGGGTGGTTGTGAGGTTCTTGAAAAGTTTGTTTGCCCGATTTGGTGCTCCAAAAGCACTAATCAGTGACCGAGGAACGCATTTTTGTAATCCGCAGTTAGAACGTGTCACACCCCGAAAATATCAGAGCTGGCGTGACTGGACTGGTAGCTTCATTGCACAGCGAAAGCAAATAAGCCAAGACTTCTAGAAAACGAACGCCCACTAAGTACTCGACTCCACATGGTTCTTCTATTCCAACCGTGCCATAACTTTGAAAAGTAACCTGAGAAAGAAACATACGAAAAATCAACATAAAGTTGAGCGAGTTCATAGTTTGTTTGTAAAAGATTTGAAATAAATCTTTTGAATACCGGTTTTTAAAAGTTGTTGTGAAAATACAGTAAAATCATTTTTCTCGGCCTGTTATATGAAATCTGTAAGCTCCAAATAAACCTGTAATCATTTAAAAGTATTCCTTTGTAATCCGGTATGTAAGCGTCTATGAACAGATCAATTAATGTGTAGCTAAGACATTAATATGTGTGCAACGGTGTAGGAAGGCCCAACCCTTTTGTGTATTTCGTACCGGGCCATCCGGTGGGAACGACATAGTCACCACATGGTCCAACCCACGGGCTCATGGGTGGGGCTCGCAACACCCAAATAGATCTATCACTCATGCCCCTCGGTCCTTATACAAGGATTAATGGTCTTAAGTTAACGCCTACCCATTCACATGATCTAACAGTTCATTCCTTAGCTAACCATACCATTTGTAATCATCGAAACATTTGTAACATGTATTTCACCCCCGAAGTTGTAAAACTGAAAACAGTTAAAAGAAAAAGGGGGCATGAACTCACTGGATTGTCTCGTTTTTCGTACGCAGAACAACCCAGTCCTATTGTTGTAACTAGGACATTCCCGTCCCTAATCATGAAAATCATGCACGTCTCGTAAATACGCATTTTGTTTTGTAAAACCGATATATTTAGTATAAATGGTTCGTAAACCATTTGAGTTCCTTGAAATCCATTCGTAACATGATTTAGAAATATGAGTTTTTGTTTATCGAAAAATTGTTTACTTTTGCAAAACTTGCATGTCTTTCCACCCTCGAAAACATTCATAAAAATGTAAAACCGTAAAAAGTGGGGGTTATGAACTCACCTGGATTTCCATGTGCAAAGCTAGCTCTATACGACTCCGTGCTGTCGTTTCCAAGACGTGACTCGCTAGCGTGCATTCTATAATATCCCTAACATGGAATATCTTATAAGTTTCTAAATAAACGCAGTAGCTAAACTACGTGTCATCGAGATCTACCGAATCGTTAGCCGGACGATTCGTCGGTTTGTTGTTAACTTAATGAAAACGATTAAGTTATACGTGTTAAGTCTCATTTAATTTAATGTCGTTAATAGTTACTAAGTTTTGGAAGTACTTAGTTTTCGAGAAATTCGAAATATATAAAAATTTATACAAAAATATAAATATATCGATAGAATAGTGTTAGTCGTTCCGAGAAGTCGTACGTGTATATAAAGAATATTTATATGAAAATAACACATAACAAACTCGTATTATGTATCACGTCTCGCGTGAAAAGTATCAAGTATATGTATATGTCGTTTAGGCGTTGGAAATAAATATAAAAATTATATTTATTTTATAAAAGAATCGCCGAGTTATTGTGTTTTAAAATAAATATATAAAGAGTTGTATTTATTTTATAGAATTTTGAATCTTGGTTTAAAATAAATATAATAGTTATATTTATTTATAATAGATTACGAGTTGTTTGGCGTTTTGAAATAAATATAGAGATTTATATTTATTTTGTATGGTGTTCGTGTTGTGGTCGTTTAAAATAAATATAATAGTTATATTTATTTTATAAAAGAGTCGTCGATCTTTTGACGTTTTGAAAATATATATATAACTATTTTTATTCATAAAAGGTTTCGTTTCGTTGGTTATCGAAAATAAATATATATCTATATTTATTTTTATAAAATGAATTTGTGTTGTACGATATTTGAAATAAATATAATCTATATTTGTTTTATAGAAAGAATTCGTATTGTTCGATACTTGAAAGAATTGCCGAAAATAATAAAAGAATTGAAAATATTATATCATGTTTTATTTTATAAAAGCTTTTTCGAAAATAATATCCAAATTGCCGTTTTCGTGATGTTGTAAAGTGTCGTCGATATTTGTATTTGTTTTACTAAAAGATTACTTGAATTCTGATAGTTTGTTTTACAATAAAACGCGTTTTAGTTTTTACGGATTTTCACGAAAAACGGGCAGAGTTTCCTCTGTTTTTGGATGCCCCCGACAACGCAAGTTGTCGTTATATCTCAAAATTCAACAATTTATCAAACAATAATAACAATATTTATATAAGATTTGTCGAATATATTTTCAAGATGTGAACTAATATTTAATCGATTCGAGCTCGTCGTCACGTAAGGTTAACATTATATAAAAAATATAACAAAATAAACGTGACGTTAATTTTTACCAAGTCTTCGCGTCGAAAAGCTGGAAATGTTGACTGAGTGGACCGAGTCAACCGGGTTGACCGAGTTGACTCACTAAGTTGACCAGGTTTGACCGAGTTTACCCGAACCACGAACCGAACTGCCGACCTACGTTGACTGAACCGAACCCATTGACCGTCTTTGACCAGGTTGACCAGACCGAAACTTTGACCCAAACCGAAACTGAACCATCTTGAACCAAATCTGAACCAAGAGCGACCCGACTCGAACTCTTCCGGAGCCAAGCCCGAACCTGACCCGCTGACTAGCTCGGATCGAACCAAACCGTGACACCCGAACACCCGAACTAACCATCTGAGTTGAAATCAACACGCGAAACAAACCCACACCATAATCGATCCGATCCGATAGAGACGAAAACTCAAATATGAAACCAAATCAGAATTCAAACCTCGAGCCAAAACTAATCCCGCTCTTGCTGAACTGAGATGGAACAGAAAGAGGCCACAAACGACCACCACAGCCGCCGTCGGAGCTCCATCGCCTATCTGCCGCAATTCGACTCCACCGCCACCGCCGTGAGCGGCGGCGCTGCTCCTCCGTCTCCGATTCTTCAATCTCCTCTCTCAACATCAACCCCCATGTCGGTCACCACTACGACCGACACCCCGAGCACTGTTTACGAGGAAAGAAAAAAAGAAACTTGAGAAAGCACAGAGATCTTGACAGATCTGCACTTAGAAGGTGAATGGAAAAAAAAACACGAACTTACAGTAAACTTGTTCACTCGAAACCGGCTACCGACGTCTCAAATCACTATCTTCGACGCTCAAAACAGCAAACCGACACCAGAAATGAGCTTTGAGGGTGTGGTTTAGGGGGGTACGCGCCAGAAATCGGTCGCCGAAACACCGCCGGTGGCGGTGGCGCCGCCGTAGCTCCGTCGTGCTCCGGCCGGCTTCGCCTCAGGTGTTAGCCGAAGAGAGAGAGAGAGAGAGAGCGATCGAGGTGTGTGTGTGTGTGACTGAATTGTTGAAAAATGAATGAATAAGGGTGGAACCCCCTTTATATACTTAGGGTCCTATTGTGTTTTTAGTGGGTTTGGGCCTAAGGCCCACAAGCCTAATCTCGTGTTTTTTAGCGGCCCGAAAGCTCCTACAAACTCGTTTTCAAAACCCGAACTCTTCGTAACGTCATAAATTATAATTTTAGATTTAAAAAGGCATAAAATAGTGTCGGTAGACGTTGTTTGTGCGTTTAGTCGTCGGTTGCGTTAATATTCAACGGTTTCTCCGCAGATCGTCATACACACACTGTAAAGTCGATTAGGCATTCCTAGACACTCCAAGGGCCTAATTAAGTTAATTTGCGTCTTAAATACTATTTATTATCGTCCTAATGCTTGTTGATAGCGTAATTAGGAGCCGTAAATCACCGGTTGGCTACGCCATACCATCCTCAAACAAGCGAACAAGTGTAGGTCACGAATCGAGGTTTAAAAAGAATCCTTGAGCGGTCCATTAATCAAAACCGTAAGGATTGGTCAGACAAGTTAGATGACGCTCTATGGGCTTTTTAAACAACATTCAAGACACCTATAGGGACAACTCCCTTTAGGATGATTTGGTGCATATGTCTGTCGACTTCGTCTTGTATCGAGTCTTGTGTCTAGATTGGATAGAATGGAGCTCGGTAGGCTAGTTTAGAGGGAATTGGGTATATTGGACCATTCCGCACGAAATGGAAGAGTCCATTTCGCACGAAATGACACTTAACCATTTCGTACGAAATGCCATCCCTATATATATCCGAGCTGCCAGTTCATTTGTAACGATTCCGATTCCGGTGCCGAGGTGCTGCCGATGTGTCATTTGAACTGTATTCATGTCAAATCAATAAACGAGACAATTAAAGAGTGAATCAAGCTGTAATCAAGTCTGTATCATTGAATTCCGCCTTTGATATGGATTAGAACTCTTCTGATAGACTCGTTTAGATCGAATCTCGATCCTACAAGTGGTGTCAGAGCTCAGGAGGAAGAGTTCTTACCAAATCAGCTTGATTTCACCATAATTTCTGACTTCTACACCTTCTTTTCAAAATTAAACAAGATTTTATGGTTAAAATGGATTGATTTTCTCACACTATAAGCGAAACACTGTTTTAACAAAGCCTCGAAATAATTAGACCTAAGATCGACCTAAAACCTGATCAATTTGACAAAAATCATGTCCGATTGTATGACATCAGCAGCATTTCGTACGAAATAGCCCATTTCGTGTGAAACTGTCTTCCATTTCACATGAATTGGACTATCAGGTGTCCATTTCCTGTGAATCTGCCCATTTCGTTTGAAAGCACCTTCATTTCGCACGAATTGGACAAGTATTGGCTCATTTCCTACGAAATAGTTCTTTCATTTCGCTTGTAGGACCCATTTCGCTTGAAGTTGCCATTCCGTTTGAAAAGACCTTCCATTTCGTGTGAGAGTGCCATTCCGCTTGAAGTTGCCATTTCTCTTGAACAGTGCCATTTCGCTTGAAGAGGCCATTTTGCACCAAAGTTCATTTCGCATCAAAAGTCATTTCGTTTGAACTTGCATTTCGTTTGAATTTTGTGAAACAGGTTACTAAAACATGGAAGAGGAATTTTACAACGCGTTTGCAACCACTCCAGCTGCTCCAGTTACTGCTGCCGAAACAATTGAAATCGAAAATGAAACGGGAACGTCTCGAAAGCCTCCAAAGCTTATGTACATCGAGGATTTTAAAGGATGGCAAAATCTTTTTGAAAACTGGGTGCAAGCATATAAGTTTGATGCATGGTGTTCGTTAGATGTAGATTACGTTAAACCAAAAGATGAACGTGGGATTGAAAAATCTTTAAGTGACTTTTCAGCGATTGAGAAATTGAAATACACCAGTGAAAAAATGATGATTAGCATTGTACAACAAGCAGTAAAAGAAGATATCTATGTTTTGCTCCAACATGAAAATACTGCTAGATCAATTTGGTTAGCGTTGTGTAACAAGTTTAAGGGTAGCGCTGATATGATAAAGAACAAACAAGCTTTACTAAAGAAATCATTTGATATGTTTGTAGCTTTTGAAGGTGAATCAACAAAAACGACTATCGATAGATATTGTCATCTTGTTCTGGAAATGAGAATATTGGAAATCAAGAAACACGACGATGAATGGATTGATAAGCTAGCCGATGCATTACCGCAGAATAAATGGGGAACGTATTTGTTGATCTTGAAATATATGAGAAAATCTGAAAGTACAAAGAACAAGTCAAGAGGTTTCATGACAAGAGACTGAGAGAACATAAAGATTTCCGCGTTGGAGATCTTGTCTTGTTATACTCCTCACGGCTACGTTTATTCCCCGGGAAGCTAAGATCCCGATGGACGGGTCTATACACGGTCAAAGAAGTATTTCCACACGGAGCCGTCATCATCGAAAACTTAAGTGGGGAGACTTTCAAAGCCAACGGTCATAGACTCAAAAGTTACATCAACGGACCAGTTGACTCGGTGGAGGAAATTCTCGAACTCCACAACCCGCACGCTTAAAACAAGTGTGGGAAGAATGAGTCTAGCTATCGACTCGCTGGCAAATTTAGCGAGCGTGTTTTCACACGCTAGGGATAATTTGGACATATTAGTTTATCGTATTTATTTCCTACTTCATTATTTTTTCAATTTAAACATAGGTACATACAAGTTTGATCCATAGCTTTTGAAGTTTTGAAGTTAATTTACAGTTAAAATATGCAAAATCTTGCAAAAATGGAAAAATTATGTGAAAAAACGAAGTTAACAGCTTGCTATTAATTCTGACCAGAAAGTGCCCAGATGATGCATGACCGTGCGACCTGACGCACGGTCCTGCACTCCGTAGTTGGACCAAAGCAGAACACATGCACCGGATAGTCATCGGACACGCACTACCGTGTGATCCGACTGCACTACCGTGCACTGCGACACTGTCTCACAAACTAAAGTGCAACTCAGATTGGCTCGACCGTGCGACAAGTCGCACGATCGTGCAAGGAAAAATCAAAACAGTAAAAACAGGGTATTTAAGCGAACTTGCAGTAAAAATTTCACATTATTTCGAAACCCTAACAGCCGCACGGGAATTCTTGGTCGCCCACACCCTAAAACCAACCAATTTTTGCTTAGATTTCACTCCAATCTTCATCCAAGGTATGTTTCCTAATTGTTTTCCAGATTTAATCTAGTTTCTGATGTAGATCTAGGGTTTTGATTTAATAAATTTAGGGGTTTTCTTCATAAACTCAAAATAAACCCTTGTTCTTGAATGTTTAGTGTTAATCGGTAATTCTGGTCACTGATTTGATGCCCATTCACTGTTCAAAAGTTGAAATTTGCGTTATAAAGGTTGAAATTGGTGAATGAAACTGATTTCTGATAATTTCTCGACGTGCATGGTCATGTAGTTAAACGGCATGAAAGTGCCGACCCGATAACAGGTCCAAATCAGTGAATCAGAAGCTGCAATTCCGAGACGCACGGTAGTGCCAAAATTGGCACGACAGTGCAACATCAGTTGCCGACAATAACCAGTCAGCGATCTCGGATCGGCAAGATAGTGCGACTGAGATGCACAACCGTGCGGTTGCTGAAACGATGATAGAATGTCGTAAACAGCCTGTTCCGGTGGCAGCATTTAAAATTTTTGATTCTGCTCTTATTTTGTTGCATTCCTGTATGCAGATGGACCACCGATTCCTCGAGTTCGACCAAAACATAACGAAGGACCGTCCATGTATTTCCAAATTGGAAGCCTTATGGAATCGACGGGGAAAATCGGGGAGCCAAGAAGGATAAATTGGACCACCATGGCAGCCCTAAACCAAGACGAGAGACTATCCAACATGATTTCATATCCGATGTCAAGGTTGTTAAATATTGAACGGCTCATGTATCTCGAGCTTACACCGGAATTTTTCTCTTCATACTCCTATGACAAACCAAGAAGCGACAATCCAGACTTTAAGAATAAACAGACGATACAATTCAGGTTGGGTAGAAAATGGCATAAATGGTCCGTTACTAAATTGGGGAAAAGGCTAGGAATATACTCGAATGAAGAACTCGATTCCAACCTTTTCACCAACATTTACAAGTTTGACAGTGACCAGCAGAGGGCTAATGTTTGGGCACAAGTGGCAGAAGGACCACCCTATGATGCTAGGAAAGCAAAAACGTCAAGACTACAAGACCCGCTTCTTAGGGTTATTCATCAGGTCATGAGTCACACCATATGTGGACGCATGGATAGTGCGGGAAACTGTCCCACTCCAGATCTTCTTTTCTTATATTCAATAGTGAATGGAGTGCATGTTAACCTTACTGCCAGAACGACTGAATTTTTCTTGAACAGTGCGGGGAGGACCGCGAGCAACGAGATCCACGGTGGGGAATATGTGACTCAACTGGCATACAACATGGGAATCATGACAGATGAAGTAGTCAGTGTTCTCACAATGGTTCATGTAGGAGGGGATATAGACATTAAGTCTTTGAAGATGTGACAACTGTGTTCTGTAATCGATGTACAATGTAAAACAATGTTGATTATCAATAAAACAATGTACTTTGGTGTTATTATATGTGTTTTGGTGTTATTATGTGTGTATTTGTGTTTGATGATTTTACGATTTGATTCGATTCCGATTTCAAGCTTTAAATCGCTTTCTGGAAAGTTATACGCAAACTGGTGCGTAAACGCAGCCAGTTTAACGCAACAAACACTCCGGAATAGTGACATAGGCTTAACATACCTTAAATAACCTCCACATGACTTAGAAATAAGCTTTGGATGGTTTGGTGTGTTAAAATCAAGTTTGTTCGATCGCAGGGACTATTTATGTCAAACTGTGAAACTATATCGATTTGTATAGTAACGAACATTCTGGAACTTGATCATAAGTTAGACATATCCTAAATAACCTTTACATAGCTTAGAAATGGGCTTTGAGGGGTTCGGTATGCTAAAATAAACTTTATTGATCAATAGGGACTAAAAGCGTCAAAAAGTGCACAAGTTTGCATTTTCGCGCATATCTTTCTTTCTGAATACATCCGGAAATCCAAAAATTTATGTAAACATTAAAATATTTTATTTTAGTGTTTGGCATAAAAAAAATCCATTCGTCGCTTAATTTGGATCGTTTTTGCGTTCGTTACGACTTCCGTCGTAATTAACCGAACAACGCAACCGTACGACCAAACGAACCGACATTCGAAATATTTTTGAGCATGTTTCATGTCCGCTATGTTTAGGCATCATTTTAGTCCCTTAAAATTGACTTAACGAGCCTAAAAAGTGTTAGAAATGAGCTTAAACCAATGCAGGGACCAATTCTGTAATTTCTGAAACTGTTACTCTCAGCCTGGGAGGTCGCGGGCCGCGTAAGCCTGTTGTGGCTCGTACGCGGGGCACGAGCGACCCCCAGATCTGCAAAGAATGTTTTTTTCAGCTGTTCTAGCTGTTGGGCACTCTTGTACATAGAATTTTCGAATCTATGGGCTCCCATGGTTTTGTAAATCAGTGGGCATGAGGTGTACGCCTGAGATTAAAGCTCGTTTCCCGATAAACGATCCTACCGGTTGTAGTTTTCCTATAAATACCCCCCACTTCATTTGCTCAAACCCCCTTGATTTTCTGAGATTTCTCTAAGTTGAAGTGTTAACCACTTCATATCTGAGAATACTTGGGAAATCAAACTTGCGGGGACCCGTTGTAAGTATTCCTTCGTTCTTTTTATGCGTTTTTAGCTTAAAAGTCAAACTGCATTTGACTTTCTACATTGACCAGTTTATGTTCAATGCGAAGTTCGTTTGAACTTCATAACGTGAGCGTAATCACGATGGTTATAGTCCCTAGTGACTATACCTACTGATTACCACGTTATCTAGGCTCAGTGACGAGTCGTAGTTTCGGCCAAAATGCGCATTCTCACGTATTTTGTAACCAAACTACTTTTGGGTATCAAAACCGTTTGTTTCGATACCAAACCTGTTTTCTAACTTAACTAAACATGTTTTAGCATGTTTAGCTCGTCACTTTTAGTTAGTGCTTGTGTAGAGTCGTAAGTCAAGTGGTCTAAACAACCGCTTAGACTTTCGAACTCGATCCGTTTGGTCGATCATTAGGATCCGACCAAACATGTTTAGTGACCATAGTTGCATAGGGAATAACCTTCCAAAGTTATACCTTATGGTCACTTAGGTTTAATTAGTTGTATGATAGGTAGTTTATATGCCTTAGGTAAATGACCAAAATACCCTTTTCATGCATAATTGGTAATTAAGCATATGTAACATAAACTTTTGTCACGTAACTGATTATGTAACATAATTAAACATGTTTAGGCATATAATACTTGTCATAGGACTAGTTAGACGTCTCGAACGCGCTTTGCGCGAACGAGGCGTTAAAGTAGCGTAAGGTACCTTAATGGGTCGCGATGGGTCGAAAGCACTTAGGTTAGGTTCCGATTTAGGATGTAGGCTTTGTTAAACCATATCACATGAGTTCCAACACTCATTTGGTTTACAAGACTTCATTCTATCCGATCTTCCGATTTAGGCGTCTATTGTTTGACTAGTGATTCGATTACTAGGTGCTGCTTGATTTCTCTGGTTTACTTGAGTTTGTTGAAGTTCTATTGATTGAGGATACTTTGCACTTCAAGTGAGTACATAGTTCCCCTATTTTACTGTTTTCAATTGTTTTGGGGTGATTCATATGTATCAAAACGATTTTCGATATTATAACGATGATTTCAAAAACGATTAAGATGGTTTATACTAAACAAATAACGATTTTGATAATGTGAACGAACTTGTTGGTTGTAGTTACATAACGAATGATATTCATTAATTTTGGCCGAACCGACCAGTATTAGGTTATGGTACCATAGGATCTGACAAATCCCGTTATCGTACTGCACCCATGGTTATGTGTGGGGGTTGTGGGTAACGACTGAATCTGTGATTGTTAACTTACCCTTTGGTGGTTTGTTAATGCGAGAAGCGAGAAACGAGATAGTTGAGTCACGAAGGTTTGAATGTTATTAGCGAGACGACCAAAAATAGTTTTCACAATTAAAACGAGGATGATTTAAACGAGTTAACGATTTAGAAACGATTTGAACGAGTTAACGATTTGGAAAAGATTTGAACAAGATTAAACGAGTTGGATAAACGATTGGTTTTTGGTTAAGTGTTTAGATAACGGGACGGGTGTAATGTGATGAAGACATGGTAGATACGCCGCTGGTACTTCTTATATATAAGTGTTTTCAACATATTACATACTGTGGCGTTATTTAGTTCACTTGGGTAAACTATTTTGAAACGATGTCACATAACGATGTTTTCGAAAGGATATAAACCATACGAGATTTATTAAACGAGTTAATATGAAATGTTTTACAATTTGGTTTACTAAAACAAATGTTTTTGGGTTAAGAATCATGGCTACGAGGTTTTATAAATTATAACCCGCTTGATTTGAGTTGGTTAATTTCGTTGCAATATTATACTCTTTTCAAAACAAGGTTTTTAATAAGCTATTGCAACATGTAAACTAGCCATGATTCCGATACTCTCATAAAACCTCTGTACTCGCCAGCATTTCTTTGCTGACTTTGTTTTTACATATGTTTCAGGTGATGTTGCTTGATGTTGATTGCTAGGATGCGTGAGTCACATAGGATCTGGACGAGGCCTTAGTGACATAATAATAGTGATAGTCGAAATGTAACTTATTTGTTTTATGTTAAGACAATGGAAATTACTTAATGAATAAATAAAACGAAACTCTTTTTATATCCATGGTTGTGAAACGATAATTCTGTTACAACACTCCCCGACGTTTCCACCACGATTTGTTGTTTTACGTGGTCGGGGTGTGACAGAAGAGTTGGTATCAGAGCCAATGGTTATAGGGAATTAGGTTATTAGTAATGCTTTGACCTAGACTATAACTTTCTAGGACCCTAACGCAAGTTTTCTGCGTTTAGATTTTTAAAAACAAAACAGTCACCTACCCTTAGGTGATAACCACAATGAGAACACAAATTTTGAATCTGCTTCGAAAATTAATCATCCGTTCTAGGATGATTGATTACTAGGTTTTGAACCCTTCCAGTTTGACTCATTTTTGGCTTAGTGCCTTCTGAGTTTTCAAAATCTCGTCAAAGTTTGGGTCTAAATAATGTGAACACGTGCAAACTGGAAGAGTGAATGCCTGTACCCTGAGTTTTCTGTCTAAGGCTAGAGTGTTCGTACAAATCCACATAATCGGACCAGTCACTCTTACCTGGGAACTCTTGGGGTGAGTTTTCACTTATAGGCGAGCATGTCTTCGCGATACATTATTTTGACTCATTTACTTTGATTAGTCACCGCGTGTCATTTAATTGTTCGAGGTAACGAACAAATGATCGCCTTCCTTGTGTTTTGTCGATACCTCTTTTGTTTTTTCTAATTATTAACCTCACTCGTTTCTCATATTTCCTTTTAGACAATGCCTCATCGACATGATGCACAATCTTTTACTGCTGAAGAAGTCGCACCCCTTTTCTCTCAGCAAATGGCTGCTGTGCTTCCAGGCGTTGTAACCCAAATCCACGAGTTATACAACAACAATAATAACAACAACAATGCACAATGTAATTTCAAGAATTTCAATTCTGCTAAGCCGCTAAAGTTTTCTGGGTCGCAAGGAACAACTGCGCTCCTGCAGTGGTTCAAGAGTATAGAGAGCACATTCAGACATGTGCAATGTCCGAATGGGCGTAAGGTTGAATTTGCATCAAGTGTGTTTGAGAAGCATGCTCTTACGTGGTGGAACGGAGTGATGCGTGATAGGGGTGCCGAAATGGCATTGGCACAGACATGGGATGAGCTTCGAGCTCTCATGATGAAAGAGTTTTGTCCCCATCACGAAATTCGAGCTTTGGAACGAGAGTTTGACGATTTAAAGCAAGATGGGGGTGAACATCGTGTGTATACGGATCGTTTTGAAGAACTCAGTCTGTTGTGTCCCACTATGGTTACCCCTCTGGAGAAAGCAATCGAGAGATATATCGATGGTTTACCCGATTCCATACAGGATATTGTGACTGGCATTAATCCTACTACTGTTCGTCACGCGATCGAGTTGTCGGCTACCCTGACTGAGTCGCAAGTCAGGAAGGGTAAACTTACCTGCAAGGGTGATAAGAAGAAGTTGACCGAATCTGTCAAGGAAAAGGGTAAGGGTAAGGGTAAGAAGCAGGGTGAGTCTTCCAAAAAGTCAAGGAAGCGCAAGGCTTCCCAGAACTTTGCTGTTACTGCTCAGAACCCTCAGAACCCACCAGCTCAACCTCCTATGAAGAAAGTGTATGCTGGTACCGCACTTCACTGTGCTCGCTGCAACGGTCATCATGTTGCACTACAAGCTTGTAAGCAATGCACAACGTGTGGTAAGCTTGGGCATCTGGCCAACATCTATCGTTTGGGTCTGAATCAAGTTGCCCAGGTTCAAGCTCCAGTTCAAGGGAATGCTGCTAGATTCCCACCAGGTTCATGTTTCAATTGTGGAGAGTTTGGTCACTTCCGCAACAACTGTCCGAGGTTGGTGATTGCAAATGCGAATCCGAACGTGAATGTCAACGCGAATGTGAATCCCGCTCGTGGACGAGCGTACAACTTGAATGCCAACGAAGCAAGGGCTGACAACGAGGTTGTCAATGATACGTTTCTTGTTAACAATCGACCTGCATCTATTCTTTTTTATTCTGGTGCCGATAGAAGTTTTGTTTCGTTATCTTTTGAGCCTTTACTTGCGATACCTAGAACTAAACTGAGGAAACCCTTATCTGGTGAAGTTGCTACTGGTAAACCTCTTGTTCTCGATTCTGTTATTCATGGTTGTCAGTTAAACCTTGATAACCATCTTTTTCCTATTGACCTCACGCCGATGCAACTTGGGAGTTTCGATATTATCATGGGGATGGATTGGTTAACCTAACACCATGCTGAGGTGGTTTGTTTCGATAAGATTGTTCGTATTCCTCTTCCGTCTGGCGATGTTCTGGAAGTTCGAGGCGAGAAACCATCTGGTGGCTTGAAGCTTATGTCGTGTACAAAGGCCCAAAGTTATTTACGAAAAGGATATGTTGCTTTTCTGGCACATGTCACCGAGGAAAAAGGCAAGAGCAAGAGTATTCAGGATATTCTGATTGTTCAGGATTATCCAGAGGTGTTTCCTGATGAACTGCCTGGTTTGCCTCCAGTTCGTCAAGTTGAGTTTCATATTGACCTTGTACCCAATGCCAACCCGATTGCGAAAGCACCTTATCGTCTTGCGCCGTATGAGATGCAAGAGTTATCGAAACAGCTTCAAGAGTTATCTGATAAAGGATTCATCAGTCCGAGCTTTTCTCCTTGGGGAGCTCCTGTCCTCTTTGTGAAAAAGAAAGATGGATCTTTTCGAATGTGTATTGATTATCGTGAGCTTAATAAGCTTACCATCAAGAATCGATATCCCCTACCTCGAATTGATGATCTCTTCGACCAGCTGTAAGGTGCTTCATGCTTTTCCAAGATCGATCTGCGATCTGGATATCATCAACTTCGTGTTCTCGAAGAAGATATTCCCAAAACTGCTTTTCGTACAAGATATGGGCATTACGAGTTCATTGTCATGCCTTTTGGTTTGACAAATGCCCCAGCTATCTTTATGGACTTAATGAATAGGGTCTGTAAACCTTATTTAGACAAGTTCATCATTGTGTTCATCGACGATATTCTCATTTATTCAAAGTCTCGAGCCGAGCACGAGCAACACCTTCGCTTAACATTGGAACTCCTTAAGAAGGAACAACTTTTTGCTAAATTCTCCAAGTGTGAATTTTGGCTTAAAGAAGTTCAGTTCTTGGGTCATATAGTCAACGAGCAGGGTATTCATGTGGATCCATCCAAGATTGTTGCTATTAAGGACTGGAATACGCCGACAACACCTACAGAGATTCGATCTTTTCTTGGTCTTGCTGGTTATTATCGTCGATTCATTTCTAATTTCTCGAAGATCGCGGTTCCACTCACTGCTTTGACTCAGAAGAATAAGCCTTTTGAGTGGGGACCCAAGCAAGAAGAAGCGTTCCAATTGCTGAAACAGAAGCTTTGTGACGCTCCTGTTCTATCGTTGCCCGAAGGAAACGATGATTTCGTTGTCTACTGTGACACATCTAATTTAGGCCTTGGTTGTGTTCTTATGCAACGAGGTAAAGTTATAGCTTATGCGTCTAGACAGTTGAAAGTTCATGAGAAGAACTATACGACTCATGATCTTGAGTTAGGAGCTGTGGTTTTCGCGCTTAAAATCTGGAGACATTATGTTTACGGCACAAAGTGTGTGGTTTTCACAGACCACAAAAGTCTCCAGCATATTCTAAATCAGAAGGAGCTGAACATGAGGCAACAACGTTGGGTTGAGCTCTTAAGTGATTATGATTGCGAGATTCACTACCATCCTGGTAAGGCGAATATCATAGCTGATGCGCTTACTCGAAAAGAGCGAGTCAAGCTTCATTCTATTTAGACTTTAACTGATATTTAATCTCGTGTCCTTCAAGCTCAATGATCTTGTGTGATCAAAGGCTTATTGAAAAATGAGCTACCGCTACAAGTTGAGCTTAAACTTGAAAGGAAAGACGATGGTTTGCTTTATTTCAAGGATCGTTTGTGGATTCCGAAACAAGACGATCTTCGCACCTTGGTAATGGATGAATCTCATAAATCTCGATATTCTATCCATCCTGGTGCTAATAAAATGTACAAGGATCTTCGTACTCAGTATTGGTGGCCTGGTATGAAAAAGGATGTTGCCTTGTATGTATCAAAATGCCTAACTTATCTCAAAGTCAAGGCTGAACATCAACGACCTTCTGGTTTGCTTGTACAACCAGAGATACCGGTTTGGAAGTGGGAGAACATTGCAATGGATCTCATCCCTAAGTTACCGCGTACGTCTAAAGGTCATGATGCTATTTGGGTTGTTATCGATCGATTAACGAAATCAGCTCATTTTATTCCAATTCGTGAGGATTTATCTGCTGATAAACTTGCAAAGATTTATGTTAATGAGATTGTATCACGACATGGTGTTCCTTTGGATATCATTTCTGATCGTGATGCTCGGTTTTCATCTCATTTTTTGGAAGACCATGCAATCTGCTTTGGGAACCCAACTAAATCTAAGCACTGCTTATCATCCCCAAACAGATGGTCAATCTGAGAGGACGATTCAAACTTTGGAGGATATGCTTAGAGCATGCGTGATAGACTTTGGTGGTAATTGGGATTCTCATCTTCCATTGATCGAGTTCTCTTACAAAAATAGTTATCATGCTAGTATTAATATGGCACCATTCGAAGCTCTCTACGGTCGAAAATGTCGTTCACCTGTCTGTTGGAATGAAATTCGTGAAGCTCAGCTTACTGGACCTGAGCTCATTCTAGAAACAACAGACAAAATCAAGAAAATCCGTGATAATCTTGTGACAGCTCGAAGCCGTCAAAAGAGTTATGCGGATATGCGACGCAAGCCCTTAGAATTTTAAGTCGGAGACCGTGTCCTACTCAAGGTGTCACCTTGGAAGGGAGTGGTGAGATTTGGAAAGAAAGGAAAACTTGCACCACGATATGTTGGACCATTTAAGATTGTGGAAAGGATTTGGAAGGTTGCCTATCGACTAGAGCTACCTCCAGAGCTTGGAAATATTCATCCGACTTTTCACGTGTCCAATTTGCGAAAGTGTTTAGCTGACGCTGATCTTCACATTCCACTCGACGAGATTCGAATCGATGAAACGATGCACTTTGTCGAGAAACCTGTGGAGATAGTGAACCGTACATTCAAACAGTTGAAGAACAAACGGATTCGATTGGTCAAAGTTTGCTGGGAATCCAAATGTGGCCCAGAGTTTACTTGGGAATGTGAGGACCAGATGAAGACGAAATATCCGCATTTGTTTTCACAAGTTTCCTCTAAATAAAATTTCGGGACGAAATTTCCTATAGTAGGGGAGACGGTGACAACTGTGTTCTGTAATCGATGTACAATGTAAAAAAATGTTGATTATCAATAAAACAATGTGCTTTGGTGTTATTATATGTGTTTTGGTGTTATTATGTGTGTATTTGTGTTTGATGATTTTACGATTTGATTCGATTCCGATTTCAAGCTTTAAATCGCTTTCTGGAAGGTTATACGCAAACTGGTGCGTAAACGCAGTCAGTTTAACGCAACAAACACCCTGGAATAGTGACATAGGCTTAACATACCTTAAATAACCTCCACATGAACTAGAAATAAGCTTTGGATGGTTTGGTGTGTTGAAATCAAGTTTGTTCGATCGCAGGGACTATTTATGTCAAACTGTGAAACTATATCGATTTATATAGTAACGAACATTCCGGAATTTGATCATAAGTTAAACATACCCTAAATAACCTTTACATAGCTTAGAAATGGGCTTTGAGGGGTTCGGTATGCTAAAATAAACTTTATTGATCATAGGGACTAAAAGCGTCAAAAAGTGCACAAGTTTGCATTTTCGCGCATATCTTTCGTTCTGAATACATCCGGACATCCAAAAATTTATGTAAACATTAAAATATTTTATTTTAGTGTTTGGCATAATAAAAATCCATTCGTCGCTTAATTTGGATCGTTTTTGCGTTCATTACGACTTCCGTCGTAATTAACCGAACAACGCAACCGTACGACCAAACGAACCGACATCCGAAATATTTTTGAGCATGTTTCAAGTCCGCTATGTTTAGGCATCATTTTAGTCCCTTAAAATTGGCTTAACGAGCCTAAAAAGTGTCAGAAATGAGCTTAAACCATTGCAGGGACCAATTCTGTAATTTCTGAAACTGTTACTATCAGCCTGGGAGGTCGCGGGCCGCGTAAGCCTGCTGTGGCTCGTATGCGGGGCACGAGCGACCCCCAGATCTGCACAGAATGTTTTTATCAGCTGTTCCAGCTGTTGAACACTCTTGTACATAGAATTTTCGAATCTATGGGCTCCTATGGGTTTGTAAATCAGTGGGCATGAGGTGTACGGCTGAGATTAAAGCATGTTTCCCGATAAACGATCCTAACGGTTCTAGTTTTCCTATAAATACCCCCCACTTCATTTGCTCAAACCCCCTTGATTTTCGGAGATTTCTCTAAGTTGAAATGTTAACCACTTCATACCTGAGAATACTTGGGAAATCAAACTTGCGGGGACCCGTTGTAAGTATTCCTTCGTTCTTTTTATGCGTTTTTAGCTTAAAAGTCAAACTGCGTTTGACTTTCTACATTGACCAGTTTATGTTCAATGCGAAGTTCGTTTGAACTTCATAACGTGAGCGTAATCACGATGGTTATAGTCCCTAGTGACTATACCTACTGATTACCACGTTATCTAGGCTCAGTGACGAGTCGTAGTTTCGGCCAAAATGCGCATTCTCGCGTATTTTGTAACCAAACTACTTTTGGGTATCAAAACCGTTTGTTTTGATACCAAACCTGTTTTCTAACTTAACTAAACATGTTTTAGCATGTTTAGCTCGTCACTTTTAGTTAGTGCTTGTGTAGAGTCGTAAGTCAAGCGGTCTAAACAACCGCTTAGACTTTCGAACTCGACCCGTTTGGTCGATCATTAGGATCCGACCAAACATGTTTAGTGACCATAGTTGCATAGGGAATAACCTTCCAAAGTTATACCTTATGGTCACTTAGGTTTAATTAGTTGTATGAAAGGTAGTTTATATGCCTTAGGTAAATGACCAAAATACCCTTTTCATGCATAATTGGTAATTAAGCATATGTAACATAAACTTTTGTCAAGTAACTGATTATGTAACATAATTAAACATGTTTAGGCATATAATACTTGTCATAGGACTAGTTAGACGTCTCGAACGCGCTTTGCGCGAACGAGGCGTTAAAGTAGCGTTAAGGTACCTTAATGGGTCGCGATGGGTCGAAAGCACTTAGGTTAGGTTCCGATTTAGGATGTAGGCTTTGTTAAACCATATCACATGAGTTGCAACACTCATTTGGTTTACAAGACTTCATTCTATCCGATCTTCCGATTTAGGCGTCTATTGTTTGACTAGTGATTCGATTACTAGGTGCTGCTTGATTTCTCTGGTTTACTTGAGTTTGTTGAAGTTCTATTGATTGAGGCTACTTTGCACATCAAGTGAGTACATAGTTCCCCTATTTTACTGTTTTCAATTGTTTTGGGGTGATTCATATGTATCAAAACGATTTTCGATATTATAACGATGATTTCAAAAACGATTAAGATGGTTTATACTAAACTAATAACGATTTCGATAATGTTAACGAACTTGTTGGTTGTAGTTACATAACGAATGATATTCATTAATTTTGGCCGAACCGACCAGTATTAGGTTATGGTACCATAGGATCTGACAAATCCCGTTATCGTACTGCACCCATGGTTATGTGTGGGGGTTTTGGGTAACGACTGAATCTGTGATTGTTAACTTAACCTTTGGTGGTTTGTTAATGCGAGAAGCGAGAAACGAGATAGTCGAGTCACGAAGGTTTGAATGTTATTATCGAGACGACCAAAAATAGTTTTCACAATTAAAACGAGGATGATTTAAACGAGTTAACGATTTGGAAACGATTTGAACGAGTTAACGATTTGGAAATGATTTGAACAAGATTAAACGAGTTGTATAAATGATTGGTTTTTGGTTAAGTGTTTAGATAACGGGACGGGTGTAATGTGATGAAGACATGGTAGATACGCCGCTGGTACTTCTTATATATAAGTGTTTTCAACATATTACATACCGTGACGTTATTTAGTTCACTTGGGTAAACGATTTTGAAACGTTGTCACATAACGATGTTTTCGAAAGGATATAAACCATACAAGATTTATTAAATGAGTTAATACGAAATGTTTTACAATTTGGTTTACTAAAACAAATGTTTTTGGGTTTAGAATCATGGCTACGAGGTTTTATAAATTATAACCCGCTTGATTTGAGTTGGTTAATTTCGTTGCAATATTATACTCTTTTCAAAACAAGGTTTTTAATAAGCTATTGCAACATGTAAACTAGCCATGGTTCCGATACTCTCATAAAACCTATGTACTCGCCAGCATTTCTTTGCTGACTTTGTTTTTACATATGTTTCAGGTGATGTTGCTTGATGTTGATTGCTAGGATGCATGAGTCACATAGGATCTAGACGAGGCCTTAGTGACATAATAACAGTGATAGTCGAAATGTAACTTGTTTGTTTTATGTTAAGACAATGGAAATTACTTAATGAATAAATAAAACGAAACTCTTTTTGTATCCATGGTTGTGAAACGATAATTCTGTTACAACACTCCCTGACGTTTCCGCCACGATTTGTTGTTTTACGTGGTCGGGGTGTGACAAAAGGAAATGGGATTAGTAGTGGATACAGACAATGGCCGAAGACTGAGGGGTCTGAATGGAGAGATATGGGATCCATTACCACCATAGGACGAAGACATCGAGATGCATGAAGAAGAACAACATGCACTAGGACCACCACCAGGACACCAGCACGAGCAGCCACAGCATGAGCAACCCCAACACCAGTATGAATATCCGCCACAGCAGAACTGGCCTCCAGGTATCCCTTCCTATCCAGAGTTATACCAGCAGTTTCAACACATGCAGGTGACTCAGGACACTAGGAGAGCCACTCAGGATACTATGCGAGCGACTCAGGACACTATGAGGGAGGAGATGTATGCAAGCTTTCTTATATCTTCGGAGGGCTACAGAACGCCTATCCTAGCTACTTCAGAGAGCCTCCACAGTTTCCATTTGGAAACCCAGGTAACTACGGGGCGGGTTCATCTAGAACACGCCACCACGATGATGATGATGATGAGGAGTAGGAGGAGGTGGAGCGGACCGTTCAGAAAAACTGGTGTATTATCGTAGTTTATCTTTGTTTTTATTCAGTACTTTATTTTATTTGGGTTTTTAAAACTTTATGTCTGTTTTTCAAAATATTTAAGTAGTGTGTTTGTTTTGTTTGAATAATGGATTTGGTTTGGTTATCTAACATTTTAATCAATGGCATTGTTTTAGCAAGTGACATACTTGGCAGACTTGCAAAGAATGCACACAAAGTTGGGAAGACTTCAATTAAATGTCTACTCAAAGGAGTCAACTTCAACTCTGAGGGAGTACCTCTTTCCCTTTTCACATTATTAGTTTAGCTCTTCATAATTGCTTAACTAATATGTATTTCACATTGGGGACAATGTGAAGTTCAAGTGTGGGGAGGGGTTTAAAAGGTTTTAAACTTTGTTTGTCCTTAATTGTTCTCATTTCTGTACATATTTTTTAGAAAATAAAACAAAAATGGTCACTTATGTTCTTTAAAAAGTATCAAATTTGATAAAAAAACGACAAGCTAAATTGATTTTTGAAAAAGATAACAAAAAGCGTGATAAAACAAAAGAAAGACTTGCATATTTATATTTACATTTATACCCATTCCTTCCATTTACGTGAGCATATGTTTGAGCCTTTACTGCTTTCTTGACAATGCTTCTTTGTTTTTGCGGAAAAAGAGAGAGCTGGATGTTTCAGGTAATTTAGAACTTGTCATTTGTATACTTTTCAAAATCATAAATATGTGAAATTGCATAAAAATGATCGAAGCACTTAGGATACCCTTTCGTTAGCCATTTTCTTTGTTTATATCCAGCGCCCAACTTTATCCATTAGTTCTCCATGTTGAGCCTATTTTCTGTATTTTTCAAAATTTTACCCAAATATTAAGCCTACTTAACCAAATATAACTTTTCATATTTACCATTTTTATTAAAAGTCGGCCTTGGCTATCTAGATTGGTGTAAATCTTAGTACTTTTTCAAAAAAAAAAAAAAAAACGGTGTGTTGAAACTCTCTAAGGATTATGGAAAATAGTTAAAGAAGAAAATAGAGAGTAGAAGTGTAAAAAAAGAATAAATTCTGAACACATACACAAATAGCTTAGCAACGTGTTCAGAATCCTAGAAAATAAATCGCCGAGTTTTAACCTTTTAGCCACCTTCAAATATCCATTCCATACCCTTAACCATAGCCTATCATTACAACCCATCAAAGACCACTTGATTTAGGTATTTCACATATTAATCGGTGGAGATTAGATCTTTTGACAAGTTTATGATATTGCATGATTCATTGACTAGGCATCGAGTGTTTTACATACACATTATATGTATGATTCAGAAATATAAACGAGTGAGTGTGAACATTGTGAGAAATGTAAAGATTTTCATGCTAAGTCAATCGGATGTAGAATCATTGCTTTATGGTTATCTTTTCATGCATCCAAATAAGCTTGTTTGTCTTAAATCTTTAATGATGACCTTTTGAAAACCAATTTGACCACCAAATTAGTAACTTTGTAAATATTCAGATTTGATTCCTTGTTTTATTTTAAGTTTGCTTGAGGACAAGCAAAGTTCAAGTGTGGGGATGTTTGATATACGTTAAATTATACATGTTTTTATCCCACAAAACACTTCTGTTTTAAGCGTTTTTGACCGAAACCACGACGTTTAGGTACCAAATCCAGTACTTTTATACTTTCAGGTCTTAAACGGAGTACAAAAGAAAAATCTGATGAAAACGGACAATTTTTGATGCAAATCAGATAAAAATAGCAAAAATCTGATGACTTCCAGATACTGCATGACCGTGCCATCCAATTGCACGACCGTGCCAGATGTCCGAACTCGGAATCACTGCCAATGCGACTGATGGTGCCGATGTTTTCCCGGAACGCACTACCGTGCGATCCACCGCATGACCATGCACCACCTGGACCATTCTGATCACAATTCTGATGACCTCGCACTACCGTGCGACCAGTGGCACGATCATGCCATTTTGGTGACCAAGACAACTTGTCCACTTGTCTAACCCCGAATCGGAGAAATGATGTCACCCGACAAGTGCCAGTGCACGACCGTGCGACCCAACTGCACGGCAATGCCAAACTGAATTTTCCCTATAAATAGAGCCATTCACTACTGGTTTCAATGTTGGGTTTTTCTCCATGTTTCTAGGCGATTTCTGGGTTCCGAAGCAGTCCTGATCAGACCACTTTGAAACTTCAAGACCGAATGGAAGCATAACCAATCCAACCCATCAATTTCTTGCTTGTTTATGGTTCGATTCCTTGTTCTTATACATGTATTCTGATCGTTATTCAAGTATTGAGCTGATGTTAGTTTTTGTTTAATATAGTATTGTGTAATAGTAGTAATGAACTTGTTTCTTGAATAATCTTTATGTTGTAATCTTGTTTGTATGAATCTTTAGTACTTTTTCATGTTTGAATCTTCATGATTATATAATGAATGTTTCATTGATGTTAAGTTCTTGATTATGTTTGATTGTCTTGGATAATGAATCTGTGGTTAGTGGGATGGTAACTATTTCTTGATTAATCACTTGTTTGTACACTTGTTTACACCATGAGACTCGAGAGGGGTATTGTTTTTATCTAAGATATATCGAATTTTGATTGAGAATGCTTTCTTGCACGTAAGGGCTCTAACGAATTATATGGCGTTGTTACATGTTCTTGACGCGGTTTAAGATCTTTGTTTAGTTGTTTTGGTCTGAAATTGCTAACATGGTAGATTTGTGCTCAAGACTTGTAAGATGAAATACTTTGTTATATAGTCTACTTAAATGCTTATCCTCTTGGTTGTATTGTGACCATCGGTATTGCTTTCTTTGATAAGTGAGGTTAGAAACCTCCTAGCGAATGACTAATCTATCTTTAAAGGTTCACATGAATACATATCAATAGCTCGCTAAAGAATGATTTTAGGTGGTTAACGTGTGTTTATCGTGTTACCTTTCCGAAGAAGCATCATCTTAGAAAACTCCTAGCGGATGACTAACTGTCTTGAAATTGGAAAATTGATAAAGTGCTTTTGTGACATATCTGATGTAGATAACATGTTTAGGTTGTTTGTGAAACAAGATATTATTTATTTTTCATATTTGGAGTCTATTATGCTATAAATATAGTTTTAGATAACTTAGTTAAACAATCTTTCACTTATCCTTTATTCTGGTAATCTAATGACAAAGATTTAGTACTTAATAACGCCCGTGTTCCATGGATCGATATCTGGTTCTTACCAATACTTTTCTACATACATGACGGGATACACTTGTCCTTTGTTTTGTGTGTTTTAATGTTAAGGTATAAACCAATTTTATAAATATTCAAACCTAATTTGTGTGTAAAGTTCATTATATAAATATGTATAGTCACACACACGTCACATACCATAACTGTTGACAGCTGGTTTCCAATCCCAAGTGTGCGATGCCTCTGATGTATTATAAATACCTATCTTGTCCTAACCCTAGAAAACCTTTTGCCAAATCATTCCCTGCAGCCGCCTTTCTCTCCTTCTCTCTCTCCTCCTGATTTCGAAATCTTTCCTAAATCAGCAAACACATTCCCTCTCTCATCATTTCAAGAATCAAGACAATCATCAAGGCTTCATCATTTTTTTGAAAATCCTTTCCTTACTCGCACACTCCCTTGTTTGTACACTTTAAGGTTAGTAGACATTAGTGTTTTAATGTTGTGATTCATCTTATGTTCTTGACATAATGTTTCTCTTGTTTGTTATCAAAATGAATGAATATTGTCTGAGTGTTCTTCTTGCGTGATCCAGCTGTGATGCTCTTCGGATCTGATTTTTGTTATATTTAAGATGCTATGAATGTTAAGGTGTTAAGAATCATGTTGCTATGATGATTGAATGGAACCGTACAACTGTTTGATTGAATATATATATATATATATATATGGTCTCACTGTTTTGAAATGGTAAATTGATGAAGTGTTGTAATGTGATTGTATGAAATATATAGATTTTGATAGATGAACTAGGGTTTATGTGGTTAAAAGAGATAAAAATTGGTGCGTGTTAAGATCTCGTGTGCTTAATGATTCATAGAATGATTAGATGATTTTGGTTTAACGAAATGATTAGGAAAGATTGGGTGCGAACCACTGTTTGATTGATTGGATGAAATGTGATTTCTAGTCCAAAGTTGATTATTAAAATTTGGCTGAAATGGTGTGATGATAGATAGATTTTGATGCATGATTTAACTAGGACTTAAGTTGAATGAGTTAATTGTTTGATCTGAAAAGGTGAACTTTACAACTGTTTGATTGATTTTGATCACACACTTAAAAGCGTAGAACCCAGGTTGCACAACGTACAAATATTTACTGCAATTCGCACACCCAGAAGTCATACAATCCTGAAGTGTACAACTCTTAGTGCCATTTGTACAATGCAACCCAGCTGAGTCGCACACTCAGCGGGTCGTACACCTGGTACGTACAATCTTTGATGCAAAGTGTACATGGGAGGACTGCAAGACCGCACACTGAATCGCACACTTTGGAAATGTTCAACTCTTGTTGCATAGAGTACAAACCGGCAGTGAAGGTCGCACACCCTACCCATCCGCACAATCCTCTTGTACAAGCCAACAAACACATAGTACAACCTTTCCATGCATGACCGCACACTTGTTAAGAAGGCCGCACACCCTAGTGCAGGTCGCACACTTAACAGGTGGGCCGCACAATCAGTTATTTGGGCCGAGTAATTCATAGTTGGACCTATTCAAACATGCCACACACTACAAGGCCCAAATCCTTAATTTTGATCGCACATTACTACTGTTTGCACTTGTACCTGACCAACTGTTACTGTTATGATTGCCATGTTTATATGTTTAGTGAAATGACACAATAATACATGTACACTACTTGTTTAATACTTATATGAAATGCGTTAATTATTTTATATACAATCCTAATAAAAGGTAACCTTAATAGGACAAGGTTAACCAAGTTAGGATAAACAATCTATCTAACCGAACAATCAAAGGTGAGTTCACACTATCACTTAAAAGCATGTATTCTCGGTGGATTGGGAACCTAATATTTCGGGGGCACGAAATAGTTATTTAAATACTCATAAATCATGTTCTAGTGTACTAAACGACACTTTATCATGAAGTCCCAAACTCTTATACCAATTAGTCGCCGTTTTGGCGAACGAGGTATTAGTTGATAGCGCTGTTAGGCTTGACAACCTCACACCGTACCGAGGGGGCGGGTGTGAACTAGTATGGTGTCACACCCTGGCTTTGCGGAAGCGTGGTTAATTTGGTGTGACTTCTTAATACCATAGCTTAACCATAACAAAGCTGTATGAAATAAAAACCATGCAAGATCATCCATTCGATTAAGTTTTGAAAACCAAATACAGTAACATTGTTTTAACGGAAACATGTTCTAATGACATTGTTCAATAAACACAAATAATAACATGACATAAACACAGTTTAAGGACTGTGACTTGTCCAGGAAAGAGTCACATTCCCCAAACCCAGATGACCTCATGACTAGTGCAGCGGAAAACGTTCCATACCGTGCCAGATCCGTTAATTTCCTGAAATACATGTAAGTTGAAAAATCAACAATAATGTTGAGCGAGTTCATGTGTAAGTGAGTAAGTAAACCTTTGTGAGTATAAAAATAGTCTTGGTATGTAGCAAATAAGGGAATTGAGATCACCAATGGTTTGCAAGGCCACTGATATATGTGAAGTGCAAATAGGGAGACTCAAACCTAGCAGATTTCGCCACGGCATTAGTATGTGGACAAAGTCACCCCAAGGTCCGTTTCTAGTTTGGCCTGGGGCTGGGCTCGCTACACCCAGATAGATCTACCGCTCCTGTCCCTCGGTCCCGGTATGAGGACTAATGGCCTCATATTGCTCCTACCCACTCACATGATCTAAGTAGTAAACCTCCTTACGCTAACCATACTGTGTATAAAGTACTTGTAATCAAAGTAACATGTATTTCACCCCCACAGTTAAGAAAACTGAAAACAGTTAGAGAAAAGGGGGACATGAACTCACAGTGAAGCGTCTCTACCAAGTATCTCCTGCTCACGCAGCTGTGCGACGACCTACAGGTGCTAATTTCTATTAGACGGACGGCCGTGCCTTAGCTTTATAGTTTAAGTCTTTGGGAAATAGTTAGACAACTATTTCGTGTTTATATTCTGTGTATACTTGGTAGTTAATCTCCTTCCCAAGGATGGGGGATTCAATACATGTGCGTTCATAAATATTTCCGTAAGTGCGTAAGTTACGTTTTAACAATCGAGTGGTAATGTAATTACCGGTGTAACTTATATATTTATGGTGAAAGCGTTCGCATCACTTTGGGATCGTTAATGTTCGTAAATATTATTTTTACACTAAAAATAATATCTATGTATTTTCACAAAATAATCATAAACAGTGTGCGAAAATATATATTTATCGCGTTAAATTTTGTGAAAATCCCACCTCCGAATATTTAGTAAATAAAGTCATGGCGAAATTTATGTTTCGAAAACAGGTCAAAAATAATTCTAACACTTGTAGTGTAAATAGTTCTAAGTGTTAGGTTTTTAGAAAAATTTCGCCAGAGTTTCCTCTGTAACTGGAGGTGGCCACGCTTTCAAGCGTATCATTTTCTTTAACAAATCAACTCAACAATTTTCTCAACGTCATCAAACGATATTTCAACCTTTTAACTAGTCAAAATATACAAATTGCATATATTACATGAACTTGTAGTTTTGCCGAAAATATGAGGTAAATCTCGTTACCTTTAGTGGATCTTTATATAAATAAGTCCGGTTTCGTAAAAGTCTTGTTTTTAGAGAAGTTCCGTCTTTACCACTTCTTGTCTATTTTTACAAAGATAGTTATTTTGTTGAAACTCGTGTTACACAAGTGTTTACACACTTGTGTGTTCTAAATCTCGTTCTTGTTATTGTGAGATCCGTCTTTTAGAAAACATGATTTCTTTAACGCTTGGTCCTTTGAAAATACCACTTGCAGATACGTAGATCTGCTAGTTTTAAACACTATTTAGCAAGTAAAAATACTTTTACACAAGTTCATGTTTCATGTGTGGTAGAGTTTCACCTTTTAACCCTTGTATTATTCAAAACAAGCTTATGTTAAGATCCATGATCTTACCAAACCGGGTTAAACGATGATCCGAGCTACCACAACATAGATCGGGTCTAAATAATCACAACTTTCAATAACTACAACATTTACACAACTTATGTGCTATTAACCACCATTTTTAGTGTTTTAAGTAAACTTTAAAGCATCTTCTTGCAAGATTCCGAGTTTTAACCGATAAAAATCCTTTTAACCACTTTAGATTAGTTAAAGAGAGTGTTTTAAGCATTATACCCTAGCTCGAGGCTAGGGAAGAATCTTGACGAAAATGTCGTGGATAAAAGCTAAAGAAAGAGGTCCTTCGCGTTCCGCTTGCTCCAAGCTTCCTAATACGAGACCCTTGATGCTTGAATGACCTTGGAATGGGATGAACCAACTCGAAAATGGATGTATGTGGGGAGGGGGGTTCGGCCGAGAGCTCTAGAGGGCAAGAGAGGAGAGAGTTGTTGTTGTGTTGAGTTGGAAGGATTATGTTGTGTTTAGCTTAGATCTTATAGGCAAAACATAAGTGTATTATCCAATGGTTCTTGTGTCAAGTAGATATTAGGCAAGATTAGATTAAGCAAATCTATCAAGTACAAAACATGTCCCCTAGGGGACGGTTTCGGTTGGGGGGGGGGGGTACCTTGGTCCGATTCTAACTATTAGTTAGGGTAAAGGTTAGGTTAAGTAGGTTAGTTAAGTGTTTAACTTGGTTAGTTATGTTTAGTGAGATACAATGGGTGTTAGGGTATACGGGGACCCTAACTGGCTCAGAAAAAGAGTAATAATGAAAATAACAATATTTTCATGTTTCGGGTAACGCCCGGTTGCTCGGTTGGATAGTAATCCGTTAAAACGCTTAATAAAGCTTTAAAGTGTCGTTATTACTCTCTTTAGTGACACAGCTTATTCCTGACACTTTGAAAAGTGTCTAGTGTTATTTTTCTCATATTTTTGCACTTTATTAGTTAGCTAAAAGCTGAATTATTTTGTAAAGTGCTGAGTTTTGTACTTAGAGTACGTTTTAGGCACATCCAGTCATAGTGACTTATCCCTAGAGACGCAGTTCCACAACCCTTATATCCCTACACTCACCACTAGTGTAGCAAAACATTTCAGGCTCTTACAGGCCTTAGAGGCAGTGTTTGCCTGATGCTGGCTTTATCAGCATGTTCAATAGGTTATCCGTGTATTGTGCTACTGTGCTTTTGTGCATCATGGTTGTCACTAGGGTTCAACATGTAAATAGTGTAGTGACGATAAGTAAAGTATGATGCAAGTACGTATATGTATCAGATATCAAGTAGCAGTTCATCAGCTAGTTCAAACAAGCACAATAATTAAGCAGTAATTAGTTATTAATTAAGTCGTACGGATACCTGGTTTAGTGCGGGTTGTCACATTCTCCCCCCGTTAAATAAATTTCGTCCCGAAATTTAAGTTCTGCTTGTAGATGCAGGGTTCTTAGGAAAAAGGTGGGGGTATTTCTCTTTCATCCGGTCCTCACGTTCCCAGGTGTATTCAGGACCATGTCTGGCATTCCAACGAACTTTGACGAGCTTGACACTGCTCCGGCGGGTCTTGTTAACTTTCCAATCTGTGACCTCAACAGGTTCTTCAACGAAGTGGAGCGTGTCGTCAACATGAATCTCGTCGGTGGGAATGGCAACGGTGACTTGAGTTGGACTTTTCTTTAGATTGGATACATGAAATGTATCGTGAACACCATTCAGTTCAGCAGGTAGGTCCAACTTGTATGCTACTAGTCCTATTCTTTCCAGAATTCTGAAAGGACCAATGTAGCGCGGATTTAACTTCCCACGCTTTCCGAAGCGTGCCACACCCTTCCAGGGTGAAACCTTCAATAACACCATTTCTCCAACTTGGAAATCCACATGTTTCCGGTTTGGATCCGCATAGGCCTTCTGTCTGTGGCGAGCTGCTTCGATGCGTTTAAGAATCTGCGCGATCTTGTCGGTCGTCTCTTGGACGATTTCGGGACCAGCGAGTTGCCTATCACCTGCGTCAGCCCAACATAGAGGTGATCGGCACTTGCGTCCGTAAAGGGCTTCGAATGGCGCGACACCAATACTGGTGTGGTAGCTATTGTTGTATGAAAATTCGACCAAAGGTAAATGTTTATCCCAGCTACCGCCCAAATCCATAACACACGCCCTCAGCATGTCTTCCAAAGTTTGTATCGTTCGCTCGCTCTGGCCGTCAGTTTGCGGATGAAACGCAGTGCTCAGATTCAATTGGGATCCAAACGCTTCTTGGAAGGATTGCCATATCCTTGACACAAACCTTCCGTCTCTATCAGAGATGATCGAGAGAGGTACACCATGGCGTGCGACGATCTCTCTCATATAAATTTCCGCAAGTTTACTAGTACTGTCTTTCTCTTTGATTGGCAGAAAGTGTGCGGACTTTGTTAGGCGGTCAACTATCACCCAAATCATATCATGGCCTCTTGGCGTTCTTGGCAATTTCGTAATAAAATCTATGGAGATTTGTTCCCATTTCCACTTGGGAATTTCAGGTTGTTGTAGAAGTCCTGAAGGCTTCTGGTATTCCGCTTTCACCTTAGCGCACGTTAAACATTTGCTCACGTACACAGCAACATCGCCTTTCATCCTAGGCCACCAATAATAATCTTTGAGATCCTGGTACATCTTATCCGCTCCAGGATGGATAGAGTACCGTGATTTGTGAGCTTCATCAAAAATAACTTTCCTTAATCCACCAAACAGAGGAACCCAAATCCTTTTCTCGAAGCATAACGTTCCTTCCTCGTTTGGTACCAGTAGCTTCTCCATCCCTCGGAGATATTCTTCTTCAAGGTTTCCTTCCTTGAGAGCTTCCTTTTGCGCGGCACGAATGCGCAAGAAAAGGTCGGTTTGGACAATCATTTCCAAAGCTCTAACCCTTATGGGCTTGATTCTCTCTTTACGACTTAGGGCATCGGCGACCACGTTCGCCTTCCCTGGATGGTACTTTATCTCGCAGTCGTAGTCGTTCAACAATTCGACCCATCGTCTTTGCCTCATATTCAACTCCTTCTGGTTGAATATATGCTGTAGGCTCTTGTGATCTGTAAAGATTGTACACTTTGTACCATAGAGGTAGTGTCTCCAGATCTTTAATGCAAAAACCACTGCGCCAAGCTCCAAATCGTGTGTGGTATAGTTCTTTTCATGCACTTTCAACTGACGCGATGCGTAAGCAATAACCTTTTGGCGTTGCATCAACACACAACCCAGTCCTTGACGCGATGCGTCGCAGTATACCACAAAATCATCAGTACCTTCTGGTAGAGCTAAGATTGGCGCATTGCAGAGCTTATCCTTCAGTGTCTGGAACGCTTCTTCCTGTTTGATTCCCCAATCAAACTTCTTATCTTTCTGGGTAAGGAGCGTCAAAGGTTGAGCGATTTTTGAAAAATCCTCAATGAACCTTCGATAGTAGCCAGCCAAACCCAAGAATTGTCGAATCTCGGTTGGCGTCTTTGGCGTTTCCCAATCCTTGATCGCCTCGATCTTGGTTGGATCCACGTGGATTCCATCTCCATTCACCACGTGCCCAAGGAATTGCACCTCTCGTAGCCAAAACTCGCACTTAGAGAATTTGGCATACAGCTGTTCCTTCTTTAGCAGCTCTAGAATGGCTCTAAGATGCTGCTCGTGTTCAGCCTTCGTCTTTGAATAAATTAAAATGTCATCGATGAATACAATCACGAACTTATCCAAATACGGCTTGCAAACTCTATTCATTAGATCCATGAATACCGCAGGTGCGTTTGTTAAACCAAATGGCATAACAAGGAACTCGTAGTGTCCATAACGAGTTCGGAAGGCTGTCTTTGGGATACTTTCCTCTTGTATCCTTAACTGATGGTATCCATATCGAAGATCGATCTTTGAATAAAAGCTTGAGCCTTGCAGTTGATCAAACAGATCATCGATTCTTGGTAGAGGGTACCTATTCTTGATCGCCAGCTTGTTCAGCTCCCGGTAGTCGATGCACATACGGAAACTACCGTCCTTCTTTTTGACAAACAGGACCGGAGCTCCCCAAGGCGAGAAGCTTGGTCGGATAAATCCCTTGTCTAACAACTCTTGAAGCTGTGTTGACAGTTCTTGCATCTCAGACGGAGCAAGTCTATAGGGTGCCTTAGCCACAGGCGCGGCGCCTGGAACTAAGTCAATGTGAAACTCTACTTGTCTCTGAGGTGGCAGTGCAGGTAAGTCTTCTGGGAAGACTTCTGGGTATTCCCTCACGACAGGGATGTCTTCGATTCTTGGCTCAGCAGCCTTCTTATCCACAATGTGTGCCAGGAAGGCAACACATCCCTTCTGCAAACACTTCCTTGCTTTCAAGCAGCTGATAATCCTCAACGGTGTCTCACGCTTCTCTCCGTGCACCACAATTATCTCGCCATCTTCGATTGGGATACGAACAACCTTTTCATGACAAACGATCTCTGCTTTGTTGCCTGATAACCAATCCATTCCTACCACCACGTCGAAGCTTCCCAACTGGACTGGTAGTAGATCTAGAGCGAACTCACGCTCTCCTAATTCGATCACACAACCTCTAATAACTTCATTGGCTTCTACTAACTTTCCATTGGCCAATTCTATTGAGTACGGAATATCTAACTTATTAGCGGCTAAACCAAGCATATTCTTAAACTCTAACGATACGAAGCTATAATCGGCACCAGTATCAAACAAAACGGATGCATAGCGTTGATTTACAGGGAATGTACCAGTAACGACATTGGGGTCCTGGCGCGCTTCCCTAGCTTCGAGTTGGAAAACTCTTCCACGGGCTTGGTTTAACTCTGGGCAGTTCTTCTTAAAATGCCCGATATCTCCGCAGTTATAACATCCAAGTCTTTGCCCGTTTCCACCAGCTTGGTTGTTGATCTGGTTTGCATTGCCAGCTTGGTTCACATTGTTGACCCGATTCCCATTACCTCCATTGTTTCCTTGTGGGCGATTTCCATTCCCACCCCGGTTGTTATTTCTGTTTCCGAATCCTCCCTGGCCTCGCTGGCCAGCAGTGGCCCAACAAGAATCTTTCGAGTGGCCCGGCTTTCCACATGCTTCACATACTTTCACACTACACTGGCCAGTATGATGGCGTTGACAGGTATTACACTTGGGCTGGGTGCCCTGGTATCCTTTTCCTTTCTTTCCACTACCAGCTGATCCTCCTTTCTTAACCGCCACACTGGCGCCCTGTTTGAAGTTTGAGAACTTCCGTTTGTTACCTCCTGATGACTCGACGTGAGTCTCTTTCTTCTTCGGCTCTGCTTCATCAAACTTGTTCAAACGAATAGCCTCCTCAGTGAGAGCTACGCTCAAATCGATCGCCTCAGTAATGGTCGCAGGCTTGGATGAGGTTACCATGCTTATGATTTGAGGAGCTAGTCCCCAAATGAAGCGTTCAATTCTCTTGAACTCAGGAGTGACCATGTAAGGTACCACATGCGATAAGTCATGGAACCGTTGAACGTATTCTGCTATCTTTGGACCGTCCATTTTCAAGTGCCAGAACTCGGTCTCCAATCGCTGGATTTCTGCGCGGGAACAGTACTTTTTGCGCATAAGTTCCTTCAGTTCGGTCCAGGTCAGCGCGTAGGCAGCAGCTTCGCCTAGTGTCTGTACTTGTAGATTCCACCAGGATAGGGCTCCATCTAGAAACAGCCCTGACATATAGGTGACTTGCTGATCCAGCGCGCACTTGCTCATGCGTAGAACAGATTCGGTTTTCTCAGCCCAACGAACAAAGGCGACAGCACCTCCTGTGCCATCAAAGTTTACGGGCTTGCAGTCTAAGAACTGCTTGTAGGTGCATCCTGCACATACGTTATAACATACGTTTGGCATTAGCATCATTGCTAAAGATATCCAATTAGGTCATGGTATGTCTAAATGACTTAGTATTACCATGAGGTGGATTATTGTTGTTGCCAGTGTTGCCAGAGTTGCTTCCACAAGTCCCTCCTTGAGAGGCGGCGTATTGTGCAATGGCAGCAGCGATAATCTGCTGGAGTTCTGCCTCATTAGTAGGCATGTGTGGCTCACGTCTCGGCGGCATCTTCTAAAAGATGGTTTACGTTGGTCAGGCCATAGTGAAACGTACGTATATAGTAATAGTAATAGCACATAACATCTCATGTTATCAATACATCACAAATATCAATCACACAACATCCCATATCATAAAAATAATAATAATAAGCAATCAAGCGAATCAAATATGGTGAGAATACTGCGATTGCCATATATCGAGACCACATAGTAAGTGTATCAGTACATCCTCGTGTCATACAATCATCAATCAACTAGGGGCTACATCACCCCTGTCCAAAAACTATATCATGTCAGTGTCAAATACAACATCAAATACATGTCAACAAAAGTCAGGATCATAAAGTAGTCTCCAAATGTCACAACCCCAAAATCCACACGCGGAGTACTACCGCTTGGAGGCGTGACATGACCAGGATCAAGCCACCAATCATATTGAACATAAGTATATAGTAAAAGTCATTCATCAATACGATAGGTGTTTCCAAAACCAAATACAAACAAGTGTGTAGCGGAAGCATTAATGTAAAACCCAACATAAGTTTAAGTACAAAATGTTATAATGTTTAACAACACATTCACGATCCATGTCCACAACGACCGTGCCTCCCGTGCAAGCTCCAAAAGTACCTAAGGTCCTGCAAGGCATGTAACAGAGAGTCAACAACTAGTTGAGCGAGTTCACAGTTGGTTATTCAGTTATAGAATTCGTTTCGTAAATCAGTTGTTCGTTTTGTAAACCATGTTTCTTATTAATTCCCATCGCGGTCCTCCAGACATCTGTGCGAAGATTAGTGGCCGTATCGCGGCCTTTTCAGGCATCTGTGCGAAGATTAGTGGCCGTATCGCGGCCTTTTCAGGCATCTGTGCGAAGAGTAGTGGGGGCTTCCCTATGTGTTAGACTAGTCGTGTTTGTACGTGCCCTTCTTGATCCAAGGACCGTAGCGAGTGTGAGTGTACGTAGGTTTTACGTACGTTAAGGTTGTTGTCCTACCCAAGGAGGACGAACGTAGGTATTCTACCCAAGGAGAATACGCAGGATTAATATTGGCATCCTACCCATGGAGGATGGCGGTACATATCCTACCCAAGGAGGATATGTAGGTTCCATTTTTATTTCTTAACCCGTTCCCAAACCACCGAGAATCCCATGCCTTAGAAAGAGTGTGAACTCACCTTGTTTGCTCGGTATGCTAAGTTAAGTGCTCACAGTTAATCAGTCAAGTCCTATAGTGCACGTATGTTCAGTCAGTTTACGTTCGTAATATTTCACATGTCATTTATGTCACATAGTGTGTTCATGCATGTCTCATCAAATAACACATATCAGTTGGTTCATGTTCATACAGTCATACTCCATATAACTGAGTTCTTGGTAATATCTAACTTGGTAAATCAATTAATATGCTTGATGGGGGTTAACAGACTTAACCAGGTTAATGTATTAAGCAAAGATAACAAGCTTCCAGAATAAACAAATATAACAGGAATAAATAAACTGCCAGTGCTAGTTAATTAACAGAGTTAACAAGTTAATAAAGTTAACTACTTAACAGAGTTTGTCCACTAACAGAGTTACTCAAACAATAAAGTTATCAACATACACATTTAACATAGTTAAATAAACTAACTAAGTCATTCAAGTGATTAGTTTAACTGAATAACATACTAATTAAATGACATTAATTATTAACAGTTAACATGTTGCCAAAACACAAAGGTGCCGAAAACACCCTATAGCCGAAAACACATATAAGAGCCGAAATCCAATCCTGGGCCGAAAACACATATATGGGCCGAAAACACAGGAGGGCCGAAATCCCTTATATGTTCGAAATCCAAATGTTAGCCGAAAACCACATGTGGCCGAAATCCCCTGGCCGAAAACCAACTAGTGCCGAAAACCCTTAAGTGGGCCGAAATCATCTTGGGCCAAACACACTTGGGCCGAAATCACTATATGTGATTTCATCCACTTTCAAGGGTTGGGGGTGATTTCGCCAATCATCATCATCATCAACAAACTTACTGTAACTTAAAAACCCAGTAAAATCCAATCCCATTTCTTATCAGATTCCACCCCTTTTGTACAAACAATCAAACAAACAAAAGCTAAAACATTTGATTAGATATCTACTCATCTTTATTCTCAGAATTAACATCCAACAACAATCATAGTGTTTATCATTCATTAACATATACCCACTGTAACTTCCAAACATCCAATATTCAAATAGTTCATAGATAATAATTATCTAACAATCACACCATGATCAAATCACATAATCACATATATAAATGTATCCAAACATCATGATTAAAGATCCAAAATCATATGATATGCAACAAGGAAACAACTTAAATCATGAAATCACTAACCAAATATTAAACAGAGGTTTGGCTTCAACAGAGGAATTCTTCTTGTGGGTTATCAGAGATAGAGAGAGAAGTAATGAGATAGGATCAGTTTTTGTTAAGTGTAAAACTTCTATGAGAAGTTTCATGTAATAAATATCTAATATACCCCACTGGGCCAAAGCCCAGTCTCTGATTTCGTGGATCACCAGTGAACGAAAACACTTGAAGTGTTTTCACCACTTGGGGTGTTTTCATGAGGAATAGTTTACAGTAAAGTTCCAACCTTAATTAACATGTTAAATAATAACACCTTATAACATAAAATCACACATAATAAATATTATGGATTTCCAAGTATAACATATCAGTCGAAATACGTTACAACGTATTACAAAAGTAAGCGTTGTGAAACAACGAGTCGTATTAACAAACAATAAAAAAAATTAACGTGCACTAAATACGAAGATAGAATCTCGGAAACTCGAGTTGTCACATTATCCCCAACTTGAAAGAAATTTCGTCCCGAAATTTAGCATGCGGTTACTGAGGAAGCTAGGTAAGTTATCGTTTACTGGTTTTCCTGGGGTGTCACATCATCCCCCCGTTGATTTGGAATTTCTTCCCGAAATTCTGTAGTAGCTTCAGCCTCAGTAGTAGTTGCATTGTTTTCGAACAACTGGGGATATTTGAGTTCCATTTGGTCTTCGTGTTCCCAGGTAAACTCTGGGCCACAACGGGAGTTCCAACGAACTCGAACAAGAGGTATTCTGGTGTTCTTGAGGACCTTAACATCTCGGTCCGTGATTTCAACTGGTTCCTCGACGAAATTCAACCGTTCGTCGATAGCGAGCTCCTTCAGAGGAACTATGTGGGTCTCGTCTGACAGACACTTCTTCAGATTCGACACGTGAAAGACGTTGTGAACTGCACTGAGTTCAGCTGGTAAGTTCAGCCTGTAGGCCACTTTGCCTATCTTCTCTATGACTTCAAATGGTCCAACATATCGTGGATTGAGTTTGCCCCGTTTGCCAAAACGAACAACACCCTTCCAGGGTGAAACTTTGAGTAGTGCTCGATCCCCAACCTGGAACTCGAGTAGTTTCCTGTCTTTATCCGCGTATGCTTTCTGACGGTCACGAGCTGCCGCCATGCATTGTCGTATTTGAGCAATCTTTTCAGTAGTATCAACTACCATTTCTGGACTTGTGATCTGACTGTCACCCATCTCTGCCCAACAAAGAGGTGATCGGCATTTACGCCCGTATAATGCCTCAAATGGAGCAGCTTTAATGCTGGTGTGGTAACTGTTGTTGTACGAAAATTCCACAAGTGGCAAATGTTTTTCCCAGCCTTTGCCAAAGTCAATTACGCACGCCCAAAGCATGTCTTCTAGAGTTTGAATAGTGCGCTCAGACTGCCCATCTGTCTGAGGATGATAAGCTGTGCTCATGTCTAAACGAGAGTCAAAAGATTTGTGCATTGCTTGCCACAGTTCTGAAGTAAAACGTGCGTCACGATCAGAGATAATAGAGGTGGGCACCCCGTGCCTCGAGACAACTTCCTTAAGGTATACGTCTGCTAGAGTGGAGAACTTATCCGTTTCCTTGGTAGCCAAGAAGTGAGCAGACTTTGTGAGTCGATCCACAATCACCCAAATAGTATCATTCCCACGTTGAGATCTAGGTAGGCCAGTAACAAAATCCATGGAAATTTGCTCCCATTTCCATTGTGGTATCTCAGGTTGTTGGAGTGGGCCTGAGGGTTTCTGATATTCTGCTTTGACTCTCGCACAAGTCAAACACTTGCTAACGTAAGTTGCTATGTGGGCCTTCATGCTAGGCCACCAATATGTAGTTCTGAGGTCGTAGTACATCTTATCTGAACTAGGATGTACTGAGTAGCGAGACTTATGAGCTTCATCCATTACAAGCTTGCGTAGGTTGCCATAGAGTGGGACCCAGATGCGTCCTGTTACATAGTAGGCGCCATCTGCCCTTTGTTCTAACCTTTGCCTTGAGCCGCGTAGAGCTTCAGCCCTGACGTTTTCCGGTTTCAATGCTTCTACCTGAGCATCTTGTATCTGTGAAGGAAGACTAGACTGAATAGTGAGTTGCAACGCTCGTACACGCCTAGGTGTAGTATCCTTTCGACTGAGGGCGTCGGCCACTACATTGGCTTTGCCCGGATGATACTTTATAGCACATTCGTAATCGTTCAGTAACTCGACCCATCGACGCTGTCGCATGTTCAAGTCTTTCTGCTTGAAGATATGCTCAAGACTTCTGTGATCGGTGTAGATGGTGCACTTGGTGCCATACAAATAATGTCTCCATATCTTGAGTGCAAGGACAACTGCTCCAAGCTCTAAATCGTGCGTAGTGTAATTCCGTTCGTGAATCTTAAGTTGGCGCGAAGCATAAGCAATAACTTTATCCCGTTTCATCAACACACATCCAAGACCTTGGATAGATGCATCGCAGTAGACTACAAAATCTTCCGTGCCTTCAGGCAATGAGAGGATAGGTGCGCTACAGAGTCTATCCTTTAAGTGCTGAAACGCTGTTTCCTGTGTATCACTCCAACGGTAAGCAACACCTTTCTGTGTTAATAATGTAAGCGGCTGTGCAATCTTTGAAAAGTCTTTGATGAACCGTCTGTAATAACCCGCCAAACCCAAGAATTGGCGTATTTTTTGTTGGTGTGCGAGGTGCAGGCCAGTTCTTGATCGAATCTACCTTGGATGGATCAACATGAATCCCATCCTTGTTTACCACGTGGCCTAGAAAGTGGACTTCACGAAGCCAGAAGTCGCATTTTGAAAACTTAGCGTACAGCTGTTCCGTTCGAAGGAGTTCCAGAATAAGTCGTAAATGCTGCTCATGTTCCTCCCGATTCTTCGAATAGATCAGGATGTCGTCAATGAAAACAATAACAAACTTGTCAAGATAAGGTTTGCACACCCTGTTCATAAGATCCATGAAAACCGCAGGCGCGTTCGTTAGCCCGAATGGCATGACCAAAAACTCGTAATGGCCGTAGCGAGTTCTGAATGCTGTTTTGGAGACGTCCTCATCCCGGACTCTCAGTTGATGGTAACCTGACCTCAGGTCAATCTTTGAGTAATAGCTCGACCCTTGCAACTGGTCGAATAAGTCGTCGATGCGTGGAAGTGGATAGCGATTCTTCACAATCACCTTGTTCAGTTCGCGGTAGTCTATATACATACGAAAGGTACCGTCTTTCTTCTTCATAAATAATACTGGAGCTCCCCAGGGCGAAGAGCTAGGACGTATGAAACCCTTTTCCAAGAGTTCTTGCAATTGCTTAGACAGTTCTTCCAGTTCAGTTGGAGCTAAGCGGTAAGGCGCTCGAGCTATGGGTGCTGCTCCAGGAGCTTGTTACTATGAGCTACCAAAGGTTCTCAACCGGTACGAGGAATGCGGATGATCTTTTCTTTTCAAAGAATCTCTGCTTGATGCTGAGGTAGCCCATCCATACCAATATCGATGTCGAAACCATCATAATGCTGGGGTCATTCCTAATATCACCCTGACTAATCACGAACACTCGACCCCTGGCACCACTGCTGTCGTTATTACCCCCATTGTTTCCTCCATTATTGTTCCTGTTTCCTTGGTTGGGGTTCTGATTTTTTTTGTTCTGGTTCCACTGTGGGCAGTGTCTTTTGAAGTGACCTTCAGCACCACCTGATAACATCCTTGTTACCCTGCTGTTGCTGCTGATTCTATAGATCTTGTGGCTGTTGTTGTTGGTTCTGGTTTGCAGGACGTGAGTTTCTACCATCTTTGGCTCCATGACCAAGCTTGTTGCATCATTGACAATGATATCGGTTGCACTGCCCGCTGTGGTGCAAGTTACAGCGTTTGCACTTAGGGTGGTTTCACCTGTATCCACCCCGCCCTTGACTACTAAAAGGTTGCTGACCAGGACTTTGGTTGTCATCGATCTTCCGCTGCTGTGCCTGGGGCTGAACCGTAGTCGAACCCTTGCTAGGAGTTCCATCCCACTTCCATTTGTTGTCACTGAGGGTAGCAGAAGTAGTTGAAGTAGTAGTGGTAGTAGTAGCGCTGATACGTTGAGGCAGCTTGTTCTGTTCCACTGCCTGTTCTGCGAGACGATGAGGAAGACGAGTAACATCTTGAATAGTAATAAGGTTAGGAGTAGTCACATGACTTTGAATCCCTGATACTAATCCCTTGAGGTACAGCTCAATGCGTTTGATGGGAGGATCCACCATAGATGGACATAACACTGCCAGTCCGTTGGATCGTTTCGTGTACGCTTCTATTTCTAATCCCGAAATTCTTCAGGTTAAAGAATTCCATTTCCAGCTAGTGAATGTCATCACGACTATAGTATTCACGTTTGATCAGTTTCTTAATATCATTCCACGGGGTGGCATTAGCAGCCGCCAGCCCAGCCTTTGAACTTGCGCGCTCCACCAAGTTAGCGCGGTGCCTTCGAGAGTATCAGTGGCATATTTCACCTTACGAGCCTCAGGTCATTCGCACATTCGAAGACCGATTCGAGTTCCTCGAACTAATGGAGGAGTCCAACAGCTCCTTCCGTGTCGCTGAAAGTAGTAGGACGACAGTCCATAAAAGTCTTGTATGTGCATACAGGTGGTTGAGCGTGCTGACTTGTCGTGTGCGTAAGAGTAATCAAAATTAAGCACAAGTGTTGAGTTACGAGAGTAGGATCTAAAGATCCTAGAGTAAGTGGTGATGGCAGGTTACACCTCCTGCCTGGGCAGCTGCGAGTGCTGCAGTAACTTGTTCGGTGATCGAAGCCGCCAACTGGGCTTGAGTTAGGTTAACGCGTCCACTCATGATCTTAACATCAAGGAGAACATGTGGATGAGAGGTTCGCGAATAGTGCGAAGAGAGTGAGCACACAAGTATTCTCAAACAGTAACGAATAGTAGGTTCTGTAATCTAAGCATACCTCGAGCAAATTTCTATGTAATACTAACAAGTAGGTAAGGTAACATGAATAGTAGTACCTATGATGCTGAGCCTTGCACGTGGAGCGAAGCGTCGTTGTGGATCGTTGAGCACTGTTCTGGTTATAGCCTGGTTTTAATGAAAATGTTTTCCCCTTATTAAAACCGAGTTCTCTATAACCAATGGCTCTGATACCAATCTGTCACAACCCCAAAATCCACACGCGGAGTACTACCGCTTGGAGGCGTGACATGACCAGGATCAAGCCACCAATCATATTGAACATAAGTATATAGTAAAAGTCATTCATCAATACGATAGGTGTTTCCAAAACCAAATACAAACAAGTGTGTAGCGGAAGCATTAATGTAAAACCCAACATAAGTTTAAGTACAAAATGTTATAATGTTTAACAACACATTCACGATCCATGTCCACAACGACCGTGCCTCCCGTGCAAGCTCCAAAAGTACCTAAGGTCCTGCAAGGCATGTAACAGAGAGTCAACAACTAGTTGAGCGAGTTCACAGTTGGTTATTCAGTTATAGAATTCGTTTCGTAAATCAGTTGTTCGTTTTGTAAACCATGTTTCTTATTAATTCCCATCGCGGTCCTCCAGACATCTGTGCGAAGATTAGTGGCCGTATCGCGGCCTTTTCAGGCATCTGTGCGAAGATTAGTGGCCGTATCGCGGCCTTTTCAGGCATCTGTGCGAAGAGTAGTGGGGGCTTCCCCATGTGTTAGACTAGTCGTGTTTGTACGTGCCCTTCTTGATCCAAGGACCGTAGCGAGTGTGAGTGTACGTAGGTTTTACGTACGTTAAGGTTGTTGTCCTACCCAAGGAGGACGAACGTAGGTATTCTACCCAAGGAGAATACGCAGGATTAATATTGGCATCCTACCCATGGAGGATGGCGGTACATATCCTACCCAAGGAGGATATGTAGGTTCCATTTTTATTTCTTAACCCGTTCCCAAACCACCGGGAATCCCATGCCTTAGAAAGAGTGTGAACTCACCTTGTTTGCTCGGTATGCTAAGTTAAGTGCTCACAGTTAATCAGTCAAGTCCTATAGTGCACGTATGTTCAGTCAGTTTACGTTCGTAATATTTCACATGTCATTTATGTCACATAGTGTGTTCATGCATGTCTCATCAAATAACACATATCAGTTGGTTCATGTTCATACAGTCATACTCCATATAACTGAGTTCTTGGTAATATCTAACTTGGTAAATCAATTAATATGCTTGATGGGGGTTAACAGACTTAACCAGGTTAATGTATTAAGCAAAGATAACAAGCTTCCAGAATAAACAAATATAACAGGAATAAATAAACTGCCAGTGCTAGTTAATTAACAGAGTTAACAAGTTAATAAAGTTAACTACTTAACAGAGTTTGTCCACTAACAGAGTTACTCAAACAATAAAGTTATCAACATACACATTTAACATAGTTAAATAAACTAACTAAGTCATTCAAGTGATTAGTTTAACTGAATAACATACTAATTAAATGACATTAATTATTAACAGTTAACATGTTGCCAAAACACAAAGGTGCCGAAAACACCCTATAGCCGAAAACACATATAAGAGCCGAAATCCAATCCTGGGCCGAAAACACATATATGGGCCGAAAACACAGGAGGGCCGAAATCCCTTATATGTTCGAAATCCAAATGTTAGCCGAAAACCACATGTGGCCGAAATCCCCTGGCCGAAAACCAACTAGTGCCGAAAACCCTTAAGTGGGCCGAAATCATCTTGGGCCAAACACACTTGGGCCGAAATCACTATATGTGATTTCGTCCACTTTCAAGGGTTGGGGGTGATTTCGCCAATCATCATCATCATCAACAAACTTACTGTAACTTAAAAACCCAGTAAAATCCAATCCCATTTCTTATCAGATTCCACCCCTTTTGTACAAACAATCAAACAAACAAAAGCTAAAACATTTGATTAGATATCTACTCATCTTTATTCTCAGAATTAACATCCAACAACAATCATAGTGTTTATCATTCATTAACATATACCCACTGTAACTTCCAAACATCCAATATTCAAATAGTTCATAGATAATAATTATCTAACAATCACACCATGATCAAATCACATAATCACATATATAAATGTATCCAAACATCATGATTAAAGATCCAAAATCATATGATATGCAACAAGGAAACAACTTAAATCATGAAATCACTAACCAAATATTAAACAGAGGTTTGGCTTCAACAGAGGAATTCTTCTTGTGGGTTATCAGAGATAGAGAGAGAAGTAATGAGATAGGATCAGTTTTTGTTAAGTGTGAAACTTCTATGAGAAGTTTCATGTAATAAATATCTAATATACCCCACTGGGCCAAAGCCCAGTCTCTGATTTCGTGGATCACCAGTGAACGAAAACACTTGAAGTGTTTTCACCACTTGGGGTGTTTTCATGAGGAATAGTTTACAGTAAAGTTCCAACCTTAATTAACATGTTAAATAATAACACCTTATAACATAAAATCACACATAATAAATATTATGGATTTCCAAGTATAACATATCAGTCGAAATACGTTACAACGTATTACAAAAGTAAGCGTTGTGAAACAACGAGTCGTATTAACAAACAATAAAAAAAAATTAACGTGCACTAAATGCGAAGATAGAATCTCGGAAACTCGAGTTGTCACACCAAAAATGCTGTGCAGTCCAACAATCGCCGTCTTCTCACCCTCGTCTACCCAAACAGCACTGATGAGCTCTATACAGATGGTGGTGGAGGAGGGGGAAAGTGGGTGTAAAACAAACGACGTAACTGGAGCCAGTCCTCCTCCATGGCTCGCTGGGTACGAATGATAGAAGCAACCTGCTGCTCTAGTGTAAAGAGACGGGCATCATAATCTGGAGGTAAGCGTCGAAATGTCTGCAGAGGGGAGTGTGTCCGACCATGACACTGGCATGGTGGCAGTTGAGCTCTCTCAAGCTCCTGGATGCGCTGCGTGTGCGACTCGTGCTGGGCGACAAAGGACATCAAAACGTCCTCGATAGTATACCCCATGTGGAAACGATGGTAGGGGTCAGTAGGTGGTACAGCAGAGTCTGGTGCCCAAAGGAACGGCTCACCGGTGGGATCAAAAGGTGCCATATGAAATGGAGCAACAGAGGGTGGAACAGATGACATCTAGGGCATGAAAGGGATAGACATCGGTACATGCCCAAAAGGATGGGCTGAAGAACCCTCTCTAGCCCTCGCTGGAGGTACAAACTGAGGAACCTGAAAAGAAAAATCAACATGTCGTGTATCAGGGATCTGAGGGGGAAAAGGTGGAACATCCTCATCAGCAGGTATCCAACCGTGCTGTGCATGCTCATCTGGTGGATCCATGTGTGTCGCAAACAGTGCATTCTCGGGCTCTAGTGGAACGGGATCAGGTGGGGGAGCAACAAAAAGTGCTCAACAGGATGGTCAACAGGTATATCAACAACAGGTAGAGGAACAACAAGATCAACAACAACATGATCGCCCTCTATCAAAGGAACATCCACGGGGAGATCATCAATAGGTGGGTCTGCTATAACCGGCTCAATAGGGATGTCAGCATGTACGGGATCATGCTCAAGTATGGGGTCTAGAGCGGCTGCCTGCTCCGGAGCGATGACAGGCTCGGGATCATCAAAAGCCATCTCGAAGTCAAACTCGGGGTCGATAGGGTCTACTGGGTCAGCTGGATCCTCCATGGGCTGATCCATAGGTATAAACTCGATATCACGATCAAGGTCGTATCCCGGGGGAAAGATAGGATCAGAATCCTCTATGTCATCATGGTCAAACTCAAAACTGGGTATAGGTGCAACAGAGGATGCCTGGTCAGGATCAGAATCGTGCGCAAAGTGCTGTGCGCTCAATGTGTGAGAAGGTGCGGATGCCACAGACTCAAAGGAGTCTGGGACAGGAGAATGTGCAGGCGAATCCTCAGCGGGAACGTCAGCGATCATCAGAAGATCGTCCGCAGGAAGAAGGGCCTCGCCCTGGATCTCATCCTCAAAAGGCTCATCCTCAAACAGGTCAATATCGCCATCAGCCTCGGCGTCAAGAAGAAGATCATATGCTGGATAAACGGCTAAGGGTATAGGAGCCGGAATCTCTACTAGAGGTAGGTACTCAGCGGGAGGGTCATCTGCAGGCTCATCAGCACCATCGAGTAGTGCGAAAGGCTGGAAATCATCCTCGTCAGTACTGGTATAGTCAGATGTGTGCATCTCGTGCTCGGAGGATGGGAGGTCATCAGATACGATAGGTATGGGTCCAGTGGTGTCCGAAACGCCAGTACCGGCTGAATCCATGAGTCTGTAACATAAACACAAATATGCTCAAATAATCAGTCATACAATCAGATAATCACATAAGTCACCAAGTAAGGTATCACATAATTCTCCTAGTCTCACTAGCCAATTCCTCCCAGTCTTTAAGACTGCTCTATCCTCCACCTCGACCTCTTAGATCGAGCCTCGGCCCCCTTGACCGAGCCTCAGCCTTCATGACTGAGCCTACTCTTCATAGCCTTGCTAGCCAACTACCTCGGTCACCTAGACCGAGCCTCGATCCTCCAGACCGAGCCTCAGCCCTCCAGGCTGAGCCTATAATAAATCAACGTGCTCAACTACCTCGGTCACCTAGACCGAGCCTCGATCCTCCAGATCGAGCCTCAGCCCTCCAGGCTGAGCCTATAAATAATAAAATGTGCTCAACATCTGTTTGTAAAAAGTTTTGGATCTGGACTTAAGTGGTATGCAGAAAAATGTTTTTGTGAGAGCCCTAGTGATCATAGTCTAGACTCGAGAAAGAATCCTAGTTCGCTATGATCAGAGCTCTGATACCAAGCTGTCACACCCTGGCTTTGCGGAAGCATGGTTAATTTGGTGTGACTTCTTAATACCATAGCTTAACCATAACAAAGCTCTATGAAATAAAAACCATGCAAGATCATCCATTCGATTAAGTTTTGAAAACCAAATACAGTAACATTGTTTTAACGGAAACATGTTCTAATGACATTGTTCAATAAACACAAACAATAACATGACATAAACACAGTTTAAGGACTGTGACTTGTCCAGGAAAGAGTCACATTCCCCAAACCCAGATGACCTCATGACTAGTGCAGCGGAAAACGTTCCATACCGTGCCAGATCCGTTAATTTCCTGAAATACATGTAAGTTGAAAAATCAACAATAATGTTGAGCGAGTTCATGTGTAAGTGAGTAAGTAAACCTTTGTGAGTATAAAAATAGTCTTGGTATGTAGCAAATAAGGGAATTGAGATCACCAATGGTTTGCAAGGCCACTGATATATGTGAAGTGCAAATAAGGAGACTCAAACCTAGCAGATTTCGCCACGACATTAGTATGTGGACAAAGTCACCCCAAGGTCCGTTTCTAGTTTGGCCTGGGGCTGGGCTCGCTACACCCAGATAGATCTACCGCTCCTGTCCCTCGGTCCCGGTATGAGGACTAATGGCCTCATATTGCTCCTACCCACTCACATGATCTAAGTAGTAAACCTCCTTACGCTAACCATACCGTGTATAAAGTACTTGTAATCAAAGTAACATGTATTTCACCCCCGCAGTTAAGAAAACTGAAAACAGTTAGAGAAAAGGGGGACATGAACTCACAGTGAAGCGTCTCTACCAAGTATCTCCTGCTCACGCAGCTGTGCGACGACCTACAGGTGCTAATTTCTATTAGATGGACGGCCGTGCCTTAGCTTTATAGTTTAAGTCTTTGGGAAATAGTTAGACAACTATTTCGTGTTTATATTCTGTGTATACTTGGTAGTTAATCTCCTTCCCAAGGATGGGGGATTTAATACATGTGCGTTCATAAATATTTCCGTAAGTGCGTAAGTTACGTTTTAACAATCGAGTGGTAATGTAATTACCGGTGTAACTTATATATTTATGGTGAAAGCATTCGCATCACTTTGGGATCGTTAATGTTCGTAAATATTATTTTTACACTAAAAATAATATCTATGTATTTTCACAAAATAATCATAAACAGTGCGCGAAAATATATATTTATCGCGTTAAATTTTGTGAAAATCCCACCTCCGAATATTTAGTAAATAAAGTCATGGCGAAATTTATGTTTCGAAAACAGGTCAAAAATAATTCTAACACTTGTAGTGTAAATAGTTCTAAGTGTTAGGATTTTAGAAAAATTTCGCCAGAGTTTCCTCTGTAACTGGAGGTGGCCACGCTTTCAAGCGTATCATTTTCTTTAACAAATCAACTCAACAATTTTCTCAACGTCATCAAACGATATTTCAACCTTTTAACTAGTCAAAATATACAAATTGCATATATTACATGAACTTGTAGTTTTTTCGAAAATATGAGGTAAATCTCGTTACCTTTAGTGGATCTTTATATAAATAAGTCCGGTTTCGTAAAAGTCTTGTTTTTAGAGAAGTTCCGTCTTTACCACTTCTTGTCTATTTTTACAAAGATAGTTATTTTGTTGAAACTCGTGTTACACAAGTGTTTACACACTTGTGTGTTCTAAATCTCGTTCTTGTTATTGTGAGATCCGTCTTTTAGAAAACATGATTTCTTTAACGCTTGGTCCTTTGAAAATACCACTTGCAGATACGTAGATCTGCTAGTTTTAAACACTATTTAGCAAGTAAAAATACTTTTACACAAGTTCATGTTTCATGTGTGGTAGAGTTTCACCTTTTAACCCTTGTATTATTCAAAACAAGCTTATGTTAAGATCCATGATCTTACCAAACCGGGTTAAACGATGATCCGAGCTACCACAACATAGATCGGGTCTAAATAATCACAACTTTCAATTACTACAACATTTACACAACTTATGTGCTATTAACCACCATTTTTAGTGTTTTAAGTAAACTTTAAAGCATCTTCTTGCAAGATTCCGAGTTTTAACCGATAAAAATCCTTTTAACCACTTTAGATTAGTTCAAGAGAGTGTTTTAAGCATTATACCTCTAGCTCGAGGCTAGGGAAGAATCTTGACGAAAATGTCGTGGATAAAAGCTAAAGAAAGAGGTCCTTCGCGTTCCGCTTGCTCCAAGCTTCCTAATACGAGACCCTTGATGCTTGAATGACCTTGGAATGGGATGAACCAACTCGAAAATGGATGTATGTGGGGAGGGGGGTTCGGCCGAGAGCTCTAGAGGGCAAGAGAGGAGAGAGTTGTTGTTGTGTTGAGTTGGAAGGATTATGTTGTGTTTAGCTTAGATCTTATAGGCAAAACATAAGTGTATTATCCAATGGTTCTTGTGTCAAGTAGATATTAGGCAAGATTAGATTAAGCAAATCTATCAAGTACAAAACATGTCCCCTAGGGGACGGTTTCGGTTGGGGGGGGGGGTACCTTGGTCCGATTCTAACTATTAGTTAGGGTAAAGGTTAGGTTAAGTAGGTTAGTTAAGTGTTTAACTTGGTTAGTTATGTTTAGTGAGATACAATGGGTGTTAGGGTATACGGGGACCCTAACTGGCTCAGAAAAAGAGTAATAATGAAAATAACAATATTTTCATGTTTCGGGTAACGCCCGGTTGCTCGGTTGGATAGTAATCCGTTAAAACGCTTAATAAAGCTTTAAAGTGTCGTTATTACTCTCTTTAGTGACACAGCTTATTCCTGACACTTTGAAAAGTGTCTAGTGTTATTTTTCTCATATTTTGGCACTTTATTAGTTAGCTAAAAGCTGAATTATTTTGTAAAGTGCTGAGTTTTGTACTTAGAGTACGATTTAGGCACATCCAGTCATAGTGACTTATCCCTAGAGACGCAGTTCCACAACCCTTATATCCCTACACTCACCACTAGTGTAGCAAAACATTTCAGGCTCTTACAGGCCTTAGAGGCAGTGTTTGCCTGATGCTGGCTTTATCAGCATGTTCAATAGGTTATCCGTGTATTGTGCTACTGTGCTTTTGTGCATCATGGTTGTCACTAGGGTTCAGCATGTAAATAGTGTAGTGACGATAAGTAAAGTATGATGCAAGTACGTATATGTATCAGATATCAAGTAGCAGTTCATCAGCTAGTTCAAACAAGCACAGTAATTAAGCAGTAATTAGTTATTAATTAAGTCGTACGGATACCTGGTTTAGTGCGGGTTGTCACATATGGCCTTATAAACCGATTAAGGATGATAGACCTTGATCATGGGCAAAATGCACGAACAATCTCAGTTTCGGTATCACAGTTTAGCAGCTTACATGGGGTAGCTCTCCGTGGCATGTTTTATAAACGGTAACCTATTCATTAACATTTTTGGAGATAAAACAAGAAAACCTTTTTAAACAGTGAACTCGCCAACTTTATGTTGACATTTTATCTACATGCTTGTAGGTCCGTAGGAGCAGCGTTGGAGCCTTAGCTTACAGGAGTGTGGTGTCAATTTAAAATCTTTCATGGATTGTGAAACTTATGTTTTATGTTTTAAAACAGTTTTCATACCTTATGTTTAAGGCTTCCGCTTAATACCTTAAACCTTATTTTAAGACTTTATTTATAATGTCGCTAATCGTATTTTAAACTATTGGTTTTGTTCTACTTTATCTTGTTTGTTCAATATGATTGGTGGCATGAATCGGTTAGTAGCACGCCTCACGGTAATACTCCGCATAGTGGAATTTGAGGGTGTTACAGATTGGTATCAGAGCCATTGGTTATAATGAACTCGGTTTTAAAAAGAAAGAGTCTTTTTGAGAAAAAACATACTATAATTGTTTTTGTACAAATCGATCCGCAACGACACTACACTCCAAGTGCAAGGCTTAGTGCTCTAGACTACCAAGCATGAGTAAATGCTTACTTGTTACTCTACTTAAAGTGTACTGCATTCTTAGTGATACATAATGTGCTATATATTACTTACTTGATACTATTCCAAGCGTTACTTGGAAACTTCCGTATTTTAGATATACTTCCTTCTATCTATTTTTCTCTCAATCTTTTCGACGTCGTTCTCATTCTATGCTTTTGTGGATGTGATGAAAATGAGTGGACCTAGAAGAAACATGAACCTGACTCCAGAGAAGCTGGACACTCTGATCAATGCTAGGGTGACTGCAGCTTTCGCAGCACACCCAGGAGGTACAACTAATCTAAATCAGTCTGGGATGTTTTCATCCTACTCTCGTGTCTCTCTAACTATCTTGAATCTATTCGCTTCTTTTTCTCGCGACAGGTCCACAAGCACCTCCTCAGCCTCGAGTATGCATGCTCAAAGTTTTCATGGAATGCAAGCCTCATTCGTTCAATGGTACCGAGGGAGCTATAGGCCTTCTACATTGGATCGAGAAGGTCGAGTCAGTGTTCGAGATTTGTGATTGCCCTGCCGACTGTCGAGTGAAGTTTGCCACTGCTACTTTTGAAGGAAATGCACTTTCATGGTGGAACGCACAAATTCAAATGCTTGGATTGGCGAATGCTAACGCCACTCCTTGGAATGAATTTAAGGTGTTGATCAAAGAAGAGTACTGCCATAGGGACGACATCCAGAAGCTTGAAGGGGAGTACTATGGACTGAAGATGTTTGGGTCTGAAATTGAAGCTTACACCAAGAGATCCAACGACTTAGCCGTTCTCTGTCCGAACCTATCCCAACCAATCTACAAGAGAATTGAGCTCAATCTCAGGGGCTTAGTTCTAGAAATCCAGAGTTTGGTGACCTCAGCGAATCTCACTACCATTCAGCAGAATATCCGTTTGGCGCATCGTCTTACCGATCAGGCCGCTGCCTCCAAGAATCAGCGCTGCTATCAATGTTACTGGGGATAACAAGCAAAAGTGGGATAACAACAAAGGTGCTAACTCTTCATAGTCACAGTCTCAGCAAAGGAAAGTTGAAGGAAACAAGGGGCCAAACCAGCAGGGTGGTGGTTATTTGGGGAATCACCCTAAGTGCAACAAGTGCAACCGACACCACTATGGGCAGTGTGAGAAGGGTCGCTACCAACGATGCAACAAATTTAGTCACGAAGCAAAGGATTGTAGGAGCCCACACCCAGTCAAGCAGAATCAGCCACAACCGCAGCAACAACAGCCATAGTGGGGAGAGGTTAGAGGATGCTTTCAGTTTAGTGACGAGGGTCACATCAAGAAGAATTGCCCACAGTTGAATCAGAACCGCAACAACAATCAAGGAGCTGGAAACAACAATGGCGACAATGGCGGAAAAGGACGCGTCTTTATGATTGGCACTGGAGAAGCAAGGAACGACCCAAATGTTGTGATGGGTAAGTTCCTACTTGATGATCTTTACGTTTCTGTACTGTTTGATTCTGGAGCCGATGCTAGCTACGTGTCATTAAGTGTTAGTAAGATGCTTAAGTCTACACCAACTCCCTTAGACACTGCACACGTTGTTGAACTGGCCAATGGTAGAAATATCAAGGTTACTCACATTGTCAACAATTGTAAACTCGTGTTATCCAATCAAACTTTCTCCATCAACCTCTTTCCTGTCGTTCTGGGAAGTTTCGATGTCGTTATCGGAATGGACTGGTTGTCTCAACATCAAGCGGAAATAATCTGTCAAGAGAAGATCGTTCGCATTCCTCATTCTATTGGCGAGCCTCTCGTTGTTCATGGCGAAAAGAGTGGTGCTGTCATAGGCATCATCACATTTTTGAAAGCCTGGAAGTGTTTACGAAAAGGGCATACCGCTATTCTAGCTCTTGTTACCGATACTCAAGCGGAGGAAAAGAAGATTGAAGATATTGCTATCGTTCGCGACTACCCAGAGGTATTCCCTGAGGAATTACCTGGCCTCCCACCTCATCATCAAGTTGAATTCCAATTCAAGCTAACTCCTGGAGTAGCACCAATAGCCCGTGCATCGTACCGTTTAGCCCTAGTCGAATTGGAAGAACTATCAACGCAACTACAGGAGCTGTTAGATAAGGGTTTTATTCATCCTAGCTCGTTACCCTGGGGAGCCCCAGTGCTCTTTGTCAAGAAGAAAGATGGTACTTTTCGCATGTGTATCGACTACCGTGAATTGAACAAAGTGACTATCAAGAATCGGTATCCACTCCCTCGTATCGATTATCTATTCGACCAGCTGCAAGGGTCAACATTCTATTCTAAGATCGATCTAAGATCGGGCTATCATCAGTTGAGAGTCCGAGATGAAGATATTTCTAAAACGACATTTAGGACTCGTTATGGTCATTACGAGTTTCTAGTTATGTCATTCGGGTTAACCAATGCACCTGCGGTTTTCATGGACCTCATGAACCAAGTCTGTAAACCCTACTTCGACAAGTTCATTATTGTGTTCATCGAAGACATCTTAATCTACTCCAAGAGCCAGGAGGAACACGAGAAACACCTTCGTCTTATCCTTGAACTCCTGCGAAACGAACAACTCTATGCCAAGTTTTCAAAATGCGATTTCTGGCTTCGTGAAGTCCATTTTCTTGGGCATGTGGTCAATAAAGACGGGATTCACATCGAACCAGCCAAGATTGACTCCATCCAGTATTGGCCTGTGCCTAAAACTCCGACTGAAATTCATCAATTCTTGGGATTGGCGGGTTACTATCGCAGATTCATCAAAGATTTCTCAAAGATCTCTCAACCGGTCATAACTCTAACTCAAACGAGTGTCATCTACAAGCGGCGTGATGCTCATGAGTCCGCGTTTCAGCAGCTGAAGGAAAAGTTATGTAGTGCACCTATTCTTTCTTTACCAGAAGGCACTGACTTCGTGGTCTATTGCGATGCGTCCATCCAGGGACTAGGTTATGTGTTGATGCAACGCAAGAAGGTTATAGCCTACGGATCACACCAACTCAAAATTCACGAAAGAAACTAGACTACCCATGATTTAGACCTAGGAGCCGTAGTTTTCGCACTCAAAATCTGGAGACGTTACCAGTACGGTACCTAATTTACGATTTATACCGATCACAAGAGTCTTCAGCACATTCTAGATCAAAAGAAGTTAAACATGCGTCAACGCCGATAGGTTGAACTTCTAAATGATTATGAATGCGCAATCAAGTATCATCCAGGCAAGGCTAATGTTGTAGCCGATGCCCTCAGTCGTAAGGACACTAAGCCTAGGAGTGTTCGTGCACTTCAGCTTACCATTCATTCGAATCTCCCTATGCAGATTCGTACTACTCAAGTCGAAGCTTTGAAAGAAGAAAATCCGCTAGCAGAAGCCCTCCGCGGCACGGAGAAGCAATTTGAACTCAGGGACGATGGAGTTTATTACTTCATGAAGCATGTCTGGGTTCCATCCTTTGGGAATCTCTGAGAGCTTGTAATGGACGAAGCTCAAAAATCTCGCTACTCGATACATCCTGGTTCCGATAAGATGTATCATGACCTCAAAACCTTATATTGGTGGCCAAACATGATGTCACACCCCAAAAACGTCATAGCGGAATATAAAACGTAGTGGTGACGGAAGTTGGTGCCCATTAATATCTTGTTGAACGATGCATTTAATTGTTGGACATTTTAACTTAATTAAAACATAGATTTTAACCATAAAGTTTCAAACCGCGGCATAACCACAACATAGTTAAGTTGTCTTGATCCTCACGGATCTTATTACATTTGTCCCAAATTGTTTTAAAAGTTTGTCCAACACATTAACAAACCAAACATGCATCAACAACCACAAGATACGCCATAATTCCTGAAGCCGAACTCAAGTACCTGAAGAACACGTTAAAATCAAGTGTCAACACAAAGGAAGGTGAGTTCACATATTCAAATTTAAATAATTTGATCCCAAGGAAAAACTTTCTAATTATGTGTTTATTATCAAAACATCCATATAATTTCCAAGAAAGTTAATTCATTTCCTTAATAAAAATCCAAGGGTCAGCCGTCGCAAGCGTTTCCCAGAAACATTCGAACAAAGCATCTTCCCAAGTTTACATATTAAATTTATAATATCAAATGTTCGGACTCATAAGTTAGCTAGACATTACGAACTATATATTAACAATGAAGGTATAATCAATGCTAGACAATGAACAGAATATCAATTCGTCGTTTGACTTGACACAGAGCGACCGGTCACGATGGGGTTGTCTACTCGATAGATCTACCAACAATTCCTCGCGTACAATACTTAAATGATTAAATGACATCACTTGCGCATGGCCCATATCGAGGCCATCTATGATGCCTGCCTGACCTACAATATATATATATATATCCTACTAAAATAACAAATTTAATATAAACCGTTGTACGAATTTACTGAAATCCCTGGGACCAAGAAAATTCGCCCCAACAACACGGTCGTTTTCTCTGAAACACCGTACAATTCCCCGTTTCTCCCCGAAACATATATTCAACAAATCCGTTTCATCCCGAAACATATATTTTCACCAAAACCGTTTCTCCCCGAAACATATATTTAACAAATCCATATATTTTCAATGAAAATATATAATTTATATCAAAATGTATGTTTTATTCCAAAAACATTATTAAACCCTTTTTAGACGTGTTCTTCCCCCAAAACATATACAAAACAGTAAAAAGAGGGGGTTTAGTGACACTCACCTTTGGGTGCGTATTTTAAGTAGCTCAATCCCACAAATTGATTTCTACACGTCCTATTATGCGTAGGAACGATTCATCAATTAACATATCACAAAAATCCTAAGTTTCTCCGTATCTTAGAATTTTCACATAACTTTGAGATTTTCTCAAAAAGTTATCGTTTTAGATTATGTTGGTATGTTAATATATATATATATATATATATATATATATATATGAGTTCATATATATATATATATATTTTTAAGATTATGCGACTTGAAAGATTTTGTTGGTGACCATTATCATGTAAATCCGTCAACACACCCGTTTATACGTAATATATCTACGATTTGCGCGTCGTAATATATATTGATGCGTTGTCGAGTGTTATATTTATTAGGTGTATATTTTAGGCCCCTTTAACACTTTTTAGTCAAGTTTGAAATTTATAAAACACGATATTTACTAACACTAGACACACATATGGGCAAGTGCACCCATCGTGAGCGTAGTATAGTGTTGGTAAGATACCGAGGTCGTCCAAGGACACAAGAGCTTTTAGTACCGGTTTATCCTCAACGTCTAATCAAATCAAAGAGTTTAGAAAAATGTTTTAAACTAAGAAAAATAAAAACTAACTAAAATGCTGAAAATAAAAATAAAAAGAAAAACAGATAGACAAGATGAATCACTTGGTTCCGACTCGTATCTAGTGTAACCTTTGATTATTTCCGCACTTTTGCACATAGTTAAGAGATTATCTTAGTTATTGTAGTAGGCCCCTCTTTTGAAGGTGACGTTACCCTCACCCCAGTAGTTTGAGTCAGCAAGGATACAATCCTAAAAGGGTGGATTATTGGAAGATAATTAATTAAGTTATTAATGCAAATTATGGTAGGCCCCTCTTTTGGAGGTGACGTTACCCTCGACTAAGTAGTCTGAGTCAGCAGGGATACAGTCCTAAATAGCCGGGTTATAGTATTAATAGTAGTTAACTTATGAGGGGATCAAAGAGTTTGGACCCCCGCCATCCAATACCGTGAAGTATTGAAGGAGGTCCTACTAAATTTGACCCAGGTCCATTGCAGGACCTCTAAACGCTGAACAATGGCAAGACCTTTACCAAACCGTTCCCTTAACCCCCGACCAGGTAGCCAACATACCTCCATATAGACCGTGGAGATATGAATGGTGAAAATCTTTTATTTTATATAGACAGTAAAATAATGTCAAGACACCACGGACAAACGATAAGGAAAGATCCCTTCAACATAAGCAACTAGTTATTAAAGTCATTAATACAAAACCAAGTAAAAAGTGCAAAAGATTAGAAATAAAGAGTATTACACTAGACACTTTGTCTTCACCAAGTGATGTAAGAGACTTAGGCAAACATGGCCTTGATTGTCAAGAACTCTTACGATCAATCTTGGATCCCGAGACAACTCACACACTCTATGATGGACAATGGATGATGGTGGTGGATGATGGTGTTATGGTGGTGGTGGGTGGTGGGTGAAGTGTGAGAGAGGTGGTGTGCCAAGGGATGGTTTGAGCTTGAGCCAAGCACTTCTATTTATAGGCTGAACAGAAGTTCGGGCATGGCCCCGTGTCCAGTGGGAACGGCCCCGTGTCCACATCCTTCTCTTTCTTCATTTAATGCAGCTTTGTCTTATTAGTTGACCACGCCCCCGTGTCCGCTGAGCACGACCCCGTGGTGCAGAAGAATCTTTGTACTATGCAGATTTGCTGGATTGTGCGAATCTTATAGTTGACCACGGCCCCGTGTCCGCTGAGCACGGCCCCGTGGTGGGCAATAGAAGATTCTACCACTTTGTCTTTTCTGCTTACACTTGGGCACGCCCCCGTGCTGGCTGAGCACGGGGCGTGTTCAGGCTTCTGATCTCTTGTTTTGCTTGGGAAGATGCTGTTGTGGGGTCGGGCATGCCACGTCTTGTTCCTTTTCTTGTATTTATGTTAGATTTTGATGTCTTTTTGCTTCTTTTGTTAATTTGAGCTCATTTAATCCTGAAAATACAAAAGGAAGACAAAAGCACACTTTTTCCAACATTAGTACTAAAAAAGGGTTAGTTTTATGCCTCGATTGATGAAATTTATATGTTACATTTTGAACACATCAAATACCCCCACACTTGAATCTTTGCTTGTCCTCAAGCAAAACTCTTTAATATGTGGCTATTTACACTCCCAAATGGAATGGGTAGAAAAGAAGGTTTTGGGCTTGTCATAGAGTGTCGGGATTTCCAAGATTCTTTATTTAGTTTTATTTTTATTTATTTACAATCCTATTCGTCATGATTTATTTAAAACTTTTCATAAGATAAATTACTTATTAGGGCATAGCATGCCTTTGTAAAATTCTATTTATATACAAGTTCACATACCTCACGTGGATCACTCAACACTCGGCCGAAAATGTATTTTTGTGGATCACTCGAGAGCGGCATGGAACTTACTCCTACCATAGGCTTGCCAAGCAATCAATCCTCCTCCTTTTTAACTTATATACCTTTGTAAATATCAAGAGGACTTTGTGGGTTAAGGGTTAGGCTTGGGTTAAAGGTAGGTGGTTGGGTTGGTGGTTAGTGGTTAGTAAAAAAAAGGCGAAAAGCGTAACAAGTGTCGGTTTTCGTAAGACTTTCTATTTTTCGTAACTTTTATTTTGATGAAGCTATTTATTCAAACAAAGTTATTTTTGATGAACTTGTTTGTTTATTTTCTTTTGCTTCATCAACAACACAAATGTTTTTTTTTTTTTTTTTGAAAAGTCATATGAAGAACCGAACTTATTACTAAAACAAAGGGTTAAAAATGAAAAAGGTTTTGGTGGGTAAAAAGGGTGTTTGGTTTGGGTTATGAAATGAAAAGGTTTAGGCTCAAAGGGGCTAACTAGGGGGATTTTGGGTAGGTGGTAAAAAAGAAAAATAATGGTGTAGAAATAAAAAGGGTTAGTCCTAATGCCTCCATCATTTACTTACTCGGGTTTAAGTTGGTAAGGACCTGGACTGTATCGTCATGGCAAGTTCTAGAGTCGTAAGAACCAAGCGGCTATTCACACAAGAAACGAAAAATGAGCAATTAGTTCTAATGATATGTAATTGTATGCTCAATAAAGGCTCAAAACTCACTTTTGTGGGAATGGGTTTTTTTATGTGATCAAGTATATATAATCAAATTTTAACTTAGCTTGTCATGCCTTTTCATAATTTTCTTATGTTGGTTCTTTTTATCACGACGCTATCGGTTGTAAATTCGTAAAAATATAACCTTTTTGAGAACTTGAATTTCCCGAGTTAAACCTAGACAAGTAAAAAATGAAAATTTTTGAAAAAATTTGGGGTGATTAGCGGTTCCAATAGAGTTTTGTGTAAGGCTTGTATTTAGGACTTGCAAGATTCAAGGTTTTAGCATCCCCCCCCCCCCCACACTTAAATTACACATTGTCCTCAATGTGTCCCAAAAATAAGTTTTTAGGTTGATTGAATGTGTAAAAAGGTGTGAAAAAGCAAAAATTTTGTGTTACTGGGCGCTGAACACGGCCCCGTGTTATCCGGGCACGGCCCCGTGTTCAAGTGCCAGTAACAAAAATTAAAACAAGAGAAACAGAAACCTGGACACGGGGGCGTGCTGGGTGAACACGACCCGTGTCCAGTTACCTGAACTGGTTCTTTTTCTTTAAACTGTGCAGCACGGGGCCGTGTTGGGTGGAGACGGCCCGTGCCGAGCTTACTGTTAATGAAGAAATTTGTCGGACGGCTCAGTTTTCCTGTATGGAGTGCTGGTTCAAGTTTCCCTTGCATCCTTTGTCATCTCAAGTGTGTTTTATTCCTGAAAATTAAAACTAACTAGAAAACAAGAAAATTAATCTAAACTAAGGATAGTTCCGCGGAATGCCTCCGTGGTGCGCCACGTTTATAAGGGTCCTTGGCTAGACCCAAATCCTGGTCACATGTTACCCAAGTGGGATGTATTGCATCCCATGTTACACCGTCGGAGAGCGTCATCCAAGCTTGAGTCTATGACCTTCATGTATTTGACCGGGTCTTCTTCCTCTACTTTCTTTCCACATTCAAACTTCACTTCCTCATCCCCAAACTTCAATGTTAACGTTCCGTCATTCATATCCACCACTGCTTGGGCGGGGGCTAGAAATGGCCTCCCGAGGATGAGAGGGACATCGGTGTCTTCTTCCATGTCTAGGATGACAAAGTCGGTTGGAAAAACGAAGTTGTCGACCTTGACCAGCAGATTTTCAGCGACACCTTGTGGAAATTTGACGGACCTGTCGGCGAGTTGTATGCTCATCTTTGTAGGGTTTGTTGTTCCTAGGCCGAGACGTTTGAACATTGACGTGGGCATGAGGTTAATGCTAGCCCCAAGATCGGCCAATGCATTACGAATGGGGGACTTCCCAATCGAGCAAGGAATTGTGAAGCTCCCGGGATCGATTTTCTTTTGTGGAAGTTTGTTGAGTACTAAAGCGGAGCATTCTTCGCCTAAGTTAACTAATTGCAATGATTCAATTTTCCTTTTGTGAGTGAGGAAATCCCTCATGAATTTTGCATATTTAGGCATTTGGGTTAGGACCTCAATAAAAGGAATATTAACATGCAATTGTTTTAGTAAACTTTCAAACTTTGCGAATTGCTCATCGGTCTTTTGACGAGTTAACCTACCGGGGTATGGAATTTGAGGATTCTTGGTGGGCTCTTGATTTGGTGAAGAAGCCTTTTCTAGTTGAGGTGTAGGCGAAGTCGTGCTTTGGCGTTGAACTCCTTCAACTGGTGGTAACGGGGCATCCTCGGGACCCACGGTTCGGTTTCTCAAAGTGATGAGGTGTACTTGCGCCTTTGGGTTGGTTTCGGTATTACTCGGTAACGCGCCTTGTGGTCTCTCGGAGAAATTTTGAGCTAGTTGATTTAATTGTTTTTCAACGTTTTGAATGCTAGCTTGTTGATTTCTAAAATTTGATTCCAATTGTTGAAATCGATCCGAGTTTTTCTTTTCGGTGTCGGAGATGAGGCGAGATACGGTATCTTCAAGCCTTTCTCTTCCACCTTGTTGTTGAGAGAAATTTTGTGGTTGTTGAAAATTAGTTCATTGGTTTTGTGGGTTACTACTATTGCCGGGATCTCTCCAACCAAGATTTGGGTGGTTACGCCATCCTTGGTTGTAGGTACCCGTTGGAGGACCCGACGGCCTAGGTCTATTATCAATGTAGTTTACCGTTTCTGTTTGTTCATCTAATTCTTTCATTCAACTCCAATTTTCATGTGACCCACCACACCCTTCACAAGCCATAACCGAGGCCGTTTTTGTCATTTCTAGTTTTTTATTTTCGAAGAGAGGGCCTCGATTTGGGCTTGTAAAGAGGTGCTTTCATCAACCTTATGGGCGCCCGGGGCAATAGATTTATTACCTCGGGGAGTGTGCCATTGAAAATTGGTTTGAGCAATTTCCTCAATTTGATTATATATTTCATTTGGGCGACGATTACCTAAAAGTCCCCCGGAGCTTGAATCAAGTGTTTGTCTTGTGTGTGGCAACAACCCATTGTAGAAAGTGGATACTTGTTGCCACACCGCTAGACCGTGATGAGGACACTTTCTTAGAAGCTCCTTGAACCTCTCCCAAGTTTCATATAAGGATTCCCCATCCTCTTGTGAGTATGTATTAATTTCAGTCATTAATTTAGCCGTTTTAGCAGGAGGGAAATACTTATATAGAAACTTTTGGGCAAGTTCATCCCAGGTGTTTACCGAGCCAACTAGGAGGGTGTTAAGCCAAGCCTTAGCTCGGTCTTTTAGTGAAAATGGAAACATCCTAAGGCGGATGGCGTCGTTTGATGCTCCATTGATCCGAAAAGTATCACATATTTCCAAGAAATTAGTAATATGTAGATGTGGATCCTCGTCCGCAAGCCCATGAAAGGTTGCGGAGTTTTGGAGCATTTGTATCAAATGTGGCCGAAGTTCGAAGTTGTTGGCTTCGACATTCGGTGCATTGATAGCGGCGCCGATATTGCCTACGGTGGGCCGTAGGTAATCCATGAGGGTACGTTGGTCCGCCATTGGAAATGGGTCCCCCGAAACTTTCTCTTGATTTTTAGCTTTAAGTCTTTTTCGGAGAAAGCGTTCGGGTTCTTCTAGAGGTTCTTTTATGTCTCTACTAGAACTGGAGCTCATGCACTACGTAGGAGGGTCAAATGTGGCACCTTGGTTCCAATTCCTGCAATAAAAACATAAAAGAACGTTGGTCAGAATGTTCACCACGGCCCCGTGCTCAGTGAACACGGCCCGTGGTCAGAGATACAGTAATTGTTTTCTGGATCCCTGTTACTGGGAGTTGGACACGACCCCGTGTTGCACCGGCACGGCCCCGTGTTCAGCTCTCTGTAACTCAGAAAACAAAAACTGCCAGTGATGATGCTGGGTACGGCCTGTGTCCAACCAGGCACGGCCCGTGCTGAGCTCTGCAGAAGCTGAAAAACTAAAAAAAAAAAAATCCTAAAAAAAATGAAAAATAAGAAAAACGATTAGGTCATTGATTACTAACTTTCTTAAAATCCTTGTGTCCCCGGCAGCGGCGCCAAAAACTTGATGCGTTGTCGAGTGTTATATTTATTAGGTGTATATTTTAGGCCCCTTTAACACTTTTTAGTCAAGTTTTAAATTTATAAAACACGATATTTACTAACACTAGACACACATATGGGCAAGTGCATCCATCGTGAGCGTAGTATAGTGTTGGTAAGATACCGAGGTCGTCCAAGGACACAAGAGCTTTTAGTACCGGTTTATCCTCAACATCTAATCAAATCAAAGAGTTTAGAAAAATGTTTTAAACTAAGAAAAATAAAAACTAACTAAAATGCTGAAAATAAAAAGAAAAACAGATAGACAAGATGAATCACTTGGTTCCGACTCGTATCTAGTGTAACCTTTGATTATTTCCGCACTTTTGCACATAGTTAAGAGATTATCTTAGTTATTGTAGTAGGCCCCTCTTTTGAAGGTGACGTTACCCTCACCCCAGTAGTTTGAGTCAGCAAGGATACAATCCTAAAAGGGTGGATTATTGGAAGATAATTAATTAAGTTATTAATGCAAATTATGGTAGGCCCCTCTTTTGGTGGTGACGTTACCCTCGACTAAGTAGTCTGAGTCAGCAGGGATACAGTCCTAAATAGCCGGGTTATAGTATTAATAGTAGTTAACTTATGAGGGGATCAGAGAGTTTGGACCCCCGCCATCCAATACCGTGAAGTATTGAAGGAGGTCCTACTAAATTTGACCCGGGTCCATTGCAGGACCTCTAAACGCTGAACAATGGCAAGACCTTTACCAAACCGTTCCCTTAACCCCCGACCAGGTAGCCAACATACCTCCATATAGACCGTGGAGATATGAATGGTAAAAATCTTTTATTTTATATAGACAGTAAAATAATGTCAAGACATCACGGACAAACGATAAGGAAAGATCACCTTCAACATAAGCAACTAGTTATTAAAGTCATTAATACAAAACCAAGTAAAAAGTGCAAAAGATTAGAAATAAAAAGTATTACACTAGACACTTTGTCTTCACCAAGTGATGTAAGAGACTTAGGCAAACATGGCCTTGATTGACAAGAACTCTTACGATCAATCTTGGATCCCGAGACGACTCACACACTCTATGATGGACAATGGATGATGGTGGTGGATGATGGTGTTATGGTGGTGGTGGGTGGTGGGTGAAGTGTGAGAGAGGTGGTGTGCCAAGGGATGGTTTGAGCTTGAGCCAAGCACTTCTATTTATAGGCTGAATAGAAGCTCGGGCACGGCCCCGTGTCCAGTGGGCACGGCCCCGTGTCCACATCCTTCTCTTTCTTCATTTAATGCAGCTTTGTCTTATTAGTTGACCACGCCCCCGTGTCCGCTGAGCACGACCCCGTGGTGCAGAAGAATCTTTGTACTATGCAGATTTGCTGGATTGTGCGAATCTTATAGTTGACCACGGCCCCGTGTCCGCTGAGCACGACCCCGTGGTGGGCAATAGAAGCTTCTACCACTTTGTCTTTTCTGCTTACACTTGGGCAGGCCCCCGTGCTGGCTGAGCACGGGGCGTGTTCAGGCTTCTGATCTCTTGTTTTGCTTGGGAAGATGCTGTTGTGGAGTCGGGCATGCCACGTCTTGTTCCTTTTCTTGTATTTATGTTAGATTTTGATGTCTTTTTGCTTCTTTTGTTAATTTGAGCTCATTTAATCCTGAAAATACAAAAGGAAGACAAAAGCACACTTTTTCCAACATTAGTACTAAAAAAGGGTTAGTTTTATGCCTCGAATGATGAAATTTATATGTTACATTTTGAACACATCAATATACATAAACGTACACATAAATCAAATATCGTAACACGTGATTTCTTGTTAACTTATTTATTTTGTCGTTTTTAAAGCATGCATACATAAAATAACTCATATGTATCAATTTTCATGCACGACAAACAAGTTACATATTTAACGCGATTTTTACCGATTCTACCACTTTAAACGCACAAGTGTACATGCATAGTCTAAATTCCCCACTATCATGTCAACACTTAACATATTATCATATTCACATATCTAAATCACATAACAAATTTTAACACATAAGGTTCACCCATAAATAACCCATGCTAGTGTTCATTGTAAAAGGCGTATTTTAGTGATTCGGTAACGTTTTCGGGCGTCAGAAGTCACATATGACCAACCAAATACCAAGTAAACTTAAAATTAGTTAAAATACCTATTTTTAAACTAAACATATCAGTTTACTTACTGATCTAAATCAGTTTTATAAAAATCGTTCGAAAAGCCGATTTTTGACCGTTTTACCGCATAGTTTTGCGTTAAATGTTACTATAACCAACCCAACTCGGAATGACTTGATATTTTAACACAATACATGTTATTTACTAATTAAAATGATGATTATAATCAGCTTAGTGAAGTTTTTGTGTAAGTCACATAAATCATGCGATTTCACGTATTTTACAACTTATAAAGCACCAAGTACAACATGCAAAGCTAGTAAACTTTATGACAAAGTTTTATATTATTTAACACTTCAAAATATTCATCTTTTAGTGTTTATAATCTGATCAAAACTTAGTTTTATCAAATCATCTTTTCATGATTACAAATCAACATGCATGTCCATGTATGTGCATCTAATGCACTCATATAATATCATCATCATTACACATGATTTAAATACACCCAAGAACACATTAACTCTATGTTCTTACAAATCACAACATATGTCATCCATAATCATCTAATCATACATACATAAATGCAAGTATTCTTACATTTATGAGTAAATGACAAAAATTACATGCACACATACACATACACATACACGACATATATACACACACATGAACTTCCAAAAGTTCACTTTTTAACAAGTCCTTTTCAAATCACAAAACCTTTTAGAACATTCTCTATGACAACTTTTGATTTTTGCATGTAATCAATCATTCAAAAATCATGTTATTCAAGAATCATTAAATCACAAATCAAAACACAATCATATACACACACACACGCACATATACCTACGGCCATACATATACATACATACTCATCCATTTTATTTTTCTTTAAAAACCCATTTGCTTAAGTTTCAAGTTTTGTGTTTAAATCTAAGAACAAGAGAAACCTTCCACTATCATCTTCATCACCAAGAATCTGTGACAATTGTCAAAATTTGCATGTATCCGTACAATAATTAGACAATGATTAATGCTTTAATGACTGTGCTGATTTACCATTAATGACATGATTGCTTTCTGATTATTGTCATATACATACATGTGCATCACATATTGCATAATGTCATATCATTATTGCATGCAATACCTTATTGATTCAAATGATGCACGAAACAAAGTTAACACAGTTATCAGACAAATCAGAAAAATGCTGACGGAGTTTAGTACATAGACAGACATGGTATTGAGACACGGAATGTGCTAGAAACCAAGAGTTACACTAGTATAGTGTGTAGGAAAGTAATGATCATAAAACTGCCTTCCTAGTGATAGTTTAAGTGCCGGGAAGTGCCTAAAACTCACACAAACTATAGAATTCTGCAGAATTCAGCACAAATCAGCTTTTAGACAACTTAATATTATGCAGAAATGTGGTTAAATGGTCCAGAATGCTTTCCTAAGTGTCACACCCCCCAAAATCCACATGCGGAGTACTACCGCTTGGAGGCGTGACTGACCAGGATCCAACCACCAATTATACTGAGCAATGGGTAATAGTAAAAATATTCACCAACCACAATAGTCAGTAAACATCATAGTTTAAAGATTTAAAAGTTTAAGTTCGAATAATAGTTTAAGTAAGCAGCGGAAACATAAACCAAATAGTTTCAAAACAAGGTTCATAGTTCAAGATTATTTAAACCCAACACGTGGGTTAGACGACCACTACACATTCCCAAGCTGCAAGCTCCTGAGTCACTGGGTACCTGCAAAGCATGCAGTAGGATATCAACAAAAATGTTGGCGAGTTCACGAGATGTCAAATTTTAACTTTTTCGAAAATCGTAGGTTGTTTAGATAAAGCATTTACAATCACGCCATGGGGAGCTACCCCATATGAAAGCTACTAAACTGATGTTACCGAAACTGTTGACGAGAAGATTTTTGTGCCCCAGGTCAATGTCTATCGTCATTGACCACGATGCAAGGTCTACTAGTTCACGCCCGATCTCCCCCGGTCACGGTGTGAGGTTGTCAAACCTAATAGCGCTATCAACTAATAACCCGTTCACCCCCGGCGATTAATCGGTACTGTAAGCAGGGACTTTAAATGATAGATATTCGTTTAGTTTTGCTAGTTGTGATTTATAAATAATATCCAAACGCATTTTCCCCCGGATATAGTAATTTAGAAGTTACCCCTTTTAGTTTGTTCGTGTCCCTCCCTGGGACGCATGCTTTTAGTGTGTGAACTCACCTCGGGTTGCTCGGTAGACAGTTTACTTGGTCAAGTATGCTGGTCACCACGTCCTAATATGGTTACCAGTATAGGTCAGGTTGGGTACAGAGAAATCACGTATATTCTACACGTATCTAACACATAGCATACTTAACACATGTTGATGCACAAGAATGTCTGTTGACTGCATCTTCATCAAGTCTTAAATCAAGAAAGTCAAGAAAGTCAAGATTAGGGTTTTTATTGTTAATTTCGCTTTAATGTACATGTTTATAGGTGATTTCGCTTTAAGGGACACATGGTGATTTCGCTTCAATGTACATGCCATATAAGCGAAATCAGATTCATGAGATTTCGCTCATATGGTCAGGACATTGAAGCGAAATTAGACTTAGTATAAATACCATACATGTGTTCATTCATTGTAACCATTGGAGCGAAATCAGGTCATTAGCTTGGTAGCGAAACTCTGTCAAATTGATCTCAGAAAGCTAATAAAGAGAAGAAATTGAAAGGATAAGCTGTTGTTACGTTACGTATACTGATTCCGCCTTTATACGTGATGATGAACTTACTCAACTGATCGTTTAGGGTTATGACATGGTCCAACAAGTGGTATCAGAACTTCAGGACGAGGAGTTCATACTACATCAGCTGATTCGACACTATTCTCACATTTCTACTCAATTTCTCTTTTAGTTTTTCGGTTTAAACAATTTCCTACGGACAAAATGAGTTGAATCTCAAGTATATTTAGCGAAACTAGTTGTTAATCAATCCTTAACAGTATCAGACCTTAAAACACAGTAAAAATCAATCAATTTTATCAAAAACACGATCGGTTCACGGACAGAATTTTCAAACTCAGATCTGGAACATATTTGTGGTCGAAATTGAACAATAATCATATCATTGTGTTCGGAATTAAGTGTAGATCATTCCTTGAAAGTTTCAGATTGTAACTTGGATTAAAACATGATGAAAATTGGTTAAAAGCTGATTCCGCTTTTACGTACATCAGTTGATTTCGCTTTTACGTACATCAGCTGATTCCGCTTTTACGTACATCAGTTGATTTCGTTTTTATGTCACAATTTGTCAACTGATTTCACTCATACGGACAAGGTTAATTTCGCTCCAAGAGACAAGATCTGATTTCGCTTCAACAGTCAAATCAGATTTCGCTCCAAGAGTCAATTTTGCTATTTCGCTCCAAGGAACTAAAGTGATTTCGCTCCTAGTGACATAAGTGATTTCGCTCGAGTGAACAGTTGTGATTTCGCTCGAGAGGACATTGCTGTTGATTTCGCTCATTAGTCACTATTAGTGATTTCGCTTCAGTGTCAGTGTGTGTTAAAATTTCGAAAATTTGTCTAAGTGTTTGCTGATTGTTTGTTTGCAGGTGATTCGAGGTGTTTTACAAGGCACAAATACCAAGAAATCAAAATGTTTGACGAAAAGGAAAACAAAAATCTTGAAAATTTAAATGATTGGCTTTGTGAATCTTGGTGTGGGAGATTAGGTGATAAGGATGTTTATGTTAAAAGATTCGAAAATTTGTTGTGTATGAAGAATGAATCAGTGGAGAAGTTGGTAAAACGGTTTGATGAGTTAGTTTACAAGTTAGAAAGACATGGGATATATTTTTCAAAGGATGAAAAAATTTCAAGACTTGTTAATGCTTTACCTTTGGAATGGGATAAATTCGTGAATGAACTGAAACGGGATTCTAGTTTATCACGCTTTGATTTAAGAAGTTTCATAAATACAATAACAAATCATAGGAGTCATAAAGATTCAAGAAAAATGGAGTTATTGGATGAAATAAAAGGAGAATCAGAAAAGATAGATTTGGATGTGATCATTGAAATGAGAAAACGAATCACTGTGTGTCTTGCAGCAAAAAATGTTATGAGATACGATATTAAGAGGGGTTGTTATATTGATGAAAATATGAATCCTCTTGATTTTGTTAAAATTTTCTGTGCAGGAACATACAAGATGGAAACAAAGAAAGAAGTTGATGATGGAAAGATGAATGGAAAATGCGAAAAATGCGAAAAATCAGAAACAGACAATGTCAAACTTCTGAAGAATATAGAAAGTTTAACATTGGAAATCAAAAGCTTGAAGGATGAGAAAGAATCTGATAGTAAACAGATTCTTGAAATGAGAGAAAATTGTGAAAAATTGATGTCGGAAAATGTCAAACTGTTGAGTGGTTTGGACAGTTTGACATTGGAAAGTAAAAATTTTAAAGAAAAAGAAAATGTTGTTGAAATTGAAAAATTAAAAATTGAAAAAGATTTTCAAAATCAAATAAAGATTTTAGAAGATGAGAGAGATATTTTTGGTAAAGATAATCTTCAAAAACAAATTGAAATCAATTCTCATCTTGCTAAAATCATTCAGCTTGAAAAAGAAGCTGAAAAAGCTCGGATGAAAATCAAAGAGCTTGAAGTTAAATTGAAAGGTTTTGTGACTTCGGCACCATATGAGTGTCCAAAACCGATCAATTCTGCTCCAATAAGTGACAATGTCACAAATTTTGACAAAGTCAAAATTGAAGATTGTGATGAAATATCTGATGATGAAAAAGAAAAGAAAAGAAAAATATTTTTAGATTTACAAGAAAAATTTAAAAATACTGTTTTGCAATCTACTGAAACAGGTGAATGTTCGAAACAAAAACCTGTTAAGAAGAGTGTAGAACAGAAACAAAAAGATAAAAATTTGAAAAATTCTAAAAAAGAAAATAAAAGCTCATCAGATAAGTCATCCAATCATTATCAAAAATCACAAAAATTTAAAAATGAAAACTCACAAAGTGTTGGTAATAAGTGGTGCAGGTTTGACCACAGTGCTTCAAAGCCAAAATTAGTTTTCAAGAAGAGTGATGATTACCACAAAGCCAGACAATGTTATGATCTAAGCATATGGTGTGAAAGTGGTGAATGGTACGATAACAGAGTGTGTTACACTTGTGGATTTCAAGGACACATTGCTGTTAACTGCCAAAGTCAGAGATTCGAAACGAGAAGGTGCTATGAATGCCAAATCAGAGGACACATTGCCAGAAATTGCCCAATGAGATCAACGGCACGATCGAGGGTTGAATCTCAAAGAATGGCAAAGAAGCCAGTCAACGTCAAGCCCCATGAATAGAAGGTTCTAAAACCTAAAGTTCAGGATCAGACAATTCAAGAAAAGAAAGTTAAACTTTCACAGGGGCAGAAAGACAGATTGCGAAAGAAAAGGAAGAAGGCTAGAGAGTATCTCGAGAAAATTTTGTCTTCGGGTTCAAAGGACAGTTTGAATAAAAGTTCTGATGAATCAATTCACTCGACTGCAAAGCCAAGTAAATTGAATTCTTCAGATGCAAATCTGAGGACAAAAGAGAAAAAGGTGAAAAAGAAAGTTGTCGGCGATGAATCTGGCTCATCAAAGTCAGACAAGCCATGTGGAGGCAATGATTCTGGTTCATCAAAGCCAGAAGAGCCTAGTGTTGAGGTAAAATCTGAGAATTCAGGTTTAACAATGGATGATGCAAATTTTCCACCATTGTTGAACAAGAATTCTAAATCACCCAAAGATAGTCAGGCTTGGGTGAAACTTTTCAAATAGAAAAATCTGACTTGCCGGAGCTTCCAGGTTGGTAAGTGTGAAGCAGGTATCGGCATCATTCTTGAGAAATTCACAGGATGGTAACTGTGATATTTCGACTTTCAAGTGGTAAATCAGGGACATTAAGTTGTACTTGATTTTCTACAAGTGTTTGTGTTGATAGAATCTTGAACTGTTAAATCTTTCAAAATGGTTAAAGGAGAACAAAGTGATGAAGTAATCCCCTAACCAACAAGTGGTTTGTTAGTTCAACAAAACTAATTTTCCGGAAAAACCATTTTGATTAAAACAAACTTAAGTGTTTTGAAATCTTAATGGGAAAATAGTTTGTTGACAGGGGGAGTTCTGATTGTTTATGCCAAGTGAATGGCGAATTGAAGTGATTTGATATCAGTTTGTCACGTTTCTTGTATAGTTTATTTTCAATTTTTTCCTAGAAAATCAAAATTGAAACATATTTTGATTTTAGGGGGAGAAAAAATTTTTAAAAAAAATTTGAAAATTTGAAAATGCCAAAATTGAAAAAGCAAAAATGAGTTTTGGTGTATAAAAGAGGAAATGATAGTACATCAGTAGACGATCACAGCATGCTAAAGATATGAAATGTCAAAAGTGATAAAAGGTCTCACTAATGATGTGTCAGTAGGTTTTTGCACATTTAGTAAATTGTGACGAGATATAAACCTAAATTTCAAACTTGCTTATATCGTGGGTAACATCTCTCGGATATATGGGTAACCCCCGAAATCTTGTTTGAAAGGTCTCGTATTCTGATATACTAGGTTTTTATACTCAGTGATATCTGGGGTATTATTCCGGGACTTCTGCTGAACGTAGGTTCTGACCTAGTCCTCGAATAATACTTTCTGCAAATGCTTGAAACATAGCATCACCCTCAGCATAAATGATAAGACAATAAAATTGCTTAGCAATGCTGTTGTAAAAAAGATTCTCTAAAGGGGACACACCCACAAGTTGAGTCATGATCTCTCTGCTGAACGGTAGTTTTGACCTGAGCTCTCATGATTCTTCATAATTTATTAACCCCTTACAGATATCATTTGTGTTATAATTGCCTGTAAGACTGAATATTAGGATCTGGATACGGGAGTATATTCTGAGGTGGGACACGCGATTAAGTCTAAGTATCTAAGACATTAAACTCGTATCTCGAAGCAGTTGAAATGTGTGTGAAAATTTAAGTGGACCAGTATACTGACAATCTAAGTGAATCGTTTAGAACTTAAAATGATTAAAGCTTAACGGTGCTAGTGATTGGTCTCATAAACTGATATGATCCTCTTACACAAACTCACAAAAATATTGTTTGTACATATTTGTTTACTGCATTTCTTTAAACTCAAAATTCAAAAAGATTTTCGACAAACTGATGTTGAAGAGCTGATATTCAAAATTCCAAGTGCTAAACTTGATGAACTAGAGGTTTGGGAGTATATATTGAAAATTTTGAATGTCATATACAAATGTTTTGAAAGATTGTGTGTTTAGTTAATCAAGGTCATTCATTTGAACTTGATGTAACTAGTATGATTGTTTGTGATAATTGATTTCTACCAGTAAGTTTACTAAATTCAATTGTTATAAATTTGTAAAACTTATGTTGAGGTAGAGGATGTGCAGGTTAACAGGTTGTAAACTTCATTATTCCCAACGGAAGCTAAATGTCAAAGCTTGAACCAGATATCTCAGATTCAAGCATATCGAGAGGGGGAGTCTGTGAAAGGGGGAGTCTGGATCAACATTCAAAGGGAAGAAAGAAGTTAGAGCCAGGAGGACAAGATCCTGAAACCTGTGAAGATAGAGTGCTTATGATGAGACGACAGAGAGTTAGAGAAAAGACTAAGACTGAAGACTCAGGAGCTGAAGATTACGTCAACATCCAAGGGGGAGTCTGTTGATGCACAAGAATGTATGTTGACTGCATCTTCATCAAGTTATAAATCAAGAAAGTCAAGATTAGGGTTTTTATTGTTAATTTCACTTTAATGTACATGTTTATAGGTGATTTCGCTTTAAGGGACACATGGTGATTTCGCTTCAATGTACATGCCATATAAGCGAAATCAGATTCATGAGATTTCGCTCATATGGTCAGGACATTGAAGCGAAATTAGACTTAGTATAAATACCATACATGTGTTCGTTCATTGTAACCATTGGAGCGAAATCAGGTCATTAGCTTGGTAGCGAAACTCTGTCAAATTGATCTCAGAAAGCTAATAAAGAGAAGAAATTGAAAGGATAAGCTGTTGTTACGTTACGTATACTGATTCCGCCTTTATACGTGATGATGAACTTACTCAACTGATCGTTTAGGGTCACGACACGGTCCAACAACACACAAGTTTATTGGGCCTGCTCTCATAATGGTACAGTCTAACAGTAACAATTAACACGTAGTCCAGTCCATCAGTAATCATACATGAACCGTCCATACACTTTGGCCCAATAACGGAGACCAGTAGCCCACTCGAGACAAGGTGGTCTCGAGTTGAGACCGAGATGTCTCGAGTCGCAACCAAATGGTCTCGGGTTGTAATGGAGTGGTCTCGAGTAGTGCAGGTATGAGTCGCAACCTTAGGGATCTCGAGTCCAGTCTCGAGTCGCAATTAGAAGATCTCGAGTCGAGACCTTGATGGTCTCGAGTCCCTGAAATCTGTTTTGAGTTACTTGGACATGGTCTCAAGTCGAGACTAGGGGTCTCGAGTTGTAACACGATGGTCTCGGGTCGAGATCGAAGGTTTCGACTCCAACATTGTTGTTTCTAGAACGCCAGCCAAGACATGTACTAACCAATAGGATTTCATGTGTATGATTTTATGTACTATCCAATAGAATTTCACTAACATGTTTTCTTGTCTAAATCCTAATAAAAACAGATCAAACAAAGCATATTTCAAATATTCAACAACATTTAATACTCCTTCATAGTTCATCCAGTTCATCATTAGGGTCTTCATCATTTTGCAAACATGAATATTCAACAAATCCATCCTAGCATACTTGAGTTTCTCCATCGACCCCTAAATCTAGCAAAAATAAATACAGAAGCATGCTTGCCTAAGTTTTATCATCATCATTCATCCATTTTTCATATTATCTAACACACACCCTTAGTACATCTCCAACATATAAGAATGTACATATCAATATTCTAACCTTTCTAACCATATAAGAATGTATGTATCAATCATGGACATGTGCACCACTAATCAAACAAACACCTTTATTATATTCAAACAATAGTCATAATGCATGTTATCACCAAACCAAGGGATGGGGTACTAACCAAAACTATTTGGGTGTGTGAGGCGATGAAGGGAGTCCCCAAGTGATGATCACGAGCTGATCCGATGGTCTTGATGCTTTCGGTTGAGTCCAAGAGAGGAGGAAGGTGCTTGGTTTAGGGTTTGTCTAGTGAGAGAAAGTGGGGGGGAGAGAGAGAGAGAGAAGATGGAATGTTTTTAGGGATTTGAGCTAATGATGATGGTTTCCAAATGGAGGAATGTTGGCTGATGTGGGGATTTTTATACCCGTCTCGAATGGGCGTACCCTAAGGGCTTCGGGTGGGCTCGAGGAGGGGTTCGGCCCAACGACCAAATTATTCACTCGAGACCGAGTGGTCTCGAGTCGGGTCCTAGTGGTCTCGGCTTACCAATATTCATATACATATATATACATATATATTTACACATGACATAACACAAGGACCACATAGCACACTAAAAAGATTTACAGAATTTCATTTAATAAGATACGTACACATAATGTTATTACAAAAAGGTGGCTCGGAAAAACCTAGAGTGTCACATTATCCCCAAGTTTTAAGAACTTTCGTCCCAAAAGTTAAGGCAGCCACTGACATGCTAGTATGAGTGAGAGCGTTTCAACGGGGTATCACATCATCCCCCCGTTAATTTGGAATTTCGTCCCGAAATTCGGTTGTAGCTTCAGTGCTGGAAGTTTCATTTGGGAACAACTGGGGATACTTGCACTTCATCTGGTCTTCCCGCTCCCAGGTAAACTTTGGGCCACGTCACGAGTTCCAACGAACTCGTACGAGAGGTATCTGGCTACGTTTGAGGGTTTTGATCTCTCGATCCGTGATCTCAATCGGTTCCTCAGTAAAGTGTAGCTGTTCATCAATGGTAAGTTCCTTGAAAGGAATGATGAGTGTTTCATCTGACAGACACCTCTTCAGATTAGACACGTGGAAGACGTTGTGCATAGCACTCAGTTCCTCAGGCAGATTCAATCTGTAAGCGACCTTACCGATCTTTTCGGTAATTTCGAATGGTCCGACGTATCGCGGATTAGGCTTGCCCCGTTTTCCAAAACGAACCACACCCTTCCAGGGTGAGACTTTAAGTAGAGCCCGATCACCAACCTGGAACTCTAGCGGTTTCCTATCCTTATCAGCGTAACTCTTCTGACGGTCACGAGCTGCCGCCAGGCGTTGTCTGATCTGGGCAATCTTTTCTGTAGTGTCTACCGCAAGTTCTGGACCTGTGATCTGGCTGTCACCAACCTCCGCCCAGCAGAGAGGCGATCGGCATTTACGACCGTACAGTGCCTCAAAGGGTGCTGCCTGGATGCTAGTGTGGTAGTTGTTGTAGTAGGAGAATTCCACTAACGGTAGGTGCTTCTCCCAATTCTTGCCAAAGTCGATCACACATGCCCTAAGCATGTCTTCTAAGGTTTGGATGGTGCGTTCAGATTGCCCATCCGTTTGCGGATGATAAGCGGTGCTCATGTCTAAGCGTGAGCCAAAAGATTTGTGCATAGCTTGCCACAATTCAGAAGTAAAACGCGCGTCTCGATCGGAAATAATAGAGGTTGGCACTCCATGCTTCGAAACCACTTCCTTTAAGTATACCTCAGCTAAGGTAGAAATCTTGTCTGTTTCTTTAATAGCCAAAAAGTGGGCAGACTTAGTTAATCGATCCACTATCACCCAAATGGGGTCATTTCCGCGTTGAGACCTGGGCAAGCCAGTAACAAAATCCATTGAAATTTGCTCCCATTTCCACTGCGGGATCTCTGGTTGTTGGAGTAGGCCCGATGGTTTCTGATACTCAGCCTTGACTCTCGCACAAGTTAAACATTTTCTGACATAGGTTGCTATGTGGGCTTTCATGCTAGGCCACCAGTATGTAGTCCTTAAGTCGTGGTACATCTTATCCGAACCAGGATGTACTGAGTAACGGGACTTATGGGCTTTCTCCATTACCAGCTCGCGCAAATTCCCGTAAAGTGGGACCCATATACGCCCGTTTACGTAGTAAGCACCATCTACTTTTTGTTCTAGCCGTTTCCTTGATCCTCGCAGGGACTCAGCCTTGACGTTCTCGGTTTTCAATGCTTCGACCTGAGCGTTTCTGATTTGCTTAGAGAGGTTCGAGTGGATGGTGAGCTGTAAGGCACGAACACGCTTGGGTTTGGTTTCCTTCCTGCTAAGGGCATCTTCCACCACATTAGCATTGCCTGGGTGATATTTAATTGCACACTCGTAGTCATTTAGGAGTTCGACCCATCGGCGTTGCCGCATATTCAGCTCCTTTTGTTCCATTATGTGCTGGAGACTCTTGTGATCAGTGTAAATCGTGCACTTGGTACCGTACAAGTAATGTCTCCAAATCTTGAGCGCGAAGACCACTGCTCCGAATTCCAAGTCATGTGTCGTGTAGTTCCGTTCGTGGATCTTGAGTTGTCGCGAAGCGTAAGCAATAACCTTCTCGCGTTGCATCAACACGCAACCAAGTCCTTGAATAGAAGCGTCGCAGTAAACAACGAAGTCGTCGGTGCCTTCAGGTAAGGAAAGAATAGGAGCACTACAGAGGTTCTTCTTTAGTTCCTGAAAGGCAGATTCCTGCGCATCACTCCACTTATAAGCAACACCCTTCTGAGTGAGGGTCGTAAGTGGTTGAGCGATCTTAGAGAACCCCTCGATAAATCTTCGATAATATCCTGCCAATCCCAAGAATTGGCGAACTTCGGTCGGAGTCTTAGGTATAGGCCAATTCTTAATGGATTCGATCTTAGCGGGGTCGACATGAATCCCATCCTGATTGACTATGTGCCCAAGGAAATGGACTTCTCTAAGCCAGAAATCACATTTTGAGAATTTGGCGTACAGTTGCTCATTGCGGAGGAGTTCGAGAATAAGACGCAGGTGTTGTTCATGCTCCTCTTGACTCTTCGAGTAAATTAGGATGTCGTCAATAAACACAATCACAAACTTGTCGAGGTAGGGTTTGCACACTCGGTTCATGAGATCCATGAAGATCGCAGGTGCGTTGGTCATTCCGAAAGGCATGACAAGGAATTCGTAGTGACCATAGCGGGTTCTGAAAGCAGTCTTAGAGACGTCCTCATCGCGGACTCTCAGCTGGTGATAGCCCGATCGTAGATCGATCTTGGAATAATAGCTCGACCCTTGCAGCTGGTCGAACATATCATCGATACGGGGAAGTGGATAACGATTCTTGATGGTAACATTGTTCAGTTCGCGGTAATCAATGCACATTCGGAACGTGCTATCCTTCTTTTTGACGAAAAGCACTGGGGCTCCCCAGGGTGACGAGCTAGGACGGATAAAACCCTTGTCCAAAAGTTCTTGTAATTGAGTAGAAAGTTCCTTGAGTTCCGCGGGAGCTAGTCGATAAGGTGCACGAGCTATAGGTGCTGCTCCGGGAGCTAGCTCGATTTTAAATTCGACCTGACGGTGAGGAGGGAGTCCAGGTAGTTCTTCGGGAAATACCTCAGGATAGTCGCGTACCACTGGAAAATCTTCAATCCGGTTTTCCTTTTTCTGCGTGTCAGCAACAAGTGCTAAGATAGCGGTGTGCCCCTTTCGTAAACACTTCTGGGCTTTTAAGAAGGAAATGATGCCTGTGACTTCTCCGCTTTTTGTCGCCTTGGACGATAAGGTGTTTGCCAGGAGGACGGGGAATACGAATAGCTTTCTCTTGGCAGAGGATTTCGGCTCGGTGCTTGGATAACCAATCCATACCAATGACGACGTCAAAGCTTCCGAGAATGATGGGGAAGAGATCGATACGGAAGGTCTGACCAGACAATTCTAGTTGGCAGTTACGAATAATGTGTGAGGCCTCGAGGTTTCTACCATTAGCTAATTCAACGATGTGCTTAGAGCTTAGCAGTGTAAGAGTGGACTTAAGCTTCTTACTAATACGTAGGGATACATAACTAGGATCTGCTCCAGAATCAAACAGTACGGAAACATAACGATCATTAAGTAGGAACTTACCCGCTACAACGATGGGGTCATTCCTCGCTTCTCCAGCTCCAATCACAAAAGCCCTTCCTCTTGCACCATTCCCAGCATTGTTGGTGTTGTTGTTGTAATTTCCCGCACCCTGGTTGTGGTTGTTCTGGTTTAACTGAGGACAATTCTTCTTAATGTGCCCCTCGGCTCCACACTGGAAACAACCCTTGATGTTCCCATGGTGCTGTTGCTGCTGCGGCTGGTTCTGTCTTGCGGGGTGAGGGCTTCTACAATCCTTGGCCTCATGCCCTATCTTGTGGCATCGCTGACACTTGTTATTCGCACAGGGCCCATTATGATGTCGATTGCACTTGTTACGCTTGTGGAGATGGCCCTGGTAGCCGCCCTGTTGCTGAGGGCCCTTGTTGCTTTCAGTTTTCCTTTGCTGGGCTGGGGCCTGAGTAGAGTTAGCATCCTTACTCTGATTTCCATCCCACTTTCTTTTGTTGTCACTAGAAGCTCCGGCAGTAGCACTGATCCTTTTGGGCAGCTTGCCCTCCTCCACTGCCTAATCAGTGAGTTTGTGAGCCAGACGGACCACTGGCTGAATGGTATTGAGGTTGGCTGAGGTCACATGGCTCCGGATTTCTGGGGCCAAACCTTTGAGGTACAATTCAATCCTTCGATATATAGGCCTAGACATGTTTGGTCAAAGAGCAGCATAATCATTGGAATGTTTGGTGTAGGTCTCGATCTCTTATCCAACCATCTTGAGCTCATAGTACTCGTTTTCGAGTTTGTGGATGTCATCCCTGTGACAGTACTCTTCCTTGATCATGTCCTTGAAATCTTCCCATGCAGTAGCATTTGCAGTCTCCAAACCAAGCATCTGAATCTGTGCCTTCCACCATGAAAGCGCGTTTCCTTCAAGCGTACCAGTCGCAAACTTTACCCAATTAGCAGGGGGACACTCGCAGACATCAAAAATAGCTTCGGCGTTTTCAATCTAGTGCAGAAGGCCTATGGCACCCTCAGTGCCGTTGAAAGGGAGAGGCTTGCAATCCATGAAGGTTTTGAAGGTACAAACTCGTGGTTGCGCAGGCGCTTGCTGACCTGTTGTGAGAAGCGAAGCGAATAGGCTTAGAGGTGAAAAGACGATGCGGGGGTAGGATCTAAACATCCCAAAGTAACGAGTTTACCTCCAGGGTGAGCTGCGAAAGCTACAGCCACCGTGTTGAGCAAGTTAGTGAACTGAGCCTGGGTCATGTTAACGTTTCCTCTTCTGCGTCCACTCATTGTCTTCATAATCAGAAAACACAGTGTGAGTGTGATGTCGTAATGTAGCAAGAAGGAGATAGAGGAGGGATGTGTATCTATCTAATTAGGCACATTAGTATGTATAGTAGAACAATACATATAGCAAACAAGCAAGTAAACACAAGTCCGAGCTATGAGGTCTAATAAGTTGAGTATTGCCCTTGGAGTGTAGTGTCGTCATGAGTCACGAGTTATAGTCTGGTTTTTCTCAAAAAGACTTTCTTTTTAAAACCAAGTTCACTATAACCAATGGCTCTGATACCAATCTGTCACACCCCCAAAATCCACATGCGGAGTACTACCGCTTGGAGGCGTGACTGACCAGGATCCAGCCACCAATTATACTGAGCAATGGGTAATAGTAAGAATATTCACCAACCACAATAGTTAGTAAACATCATAGTTTAAAGATTTAAAAGTTGAAGTTCGAATAATAGTTTAAGTAAGCAGCGGAAACATAAACCAAATAGTTTCAAAACAAGGTTCATAGTTCAAGATTATTTAAACCCAACACGTGGGTTAGACGACCACTACACATTCCCAAGCTGCAAGCTCCTGAGTCACTGGGTACCTGCAAAGCATGCAGTAGGATATCAACAAAAATGTTGGCGAGTTCACGAGATGTCAAATTTTAACTTTTTCGAAAATCGTAGGTTGTTTAGATAAAGCATTTACAATCACGCCATGGGGAGCTACCCCATATGAAAGCTACTAAACTGATGTTACCGAAACTGTTGACGAGAAGATTTTTGTGCCCCAGGTCAATGTCTATCGTCATTGACCAAGATGCAAGGTCTACTAGTTCACGCCCGATCTCCCCCGGTCACGGTGTGAGGTTGTCAAACCTAATAGCGCTATCAACTAATAACCCGTTCGCCCCCGGCGATTAATCGGTACTGTAAGCAGGGACTTTAAATGATAGAGATTCGTTTAGTTTTGCTAGTTGTGATTTATAAATAATATCCAAACGCATTTTCCCCTGGATATAGTAATTTAGATGTTACCCCTTTTAGTTTGTTCGTGTCCCTCCCTGGGACGCATGCTTTTAGTGTGTGAACTCACCTCGGGTTGCTCGGTAGACAGTTTACTTGGTCAAGTATGCTGGTCACCACGTCCTAATATGGTTACCAGTATAGGTCAGGTTGGGTACAGAAAAATCACGTATATTCTGCACGTATCTAACACATAGCATACTTAACACACAAGGTTATTGGGCCTGCTCTCATAATGGTACAGTCTAACAGTAACAATTAACACGTAGTCCAGTCCATCAGTAATCATACATGAACCGTCCATACACTTTGGCCCAATAACGAAGACCAGTAGCCCACTCGAGACAAGGTGGTCTCGAGTCGAGACCGAGAGGTCTCAAGTCGCAACCAAATGGTCTCGGGTTGTAATGGAGTGCTCTCGAGTAGTGCAGGTATGATTCGCAACCTTAGGGATCTCGAGTCTAGTCTCGAGTCGTAATCAGAAGATCTCGAGTCGAGACCTTGATGGTCTCGAGTCCCTGAAATCTGTTTAGAGTTACTTGGACATGGTCTCGAGTCGAGACTAGGGGTCTCGAGTTGTAACACGATGGTCTCGGGTCGAGATCGAAGGTTTCGACTCCAACATTGTTGTTTCTAGAACGCCATCCAAGACATGTACTAACCAATAGGATTTCATGTGTATGATTTTATGTACTATCCAATAGAATTTCACTAACATGTTTTCTTGTCTAAATCCTAATCAAAACAGATCAAACAAAGCATATTTCAAATATTCAACAACATTTAATACTCCTTCATAGTTCATCCAGTTCATCATTAGGGTCTTCATCATTTTGCAAACATGAATATTCAACAAATCCATCCTAGCATACTTGAGTTTCTCCATCGACCCCTAAATCTAGCAAAAATCAATACAGAAGCATGCTTGCCTAAGTTTTATCATCATCATTCATCCATTTTTCATATTATCTAACACACACCCTTAGTACATCTCCAACATATAAGAATGTACATATCAATATTCTAACCTTTCTAACCATATAAGAATGTACGTATCAATCATGGACATGTGCACCACTAATCAAACAAACACCTTTATTATATTCAAACAATAGTCATAATGCATGTTATCACCAAACCAAGGGATGGGGTACTAACCGAAACTATTTGGGTGTGTGAGGCGATGAAGGGAGTCCCCAAGTGATGATCACGAGCTGATCCGATGGTCTTGATGCTTTCGGTTGAGTCCAAGAGAGGACGAAGGTGCTTGGTTTAGGGTTTGTCTAGTGAGAGAAAGTGGGGGAGAGAGAGAGAGAGAAGATGGAATGTTTTTAGGGATTTGAGCTAATGATGATGGTTGCCAAATGGAGGAATGTTGGCTGATGTGGGGATTTTTATACCCGTCTCGAATGGGCGTACCCTAAGGGCTTCGGGTGGGCTCGAGGAGGGGTGCGGCCCAACGGCCAAAATATTCACTCGAGACCGAGTGGTCTCGAGTCGGGTCCTAGTGGTCTCGGCTCACCAATATTCATATACATATATATACATATATATTTACACATGACATAACACAAGGACCACATAGCACACTAAAAAGATTTACAGAATTTCATTTAATAAGATACGTACACATAATGTTATTACAAAAAGGTGGCTCGGAAAAACCTAGAGTGTCACACTAAGTGTCGAGAATCAAAACTGTCACAAAAGGTAGCATAAAGCACACTAAACTACATAGTTTAGCACCTTAACGAACCGGTAACCAACCGAATAACCGGACACTACCCGAAACACCAAATTTTCACTGGAAGCATTGTTTTATCATTTCTAAGCTAGTTATGGTCCCTGAACATCATAACACCTATTATAAAATCATAACAACTAAAAACCCTAACTAAATCCTTGGATTTCAACTAGATAAACAAACTTACCACTACAACCTAATCTATACCCCCCTCCTATTTACGGTCACCAAGGCTGGCCCACCGTTGGATTTTATTCTAATTGTTAATTAGATCATGTTGCCTCTTTTACAACATATTACACAATAGACTACAAGTTGTTGGAAGTTATAAACACTAACCAAGAGTTCATCATCCTCATTCTTCACATAACAAACCAACACCATTTTTCTTCCTCTCCTTCCCCCACCTTCGGCCAAGAACAACCAAGCACACCACGACCATCTTCATCTCATTCTCATCCATTTTCAAGTAATCACAAGGTGTAAGGAGCTTGTTTAAGGAGCTAGGAGCCTTTGGAAGTGGAAGGACCTCTCTCACAAGCTATTAACAACCAAATTCATCATCATCTTCATCTTGTGTTCATCCCTAGCCTTGAGCTAGTAGTAAGACCATCTTAATCCCATTTTACATCTTTTTTAGTTGGTTAAAAGATGATACAAGTAAATAATCATGAAGAACACTAAAGATCAAGAACATAATCTTTAACATAAGACTAAAAATCATGATAAATCATGTTGTTTAAGTGTTGTTATGCATCTTGATTGTTGATTGTTTGTGTTAATGATGTTAAACATCATTGTTTGTGTTAATGATGTTAAACATCATTGTTTGTGTTAATGATGTTAAACATCATATGAAAGATCAAGTATGAAAGGATTTCTTGAATGATAATGATCAAAGTGTAGTATAAGACTTGTAAATATGTGATTTCAAAAATAATTTCTCAAGAAACTAAGTTAAAATACAAGATTTACATAAACTTTGTTCTTAAAGAAACTAACCACATTTTTAGTGGTTAATCAAGTGTAGAAACATATTATTACCAAGAAAAATCTAAGAAGAAACATTTTTAGAAAATCATTTTACAAGTTGTAAACATCTAAAATCTTCAAGAATGATGTTTTTAAATAAACAACCACACTTTAAAGGGTAACTAAGCTTACTAAACACACTACCAAGTTACTACAAATTTTTATAAATTTTCAAGTTCATGAAGTTGTGTAAATAGCTTGATTTTGGCACTTGGTAAGTATTGTTTGCTTTGTTGATGATTTGTGATGATTTATAAAAGAAAATGATATGCTTTGAAAGCATGGAAACCTCCATTTTTAAGGGGAAACTATGGCAAAATTTTTCATATAAAGTTTGTCATAAATTTTGTTACAAAAATTACAAAATATTGAAGGTTGGTTTTTTATAATAAAAGTGACTAAATATGTATTTAGGAGAATATATATTTAGATGTCACCATGTGTGTGATTACTTGTATATTATGTGTATTAGTTATATTATTTTAGGACTTGAAATAATATAACTCACCAAAATACAAAAAATTACAATACAAGATCTTACTAAAATTCCAAGAAATAAATATATAAATTATACCCAAAATTGGAGAAACCGAACAAGGAATATAACTTACATAAATATTCCAGAATTAAATTCATGAGTATATTTTGGTAAACGGTATTTTGGACACCAAGATAACAAAAATATGATTTTTACAATTATTAAAAAATTATATCATATTTTTTACAAGAAGAAATCATATTATTTTTGGGTAAAGAAAAATATATATGTTTTCTTGAATTACTAGAAAATATAATATTTTTGGAGAAGATATATATTTTCTTAAATAAACTTAGAATATATTATTTTTGGGTGAAAAATGGATTTATGAATATTTTCTAAGATAATCTTGAAAATATATTATTTTTTGAGGTTTATATGAAAATATAAATATTTTTTCCAAGAAGAAGTATAGATAAAGTTCTATAAATGATTTCTTAAAAATATATATTTTAAGAATATATATTGGTGAAATTTTATTAGAAATATCATTAAGGAAAAATTAATACGAAAATTAAGTATAAGAATACTTAATAAACACAATAAGAATACGTATTCTCGTACGTATAAATACACCGGAATACACCACCGATACTTGGCAAAAATATACAAGTTTAAGAATACGAGTATGAATACACCCATCCTTGGGGAAGTTATACATGTACAAATACATTACGTGGCAAGTTAAAATATATTATTTTAACTAATATTCCAACAATTAATAAATATAATTTAAGTTAAAATATTAATTATTTTAACAAATAATTATATACTTGGAATAATATTGATGACACAAAGAAACGTAACCCAAAGATATTAAATAAGAATAAGGTCAAGGCACTAGAAGAAGCTTTGGGTTATTTGATCGAAGAACGCAAGACTGTGAGTTCATGTCCCCCTTTTCTTTTAACGGTTTTCAGTTTTATAACTTCGGGGGTGAAATACATGTTACAAATGATACAATGATTACAAATGGTATGGTTAGCTAACGAAAATACGGTTAGATCATGTGAATGGGTAGGCGTTAACTTGAGACCATTAATCATTGTTAAGGACCGAGGGGCATAAGTGATAGATCTATTTGGGTGTTGCGAGCCCCACCCATGGGTCCGCGAGTTGACCACATGTGGTGACTACGTGGTTCCAGCCGGGAGGCCCGGTACGAAATACGCAAAGGATTGAGCCTTCCTACATCGTTGCATACATAGTAATGACCTTGCAAATCATTAATTGATATGTTCCTTGTTGTTTTCATACCGGGATTTACAAATACATACATACTATGGTTACACAGATTGTTACGAGCACACATACAAACACATGAACTCGCTCAACTTTTGTTGATTTTTTCAAATTACATGTATTTCAGGAAACTAATCATGGATCTGGCGGACGCTGAAGTTTTCAAGTCGTGTCTTTAATAAAATATGTCATCCGAATTCGAAGGGTTTGAGTTATGTATTTTATCTTGGATAAGATACATGGCTCAAAGCCTAGTTTGTTAGTATCTTTTGTGAAGTCCTATATGGAACTTAAAACTCTGTTTGTGATGTATTCGAAACTTGAAGTCTGTGTTTGGATTTAAAACAATGTTCTTTATAATGTTTGAAACTTAATTTATGGATGAACATCATGGTTTTATCATATAGCTGTTTGTTATGGTTGAATGCAATGATATTAAGCAAGTCACACATAATCACGCTTCCGCAAAAGTTAGGGTGTGACAGAATCAAGAACATGTTTAAGAAAAATAGTTTTTATACCTTCAAGATTCAAGTGGGTTTTTGAATGAAAAGATGATATAAAGCTTGGTTCTTGCTTGAAACTCCTTGGAATCGCCTTTAAACCTTCAAATGGACTTGAAATCACCTTGAAATCGATTTGAATTCTCATGAACAAAGTTGAAGTTTCAAAATGTGTATGAGTATAGGGGTGTTCGGCTGAGCTTGGTATGAGAGAGAGAGAGAGAGAGAGAGTTTGAGTTGTTTGAGATGTGTCTTGGATTATAGAAGGATTTGGAAGATTTGATTAAAGTTGTAATCATCATGCACATTCTCTAGGACCATCAAGTGTTAGAGAGAGGAGAGAGAAAGGTCCCCCTTGGCCGCCACCTATCTTCCATCACACACACCTCACAAATTTATACATACATACATACATATATGTATGTAAATTAGCCCAAAAACTAGTATTTTACTGGATACCGGGTATTTTATCAAGCGTTTTAATCCCGTTTTAGTGCGTTTTAAATTATTTTTATCATTCTATAAAAATAATCTCACTACAATATTACTGAAATAATTATCAGTTTCCTTGACTGGCTGCGTTGACAGTATATTGCCAGATACGCGCAGTATCGTGCGGTACGCGCTCAAACTCGAAAAATAGAGTTTCTTAGCATTTTAATTTATTTTCCTTACGAGCATGATTAAAATTACCATTCTAATCATAACAGACTATTTTTAGGATTTTAACATTGATCGGGTGGTCACCGACGCTCGTTTCGCATTTTATTCGTTACGCGATAAGCGTTTATCTTATTGTTGCCAACATAATTTTTATCAATGTTTGGATTCACCAACACAACAAATATCACATATAAATATCAATATCAGTCAAATACAACCTTTTTTATTTATTCATGACACATGTTACATTTGTACGGTACGGCCTGAAAAGCCGGGTGTCACAGTCTCCCCCTGTTTAGGGAATTTCGTCTCCGAAATTCTACTCTACAGGTTTCGTTTTCGCACTAGGTGGGAAGAGGTGAGGATATTTCCATTGCATCTGGTCCTGTCGTTCCCAAGTGAACTCGGGTCTACGTTTAGAATCCCAGCGAACCTTGACCAACTTAATCCTACTCCTCCTGAGTTTCTGAATTTTCCAAACCAGAACCTCTACTGGTTCTTCGATAAATCTCAGTTTATCGTCCACTTGAACCTCACCAGGGGGTATAATCAGTGTCTCATCAGACAGACACTTTTTCAAATTGGAGACATGAAACACGTCATGAACTCCACTCAGCTCTTGCGACAGCTTAAGCCTATACGCGACTGATCCAACTCGAGATACGATTTCGAAAGGACTTATATAACACGGGCTCAGCTTTCCCCTTTTTCCAAACCGTACAATGCCTTTCCAAGGCGATACCTTCAACATAACCCGATCACCGACCTGAAACTCCAACGGTTTCCTTCGGCTATCCGCATAGCTCTTCTGTCGATCTGCGGCAGCTTTCAACCTTCCATTAATCTGGACAACCTTGTCCGTGGTTTCATGGATAAGCTCGGGTCCAGTCAATTGCTTCTCGCTGACTTCAGCCCAACAAAGTGGCGATCGACACTTCTGTGACAACCCACACCAAACCAGGTATCCGTACGACTTAATTAATAATTAATTACTGCTTAATTACTGTGCTTGTTTGAAATTACTGATGAACTGCTACTTGATTACTGATACATGTACTTACTTGCATCATACTTTACTTACTGTCACTACATTAATTACATGCTGAACCTTAGTGACAAACATGATGCACAAAAGCACAGTAGCACTATAACGGATAACCTATAGAACATGCTGATAAAGCCAGCATCAGGCAGACACTGCCTCTAAGGCCTGTATGAGCCAGAAATATTTTACTACACTAGTGGTGAGTGTAGGGATACAAGGGTTGTAGAACTGCGTCTCTAGGAATAAGTACAATGACTGGATGTGCCTAAAACGTGCTCTAAGCACAAAAACTCAGCACTTTACATAAACAATTCAGCTCTTAGCTACCTAATAAAGTGCCAAAACATGAGAAAAATATTACTAGACACTTTCCAAAGTGTCAGAAATGAGTTGTGTCACTAAAAAGGGTATTAACGACACTTTAAAGCTTTGTTAAGCACTTTAACGGATTACTATCCAACCGAACAACCGGACTATACCCGGAACATGAAAATGCTGTCATTTTCATTGTTTTTCTTTTCTGAGCCAGTTAGGGTCCCTGGATACCCTAACACCCGTTGTGACACACCACTAACCAGGTTAAGCACTTAACTAACTTACTTAACCTAACTAATATCCAACTAAATAGTTGGAATCGGACCAAGACCCCCCCCCCTTTTACAAACCGTCCCCATCAAGGGGACACACATGGTACCATGAAGATTATTTTAATATTTCATGTCTAATATCAATTAGACATATTAACCCTTGGTTAATAAACTTAAACTTTGTCTATAAGATCTAGCCTAAACACACCATTCATTTCATCACAACACTTGATCACAAAACTCTCTCCCTCTCTCTAAAGAAGCTACGGCCGAACACCCCCTTGAGCATCCATCTGATTTCAAGTTTAGTTCAAGCCATTCCAATCATCTACAAGTGTTAAGGGTCGCATATAAGGAGTCTTGGTGCAATCGGAAGGCGAAGGACCTCACTACATTGCTTTTATCCACCCTATTTGCGCTTAGATTCTTCCCTAGCCTCGAGCTAATGGTATGTTGCTTAAATCACCCTCTCGAACTATTCTAAAGTGGTTAATACGATTTGTAACGGTTAAAACTCGTAATCTTACAAGATGACACACAAAAGTCTACTTAAAACACTAAAAATGTTGGTTAAAAGCTCATATGTTGTGTAAATCATGTAGTAATTGATTTGTGTGATTATTTGGACCCGATCTATGTCATGGTAGCTCGGATCATCATTTAACCCGAGTTGGTCATGATCATGGATCATGACATAAGGTTGTTTTGGAAGTAACAAGGGTTAAAGGATGAAACTCTACCACACACGAATCATGAACTTGTGTAAAAGCGATTTTGTTTGTGAAATAGTGTTTAAAACAAGTAGATCTACGGATCTACAAGTGGTATTTTCAAAGGACCAAGTGTCAAGAGAAAACATACTTTTAAAGACGGATCTTACACTAACACGAATGGTTTTTAGAACACACAAGTGTGTAAATACTTGTGTAACACAAAGTTTCGATAAAATAACTATTTTTGGAAAAGATGACGAGAAGCTGTAAAGATGGAATTTCTTTAAAAACGAGGTTTTTACAAAATCGGATTGTTTTATATAAAGATCCACTAAAAGTAATGGGATTTACGTCATGGTTTGGATAAATCACAAGTTCATGAAATTATTGCGATTTATATACATATTTTGACTAGTTTGTGGTTTGAACATTGTTTTGATTGAATAAGAAGATTGTTGGTTTGAGTTATAAAAGAAAATGATACGCTTGAAAGCGTGGCCACCTCCAGTTACAGAGGAAACTCTGGCGAAATTTTTCCAAAAACCTAACACTTAAAAATATTTTCACTATAAGTGTTAGAAATACATTTTGACTTGTTTTCAAATTATAGATTTCGCCACGACTTATTTACAAAATACCGGAGGTGGGATTTCACAAATAAAACGTGATACATAAATATATTTAGTATATATTTTTTTTTCACAACATCACTTGTATAAGTGTTTATGATTATTTTGTGAACTACGTAAGTATTATTTTTTTTTGAGTAAAAATAATATTACTAAGTATTATTTTGGGAAAATCGCATGTATTAAAATATAATATTTTTGGGAAGAATATTTATGTTTTGGAGTTAGGAATAAAATATATTAAGTGAGACTTAATAGTGTAATCCAAATTATACGAACGCACATGTATTAAATCCCCCATCCTTGGGAAGGAAAATGACTACCAAGTATACACAGAATGTAAACACGAAATAGTTGCCTAACTATTTCCCAAAAACTTAAACCATAAAGCTAAGGCACGGCCGTCCGTCTAATAGAATTAGTACGTGTAGGTCGTCACACAGCTGTTTGATTTGGAGGCATACTTGGTAGAGACGCACCACTGTGAGTTCATGTCCCCCTTTTCTCTTAACTGTTTTCAGTTTTCTAAACTACGGGGGTGAAATACATGTTACTTTGATTACAAGTACTTTATACATGGTATGGTTAGCGTAAGGAGGGTTACTACTTAGATCATGTGAGTGGGTAGGCGGGAACTGGAGGCCATTAATCCTCATTGTAGGACCGAGGGACGTAAGCGGTAGATCTATCTGGGTGTAGCGAGCCCAACCCCAGGCCCAACCAGAACGGACCTTGGGGTGACTTTGTGCCCAAACGCGAAATCTGCTAGGTTTGAGTCTTCCTACTTGCACTTCACACATATCAATGGCCTTGCAAACCATTGGTGATCTCTTTTTCCTTATTTACTACATACCGGGATTTTTATACATACAAAGTTTTATTTACTCACTTACACATGAACTCGCTCAACATTATTGTTGATTTTTCAACTTACATGTATTTCAGGGAATTAAAGGATCTGGCGCGGTATGACACGTTTTCCCGCTGCACTAGTTACGAGGTCATCCGGGTTTGGGGAATGTGACTCTTTCCTGGACAAGTCACAGTCCTTAAACTGTGTTTATGTCATGTTGATGTTTGTGTTTGTTGAACAATGTCATTAGGATGTGTTTCCGTTAAGACAATGTTATTGTATTTGGTTTTTAAAACTTAATTAAATGGATGATCTTGCATGGATTTTATTTCATATAGCTTTGTTATGGTTAAGCTATGGTATTAAGAAGTCACACCAAATTAACCACGCTTCCGCAAAGCCAGGGTGTGACAGCTTGGTATCAGAGCTCTGATCATAGCGAACTAGGATTCTTTCTCGAGTCTAGACTATGATCACTAGGGCTCTCACGAAAACATTTTTACTGCATACCACTTAAGTCCAGATCTAAAACGTTTTTACAAACAAATGTTGAGCACATTTATTTATTGTTTTTAGGCTCAGTCCGGAAAGACTGAGGCTCGGTCTTGGAGGCCGAGGCTCGGTCT